>OW121742.1:15158253-16418064 GCA_933228675.1 Stomorhina lunata
TTCATGTCTAATAGCCACAGATAGACAGACAGTCGGAGGGACAGACGAACACCTTAACAGCAAAACATTTCGCTTGTTTACTCCCCAAATGAGCCTGATGACGACTGACAAGAGCATGTGGTTTTTTGGATGTCCGTCCATGTGTAAGTTCCTGCTGCATTTCCAACATATGAAATTAAAAATGCGTTTTTATGGCAAGTCGTAATTTTCTGCATGTGGTCTTTATTGCGCGTTTGTACGGATATGAAGCGCCAAGAAAAAAAAAAACAAAGTACATACGGGATCGGGCATGGGTCTGGGAATATAATTTGGTTTTGTCATTATTAGACTCAGCAAAAAAACATCCAACTATACATTTGCTAAAGATCCCAGTCAGGCAGCAAACCAGGTTGCCAAACATAAAACAAAAAATTTTATTTCTGTTAGTTATGGGATGGAAGAAGTTCTACATCGAAAATCATATTTTTTAACAGAGAAAGAGTGAAAGAGAGAGCGAGAGTGATTTGCGGTGGAATTTGGAAACATATAGAGCCCATGACAAACATAAAATAGTTCTCTATAGAAGACGTGTAACCATATAAAAGGGAATAGAGTACAACAGATGCACTATGGGAAAAATGTATGTTTATAGGAAATTCTTACTCTTTGAAGGAAATATTTCAAAAATTTACTAAAAAATTTTTTTCGGAAATTGACTTTTTATAGTAAATTTTTCAAAAATTGACTATTTATAGGAAATTTTTCGAAAATTGACTATTTATAGGAAATTTTTTAAAAATTGACTATTTATAGGGAATAGAGTACAACAGATGCACTATGGGAAAAATGTATGTTTATAGGAAATTCTTACTCTTTGAAGGAAATATTTCAAAAATTTACTAAAAAATTTTTTTCGGAAATTGACTTTTTATAGTAAATTTTTCAAAAATTGACTATTTATAGGAAATTTTTCGAAAATTGACTATTTATAGGAAATTTTTTAAAAATTGACTATTTATAGGAAATTTTTCGAAAATTGACTATTTATAGGAAATTTTTCGAAAATTGACTATTTATAGGAAAATTTTAGAAAATTGACTATTTATAGGAAATTTTTCGAAAATTTTCTATTGATAGGAAATTTTTCGAAAATTGACTATTTATAAGAAAATTTTTGGAAAATTTACTATTTTCGTAGGAAATTTTTGAAAAATTTACTATTTTTATAGGCAATTTTTTTGAAAATGTACTATTTTTATAGGAAATTTTTCGAAAATTTACTATTTTTATAGGAAATTTTTCGAAAATTTACTATTTTAATCGAAAATTTTTCGAAAATTATTGTTTTTATATGAAATTTTTCGAAAATTTTACTGTTTTTATAGGAATTTTTTTTTTGAAAATTTACTATTTCTATAGGAAATTTTTCGAAAATTTACTATTTTTATAGAAAATTTTTCGAAAATTTATATTTTTATAGGCAATTTTTTTTGAAGATTTACTATTTTTATAGGAAATTTTTCGAAAATTTACTATTTTTATAGGAAATTTTTCGAAAATTTACTGTTTTTATATGAAATTTTTCGAAAATTTTTCTGTTTTTATAGGAATTTTTTTTTGGAAATTTACTATTTTTATATGAAATTTTTCGAAAATTTACTATTTTTATAGAAAAATTTTAAATTTTTCGAAAATTTACTATGTTAATAAGAAATTTTTCGAATATTTACTACTTTTATAGGACATTTTTCGAAAACTTACTACTTTTATAGGACATTTTTCGAAAATTTACTATTTTTATAGGACTTTTTTCAAAAATTTAGTATTTTTATAGGAAATTTTTCGAAAATTTACTATTAATATAGGAAATCGTTCGAAAATTTACTATTTTTATAGGATATTATTTGAAAAATTATTGTTTTTATAGGAAATTTTTCGAAATTTTACTATTTTTATAGGAAATTTTTCGAAAATTGACTATTTGTTGGCAAGTTTTCGAAAATGTTCTATTTATAGGAAATTGAAAATTGACTATATATAGAACATTTCTATGTTTTAAACCCATTGTGCTGCCTTGTTCCTAAACCACGTTTGTATTTAGTACTTAAATAGGAACACTACGTTAGAGAATTGAAAACTGCATAAAATATAAATTTACAAAAAACCGAATTGAAAAAAACACACACACTCGAATTAACCTGGTTGCGATGCAATGGCGCGATCTCTGTACCGGCTCGCAGCAACAACAAAAAAATGCGTGTTTAATGTCGGCAATTAATGTCATGTGGTGGGCGTAATGAGTATTTTCGTAACTAAGAGCTCACAAAATACAGAATTCAGACGAGAACAGAGCAGCGGAGACCCATGACAATATGATTTATGATGTTGAACGAACTAATGAAAAACTATTTTGCATAAAATATTCATTTCAATTTGCTAAAGAAGCGAAACATTCAAATAGACAAAAAAAAAACTACAAAAACACAAAAATTACACACAAACAATTAGAGTCAGGGGAAAATAGAATTAAAAAACTATTAAAGACAAAAATGTTTAAATTTTAGAAATGAAAACGAGTTAAATTAAAATGAAAAGAAGGGAAATATAAAGACAAGGGCAATTGCTTGTAGATCAAATCCACTAGAGTTTCTTAATAAAGCAATGACTTATATAGAAAGAATAATAACACAAAAGGACGTCAAAATGACACAGAAAACGCCGAGACACCCCAACTTTAGTTCAAAATTTCAGGATTTTTGCCAGTAGTAATACTGATACTTCAAAAGATATCTTTTACAGTTCTAATGTAGGTTTATACAAATTACAAGTACCCACAATTTTTCTACAAAGTGACTGTTAGCGTGTAATATAACCGCCACCGCATACTTTTACTATTAATATTTTGCGTATGTTCTCTCCGATAAAATCATGCAACATAAAATTATGGTACAAGTGCTACAGTTTTGGTCGTACGTGGTCTGTTTTTGAAAATCAAAAGAACAGTGGGACAAAAAGAGAAAAGTGAGAACAAAATATTGTGCTAATTCTGTAGAACTTTCGAATAAAATTCTTATCGTGTAACTCGATCGTGCTTTTGGAAGCATATCGTTATTACTTATACGAAAGTTCTAATTTATTCGAATTATGCCAAGAGTTCCAGATTTGAAGAACCGTATCCAAACCTTGTTTATATGGGTAATTACCCAGCAAAACTTTGGTAATGGCAAGGACTCTGATATCTGGTTACCTTGTAACGACTACAACATACCATCCGAATAAATAATAAGTTATTATAGAAGTACTGATTTTTAATTAAGATGGTAATTTAGACTGAATGGCCCCGGTTCAAATCCCACCAAGGGCAACAATTTTTTTTAAGTTTTTTTTATTAAAAGAGTCTTTTTAAATGATTTTTGAATTTTAAGAATTTAAATATTATCTTCTGTAAAAAAAAATGTAAAACTAACTCACGTTAATGAAAAAATACCATCATGAGTCAATTTTGATTATGTAGGGGATGTTGAATACCCAACACGATTCTAATTGGTCTTAACTTGGTAAGCCCAACTTATCTGGGTCATCCTTCATCTCAACTGTGGACGCACACCTCCTTATGGTATCACCTGGGGAGCTAGTGTAACACCCATTAATATTGTGAGTTAACATGTTCCGAGAGTTGTCCCATCGATAAAAATGGGTTAGGATTACGGGCTAGTAACACTCTCTTAAAAAAAATACAATGAAGAGGATAAAATTAGAATTGAAATGTCCCACTACCTAATGTTAGAGGAGGCTGTCCGAAACTTCGATAGAAAGACCAAGTAGAGGAACATTTTTCAAAGCTTGGCCTATAAAATTGGAGAATATTCGCACAAGATCGAAATCCATGGAATTCTAAAATATGCTCGGACTTTGACCTTAACAGGTTGTAATATTTAAGTAAGTAAGAGTCAATCTTATGTAAAAACTTATACAAAAAAGAAGATTTTAATTGTTTAAGTTTTAAAATAATTTTAAAAAAGTTTTAAAATAATTACAAAAAATCGTATAAAAATATTTTTCCAAAAACTACAACAAAGCAAAAAAAAGCAGAGAAAAACAAAGTTATTTTCACATGATTTTGGATCTAAAAATAAAAATTGTTTATATTAATTATAAGCTGCTAAGTTTTCAACATATGAAGTAGCTCAGTGGAAGAGTCTCTGCCTAGCAGTCGGAGGGTCTGGGTTCGAGCCCCCATGGGATCATAAAAAAATTTTGTATTTCGTTTAAAAATATATGTTTTTAATAAAACAACAACAAAAAAGTTGTTGCTGTTGTTGTTGTTGCTTTCAAATTGCTTACTTAAGTCATTACTTTTCTGCAATTGGTAAGTACTTGCCTCCAATGACATCCCCATGTTAATGTAATGACTTAAACAGCGAATGAGTAAGTAGTCCGTGTTTAACTTATTATTTGGTAATGAAAAGTTTTACTGGGTATATAGAAATTTTTGAAATTTCCTTTTAATTCCAAAACATTTGCCTTCGAAGACGTAATTTTACCCACTGTAAATGTTGCAGCCATAGTAGCAACATTTCAAATTTCCAACAACTTCAGCAGCAGCAACAACATTTAACTTAAGAATTACAAATTAATTTGAACATTAGTCTAAGTATTTTATAGTTTTAGGATCTCAAGTAAAATGAAAAGATACATTTGCGGTAGCGTTTAAAATGATGAATTACATATTAGCCTGGAACATTGGCGGCACATTTAATGCCGGCATATTAACACGCATTAACGCACAAATACTGGCAAAAAGCCGCAGATAGACAGACATACTCATTTGCGCTTATGACATTAGGGTGACACTTACCTAGCAATAGGAAAAATTTTCTATTTGGTTTGAGTTAATACAAAACTAAGAACAAAACAAAGAACAGTGGTCAACAAGAGAAATTTCTTTGAAGTCTAAATATTTAATTTCGATGTATTATGGCCCCCTAAGAACAAAAACACCCAAAATTTAAAATTCTATGGATACCTACATTTTTTTAATTTTTTTTTTTTCTAAAATTACAGATTTTCACAGAGGTCGTTCCACTGATTTTATCATATCTTAAGATTAGCTTATCTAAATTCGTTGAAAGAAACACCGGCGGATTCACAACAAAATATCCTTAAAACTTTGATAAGACGATTTTTTCATATGGTTTTTCACATAAAAATGTAAAAAAATGTTGCTTAAAATTTTACTGAAGAAAAATTTTGATCAAAATTTTACTAAAGAAAAATTTTGATCAAAATTTTACTAAAGAAAAATGTTGATATCTTTCGAAAGAAAAATTTTGATCAAAATTTTGATCAAAATTTTACTAAAGAAAAATTTTGATCAAAATTTTACTAAAGAAAAATTTTGAGCAAAATTTTACTAAAGAAAAATTTTGATCGAAAATTTACTAAAGAAAAATTTTGAGCAAAATTTAACTAAAGAAAAATTTTGAGCAAAATTTGACTAAAGAAAAATTTTGACCAAAATTTGACTAAAGAAAAATTTTGACCAAAATTTTACTAAGAAAATGTTTTGAGCAAAATTTTACTAAAGAAAAATTTTGAGCAAAATTTTACTAAAGAAAAGTTTTGAGCAAAATTTTACTAAAGAAAAATTTTGAGCAAAATTTTACTAAAGAAAAATTTTGAGCAAAATTTTGCTAAAGAAAAATTTTGAGCAAAATTTTACTAAAGAAAAGTTTTGAGCAAAATTTTACTAAAGAAAAATTTTGAGCAAAATTTTACTAAAGAAAAATTTTGAGCAAAATTTTACTAAAGAAAAATTTTGAGCAAAATTTTACTAAAGAAAAATTTTGAGCAAAATTTTGCTAAAGAAAAATTTTGAGCAAAATTTTACTAAAGAAACATTTTGAGCAAAATTTTAATAAATAAAAATTTTGAGCAAAATTTTACTAAAGAAAAATTTTGAGCAAAATTTTACTAAAGAAAAATTTTGATCAAAATTTTACGAAAGAAAAATTTTGATCAAAATTTTACTAAAGAAAAATTTTGATCAAAATTTTACTAAAGAAAAATTTTGATCAAAATTTTACTAGAGACAAATTTTGATCAAAATTTTACTAAAGAAAAATTTTGATCAAAATTTTACTAGAGACAAATTTTGATCAAAATTTTACTAAAGAAAAATTTTGATCAAAATTTTACTAGAGAAAAATTTTGATCAAAATTTTACTAAAGAAAAATTTTGAGCAAAATTTAACTAAAGAAAAATTTTGACCAAAATTTGACTAAAGAAAAATTTTGATCAAAATTTGACTAAAGAAAAATTTTGATCAAAATTTGACTAAAGAAAAATTTTGATCAAAATTTTACTAAAGAAAAATTTTGATCAAAATTTTACTAAAGAAAAATTTTGATCAAAATTTTACTAAAGAAAAATTTTGATCAAAATTTTACTAAAGAAAAATTTTGATCAAAATTTTACTAAAGAAAAATTTTGATCAAAATTTTACTAAAGAAAAATTTTGATCAAAATTTTACTAAAGAAAAATTTTGATCAAAATTTTACTAAAGAAAAATTTTGATCAAAATTTTACTAAAGAAAAATTTTGATCAAAATTTTACTAAAGAAAAATTTTGATCAAAATTTTACTAAAGAAAAATTTTGATCAAAATTTTACTAAAGAAAAATTTTGATCAAAATTTTACTAAAGAAAAATTTTGATCAAAATTTTACTAAAGAAAAATTTTGATCAAAATTTTACTAAAGAAAAATTTTGATCAAAATTTTACTAAAGAAAAATTTTGATCAAAATTTTACTAAAGAAAATATTGATCAAAATTTTACTAAAGAAAAATTTTGATTAAAATTTTACTAAAGAAAAATTTTGATCAAAATTTTACTAAAGAAAAATTTTGATCAAAATTTTACTAAAGAAAAATTTTGATCAAAATTTTACTAAAGAAAAATTTTGATCAAAATTTTACTAAAGAAAAATTTTGATCAAAATTTTACTAAAGAAAAATGTTGAGCAAAATTTTATTAAAGAAAAATGTTGAGCAAAATTTTACTAAAGAAAAATTTTGACCCAAATTTTACTTAAGAAAAATTTTGATTTAAATTTTACTAGATAAATAATAGGTTCCACCCTAATATTACATACCAACATTTGGACCATTAACTGGGAGTAATATGTAGATGAAATGAAAATGTTCTCTATTTAGTTGTTTTAACTTGTTTTAATTCATATGTTTAAAGTAAAATTTTATTTGTATATGTGTATTGTTGTAGGTTTTAATGTATTAGTGGGTAAGTCCGTCCGTCCCTCTCTCCTTCTGTCTATCTTTCCTGGTATCCGTTTGTTGGTAGGGTGATGTCTGCATTCTGTTTTTTTTTTGCTTTTTTGTTTCCTTTTTGACAGCAACAGCTGCTACTAATAATTGCTTTTGCAACTGCAATAATATGAGCAAAAAAGAAAAATATATAAAGATAAAACAACATCAGCATTAAGCAACATTTGAAATAACACACAGCAGCAGCAACAACATTAGCACCAATCTCATGAAAAATTGTTGCTAGAAAAAACTATTACATTTAATTTAAACTAGTTTAAATCTAGAGGTTTGAAGGTAAATTAAAATTTTAAGAAAATTAAGGCTGGATTTAAAATTGTTAGACTTATAAAAACCAGGACAACATCTCATATATAATATGAGTTACCGATATCTTTTAGATCATGATTATTGCAGGCAGATTTATATGGATGCATAATATATGCATATGTAAATATGTAATTTATTTATTTGGCTTTTATTTAACATTTAGCTCTTTAGAGTCTATAATCCAAATTTTCAAAATTTTCAATACATTCATACAAATATATACATATGTATATTTCTTAGATGTGAGATGTCTCATATGGTCGACCTTCTTCCCTATTTCAATAAACTTCAAAAATGTAATTTTCAACATACTCTTTCCTCTTAATGCCATCTATCCATCAAATTGTGCTTTTTATTTGAGGCGAGGATAACCCCCAATATCAATGGAAAAAACAAATTTTATGTCATTTTAAATCAAATAATTTTAAATAATAAATAAATAATTTCATGTCAAAAAAATTTAAGAAAATAAAATAATGCTTAAAATATGTTTTATTAAAACATAACTAATTAGTCAAAAGTTCACATTAAGTGAAAAATGTGATTTATTTGATTAAGAATGTCAAATGTTAATTTTGATTCAAAATTTCAATGAAAGAAGGAAAAAAGCAACATTTTTTGTGAGTGTTGCCAAGGTGTAAAAGTATCTTAAGAATGAGAAATTTTTCAACTTACAGGAAACTTTTCGAAAATTAACTATTTTTTATAGGAAAATTTTCAAAAAATTTCTTTTTTTTATAGGAAATTTTTCAAAAAATTTCATATTTTTATAGAAAATTTTTCAAAATTTTTTTAAGAAAGTTTTAAAACATTTCTTATTGTTATGAGAAATTTTTAAAAATTTTTAAAAAAATATTATTTTTATAAGAAATTTTTAAAAAAAGTATTATTTTTATAAGAAATTTATACAAAATTTACTATTTTTATAAGAAATAATTTGTTATTTTTATAAGAAATTTTTCAAAAATTTCTTACTTTTATAAGAAATTTTTCAAAAATTTCTTACTTTCGTAAGAAATTTTTCAAAAATTTCTTACTTTTGTAAGAAATTTTTCAAAAATTTCTTACTTTTATAAGAAAATTTTCAAAAATTTCTTATTTTCATTGGAAATTTTTCAAAAATGTCTTATTTTTATAGAAAATTTAAAAAAAAATTCTTATTTTTTAGGAAATTTTTCAAAAATTTACTATTTTTATACGAAAATTTTCTAAAATTTACTATTTTTATAGGAAAATTTACTATTTTCATAGGAAATTTTTCAAAAATTTACTATTTTTATAGGAAATTTTTCAAGAATTTACTATTTATATAGGAAATTTTTCAAAAATTTACTATTTTTATAGGAAATTGTTTAAAAATTTACTATTTTTATACGAAATTTTTCAAAAACTTACTATTTTATAGGAAATTTTTCAAAAATTGCTTATATTTATTGGAAAGTTTTCACAAATTTCTTATTTTTATAGGAAATTTTTCAAAATTTTTTTATTTTTATAGGAAGTTTTTCAAAAATTTATTATTTTTATAGGAAAATTTTCAAAAATTTACTATTTTTAAAAAAAAATTTACTATTTTTATAGCAAATTTTTCAAAAATTTACCATTTTTATAGTAAATTTTTCAAAAATTTTTATGGGAAATTTTTCAAAAATTTCATATTTTTATAGGAAATTTTTCAAGAATTTCCTATTTTTATAGGAAATTTTTCAAAAAATTACTATTTTTATAGGAAATTTTTCAAAAATTTACTATTTTTATAGGAAATTTTTCAAAAATTTACTATTTTTATAGGAAATTTTTCAAAAATTTACTATTTTTATAGGAAATTTTTCAAAAATTTACTATTTTTATTGGAAATTTTTCAAAAATTTACTATTTTTATAGGAAATTTTTCAACAATTCTCTATTTTGATAGGAAATTTTTCGCAAATTTCTTATATTTATAGGAAAGTTTTCACAAATTTCTTATTTTTATAGGAAATTTTTTCAAAAATTTCTTATATTTATAGGAAAGTTTTCACAAATTTCTTATTTTTATAGGAAATTTTTCAAAAATTTCTTATTTTGATAGGAAAATTTTCAAAAATTTACTAATTTTAAAAAAAATTACTATTTTTATAGCAAATTTTTCAAAAATTTACCATTTTTATAGTAAATTTTTCAAAAATTTTTATGGGAAATTTTTCAAAAATTTCATATTTTTATAGGAAATTATTCAAAAATTTCTTATTTTTATAGGAAATTATTCAAAAATTTTCTATTTTTATAGGAAATTTTTCAAAATTTTTTTATTCTTATAGGAAATTTTTCAAAAATTTCTTATTTTTATAGGAAAATTTTTAAAAAGTTCTTATTTTTATAGGAACTTTTTATAAAATTTCTTATTTTTATAGGAAATTTTTCAAAAATTTCTTGTTTTTATAGGAAATTTTTCAAAAATTTCTTATTTTTATAGGAAAATTTTCAAAAATTTCTTATTTTTATAGGAAATTTTTCAAAAATTTCTCATCTTATAAGAAATTTTTCAAAAATTTCTTATTTTTATAGAAAATTTAAAAAAAAATTATTATTTTTATAGGATTTTTTTTTTTAAATTTATTATTTTTATAATAAATATTTCAACAAGTTTTTAGTTTTATTGGAAATTTTTAAAAATTTCTTATTTTAATGAGAATTTTTTTAAAAATTTCTTATTTTTATACGAAATTTTTCAAGAGTTTACTTTTTCATAGGAAATTCCTTTTTTATGGAATTTTTTTTTTTAAGATTTACTTTTTTTAAGATTTACTTTTTTGTAGACATTTTTTCGAAGGTTTACTATTTTTGTAGAAAATTTTTCAAAAATTTACTATTTTCATAGCAAATTTTTTGAAAATTTGTTATTTTCATTGAAAATTTTTCTAAAATTTTTTATTTTTGCTTTATTTTGGATTGAATGTTTTTATAGATTTTTTGAAAATTAAATATTTATAGAAAATTTTTCGTTTGTTTTAAAAATATGTATCACTTTTTTTATAAAATTTACTTTAAGAATTTTTCTCTAAATATTAAATGATTAAGTTGAATATATAAGTTTATTATGTAAAATACCACTTATTATATATCAGATAAATTAGCTAAAATTTATATAATCTTTTTTTTCAGAATTTATTGTCTCTAATCAAATATTTAACACTAAATTTAAAACAAAATTTTAAATAAATAATTCTGCCCATACCCTCTTAACTAATAAATTTCCTTCCCTGATTTATTAATTTGAACTTTGAAAATTGAAAAACTAAACCCGCGCTCATAAAGAAAATTAACTTTTTGAAAGTTAAGATCAAAAGCCCAACACAAAATGTTGTGGCTCAACAAATTGTTGCATGTGTTATTTGCAACATAAAACAGACAAAGACAAATTGATTAATTGCATAATGTTCATACATGACAACAGAGACAACAAAGTCAAAGACAAAACCTAAAATGACAACTTTTTCACACAGACCGACCGAGCGACTGAACCAACGAATCAACAGCTACTAGACTTAAGAGAGCTCTAGCTATCCGGCTGTTTTAGGCAGCAGCAAACTTCATAAGAATCAGCAGCTCAAAAAGCAACTGCAACTAGAAGACAGTCAAAATCAACACAAAAAAAATTGTATGCGAAAATCTAAAAATTCTTTTAAGTAAGACAAAAGCCTGCCTTGCAGCCAAAGACTATTTTAGGGCTTTTGTTTAGTTTACTTTATTTTTTTGAATCTAGTGTCGTCGTCTACTTCAACACCAGTGAGTGTCATTTTTGGGCCTAAGCTGTCTATTTAAATTACTGATCATACATCTTGTTTTCAAGTCAGTCATTCACACTCTCCACAGCCACATCCACTCATACTTCAGTCGCTCTTGTCAGTCATTCAGCCAATCACTCTGTGTTTTTTTGTTTCTCTGTTTGTTTTGTAGCGCAAACTGTTTTGACATACGAAATCGAAACAAATAGTTTTCAAAAAGACACGACCCAAAAGCGTAAATTGTCTGAGATGGATATTTTTGGCTTGAATGTGGCTTCGAATTGCTTCAAAAGCGCGCGCTAATCTCATGTGACGTTGTGTCGTCGTACTGAGGCGGTTTAAAACAAAACCAAAAAGTGACACATAAAAGGAAATTTATGTTTAAAACGTTTTAACAACTTGATTTCTTAATGGCCTTAAAATAAGAATTATTAATATGAGCACTTACATATCTTTTTACGCACTGAATTATGATCAGAAATAATTGTTGGTTTTGATAGAGTTATAGGTATAAATAGAGTGATTTGAGACATATTTGTATTGATATGTGTATATAGTTTTGCACTCATATGTTAATATTCTCAAATTATATGAATAAAGTCAAAAATTGAAAAGACTATTTATACGAAATTTTTCGAAAATTGACTATTTATAGGAAATTTCTCCAAAATTGATTATTTATAGGAAATTTTTCGAAAATTGACTATTTATAGGAAATTTTTCGAAAATTTACTATTTATAGGAAATTTTTCGAAAATTTACTATTTATAGGAAATTTTTCGAAAATTGACTATTTATAGAAAATTTTTCGAAAATTGATTTTTTATAGGAAATTTTTCAAAAATTGACTATTTATAGAAATTTTTTCGAAAATTGACTATTTATAGAAAATTTTTCGAAAATTGACTATTTATAGGAAATTTTTCGAAAATTGACTATTAATAGGAAATTTTTCGAAAATTGACTATTTATAGGAAATTTTTCGAAAATTTACTATTTATAGAAAATTTTTTAGAAAATTTACTATTTATAGGAATTTTTTCGAAAATTGACTATTTAAGGAAATTTTTCGAAAATTGACTATTTATAGGAAATTTTTCGAAAATTTACTGTTTATAGGAAATTTTTCGAAAATATACTATTTATAGGAAATTTTACGAAAATTGACTATTGATAGGAAATTTTTCAAAATATTACAATTTATAGGAAATTTTTCGAAAATTGACTATTTAAAGAAATTTTTCGAAAATTGACTATTTATAGGAAATTTTTCGAAAATTTACTATTTATAGGAATTTTTTCGAAAATTGACTATTTAAGGAAATTTTTCGAAAATTGACTATTTATAGGAAATTTTTCGAAAATTTACTGTTTATAGGAAATTTTTCGAAAATTTACTGTTTATAGGAAATTTTACGAAAATTGACTATTTATAGAAAATTTTTCTAAATATTACTATTTATAGGAAATTTTTCGAAAATTGACTATTAAAGGAAATTTTTCGAAAATTGACTACTTATAGGAAATTTTTCGAAAATTTACTGTTTATAGGAAATTTTTCGAAAATTTTTAGGAAATTTTTCGAAAATTGACTATTTATAGGAAATTTTTCGAAAATTGACTTTTTAATAGGAAATTTTTCGAAAATATACTATTTATTGGAAATTTTACGAAAATTGACTATTTATAGGAAAATTTTCGAAAATTTTTAGGAAATTTTTCGAAAATTGACTATTTATAGGAAATTTTTCGAAATATTACTATTTATAGGAAATTTTTCAAAAATTTACTATTTAAGGAAATTTTTCGAAAATTGTCTTTTTAATAGGAAATTTTTCGAAAATATACTATTTATAGGAAATTTAACGAAAATTGACTATTTATAGGAAATTTTTCGAAATATTACTATTTATAGGAAATTTTTCGAAAATTGACTTCTAAATAGGAAATTTTTCGAAAATATACTATTTATAGGAAATTTTACGAAAATTGACTATTTATAGGAAATTTTTCGAAAATTTTTAGGAAATTTTTCGAAAATTGATTATTTATAGGAAATTTTTCGAAATATTACTATTTATAGGAAATTTTTCGAAAATTGACTATTTATAGGAAATTTTACGAAAATTTACGATTTATAGGAAATTTTTCGAAAATTTACTATTTGTATAGGAAATTTTCGGAAAATTTACTATTTTTATGTAAATTTTTCAAGAATTGATATCATTTATGAAATTGTTTAAAAATTTACTATTTATAGGAAATTTATTGTTATTTTCTCCATTTAAATTTTCTTGATAACTTAAAAACCCTAGACTTGCTGACTTTATGAGTTAAAATCAGAGACCGAATATTGTTTTATTTTTTAAATCAATCAAGTATAAATATCATTGCCGATGAAAATTTATTTTCATTTCGATCGATGAATAAAAATGAGGGATTTATATTTGAAATATAAATATCCCTCATGATGAAAATTTTAAATATTTATCTTTAACAATAAATATCCGAACAGAAAAATATCTTATTGATTGTTTTATTTTTGAAAAATAAAATATTTTTGAAATTGTAAAATTTTCAACAATGAATGTATGAACATGTTTCCAATTAATTGGAATGTTTTAGGACATCGAAGTTAAACCTAATAGTCCTAATGGAACTATTGGTGGTTTCTTTGACTCGCAAAACCATTTCAACATAAAATTTGCAACAATAATTGAATTTATTGTTTTTTAAACGTCCTATAGACTTTTTATACCAGGACAAATCTTCTTCTGTCATCCTTGATTCCCAGTGAAGCATAGGGCCTGGGAGGATGCAGCAATTGCCTGGCGTCTCTAGCTACCAGGTAAGAACTGTATCCAATTCCCACTCTAACCTTCTCGTGGTACATCCTGTAAACCTGAGTAACCTAGTTTTAGATGCGGTAAGCAACCCGTGTGGGATTCTAGGTCAGGGCTAATATAAAAGGGAGTTATCTTAGAGCGATTCCAACGTATGTGGTCTAAGATAATTATACTTGGTAAATTACGAAAATGCAGCGTCTCTTCAACATGTTAGTTGCGGCTTCAGTCTCGGATCGTGTGGCTCGCTATATAAACGTGGCTTGTGTCTTTGGACCCATCACCCATCGACTTAGCACTCACGATGTTTAAAGCATGGAAAGAAACAACGTTACTCCAAGGGGTAATCATGCGAGAAATCCCCCTTCTACGGCAGCTGGCGCAAGGATTTTGGAGTTTACCGCCTAATCTATGCAAGAACATTATGATGAATGAAACCAAATACAGAAATAAAATTTGAATATTTTCTATCAAAATTTTTTTCATCGGATGAAAAAAGATGAAAATTATTTTGAACTGATAAATATCCCAAACGATTTTTTTATTTTTTATTTTCATCGGATTGAAAAACGATACAAAATTTTTCGAACAATTAAAAATCTTTAGGGATTTTTATTATTTTTTAAACCTCAATGATTGTTTTTGTATGGATTAAAACATGAAAATATTGTTTTAAAAGTATTAATATTCGGTCTCTGGTTAAAATTCATTGACCCTTTTTAAATGTTGCTTAAATGCTAATAAAATTATAACTAAAACTAAACAATTCACCCTAAAAATCTCTAAAAATAAACTAGTTTTTGTGTAAATTTTAAAATTACAAATAATGAACTCCCAAAATGACTAAATCAAAGCAAAAACCATGATCTTTTTTAAAACAAAAAAACAACTCATCACAAGGTAAAAAAAGAAATAGAAAGAAAAAAATTTTTACAAAAAAGCTACTAAAACACCCAAACGCAAAAAAAGTGGAGAGAAAAAAAGGCCAGCCAACGAACCGTCCAACCACACAACCAGAGCCACTATTATGAATGATGGCCACTCAACTCAACTGAGTTAGAAGGAAACTTGTGGCTTGAACTACATAGGAAAACACACAACTGAGGGCAAACAGCAAAAAATTATTTCAAATGAACAACTTTTTTCTTTTTTTTTTTTGAAGAATCAAAATCAACCTGGACTAAGAAAAAAAATTCGCAACAAACGCATAAAAAATTGGATATTATGGACAATACAGGAATGACAAAAAAAACTGGAAAAAAAGAACAACAGCAACAAGCTTTAACGACAAGTTGGTCAATCCGACTCAGACTCTCCCTCCCTGATGGCAACAGCAGCTAGAAGCCATCAGCAGCGAAACGGTAACAACAGCGGCAGCATGTTTGGCGCGAGTGTCACTCGTTGCTGACAAGTTACATGCGAGAATTTGACGAGTGTTAAAATGTGGCAGTCGAACATTTTGTTGCTGCAGCAGCAGCCACAACAGTAACCAACCAACCACTCACTCACTGCTCTCACACACCAGATGGATAAAGAAAAATTACAAAAAAAAAATGAAACGAACAAAAAAATCAGTACAGGAACTCAATCCTACTCCAGCAAAATAAGATTTTTCCAATGATAGACAGACAGACAACTTGTGGCGCAACACCACTCACTTCCATATGACGCAAGGACGGACACAACCACATCCATAAAACCAACGAGATCAGTTGGGATTATGTTTTTTTGTGATATTTTAGTTTTCTTTTTTTTTTTTTGGTTATCAAAAGAACAAACGGCGCTGGAGGAATTTATTTCAATTCAAAGAAAATTGAACTCTAGAAAAAAAAATGACCACAATTTTACTAAAGATGTTACAAAAATAATTGATGTTGTTGGTTAGAAAAAGTTTAGAAGAATTGATATCTTTTTCAATGTTTAGCAACAATAACGATGAGAGATCATAGGAAATAAGTAATTATTTCATTTATATCCCAGGGATTTGTCAACGGATTAAAACAAGAAAATGTCTTCAATCGTTTTTGTTTAGTTAAAGAGATGTCGCACACAAAGAAAGGTCTTAATTGTGGTAATCATAATTAGATGGCATCATGATCAGTCAAATTCAGTCCGATTAATATACCAGAGTCAGGAAAAATTGGCTATTTTGGTTTCAACTTATTGCTTAAATTTACTTATCTGAATATGTAATGTTATATGGTCCTCAATGGGTTAACAAAGTCTTTCAACTACGATTTTAAAATAAAAATTAACATTTTTATAATATTTAAGTCAAACTTAAAAAATTTCACCTAATTTATATTTAATTAGAAAATAACTAATGATACAAAACCATGACCCAGCTATTTTTCGAACCACTTTTTTTTGTAAATCTTAAAAAAAGTAATTTAACATTTTTAGAAAAATTCAATTAATTATAACACTTTGCGGTGGTATTCATGCAATTTTCTGCAGAAATATTTAACATATTCATGCAATTAATTGCCACTTTATAAACCATTTATTTCGTTTTTTTGTGTATTTTATGAATTTGAGAAAAAAATTTAAATTTTATAAAAATTTATAGAAAAAAAAAAAAATAAAAATATATTAAACTAATAAGTCAGAGTGATTCATAATTAAGTGCAACATCATAGCAATTAATCATTAAATACAACAAAAACAACAAATATTGGTAATTGGTAACACAAGCCAATAAATTATAAAATAAAATGGATGTGCGAACAAGCGAACGAACATTGATTTGAGGTCTAAAAGCAATTATGATAAGGGTGACCAGCTCTAGATATTATTCAAAAATAGAAAATTTATAGGGAATTTCATAAAAATTGCAATTTATAAGAAATTTCAAAAATTGACTATTTATAGGAAATTTTTCGAAAATTGACTATTTATAGGAAATTTTTCGAAAATGGACTATTTATAGGAAAATTTTTCGAAAATTGACTATTTATAGGAAATTTTTCAAAAATTTGCTATTTATAGGAAATTTTTCGAAAATTTACTATTTATAGGAAATTTTTCAAAAATTGACTATTTATAGGAAATTTTTCAAAAATTTACTATTTATAGGAAAATTTTCAAAAATTGAATATTTATAGGAAATTTTTCGAAAATTGACTATTTATGGAAAATTTTTCGAAAATCGACTATTTATAGGAAATTTTTCGAAAATTGAATATTTATAGGAAATTTTTCAAAAATTGAATATTTATAGGAAAATTTTCGAAAATTAACTATTTATAGGAAATTTTTCGAAAATTGTCTATTTATAGGAAATTTTTCGAAAATTGACTATTTATAGGAAATTTTTCGAAAATCGACTATTTATAGGAAATTTTTCAAAAATTGACTATTTATAGGAAATTTTCGAAAATTAACTATTTATAGGAAATTTTTCGAAAATTGTCTATTTATAGGAAATTTTTCGAAAATTGACTATTTATAGGAAATTTTTCGAAAATGTACTATTTATAGGAAATTTTTCGAAAATTGACTATTTACAGGAAATTTTTCGAAAATTGACAATAGGAAATTTTTCAAAAATTGGCTATTTATAGGAAATTTTTTTGAAAATTGACAATTTATAGGAAATTTTTCGAAAATTGACTATTTATATTAAATTTTTCGCAAATTGACTATTTATAGGAAATTTTTCGAAAATTCACTATTTATAGGAAATTTTTCGAAAATTGACTATTTATAGGAAATTTTTTTCGAAAATTGACCATAGGAAATTTTTCGAAAATTTACTATTTATAGGAAATTTTTCGAAAATTAACTATTTAAAGGACATTTTTCGAAAATTGACTATTAATAGAAAACTTTTCAAAAATAGAATATTTTTCGAAAATTGACTATTTATAGGAAATTTTTCGAATATTTACTATTTATAGGAAATTTTTCGCAAATTTACTATTTATAGGAAAATTTTCGAAAATTGACTATTTACAGGAAATTTTTCGAAAATTGACAATAGGAAATTTTTCAAAAATTTGCTATTTATAGGAAATTTTTTTGAAAATTATAGGAAATAGGAAATTTTTCAAAAATTTGCTATTTATAGGAAATTTTTCGAAAATTTACTATTTATAGGAAATTTTTCGAAAATTGACTATTTATAGGAAATATTTCGAAAACTGACTATTTACAGGAAATTTTTCGAAAATTGTCTATTTATAGGAAATTTTTCGAAAATTGACTATTTATAGGAAATTTTTCGAAAATTGACTATTTATAGGAAATTTTTCGAAAATTTACTATTTATAGGAAATTTTTCGAAAATTTACTATTTATAGGAAATTTTTCGAAAATTGACTATTTATAGGAAATTTTTCGAAAATTGACTATTTATAGGAAATTTTTCGAAAATTGATTATTTATAGGAAATTTTTCGAAAATTGACTATTTATAGTAAATTTTTCGTAAATTGACTATTTTTCGAAAATTGACTATTTATAGGAAATTTTTGGAAAATTGACTATTTATAGGAAATTTTTCGAAAATTGACTATTTATTGGAAATTTTTCGAAAATTGACTATTTATAGGAAATTTTTTAAAAATTGACTATTTATAGTAAATTTTTCGAAAATTGACTATTTATAGGAAATTTTTCGAAAATTGACTATTTATAGGAAATTTTTCGAAAATTTAATATGTAAAGGAAATTTTTCGAAAATTTACTATTAAAGGAATTTTTTTGAAAATTTACTAATTATAGGAAATTTTTGGAAAATTGATATTTATAGAAAATTTTTGGAAAATTGACTATTTATAGGAAATTTTTCGAAAATTGACTATTTATAGGAAATTTATCGCAAAATTTACTATTTATAGGAAATTTTTGGATAATTGACTATCTAGAGGAAATTTTTCGAAAATTGACTATTAATAGGAAATTTTTCGAAAATTGACTATTTATAGAAAATTTTTCGAAAATTTCCGAAAATTGGCTATTACTATTTTCTCGAACCTGGCAACTCTTTCATATATCTATTTAATACAATTACGGCTATCAAAAATCTCAACCTGATTTCCCGGTAAACAGCTCAAACGCATCCATATAAATTTTCCATTTTATTTATGGTCCTGACCATAGATTCATAGATTTCTCAGGATTGACATACACATTTGACAGAGTCTTTTGAAAGTGACTAAATAAACGATAACTATAAAACTGACAGCGATAAAGCGAAAAACAATTGAACTCATAATTGTATTGTTTCACTTCGTTAAAATGATGACGATAAGCCAGTGGATGTTGTTGACTGAGCTGATGACTATGATGATGATAATGACGACGATGATGCTGTTGCTGATGTTTCCACTTTATGTTGCCACAATTATTTGTTATGATTTCGAGCGGCTATGAGGCAAAATTTTTGCTGCTGCTTTCATTTTATTGTTGGCCTTCAATTACAAGGTGGTCGGTCGGTCTTTTCATGATTAAACTCAAATCCAGTAAAACCGACAACTAACAGAACTAGAGACAACTTCTTTCTACTCATTCTTTTTTATCTTTTTTAGTTTTTTTCTTCTTATTACATTTTATGTCAATAAGTCAAAAACTTGCATTTGCAATATTTACCCTAAGTTTGGATTTCATGTCGTTTTTTTGCTGCTGCTGTGAAAATTATTTTAACTTGAAGGTCAAAAAAGTTAAAATTTTTTGTGTTTCTGTTTTTCGGAAAAAGAAGTCAAACTATTATAGCAATTAGTTTAAATATGCAAGAAAAAAAAGTAAAAAATTTTATATTTTCAGCAGAAGCAACAACAAGTTGATGAAACTTTAGTTTTAGCCACAATAATTTTGTTTTATATATAAATTTTTCTTCCTCTTTACTCTGGGGAAGGTTAAAAGGGGTTAAACTTGAGATAAATTGTTTACAATTTTTTACTTATACCAGAAAAAAAAAGTTTATTAAGTTTATACAAAAAAATTAAAAACTTGGTTGGACATTGCTTTCAAAAGGAAATATTTTATACGGGTGGAGCAAAAGTTATTCTAAAGTATTAAGAAAAAAAAAAAAACTTAATGTAAACAAAATTAATCTGTGAACTTGGCAAGAAAGTTATAAATACGAGTGTTTTCTTGTTACAAAGTTATAGGTTTTTGGTCAAAAGATATACAAAAAATAAGAGGGTAAAGTTAGAAATTATTTGTACAAAAATTTTCTCATTTTTCCCGCAAAAAAAATTGTTATACAAAAATTGTAAAGAATTGGGTTAGCTTCTTTAAAAAGGGATATTAGAAAATTGAAATTTTTTAAAAATGAAAGATAACGCTTTTTTATATTATTTAACGCACTAATTGCACGTCATATCTATTTTAGTAGCGCCATCTGTTGTTATACATTAGTTTAGCCTTTTTTTCTACAGACAATTTTTACTCCTTTACTCCCGATGCAGGCTACTCTGGTAATATATAATTTTAATAGAAATAAATAAATACAGAAATTGATATTGACGTGACTATATCTCGAGCCCAGTTGGAATCTGATATGTTATGCTTAGTAGACGACGTGCTAACCAAGAAAGCAACAGCATTCCCATTTTTTTGGATGAAGATCATTTTTATCTTATTGGGTGCGTATTTGGGGCTCAGTAACTAATTACGAGTGACTGTTTGGTACGGCTTGTCGAGCGCAGGAATTATTAGCCCATATATTGTTGATAACCGATTTTTTGCCTGCTCTTCATGATATTGATGTCAAAAACCCATCTCATGCCACATGGCTCCTTAATTAGTCAAAATAGTAATATCAATTGCCCTTCAAGAAAAAAATTTGAGATTATCTATTTAACTGAACACTTAAGCGAAATTGAAAACGAGAATTAAGTTGACTCTGAAAAACCCATCATCTATTTAACTGAACACTTAAGCGAAATTGAAAACGAGAATTAAGTTGACTCTGAAAAACCCATTAAAATCAACAGCATACCAATTTTTTTGGATGAAGATAATTTTTATCTTGTTGGGTGCGTATTTGGGGCTCAGTAACTAATTACGAGTGACTGTTTGGTACGGCTTGTAGAGCGCAGGAATTATTGGCCCATATATTGTTGATAACAGATTTTTTGCCTGCTCTTCATGATATTGATGTCAAAAACCCATCTCATGCCACATGGCTCCTTAATTAGTCAAAATAGTAATATCAATTGCCCTTCAAGAAAAAAATTTGAGATTATCTATTTAACTGAACACTTAAGCGAAATTGAAAACGAGAATTAAGTTGACTCTGAAAGACCCATCATCTTTTTAACTGAACACTTAAGCGAAATTGAAAACGAGAATTAAGTTGACTCTGAAAAACCCATTATCTATTTAACTGAACACTTAAGCGAAATTGAAAACAAGAATTAAGTTGACTCTGAAAAACCCATTAAAATCAACAGCATACCAATTTTTTTGGATGAAGATCATTTTTATCTTGTTGGGTGCGTATTTGGGGCTCAGTAACTAATTACGAGTGACTGTTTGGTGCGGCTTGTAGAGCACAGGAATTATTGGCCCATATATTGTTGATAACAGATTTTTTGCCTGCTCTTCATGATATTGATGTGAACCACCCATTGCATGCCACTTGGCCGTTTAATTAGCCGAAATTGCCCGCCAAAAGGCTGCGCTTTGACACTTTTTGACTGTTTTCTGTGGGGCACTGTTAAGGACAATTGTTATGCCGACAAACCAAAGACAACTGAGCATTTAAAAGCCAACATTCTTGATGCCATTGCCGATATACGATCCAATACACTGGAAAATTATCGAAAATTAGTCAGATCAAATGAAAGATATCAGTCGAAAGGATTAAGACCAATTTTTTTTGAGAAACAATCAAAAATTATCTCAAAAATATATCAAAAATCAATCAATTTAAAAACGATCGATTCCATCACATACCGGAATATTCCATTTTTAACGGAATATTCCATTTTTAACTGGAACAATTGTACTTCACAACAAAAAAATAAATTTGACAAAATTTCAAACCGTTTTTTGTTTTTGCAATTTAAAATTTTGGTTGAAAACAAAATTGTTAATAGCAAAAAGTGTTCTTAAAAAAATGTATATTGATAAATTTGAATATGGACAAATTTTTTTCAAAAGGTTTACATAAGTGTATAGCACTAGGATTCCCATTTATAACAATTGTTTATTAATGAAAACAAACCAAAAACTGTTTGTGGGGAAAACCTTTCCTCGACACGTTTCGATGGATGGTCAGGCCTATATCATCAGAAGGGGTTTCCCTTATCCTATAACTTATTTGCGAGACAAAGTAAATACGAATTATAGTGCCTATACAAAGATTATCCTCCGAAGAGAAACAAACGACATTTATATTTTCTATCAAACATTTTTTGAAACACATGTTTTCTATAAAAAATTTATATAAGAAACATTTTTGATGAAAATTTTTATTGCAAATGAAAATTTAATTTCAGAGACAAAATAAATACGAATTATAAAGTCCATACAAATATAAAGAAAAGAATATCATCTGAACAGAAACACACAACATTTTTTGGTCTTGTATTTTATATCAAAAATTTTTTTATGAACAATCTTTTTTATCGAAAATTTATATAAGAAAAATTTTTAAGAAAAAGTTTTTTTTTAAATTTTGTATCGACATTTTTTTAAAAAAATCTAAAACAATTAAAAAAAAAAGCGAACAATTTTCCTTACAATTGTCTCTAATAAAAAAATTTTTATAAACAAATTTGGAACAAAAAGAATTTGGATTAAAATTTTATAAAATGATAATAATTTTATTGCGAATGAAAATTTAACTGGCGAAACAAAATAAGTACGAATTATAAAGTCTATACAAATATCAACATAAAGCCAAGATTGTCCTCTGAACTGAAACAAACAACATTTTTCAGTTCAATTTTTTTATTAATTTTTTTTTATAGACAAATTTTCTATAAAAAATGTATATAGCGACAAATGTTCTTAGAAAAATTTTTAAGAGCAAATTTTCAAAAATTGTTTCCAAAAACATTTATTACGAAATTTAATAAAGGGAACAATTTTCTAAAAAAAATTCCCCTAACAAAAGAATTTTGTAAAAAATTTTGGAGCAAACGAATTTTAGATAAAAAATTTCTATACATTTTTAACGTAAATGAAAATTTTTCTATAAACGATATTTTGAGTTCTAAAATAATGTAATTTTTTTCCATAATGGCATAATACCAGATAGAATCAGGCACTTTATGTAGTCTTAATAGGTACCTTATAAGGTACTCCGTTATATAAATTTCAGTGTTAATTATTCCTGATATAGTTTTCTCAACCCTCAGGTATTTCTTATTTTATAGGAAAAAGTTTAAAGGGAAACATTTTTATACCCTTCACCACCATAGGTGGAAAAGGTATTATAAGTTTGTGCTGGTGTATGTAACGCATAGAAATATTTGTCTTAGACCCATCTTTTTGTATACCAATAGGCTTAGAATCACTTTCTGAGCCGATTTAGCGATGTCCGTCCGTCCGTCTGTCTGGCTGGCTGGACCCCCATGTAAACCTTGTAATCAAACTACAGGTCGCAATTTTAAAGATAATTTGATGAAATTTGGCACAGATCATTTTTTTTGATAATGGGACCGTGGTTATTGAAATTCGTCAAAATCGGTCTATTATTTGTGGTACCTCCCATAGGTCCCACTTCCCGGAATTGATATATTGGCCACAAAAATATTTTTTAATGAAATTTATGACAAATATTGTTTATGTCAGCTTAAATCACTGTAACAAATTTTGTTGAAATCGGTCCACTTTTGACCATAGCTCCCATACAAACTCTTTTCTCAAAACGCACTAAATGAGACAAAATTCACTAAAACGCTCGTAAATCCGAAGTAAATGCGAATTTATTTTTTGCAAACATAACATTTGTAACAACTGTAATGAATTTGCCAAATTTCGAGATAATCGGTCCACATTTGACCTAGCTCTCATATAAGTCCGAATGGCTGAAACAGCTTAAATGTATAAGTTTTGAGAATATGTTTGTATGATGGCAAAATTTAGCAAATATTTGTCTTTATACAGGAAAAAGAACACCTTTGACCTATAGCACTTTCTTACTTGTTTATTCAAAATTTTTATAGCGAAAACTTTTTATAGAATATAGCAAAAAATTCCAAGTTCAAAATTTTCTATAAATTTTCTATACTTTTTTTTTTTGAGTCCTAAGTCTCGTCAGAGTTTTTGAATAATTAAATATTTTTCATAGTAAAATGATACCGAATCGTGTCAGAACTATGTCTCGGAAACGGTGAAAGCCCTTTTTGTAGGTACTCCGTTATATAAATTTCTGTGTTTATCGTACTCTGTTATATGAATTTCTGTGTTTATCGTACCTGATGAAGGTTTTTGTTTCAATGCTCAGTTCTTCTTTATTTTATATTGAAAAATTTTCTATACAAATTTTTTAGATCGAAAACTTTTTATCAAAAATTAAATAAAAAATTATTGTAAGTTGTCTATATATTTTTAGCGCTATTAAAAGCGCTCTTGACGGTTTGGAACTCGCAGATAAACTTTATTTCTGTGTTCCAAACGTCGCCGAGTTTTTAAATATTTAATTATTTTTTTTCTATGTTGTGCCATCTCTGAATGGAAAAAGCTGTTTTTGTAAGCACTCCGTTATATAAATTTCAGTGTTTATCCTAACAGATGCTAAGATTAAACGTCAGATTTTTAAATAATTATTTTTTTCATTGGTGGCCAAATCGAGTCAAAAATATGTACACACCCTGTGTTATCATGTCGTTTTTGGTAGGCACTCTGTTATATAAATTTCTGAGTTTACCGTACCCGTTTTTATACCCACCATCAAAAAGAATGGGGGGTATATTGAGATTGTCATTCCGTTTGTAATTTCCTTAATATTGGCTCAAAAATCAAAAACGATATATATTCTGAATACTTATGAAATTCTAAGACGATTGAGCTTCGTCTGTCTGTCTGTTGAAATCACGATAACGCCCAAACGAAAGAAGCTATCTCACTGAAACTTAGCAAAACATTCTTCATCTCTGAGAAGATTTTGGTATTGAAATTGGGCAAAATCGGTTAACATTTGACCATAGCTCCCGTATAACCTCGCCTAAGATAATCGCTTATTTGCTAATAAATAACAAACTATAATAACTATGATGATAAAATTTGGTATATAGAAGTTATGCATAAGCTCTAGGCAGCATGTAAAATTTCATCAATCGGTTCACATTTAGTCATAGCTCCCATACAAAAAACTTACGGAAACATCCAAAATTTCACCTAAAATACACTTAAATGCCAATAAATCTAAAACATTAACAGATACAACCACTAAATTTAGCACGAGGAGGTCTTATGTGAATGCCAGCCAGTTTTGTTACAATCGGTCACCATTTGACCATAGCTCCCATATAAAAAACTTACGGAAACACAAAAATACAAAAAGAAAAGGGGGTTTATGTCCGTCTGTCCGTCAGATAAAAGCACGATAGCGCCTTAACGAAAAGAGCTAGAGGGACAAAATTTCACAAAGGTATTTTGGATGTCTTGAAAAAGATGTGTGTTGAAAATGGACAAAATCGGTTTCAAATTAGTTAGAGCTCCCATATAACCCCGCCCCGGGAAACATTAATGCTTATAAATTGAATAAAATTGTAATAGCTATGACGATTATATTTAAAACAGGGAAGTTTTATGCAATTTTTGATCAAATTTTATAGGAATCAGTTCATATTTGACTTTAGCTTTCATATAAAAGACACTCACGGAAACCAAAAATTTTAGCAAAGGCCAGTTAAAAGCTATAAAATTTGAAACTATGATAGCTATGGCCACTAAATTTTGCAAAAATAAGCTCTATATATATATACCAGCCAATGTGTATTTTGTAACAATCGGTCAACATTTGGCTATAATTCTTATATATATAACATCCCCTTTTTATATCTGCAATCAAAAAGATTTGGAGGTACATTCATTATATTAAGATTGCACCTATGAAATTAGATAGGCATCAATCAGTGTTCAGCCCAGACTTCATATATGATGAATGCATTAGGATCTCCTATCGAAATATATGGACCTGCCGTATTACTATTAACGTGTTTAGCCTAACTACATATTAATCACAACGAAAAGTATTTAACAACTTATTAGTGTAAAACTATACCCGGTTATGAGACCGAATTTTGATCAAATTAAATACTGGGGAAACCACTAAAATATTTTTAAATGTCGAACTATAAAGCTACGACAACCGAATTTAGTCCAAAGGTTTTACCAACAATACCAATTAGCTTAGCGATTTTTGTAGTTTTGGTCCAGATTTTGAATTAGCTGCACCCTTGTAGATATATGAGATATGTTTCTAAATTTAACATAACTTGATAGTGGGTATATAAGATTCGGCACAGCCGAATATAACACTATTACTTGTTTTTTTGTTTAATTAATATTTTTTTATTACAACCGATAGGGCCATAGTAAATTCGTAAGCAAGTCGCTACTGAAATTTGTTTAAATCGCTCTATTTTCTAGGGACTTCTAAAACTAACTTAATTTTTTATATAAAAATCACTTCATTTTTACTGTCTTTCTATACCACGATTTTTTCCTAAGAAATATTTACATTTGCTAATTAACTGACAACGTCAGCATAACTTAAAGTCAATCTAAGTTTTGATTTTCTTTAATTAAACAATCACAAGAATTTTCTTTATTTCTTTCATTATTTAATTACTTCATTATTTAACAATTCTTTCTTTTGGGTTGATTCTGAATTCAACCCCCTACAACAATCTAGAATCTAGTCATTTGGCTCTTGATTAATTTAAATACTAAATACAGGCATTTTTCCTTTTTTTTTGCTAAGTTTTCCATCACAAAAATGTCTGTATTTGTTTCTGGCTGTAGACGTTTTTAGTTGTATGTTGTCGGTTGTTATCGCTATTGTTTGCTCTTAATGTTGTTGCCGTGTCGCTGATGCATTTTGCTGTTGCTACTGTTGTTGTTGTTGTTGGTAGTAATTGACAAATGTCAAGTAAATAATTACGACTCAATTAGTGCAATGTCTACAATAAACATAAAGTTGCTATCAACTAACTAATGCAACGTCAACGACGATATTGCTGGCTCTGGCAATAGCAACAGCAACAAATCAGTAATTACTCAAAACTTAAAAAAAAAACAAATCTGACAAAATAATCGGCTTAAAGCTAAATGAAGCTGCTCCTGCTGCTGCTACTGCATTTTTTGCACTAAATACTTAGAAAATCAACACAGTAGCAAATTGCATAAAACTAAAAAGAATAAATAAAGACATACAGAAAAAAAAGAACGAATTGAGACAGAAATAAATTAATCACAGCAAATCAATTTAAATATTGGCAAAGTAACAGCAACAAAAAGTAGCAAAAAAAAAACACTCAAAGGAAAGAAACATTAAACTGCATTAAAATGCAAACGTCAATTTCTAAATGACATTTCGAGCAGAAAGTCGGATAAACTAACAGAATGACTGATGGACAAACAGATTGGCAGATGGACAGACATAGTAATAGACATACAGAATTATCTTTCGTTTTTAAGCTTAATCAATGCTCTTTATTCCCTGAAGACAGAAAATGTTAGAAATATTACAAAATAATTTAGAATATGTATCTTAGGCGAAATAATCTAAGCAAAGACTCTATAATATAAAGATGTTGCACTTCCATACATTGGATTGACGTATGATCCCTTCAATAAGTAACATAAAAAATAGAGTATACCGCTTTCACTCTAGTTCGGAAACAACTAATGGATACGATTATCCAATGAGAGAAAGCTAAGGCACACACACGTGCTTATGAAATGTATGTGCGCTTATGTGTTTATTAAGTAAGTTCTGCATATTACTTCTACGTGATTTTAAAAACACATTCATTTTCTAAGTAGAATTATTCAAAGTTCGCAAAGGTATCAAAAAATTTTTTATAGAAACTTTTTTTATCAAAAATTTTTCTCTAGAAACTTTTTTTATCAAAAATTTTTTAAAGAAAATTTTTTTTATCAAAAATTTTTCGATCGAAATTTTTTTTTTCAAAAACTTTTCTATAGAAATTTTTTTAACTTAATATTAGTGATTTTTCGACCTTTTTGTTTTATTAAATAAAAGACTTGTCGAGCTTGAGGTCAGTTTTTAGTTATAAATTATTTATTATTATCGATATTTCAATATCCAACGGATATCATTTTCAAGAAATGACTTGTCGAGCTTGAGGTCAGTTTTTAGTTATAAATTATTTATTATTATCGATATCCGTGGATATTGAAATATCGATAATAATAAATAATTTATAACTAAAAACTGACCTCAAGCTCGACAAGTCTTTTATTTAAATTTTTTTAACAAAAATTTTTCTATAGAATTTTTTGTTTTCAAAATTTTTTTTTATAGAAAATTTTTGTTTATCAAAAATTCTTCTATAGAAATTTTTTTTTATCAAAAATTTTTCTATAGAAATTTTTTTTATCAAAAATTTTTCTATAGAAAATTTTTTTTATCAAAAACTTTTCTATAGAACATTTTTTTTTTATCAAAAATTCTTCTATTGAAATTTTTTTTATCAAAAATTTTTCTATAGAATATTTTTTGTATCAAAAATTTTTCTATAGAAATTTTTTTTTTCAAAAATTTTTCTAAAGGAAATTTTTTATATCAAAAATTTTTCTAGAGAAATTTTTTTTATCAAAATTTTTTCATCAAAAATTTTCTATAGAAATTTCTTTTATCAAAAATTTTTTTTTGCAAATATTTTTTATCAAAAAATTTTCTGTATAAAATTTTTTTATCAAAAGTTTTTCTGTAGAAAATTTTTTTATCAAAAATATTTCTGTAGAAAATTTTTTGATAAATTTTTTTATAGAAAAATTTTTCTATAGAAATTTTTTTTATCAAAAATTTTTCTATAGAAATATTTTTCATCAAATATTTTCATGTAGAAAATTTTTTTATCAAAACTTTTTCTATATAAAATTTATTTTATCAAAACTTTGTCCACAGAATTTTTTTTAATTAAAAATTTTTCTATAAAAAATTTTTTTTTATCAAAAATGTTTCTATAGGAATTTTTTTTTATCAAAAATTTTCTATTAAAAATTTTTCTATAGAAAATTTTTTTATCAAAAAATGTTTATAGAATTTTTTTTATCAAAAATTTTTCTATAGAAAATTTTTTATCAAAAATTTTTCTATAATTTTCTATTTTATAGAAAATTTTTTTTTATCAAAAATTTTTTTATAGAACATCTTTTTTATCAAATCTTTTCTAGACATAATATTTCTTATCAAAAATTTTTCTATAGAAAATTTTTTTATGAAAAACTTTTCCATAGAAATTTTTTTTATCAAAATTTTTCTGTAGAAAATGTTTTTAATCAAAAATTTTTCTATAGAAAATTTTTTTATCAAAAATTATTAGATAGATTTTTTTTTATCAAAAATTGTTCTGCAGAAAATTTTTTTTAGCTAAAATTTTTCTATTGAATATTTTTTCTATCAACAATTTTTCTATACAAAATTTTTTTTCCCAAAAATTTTTTTTATCAAAAATTTTTCTATAGAAAATTTTTTTTTCAAAAATGTTTCCATAGAAATTTTTTTTATCAAACATTTTTTATAGAATTTTTTTATTAAAAATTTTTCGGCGGAAAATTTTTTTATCAAAAACTTTTAGATGGAAAATTTTTTTATCAAAAATTTTTCGATATAAAATTTTTTATCAAAAATTTTTCTATAGAAGATTTTTATTTCTCAAAAATTATTCTATAAATAATTTTGTTTATCAAAAATTTTTCTATAGGAAATTTTGTTTATCAAAAATTTTTCTAAAGAAAATTTTTTTATCAAAAATTTTTTTTATCAAAAATTTTTCTATAGAAAATTAAAAAAAAAATTGTATCAAATATTTTTCTATAGATTTTTTTTATCAAAAATTTTTCTACAGAAAATTTTTTTATGAAAAATTGTTCTATAGAAAATCTTTTTATCAAAAATTTTTCTATAGAAAATTTTTTTATCAAAAATTTTTCTATAGAAAATTTTTTTATCAAAAATTTTTCTATAGAAAATTTTTTTATCAAAAATTTTTCCATAGAAAATTTTTTTATCAAAAATTTTTCTATAGAAAATTTTTTTATCAAAAATTTTTCTATAGAAAATTTTTTTATCAAAAATTTTTCTATAGAAAATTTTTTTATCAAAAATTTTTCTATAGAAAATTTTTTTATCAAAAATTTTTCTATAGAAAATTTTTTATCAAAAATTTTTCTATAGAAATTTTTTTTATAAAAAAATTTTCTGTGGAAACCTTTTTTATCAAAAATTTTTCTGTGGAAAATTTTTTTTATCAAAAATTTTCTTATAGAAATTTTTTTATAAAAATTTTTTTATCAAAAATTTTTGGATAGAAATTTTTTCATCAAATATTTTTCTATAAATTTTTTTTTTGTCAAAAATTTTTCTGTAGAAAATTTCTTTTATCAAAAATTTTTCTATAAATTTTTTTTTTAACAAAAATTTAACAGAAATTTTTTTATCAAAAACTTTTCTATAGAAAAATTTTTTAACAAAAATTATTGTATAGAAAATTTTTTATCAAGCATTTTTCCTATAGAAAATTTCAAACATTTTTCTATAGAATTTTTTTTTCTATAGAAAATTTTTATTTCTCAAAAATTTTTCTATAAAAAATTTTGTTTATAAAAATTTTTCTATAGAAAATTTTTCATTTTAATACTCATTTTCACGAGTTTCATTAATGATCGTGATATTTACGAAAATTAAAAAAGTCTTCGGCTTCTGGTGGTATGGGTTGCCTACTCCTTATACTCCTTATACGTTTTTAATGTAAGTACTTATATGGATTTGGAATGGTAATTTAAACATAATGGCCCAGGTTGAAATCCTAATACGATCAGGCTATGCCTATATAATTCGTCGTTGGGAATAGAACATAATATTATGGGTTTATATAAAAGTGCTCACAATACTAGTAGTGTCTTATGACGAAATTAGCCATTAAATTAATATTGTGAAGTAATCAAAGCAAATGATACAAAATTGCAAATGATGGAAAAGTGCGAAAATCAATAAAAATGACGTCCACAATCGTCCCAAATCTGTTCAATAGACAAATGTACATAACGAATTTTTAAGGTCGAGCTGGACCAAATAAGGTGATCGTTCCAACTGTGATTATACCTTAAGTTGTTGCCATAAGTAGTTTATAAGGGAGCTATGATCAAAAATGAACCGATTTTGTTGTCCTTCCTTTTGATGGCCCTATCGTGTTTCCAAAAGACGGGTGGATAGACAATCATACCCAATCAACTTAGATTTTCATAGATTGCAGGATATATGTATGTATGTATATCTTTTTAGTTTTAAGGCCAATATTGGGGGAATAACAAATGGAATGACTATTTCAATATCCCCCCCCATTTTTTTTTTTAATAGTGAGTATAAAAAACGATATTTACCAAATTTTTAAATTCATTAAATTTCACCTTTTATTTTTGAGCTGGATTAAAATAAAATAAAAAAAATCCTGACACAGATATAAAAAAATAATAAAAAATAACATCTAATGAAATAAAGAATTTTATGTTGAATTGTAACTAAAGCGATAATTAAATTAAATGGAGTTTTTGACTGAATTGAGTGACGAATGTCTGACAATTGGATTTTGTAATTTGTTCGACAATATTCACAAAAGTAATGCGGTCTGTCGGTCGGTAGTAGTGAAAATGGCTCTGAATGATGATGATAGTGTTGATGATGACCATGATGTCGATGATGCGATGATGATGGGTATATGTTCATGGTATGTTACAAATGACAAGTTGCTGAATTAAAACAAAAAAAACAAATATAAAAAATGGAAAAAATTTTTTCGCATATCCTTCTTTAATAACAGTAAAACATATTATCGATGATCATCATCATCATCAGATGATGTTCATAATGATATTGCTATTGAGTGCATTTGTGTTTATTGGGTGAAATTGCATTTATTTCGTTCGAAAATTTTCTTTTTTCCAATAAATAACCAGCCACATAAATGAAGAAAACACCAACAACATCAACCAAATGACACACAGACAGACGGATAGTTTGAGTAGCAATAAAACATATTAGAGACATTTGCTGTTGCGCTGCTGCTGTTGTTGTTGAGTGGTTGACGACAAAGATGATGATGTTGTTGATGTTTGTGATGGGAATGGTTTGTCAATGTGATGACATTTGTAGTACTTTTCAATCATTCATTCATCAATAACAGCAAACAACTTTGTCATTACAGTTGTCATCGAATGCATTTCGTTTTGTGGTACTAGGAAATAGTAAAGGCCAGCTTCATTCTGGATTGCGGCTACGCGATTTATTAAATATTGCCACCAACATTGTGACAACCATTTCAAACAACATTTAATGATATGTTTAGGTTTTTGTGATACACAGTTTGAGAGTTATAGAAAATGTATTTTTTAGAAATGTAACAAATAATAGTGTTATATTTGGATATGACGAATTTTATATACCCTCTATAAATCTCTGTTAAATTCAAAAACATATCTCATATATCTCCGATGAAGCAGCTTATTTTAAATTTGGACCAAATGCTTTAAAATTTGTTACTCTAGTTGGAATTCTTAGTATAAATTAGTTGTTGTAGCTATAAAAGTTCAATATTTATTAGAATTAAAGTGGATTTTCTTTATGTGGGATATAAAGTCTTAAAATTGTACACACTACCTGATAGTCATATAAAACTCCTGTGTACTAAATACTATTTCCGAGGGAGGATTTATATGAAAGTTATGGTCAATATATCGACTTATGGTATCGTTGATATATCGAATTATAGGTTCCTAAAACTTCTCTGTACGCAAAAATGTTGTCATTGCTATTATTTTTAAAAATGTATTAGTATTAAAGTGCTTCCGTGGTGCTTTTGAATAACTCAATACTTTGAGAGGACTCAGCAGGTCTAGATGACTCAGTAGTTTGCTATGACTGGGTGGTTTGAGTTAACTCAGACGCAAGATACTACTCTAAAGTTTAAGCAGACGGAACAAAAAGAGATGACTCAGCTGTTCTAGATGACTCAACACTTCGGGATGACTCAGAAGTTCTATATGACTCATCACTTCCAAAACATTCAGCAGTTTAAGATGACTCAGTACTTCGGGATAAGTCAGCTGTAGAAGATGACTCAACAAACACCTTTTGCTGCTGCCAGGAAGAAACATACCCAAGAACTGTAGAGCAGAACAGGTAGCAAGACTTGGGACTTTCTTACATAATAATGAGGGATGACTCAGCTGTTTTAGATGAATCAGCACTTCGAGATGACTCAACAATTCTACATGACTCAATATTTTTTACCAAAAATTTTTTCTATAGAAAATTTTTGTATCAAAAACTTTTCTGTAGAAAAAATTAAACATAATGTGTGGTTTTCGCTCTGTCTAGAATTAGGGATAATCCTCCTGATGAGATGGCCTAACCAACCATCGAAACGCGTCGAGGAAAGGTTTCCCCAGCAACATTTTTTGGTTTTATCAAAAAACTATTTATTACAATAATAAATAATTGTAATAAATTGGGATTCATAGTGCAATACATTACAGTAAAACTTTTTAAGAAAATTGTTTTATTAAAAATTTTCTATAAAATTTTTTTTTTATCAAAAATTTTTCAATAGAAAATTTTTTTCATCAAAAATGTTTCTATATTTTTTTTTATAAAAATTTTCTTTCTTCTTCAGAAAATTTGTTTATCAAAAATTTTTCTTTAGAAAATTTGTTTATCAAAAATTTTTCTATAGAAAATTTTTCAATAGAAAATATTTTTATCAAAAATTCTTCAATAGAAAATATTTTTATCAAACATTTTTCTACAGAAAATTTTTTTATCAAAAATTTTTCTATAAAAATTTTTTTATCAAAAATTTTTCGATGGAAAATTTTTTTTATCCAAAATTTCCTACGAAAAATTTTTTATCAAAAATTTTTCTATAACAATTTTTTTTTTTTAATTATCTGTATAAAATTTTTTTATCAAACATTTTTCTATGAACATTTTTTGATCAAAAATGTTTCTATAGAAAATTTTTTGGATTGAAAATATCTAAAATATATAATATTTTTTATGAATTTTTGAAAAATATTTTGATTTTGAACAATTTTTTTTTTTTGATCTTACGATATGAATAACTCTAAAACCTTTGATCTCACAAAAAACTTGCGTTCCACCTCCTAAGGAAAATTTGGTTCTTAGTAAACTGATGTATTTTTCGCTAAAATTGGATAAGTCGTTTTTAAAATGTGCTAAAAATTTCGAAAAATTACCAAATTTTTCGAAATTTTGTTTTTAGTCATAAGGAACCTTTTCATAGACCGAGTCACATATATTATATGGAATAACTTCGTAACTATTGATCACATAAAAAACTTATATTAGCACTTTTTAAGGATAATTTTTTTCTTAATCCATCGATATATTTTTCAGTTATATTGGACAAATCGTTTTCAAGATATATCCCAGCAAACAAAAATTATATATGTTTGAAAAAAAAAAAAAAAATTATATAAAAAAAATTAAGAAAATTTATGAAAAAATGTCTAGTAGTTTTGTTCTTAGGTAACCATAGCACATACATATTATGTTAGTTGACATATACATACATAATTTCCTCTATATTTCAATTGGAACAAGGGGTACTCCTTTCAGAGCTGCATCCGATTCTATTTTTAGACTCACTGAAAGGGACCTACGTCCTAACTTCGGCTCCGAACTTCTAAGGCATTAGTTAGAGAAGTTGTACATAGCCTAATACTCAATAACCAGTGGCTAGCTGAGTTATGAGGTACATCGCTTTTTTTCTAATTTATTTCTTCAGGTGGGTCTGGCCGGGGATCGATCTTGGGACCTCTGGTATGCTAGCCGGATGACTAACCTGCTATACCTCGGCGGTTCATTTCATTATGTTAGTTGAAGTGTATATAAAATTCGATATTGCCGAATATATTACTATGGCTACTTTTCATTGAAATTATCTGATTTAATTACTCCATAAAACTCTCAGTAATTTAAACCTAAAATGGACTCCTTCTCATACATTAGAGATCATCACAAGCAAAAATCTGGAGTGTTCTAAGAGTTCCTTGAAATTAAGTTTATGTTCAAACACTTTTCACTTTATAATATAAAGTTTTTTTTTTATTGTTTATAAGACCAATAAATTTTCAATACAAAGTTGCTAACAATTAGTAATTAATTCGAAGTAAATACGTGATTATTTTCTTTAATAAATAAATTTCAATTAAAATTATCTCCCAAGACTTTTCTTAAGCATCCAAGAATTCTTAAAAGGGAGCCTCAAATTCTTGAAAAATTTTCTGTTGCCATTTAAAGGATATTCCATAATTTTACTAAACTAAACACAAACAATTCTTTCTTGGTCATTAACTGCATGATTTTTCTTATTATAGAAATATTTCATTTAATTTTATTTTTTAATTAAATGTCGCCATTAAACCACCTTTGGATCATGTGACATGTAAATTGTCTATTCCGGCCTCATAAATAAAATAACTGGCGATAATTATTGAATTATGTGGGCAAAATTTTAATGTTCTAAAACCTTTTAAAGCTTAAACTTAAGAGTTAAATTGAAATTTATTTCAATTTAAAATACCACACATTAAATACAAGAACTTTAATTCCAATTGCTAAATATGGTTAAGAAAATTATTTATTTTTTTTTTATTTATATAGAAAAAAATCTAAATCTTTAGAAATTAATTGAATGCAAGATTGTAAATGGCAAACAAATAACCAGAAAAAGATAATAACGAGGGTAACTTACTTAAGAGTTAAGACCATATTATTTTTGTTTCAGATGATGACGATGATGATGATGATGATAAATAAATCCTTAATGAGCTGAAAAAGAACTTAAGCTTCTCATCTCTTTGTCACTTCGAATACAAATTGAACTAATGGAAATTTTTTAGAGTATTACTTCATAGTTATTATACTATAGATAGTTAGTGATCAAAATGCAGTTGCAAAAGTGCACAACCCAAGTCTAGTTGCAATTATGAAAATTTTTGCATTACTTGATAATTGTTTAACAACACTTGATTAACTTTTGCAATTAAAAACAGAGGCAAATAGATAGAAAAATAATAATAAGAAGAAAGAAAAAACCTACGCAAAACCCAACTGCATAATAAGTGGTTTATATATACAAAGAAAAATTGTAAAAAGCTGAGCAGTAACTCGGATATAGATAGACCGACAGACAGACTCTCATGGAAACTTTAAAATTGGTATCAAGTTCTAAGGAATGAACAAAATATAATGATGTACATGAAGCTGGCAAAGATGATGATAATGATGATGGTACAGAGTTCAGCAGCTAAATAAAACAAGGATTATTTAGCTAAAACCGAATTAATGATACCCTAGATTACCCAAGAGTTTAAATGTGGACCGATATTGAAAAAAAGTTTTCTAAAACTTAAACAAAAACAAGTAAGAAAGCGCTATAGTCGAAATTTGGCAAATTGATTACAGTTGTTAAAAAAATTATGTATGCAAAAAATAAACTCAAAATTTTCATTATCTTTTGATTTACGAGCGTTTTAGTGATTTTTTGTCTCATTTAGTGCGTTTTTAAAAAAGAGTTTGTATGGGAGCTATGGTCAAATGTGGACCGATTTCAACGAAATTTGGTACAGTGATTTAAGTTTACATAAGCAGTATTTATTTTAAATTTCATGAAAAAATATTGATATTTGTGGCCAATATAGCAATTCCGGGAAGTGGGACCTATGGGAGGTACCATAAATAATGGACCGATTTTGACCAATTACAATAGCCATGGTCCCATTATCAAAAAAATTATTTGTGCCAAATTTCATCAAATTATCTTTAGAATTGCGACCAGTAGTTTGATAACAAGGTTTACATGGGGGTCCAGCCAGCCAGCCAGACGGACGGACGGACGTACGGACATCGCTAAATCGACTCAGAAAGTGATTCTAAGTCTATTGGTATACTAAAAGGTGGGTCTAAGACAAATATTTCTATGCGTTACAAACATCAGCACAAACTTATAATACCCTTTCCACCTATGGTGGTGAAGGGTATAACAAGTAAAAAAGTGCTGTAGTCGGTCAAGCCCGACCATACGATACCCTTTACTATTAAGGTCAAAGGTGTTCTTTATCCTGTAAAAAGACAAATATTTGCTTAATTTTGACATCATACAAACATTTTCTCAAAACTTATATATTTAAACTGTTTCCGTCGTTTGGACTTATATGAGAGCTGGGGTCAAATATGAACCGATTATCTCGAAATTATATATGCAAAAAATCAACTTAAAATTCTCATTATCTTTAGATTTACAAGTGTTTTAGTGATTTTTGTCTCATTTAGTGCGTTTTGACAGAAGAGTTTGTATGGGAGCTATGGTCAAATGAGGACCTATTCGAAATTTGGTACAGTGATGGTCAAATGAGGACCTATTCGAAATTTGGTACAGTGATTTTGATTCATATAAGCAGTATTTGTTTTAAATTTCATGAAAAAATTGATAATTGTGGCCAAAATTTAAATTCCGAAATCTAGGACCTATGGGAGGTACCATAAATAATGGACCGATTTTGACGAATTTCAATAGCCATGGTCCCACTATCAACTTTCTGTGCCAAATTTAATAAAATTATGTTAAGAAATGCGAACTGTACTTTGATTATATGGCTTACATGGGGGTCCAGCCAGACGGACGAACGGACTGACATCGCTTAATCGACTCAGAAAGTAAGTCTTAGCCTATTGGTATACTAAAAGCTGGGTCTAAGGCAAAAACCCTTTCCACCTATGTTGGTGAAGGGTATAAATATATATGGACAAAAATCAAATAGTTTTAATTTTCGGAAATAAAAAAATTCAAAAAATTTTTTGATCGCACACTAAATTTTTTTCGAGGTTCTATTAATGGAGCTTAGGGAATATAAAATCCGTTCGCGTTAATTATTTTACGCAATGCGCGCAGAAGTTATGACGGTTAAAACAAAAATTTCTAAATAAATTAAAAACTATTTTATTTTTATTAGTTTTATATTGATTTTATTCTGTCGTTTCATGGTATTATGGTATCTTATAGATGCCTTAACAAGAAGAAATAATGCAATTATGCAAGTGAAAAAAAAATTTAACAATATTTTTTGATTTTTTTAACCGCGTTTTTCGCGAAATTTGACAAAATGTGTGTCTTAGTAAAATTCTGCTGCCTTAACTTATGGACAAATTTAATTTAAAAGAATTTTTTGTTTAAATATAAGTTTTAATAGGTGCATATCGTTCTAAGATATAAAATTCTTATTTGGTCCATCAAATCGTTAATCCTTATAATATTTTGGTGCGCTTCAATTTTAAGATAAAGCTCTTTTAAATAATGGTTTTTAGACCATTCCTGATCAATTTAGAGCTAAATTCGCGATGTGCTTCATTGAAATGTTTTTAGACGAAACCTTTGCGTTCTCTGTTAATAAAGAGATTTTTGCCAAACTTTTGATGCAAATTGCTTTCATGCCTTATGCGATTTAAACCAATGTGCACTTTTTTGCACGATTTTCAAAATCTTCATAAAATTTTAGCAAACAAAGATTTTTTGGTGCGCTTTTGCTTTTAGGTGCTAAAAAACTCGGTTTACGCGGTAGTTTAGAAATTTTCATTCATATTTGCGAGTGTGCTACAAGAAAAAACCGGTTATGAGAAATTTACGCTCAAAAACTTCTTATTTACACCTGTCGTATATTATACCTATATAGAGCACATTAACGAGATATATATCAAACAATGCGAAATTGTAAGATCTACAAATCGTTATCTATTTTTTTTTTAATTAAAAAGTGGCGAAAACGAGCTTCAAGTTTTGGCAGCCATTAAGTAGTATTAGAAGTGACAAAATTAAAATTTAGAGGGAAGTGAATTTATCCTCAAAGTGTGGTGTCTATTTCGTAGAACAGCGACTTGGGTCCAAATGTTAAAACAAATGCAGAAGATGACGAAATATGAAGAATAACTTGAATGCTTCAATCGATTTTTTAACGTTTTTTTTAATTTGCATGCCAATTACGCTTAGAAACGCAAATTTGCGCAACTAAGATATTGTGTTCAGTATACAAAAGTCTTTGCGAGTTCAAGATCTGTAATTAGATTTTCCGAACTCCTAAGGGTACAAAAATGATTCGAGTTGAAAGTCGGTTTCAAAGGAATAAAAAAGTTTTACATACTTATATTGCACTAAAATCCCAATTTATTATCAGTTAATAATCTTCTTTATGTTGATATAGTATCTTAACAAATATCAACATAATTCGTATTTATTCTGTTTTGCAAATAAGTTATAATGCGTGGTTTTCAATCTGTCTAGAAGTAGGGAAAATTCCTGCTGATGAAGATGGCCTAAACAAGCATCGAAAAGGTTGTCCTCATTATTACCCTAATAAATACTTGTAATAAATTGGGATCCTAGTGCAAAACACTTATTTATGTAAAACTTTTTTAATAAAATGTTTGACAAAATTTTTGAAAAACCTTATTCTATAGTTATTCAAAATTTTGACCCCATTCGAACTTATGCCTAATATTACCTCTGTTTCTTTACTTTCTCGGTGAGATCGAACAAATGAAAGGAACTTAGGAGATACTCGCTTAAATAACAAAATCTACCTAAAGTAAGCAAAATTTTAGACCACAACTTACAGTGTGGAACACGATTTTGGGATTAGGCAAAATACCACACGAATAGAAAGTACCCGAATAGAAAGTACCAGTGTATTCAAACCCCCAAAACAATAATGTTCAAAAAAGTGGGCCCATCGGAGGGATCGCGAAATAATAGACTTTATGTAAAATTCGTATCCGTATTAAAATCTACAGGCATATAAAATGGGTATGTTTTAAAAAAAAAATCTTGAAAATAATGAACTTTGGACCCCCATAAACTCCTCAATAAAGCGAAATTTCAAATTTTGAAGAACTTTAAAACTGTATGATCTAGGGAAACGTACATACAAAATTTTATTGCAATCCGAGATGGTGTGGTTCAGTACAGTTTCCAAAATGTTTGATTTAACTCCTGCATAGAAAATTGGAATTTTCAAATTCGATAACTCGCAAGTTTCACCTACCAGCGCCAAACGCTTTTGGGGTTTCTATGAACAAGTCTAGTGCTTTCATTTGGCATAGGAATTTGTTTGACCCCAGACCACAAACCTCAAAATGTGTCATAGTGTTATTTATTTGGAAAAATATTGAAACCTGTACTAGTTGAAAAACCGAAAAATAATGATAAGACTAATCGTGCACGCTGAACCCAGTAGTGCTAACCTTCTTTTCTTAGGTTAGTTTTAGTTTTCAAGATATAGCTTTATGTAATAAATAAAGGAGGTTGCGCGACAAATATTCGCGTAACTTGAAAACAATTTGGTAATTCAATATAATAAAAATATTGAAATTCGGCGATACAATTTTATTTCTGGGCTGATTTCTGGTAAACTGTCAAAGATACAGAACGAAACAACCCAAACTTACTCAAACCTGTTCTCGTACAAAATTTTCAATACAAATTGTTGTTTTTTGAGTAATTTCTGACAACTTCGGACTGTTTTAGGTAGTTTCGTTAAAGTACGGGAACAAAGATTAAATAGTTTTCGAGTTTCTCGAATATTTATTAAATAACGAAAAATCTCAAAAACTAGAGCTAATCTAAAAAAAATATTAAGACCACTGGATTTATCGAAATCAATTTATCTTTACCCACTAGGTGCCTTGTTTGTCAGTAAAAAAATTTCAGAATCGAGCAAAGTGTAATTTGTTACCCAAATTTGCTTAAATTCCAATTACTGACACTATTTAGCGAAGACCGAACCAAATATTGAGTACGGCAACACAATTGTGTTTGTTTTGGGTAATTTCGGACTAGTTTGGGCACTTTTGTGATTTCACGCAAACACAACTATTAAGTAAGTTATTGTCATTTCAGGCATTAAGTTTTCTATTTATAGATTCTTTCGAAAATTTCCATACTTTTATGCCAAAATATTTATCGACTATTTTCTGAAGTCCTACCATTAAATATTTTATTGTTGTTTCTGTTACCTTTTTGGAGGAGCTAGTCCAACAACGCTTAAAATCAGATTCTCTTACACCTTTCTTGTCCGTTTTTATAAGAATTTGCCTCTCGAAGAACAAAACGCTTTTTGCTTGAATTCAACTTAAGAGCTTTTTTTATGGTGGCACGATGCCAAAGTGAGCCAGAAAAGTGTAGGCACTCCGAGCTGTATCAAAAACTGTGAAAACAGTTTTCGTAGATACTATGTTTTATAAATTTCTTTGTTTATTGGAACTAATGCCACAAATGTTTGGCTTCATTATTTAAAAATGTAAATTTCTTCCCACACAAGGTTTTGAATATTTTTGTCCCGTAGTATTTCTAAACGATGCATCGTTCATCAGCATCCCAATCTTAGCCCTGAAGCTGTGAAAAAAGTGTTTTTTTTTTTAAGTCGAATTAATATTTGAAACTTTCTGAACTTTATATGACTTCCAAAACTATTAGAATTTTTGCGAGGGCAACTAGATCCTCAATGCGTTTTGATGGTTAGTTATTAGAAGTAATCCCTTGTAGACATATTGAAAAACACACATTATTACCTATTTTTAAAATACAATAATTACGAATTATGTATGCAAATCAAAAGAAAAAAGTGAAGATTATCTACTGAACAGAAGTAGACGCAAACATTTTTCAGTTTCATCTTGCCTCTACTTCCCGCATTCTTGCTGTAGCCATCGCAAACCTTTTTATTCAGATTTTGTTTCAGTGCTTAGTCCTGCTATCATTCTATGGGATTTTTTTAATGTTCTAAAAGAAGTTAATACAAATCTCTTTAAAAAAGACGGGATTCATGTACATAACATCTAATTCTGTGACTGGGATTCGAAAAAGATGACATCCACCTAAAGGACTAAAATAAATGTATTTGCAATAATCCGGATATGAACAACATTCGAATTGTAATAATTGCATCTTATGGTTTTGTTTGTTTCGGAAGTCAGTCTTATAAGAGGTACACTAAATAACGTACCATGTTCAATAAGTTTCAAAAAGCCTAGTTTCAGTACCATAAAAAGTCTAACAATTTATATCAATTTGTCCTAAAACCAAAGTACAAGTCGCAGACCGGCCCATATAATTTAATTTTTCCTCATAGGAAGAATAAACAAAAAAATTGTGTGTATGATCTCAATTCCCGTTTTGAGGTTTCAAGTTGTATTGTTCATGGTTGCATGGTCTGTATCGTGGTTTCGTGTTTGTATTTGTTAATTTATTCACAATTTTCACAACTTTTTTAACCTCAATTCTCTTGCGATGCTAAGAGAACTAATACTACGATTATGGTTTCATTGCTGGTTGCAGTGTGTGTGTCGAAACGTATTACATAAAAAGGTAGCAATTTAAAAAAGTAGCAAGTTTGATGAGCATGTCCCTACATCGATAGACATTCAAACGGAATTATGGAGGGACAACGCAAAAATTGACTCTGGAAGTAATTCTGTTTACTTGAAGATACATGTCACAACAATATCTCAAAGCTTTACATACATAATCACAAACTTATAATATCCATTGCACCTATTTTGTTGTAGGGTGTAAATATAGTAACAAACATCTAAACCTTTATATTTAGTTTCACATGAAGCAATAAAAGGGGGTAGATGCCATCTAAGCCTGTTAGGAAGTTGAAAGAACTAGAAGATTCTACTGGATTATCAACCGCAACAACAACTACTATGACTACTTAGAAAGACGCATACCATTTGCAACCAAAGTTGTTGTAATAATGTTAATGATTGCGTTGCTATGAGTCGAATGATAATAATGATGATGATGGTGATTATTATGGTTTAGTTTAAACACTAACTTTGGTTGCACAAAAGCATATTGAATTAATACGCGTTTTAGTACTAGTTATATACTTATAATAATAGTGATGACAAGGTTGGTTTTTTTTCAACATAAAGTACTTTAATGTTAGTCCCTTAATCCCTACTCTCTGGCAATATACTTAACCCTTTTCGACTGACCTGTAGTCCAGCAGACACTTACAAAGTTTTAATAAGAATATCTTTTTATATAGATAATACCTTAAACTCATATTAGTCTTCCATAACGAATCTTGGAAGATATTTAAAACGTGTCTGCTAGTCTAACACGTTATTACAATTGTAAGAACTACATCACATTGGTCGCCGAGGGTTAAGCTGTTATTAATATTTATGTTTTCCTAGTAAATGAGTTCTTTCTTCTTTCCAAATTCCTATCACTTTCAAAAAGTTTATTACTTACTTACTTACTTAAATGGCCTGTAATTACAACCTGTTTAGGTCAAAGGCCGAGCATATTTTAGAATTCCAAGCACCTCTATCTTGTGCACATATTCTCCAATTTCGTATACCAAGTTTCAAAAGATTTTCTTCTACTTGGTCTTTCCATCGAAGTTTTGGACGCCCTCTTCTACGCGTTCCCTCTGGATCATTATCGAAAACTTTTCTTGCCGGAGTATTTTCATCCATTCGCACAACATGTCCTAGCCAACGCAGACGCTGTTGCTTAATGCGTTTTACTATGTCAATGTCAGCGTATAACTCATACAGCTCATGGTTCATTCGATGTCTATACTCATTGTTGACGCAGACTGGTCCAAAGATTCTTCGTAGAATTTTCCTCTCAAATACTCCAAGGATAGCTTCATCTGTCTGTGCAAGTGCCCATGATTCAGCACCATACAATAACACGGGTAGTATGAGCGTTTTATAGAGCGTGATTTTAGTTCTTACAGAGAGGACTTTATTTCTTAGCTGATTGCTTAGTCTAAAATAGCATCGATTGGCAAGTATGATTCTGCGTTTGATTTCGAAGCTTATATCGTTGTTGATGTTCACAGCGATACCAAGGTTCTTTTACAACCTCGAAGCTATAGTTCTCAACGGACACATGTGATCCGATTCTAGTGGTCTGTCTGCCTGTAGAAACCATCAGTTTTGTTTTTGATTCATTTACAGCTAGACCCATTTTGTTTGATTCCTTCTCGATATTGGAAAAGGCGGCAGTTACATCGCGTAGAGTGCGTCCTATAATATCAATGTCATCGGCAAACGCGAGTAGCATATGTTTTCTATTGAAAATTGTTCCTGTTGTATTAACCGCTGCATCTCGCAAGATTTTCTCTAACACAATATTGAAGAGGTCACAAGATAACCTTGCCTGAATCCCCGTTTAGTTATGAAGGACTCTGATAGGTTCTTACCTATCTTAACAGATGATGTTGTATTAGTTAGTGTCATCCTGCATAACTTTATTAGCTTCGTAGGGATGACGAACTCAGACATTGCTTCAAACACCTTCTTCCGTATCGGGCTAGCAAAAGCAGCTTTGTAGTCAACAAAGAGATGATACGTATCGATTTGTTTCTCCTGGGTCTTCTCTAGGATTTGACGTAGAGTAAAGATCTGGTCAGTTTTTGATTTACCTGGTCTAAAGCCACATTGATATGTCCCAATTATTTCGTTTACTTTGGGCTTTAGCCTTTCACACAGTATGGTCGATAAAGTCTTATATGCAATTGAGAGGAGGCTTATCCCTCTATAATTTGCACATACAGTTTTATCTCCTTTTTTGTGGACTGGATAAAGGACACTGAGATTCCAATCGTCCGGCATGCGTTCTTCTGACCATATGTATTCTAGGTGCCGGGACATATACTTTATTAGCTCATCACCTCCAGCCTTAAAAAGCTCTGCTGGCAAACCATCGGCACCAGCAGCTTTATTATTTTTTAATCGCGCTATTGCAGTCCTAACCTCGTTCAGGTTGTGTGGTGGACATATAACGCCGTCATCGTTGATTTGTTCAGGCGTGTCATCTTGGTCGCTTTCATTTGCAACCAACAACTTGCAAAAGTGCTCCTTCCACAGTTTTAATACGCTTTCTGTATCTGTGACCAGATTTCCTTGATCGTCCTTACAGGAAAGGATACAGCTGCTATAACCATCCGTCTGATGCTTAATTTTTTGATAAAATTTACGGATTTCATTTTGTGTCTTATACAACTCAATCTCCTCAAACACACGTCTCTCCATATCTTTCTTTTTTTTGCGGAATAGTCGTTTTTCTTCCCTCTTTTTCTCTCGATATCTTTCTAAACATCCACGAGTAGCTGCTGACTGCAGAGTTGCCCTGTAGGCCGCATTTTTCTCAGCAGTGGCGTTGCGGCACTCCTCGTCGTACCAAGAGTTTTTAGCATGAGGGCTTTGGTACCCTATTGCCGATTTTGCAGCAGACTTCATGGAGTTGGCAATATGTTGCCATAGCGTGTATATATCGGTTGAGCCAGAGTTATTCTCTCTTAGCAATTGAGTTGTCCGTTTGGTGTAATCAGTGGCAATTTGCTGAGATTTTAATTTCTTCACGTCATACTTCTTTTGCGCTTCTGCCTGTACGCTCCTCGACACACTTAGACGTGTTCTCACCTTGGCTACAACAAGGTAGTGATCGGAGTCTATGTTAGCTCCTCGCATGGAACGCACATCTAACACACTTGATGAGTGTCTTCCATCAACTAAAATATGGTCTATTTGATTTTTCGTTAGTTGATCAGGAGACACCCATGTAGCCTTGTGTATATTAAGGTGTGGAAATCTGGTCCTGCTCACGACCATATTGCGAGCTGCCGCAAAGGAGATTAATCTCATACGATTGTCAGTGGTTACGCTGTGTAAACTAAATTTACCAACAGTAGGCTCAAAACAACTTTCATGCCCTAACTTTGCGTTAAAATCACCCAGTATTATCTTAACGTCGTGATTAGGGCAGCTATCGTAAACTTCCTCAAGTTTTTCATAAAAGGCTTCCTTTACATCATCATCTTTCTCCTCTGTTGGAGCGTGAGCACAAATCAAACTCAGATGGAAGTACTTAGCCTTGAGTTTTTAAGGGATCTAATACGGAATTGTAAAAAAACACAAATGTAATGAACTTTTTGGAACGGGCAATGAGCGATAGACATCAACTAATCACTTAAACGCATTTTGGTCCAACTATAAGCTAGAAAACGTACCATTTCTTAAACCTTTTTTGCACTTGATATATCACTTCACTGTTGCCAACTCTCCAGTTCAACTTATTCTTAGATATTTCTGTACATCTCTTATAAACCATTAAAGTATCAGTTAATACTACCCGTATGTGTATTTCCAGCCAAGAGTAAGTTTTAACATAAGGTCGGTCTAGGTCATATTATCATGAAAACGCGCGTATTGTTAACAATTTTTAAATACAATTCATATTTGAAATTCGTAGCGCATTATAAAAAGAAAACATGCAGATAGACAGACAGGCATGTGTATGTGTCTCTAGTGAAGAAGAGCTCTCTAGCACGGGTAACTGATATCACAAGATTGTTGAACTTTTTAAATCAAAAACATATTTTGCTTCTTCAACATTTAGCAAAAGGTAAAAATGGAAAAAAAAAGAAAAGCAAAAGTTGGGATGAGGTGGAAAAATATAGTAAAAGTTTCACACACACCAGAAAATATGCTGCCAGCCAGGCAGGCGGTTGGTTGGTTGGTTGCTTTGTGTGGCTTGCGGCTGCTTAGCTTTGGAATAGCTGAGACCTGAGACTGTTAAGAAACGCGTGCAACATAAGTTAATTGAGATTAGGGCCGTCGTAATGATTAAACAGAAAATGCGTTACTTTAAGCACGTGTTAATATTTATACTGGTGAAATTTTATGATTGCAATAACGGATTCTTTAGATATTTTTTTCTGTTACTTCATTCTTTTTAAAGCGGAAGTAAATATTTATGGATTAAAAGTTGGTTTTCAGTTACAGAGATTTAATGGAAAATTATGTGTGTATGGAATTTACACTTTTATAAGTTTTATAATGTAGTATAGGAAATGCATAGGAGATAATTACTTTAGTTTGGGAATAAATGTAATTAATTTTCATACAAAATTAGTTTAGCTTTCTTTTGAAAGCAAAATAGTTTTTTGTTAAAATAACCATCAAATACAAATAAATTTGTGAATGTAAACGGCATTTATAGTAAACTTAAAAAAAAATCTTAAAATTTTTTTTCTACAAATATTATCTTTCTATAACGTGGTCCTCAATTTTTAATAATTTTTCTATCCAAAAAGTGTAAATTTGAATTTTTGTTTTTTTGTTTTATAAAAAATTAAATTTTCTGAATATTTTCTTTTAAAATAGACAACTTTCTAAAATTTTCCTAAAAATAAATATTAAAAATTTTTCAAAATTTTGGACACGGATGGAAATTTTCCAAAAATTTTCTATAAAATTAGTAAATTTTCGAAAAAAAAAATTTAAAAAAATTAAAAAAAATAGTAAATTTTCAAAAATTTTCTTATAAAAAAAAGAAAATTTTTGAAAAAGTTTTCTATTAAAATAGTAAATTTTTTGAAAAAATTTATAAAAATAGTAAATTTTTTAAAAATTCCCTATAAAAAGGAGGAAATTTTTGAAAAATGTCCTATAAGAATAAGAAATTTAAAAAAATTTCCTATAAAAAAAAAATATTTTTGAAAAATTTCCTATCAAAATAAAAAATTTTTGAAAAAATTCTTATACAAATAAGAAATTTTTTTAAAATTTCATATAAAAATAAGAAATTTGTGAAAAATTTCCTATGAAAATAATAAATTTTTGAAAAATTTCTTATAAAACAGTAAATTTTTTTAAAATTTCCTAGAAAAATAAGAAATTTTTATATAAGAAATTAAAAAAAAATTCTTTAAAAATAAGAAATTTTTGAAAAATTTCCTATAAAATAAGAAATTTTTGAAAAATTTATTATAAAGATAAGAAATTTTGGAATTTTTTTTTATAAAAATAAGAATTTTTTGAAAAATTTTCCATAAAATTAAGAAATTTTTTAAAAGTTTCCTATAAAAATAAGAAATTTTTGAAAAATTTCCTACAAAAATAAGAAATTAAAAAAAATTCCTATAAAAATAAGATATTTTTAAACAATTTCCTATAAAATAACAAAGTTTTGAAAAATTTCTTAAAAAAATAAGAATTTTTTGAAAAATTTCCTATAAAAATAAGAAATTTTTGAAAAAATTTTTATAAAAATAAGAAATTTTTGAAAAATTTCCTATAAAATAGTATTTTTTTTAATTTGTTATAAAAATAGAAAATTTTTGAAAAATTTCCTATAAAAACAGAAAATTTTTAAAAAATTTCCTAGAAAAATAGAAAATTATTTTTCAAAAATTTTTTCTATAAAGATAGAAAATTTTTGAAAAATTTCCTATAAAGATAGAAAATTTTTGAAAAATTTCCTATAAAAATAGAAAACTTTTGAAAGATTTCCTATAAAAATAGAAAATTTTTAAAAAAATTTCCTATAAAAATAGAAAATTTTTGAAAAATTTCCTATAATAATAGGAAATTTATGAAAAATTTCCTATAAAAATAGGAAATTTTTGAAAAATTTCCTATAAAAATAGGAAATTTTTGTAAAATTTCCTATAAAAATAGGAAATTTTTGAAAAATTTCCTATAAAAATAGGAAATTTTTGAAAAATTTCCTATAAAAATAGGAAATTTTGAAAAATTTCCTATAAAAATAGGATATTTTTAAAAAATTTCCTATAAAAATAGGAAATTTTTGAAAAATTTCCTATAAAATAGGAAATTTTTTGTAAAATTTGCTATAAAAATAGGAAATTTTTGAAAAAATTCCTATAAAAATAGGAAATTTTTGAAAAAATTTCTTATCAAAATAGTAAATTTTTGAAAAATTTCCTATAAAAATAGTAAATTTTAGAAAAATTTCCTATAAAAATAGTAAATTTTAGAAAAATTTCCTATAAAAATAGTAAATTTTTGAAAAATTTCCTATAAAAATAGTAAATTTTTGATAAATTTCCTATAAAAATAGTAAATTTTTGAAAAATTTCCTTTAAAAATAGTAAATTTTTGAAAAATTCCTTATAAAAATCGTAAATTTTTGAAAAACTTCATATAAAAATAGTAAATTTTTGAAAAATTTCCTATAAAAATAGTAAGTTTTTGAAAAATTTCCTATAAAAATAGTAAATTTTTTAAAAATTTTCTACAAGCATAGTAAATTTTTGAAAAATTTCCTATTAAAATAGTAAATTTTTGTACAATTTCCTATAAAAATAGTAAATTTTTGAAAAATTTCCTATAAAAATAGTAACTTTTTGAAAAATTTCCTTTAAAAATAGTAAATTTTTGAAAAATTTCCTATAACAATAGTAAAATTTTTAAAAATTTCCTATAAAAATATAAATTTTTGAAAAATATCTTATAAAAATAGAAAATTTTTAATAACTAAATTTTTGAAAAATTTCCTATAAAAAAAGAAAATTTTTGAAAAATTTCCTAAAAATAGAAAATTTTCGAAAAGTAAATTTTTGAAAAATTTTCTATTAATATAAAAAAAAATCGAAAATATTCCTTAAAAAAATCAAATAAAAATATCGGAAAATTTCCTACAAAAATAGAAAATTTTCTATAAAAATGGAAAACTTTCGAAAAATTTCCTATAATAATCGAAAAATTTCCTATTGAAATAGAAAATTTTCGAATAATGTCCTATTAAGATAAAAAATTTTCGAAAAATTTCCTATAAAAATGGAAAACTTTCGAAAAATTTCCTATAATAATAGACAATTTTCGAAAAATTTCCTATTAAAATAGAAAATTTTCGAAAAATTTTCTATAAAGATAGAAAATTTTTGAAAAATTTCCTATAAAAATAGTCAATTTAAAAAAAAAAAAACTATAAATTTTTAAATATTTTGAAATTTGGAGAGAATTTTGGAATACTAAGTAGATTAAGGCTAAAATCTTTCCAGTACTTCTGTTGAGGTCCAATTTTATAATCATGGATTTTTCGTAGTAATAAAGATCCAGTCGTCGTATTGATGTCTTAGATTTTCAAAAATTTCTATTCTTAAGTATATTTTTGAATTTTTCTGTTGTAGATCACAACTCAAATTCTAATAGACAAAACCCACAAATTGCCTTAGCATTGAATTCCCTAGTCAAGATAACCATAAATTTAAAGATTTCCTGCTAAAAACTTAACTTCCTTAAAATGAAAGAAAAAAAAACTTAACAACACAGGTGCAATTGAAATTTTTTAGACAGGTTTCCTTTTAACTGAGACTAGGAAAAAAATGGAAACTCTTATTAAAGACACAACAAATCAGAACAGAAATGAGGCAACTTATAAAATATGTATAGATGTGTGTGCATTAAAATGCAACTTGGTGTTGCAAGAAGGTAGAAAGAATCGGTTAAGTTTCAGTAGAACAGCAAAAACTACTAAAGCTTTCAACAAAAAACTTAAAAACAGAAATAAACTGTCTTTATTGACAGCAAAAGTTGTTGACATTAAAAAAAAAACATTTAGTAACAAAAAGCAAAGAAAAAGAAATCTCAGGCCAAATAAAAATTATTACTAATTCATTTATCACTTTATAACTTTAGGAAAGGAAAAAGAGATACTCGTCTAAGGAAAACTCCCTTCCAGTTGCTGTTTTTTTTTTTTTTTTTTTTGAAAAAGGGATAAACTTTAAAATCTATTGAAAAATACTTGAACGGAGATAAAATATTGATCATCATCATAAGCAGAAAATAATAAATTCTATAGCCCTTTTAAAAATTATTAACAAATGAAAAGGAAATCATGGGGAAAAGGCTATAAAATAGTTACATTTTACACCACACAGACAGACAGACAGACAGACACTTAAACTTAATATATAGTTAATATTTATTTGTCATCATGATTTTTATCATGATGATGTTGATCACAACAGAATGATCTTCATTATAATCATTTATAATGCGTTTCGTTGATGTTCTTGCATTTCATTTGTAGGGTTTCTTTGGTAGTTGCAACAAGTTCAAGTATATGTTGCAAGTGCTTCATTAGGTTCTTTTTTTTTTTTCTTTTACTAAGCAGCCTGACCACTAAGTGGCCTCTGTCTTGAAGTTGTTTTAGACGCTCTCTTAATACCAAATAGGGCTTGGAAACAAGATCTATTTCTTGTTTGCCTTTTGTGATTGTTAAAATATTTGCAATTGTTGTCTTTTTTCTTGCGTTGCGTTTTCTTTCCACTTCATTGCGAACGAAAAGAAAAAACGCGAGTGAATAAATGGAAAAAATATGTCTTTGCTCTGAAATATTGAAAATAGATTTTGAACAGGGGGAGTACAAAAGGGAATAAATAGTCGAAAATTTCTTATCTAAAAAATAAGAAATTTTTGAAAAATTTCCTATCCAAATAAGAAATTTTTGAAAAATTTCGTTTAAACATAAGAAATTTTTGAAAAATTTCCTATAAAAATAGGAAATTTTTGAAAAATTTCTTATGAATGTAAGAAATTTTTGAAAAATTTCTTACAATAACAGAAATGTTTTAAAAAATTTCTTATAGAAATAAGAAATTTTTGAAAAATTTCCTATAAAAATAAGAAATTTTTGAAAAATTTCCTATAAAAATAAGATATTTTTGAAAGATTTCCTATAAATATAAGAAAATTTTGAAAAATTTCCTATAAAAATAAGAAATTATTGAAAAATTGATTATAAAAATATGAAATTTTTGAAAAATTACCTATAAAAATAAGAAAAATTTTGAAAAATTTCCTATAAAAATAAGAAATTTGTCAAAAATTTTCTATCAAAATAAGAAATTTTTGAAAAATTTCCTATAAAAATAAAAAAATTTTTGAAAAATTTCTTATAAATGTAAGAAACTTTTGAAAAATTTCTTACAATAACAGAAATTTTTTAAAAATTTCTTATAGAAATAAGAAATTTTTGAAAAATTGCCTATAAAAATAAGAAATTTTTAAAAAATTTCCTATAAAAATAAGAAATTTTTGAAAAATTTCCTATGATAATAAGAAATTTTTGAAAAATTTCCTATAAAAATAAGAGATTTTTGAAAAATTTCCTATAAAAATAAGAACTTTTTGAAATATTTCCTATAAAAATAAGAAATTTTTGAAAAATTTCCTATAAAAATAAGAAATTTTAGAAAAATTTCTTATAAAAACATGAAATTTTTGAAAAATTTCCTATAAAAATAAGAAATTTTTGAAAAATTTCCTATAAAAAAAAAAGAAATTTTTGAAAGATTTCCTATAAAAATAAGAAATTTTTGAAAAATTTCCTATAAAAATAAGAAATCATTGAAAATTTTTTTATAAAAATATGAAATTTTTGAAAAATTACCTATAAAAATAAGAAAATTTTGAAAAATTTCCTATAAAAATAAGAAATTTTTGAAAAATTTCCTATAACAATAAGAAATTTTTAAGAAATTTTCTATAAAAACAAGAAATTTTGGAAAATTTCCTATAAACATACAAAATTTTTGAAAAATTTTCAATAAAAATAAAATTTTTTTTCCGTATACAAAAAAGTTTTGAAAAATTTCCTATACAAATAAGAAATTTTAAAATTTCTTAAAAAAATAAGAAATTTTAAAATTTCTTAAAAAAATTAGTAATTTTTAAAAAATTTCCTGTGAAAATATGCAATTTTTAAAAATTTAATTTTCTACAAAAATTGTATATTTTCGAAAACTTTAATAATGATGTTCGAAAAATTTCATATAAATAGTCAATTTTCGAAAAATTCCTATAAATAGTCGATTTTCAAAAAATTTCCTATAAATAGTCAATTTTCGAAAAATTTCCTATAAATAGAAAATTTTCGAAATTTTTCCTATAAATAGTAAATTTTCGAAAAATATCCTATAAATAGTGAATTTTCAAAAAAATTTCCTACAAATAGTAAATTTTCGAAAAATTTCCTTTAAATAGTCAATTTTCGAAAAATTTCCTAAAAAAAGTAAATTTTTGAAAAATTTCCTATGAATAGTCAATTTTCAAAAAATTTCCTGTAAAAAGTACATTTTCGAAAAAATTCCTATAAATAGTAAATTTTAGAAAAATTTCCTTTAAATAGTAAATTTTTGTAAAATTTCCTATAAATGGTCAATTTTCGAAAAATTTCCAAGAAATAGTCAATTTTCGAAAAATTTTCATATAAATAGTAAATTTTCGAAAAATTTCCTATAAATAGTAAATTTTTGAAAAATTTCCTATAAATAGTCAATTTTCGAAAAATTTCCTATAAATAGTCAATTTTTGAAAAATTTCCTATAAATAGTCATTTTTCAAAAAATAAACATTTGAAAAATTTCCTATAAACAGTCAATTTTTGAAATATTTCCTATGCATAGTCAATTTTTGTAAAATTTTCTATAAATAGTAATTTTTCGAAAAGTTTCCTATAAATATTAAATTTTCAAAAAAATTTCCTACAAATAGTCAATTTTCGAAAAATTTCCTATAAATATTAAATTTTCAAAAAATGTCCTATAAATAGTCAATTTTCGATAAATTTCCTATAAATAGTCAATTTTCGAAAAATTTCCTATAAATAGTCAATTTTTGAAAAATTTTCTATAAATAGTAAATTTTTGAAAAACTTCCTATAAATAGTACATTTTCGAAAATTTTCTTAAAAATAGTCGATTTTCCAAAAATTTTCGTAAAAAATCTTATACAAATAGGAAATTTTTGTAATAATGGTTTTAGTGGTTTATTTTTGTTATCTTTTTTAATTAACTCCTCTTTTGATCTACACCCTTTATCTTTTGATTTTTCAATTGTATTTAATCTAAAACTACTTTATATTTATTCTGATTGTAATACTTATAGACACGTTATAAAACCAGATACTACATACCTTCATACATACATACTCTCATTGTTTGGATCTACTAGCACTTTTTTCCCAATGTATCTCCCCTTATTTTCAGTTCAATAAATTTTTCTTAGAAACTCTTGGTCATGTTATGCGTGCCAATGCTAAAATCTATTGCAGACAAAATGCAACAAACTTCATTCCTAGTCGTTTTTTTTTTTTTGCTTCTATGCTCTTGCTCAAATGTCAAAAGTATAGAAAAAAAAAAATATTGAAAATAACAAAAATCGAAACTACTTATATTGTAATAAGAAATAGAAAATAAATATTTATGATCTTAAAAAAGAGAGAGCGAGTAGAAAAAAAGTAAAACTTGTTGCAAATCATAAAATACTAAAGACCAACTTACAATATTTATTCGTATCTATTCCATTTTATTTGCTCAATAAGAAAAAAAAGAAAAGAAAAACGTAACGAAAATCTTGAAGAACAAACAGGCATTACATGAAATAGTCAGTCCAGTCTCCATAAATATTCTATTATATGGATTTAAGACTTTTTTTTGATATAAAAAATGTATATTAAAAGTATTTGTATGATTTGCCCACTGGCAAAAAAATATCTTAAGATAAATGCAAAAATCCATTAGATATGTTTATGTTAATAAAAAACTTATTGACAAGAAATTTTAAATATTAAATGTTACAAATTACAAATGGAAGTTATTATCACGAAATGATAGATAAGGCCAGAGCTACAAGTTTTCTTGGCAAAAGTTATTTTAATGAAATATCTTTATATATTAAAAAATATTTGATTTTTATGCTAAAACTGAATTATTAACTTTAAGCGAGTTTTTAAATTTTATAGAGAAAATCTGCATCATATTGAAAATCTCTTATAATTTTACATAAAATGACATACTTTCAGCTGATGTATTATAAGTCCTTTGATATATATAGTTATCCTCGTTATGTTTTTTTAATGTTTCTTATTATTATTCAAATCTTCTAAGTATTAGTCACTCATTGTTTACTTGGAAATCTGCCAACATAAATTTATATTACTTTTGTCTTAACGAGAGCAAAATTTTGAAAATATTTTTTGAGTCTTGGTAAAATATGGGGTTGGTTACAGAAATTAGTTGAAAAAAATTTATAGTAAAATTTTAAAAATTTATTATTTTTATAGGAAATCTTCAAAAATTTACTATTTTTATAGTAAATTTCTTTTAAAAATTTACTATTTTTATAGGAAAATTTTCAAAATTTTACTATTTTTATAGGAAATTTTTCAAAATTTTACTATTTTTATAAGAAATTTTTAAAAAATTTATTATTTTTATAGGAAATTTTCCAAAAATTTACTATTTTTATAGGATTTTTTTCAAAAATTTACTATTTTTATAGAAAAATTTTTAAAAATTTACTATTTTGATAGGAAAATTTTCAAAAAATTACTATTTTTATAGGAAATTTTTCAAAAATTTACTATTTTTATAGGAAATTTTTCAAAAATTTACTATATTTATAGGAAATTTTTCAAAAAAATACTATTTTTATAGGAAATTTTTCAAAAATTTACTATTTTTATAGGAAATTTTTCAAAAATTTACTATATTTATAGGAAATTTTTCAAAACTTTACTATTTTTATAGGAAATTTTTTAAAAATTTACTATTTTTATAGGAAATTTTTTAAAATTTTACTATTTTTATAGGAAATTTTTCAAAATTTTACTATTTTTATAAGAAATTTTTAAAAAATTGACTATTTTTATAGGAAATTTTCCAAAAATTTACTATTTTTATAGGATTTTTTTCAAAAATTTACTATTTTTATAGAAAAATTTTTAAAAATTTACTATTTTGATAGGAACTTTTTCATAAATTTACTATTTTTATAGGAAATTTTTCAAAAATTTACTATTTTTATAGGAAATTTTTCAAAAAAATACTATTTTTATAGGAAATTTTTCAAAAATTTACTATTTTTATAGGAAATTTTTCAAAACTTTACTATTTTTATAGGAAATTTTTCAAAAATTTACTATTTTTATAGGAAATTTTTCAAAAATTTACTATTTTTATAGGAAATTTTTCAAAAATGTACTATTTTTATAGGAAATTTTTCAAAAATTTACTATTTTTATAGGAAATTTTTCAAAAATTTACTATTTTTATAGGAAATTTTTAAAAAAATTTACTATTTTTATAGGAAATTTTTCAAAAATTTACTATTTTTATAGGAAATTTTTCAAAAATTTACTATTTTTATAGGAAATTTTTCAAAAATTTACTATTTTTATAGGAAATTTTTCAAAACTTTACTATTTTTATAGGAAATTTTTCAAAAATTTACTATTCTTATAGGAAATTTTTCAAAAATTTACTATTTTTATAGGAAATTTTTCAAAAATTAACTATTTTTATAGGAAATTTTTCAAAAATTTACTATTTTTATAGGAAATTTTTCAAAAATTTACTATTTTTATAGGAAATTTTTCAAAAATTTCTTATTTTTAAAGGAAATTTTTCAAAAATTTCTTATTTTTATAGGAAATTTTTCAAAAATTTCTTATTTTTATAGGAAATTTTTCAAAAAGTTCTAATTTTTATAGGAAATTTTTCAAAAATTTATTTTTTATATAGGAAATTTTTCAAAAATTTCTTATTTATATAGGAAATTTTTCCAAAATTTCTTATTTTTATGGAAAATTCTTCAAAAGTTTCTAATTTTTATAAAAAAATCTTCAAAAATTTCCAATTTTTATAGGATAATTATTAAATTACTAGTAAAATTATCACATATATTTCTTCCAAAATTAAGGATCTTCAAAAATTTTGTTTTATATAATCAAACTTCTAATCCTGTTCTGTTTTAAAACCCATTATTAAACATCTCATCCCTAAATAATCTTTGCTACCCTCGTACTTTTCCATAATTATTTATTTATCATAACTCTTTTGCCAAAAATAAAAACTTCTCAATACATTAAGTGCAATATTTCAATTTAATATCATGTTTTTCTTCAAATTACTTTCATACTTTAAGAGTATTTTTAGCATAATTACAGTTTTTGTTTTTGTGTGTTTTTTTTTCGTTGCCCCAACTTTGGCAAAAGGATTCTTTATTTTTAGACATTCTGGACTTGGACAACAAATGTCGCTGAACATGTAGTACGAGTAGTTAAGTGTTTGTTTTGTAATTCGCCTTTTACTCTTTTCGTGTCCAGTTCCAGTTTCTAGTCCTTCATAATTCATATTTTTTTGTTAATAATTTTTTGTCCTTGTAGATTTTTTTGCTCCTTTTGTTTCTTTTTTGTGCATTTTCAGTAGCTTTTGCTGATTTTGTTCCATTTCCATGTTCATTGAATCGTTTTAAGAGGAGAGTGTGACTGAGTAAGTACTGGGTACTAGTTTTCTCAAAAGTGTGTATTTTTGTTGCTGTTCTTTTTGTTGTACGAATGGATGTTTGATTAAGTTTGTAATGGTTGTCGGTTGGTTGGTCGGTACAATGTACTCCAAGAGTATTTGTATAAATATGTTCGAGTATATAATGGCTGCTGGCCAAGCAGTTAATAATTTCTCATGTTTGCTTGTAGAATTTTCAGTTTTTTTTTTTGCTTCCTTCCATTACAAACAGAAGTAAACAATTTATTCTGGTCAGTCAAGACCGACTACCAATCACTACCAATTATAATATTTTGAAAATTGACAATTTAAAGGAAATTTTTCGAAAATTGACTAATTATAGGAAATTTTTCGAAAACTGACCATTTATAGGAAATTTTTCGAAAATTGACTCTTTATAGGAAATTTTTCGAAAATTGACTATTTATAGGAAATTTTTCGAAAATTTACTATTTATAGGAAATTTTTCGAAAATTGACTATTTATAGGAAATTTTTTCGAAAATTGACTATTTATAGGAAATTTTTCGAAAATTGACTATTTATAGGAAATTTTTCGAAAATTGACTATTTATAGGAAATTTTTCGAAAATTTACTATTTATAGGAAATTTTTCGAAAATTGACTATTTATAGGAAATTTTTCGAAAATTGACTATTTATAGGAAATTTTTCGAAAATTTACTATTTATAGGAAATTTTTCGAAAATTTACTATTTATAGGAAATTTTTCGAAAATTGACTATTTATAGGAAATTTTTCGAAAATTGACTATTTATAGGAAATTTTTCGAAAATTGACTATTTATAGGAAATTTTTCGAAAATTTACTATTTATAGGAAATTTTTCGAAAATTGACTATTTATAGGAAATTTTTCGAAAATTGACTATTTATAGGAAATTTTTCGAAAATTTACTATTTGTAGGAAATTTTTCGAAAATTGACTATTTATAGGAAATTTTACTATTTATAGGAAATTTTTCGAAAATTTAGTATTTATAGGAAATTTTTCGGAAATTTACTATTTATAGGAAATTTTCCGAAAATTTACTATTTATAGGAAATTTTTCTAAAATTGACTATTTTTGGGAAATTTTTCGAAAATTGACTATTTATAGGAAATTTTTAGAAAATTGACTATTTATAGGAAATTTTTCGAAAATTGACTATTTATAGGAAATTTTTCGAAAATCGACTATTTATAGGAAATTTTTCGAAAATTGACTATTTATAGGAAATTTTTCGAAAATTTACTATTTATAGGACATTTTTCGAAAATTGACTATTTATAGGAAATTTTTCGAAAATTTAGTATTTATAGGAAATTTTTCGAAAATTTACTATTTATAGGAAATTTTCCGAAAATTTACTATTTATAGGAAATTTTTCTAAAATTGACTATTTATAGGAAATTTTTCGAAAATTTACTATTTATAGGAAATATTTCGAAAATTTACTATTTATAGGAAATTTTGCGAAAATTGACTATTTATAGGAAATTTTTCGAAAATTGACTATTTAAAGGAAATTTTTCGAAAATTTACTATTTATAGGACATTTTTCTAAAATTGACTATTTATAGGAAGTTTTTCGAAAATTTACTATTTATAGGAAATATTTCGAAAATTTACTATTTATAGGAAATTTTGCGAAAATTGACTATTTATAGGAAATTTTTCGAAAATTGACTATTTATAGGAAATTTTTCGAAAATTTACTATTTATAGGAAATTTTTCGAAAATTTACTATTTATAGGAAATTTTTCGAAAATTGACTATTTATAGGAAATTTTTCGAAAATTGACTATTTATAGGAAATTTTTCGAAAATTTACTATTTGTAGGAAATTTTTCGAAAATTGACTATTTATAGGAAATTTTACTATTTATAGGAAATTTTTCGAAAATTTAGTATTTATAGGAAATTTTTCGAAAATTTACTATTTATAGGAAATTTTCCGAAAATTTACTATTTATAGGAAATTTTTCTAAAATTGACTATTTTTGGGAAATTTTTCGAAAATTGACTATTTATAGGAAATTTTTAGAAAATTGACTATTTATAGGAAATTTTTCGAAAATTGACTATTTATAGGAAATTTTTCGAAAATCGACTATTTATAGGAAATTTTTCGAAAATTGACTATTTATAGGAAATTTTTCGAAAATTTACTATTTATAGGACATTTTTCGAAAATTGACTATTTATAGGAAATTTTTCGAAAATTTACTATTTATAGGAAATTTTCCGAAAATTTACTATTTATAGGAAATTTTTCTAAAATTGACTATTTTTGGGAAATTTTTCGAAAATTTACTATTTATAGGAAATTTTTAGAAAATTGACTATTTATAGGAAATTTTTCGAAAATTTACTATTTATAGGAAATTTTCCGAAAATTTACTATTTATAGGAAATTTTTCTAAAATTGACTATTTATAGGAAATTTTTCGAAAATTTACTATTTATAGGAAATATTTCGAAAATTTACTATTTATAGGAAATTTTGCGAAAATTGACTATTTATAGGAAATTTTTCGAAAATTGACTATTTAAAGGAAATTTTTCGAAAATTGACTATATACAGGAAATTTTTCGAAATTTGACTATTTATAGGACATTTTTCGAAAATTGACTATTTATAGGAAATTTTGCGAAAATTGACTATTTATAGGAAATTTTGCGAAAATTTACTATTTATAGGAAATTTTTCGAAAATTGACTTTATAGAAAATTTTTCAAGTAGAAATTAAAGGTGGGTTTCTGCCCGATATTATTCATAGTGTAGGGTATAACTACTTGGATTTTTTTCCTGATAGTTCTATATTGTTATTTTTGTAGCAACTTTGTGTTTTTTTGCCTTTGTAATGTTTTTGTGCTGTTGGCTCTCGAAGTCGTATATTTGTTACAAAATGTATGTATATTCGAATGTTGGATCTATGTCCGTACAACTCATATGAACGTGTTTTACAATACAATACAATACAACGGACTTACGTTGTTGTTTCAGTTTATTGCTTTTGTTTACACAAAAACACCCTACAGCCTTTTTTAGCGTTAGGGAATTGATCAAACATTTTATATGTGGGTCGGCCCAACCTATTGAGGGGTATTACCTATCAAGATAGGAATGCTAACAAATCGTTTAGAAAATTTTATCGAGAGTTAAAAATTAGTTATAAAAATCGTTTCATTTAGATATAATTTTGGTTTATCATTCCAGATATCGTCAAATGGTTCGAAACCTTTAGTCGTTGCTAACTCTTCCTATAGGAAATCTATTATATTCGCAACATTTTTCCATTACCATGTTTGAGTATAATGGTTTCGTTTTTAATTTTTTTTGTTTCACTTTTTTTTCGCTGGACATTATTTATGTTGAACTTGATATTGTAACTGAAATTTTTGTTTATTTCAAGAATTTTTTTTTTTTTGTTGAATAAGTTTGTGTTTAAAAATGTAATTTTGGTATAGTTTTGTTCTTATTTGTACATTAAAGTTAATTGTTATTCTAACGCTAAATTATTTTTGGAAAACACTTATCAATGAAGAAGTTTTCATATATAAGTAAAAGGGAAGAAATTAGTAATTACTGGGGCAAATGAGACTTGATACGAAACATAATGTACTATGACCGAGGGAATAGTAAAGCATTTAAAAGAGTTTTCTCCAAAACCAAATGAAATTGATACTTTGAGAACCAGTTTACTTAAAGGCTGATCTCTGACCAATATTTCTATGCATTAGATATATCAGCACATACATATGTACATATAAAACCCCTCCCACCAATTCTGAAAATTCAAACATAGTTGCTTTTCTATTCGAACAGAAGCTCAAACGAGCTTGCGTTCTAAGGTTATCTTAAGCAGTCGTAGGCAATCCATCAGAAGCCGATGACTTTTTGCAATTTTCGTAAATATCACGATTACTATTGCAAGTCGTGAAAATGAGTATTAGAAACATTGAGTTGGAAGTTGTAAGCAAGGTCAGCCGCTTTATTAAAGAAAATACAAAAACAAAATACACAAGAAACAAAATCCAATTTATAGCAAAATTGTTGAAAAATTTTATCAAAATATTTTGATTTTCTATAGAGAAATTTTCTAAAGACACGTTTTTGATAAAAAAAATTTCTATAAAAATATTTTGTATAAAAAAATTTTTGATAAAAAAATTTTCAATAGAAAAAATTTTGATAAAAAAAATTTTTCTATAGAAAAATTTCTGAAAAAAATAAAACAATTCTCTATAAAAAATTTTTGATAAAAAAAATTCTATAGAAAAATTTTTGATAAAAAAAATTTCTATAGAAAAATTTTTAATAAAAAAAATTTCTATAGAAAAATTTTTGATAAAAATATTTTCTATACAAAACTTTTCATAAAAACTTTTCATTAAAAAATTTTCTATATAAAATTTTTTGATAACAAAATTTTTCTATCGAAACATTTTCTATAGAAAATTTTGTTATCAAACATTTTTCTGTAGAAAAATTGTATAAAAAAATTTTTATCAAAATTGTTTGTGATAAACAATTTTCTATAGAAAAATTTTCTATAGAAAAATTTTTGATAAAAAAAAATTATAGAAAAATTGTTGATAAAAAAATTTTCAATAGAAAAATTTTTGATAAAAAAATTTTCAATAGAAAAATTTTTGATAAAAACAACTTTCTTATCAAAAATTTTTCTATAGAAAAATTTTTAATAAAAAAATGTCTTTAGAAAAATTTTTGATAAAAAATTTGATATACAACAATTTTTTATCATCAAATTTATCAAATTTTTGATAAACATATTTTCTATAGAAAAATTGTTGATAAAAAAATGTTTTATAGAAAAATTATTGGTAAAAAAATTTTTCTACCGAAAAATTTCCTTAACAACATTTTTGAAAAAAGTTTTGACAAAAACATAGAAAAATTTTTGATAAAAATATTTTTTATATAAAATTTTTGATAAAAAATTTTCTATAGAAAAATTTTGATAAAAAAAATTCTATAGAAAAATTTTGATAAAAAAAATTCTGTAGAAAGATTGTTGATAAAAAATTTTCTTTACACAACTTTTGATAAAAAATTTTCGATACAAAAATTTTTGATAAAAAATTTTCTACATAAAAATTTTTGATAAGAAATTTTTCTATACAAAAATTTTTGACAAAAAAAATTTCTATAGAAAAATTTTTGATAAAAAAAAATTCTATAGAAAAATCTTTGATAACAATTTTTTTTCACCAAAAAGTTTTCTGTAGAAAAATTATAAAAAAAAAATTTTTCTGTGGAAAAATTTTATAACAAAAGTTTTGATAAAAAATTTGATATACAAAAAATTTTGATTACAAAATTTTCTCTAAAAAAATTTTGATTAAAATATTTTCTATACAAATAATTTTGATTAAAAAATTTTCTATAGAAATTTTTTGAAAAAAATCTTCTATAGAAAAAATTTTTATCGAAAAATTTTTGATAAAAAAATTTTCTATAGTAAAATTGTTGATAAAAAAATGTTTTATAGAAAAATTATTGGTAAAAAAATTTTTCTATCGAAAAATTTCCGATAAAAATTTCATTAACAAAATTTTCTAAAAAAAGTTTTGATAAAAAAATTTTGTATAGAAACGTTTTTGATAAAAAGATTTTCTGTAGAAAACTTTGGGATAATAAAATTTTCTATAAAAAAAATTTTTATGGAAAATTTTTGATAAAAAAAATTTTCTACAAAAAAATTTTTGATAAAAAAATTTTCTATGCAAAAATTTTTGTTAAAAAAAATTTCTATGGAAACATTTTTGATAAAAAATTTTATATACAAAAATTTTTGATAAGAAAATGTTCTATATAAAAATTTTTGATTAAAAAATTTTCTATAGAAATTTTTTTATCAAAAAATTTTTGATAAAATAATTTACAATAGAAAAGTTTTCGGTAAAAAAAATTTTTATAGAAGCATTTTTGATTTTAAAAAGAAAAATAGAGAACTTTTTCTTTTGGAAACATCAGAATTACACATTCAAAAAGTACCCTTTTTAGTTAAAAATATAAAAAACAGCAACTCTGCCGACTATTTTTTTGTACTGTTCTTTTGTGCCGACCTATGATCTTAAACCTATGATCTTAAGATTTGTCTGATATAATTATTATTGAATTTTTTCGTTTTTTTACAGTTTTTTTTTTATATCAATTATTTAATATAAAAAAATTCTTCAAACACCCTTTTTATCTAATTATTAGTCCCTTTCAATATTTGTTAAACATAATTTCATTTTTTTAAATTTAATTTTTTTCTTCTGTTGACTCAATTCAAATTAATTTGATGAATATGGCAAAAATGTTTGCTCTTCTTTAGGCTTCATTGCATTTAAAAATGCCTGATTACTTATATATAAATTTTGGTTGAAAAAAACTTCTTCAGTAAAACAATTATTAAGTACAAAACAATAAAAATTTAAATGAAAAAGAAAACCAAAAACGAGGAAAAAAATACTGAAACGGAAGTAAACACTCCTCATAAAAAAATATAATTCTCGTAATTTTAACGACGAACGTTAACTTTTGGGCAAGCAAAAAAATAAAAAATACAAATTTTCTAAAGTAAAATAAACATAAAATTTTTTCTAAGAAATATAAAATTAAAATGCAGTTCTTAATATTTTTGTGCTTCCTGGGGTCAGAATCAACAAAGAACTACAAGGAAAAGGAGAGCAAACAAATTTTAATTAATACTAATAAAGGAACAAAAATTTCAAATATCTCTGTTACATATACATACACACACACATACAGACATACGAAAATATAAAATATTTAATTAAAAGTTTTACTAAAATAATCAACTTATTTAAATAAAATATTAAAAACATAAACCTGCCGCAAGTTAAAAATATTACAAAAAGAAATATTTGGTTTTACAATATAAAAAAAATCTTTTTTCATTCTTTAAAGTTTTATGGCAAAAAAAGGGAAGAAAAAGTAAAAAATAGGAAGAGTAGAAAAAGAGAAAGAGTTCATGTAACTTAACATGTCGGAAACAGAATGTCTAACATTTGAAACCCAGACAGACAAACAGACAGACAGACCCCGTCATTATTGCCACAAGGACAAGGACATGAACTTACACAAACTTACAACTTTTACATTTATTCTTTGTATGTGTATGTATGTATGTCTGTGTGTATGTTTGAGTTATTTGTAAATCCTGTAAATTATAATAGAATCATTGAAGCACAGTGTTGCTTTGCTTATGTCTAAAATGTAAAAATATATATTTTTTTGAAAGTGTATAAATCTGATGAAGCAGGACTTTTCATTTACATTATTTAGTTTTTTTTTTTTTTAATTTTCTGTATAAAATTCCTTTTTCTCTTTCCTTTTCCGTTTAAATAAATATTTTCTGTTTAAGACTTACAAAAAAAATTGTTTTTAGGAAAAATAAAAAAGATAAATATAAGCTCTTTTTTTCTGTTGTTGGACCGATTTTTTCAAACAAATAGCAAAAAAGCCGGCAAAATACGAGGGGATATAAGAGATACATGAAAGATAAACTATTACGGTCTTATGCAAAAAAATTTAACAACGATTGGTAAACTAAAATTAAGCAAAATTCCTTAAAGTATTATCCAAAAACGATTGTTAGCTTAACAAACCGATGTTAATCTTTTGTTAACATCAAATAATTTAAAGTAGCTATCTACATAATTTAAAGCTACATCAAATATTTTACTGTTTTAATAAATAATATTTTGTGAAAACTTTTAATGAAAATATTTAAGTTTTCAGACTTTTAAATAAAAAATAATATTTTTACTAAATTTCGTTATCATGTTTTTTATAATTTGCTATTTTTTTATATCATATAAAAGGTTTCGGGGGTGGGGAATTTATAAAATATAATTTCAATGACATTTCATACTCTATTTTACATATTTCATAGTAAAATCAAACTTTTTAAATAAATTGATAATAAAAATTCTAATTTTTAACAAAAATTCATTTTTTCAACAAAAAACAGACATCGGTCAATGAAATTTACAAAAAACTTTATAGTGATGTATATCTACTCAACATGAGTTAAAAGTACTCGATTTTTAAATAATCGGTTCAAGCCCTTACTAAAAATTTGTCTATTTATTATGTTACTGTATTATAAATGTGTTTAGTTTTTGTTTTTTGATAACATAAACACAATTTTACATTAAGAAAAGAGTAACGGTCTTATGCAAAAAAATTTAACAACGATTGGTAAACTAAAGTTTAGCAAAATTCCTTAAAGTATTATCCTAAAACGATTGTTAGCTTAACAAACCGATGTTAATCTTTTGTTAACATCAAATAATTTAAAGTAGCTGTCTACATAATTTAAAGCTACGTTAAATATTTTACTGTTTTGACAAAAATATTTCGTGAAAACTTTTAAAGAAAATATTTAAGTTTTCAGACTTTTCTGATAAAAAATAATATTTTTGCTAAATTTAGTTATCATATTTTTTCTAATTTGCTATTTTTTATTATATAAAAGGTTTCGGGGTGGGCAATTTATGAAATATAATTTCCATGATATTTTATACTCTATTTTACATATTTCATACTAGAATCAAACTTTTCAAAGAAATTGATAATACATATTCTAATTTTTAACAAAATATTCGTGTTTTCAACAAAAAACAGACATCGGTCAATGAAATTTACAAAAAAATTATAGTAATGTATATATACTCAATATGAGTTAAAAGTACTCGATTTTTAAATAATCGGTTTAAACCCTTAGTAAAAATTTGTCTATTTATTATTTGACTGTATTATAAATGTGTTTAGTTAATGCTTTTATATAACATAAACATAATTTTACAGTAAGAAAAGAAGAAAAATGTTATTTTATATTAAAAACATACAAAACATTATTTAGAAATTCGACTACCCGGAGGAAACAATGAATAATTAATTCGTTGTTTTGTATATTTAACTATAAAGAGACAAGAGGTAATGACGATGTTGCCAGCATTAAAATGTAAAATTGACTTGACGTATTCATTAGTTAAAGAACTGTTTTTGGATACTATTTTTTAACAATCGTTTGTAAAAATGTTATCTTATATTAAAAACATACAAAATATGATTTAGATATTCGACTACCCTAAGGAAACAATGAATAATTAATTCGTTGTTTTGCATCTTTAACTATAAAGGGAGAAGAGAGAATGATAATGTTGCCAGCACTAACATGTTAAATTGACTTGACGTATTCATTAGTTAAAGAACTGTTTTTGGATACTATTTTTTAACAATCGTTTGTTAGCCTTTAAGTATTTGGTAACTAACGTGTTCTTTAAGCAATATTTTAGATTTTCTTTTGCATAAGACCGTTAAATTTTAAACTTTTTAAAGATGTAGCTATGCTCCAGAAGATAGATTTAATAATGATTTACGATTAAAAATAGGAGCATACAATTTGCTTATAAAAAAATAGACTTTAAAAGAAGATTTAAAACATGTGGTTCTGAGATCGACTAGACGAACTAAATAAAAATCTGCGGTTCAAAATAGGACCCCAGCAAAACTTTTCATTACCAAATAATGAGTTAAACAGCTTAACTATTGAATACGAACTACTTACTCATTCACTGTTTAAGTCATTACATTAACATGGATGTCATTGGAGGCAAGTACTTACCAATTGCATAAAAGTAATGACTTGGGTAAGCAATTGGAAAACAACAACAAAAACTTTTATGTTGTTATTTTATTAAAAAAATATATTTTCAAACGAAATACAAATTTTTTTTTATGACTCCATGGGGGCTCGAACTTAGACCCTACGACTGCTAGTCTCATCGACTGAGATACTTCATATGTTGAAAACTTCTTCTTCTTCTTCTGTTATCCTTGACTCCCAGTGGAGCATAGGGCCTCAAAACTTAGCAGCTTATAATTAATATATACAATTTTTATTTTTAGATCCGAAATCATGTGATAACTTTGTTTCCCTGCTTTTTTTGCTTTGTTGTAATTTTTGGAAAAACGTTTCTATACGATTTTTTGTAAATGTTTAATGCATTTTATTAACAATAAAGAAGTTTTTTTTAATTATTTTAAAACTTAAACAATTTAAATCTTCCTTTTGTTATAAGTTTTTATATAAGATTGACTTGTACTTATTTAAATGGCCTATAGTTACAACCTGTTAAGGCCAAAGTCCGAGCATATATTAGAACTCCATGGACTTTGATCTTGTGTAAATTTAATCCAATTTTATAGGTCAAGCTTTGAAAAATTTTTCTCTACTTGGTCTTTCCATCGAAGTTTCGGACGTCCTCTTTAAACATTAGGTAGTGGGACATTTTTATTCTAATTTTAGCCTCTTCATAATAATTGTTTTTTCTTTTTATTAAAAGTGGGTTTCTAGCCCGTAATCCTTACCGATTTTTGTTGATCTTATGGGACAACTCTTGGTACATATTAGCTCACTACATTTAGGGGTGTTAAACTAGTTCCCCGGGTGATAATACGAGGAGGTCAGTGTCCGCAGATCTTTACTTGATGTACGATCGAGGCGCGGAGCAGATATAAACAGCTACCACCATCTAGTTATATCTTAATAAGTTCGATTGAAAGCAGCGGCTCTGAGGTCAGAAACGGCAAAAGCCGATCGGAAAATTGATGTTGGGAAACTGGAATTAAAGCGACATCGAAATGCCTTTATTACATCCATAAGGAATCGGCTTCCAGACGTTGTAAACAACAACGACGCAAATGTAAACGAAATTGAAAGGTGTGTCACTCAGACCTACAATGAGATTGGCCAACAAACGTTAGGTTTTAAAGACCATAAATGAAAAGTGTGGCTCACCCAAGCAACATGGGATCTGGTTGAACAGCGTAAAACCATAAAAAATTTAATGTTAAATGCAAACGTGGATGTTGAGGAGCTTAGTACGATATACCGTGACCTATCCAACAGAATAAAAAGGTCTGCAAGGAGGGACAAGAGAATGTGGGTAGATGAACAAGCGAGCCAAGTTGAGTCAGCTGCAAGTAAAGGCGACATGAGGACCTTATACAATATATCAAGGGCGTTGTCTGGCAAACCTACCTACACCAATAGTCCCATTCTGAGTAGTAGCAGTACACTTCTCTCAACCCCGGATGAACAATTTATACGACGGATGGAACACTTTCAGTCAACATTAAACAATCCCATTGGATTTGAAGCACTGACGGAAGTGCAAAACGAAATCAACCATGACTGTTTATTCAATGGAATTTCAGATAGCCCACCAGTAATACAAGAAGTGAAGAATGCAATTAAAAGCCTTAAGCGCAACAAGGCCCCGGGCAATGACAATATTTCAGCGGAGATGCTTTTATGTGACGTTGAACTATCGGCGAGACTGTGGCACCCATTTGTGCGTAAACTATGGGAAGAAGAAGCTCTGCCAACCTCCTGGAATGAAGGTATACTAGTCAAAATACCAAAAAAGGGTGACTCCAAAGACTGCAATAACTACAGGGGAATAACACTTCTTCCAATACCGAGCGAAATACTAAGTCAAGTGATTTTGAATAGAACGTCTGACGCAGTTTCTAAAACACTACGCGAAAATCAGTTTGGGTTCCGAGATAATAGATCTTGTATTGATCTAATTAACACAGTAAGAATAGTACTGGAGCAATGTAATGAATTCGGCACCCCCATTTACCTAGCGTTTATCGACTTTATGAAGGCCTTCGACAGTGTCAACAGGAGCTATCTATGGAGAATTTTAGAAAACCGTAACATGCCAACGAAAATTCTGAACTTAATTCGGGCAATGTACGTGGACATTAAATGCCGGGTTTTACATAAAGGTAAATTGTCTAATCCGTTCGAAGTTACTACTGGAGTAAGACAAGGATGTATCTTATCACCCATTCTTTTTATTCTTGCCATCGACAATATAATGCGCACGGTACTGAATGGTAGACGTGGTATCCAATGGACACTCTTTAAACAACTCGAGGTCTTGGAATACGAAGATGACGTATGCCTTCTAAGCCAAAGCCTAGGTCAGCTTCAAGAAAACACTAGCGCTATTAATGTTGAATCTCGGGCAGCCGGGCTGGAAATCAATGTGGATAACTAGGTTATTGGATGTGTAGGTACCTTTAATTATCTTGGTAGTTTGGTACCTTCAAAAGGTGGCGCCGACGAGGATATTTAATCGCGTATTAATAAGGCAAAATCAGCATTCGGCATTCTCCGAGCTATTTGGAAATCTCGGCAAATATCAACAACTACTAAGTTACAAATATATAACTCGAATGTCAAGTCCATCTTGTATTACGGCTGCAAAACTTGGGAACGCACAAATGCCATCGATAAGCGCCTACAAACCTTTGCAAACAAATGCTTGCGGCAAATCCTTAATATATGGTGGCCAAATCGCATAAGAAGTGAACGCTACAAACCAAATCCCTTCTTCTATAGAGGTATGTCAACGGAAATGGCGGTGGTTAGGCCACACACTTCGAAGGCCAAATACCAACATTGCTCGACAAGCGCTTCGTTGGAATCCACAAGGAAGCGGCCGTCGTGTTTTTGCACCTGCTAGAACGTGGAGAAGGTCAATTGAAGCGGAGTTACAAGCAGCAAACTATTCATGGAATGATGTATACCTAACATGTCGCAATAGAGTTCGATATAAAAGGATGGTTGAGGCCCTATGCTCCACTGGGAGTCAAGGATAACAGAAGCAAAAGATGGATATTAAATAATAACGACCCTCGTTTCTCTAGTCATCATGGATTTTTGAAGAGTTTAAAATTGCAAAGTTGCAAAAATCAACACAAATTCAAAAACACACTCAAACAGTCAACCAGTTCACAAGGGAACAGAGAGACAGACAGATCAACAACAGAAAACAAGAAATAAAAACAAAAATTAATGTTAATTCTAAATGTTTACATTTAACAGTAAAAATAACTTTTGACAGCTGTGTTGCATGCCACACAGTAAACTTTATATGTGCAAAATATTTTTGCCACATACAATAACATCATCATCATTAAAATCATAGAAACATACAAACAAATACATACCTTCATATATTCACAACATTTTCAAATATATTCACATTCGGAACATATTATGTCGTCTTTTGCTACCAAATGGATAGATGGACATTTTGTTGTATTTTTTTTTATTATTATTTTATCAACCAAAGAAATGGACAGACAAACTTTTGTTTATTTATTTATTTTTATTTTATTTATTTGTATATTTAAATTAAAAAAAAAGAGGCAAAATTCTTTTGGAGTTTCCTTTTTTGAGGGCAAAACTGAAAACGCTGTGTTCTTTTGTGCAGCTACTGTCTAGTCGTGAGTGGGAAATGCAAGAACTGCACTAATAAGGGTATGCACGTGTGAAAAATTATTATAAAAATTTCCATATAGGAAAAGTTTTGATAACATTTTTCTAACAGACAATTTTTTCTTATAGAATAATTTTGATAAAATTTTTCTTATAGAAAAATTTGAATTAAAATTTTCTTATAGAAAAATTTTAATGAAATTTTTCTTAAAGAAAAATTTTAATAAAAATTTTCTTATAGAAAAATTTTATTGAAAATTTTCTTATAGAAAAATTTTAATGAAAATTTTCTTATAGAAAAATTTTAATGAAATTTTTCTTATAGAAAAATTTTAATGAAATTTTTCTTATAGAAAAATTTTAATGAAATTTTTCTTATAGAAAAATTTTAATGAAATTTTTCTTATAGAAAAATTTTAATACAATTTTTCTTATAGAAAAATTTTAATGAAATTTTTCTTATAGAAAAATTTTAATGAAATTTTTCTTATAGAAAAATTTTAATGAAATTTTTCTTATAGAAAAATTTTAATGAAATTTTTCTTATAGAAAAATTTTAATGAAATTTTTCTTATAGAAAAATTTTAATGAAATTTTTCTTATAGAAAAATTTTAATGAAATTTTTCTTATAGAAAATTTTTAATGAAATTTTTCTTATAGGAAAATTTTAATGAAATTTTTCTTATAGAAAAATTTTAATGAAATTTTTCTTATAGAAAAATTTTAATGAAATTTTTCTTATAGAAAAATTTTAATGAAATTTTTCTTATAGAAAAATTTTAATGAAATTTTTCTTATAGAAAAATTTTAATGAAATTTTTCTTATAGAAAAATTTTAATGAAATTTTTCTTATAGAAAAATTTTAATGAAATTTTTCTTATAGAAAAATTTTAATGAAATTTTTCCTATGGAAAAATTTTAATGAAATTTTTCTTATAGAAAAATTTTAATGAAATTTTTCTTATAGAAAAATTTTAATGAAATTTTTCTTATAGAAAAATTTTAATGAAATTTTTCTTATAGAAAAATTTAAATGAAATTTTTCTTATAGAAAAATTTTAATGAAATTTTTCTTATAGAAAAATTTTAATGAAATTTTTCTTATAGAAAAATTTTAATGAAATTTTTCTTATAGAAAAATTTTAATGAAATTTTTCTTATAGAAAAATTTTAATGAAATTTTTCTTATAGAAAAATTTTAATGAAATTTTTCTTATAGAAAAATTTTAATGAAATTTTTCTTATAGAAAAATTTTAATGAAATTTTTCTTATAGAAAAATTTTAATGAAATTTTTCTTATAGAAAAATTTTAATGAAATTTTTCTTATAGAAAAATTTTAATGAAATTTTTCTTATAGAAAAATTTTAATGAAATTTTTTTTATAGAAAAATTTTAATGAAATTTTTCTTATTGAAAAATTTTAATGAAATTTTTCTTATAGAAAAATTTTAATGAAATTTTTCTTAAAAAAAATTTTGTGAAAGTTTTCTTATAGAAAAATTTTAATTAAATATTTCTTAGCTCACAGTTTTTGGAAAGCATGAATATCCATAATATTTTTTTGATTATTGCTGATTTGTCGTCGTTTTATTTTATTTGGCTGATTGTTGTTGCCTTGAATGATTTCAAAGCTGTCGACGTTGATCATGATGTATGTTATTTTCCTACATTTTAATGATGAACTTGCATCATTTCTTTTTTATTTGTAGCTAATGCAGCCTCTGCCTTTGCTGCAACATTTTTTTCTTTTATGCCATTTTTTGTTGACTGAACCTCATGTGATGTCTTTATTCTTGCTCGTCGTCTAACACATCAAATATACATCTATTTGTAAATTTCATTTGAAAATAGTGTCATTCATGTTTATTTTGAATTCTAAGAATCGTTAATAGATTTTTATATACAATTTTCCATTCCTGTATATGTCTGTCTGTCTGTCTGTCCGTCCGTCTATCTCTATGTATTTTGTCATTTCAACAGCTCACAGAGAAAGGAACAGACAGACAGACATACATAGCATATTTTGCCAACAAATAATCCACTAATTGTAGGAGTTGAGGAGCAGATGATGATGATGATGATGACGATGTGTATGTGTATGTTTCTGAATGTGAGTAAATAAAATCAGGAGAAAAAAGGAAAAACCTTTTAAGTATCTGTGACTTCAGTTAAATAAACATTTCATCAGCATCATTCCCCTTCTCCTCACCATCATCATTGTAGTTTTGTGCTATATAAAGATGTAAATTTTACTTATTTTGCAGTATTTGTAATTCTGGTCCTGGATGACTGCCTTACAAAGTGATGACCACAAAATTTCCTGTTAATTCTTAATTGGAACTATTCTCTTTTTGACTAAATATTTGTTTGCACTCTAAACATTTGTTATGAATATGTATTTGGTTCTATTTAATTAGTGAAATTTTCTTTTTTTTGTAGGTTTTGTTCTTTGACAGTTGGACAAAGATTTTAATTTCTTGGGTTCGATGGACAAATTAAATGATTAATTTAGGTATGATTTTACTGGGATTAATTTCCAATGAAACTAGAGGTTGAATATAGTAAAACTACATACTCAGTTGGATGTAAGATTTCCTTTGAAAAGACAAACTACAAAACTCAACATAGAAAAACAGCTAAATTTTGATCATAATTTTCATAATAAAAAAATTTTTAGAGACAAAAAAAATGTTGATGAAAATTTTTATATATGTAGAAAAAATTTGACCAAATTTTTAATATAGAAAAAATTTGATGAAATTTTTATATAGAAAAAATTTGATGAAATTTTTATATAGAATAAATTTTATCAAATTTTTAATCTGAAAAAAATGTAATCTAATTTTTTATATAGAAAAAATTTTATCTAATTTTTCTTATAGAAAAAATTCGATCAAATTTTTTAAATAAAAAAATTCGATCAAATTTTTTATATAAAAAAATTCGATCAAATTTTTTATATAGAAAATTTTTTTATCAAATTTTGCATATAAAAAAATTGATCAAATTTTTTTATATAGAAACAATTTTAGAAAATTTTTTATATAGAAAAATTTTGATCCAATTTTTCATATAGAAAAATTTTGATCCAATTTTTCATTTAGAAAAACTTTGATTAAAGTTTTCATTAAAAAAGTTTGATGAAATTAAAAAAAAAATTCATACAGAAAAATTTTACCAAATTGATAAATTCTTTATATTTTTCTATATTTGATTAAAAGTTTCATGTAGAAGAAATTTTATCAAATTATTTTTATGCAAAAAATTTTATAAAATTTTTCATAAAGAAAAAACTTGATCAAATTTCCAAAAAAAAAAAAAATTATGAAAATTTGCTAAATAAAATTTTTCATATAGAAAAAAATTTATAAAATTTTTCATATAGAAAAAATGTTATCAAATTTTTTATATAAAAAAAATTTGATAAAATTTTTCCTAAAGAAAAATGTTTGATAAAATTTTTCCTAAAGAAAAATGTTTGATACAATTTTTCAAATAGACTAGGTCTTATCAAGTTTTTCTTACAGAAAAAATTTATCAAATTTTTCGTATAGAAAAAATTTTATAAAATTTTTCATATGCAAAAAATTTGATCAAAATTTTCATATAGAAAAAATTTTATGAAATTTTTCATATAGAAAAAATTTGATTAAATTTTTCATACAAAAAAAAATTATGAAATTTTTCATATATAAAAAAAAAATTATGAAATTTTTCATATAAAAATATTTGATGAAATTTTTCTTATAGAAAAAATTTAATGAAATTTTTTATATAGAAAAAATTTGATAAATGTTTTTCATATGGAAAAAACTTGACAAAATTTTCATAAAGAAAAAATTTTATAAAATATTTCAAAGAGAAAAAACTTTATCAAATTTTTCATATAGAAAATATTTGATCAAACTTTTCATATAGAAATAATTTGATCACATTTTTCATACAGAAAAAAATTATAAAATTTTTCATATAGGAAAATTTTTATCAAATTTTTCATATAGAAAAAATTTGATAAAATTTTTATCTAGAAAAAACTTGATTTAATTTTTCATATAGAAAAAATTTATAAAATTTTTCATATAGAAAAAATTTCATAAAATTTTTCACATAAAAAATATTGATGAAATTTTTGAGATAGAAAAAATTTTATGAAATTTTTCATACAGAAAAAATTTTGATCAAATTGTTCATATAGAAAAAATTTTATCAAATTTTTCATACAGAAAAATTTTGATAAAATTATTCAATAGAAAATATTTGATCACATTTTTCATATAGAAAAAATTTAAAAATTTTTATAAAGGAAAAATTTGATAAAATTTTTTATATAGAAAAAATTTGATAAAATTTTTTATATAGAAAAAAATTGATAAAATTTTCCATATAGAAAAAATTTGATAAAATTTTCATATAGAAAAAATTTTATAAAATTTTTATGTAGAAAAAATTACATAAAATTTTTACTATAGAAAATATTTTACCAAATATTTCATATACAAAAAATTTTATAAAACTTCTCATATAGAAAAAATTTTTATCAAATTTGTCATATAAAAAATATTGACAAATTTTTTCTACATGAAAAATTTTATCAAATTTTTCATAATGAAAAAATTTTGTCAAATTTTTCAAATAGAAAAAATTTGATAAAATTTTTCATATAGAAAAAATTTGATCAAATTTTTCACATAAAACATAATTGATCAAATTTTTCTAATAGAAAAAATTTTGTTAAAAATTTTTTAACATAGAAAAAATTTGATAAAATATTTCATATAGAAAAAATTTGATAATATAGAAAAAATTTGATAAAAATTTTCATATACAAAAAATTTGATAAAATTTTTCAGATAGAAACAATTTGATGAAATTTTTCATACAGAACAAATTTTGATCAATAATTTCATATAGAAAAAATTTCATAAAATTTTTCATATAGAAAAAATTTGATAAAATTTTTCAGATAGAAACAATTTGATGAAATTTTTCATACAGAACAAATTTTGATCAATTATTTCATATAGAAAAAATTTCATAAAATTTTTCATATAGAAACAAGTTGATGAAATTTTTCATACAGAAAAAATTTTATCAAATTTTTCATATAAAAAAGTTTTATCAAACTTTTCATATAGAAAAAAATTTGATGAAATTTTTCATGTAGAAACATTTTGACCAATATTTTGATACCGAAAAATTTTGATAAAATTTTTGATATGAAAAATGTTGATCAAATTTTTGATATAGAAAATATTTTGATAAAATTTTTCATACAGAAAAAATTTTGATCAACTTTTTCATATAAAAAAAAATTATCAAATTTTTCATATAGAAAAAATTTTGTCAAATTTTTCATATAGAAAAAATTTTGATAAAAATTTTTTATATAGAAAAAATTTTATCAAATTTTTTATATAGAAAAAATTTTATCAAATTTTTGGTATAGAAAAAATTTGATAAAATTCTTCTTATAGAAAAATTTCGATCAAAATTTTCATTTAGAAAAAAATTCGATCAATTTCAAAAAATCAATTCCTATGGTCTTACATTATTAGAAATGTCCATATCTCGGTAACTGATAAACCGATTCATAAAGTCTTTAGCAAGGACAATCTAAATAGAATAGTATAGAGCTTAAAGCTCTATGTCTTCACTCTGAAGCTATATGTAACGTTTAAGCTCTCATGTTTGTATTCAGCTGAAAAACTTTGGGGTTGTTGTTCCTTTCATAACTTCTGAACTTTCTATAGTAATAAAAAGTTTACAAATATAAATTTGTAGAGAAAAATAATGGAATTTAAGACTTAATAGTCTATACTAAAAATTTCTATTCTCCAAATTTTAATTTGTATTATTTTTTGTATGACCTAAATTTATGAACATTAAGACAAAACTACCGAAACTACTTTTTTAAAAGTTCTTTAAATTACTTCCTAATCTTATACATAAAAATACTTTATTTAATATCTTTTCCATAATACTTTAAGCATTAACAATTTTTTTGAATTTTTTCACTTTTCTTTTTTATTTCAGTTCCAAGTAACTGCATTCATTCACTATCTCTCGGCAAAAGGGCACAGTAAGTAAAAAGAACTTAACCATGCATATCATATGTTTGTCTTTTTTAACCGTATTTAAACTAAAGGATATAAAAAAGGATAAAAAAAAAATTATATTTTATAATATTTAAAGGCAACTTAACGTTGCTTAAAACCCAGTTACCAGCCAGTGTTCAGAGAACAAGAAGATGACGATGATGATGATGTAGAAGTTGGAGAAAAAATAGAAGAGATTTTAATTAAGATCTTTTATAGTTTGTATTATAACACGAACTAATGTTTAAGAGTTAATAATAGGGGGTGGTCAAGGTAAGTGAGACAATGTTAAAGAAGAAGGAATTTTCAAAAATCATTTAAAATAATTTCATTCTTAAAAAAGTCTTGAATAATTTCGGAAAGGGGGTGGTCAAGGTAAGTGAGACAATGTTAAAGAAGAAGGAATTTTCAAAAATCATTTAAAATAATTTCATTCTTAAAAAATTCTTGAATAATTTCGGCAAATTATTAACATTTTTGAATGCTTTCTTTATATTCTTCTCCAGTTGGCTACCCCCTGTATGTTCCTGATGTCTGCATCAGCCATATTCATGTGTTTTGTGTTAATACCAACAATTTATCCTAAATAGAAAAATAGAAAAAAATAAACTAAAATGAAATACAAAGTGCAGGAATAAAAATGCTAGACAAGATTTAGTCTTAAGCACTCGATTCTATGAATTACGAGATACCCACGTGTTTCCCCACCAACTCGCTCTTCTAGTGCAACAAAGTTATATTATTAGTTAAGCCAATGTTAGTTTGTTAACAACTTTGTAGGACTGGGATGTGAAAAAAGGGATAACAAATTAACTTGAAATCTAAGGGAAAAGTACTTTTTAGAGAACTTCAACACAATACTCCCTGCATTAAGATATCAGCAATTTATATAAAATATACTAACTTCGAAAATTGTAGAAAGCTAAATTTGTTCAATGTCTGGTAGAAAATGGGGGTAATTAGACGACAATCACGACAAAATTTGTATTAAATGCAGAAATTTCTTTATTTTTTCAAATTCTTGAATTTTGAATTGAATCAGTTTTAGTAGTTTTTATCTAATAAAAGTTATATTTTATTGATTTCAGACCAAATATGCAAATATAAGCAAATAATTTATATACCTTTTGAGAGAATAGAAATAAGCCTTTAATTTGATAAAAAAAAATTGTTCTAATAAAACTTATAGAATTTTATTTAAGCTTGAAACAAAAAGTACTCAAAAGTTTATTAGTACCAACTCCTTTATTTCAAATTTTCAATTTCTTTTATTTCTGGAAGTGAGAAGTTAGTGTTAGTATTTGTTTAGAGTATTAAATACTTCCAAACATTCACACAACTGTTTTCAAATTCTATAAGAATTTTTTATATATGTATATAAAAGGATTAAACTTTATTGTCTTTCTTCCTATTTTGCAACAAAGTTGAAAAAGGGAGACCCACATAGAAGTTTTATTTAATTTTTTCTAAATGAAATATAATCGGTATAAAAATTTCTAACAAAAATAACAAATTTTTGAAAAATTTCTTATAAAAATAAGAATTTTTGAAAAATTTCCTATTAAATTAAGATTTTTTTTAAAAATTTCCTATAATAATAAGAAATATTTAAAAAATTCGCATAAAAATAGAAAATGTTTGAAAAATTTCCTATAAAAATAGAAAATTTTTAAAAAATTTCGTATAAAAACAAAAAAATTTTGAAAAATTTCCTATAAAAATAAGAAATTTTTGAACAATTTCGTATTAAAATAAGAAATTTTTGAAAAATTTTAAAATTATAAAAATAAGAAAAAATTCCCATGAAATAAGAAATTTTTGAAGAATTTTCTATAAAAATGAGATATCTTTGAAAAATTTCCTACAAAAATACGAAATTTTTGGAAATTGACTATAAAAATCAGAAGTTTTTTAAAAATTTTCTATCAAAGTAAGAAATTTTTGAAAAATTTCCTATGAAAATAAAAAATTTTTGAAAAATTTTATAAGATGAAACTTTTGAAAAGCTAATATTAAAATTAAATAAAATTTTTGAAAAATTTTCTATGAAAAATAAATTTCATTTCAAAATATGAAATTTTTAAAATCTTTCCTTTAATAGTAAGCAAATTTTAAGCAAATTTCTATAAAAAATCAAATACTTTTAAAAATTTCCTATAAAAAATAAGAAATTTTTGGGAAATTTCCTTTCGAAATAAAAAAATTTCCTATAAAAAGAGGAAATATTTTTTGAATTTATTTTTCAAATATGAAATTTTTTTAAAAATTTTTTTAAATAAGAAATTTTAAAAAAATTTCCTACTTTAATAGGAACTTTTGAAAATTTTCCTATAAAGTTAAGAAGTTCTTCAAAAACTTTCTATAAAACAAAAAATTTTTTGAACAATTTCCAAACAAATAAATAGACAATTTTCGAAAAATTCAATATAAATAGTCAATTTTCAAAAAATTTTCTATAAATAGTAAATTTTCGAATAATTTCCTATAAATAGTCAGTTTTCAGAAAATTTCCTATAAATAGTCAAATTCGAAAAATTTGCTATAAATAGCCAATTTTCGAAAAATTTCTTATAAATATTAAATTTTCGAAAAATTTCCTATAAATATAAAATTTTCTAACAATTTCCTATAAATAGTCAATTTGCGAAAAATTTACTATAAATAGTCAATTTTCGAAGAATTTCCTATTAATAGTCAACTTTCGAAAAATTTCCTATTAATATTCAATTTTCGAAAAAATTTCCTATAAATAGTCAATTTTTTAAAAATTTCCTATAAATAGTAAATTTTCGAAGAATTTCCTATTAATAGTCAACTTTCGAAAAATTTCCTATTAATAATAAATTTTCGAAAAATTTCCTATAAATATTGAATTTTCGAAAAATTTCATATTTAAATTCAATTTTTGAAAAATGTCCTATAAATATTGAATTTTCGACAAATTTCCTTTAAATAATCAATTTTCGAAAAATATCCTATAAAAATAAGAAATTTTTGAAAAATTTCCTATTAAAATAAGAAATTTTTGAAAAAAATCCTATATAAATAAGAAATTTTTGAAAATTTTCCTATAAAAATAGGAAATTTTTGAAAAACTTCCTATAAAAATAGGAAATTTTTGAAAAATTTCCTTTAAAATAGGAAATTTTTGAAAAATTTCCTTTAAAATAGGAAATTTTTGAAAAATTTCCTTTAAAATAGGAAATTTTTGAAAAATTTCCTAAAAAATAGGAAATTTTTGAAAAATTTCCTTTAAAATAGGAAATTTTTGAAAAATTTCCTATAAAAATAGGAAATTTTTGAAAAATTTCCTATAAAAATAGGAAATTTTTGAAAAATTTCCTATAAAAATAGGAAATTTTTGAAAAATTTCCTATAAAAATAGGAAATTTTTGAAAAATTTCCTATAAAAAAAGGATATTTTTGAAAAATTTCCTATAAAAATAGGAAATTTTTGAAAAATTTCCTTTAAAATAGGAAATTTTTGAAAAATTTCCTTTAAAATAGGAAATTTTTGAAAAATTTCTTATAAAAATAGGAAATTTTTGAAAAATTTCTTATAAAAATAGGAAATTTTTGAAAAATTTCCTATAAAAATAGGAAATTTTTGAAAAATTTCCTATAAAAAAAGGATATTTTTGAAAAATTTCCTATAAAAATAGGAAATTTTTGAAAAATTTCCTATAAAAATAGAAAATTTTTGAAAAATTTCCTATAAAAATAGAAAATTTTTGAAAAATTTCCTATAAAAATAGGAAATTTTTGAAAAATTTCCTATAAAAATAGGAAATTTTTGAAAAATTTTCTATAACAATAGGATTTTTTAAAAATATCCTATAAAAATAGGAAATTTTTGAAAAATTTCCTATAAAAATAGGAAATTTTTGAAAAATTTCCTATAAAAATAGGAATTTTTTTAAATTTTTCTATAAAAATAAGAAATTTTTGAAAAATTTCCTATAAAATTAAGAAATTATTGAACAATTTCCTATAAAAATATGAAATTTTTTAAAAATTTTCTATAAAAATAAGACATTTTTGAAAGATTTCCTATAAAAATAAGAAATTTTTGAAAAATTTCATATAAAAATAAGAAATTTTTGAAAAATTTCCTATAAAATTAAGAAATTTTTGAAAAATTTCCCATAATAATGAGAAATTTTTGGTATCTTTACTAAAAAAATTTTGAAAAAAATCCATCAAAAGTATTAAAATATATAAAAACACATTGGACCAGGTTCTACCAAACGTTTGATGCCATGGGATACTCTAACTCATCTATAGGTATACATTTTTTCAAATAATGCATTTTCTCTGACAAAAACTTAAAAAGAAGGAAAAAAGAATTTGAAATTTCACTCAATGTTGCTGTTGTTGAATTTTGTATCCTCTATCTCCTTAATGCAACATCTAACTAAACATTTAAGCTGATGTGTGGCATTAGTTGCATTTTGTATGAATGAGGAAAGATTTTTAATTTTCACATTTTCTTCATTCCTTGTTGCAGTTTCTTCTTTTCATTATTTTATATTTTATTCCTTTAACAAAAAAAAAGGAATACTTTTTTCCATTTGGAGTGTTTTTTTTTTTGTTGTTAGTTCATAAACTATGAAGTTTAATGTTGCTTATGATGATGTTGCATTGTATTTGTTGGCTGTTGCTGTTAATGTTGTTGTTATTTTTTGAGAGTGCTGATAACAACATTGTTAACAATATAATGACTTTGTTTAGACAATTGTACTAATTGTTAGAATTCATGAATGTTTGCTGGCTGCTACTCTGCTCTGCTCGGCTGCTGCTGCTGTTTGGTGCTAAGAGCAACTAAGCCTCTGACTTAAGCCATTGAAGTTATTTTTAAACATTATTAAGTTTCTAGTTAAAGTATTTTCATATGAATGTTAAGAATAGAGATTTTGTTATTGCCTCAAAAAAGGCCTTACTATAACTACAATTAGAGACATTGTTTCAAATGTTTGCAAATTCATACATTCACAAACATTCATTTGTAAATATGTATAGAATTATAAATTAATGACTTAGTTAATCTTAGTTTATAGTTTAGACCTAAATTAGTAAATGTCTCTTACATTTCGTATGTATTTTATCTCTATTTGTGTGTGTGTTTTTTTTTTTTTTTGTTCATTTGACAACTTAATTAGTTTTGGAATTTATTATAAAATGTGTTGACAGTTTTATTTCTTCGTATAGATAATTCTTGGGGTTTGAGTTCGAAATTAAGTCATTAACTTTTAAAAGTCGAGTTTGCGTTTGGCAAATTGAATTGTATGTTATTAGTTCTTAGTTAATTCTAAGCGACTATAAATGTTTTTATTAATTTTAGTAAAACGTTAAGGTGTTGTTTTGTTATCATTAGTGGCGACAAAATTGACTAATGTTTCAATTAGACGGGCATGTAATGATTTTAAATAAAATTAAATTTAAAAAAATATTATTAGAATTACTTTCCTTGGGTATGTCTCTTGTAATCATAACTTAGACATAATTATTTAAAATCCGGAAAATTACTGGTTAGTATTGTTTAGAGATAGCAGAAAAATAAAATATATCTTAAACTTGTTAGAGGTTTGGCCGATTTCTTAACTTTAGTAGAGGTTTTGCTTAATTCAAGTTTCTAAGTTGGAACTACTTTAAATATCTATATTTTAGTATAATTATACTCTTCACCACCATAGGTGGAAAGGGTTTTACAAGTTTGTGCTGATGTATGTAACGCATAGAAATATTTGTCTTAGACCCATCTTTTAGTATACCAATAGGCTTAGAATCACTTAGAATCTGAGTCGATTTAGCGATGTCCGTCCGTCCGTCTGGCTGGACCCCCATGTAAACATTGTAATCAAACTACAGGCCGCAATTCTAAAGATAATTTAATGAAATTGGGACAAATCATTTTTTTTTAATGGGACCATTGCTGTTGAAATTCGTCAAAATCGGTGCATTATTTATGGTACCTCCAATAGGTCCCACTTCCCGGAATTGATATATTGGCCACAAAAATCAATATTTTTTCAAATTTAAAACAAATACTACTTATGCAAACTTAAATCACTGTATTAAATTTCGTTGAAATCGGTTCACATTTGACCATAGCTCCCATACAAACTCTTTTCTCAAAACGCACTAAATGAGACAAGATTCACTTAAACGCTCGTAAATCCGAAGATAATGAGAATTTTAAGTTTATTTTTTGCATACATAATTTTTATGACAACTGTAATCAATTTGCCGAGATAATCGGTCCACATTTAACCCTAGCTTTCATATAAGTCCAAATGGCGGAAACAGCTTAAATGTAAAAGTTTTTAGAATATGTTTATATGATGGCAAAATTTAGCAAATAATTGTCTTTATACACTAAAAAGAACACCTTTGACCTTAGTGGTGAAGGGTATCGTATGGTCGGGCTTGACCGACTATAGCACTTTCTTACTTGTTTTTCATATGAAAAATGTTTGTTAACTTTCAATTTATTGTCAATAAAACCAAAATTTTTTCATGTATTTTCACGAAATAAGGCTTTGATTACTTATAATATTTACAGTTTTAGGACCTTTAAATAAAAATGGTAAGTTTTTGAAATTTTTAATTTTTGTTTTATGAATTTTTGAAAAATAAAATTTTTTTAACGTTGAATATATGAAAAAATTGTCTTTTGAAGGCTTAAAGAAAATTTTGTGGTGAATCCGAAGGTGTTTCTTTCAACGAATTTAAATAGGCCATTCCCAAGATATGTTAAAATCAATAGAACGACCCTCTGTGAAAAATCGTAATTTTAGAAATAAAATTTAAAAATTTAAAAAATTTTAAATTTTGGTTGTTTTTGTACTAAGGAGACCATAATACGTCGAAATTAAATAGTTAGACTTAAAAGTAATTTCTCTTGTTGACCAGTGTAATTAAACAAATTCCTGGTCTTGCTAGGATTTGAACCCGGCCCAATAATTTTAAATTACCAGTCGAATTTCGAGTAAAAATACTTGATAAAAGTAATTTGTAAGGTATGTCATAGCCATTACAAGGAAGAGTACATCCCATTACCAAAGTTTTCCTGAATAGTTAGCCCCACCACCAAAGAAAAATTTGATATTTAAAAATTTTATTCTTTGTTTGAAATTCGCGCGAGTTTGCGCAGATAATTATTAGTGAATTTAATTCATTGCACTTAGGGCTTATTTTAATTTTTAATTTTAAGGCGGTAGAGAACAAAACATGTTTAATTTTTTTATTTTAAAAATTTATACAAAAAAAAAACTTTAAAATTAAAAGCTATAATTTTTCGAAATTAATTGTAGTTATCAATATGAAAATTTTTAAACTGCAACTTTGTTGTTTGGTTGATTTGAAGGTAAAGATTTCAATCTCATTACATTTTTCTATGTATATGTAAATACTCCTAATTATGTATTGGCTTTTATCGAGCGCTACTAAAAATTGAGTCGCAATTCCTCAGTTTAGTCCTGATGCAAAAACAATTTCGCTGTCTATCTCATTTTATTGCTACTCTTAAAATCTAGAACTCAATAAACTTTGAAATGATATTGGTTATCCATTTTCAATTTATGGCTATAACTACATACTATGAAAATTCTGTGACAATTTTTAAATAAAATTTTACTTACCGGCAAAACGCAGTAATAAAATCAAAACGGAAAAATAACTGAAATCTGGATGCGAGTAGTAAAAGAATCCGTTGTTTTGTTACTTAAAAAAAAAAGAAAATATCAGCTATAAAATGTTACCGGAAATACGTGAACATAAACCACTCACTCTTAAACGTACGAAAAAAAAAATAAATCTGAACAAATATGCAACTAAAATAGAGAGATATACAAAAAAGTTGCAAGAACAGCAAAACAAATAGAGATACGCGGGTACCGGCAGATTTTTTTTTTTCTTTTTCAATAAAATATGAGAAGATATAGAGATACACAGACTATTTTACATACAATTTGCAAAATTTTTTGTGTGTGATATTTATTTTGTTGTTTTTCTATCTGTGATGAATGATAATATTTGTGTTGGAAACACACAATTTTCAAAGAATAACTTTATGAATTTTTTATGATATTTTTAATACAAATTTTTTATGATTTTTCTTTAAATAACAAATTTTTTTTACGAGCCCGTTTTTTCAAACTTTCGAGAGAACGCGGTCAATTGGTTACGAAGAACTTGGAAAAAACCAAATAATAAAATATGCAAATTTACTTATTTTAAATTTTTTTATATATTAAAACAAGAATTGTATAAAATGCAGATTTTGTTTAATGCAATTTATTTTTTTTTTATTTTTTGCTTATGAATTTTTGCTGGCAAAAATTTAACACAAGGACGGTGATTTTTATAAATTTCAAACAATTTTTATTTGAATTGAATTATAGATAATTTTTATGATTTTTTATTAGGTATTTCATATAATTTGTTTAAACTTTTTTAGCTATTTTCATAATTAAGTTTGAAATATTTTAAGATTTTTATTAAAGATTTGGCGCCAAATTTCTTTTAATATTAAAAAGATTTTTTTGTTTTTTTATTGAAAAAAATTGGCCTTCTTTTATTTTTTAAAAATTTCAAAATTTTTACTCTAAAAACCTTAAAGTCTGACTTTAACAATTTAAAAGTTTTATTGGGTTTTTCTCAAAATAAGGCTCAATGTGTGTGATGTTTGCATTCCAAACAATAATTTTATACCATGCAAAATTCTTTAATTGAGGCACTTTTGTTTTCAAACTCAAGATAATTCTTGAAAAACTTTTTTCAAAAAAACAATTTTTCTTAAACAAATTTTAAACATAAAACGAGAATATCAAACAAACGAAACGAATAAACCAAAATTTTTACGTAAAATTTCGTCAAAACAAAAATTTTTTGGTGTGTTGTTGTTGTCTCAAACCGTAGAAATTTCGCGTTGCGAATTTTGATTCAAAACATTTAGCACTTCCGCGGTTCGATCGACAAAAAGCGCTGAAGTTCAACTGAAGTCATTTGATATTTCATAAAACCATTCAACTCAATCCATTAAAAAAAGCATACAAAATATAACAGCCAGAGCCAGTCAGCCATCCAGCCACAGCCATCATTCGAACCTAAGAAATAAAAAAAACCGTCTACAAGAATTTTTAGCTCATACTTATAAAATGCTTCAAACCTGTTTGTAGCTTTTTTAAAAAAAAACTTCAAACCAAAATGGTTTGAACTCAGACAAGGTTTGTATCAAACATAAACAAATAACAATTTCTTGGCAACACAATTTGTTTCATTTCCCTAAATGTTTCTTGTTTACTTGCAACTTACAAAAAAAATGTTTGGTTTGTTAGCTCCCATTTTGGTTTGATTGACGCAGTTTGTTGCTGGGGCTTTGAAAATTCTGTTTGATATTGTTGTTAATGCATTTCTTTCGTTAAACTTACCACAGACAAGTTGGCTTGTCTTGGGTACCGAATTGCATTCGAATTTAACTCAAACTTTTCTGGAGTTGAACTTCGATTGCACTAAAGTGGTATGAAGTGGCATTAAAATGCATTTTGAATGCCAGTGAGAACTTTATATAAAGAAATAATAAATCAATTTGGAATTTACATAAATTTATTTCCAACGTTCTTTGTTTTTTTTTATGGAAAATTAGGTCTAGGTATTAATTAAATATAATTTATATTTCTAATAAAAGGCCCCCGGATTCTACTAATTTTCCCATGATTTGAAAGCATGCCCGTTTGCATTAAGAGAAACAGTAGTTGTTTGTCCAAAGACAGAGCGAAACTTCATAATTTTTGTGAAAAACATTATATTTGAGAATAAACATCGAAATTTCTTTTTTTATCAAAACTTTTTAGGAAACCTTAAAACAACAAAATTCTCACCTTTGACCCCTGGATTTATGGAGATCTCATGTGATGCCTGACCATATCAGGGAAGTATGACATATAACTTTCACTATCAAGACCCGAATATAGAAAGTTAAAAGTATTTCGACATCTATTTACTTTTGATTCATGTTCAGACCTATTACAATTTTTTTCGCTTCAGTTCTAGGACGGCTCACATCACAAGTTCAATCTTATAGTGAAAGTTCTTACTAGAATCTTTTACTTCAGAACTAATCTAGAAATTGTTCGTTGTGCTACTATCGCTAAAATGAACTCCATGCTTTTTATAAAATTTTTCGTTGAGAGGTTGAAATCGGGATTGCCCTAAATATTATTTTAATGGGCTGTTTCGTTTTAGTTAAATTTGTTGGTTTTGTCTAATACGCCTCTTGTTTGATATAGCCCCACAAAAAGTTATATTCAGTCAGGTCAGGTTCTGTTTGAGGTCCATCGTTACTTGGGAATTTTTGTTAAAATTCTGCTACAACAAGATCTGTTATGGCAGGATTCCAAATGTTCCATTTTACTGCTATTGAAAAGCATAATGCTCCTTGATAAAGATGGTCACGACTCAGTGACTCAATCTACGCGCAGTTCCATCTCATAAAGTAGATTTACAATGATTTTCATCCAAATGAGTCTTTTTAGACTTAAGTAAACATAAGCGACTCATCAATCTGTTATCTTCTTAGGCCATTTAAAATTTTTTGCTAGAAAATCCATTGAATACTTGTAATTTGGACTTAGAATGGAAACATGTTAGTGTCATAATGAATGATTTGTTGTAATGACAGATGACTTGGATTTGCCTGAACTGACGATGATCTAGAGCGACGTATCTTGTACCCTAAAATGGGGATCTCTAGGGTATGATATTTTAGTCATGTTTCCCTATTCCTCAAACATGTTCAATGCCCTCATTATGCTGCATCTACTTAGGGGGTTCCGCCATATTCCCTTATAAATTGCTTTTATATGGTAATTACAGATTGCAAAGCATGGTTGAGGTGCACTATCCAAAACTTCTTTTCGTTATAAGAAGCAATCATTTTAATACATTTAACCTACAAGATATCAAAGAAATAGTAAGAAAGTTCTATAGTCGGTCAAGACCGACCATACGATACCCTTCACCACTAAGGTCAAAAGTGTTCTTTTTCCTGTATAAAGACAAATTTTTGCAAAATTTTGCCATAGTGCAAATATTTTCTCAAAACTTATATATTTAAGCTGTTTTCGTCATTTGGACTTATATGAGAGCTAGGATCAAATGTGGACCGATTATCTCGAAATTTGGCAAATTGATTACAGTTGTAACAAAAATTATGTGTGCAACAAATAAACTTAAATTTTGCTATATTTTTGTCTCATTTAGTGAGTTTTGACAGAAGAGTTTGTATGGGAGCTTTGGTCAAATGCGGACCGATTTCAACGAAACTTGGTACAGTGATTTAAGTTTACATGAACAGTATTTGTTTTAAATTTCATGAAAAAATATTAATATTTGTGGCCAATATATCAATTTCGGGAAGTGGGACCTATGGGGGGTACCATAAATAATGGACCGATTTTGCCGAATTTCAATAGCCATGGTCCCATTATCAAAAAAAAATGATCTATGCCAAATGGGATCTCGTCAAACGAGTTCAAGATTATTTAAGGGATACCGTTCTTTCTCCCACCCAATTTTATATTTCACTAAACTTCCAACCCTATCTACATCAACATCTGTCATGCTTTCCCATTAAATTAGAGACCAAGCTCTAGATTAAGACTCAAGCTCTAGATTAAAATAAGATCTTAATAGAGTTCTGAAAAGGGTTAATTTTAATGCCCGAAAGACCCAGTTACTTCATCCGTACTTATGGGTGCTAGAAATATTGAGTAATCATTGGACTAGGCACATTTTTCTAGTGTCGAAAGAAGCATTCATGTCTCAGTTTTTTAAAGCGGTGTTAAAGATATTTCATTCTTTTTATATGACTTATGTATATACAGTGAAATTGGATTACAACTTTGAAGCGCTTCAAAATCTATTTTGGAGCTTCTCGGCGGCCTAGGAAAAAGGTCAAAAGCGCTTATCGGCGACAGTAGATTATTTATCTCTATTTACTCACCAGATCGTCGTGGTAATGTCATTGTTCTATCTCTACTATAGTGGCATGTGTTCCACTTCTGAAAATCTTCCGTATATATTTGCGAAACTTACGTTTTTCTTTTAAAGCAAGTCCATTAGTGGTCGACCGACCAGTAGATCGCACAACACATTATAGAAAAAAACCGTTACTTAAAATAAACTTCCCGCAAAAGACTTTCCATCCATGTACAATATAGGAAAGTTCAAATCAAATGTCCTAAAACACTGCTTCCTCTATCCTCCTTTTCAGTAAAAAAAATAGGCAAATACGTTTCGGATTTCTTATTGATATTTGGGATAACTATTTTAGCCGATGCATACTTTAGACGTAAAATAAGTTGGAAATAGTAGTGTTAAATTTTAAATATAAATATGTATTAAGCCGATTTGGTGAAGTATTTATTTGTGCCCAAAAATCGCATTTTTAACCGCGAATATGAAGAGGAAGGAGATGGAATTATATGAAATAATAAAAAACATTCAAGTAATAAATGTATCGTCCGAAACGTAGCGTCTGCAACAATTTATTTATGGATTTTTGATGCAACTGAAAACTTTAAAATTCCTATGAAAGCTGTTTTGTAATACTCAGATCTTCATCTCTCTTCAATGTTCTTACAATTTTTTTATTAATATGATCGATTTCCTGAAAACTACAGAAACACGTGTTGAAAAAAAGTCACTTCCATTTTTAGTAGCGCCTGCACAACACTTTAAAAGCGAATATATTTTTCCCCCAAAACAATTATGTAAATTCGATAGTACAATCGATGGACTATAAATATCTGAAATCTGTGCAATGATATCTCGTCTAAAACGACAGTGGGATTCGAAATCCTTGCAAATGTATCGTCCGTCACGCAGGATTTGACCATATATGAAAAACAATTTACAATCGTTTTAAGTTCTAGAATCTATTCTATTTTTCGATTATAAATTAAATTATAATTTATCATTTTATCGCCAACTATTAAGCCAACTATTTAAAAAATCAGATATTATTTATATACGATTAATTTACTGCAATTTATAAAACAGAAAAATCATTATTAAATAATGTTCAAATTCCATTTTCAGTGCTCTTGTTTCATTTCTTATTAGTTCCTTGAGTAAAACAAACCACTCAATGTACTCACTCTTACTCTCTTTAGCTCTCCTCCATTCTCTTAGCTTTTCACCTTTATGCTCTTTTACTCAATTAAGTGACTCTCTTTTAGGCTCTTCTACTCATATTTAAACTCGCTCCAAATCCAGTATTTTCAACGAATATTTTTCATGGCTCCTTTTAGCCATTTGACTTTAACATCATGACTAAACCGGCTTTTTTTCAAACTTAATTTTCAAGTTCTGGCCAATTTTCCAATTAATTCCAATTAATCCCAATGAGTTGAAAATAATTTAGTCTTTTAGTTGGCAACAAAAACGTAAAAGTAAATGCTCTGGCATTTAGTCCTTAAGAGAGTAATTTTTAACTGGATTTTTAAATATCTTTTTTTTATATTTTTGTTATCTTCATTGTTCCATTATTTTTGTTATATGTACCTTGAGTTAAATTTTTTTTTTTTGACTTGATTTAATGACACACCTTCCTCTAATCAAAATTTGTTCTTATTGTACTCTCTTATATTTTATGATTTATATGATATTTTTTAACGGATTTATTATAAGATTAAGATAAATTAACAAGAAAACAAAACAAAAAAAGTCGTCATTAGAGTTTGAAATATTTAACGTTTTCATATGTTCAATTGAGTTTGAGGTATTGTTACCTATCCTTTCCTATTGTATTCTTATGGCATATGTGCATTTCTTGGGAACAATGTTAGAAATTAGCTCAAGAATGTTTTGTTACTTTTTTCAAATTAAGATAAAGTGCGATTGAGATTTGATCAATAAGGTGGGTTGGTTGGCTATAGCCGGAACGCTTGTTAGTTACTTGAATGGATGTTTTTTGTTGTTGTTGTTAGCCGTTTCTGTTTAAGACTCGTTGCTGGTTTATTGGCTTTTCAGAAACAAGTTGTTTCATTATGACCTGCTTAATGACAAGACAAAATGAATAGAAAATAAAAACTGTTAAATTTTACTGGTAATTATCGGCGGAGGTGTATGCTCTAAAGTAGGGTTTGCAGTTCGGTTTTAACCGAAACCGAAACTTAGGTTTTTAATGCCTCAAAACCGAAACCGAAAACCGTAGAAAAATCCGCGGTTTTGGCTATTTATTTTTCATAATTTTTTGTTGGTATTATTCAGAAATAACATTAGCTTTTCATAAATTTGCACGTAATTTGTCTATTTAATGAAGCAGAAGAATGAAACAAGCAAAAGATGTTTACATCTGGGCCGTATTTTAGGAACGTGTAATTTCAAGCAAACGCAAGGAACCATTAGACAAAGGCTAATGGAGTTTAATATTTCACTTGATACAAACATCATAGCATGTACTATAGATGGGGCAGCAGCCAATATCAAATTTGTATCTGAAAATCAATTTTGAAGACGGTGACGATGAAACTTTGACTCATTTAAAACCGATTGCCCATATACATTTGAACCTAGAGGCTATAAGAAAAACTGTTCGGTATTTCAAAAATTCGTCAGTTCGTTATAATATTTTACAAACAAGCGTTAAAAAGCATCATAATCGTGATTTAAGTTTACTCTTACTTTTCTGCTTCTAAAACAAAATATTCATGAGAGTTTAGAAATGCTATCGACCTTAGATTTACTTTATTCTATCGACTTTGAAATTGTAAATTCTTTATTCGCGCTAAAGGGGCTCTGCAGTTTCTCCAAAAGAAACAAGACTTATTTAAGAAATCCCTCATATTTAAAAAACCTGAATTATTTTCCTGAATTTTAGTATTCAATTATAATATGTGTTAATGAAGTTATCTAAATTTTCCTACAAATTTAAACTGAAATAGTTTTATTTAAAAAACCGAAAACCGAACCGAAACCTGCCGGTTTTGGGTGTTTCAAAACCAAAACCGCGGTTTCTAATTTTCACGGTTTTTTGCAAACCCTACTCTAAAGAATGAAAACGAGAAATATTTTACATTTTTAAGCCTAAATATTAAACTAAAGGATCATTTTAGTTAAATAGGGGTTAAATATTAAAATAAGCATTCAAAACGACTTTTACTAAATCATACTGGGACGATGGATTTAAATTTATTTTTTGTTATACCCACCATCAAAAAGAATGGGGGGTATATTGAGATTGTCATTCCATTTGTAATATCCTTAATATTGGCTCAAAAACCAAAAGCGATATATATTCTGAATCCTTATGAAATTCTAAGACGATTAAGTGATGTCCGTCGGTCTGTCTGCCCGCCCGTCTCTCTGTTGAAATCACGATAATGCCTAAATGAAAAGAGCTATCTCACTGAAACTTAGTAAAAACATTCTTCATTTCTAAAAAAATGTTGGTATTCAAACTCTACAAAATCGGTTAACATTTGACCATAGCTCCCGTATAACCTTGCCTAGGCTAATCGCTTATTTGATAATAAATAACAAACTATAACAGCTATGATGATAATTTACTGAGTCAAAATTTGGGAACTAAATAAATATTTTTAATAAAAAATTTTGCTATAAAAATTTTTTTCTACAGAAACATTTTTAATATACACTTTTCGATAGAAAATTTTTATATTTAAATTTTTTCTGTAGTGAAATTTTTTCTACCGAAAATTTCCCAATATAATTTTTTTTTTGCAAAGAAGATTTTTTCATATACAATTTTTTCAATAAAAAAATTTCCATATAAAATTTTTGGAGTACAAAAATTTTCTATACAAAAATTCTTTTGTATAGAAAAATTTGCAATACATTCCAATTTTTTTTTTTTAGAAAAATTTTCAAAAAAAAAATTTTAAAAAGTTTTTTTTGAAATATTCTGCGCTAAGATCCCAATTTATTACAAATATTTATTATTGTTATAAATAGCTTTTTGATAAAACCAAAAAATGTTGGTGGGGAAACCTTTCCTTGACGCGTTTCGATTAGAGCGAAAACCACACATTATGTCTTTTTTGCGGGACAGAATAAATAAGAATTATTGTGTCCAACAATTATCAACATAAAGCGAAGATTATCATCTGGTTTTCGCTCTGTCTAAAATTAGGGATAATTCTCCTAAAGAGATGGCCTAACCAACCTAATCGAAACGCGTCGAGGAAAGGTTTCCCCACCAACATTTTTTGGTTTTATCAAAAAACTATTTATAACAATAATAAATATTTCTAATAAATTGGGTTCTTAGTGCAATACACCACAGTAAAACTTTTTAATTAAATGTTTTTTTGTTTGTAAACATTTTTCATATAAAACTTTTTGTATAGATAAATTTTCCAATGGAGAAATTTTCAAATGATTTTTTCCTTTTAGAAAAATTTTCAATACAAAATTTGTTCTATAGAAAAATTCTCAATTAAAGTTTGTGCTATAGAAAAATTTTCAATGAACATTTTTTTTAATATTCGGCTATATTTGTGGTAAATTTTTGATAATTCCGATATTTTGCCGATTTCTGAAAATTTACTGCCGATAATGCCGATTTTTTTTTTTTGAAAAATAAGCGCATTTTTCAAAAAAAAAAAAAAAAAAAACTGGCAGCTCTGTTATCAGTTATTATCAAAAATTTTTCTATAGAAAATTTTCTTTTCAAAAATTTTTTTTATCAAAAATTTTTCTATAGAACCTTTTTTTTTCAAAAATTTTTCTATAGAAACTTTTTTTCAAAAATTTTTCTATAGAAAATTTTTTTATCAAAAATTTTTCTATAAAAATTTTTTTTATCAAAAATTTTTCTATAGAAAATTTTTTTATCAAAAATTTTTCTATAGAAAATTTTCTTACGAGAATGAACATTTTTTATCAAACATTTTTCTATAGAAAATTTTCTTACAAAAATGCTTCTATAGACTATTTTTTTTTATCAAAAGTTTTTCTATGAAATTTTTTTTTATCAAAAATTTTTCTATGAAATTTTTTTATCAAAAATTTTTCTATGAAAAATTTTTTTATCAAAAATTTTTCTATGAAAAATTGTTTTATAAAAAATTTTTCTATGAAACATTTTTTTATCAAAAATTTTTCTATAGAAATTTTTTTTCAAAAATTGTTTAATAGAAAATTTTTTTATCAAAATTTTTTCTGTAAATTTTTTTTTTATCAACAATTTTTCAATAGAAGTTTTTTTAATCAAAAATTTTCTTACAAAAACGCTTCTATAGACAATTTTTTTATCAAAAATTTTTCTATGAAAAATTTTTATATCAAAAAAAAATTTTTCTATGAAAAATTTTTTTATAAAAAATTTTTCTATGAAACATTTTTTTATCAAAAATTTTTCTATGGAAATTTTTTTTATCAAAAATTTTTCTATAGAAATTTTTTTTCAAAAATTGTTTAATAGAAAATTTTTTTATCAAAATTTTTTCTATAAACATTTTTTTAATCAACAATTTTTCTATAGAAGTTTTTTTAATCAAAAATTTCTATAGAAAATTTTTTAATCAAATATTTTTCTATAGAAAATTTTCTAATCAAAAATTGTTCTATATTAAATTTTTTTATCAAAAATTTTTCTATAGAAATTTTTTTTTCAAAAAGTTTTCTACAGAAAATGTTTTTTTTTTCAAAATTTTTTTTTATCAAAAATTTTTCTATGGAAAATTTTGTATCAAAAATTTTTCTATGAAATTTTTTATCTAAAATTTTTCTATAGAAAATTTTCTTACAAAATAGATTCCATAGAAAATTTTTTTATTAAAAATTTTTTATGGAAAATTTTTTATCAAAAATTTTTCTATGGAAAATTTTTTATCAAGAATTTTTCTAAGGAAAATTTTTTATTAAAAATTTTTGATATAGAAAATTTTTTGATAAAAACATTTTTGTAAGAAAATTTTCTATAGAAAAATTTTTGATAAAAAATTTTCCATAGAAAAATTTTTGATAAAAAAATTTTCTTTAGTAACGTTTTTGTAAGAAAATTTTCCATAGAAATTTTTTTTCTATATTTACTAAAATTAAAAAAAAAATGTATCGGCTACTGCACAGTGGTTTACGGACGCTTTTTTTTGGAAATAATTCTGTAACTTTTGAACGACTGGAGATATTTGAATGAAATTTGACATGGTGGTAGTCAAGGAGTATTTGAGTTGGTTTTTAAAAGCACTGGTCCATGAGGGGTCGGGAGAGTGATTGATGGACCTTCAAAGTTGGTCACCTCGGGTGTTCGATTTTTTTAAAAATTCGCCAAAAATCCATTTATGTATGGATTGAAAAGAAATTTTAAACTTAAGTTGTCCTTGAAAAGATCTACAAAAAATATGCTTAAATGTGTAGGTTATCTCCTTTGGATTTCGAGATATTTGGGTAAAAAGGAATTTTTAGGTTGATTTTTTACCTCTTTTTTTAAGCTTTTTTTGATCTGGTGGACGCATCTGAGGACCAAAAATTTTTTAAGAATATTCTTTAAATTTGTAATAAAATTCTGAATAATTTTTGTGCAAGTTAGTTATAGAAATCTTCTTTTGTTTAAAAGTTAAAAATATTCAAAGTTGAAACTTACAAAAAATTTCGCTTTTTTTTAGTTTTTCCCCAAAAGATAGCTATATTTTTTCACTAATAAAAAAATATTTTCTTAAGAAACATAAAAAGATTTTTAAAGTTTTTAAAAGAAAACATAATGAGAATGCGTATAAAACAAATTTCTTGCTAATTGGACTTTTGGTCCTCGCACATGTCCTCTCCAAAAAATGACAATTTGTAAAAAAAAAATTAGTTTAAACAAAAATTTCTCAAAAGGCAAAGCACCGATTTGAAAAAAATTATAATGTTCATATTTTCCAATATATCTGTTATTGATTAGAAAAGTTTTTTCTGAAACGCGCTGCAAATAGAGACAGTGTTGCCATATTTGTAAAAAAACTCATTTTTTGAAACACCTTTTTCCCCAGTTGGGAATTGGGGAATTTTTAAGTTAAAATTGGGAATTTTTTTTAGTCTATTGCTTTTACATCTTATTGGTCTACATTACTACAAAATTTCATTGTAATATCTTTATCCATGTCATTTCCACAGAATATCAAAGATTAAAAATATTTTCCTTAAAAAAGCAGAAAAACAATTTTTTTTTGTTTTACGATACAAAGTGTAAAAAAAGTAACGCACTTAAAAAAAACTTTTACTTAGTGCTAATCTCCTAGTCTTTCCCGATCTAATGATACTAAACATGTATATAAAGCATTAATACCGAGTCTTAAAAAACTCTGAAAAGTTTGGCCCCCGTAGCATTTTTACACTGTTTATTTAAATATAAGTGATGAATTTGTGCATATAAAGTTAATTATCATACTCAAATATTTCACTATTTTTAAGATGACAATGATCCTTCGCTAATAAACAAATATTTTCTTCAAAAAGATATAAATAGTTTTTTATTTTTTTAAAGAAAACATTATAAGAATGACTTAAAAAAATTTTATTCGATTTTGCCTTTTGTTCCAAGCTAAAAAATAAAATTTTAGTAAAAGATTCTAAATAAGTAAGTACGAGTAAGGCACCGATTTTGATAACAGTGTAAAGGTAATATATCCATAATTTGTAGCAAAAGTTTAATTAGAAGAGTACTTTTATAGTAACAGTGTGACAATTTATTTAAAATAAGATTTAAAGGCATTTTTCCGGTATTTAAAATTGGTGTATTTGAAAAAATTGCAAAATTATGTTAAGGTTATAAAATGTTTTTTAATGTGAAAGTTAATGCAATAGGTAAAAATTGTTACAACTTGGGTTTTTCATAATGGTCAGAAAGGATATGGTTACTCACCTCCATACAGGTAGGTTTTACGAGACGCACATATTGGTTGAGTTATATATGCACCTATTTTTAGAGGTAAAAAATACATTAATTCATTGATTTCTTTATTATTCTTTGGATACAGGTATATATAAAAAATGTTTTTTTTTAATATAAAAAAGAAAGTTTTAAATGTAACTGCTATTAACAGTTAAAACATCATGGCTATAACATTGGAATTTAAAGTGTTGTGCGATATTCTTTTTGAACAACCAAGCAGTTCGAGAGCAGAAAAAATTAAAATAATCATGCGATATGCTAAAAGTCAAACTAACTCCATGATTCTCAATAGTGAGGAAGACAAAGTCGTAAAATTTGTAAAGTTATTTGAACTTAAAATTAAGTCGGTAAATTACTGTTTAAAAAGATTTGAATCTAAATTTAAAGACTGGCTGAAGGACTCAATTGAGCTTAAAACTTCTGGTGCTGGAGCCCCTCTAAAAAACTATGATGATCTCGGAGAAAGATCTAAAAAGATGCGATTATCCGAAGTTCTTTCTACTCATTCGGATACTGAAATCAAAGATTCCTTTAAGGAAGTGCTCAAACGAAATAATCAACCAGCTGAAGCTAAACAAATAGCAGATATTCTCCCAGAGGCTTCTCCTAAACGTCTTAAGCGAATTATTAAGAGTATACCAACTCCTTCTTCTCAATCAGAATTTTCGGAGGAAGAAGCACTTGCTCTTATGCTCGAGTTGAAATTGAGTAAAAATAAATATATTAAACTCTGTAAGGCATTACGAGACAAAGGACACTCAATTTTACCAGGATATAATGCGTTATTAAAAACCAAAAAAAAACTTAATACCAACAAACGTGATAGGAGACGAAAGTGCATCTGTGGATTTATCAAAATTATTGGAAAATACGGCATCAAGGCTGATATCTACTACATTGTCTGAAGAAGAAGCCAAGAAACTTGACAACAAGGACTTAACTTTAATATGTAAATGGGGATGTGACGGTTTATCTGGATTACCGGAATACAAACAATCAACATCTCATCAGAACACAAATGACTACAGAAGCGTTTTTATGGCATCCCTAGTACCACTAAGATTAAGAAAGAATCGTTCTGAACCATCCACATCAAAAGAGCGTACTGAATATGTGTGGGTTAACACATCTCCAGGATCAAAGGCATTTTGCAGACCGATCAGATTCGAATATTTAAAAGAAAATGCAGCAAGCACAAAAAATTGGGTTGATGATATCAAATATTCAATAGACAATTTGAGTCCAGTCTGCATAGACATACATGGATATTTGATTAATGTAAATTTTGAGCTTCAATTGACAATGATAGATGGAAAAGTAAGCAACGCTATAACGGAAACCCATTCAACTTGGAAATGCTCATTATGCGGAAAGAAGAAATCGGAATTTCTACAAACTTCAGAAGATGCATCAGCTAGTACTGCAATTAATCAAGAGGTTCTGGAATTTGGTATATCGCCCCTACATGCACGTATCCGATTTTTAGAATTTATGCTACATATAGCATATGATCTGAAATATAGGAATATACCTGATAATCAGCTAAAATCCGTGAGAAATAATAAGGAACTGATTGAAATGAGATCCAGTGAAAAAAAAAGGATTCAGGAAGAATTCAAAACTATGACGGGTCTAAACATAGACAAACCACTTGTAGGATATGGCAGTACAAACGATGGTAATACGGCCAGGCGATTCTTTGAAAATTATGAAACAACTTCAAAGATTACTGGAATTGATGAGGAAGTTCTTCGTAAATGTTACGTAATATTATCGGCAATAAATAGCAAATATCAAATAAATGCTGAAAAATTTCATTGCTATGCCCTCAACGCGTTAACTCGTATACGACATTTGTATCACTGGAAAGAAATTACACCAACAGTTCATAAAGTCCTTCAACATGGTCGTGAAATAATTGAATCAAATCTTCTCCCACTTGGTGAACTGACAGAAGAGGCCCAGGAAGCGCGGAATTCAGATTTCAAGTATATCCAACTATTTAATACCAGAAAATGCTCAAGAAAATCGCAAAATCAGGATCTAATAAATTATCTCTTGTTGTCTTCTGATCCTGCTCTATCAACGATAAGAAAGAAATGGTGGAGCAGTTATACAAAAACTTCTGAAAACGAACACCTGGAAGAGGTTCTTGATATAATAGATTGTACTGATTATTTTACTGAAAATAAAAATTAAGTAAATAACTACTTTTATATAAATATGTAATAAAAACTGTAAGTTTAAACTTTAACTACAAATACTTCAATAAAATGTATTTCACCTTTTAATATAAGTACAAATTATTTACATTTTGATATTTCATAAATCCTCATGATATTTTCTTTAAAAAAATAAAAAAATATTTGTTTGTTATCGAAGGATCATTGTCATCTTATAGTGAAATATTTGAGTATGATTATTAATTTTATATGCACAAATTCATCACTTATATTTAAATAAACAGTGTAAAAATGCTACGGGGGCCAAAGTTTTCAGAGTTTTTTAAGACTCGGTATTAATGCTTTATATACATGTTTAGTATCATTAGATCGGGAAAGACTAGGAGATTAGCACTAAGTAAAAGTTTTTTTTAAGTGCGTTACTTTTTTTACACTTTGTATCGTAAAACAAAAAAAAATTGTTTTTCTGCTTTTTTAAGGAAAATATTTTTAATCTTTGATATTCTGTGGAAATGACATGGATAAAGATATTACAATGAAATTTTGTAGTAATGTAGACCAATAAGATGTAAAAGCAATAGACTAAAAAAAATTCCCAATTTTAACTTAAAAATTCCCCAATTCCCAACTGGGGAAAAAGGTGTTTCAAAAAATGAGTTTTTTTACAAATATGGCAACACTGTCTCTATTTGCAGCGCGTTTCAGAAAAAACTTTTCTAATCAATAACAGATATATTGGAAAATATGAACATTATAATTTTTTTCAAATCGGTGCTTTGCCTTTTGAGAAATTTTTGTTTAAACTAATTTTTTTTTTTACAAATTGCCATTTTTTGGAGAGGACATGTGCGAGGACCAAAAGTCCAATTAGCAAGAAATTTGTTTTATACGCATTCTCATTATGTTTTCTTTTAAAAACTTTAAAAATCTTTTTATGTTTCTTAAGAAAATATTTTTTTATTAGTGAAAAAATATAGCTATCTTTTGGGGAAAAACTAAAAAAAAAGCGAAATTTTTTGTAAGTTTCAACTTTGAATATTTTTAACTTTTAAACAAAAGAAGATTTCTATAACTAACTTGCACAAAAATTATTCAGAATTTTATTACAAATTTAAAGAATATTCTTAAAAAATTTTTGGTCCTCAGATGCGTCCACCAGATCAAAAAAAGCTTAAAAAAAGAGGTAAAAAATCAACCTAAAAATTCCTTTTTACCCAAATATCTCGAAATCCAAAGGAGATAACCTACACATTTAAGCGTATTTTTTGTAGATCTTCTCAAGGACAACTTAAGTTTAAAATTTCTTTTCAATCCATACATAAATGGATTTTTGGCGAATTTTTAAAAAAGTCGAACACCCGAGGTGACCAACTTTGAAGGTCCATCAATCACTCTCCCGACCCCTCATGGACCAGTGCTTTTAAAAACCAACTCGAATACTCCTTGACTATCACCATGTCAAATTTCATTCAAATATCTCCAGTCGTTCAAAAGTTAAAGAATTATTTCCAAAAAAAAGCGTCCGTAAACCACTGTGTACTGATGGCATAAATCACAACTAGACTGAGGGCGAAGAGACGTCAAGGTACATTTAAGAGACGTCATGTACATATAAGAAATGTCATTTTACATTTTTTTGCTATTTTTTCAATTTTTTGTTGCTTAGTAGAACATATGATCGCAGTCTATATGGTAGTATATGGCTGGTGGTATGGGCTGCCTACTCCTGAAGATATTTGTTTAGATGGTAGTTAACCATACAATAAAAGTGAGGAAAAAATTGTTTTTGAGCGTAAGCTTTTAGGGCTATACCCTCACCTTTTTGAAAATGTAAAGACTTTTTCGTGACATAACTTTTGTAACTAGGAAACCAGGCTAAATTTAATAGCTTCCATTAAAATCTAAAGAAAATTGACAAGTCTTAGCATAAAACATTTTAACTAAAAAAAAAATACCAAACCATCTTAATTAAAAGAAACTTGAGAATTTAGACCAATTCCTAAGGATTAAATGTTATGAGGTTATTCTAAAGATTTCATAACTTTCACTGGAGACAATATAACAAGTTAACAAATTTTCCTACATGTCATTATTATTATTAACATAATTATCTTAGGCATCATCATTATCATCTTAACTAACCAAACATCCATCTATTCATCACGAAAATCTTGAAGTTGTTACAACAATTTCAATTTGGTTAGAGTTTCTTTTTTTCTGTTATTTCTACCTTAATTTCGCTTTTTGTTTTCTTTTCAAATAAACCTCCGTCCGCTTAACTGAAGGGTCACTTGAAACTCCCAAAAGTTTTTGTTTTCTACTTCGCCTTCAAGTGTTTCATCATGTCGCTTAATTCTATTGACATTTCCAACCAAAACAATACAAACAAAAAAATTTTTGAGAAAAAGTATTAAATGAACAAAAGTCGGTTAAGAAATAATAACAATAATTCTACTAAATACTGCCGTTAGCCATAATCCATTAACCGCACGCAAAGTATCCAAAAATTCAAATGAGCAGAGGCTTAATAATCGGGCAAACAATGACTTAACGGTGGGGCCTTCTTTTCGATATATAAGAGAATGAAGAAGATTAAATTTTTTATATTTTCAACACTAGATATTTGAAAACTAAATAAAAATTACTTTAGCCTAAGGTTATTTTTAGAAAATAATAAAATCGAATTTTGGATTAGAAGAAACGATTTAACATATTTATTTATGATTATAATAAAGTCTAAGCTGAGCTCGTTAATATCTCTGCCTTGGTCTATGTTTTAGGTATGTCTTAGCCTCTGTCTTAGTCTATGTCTTAGGCTATTTCTTAGTCTATGGGTTAGTCTTTATCCATCTAAAATGTAGACCAAAAACACAGCAAATGACCTTTCATAAACAAACATACTTGTCACATTTTGAAACTATAAAAGGCAGACTTGACACCAAATGCAAGCGTGCATAAGTGCCTGAAAATTTTACAAAAACAATACAAAAAAGGAAATTCGAAAAAAAAAGTTCTATAGAAAAGTTTGAAAATAACATAATTCTAATATGATTAGACATGACTAATTCTCGCTAGAAGAGCAAAGAAACATGTTATCATTAAATATTCAAACAAACTTTTATATCCATCTATAATGTAGAAAAAAGGATTTTACAAACAAACTTTTTAAATAAAACTAATGCGGCAAAAAGCCGCTATTAAAGCACTAACAGAGATGGAAATTTGGAAAAAATTTGTAAATTTTTTTGAATAAATTAAGGAAAAATCATATTTATTATGGAAATAATAATAATGATTAATTTTAATTTCTTTTATGTTCAATTTAGATATGGTAAAATATTAGTATTCCACTTCCCAACTCTGGACCAGACATTTGTAGGGAGGTTAAATGTGAACCAACGGGGACTTGCAGTCAGTGTGTCATTCACATCTACGCACACAAATAAACACACAAACTACATGGACAAATAAATAGGAAAGATTCTAGTTGGTCAAATCGGTACAAATGAACCCCTATAACATTTTTATTTCAATATTTTGGTCTATGTCTTAGTCTATGTCTTAGTCTATTTCTTAGTCTATGTCTTAGTCTATGCCTTAGTCTATGCCTTAGTCTATGTCTTAGTCTATGTCTTAGTCTATGTCTTAGTCTATGTCTTAGTCTATGTCTTAGTCTATGTCTTAGTCTTAGTCTATGTCTTAGTCTATGTCTATGTCTTAGTCTATGTCTTAGTCTATGTCTTAGTCTATGTCTTAGTCTATGTCTTAGTCTATGTCTTAGTCTATGTCTTAGTCTATGTCTTAGTCTATGTCTTAGTCTATGTCTTAGTCTTAGTCTATGTCTTAGTCTATGTCTATGTCTATGTCTATGTCTATGTCTATGTCTTAGTCTATGTCTTAGTCTATGTCTTAGTCTATGTCTTAGTCTATGTCTTAGTCTATGTCTTAGTCTATGTCTTAGTCTATGTCTTAGTCTATGTCTTAGTCTATGTCTTAGTCTATGTCTTAGTCTATGTCTTAGTCTATGTCTTAGTCTATGTCTTAGTCTATGTCTTAGTCTATGTCTTAGTCTATGTCTTAGTCTATGTCATAGTCTATGTCTTAGTCTATGTCTTAGTCTGCGTCTTAGTCTATGTCTTAGTCTATGTCTTAGTCTATGTCTTAGTCTATGTCTTAGTCTATGTCTTAGTCTATGTTTTAGTCTATGTCTTAGTCTATGTCTTAGTCTATGTCTTAGTCTATGTCTTAGTCTATGTCTTAGTCTATGTCTTAGTCTATGTCTTAGTCTATGTCTTAGTCTATGTCTTAGTCTATGTCTTAGTCTATGTCTTAGTCTATGTCTTAGTCTATGTCTTAGTCTATGTCTTAGTCTATGTCTTAGTCTATGTCTTAGTCTATGTCTTAGTCTATGTCTTAGTCTATGTCTTAGTCTATGTCTTAGTCTATGTCTTAGTCTATGTCTTAGTCTATGTCTTAGTCTATGTCTTAGTCTATGTCTTAGTCTATGTCTTAGTCTATGTCTTAGTCTATGTCTTAGTCTATGTCTTAGTCTATGTCTTAGTCTATGTCTTAGTCTATGTCTTAGTCTATGTCTTAGTCTATGTCTTAGTCTATGTTTTAGTCTATGTCTTAGTCTATGTCTTAGTCTATGTCTTAGTCTATGTATTAGTATATGTCTTAGTATGTGTCTTAGTCTATGTCTTAGTCTATGTCCTAGTCTATGCCTTAGTATATGTCTTAGTCTATGTCTTAGTCTATGTTTTAGTCTACGTCTTAGTCTTTGTCTTAGTCTATGTCTTAATCTATGTCTTAGTCTATAGAAAACTCTTCACATCAATAACTTTTCTATAGAAAACTCTTTCCAGTGACAACTTTTTTATAGGAAAATCACCCCATCGACAACTTTTCTACATATATTAAACTCTTTCCATCGAAAACTTTTCTAAAAAAAACTCTTCCCATCAACAACTTTTTTATAGAAAACTCTTTCCATCGACAACTTTTCTACAGAAGACTCTTTCCATCGACAACTTTTCTATAGAAAACTCTTTCCATCGACAACTATTCTATAGAAAACTCTTTCCATCGACAACTATTCTATAGAAGACTCTTTCCATCGACAACTTTTCTATAGAAAACTCTTTCCATCGACAACTTTTCTATAGGAAAATCTCCCCATCGACAACTTTTTTATAGAAAACTCTTGCCATCGAAAACTTTTCTAAAGAAAACTCTTCCCATCGACAACTTTTCTATAGAAAACTCTTTCCATCAACAACTTTTCTATAGAAGACTCTTTCCATCGAACATTTTTCTATAGAAAACTCTTTCCATCGACAACCTCTCTATAAAAAACTATATGTCTTTGTCCATGTTTTAGTCTATGCCTTAGTCTATGTCTTAGTCTATCTCTTAGACTAATACGTCTATGTCTTAGTCTTTGTCTTAGTCTATGCCTTAGATTTCGTCTTGTCTTCATAGTCTATGTCCTAGCTTCTGTCTTAGTCTTAAATGTGTTAATATTTCAGGGCGTTACAAACATGAGCACAAACCCAACATAACCTCAAATCGTGTGATGGTATAGAGTATAAAAACACATAATATTTCAACAGTAGACTCAAACGAAAAAAGAACACAGACATAAAAGCGAAAATTGTTTGACTTTGATTTTAGCCGTTTCGTTTTGTTTGAATTAAGTTTGAGTCTGGAAGTGGATGAATGAGTGAGTGGAGCACAAACGAACAGATACTACGTTCATTTGTTCGGTTGTAACAGTCAGTCCTGACTTGCATTATGAATTTTGCTTGTATTTATTTACATATTTTTTGTATTTGAGAGACCAAAGAAAATCGTTTGAAATTGAATATATTCCGATATCTAGGCTTCTCTTTCTAAAATGGGTTTGCTCCTAGAAAGGTGACACATAACATGATTTGTTGACATTTATATAAAAATTGTTGCTGTGCAGTTGATGTTTGTGTGTGAGTGAGTCTTTTAAAATATTAGGTTTAGTCTTTGTAATTTTTGCCTCCTTTTTTCATCCATAAATACATCATTCCAGCCAACCATTCAACCATTTATTTATCTGTGGATAAAGTGTGAGTTTTCCAGATTCAAAAGGTCTTAAGCAAACAAACAACCAACCCTCACACTTGAAGCTCAAACAGAAAACAAAAAAACACTTAAACATATAAATATTTAACATAAAACAACAAAAACTACTTACAATATGAAGGAAGAAAAACAAACACCAACAACAACTAAAATCACAGCAAATACAACAAAAATGAAATTGTCAAGTTGACATATAAATCTCGGGATTATGTAGATTTTTTCTTTTCATCTTTTATATTTGTGCAACAAAACTCGAATAATTTTATCGGTGTGTTTGAGTTAGAGTGTCCCCTTCAGTTTTGTATGAGTCGTATTGTGTCTGTGTGCTTTTGCAATCTGACAAGTGTTGTGTGTGAATTATCAAAATATGTACAACAAATAAAAATATGTTTGTTTATTTTTTTTTTGTTGGTGCGGAATTATGCTAAAATAAAAGAAAATACCGAAAATATTGCATCGCTCCAATCCAATGACAGAAGATGATGCATGTGACACCAATGATACCAGATGTTCCAGAAATACCATGAAGGAGGCAACAGCAACTACAACTATAACCAGCCAGAACAAAAGTACATATTGTTTTAATGTTGAGGCAAATATGTATGTTAAATATAATGGATGATAACTTTATTTTTCGTTTATGTCTCCAGTTTCTTGAATTGTAGTTCCAAGACTATATAAAGTAAACTAGTAGACTACTCATAGTCTAAGGACTAGACTGCGGCATGGGCTATAAAATGGACCACAACATAGCTTAAGCCATCGATAAGGAGGAATACTATGACATAGACATATGTACACTAAGTCATAGTCTAAACAGACTAAGAAAAATTTAACAAAAATTTAAATTTTGTATACAAATTTTGCATTTTTTACCAAAAATTAATTTGATTCAAAATTCCTTTTCTAAACAAAAATTTTCATAAAGTTTCTTCGAATTTATATTTTTTTACCCAAATTTTAAATTTGTACACAAATATAAAATTTTAGCTAAAACATGAAAAACTGAAAATCTAAATTCTATATTAATAACAATCAAATTTTTAATAAATCAAAAATTTGTTCTGCTCAATTGATGTTAATAATTTGAAGTATCTCCGTCATTTTAATCGAATCTAAAATTTCTTATAAGTATGTTTTTAGTATTAATCTCTTGTAATTTTCCAGCTTCAAATCTCAATATATTTAATCAAATTTCCACCCAATTACCTCCAGATAAGAGAATAATTTTAAATTACTTTTCTAATAAATCCCGGCACTTTTATTCGAAGCCAAAGTTTTAAGATCCTTAACCTTCATCAAATTTTTAATTATATTTCAGTGTTTTTCTTTTCTTTCGATTTTGTTTTCTACGCTGGTGATATTGAAAATTAATAGTCTATTAAAAGATCTTTATCTTTCAATGAGCTTAAGATCATTTATCATAGACCTCACATTAGCTTTCTTCGTACAACATGTCTAACACTTTTAATCCTTTTTCCCTAACTCTCCTCACACAGATCTAGGGAGCAGAAGAGATCCGAAAAAACACTTAGCGGCAGAAAAATATTCTGTGAAAAGCAACGACGAAAACATCATCATAGCGAAAGGTAGGTGGTTCTCATGTCATGTAAATTTTCTTATAACAAAAACGGAATGAAACCACCAACAACTTAAATATGAAATGAAAAAGTGCTTAAAGAGTGTGAGCGGAAAAATTTTTTTTTCAAAAATTTCTTATTTTTTCAAAAAAATTTAATTTTTATATGCAATTTTTTAACATTTATTTTCATAGGAAGTTTCTTATAAGTTTCAATTTTTTTCAAAAATTTCTTATTTCTATAGGAAATTTTTAAACAATTTTTTACAATTATATGAAATTTTCCAAAAATTTCTTATTTTTATAGGAAATTTTTCAAAAATTTCTTATTTTCATAGGAGATTTTTCAAAAATTTCTTGTTTTAATAGGAGATTTTTCAAAAAATTCTTATTTTTACAGGCAATTTCATAACATTTTCTTATATTTAAGGAAATTTTTAAAAATTTTATAATTTTATAAGAAATTTTTTTACATTTTGATAGAAAGTTTTTTTTTTTAATTTTCTTATTTTTGTAACAAATTATTCAAACATTTTTATAGGAAATTTTTCAAAAAATTGTATTGAAAATTTTTTAAAAATATTTTATTTTCACAGGAGTTTTTTCAAAAAATGTCTTATTTTTATGAGAAATTAAAATTTAAAAATGTCTTATTTCTATAGAAAATTTTCCAAAAATTCCCTACATATATAGAAAATTTTTCAAAAAATTCCTATTATTCTAGGAAATTTTTCAAAAATACCCCACTTTTATAAAAAATATTCCAAAAATTTCCAATGTCCTATTTTTATCGGAAAATTTTCAAAAATTTCTTATTTTTATTGGAAATTTTTCAAAAACTTCCTATTTTTTGGAAAATTTTTCAAAAAATTCCCATTTATATTGGAATTTTTTAAAAAATGTTCTATTTTTATATGCAATTTTTAAAAAATTTCCTATTTTTATAGGAAATTTTTCAAAAATTTTCTATTCTTATAGGAAATTTTTCAAAAATTTCCTATTTTTATAGGAAATTTTTCAAAAATTTCCTTTTTTTATAGGAAATTTTTCAAAAATTTCCTATTTTTATAGGAAATTTTTCAAAAATTTCCTATTTTTATAGGAAATTTTTCAAAAATTTCCTATTTTTATAGGAAATTTTTCAAAAATTTCCTATTTTTATAGGAAATTTATCAAAAATTTCCTATTTTTATAGGAAATTTTTCAAAAATTTCCTATTTTTATAGGAAATTTTTCAAAAATTTCCTATTTTTATAGGAAATTTTTCAAAAATTTCCTATTTTTATAGGAAATTTTTCAAAAATTTCCTATTTTTATAGGAAATTTTTCAAAAATTTCCTATTTTTATAGGAAATTTTTCAAAAATTTCCTATTTTTATAGGAAATTTTTCAAAAATTTCCTATTTTTATAGGAAATTTTTCAAAAATTTCCTATTTTTATAGGAAATTTTTCAAAAATTTCTCATTTTAATAGGAAATTTTTCAAAAATTTCCTATTTTTATAGGAAATTTTTCAAAAATTTCCTATTTTTATAGGAAATTTTTCAAAAATTTCCTATTTTTATAGAAAATTTTTCAAAAATTTCCTATTTTTATAGGAAATTTTTCAAAAATTTCCTATTTTTATAGGAAATTTTTCAAAAATTTCCTATTTTTATAGGAAATTTTTCAAAAATTTCCTATTTTTATAGGAAATTTTTCAAAAATTTCCTATTTTTATAGAAAATTTTTCAAAAATTTCCTATTTTTATAGGAAATTTTTCAAAAATTTCCTATTTTTATAGGAAATTTTTCAAAAATTTCCTATTTTTATAGGAAATTTTTCAAAAATTATTTTTATAGGAAATTTTTCCAAAATTTCCTATTTTTATAGGAAAGTTTTCAAAATTTTCCTATTTTCATAGGAAATTTTTCAAAAATTTCCTATTTTAATAGGAAATTTTTCAAAAATTTCCTATTTTAATAGGAAATTTTTCAAAAATTTCCTATTTTTATAGGAAATTTTTCAAAAATTTCCTATTTTTATAGGAAATTTTTCAAAAATTTCCTATTTTTATAGGAAATTTTTCAAAAATTTCCTATTTTTATAGGAAATTTTTCAAAAATTTCCTATTTTTATAGGAAATTTTTCAAAAATTTCCTATTTTTATAGGAAATTTTTCAAAAATTTCCTATTTTTATAGGAAATTTTTAAAAAATTTCCTATTTTTATAGGAAATTTTTCAAAAATTTCCTATTTTTATAGGAAATTTTTCAAAAATTTCCTATTTTTATAGGAAATTTTTCAAAAATTTCCTATTTTTATAGGAAATTTTGCAAAAATTTCCTATTTTTATAGGAAATTTTTCAAAAATTTCCTATTTTTATTTGAAATTTTTCAGATATTATTTTTATAAGAAACTTTTCAAAAATTAGGAAATTTTTCAAAATTTTACAATTTTTATAGAAATATTTTCAAGAATTTTCTATTTTTATAGGAAATTTTTCAAGAATTTCCTATTTTTATAGGAATTTTTTTTTAAAATTTCCTATTTTTATATACAATTTTCCAACAAATTCTCTTATATCTTATTTCTCTAAGATGTCTTTGAACATTTTCTAATTTTTTATAGGAAAATTTTTTAAAAGTTTCTTATTTTGATAAAAAATTTTATGAAAATTACTGCTTTTTCTTCGAAACTTTTTCCGTTACCAACCTTTTTAATACAAATCTTGTTGATACTGTTTTCGGTATCAAAGAAAAAACTTATCAAAATCAATTCAAGCAGAAGAAATGAAAAAACAATTTTTATAGCTACCGAAGAAGACGGACCTAATCAAAAAAATGCAACAAACGGCAGCAGCAGGGGAAGCAGTTGAGTAGCAGAACATAGAAGTAGAACATACCACAGAGTTGGAAAATCATTGAGGCGCAACAAATGTATTTCTTAAGACTTCAGAATGGAAATTTTGTACTTTTTTATGAATTTTTTTCTTTGTAGATCTTTTTTGGTGTTTTAGCTGAATTTTTTTTTTTTGATATTATAAAAAGAGGAAGAGTGAGTGTCTTGTGTGAGTTGTTAATGGCATTAAGAGAAATAGACATTATGACCATTATTACGGACACGAAATTTAACAGAGCACAACCCAAATTAAGCAATGATGATAAATTATAACAAATGAACATTAAAAATTAATAGAACGTTTCGGACAAATAGAAAAACGAACGAACGAACTACCTAGTCACACTGACACTGACAGACAGGGGCAGTGGACGGACATACAGACAGACAGAGAGACGGATAGCCGAAGAAACCAAGCGGCCTAACATAAATAATCCAGCCAAAACCAATAGTTCAGTCAAGACTCTCAAAAAGGGAAGCCATAAAATATCTTTAAATTCTTACCAAGAATCAAGATTCTAGAATTATTTTCATTTAATTTTTGTTATTTTATTTTGTTGGGGAAGTTGTGTCTTTTCAAACCAAGAAGCGTAAACGTGTCCAAATTATCATATAGATCATCGATCTTTAACAACTTTGGTAAGGAGAGAATAGAGAAAAAAAATCACTTTTTATGCTTGAATTAACCGCTTTTACATGTAATTTGGCTCTAAATAATGGTTGCTACAATAATAACGTAATGATTTATACCACACCTAATTTAATTTCATTTATTTCTATGTTTGTTAAATATTTTTTTTATTATAATAAAATTTTCATGAAAATTCATTTCAGTTTTTTCCCAAAAATGTCAGTCATTGCTAGAGATGATAGTAAATCACGCCTACGCATTGCATTTTTTATGGAATTGTTTGTTTTTTTTATTGCTGAATTATATGGAATGACGAGCCAAGGTTTTCAAGTGGAATATGATTTAAGTGATCACAAGAACTTGATTAGATGACATTTTACTTATGTTTTTGTTAGATATTTACAATATTTTAGATCGGCTTAGACAAAAAAAGTTACACTAGTTGAGAATAAAGTTATATACTTTTTTAAGTAACATCACAGAATTTTGGAATCAAGGCCTGTCACTTAATATTAGATATGAAAAGTTTTATTTTTAAAATTCTGTGTTTTTACCAAGCATAACATTTCAAATTCTGCCTGGGTTTAAGTCCCAGTCATGACAACATTACTCTGTAATTAAATTCAGTTAAATTAGCCCTACAGCCTTATTAACATGCTGTCGATGTTAACAAATAAAATTTGATGTAAAACTAAAAGCTCAAATAAAAAAATCTTATTTTTATAGAAAATTTTTCAAAAAGTTTCCTATAAAAATTAAAAAATTTATTTTTTTTAAGGAATTTTTTCAAAAATTTCTTATTTTTATGGAAAATTTTTCAAAAATTTCTTATTTTTATAGAAAATTTTTCAAAAATTTCTTATTTTTATGGAAAATTTTTCAAAAATTTCTTATTTTTACATGAAATTGTTGAAAAATTTCTAAGTTTTATAGGAAATTGTTGAAAAATTTTCTAATTTTTATAGGAAATTGTTGAAAAATTCTAATTTTTGTAGGAAATTTTAAAAAAATTTTTTATTTTTATAAGAAAAATTTAAAAAATTTCTTATTTTTTTTAGCAAATTTTTCAAAAATTTCTTATTTTTATATTAAATATTTCAAAAATTTCTTACTTTTATAAAAAAAAAATTAAAAAATTTCTTATTTTTATAGGAAATTTTTCAAAAATTTTTTAGTTTTATATGAAATTTTTCAATAATTTCAGATTTTTAAAGGAAATTTTTCAAAAATTTCTTATTTTTATAGGAAATTTTTCAAAGATTTCATACTTTTATAAAAAAAATTTTTCAAAAATTTCTTATTTTTATAGAAAAATTTTCAAAAATTTTTTAGTTTTAGAGGAAAGTTTTCAAAAATTTCTTATTTTTATATAAAAATTTTCAAAAATTTCTGATTTTTAATGGAAATTTTTCAAAAATTTGTTTTTTTTTATAGAAAATGTTTAAACTGAATGGCCCCGGTTCAAATCCCACCAAGGGCAACAATTTTTTTTAGTTTTTTTTTTATTAAAAGAGTCTTTTTAATGATTTTTGAATTTTAAGAACTTAAATATTATCTTCTGTAAAAGAAATTTGTAAAACTAACTTACGTTAATGAAAAAATACCATCATGAGTCAATTTTGATTATGTGGGGGATGTTGAATACAAAACACGATTCTAATTGGTCATAACTTGGTAAGCCCAACTTATCTGGGTCATCCTTCATCTCAACTGTGGACACACCTCCTCATGGTATCACCCGGGGAGCTAGTTTAACACCCATTAATATTGTGAGTTAACATGTTCCGAGAGTTGTCCCATAAAATCGATAAAAATGGGTTAGGATTACGGGCTAGTAACCCTCTCTTGAAAAAAAATACAATGAAGAGGATAAAATTAGAATTGAAATGTCCCACTACCTAATATTAGAGGAGGATGTCCGAAACATCGATAGAAAGACCAAGTAGAGGAACATTTTTCAAAGCTTGGCCTATAAAATTGGAGAATATTCGCACAAGATCGAAATCCATGGAATTCTAACATATGCTCGGACTTTGACCTTAACAGGTTGTAACATTTAAGTAAGTAAGAGTCAATCTTATGTAAAAACTTATACAAAAAAGAAGATTTAAATTGTTTAAGTTTTAAAATAATTTTAAAAAAGTTTTAAAATAATAACAAAAAATCGTATTAAAATATTTTTCCAAAAATTACAACAAAGCAAAAAAAAGCAGGGAAAAACGAAGTTATTTTCACATGATTTGGATCTAAAAATAAAAATTGTTTATATTAATTATAAGCTGCTAAGTTTTCAACATATGAAGTAGCTCAGTGGAAGAGTCTCTGCCTAGCAGTCGGAGGGTCTGGGTTCGAGCCCCCATGGGATCATAAAAAGAATTTTGTATTTCGTTTAAAAATATATGTTTTTAATAAAACAACAACAAAAAAGTTGTTGCTGTTGTTGTTGTTGCTTTCAAATTGCTTACCCAAGTCATTAATTTTCTGCAATTGGTAAGTACTTGCCTCCAATGACATCCCCATGTTAATGTAATGACTTAAACAGCGTATGAGTAAGTAGTTCGTGTTCAATAGTTTAACTGTTTAACTCATTATTTGGTAATGAAAAGTTTTACTGGGTTGATAGGAAATTTTTCAAATTTTCTTGTTTTTGGAAAATTTTTTTGGGAAATTTTTCAATTTTTTTTTACTTTTTTTGGGAAGTTTTTAAAAAATTTCTTATTTTTATAGGAATTTTTCAAAAGTTTCTCATTTTCATCCAAAATTAAGAGATTTAAAAAAAAAATATTTTTATTAGAAATTTTTCAAAAATTTCTTATTGATATAGGAAATTTTTTAAAAATGTCTTACTTTTATAAGTTTTTCAAAAATTTCTTATTTTTATAGGAAGTTTTTCAAAAATTTTTTATTTTTATAGGAAATGTTTTCAAAAGTTTCTCATTTTTATAGGAAATTGTTCTAAAACTTCTTATTTTTATAGGAAATTTTTAAAAATTTCTCATTTTTTTTAGGAAATTTTTCTAAAATTTCTTATTTTTATAGGAAATTTTTTAAAAGTTTCTTATTTTTATAGGAAAATTTTCAAAAATTTCTTATTTTTTAGGAATTTTTTTAAAAATTTCTTATTTTTTTAGGAAATTTTTTAAAAATTTCTTATTTTTTTAGGAAATTTTTTAAAAATTTCTTATTTTGATAGGAAATTTTCCAAAAATTTCTTATTTCCATAGGAAATTTTTAAAAAAATTCTTATTTTGATATGAAATTTTCAAAATTTTCTTATTTTTGAAGGAAATTTTCGAAAGAGTTGTTAGTTTTACAGGAAGTTTTTAAAAAATTTGTTATTTTTTTAGGAAAATTTTCAAAAAATTCTTATTTTTACATAAAATTTTAAAAAAATTTCTTATTTTTATAGGAAATTTTTTAAAAATGTTTTATTTTTATAGGAAATTTTAAAAAAAAATTATTAATTTTATTACAAAATTTTCAAAAATTTAATATTTTTATAGGAATTTTTTAAGAAGTTCATAATTTTATAGGAAATTTTTCGAAAATTTCATTTTGTAAAAGAAAATTTGCGAAAATTTCTTAGTTGTTTCCTATACAATTTAAAAAAAAAACTCTTATTTTTATAGGAAATTTTTAAAAAATTTATTTTTTTTTATAGGAAATTTTTCAAAATTTCTTATTTTTGAGGAAATTTTCAGATATCTATAACTAAACTAGAACTACGATCGTTTTAAAAATCGAATCTGTGCAGCATGTGTCTCTGTCTATAATGACCAGTCACATAAATTTGACTTTGACTATTTCTATTTCCAACCTTGATAGTTTTTTTTATGTTCTTGAGCTGTTGTAACTCTTTTTCAATTTTAATCATCCACCCATGTTAGGAATCTTTGGAATTTGGCAAAGACATAAACTCTCATACTCACACAGAATAAACCTCAAAAGTTTTGAGCCAAATTAAGGCATGTGTTGCACCTGTTTCTTTATTGTCACAGTCAACGAAAGACAAGAAGAGCAACGTGCAACAAATAGAAGTTTTGCGAAAGTTATGTGCTATACATTTCAGGCTTGGAGTAGGCACGTCAATGACAACTAAGTTGACATGTTGCGTTTTTTGTTGTTGTTGTAGTTTCCAACTTAAATCTCTTACATTTTAAATTGCCGTTTTTTTCTCGAGATGTTATTGTTTGATACTTTATTGGGTTGCTTGTTCTAAAGCTTTCTTATTTTTTTTTTTTTAATTTTTATGTTTTAGTTTTTGCTGATTCTTGTTTAAAGTTTGACAAGTTCTGTGCCACAATATCGGTGGCACTTAATCTACTAAGCAATCTTTCAACAACGATGATTGTTCAATCCAAAAACTAACAGCAAGTGGTATTAAATAACACTCCAAAGCCATAATAAGATTGGGAGAAAAAAAAAATTGTCTGATTTTTCTACATATAGAACGTGTATGTAGAGGAAACTCTATTTTACTTGGCAGAATTGCCTGATTTTTGGTTATCTTACGACAGGAATCTATTTTGAGATCATTTCAAATAAAATTTTAAGCAGAAACTTCTCTAAAGAACTGTTTTTGAAGTTGAACAGAAAAAAATTTAGAGAACGCATCCACAGCATCATCATAATCTTTAAGCCTGGGAACATAACAATATACAAGATCAGTATAGAAGAGAAATGATCGTTAAACATTTTCTTAAGAATTATAGTTGGAATTGTTACATTTTGCCAGGAAAATAGATTTTGGTAGCTTTTTCAATATATTTCGATGTGTAGTCTTAGAAAGACTATTTTTGAGGGGTCGTTGAGAAGTTGTCTGAAATTTTGATACTTAAGGACAAAAATACCTTCTAATTCAACGCAAAGCTTTTCGTATTGTAAACCAATACGCTTTCTCTGTTGGTATAGGTACTATAAAAGCTTTTGAAACTAAAATATTATGAATCTTTTGGTCTCTATGAATAAGACCACAAATCGAAAAGCTTTTGGAATTATAAACCAAACTAAAATACATTGAGCCCTCGTCTAGAATGCTACGGAAAGGAGAGCTTTTCAAATTATATATAAATATTTAAAGCTTTTTAAACTAAAATACACTGAATCCCCTAGCCTTAATTAAGAGGTTTATTATCGAGTTCTGAAAAATATTATATTATTTTGAAAAAATTTCTACTTAAAACAATAAATTGGCTTTGAGCTTTTCAGCTCAAAAGTTCTTTTAAACAAATGTAAAGAAAAATCCCTGTTCTCGATTACGATTGTTCAGTTTTTATGCCTCTAACTTTCAGCGAACAGAACAATGGATCAAAAAGGTCTTTCTTGATCGTATTTACACTAACAGCTTTTCTGAAAATAATTATGCTTCTTAAACTTAAAAATTAGATGTCTGCTAGAGCTTTTTGAATTTAAAAGCAATCCCTTAATCCTATTAAGATCCACTTCAGAATTAAAGTTTAAATAGATTGTAAAGCTTCTTGTACTCTAAAGCCATGCACTCTCCCTTATTGTATCAAGAAGTCGAAAAGCTTAACGAACAAAAGCTTTTCCCGAATCAAAAACAGTCTTAACACCAACTCAAATTTTCTGATGACATTAAAGACACATAAAGACATTGTAGTGCCATGGATTGAAAAGCTTTTAGAAGTACAAGCCAAAGTTTTCCAAAAAAAGCGAAAAATATTTCCTCTTAATGTCAATACCAAGAGCTTTTCCTTACAATTCTTGTAATACTAATTCAAAATTATTTTATTATACGTATCAACACAAACTCTAAAATAAAAGACTTAAAGAAATTATAATGAATCGAAAAGCTTTTCTAATTTTTAACCAAAGCGCTTCCCCTAATTTTTTACAAAAAGCTTTTTGAATGATAAGCAAACCTATTCTTATAATCGTATTAAGATCCATTTCACCTAAAAATCTTTTGACAATTTAACATACTAAAAAAGCTTTGATGTAAAACAGAAAGCTTTTTGTATACCAAACCAAATTTTTTAATCAAAATTAGGCACAATCAAACTTTGTAATGCAATGAACTGAAAAACTTGACTTATGTGGGGTTTATATAACTCAAGCGGATGACGATTGAGTAAAATTTACATGTACTTTGTTATTGTAACAAAAACGAAATATGTACATGTAAATTTCACTCAATCGTCAGTCGCTTGAGTTATATAAACCCTACACAATACTTTGGAAGCAAAGCATTTCAATCAAATGTATTAACCATAATCCCAACTATAAATTTTAATCAACTTTAAAGAAAGATATTCAAACTGTTGCATTTGATTGGAAAGCTTTTTTTATTACAGATTAAAGTTTCGTTCTAATTGAATCATGACCAACCTCACCTGCAGTTTAATTTAGAACATAATAGATTGGAAGCTTTTCAATTTTTAAACCAAAGCTATACCCCTAATAATATTAAGATCATATTTACCTTAAAAATGTTAACAAAAGAAAAAAACCTAGTGAAATAAAAGGGAGAGCTTTTAGAACTATGAACTAAAGCTTCTTTTTCAACAAGTTTCCTTTAAAACTTTTCCCTAATTACGAATTTTGTCATTAAATGAAGCTTTTTGACAGTGGCTATATTCTAAATGATGGCTATCGATTGTTAAGAAGCCAATTTGCCACAAAATTTCAGGAATTATGGAGTGACCATTTAAAATCTTCAAGTTCAAAAAATGTTTAAATATTTCACAAAAAACAACGAAAGCCTAAAGTTTAGACTCTAAAAGGAAAGCTACTACAAGAAACCCAAAATTGCTAAAAATACAAGTGGTGGTAACTTTATCAACCTCTTCCACTTAAAGCAATATCAGTTGGGAGCAGCAAAAAAACTGCTAAATGTTTCAACTTAAATGTCATTGTTACAACATGTAGACAGGACCAGAGTACATAGAGAACAACTAAAACAGGCAACTTTTAAAATAGTTTCATACCAAAAAAAAACAAGTGCAAAAAAAAGCTAAAAGCGAAAACTTATCGCAGATGCTGGTCAATACCAGAAAAAAACTGGGGGAAAAAAACTTTGGCAGGCAAAAAACATCATCTTACAGAGACATGATGTCATCTCAAATCACGATCGATGATCAACGAAATGTAATTTTTAGTCACTGAAAGTCAAGACCAATTTAATACAAAATAGTCAGGGAGATAGATATGTAGGTATGGAAGGACGTATGGTCTGAAGTTATAGCTGGTGTATCAAAGTTTTAAAAACAAGCAAACCAATCAAGCAGTCAACTGACTTAAGCATCCAACCACCAACTTGATCAACTGATCAACTAAACATCTAAACCATCTACTAAATCTGATCATTGGACATCATTTTTTGTTATTTTCACTCACTCATTTTGATCATCCTCATCATGATCACAATCATCATCATTATCATTTAGAGAAGCAGAGGCAGTGATCCAATGATCATCATTATTAAAATCAAAATCTTTAAAATGATCATTACTATTATTATGATCATCCTAGTCTTCATCAGTCAATTGTTTTTAGACAAAAAGCCACAACTTGTGACATTATGCAGGAATTTTGCTCGTGTTATACAAGTTGAGAATATGTCATGTGCAGCAAATTATAATAAAAATGTTGTTAGTTTTTAAAACTTTTTGCCTTTTGACGATGATTTTTCCTTAAACATTTTTATGGTTTGTTTTTAAAACAAAAAAAAAAAAAAAAAACTTTTTCAAAAAAAATCTTTAAAAAAAATAGTAAAAAGAAAAATCACCTCAGAAAGATAAGCAGACAGAATTGTTACGTGATGTTTGTGTTATAGTTATGTCTTTGTATAAATTCATTTCAATTGATTTTTGTTATGTTGGTGGGTTTTTTATGTTAGCAGTTTTCCTTCTAAATTATTGTATTCAATTTGATTTTGTCATATGAATTAGAAACAATTGAAGATTTTCTAGATTTCTATCTAATGATAAATATATTAGATGTTTGTTTTATATCTTATGGAATAGTAGAGCTAAGATTGATGTGTTAGTTAGCCTTTACTGGCCAATTGATTTACTGTTGGAATCCTGACATTGATTCTTGTATCTAGTTAGAGTTGCAGTTTTTGTTTTAAATAATTTATGTTAATTTGTTTCATGTTTTGTTGAAAGGTCTTCAAATAGTTTGTCATATTTTGCAAAGTTAATTGAAAATTTGTTATCAGGAAATTCGGAAATTGAGCAGTTAATGGTAGAGTTAAGGATGTGGAAATTTATATATTTACGTACAGGGTGACAAATAAATTTTGTAACATTAATAATCTTTTGTCAAGATTAGGTAATTTATTGTTTATTAATTAATTTGAAAAATAATGCATTTTTATTAAAGTAATTGATGAAGTTTTGTAAATAATTGAACTCGAATGGCTTATAAAAAGTATTTATTAAGGAATCTAAAGCGCGAAGCGGTCAACTATTCAAATTCGTGTTTCATTGTCCCAATTTTCTATTTTCGTTTTATCAAAATTGAAAATTTGTTTATCAAAAATTTATCTATAGAAATTTATTTTATTAAAAATTTTTCTAAAGAAAATTTTTTTTATCATGAATTTTTCTATAGAAAATTTTTCTATACAAAATTTTTTTCATCAATCTCACGACCATCAAAAATTTTTTTATGAAAAATTTTTTTATCAAAAATTTTTCTATAGAAAATTGTCTTACAAAAATTATTCTATAGAAAATTGTCTTTAAAAATGTTTTATCAAAAATTTTTCTATAGAAAATTTTTTTACCAAAAATTTTTCTAAAGAAAATTTTTTTATCAAGAATTTTTCTATAGACAAATTTTTTTATAGAAGATTTTTTTATTAAAAATTTTTCTATAGAAAATTGTCTTACAAAAATTTTTCTATAGAAAATTTTCTTATAGAAAATTTTTTTCAAAATCGAAAATTTTTTTATCAAAAATTTTTCTATAGAAAATTTTTTCTTAAAAATTTTTTTTATAGAAATATAGAAAATTTTCTATAAAATTTAATTTTTATGGAACAATTTTGCAAAGAAAAATATTTTTATATAAAAATCTAAAATTGTTTAATATTACAATTTATTTCTGTTTTGAAAAATATTCCCAATGTTTCCAAAAATAATAACGTCGTGGCAACAATATTCGAGATTATTATTTCTTTGTTCTCTCGAACCATGTATTTTGTTGCTATAAATTGGATTTTGATTTGTTTCTTGCCTATTTACTTTTTGTCTTTTCTTGACCAAGCGGCACCAACCAACTCTGTTCACATCCAAATTCCAACTGAATGTTTTTAATACTCATTTTCACGAGTTTTATTAATGATTGTGGTATTTACGAAAATTAAAAATATTCATCGGCTACTGGTGGTATGGGCTGCGTCTCCTGCGCATAAGCAACAAATGACATTACCACATCATCCACCATCGGCCTTACCACCGATGGTGGATAAAAATTGCCTGTAAAACAAAAATACAGATAAAATAAGTTTAGGCTTTCTTTTGTGGTGCTATGTCAGACCAACAATTATAAAATTAAGCCTACTTCGTATATGGAAGCCAATATTGAAGAGTTTCCTGCTGATATGTTGGTAAAACTTTGCAAAAATTGTACCTTTCAGCTTTTCGATGAAATAATCGAATTTATTGAAATTATCTATAAACCTTAAAGTACATATTGACTTAAATAAATATTTTCTTATACAAACGATGTATACGACGAAATTTATTGAAACTCAAATAAGTTTTGTATATTTGAATAAAATTCACAGCTAGTTTATGGATTTCTTACTTTTAATTGGAATGGGTGCTTTTGTTGGAATAGGTCCATATTTCACCACAAAATATTTCATAATATAAATACAAAAATTCTCAAGTAAGTTATAAATAGTGTTTGATATGAGACCTTTTTTAAAAATCCGACCAAATTTGACTATGGGCTTAAAAACAGAAATTGCGTTAAAATTTAGCCTTGATCTAAATCTTTAGAATAATTTAAAAAGATGTTCCATACTATCCCAGTTGGGTCTTCTTCTGATATCCTTGACTCCCAGTGGAGCATAGGGGCCTAGGATGCATATGGGATGAAGCTGTTGCCTGGGCTTCCTGCTTACAGATAATAACTGTATTTAATGCCTACTCGCACCTCTCCGCGGTACATCCCGGAAACCTGAGTAGCCTGGTTGAAGTTGCAGTAAACAACCCGAGTGGAATTCTATGTTTGGGCTAACCTGACAGGGAGTTATCTAGGTGCCATTCCGACGTATTTGGGCTAAAGGTCTAAGATAATTGTACTTGGTAAAGTACGAAACTGTAGCATCAGTTCATCATGTTAGTTGCGGCTACAAGCGGGCGTTTGTCTCGGATCGAGTGGCTCACTTTACAAACATGGCTCTTGTCTTTGGACTCATCATCCATCGACTAAGCACTTACGATGTTTTAAGCATGGAAAGAAATAACATTACAGAATATACTACTATTACTCCAAGGGCTAATCATGCCAGAAATCCCTCTGCTACGGCAGCTGGCACAAGGATTTTGGAGGAGCCTAATCTATGCAAGAACATCCTGATGAATGAAACCACTTGGGTCTCGGATTTTAATTTTATTTAAAATTTTGGTTCCTATTAAAGGATGCAACCTCTAACACATTTCATATCTTTTAAACAGGGACCCTAACTGTTATAACTTTTATCGTAAAAGAAAATAAAAGTTATTTTTTGACTTTTATTTTTTCGAGCAGAAATAAAAGTTATTTTTTGACTTTTATTTTTTCGAGCAGAAATAAATGTTACATTTGCTTAAATTCATGATAAATTTATTGAAAATTTTTGTCAAACAAAGATAATTTTTAAGCAAAAATAATTTGCATATGCTCACAAATTAATGGAGTTGAGTTTCGCAATCATAATTTGGGTTGCAAACACAAAAATAACTTTTATTTCTGCTCGAAAAAATTAAAGTCAAAAAATAACTTTTATTTCTGCTCGAAAAAATAAAAGTAAAAAATAACTCATTTTTGCTCGAAAAAATAAAAGTAAAAAAATAATTTATTCATGATCGAAATAATAAAAATCAAAAATAAATGTTATTTTTGCTTGAAAAAATAGAAATCAAAAAATAACTTTTATTTTTGCTCAAAAAAAAAAAAAAAAAATAAAAATCAAAAAATAACTGTTATTTTTTTTCTAAAAAATAAAAATTAGATTTTTAAAAATATCTATCAAAATGGTATACTTGGTTTTATTCTGCGACATTTCCTTGCGGTTGCTTTTTTTTAATCAAAAATTCAAAAATAACAGTCATTTTCGGTCCCTGCTTTTAAAGCTTCGGTTCAGTTAACAAGTTCAAAATTATTACTTCAGTTAAATATCCAACATCCTCTGGAAAACTGACGACATTCACTTTTCGATTTGTGTAAACAACAAATTAAATACCACAATTTATAAATGAGGAAACTCATGAGAATAAACAAATATTGGACTTTAATGCATGGCCCTTTCTACAGAAAAGCAATAAAAGACAAATTAGGATTTATTTATAAATAATCTTAAATTCAACAAAAAAAAGTACAAAACAAAAGTAAGACACCGGATGCTACTTAAAATTCAATTCAATCTAAATAAATATTCATAGTATTAATAAATGAATTTCAGTTGTATAAATTGTATGAATATATCTACATACGTAAATTAATATCTACACCCTTACATTAGTCTAAGACTTATTAATGTATGAATGTGATCCGTATAGATGTCAGTGTATTTCATTATAAGTCCATATAGGTTCTCATGTTTATTTGCCATTAATTAATTACTTTTGTTTCTATTCATTACTATTTACATTTATCTTAGATTTCTGGCAAAAACATATTAAATAATAACTTACAACTTATAACTTGATGATGATGATGACGAACATGATGATGACGATGATGATTTTGTATTCATCGGAAACATATTGAAAATTAAATACTACTTACTCTAGTAGCTACTGCTGGTAGCAAAAGTATCACATAAATATTATATGAGAGTGTCTATAATGCTTAACATGTGTAAATGTTATGAATTTGTGTTTAAAAGACAAAAATTATTAAGTCGAAATATATGATTTTGGAAAAAAATAGTCTTCTGTAATATTTACTTTATTAAAAAGAGGAAGAAACAAAACGGCATAACAAATGTCGCCCGAGAATGAATTCCAAACCAAAAACCAGTTAAAAAACTAAGATCCCACCCTTCTCTAACACTAACCAAAATTGCAAAAACATTTTATACTTTTAAACATTTTCTTAAATCAACTAAAGCTGTTTTAGCTTGGAGCACATTAACATGTAAGAATGTCTGATTGTGTATTTCATTTAATGACTTTTTGTCAAACTCCGGAATACAAATACATTACAAATTTATTTTGATGCACAAAATTCATTTATTCATAAATTCACATACGCACTATCCATATTTACAATACAATGTACCTACAAAATGTAGAATGAAAATTAAAGTAGACTTACTTTACCAGCCTGTGACAACAAAAAGACTTAAGTGTTTTTTACACATTAGACTTTATCTTTAGATTGTCAATCGTTTGTAATTCTTATAATATTAGTTCAAAATCCAAAAATGGAATGGATGATTTTGAATTTCTAAGACTTTTAAGATATCGCCTGTTGAAAACGCGATATTACATGAACGAAAAAGCTATAACATTAAAATTTGTCACGAATATTTCCAATTGGTCCACATTTGACTATAAAAGTTGTTATTTTAGGAATATTTTTACATTTAATAAAATTTTATGTTACGTATATGAGATTTGGCAAAACCTTAACAATTCTAAGACACTTAGTCCTCTTTGTTGGCTTTCCATCGCCTTGTGAACTTGTGATAGAGTGAGGCAAAAGAGTCATAAGCTTGTTTTATATTTAAATATTTATATAATAATTAATTTAAATGGAACCATTAATCATATTTTATGTCTTCCTTTGGCACAAAAATGTAATTTGCACCAACTATAAATACAATGATAGCAATAGCAACAGCAATTACATATACAAATAAATTCATATACATATGTGAGATGGATAACCTATGGAGTAAAATATATCGACATGATTTTTACTTATATTTAAAAATTTAAATTATTATCACCCAGTCAAATTTTAATAGAAAACTCTCATTAATTTATAATTTTCAAAAAATTTCTTATTTTTTATAGAAAATTTTTCGAAAACTGTATTTTTCTTTTGAAAAATTTTTCAAAAATTTCTTTTTTTTTATCGGGAATTTTTTAAAAATTTCTTATTTTGATGGGAAATTTTTCTTATTTTTATGGAAAATTATTCAAAAATTTCTTTTTTTTTATTCGAATTTTTTTTAAAAACTTCATATATTTACAGGAAGTTTTTCAAAAATGTCTTAATTTTTATGGCAATTTTTTTATTTTTCTAAGAATGTTCTAAAAAAATTTTCTATTTTTATAAAAAAAATTTCAAAAAAATTTAACGGAAATTTTTCAAAAATATCTTATTTTTATAGAAATTATTAAAAAAAAATATTTTTTTATAGAATTTTTTTAAGATGTTTATTTTATAGGAAATTTTTTTATTTTTATAGGATTTTTTTTTTATTTTTAAAAAATTTCTTAATTTTTATAGGAAATTTTTTATTTTTATTAGAAACTTTTAAAAAATTTCCTATTTTTTTAATTTTTATAGCAAATTTTTCAAAAATGTCTTATTTTTATCGAAAATTTTTTAAAAATTAATTTTTTTAGAAAATTTATTAAGTTTTTTTTCAGAAAATTTTCAAAAATTTCTTATTTTTATGTGAAATTTTTCAAAATTTTTTTATTTCTATATTAATTTTTTGAAAATTCCATTTTTTAATAGATAAATTTTCATAAATTTCTTGCTTTTAAAGATCCTTTTTCACAAATTTCATTTTTTTTTAGAAAATTTTTCAAAATTTTCTAAGTTTTATAGAAATTTTTTTTAAAAACTTCTTATTTTAAGAGGAAGTTTTTCAAAAATTTCTTATTTTTATAGAAAATTTATCAAAAATTTCTTAATTTTAATAGGAAATTTCTTATCTTTATAAGAAATATTTTAAAAATTTCCTAATTTTTAACAAAATTTGCAAAAAAATTCTAATTTTTATAGGAACTATTTCAAAAATTTCTTATTTTTATAGGAAATTTTTAAAAAACATCTTATTTTAAAAAAAAAAATTTATAAAAATTTCTTATTTTTATAGCATATTTTTTATTTTTATAGGAAATTTTTCAAAAGATACTTATTTTTATAGGAAATATTTCAAAACATTCTCATTTTTATAGAAAATATTTGAAAATTTTTTTATTTTTACAGGAAAGTTTTCAATAACTTATTATTTTTATAGGAAATTTTTCAAAAAATTTTTATTTTTACAGGAAATTTTTCAAATATTCTTATTTTTATAGCAAAGTTTTCAAAAATGTATTATTTTTATAGGAAAGTTTTTAAAATTTCTTATCTTTGTGCAAATTTTTCAAAAAAATTTTATTTTTAGAACAAATTTTTCAAATATTTCTTAATTTTATAGGAAGTTTTACAAAAATATCTGATTTTTATAGAAATTTTTTTTATTTTAACAGGAAATTTTAAAAAAAATTCTATATTCTTTAGGAAATTGTTCAAAAATTTTTTTACTTTTATATAAAATTTTTCAAAAATTTCTTACTTTTATAGGAAATTTTTGATAATTTTTTTATTTTAATAGAAAAGTTTTCAAAAATTTTTTATTTTTATTAAATTTCTCAAAAATTTCTTATTTTTATAGAAACATTTTCAAAAATTTCTTATTTTTATAAGAAAATTTTCAAAAATTTCTTATTTTTATAAGAAATTTTTCAAAAATTTCTTGTTTTTATAAGAAGTTTTTCAAAAATTTTTTGTTTTAATAAAAAATTTTTAAAAATTTCTTGTTTTTATAGCAAATTTTTCAAAGACTTTCTATTTTTATTGGAAAATTTTCAAAAATTTCTTATTTTTACAGGAAATTTTGCAAAAATGTCTTTTTTTTGTAAGAAATTTTTCAAAAATTTATTATTTTTATACACTCAGGAAACTATTACAGTAACTGATTGTATGTTGTTTAGGAAATTTACGTTTATGTTGTTTTCAAATGAATATTCATTTAAATTTATATGAAAATTGATTTTTAACATATTTTTACATTTGTTTAAAAAACAACCTACAAAAAAATACTGAAAATCCGTAACATTTGAAAATATCAGTTGTTTAGTTTTTATAAATTTTTTCAATTATTGTATCAAATATAATTCGTATTTGTTTAATTATTGTTTTTCCTTAAGTATCTTAGGCTTGCCTACTGAAGAAACTTTTTATAATACTGGCCGCCTATCACGGGGTATGGCCTAAGCAAACAACAAACTTTGTTTTGTCTGTTTGGTTTTTTGATGCCTTAAAGGATATAACCTTTTTATGGTTTCGTCTTTTATGTTTCGTTAATTACAAAAACAAATGAAAATTGTCCGTTTTACGGAAATTTTACGTAGTTTTTTACCATTCAAATTTTTAAAAATAAATGAAAATTTCCGTTTTTTATACTAAAAATGTAGTTTAAATTTTTGTCAGTAATTTTTTTGAAAACAACTGAATAATCCGTTTTTAAAACTGAAAATGTAGTTTAAATATTTGTCAGTTAAATTTAAATGAAATATTTATTGAATTTGAATGAAAAATCAGTTGACCGGTTTTTAAATGAATATTCATTCATTTCAAATTACATTTTAAGTTAATTTTACTTACATAATATTCTGAGTGTAGGAAATTTTTCAAAAATTTTTTATTTTTATAGGAAAATTTTCAAAAATTTCTTATTTTTATAGAAAAAATTTTCGAAAATTTTTAAAAAATTTCATATTCTTGTATTATTTTTAAAAAGTTCTTATTGTTATAGGACATTTTTCAAAAATTTCTTATTTTTATAGGAAATTTATCCAAAATTTCTTATTTTTAAAGGAAATTTTTCAAGTTTTTTAATTTTATAGGAAATTTTTAAAAATATTGTTCTGGGAAATTTTTCGAAAATTTCCTATTTTTTTACAAGATTTTTTAAAATTTTTTTATTTTTATACGCAATTTTTAAAATTTTTTTATAGGAAATTTTTCAAAAAGTTCTTGTTTTTATAGGGAATTTTTCAAAAATTTTATATTATAAAAAAATTTTATATTTTTCAAAATTTTCATTATTTCAAAAATTTGATATTTTTAAAAATTTCATATTCTTCAAAAATTTCATAAATGTTTAAGAAATTTTTAATAAATTTCTTATTTTTCAAAAATCTATTCATTTTTCGAAAAATTTATTTTTTTCCAAAAAATTTATTATTTTTATAGGAAGTTTTACAAAAATTTCTTATTTATTATAAAATTTTTCAAAAATTTTTTGTGTTTATAAGAATTTTTAAAAATTTCCTATTTCTATAAAAAAATTAATTTCTGTTAGATTTCGTATTTTTATAGGAAATTTTTAAATTTTCATTAAAATTTTAGTTTAGAAAATTGAAGTAGCATTCTATTGAATTCGTGGAATATTGTTCATTGGTCCCATATTTATATGCTTTTGTTAATTTACATCTGTATGTATATATTACACACATTTACCCAGTAAAATCTATGAATATCCATTACATGTTGTATTCAAGCAACAACATTTTTCTGATACAGCAACAACATGATTTTCCGTAATAAACAAATTTGTTGCAAAATGAACAACAAAGTTTACAAATAATGTTGCATGTGTATGTTGATCAATCGGTCGATCCTCCAACGTCTTTAGGTCTTTGGCTGTTAAATAAATTGTTGGAATCATCTATTAAAGGCCTGAAAATGTTTGATTATACAATAATTTTTGTTTTAAATGTCAAATTAATATTTTGATATAATACTTTGTAAAAGCAGCGGTGGGAACGGGATGATTGATGGTGTGATTTGAAAGTGGTTAAAGCGGCTTTAACGAAGATTTCAAAGGAATTCATTGCTTCCGCTTGTATGGAAATAAGATTTTTTTCCCATAAAAATGTTTGCAAAGTTTACGAGAAAAATAGACAATTTTTTAAAAATTTTCTATAATATGAGAAATTTTTAAAAAAATTGTTCATATTTTATTATACAAATAGAAAATTTTTTAAAATTTTATTATAAAAATAGAAAATTTTCTATGAAAATTTTCAAAAAAAATTTGATTCTTGATTTTCCAATTTTATAGGCTACTCCTTAAAATGCTTACCAAATCATTCCCATTTGTATATAAATAAAATCATTGCTCGGACTCCTTATTTCGGCCAACAGTTCCCATACATGATCCTACCAACTCGTTATTATGCAAACAGCAATTGGGCTATTAAGACAGATACAGATACATAAAACTAGAAAAAGACCAAAATGTAAATAATGTTGAAAACTTTTTTGTTAAATAAGAAACGAATTTAAATGATAACAGTAGCATTAAAATACACAAAGTGTTTGTGTTACCAATAACATTAATTGCGTTCTGGCCACATGCATAAATATTTTTTAAAATAGTTTATAGTTGTTACTTTTTGCAATAACAATAAACAAGAACAACAGCAACAACAATAATAATAATAATAACAACATCAAAAGCCAAAGCCTTTTGCTAAAAGCTAAAGCAAACAGTTGTTGGTGGCATAAGAATAAAAAATGCGTTGCGCATGCGTAATAAGCACCTCTCAAGATGGCATCACAATAAAATGTCATGATATGCCCCCTTGGGTGTAACATTTTATAAAACATGACTTCACCACCACCAGCACCACTACCATCACAACCAGCTCTGGAACCTTGGCACGGCAAAAGTACAATAGTTTCGATCGGCCATTTCATTTCCATTTTTTACTAGATATCACTATTTGTGACTCACAGAGAGCGACAAGAATTTATAGATTCAAAACATTTTTACCGCCTTGTTTAGTCAATATTACACTCATGAAGCCCTAAATCAGATTTGTTGTTTTTGTTTAACTTGGCCAGTTGTTATTGTACTTCATATACTTTGTATTTAGAACATATAAACGTATTATTTTCTGCTAAATCTGAAGTTTGCTTCTGTTACCATCCGTCTGTCTGTCCATTCGTCCATCCTTCCACTAGGCGGTTGTTGGTTTTACTTGATTTCAGCAATTTTTAAGTCTATAAAACGGCTCACGTTACAATTAAAATCAATAAATCGACACTAATACTAGACTATTGTATCCCATTCACTTGTTTTCTGTTATTCTGTTATTTCTACATTTTTTAACTTATTTTTCTTTAGTTGTTTATGAAGAAAGACTTCCACGAAAATATCAAATCAAAAATATTTTGCCTCATATACAAAAAATCATGCAGGGAAATTTATTTTCAGGGGAATTTGAAATCAAGATGATCTTCACAACGGGGGAAATTTTTGAGCTGTGTTTAAGAATCTACCTAACTTATAAAAGTAGCCTATATTGATCCATTATACACACTTTCGGTCATTAAATATACAAAACTAAACATTTATAAAAAATTAAAAAAAAAAGTTTTAGGAAATTTTTTTAAAACTTCCTATATTTACAGAATTTTTTTTTGATGTTAATTAAAAAATTTCTTATAGTGACATTCATTTTTTGAAAATTTTCTTCTAAAAATAAGAAATTTTTTAAAAATCTTCTATCATAATAAGAAATTTTTGAAAATTTTCCTCTAAAAATAAGAAATTTTTAAAAATATCCTATAATAATAACAAATTTTTGAAATATTTCCTATAAAAATAAGAAATTTTTGAAAAACTTCCTCTAAAAATAAGAAATTTTTTAAAAATTTCCTAATAAAATTAAAAAATTTTGAAAAATTTTTGAAAAATGTATGTATTAAAATAAGAAATTTTTTAAAAATTTCCTATAAAAATAAGAAATTTTTGAAGAACTTCCTATAAAAATAAGAAATTTTTGAAAAATTTTCTATAAAAATAAAAAAAATATGAAAATTTTCCCATAAAAATAAGAAATTTTTGAAAAATTTCATATAAAAATAAGAAATTTTTGAAAAATTTCCTCAGAAATATGAAATTTTGAAAAATTTTGTACAAAAATAAAAAAATTAGAAAAATTTCCTTAGAAATATGAAATTTTTAAAAATTTTCTATAAAAATTTTTGAAAAATTTCCTATAAAAATAAGAAATTTTTTAAATTTTCGCTATAAAAATAAAAAAAAATTTAAGAATATCTTATAAAAATGAGAAATTTTTGGAAAATTTCCTCTAAAATTAAGAAATTTTTGAAACATTTCCTATTAAAATTAAGAAATTTTTGAAACATTTCCTATTAAAATTAAAAATTTTTGAAAAAATTCTTATAAAAATTAAAAATTTTTGAAAAATTTGCTATAACAATAAGAAATTTATGAGAAATTTTTTATAAAATTTTTGTTGCTAAATTTCGTATAAAAATAAGAAATTATTGAAAAATTTCATATAAAATTAGGAATTTATTGAAAAATTTCCTATAAAAGTAAGAAATTTTTGAAAAATTTCATATAAAATTAAGAAATTTTTAAAAAATTTCCTTAGAAATGTTTAAAAATTTTCTATAAAAATAAGACATTTTTTAAAAACTTCCTATAAAAATAAGAAATTTTTGAAAAATTTCCTATAAAAATAAGAAATTTTTGAAAAATTTCCTATAAAAAAAATTTTTTTAATTTCCTAAAAAATAAGAAATTATTGAAAAATTTCATAAAAAATTAAGAAATTTTTTAAAAATTTCCTATAAAAGTAAAAAATTTTTGAAAAATTTCATATAAAATTAAGAAATTTTTAAAAAAATTTCCTATAAAAAAAGAAGCTTTCGAAAAATTTTTGAAAAATTTTCTATAAAAATATGAAAATTTTAAAATATTTCCTATAAAAAGAGGAAATGTTTAAAAAATATCCTATAGCAATTAAAAACTTTTGAAAAATGTCTTATAAAAATAAGAAAATTTTTTAAAATTTCCTATAAAAATATGTTTAAGTTTTTGAAAAATTTCCTATTAAGATTAAAAAATTTTGAAAATTTGCTTATAGAAATAAGAAATTTGGGGAAATTTCCTATAAAAATAGGAAAATTTTGGAAAATTTCCTATAAAAATAGGAAATTGTTTAAAAATTTTCCCATAAAAATAAGAAATTTTTGAAAAATTTCATATTAAAATAAGAAATTTTTTAAAAATTTCCTTTAAAAATAAGAAATTTTTAAAAAAATTTCCTATAAAAATAAGAAATTTTTAAAATTTTGCTATAAAAATTAGAAATTTTTGAAAAATTTCCTATAAAAATAAGAAATTTTTGAAAAATTTCCTATAAAGATAAGAAATTTTTGAAAAATTTCCAATAAAAATAAGAAACTTTTGAAAAATTTCCTATAAAAATAAGAAATTTTTGAATAATTTCCTATAAAAATAACAAATTTTTGAAGAACTTCATATAAAGATTAGAAATTTTTGAAAAACTTTCTATAAAAATATGAAATTTAAAAAAAAATTCCTATAAAAATAGGAAATTTTTGAAAAATTTCCTATAAAAATAGGAAATTTTTGAAAAATTTCCTATAAAAATAGAATATTTTTGAAAAATTTCCTATAAAAGTAAGAAATTTTTGAAAAATTTCCCATAAAAATAAGAAACTTTTAAAAAATTTCCCATAAAAGTAAGAAATTTTTAAAAAATTTTCTATAAAAATATAAAATTTTTGAAAAATTTCCTATAAAAATTAGAAATTTTTGAAAGAAATTAAAAAATATATCCTATATCTTATTTGAATAATAAAAACATTTTTTTTAAATAAATTTCAAACTCTATTACAAAAAAAAACTATTTAATTAGCAAGTTTTTTTTGCTGTTTGACTAAAGTTAAGCCCTGTTTAGCTCAATTCCCCAGTAACAACCTGTTACCTGAAACTTCTGTTTAGTCCAGATGAAAACTAAACTAAGACTAAAAGGAAAACAGCATCAATGAAAAACCTCCTACTGTAGAAAAAATCTGGCAAAAGCATCAGCATCAGTTAATAAATATATGATACTGTTTCATAAAATTATTACTGCTGCCATGATATTTCTTAATTTCTAGACCAAACCAAAATAAAAAATATCTATTTTACAAGACTTAAACTAAATAAATACCACAAACAACATGAAACTGCATGTTCAGCTAGAAAAATAAAACATCAAGGCGATAAAATGTATTTTTTTGAGATTATTTGTAATTCCTCTAGCAAAAGGGTATTTTCCTAAAACGTATAAAACGAAATTAAATTTAACAGCCAACAAAAATGTAAACAGCAACAAAATCAGCGGAAGGCAGCAACTGCAACAGCAACATTGCAGCAATATTAAATTGGCAGCCACAATTATTGTGAATTAAATTGTAATAAAAATTTTTAAATTTATCGCAAACCAATGAAGAACAAACAGCATGTTGCAGCAACAATAACAACAAGAACACTATTGCTGCAACCTTAAAACAACATTGGCGGCGCCCCGCCCGGGAATTCGTAAAGAAACATACAGATGTAATTTTAACAAAATTTTTAACAATCCTGGCACGATTTACAAAAAATAAAATCCCATTGAAAAACAAAAAATCACAAAAATTAAAAGCGAAAATAACTTTGAAAAGGAAAAAGAAATCAACTCACTTTTCTACTCTATGAATTTACGAAAAAAAAAACGGAGATCATTGAATAAATGAAAGAGGAGCCCCAAACAAACCAACGAATCTAAAGGCAAAAAAAAACTTTTACTATAAACATTGAATTGCTTTCGTCTTTTATTTTTTGAGATATAATCGGCACGCACGTATTTGAAACAACAAAAAAAGCTTAAACAATTGCAACAGCTTTTACACTCATTCACTGAGTCCCAAAGAAACAACTCCAGCGATGAACCGCTACCATCAAACTCATCATCATCATCAGAGTCATCGTCACTTGTTCTATTAAATAGTTCAGGCTAGTGGATACAGCGATAGTATATGTTTACGTTTAATATGTTCCCCCCTATGTAGACTGACTATAGTCATTGTTCTTCCGAAATAAAATAAAAAAAGATTGAAAATAAAACTATTTTTATGCCACCAGCAGGAGCGAAAAGCAACATGAGAAGTTCGAAAATAAAATCTAAAGCTTTTTTTAGGCATCATTGTTGACTTAAGCCATAAATGATATTTGCTTATGTTAAGACTGGAATCAAATTTCCAGACCCGTTTTTTTATAGGAAGTTTTTAAAAAAATTTCTATTTTTATAGGAAATTTTTCAAAAATTTTCTATTTTTATAGGAAAATTTTCAAAAATTTTATATTTTTATAGGAAAATTTTCAAAAATTTTATATTTTTATAGGAAGTTTTTCAAAAATTTTCTATTTTTTTAGGAAATTTTTCAAAAATTTTCTATTTTTATAGGAAATTTTTCACAAATTTTCTATTTTTATAGGAAATTTTTCAAAAATTTTCTATTTTTATAGGAAATTTTTCAAAAATTTTCTATTTTTATAGGAAATTTTTCAAAAATTTTCTATTTTTATAGGAAATTTTTCAAAAATTTTCTATTTTTATAGGAAATTTTTCAAAAATTTTCTATTTTTATAGGAAATTTTTCAAAAATTTTCTATTTTTATAGGAAATTTTTTAAAAATTTTCTATTTTTATAGGTAATTTTTCAAAAATTTTCTATTTTTATAGGAAATTTTTCAAAAATTTTCTATTTTTATAGGAAATTTTTCAAAAATTTTCTATTTTTATAGGAAATTTTTCAAAAATTTTCTATTTTTATAGGAAATTTTTCAAAAATTTTCTATTTTTATAGGAAATTTTTCAAAAATTTTCTATTTTTATAGGAAATTTTTCAAAAATTTTCTATTTTTATAGGAAATTTTTCAAAAATTTTCTATTTTTATAGGAAGTTTTTCAAAAATTTTCTATTTTTATAGGAAATTTTTCAAAAATTTTCTATTTTTATAGGAAATTTTTCTAAAATTTTCTATTTTTATAGGAAATTTTTCAAAAATTTTCTATTTTTATAGGAAATTTTTCAAAAATTTTCTATTTTTATAGGAAATTTTTCAAAAATTTTCTATTTTTATAGGAAATTTTTCAAAAATTTTCTATTTTTATAGGAAATTTTTCAAAAATTTTCTATTTTTATAGGAAATTTTTCAAAAATTTTCTATTTTTATAGGAAATTTTTCAAAAATTTTCTATTTTTATAGGAAATTTTTCAAAAATTTTCTATTTTTATAGGAAATTTTTCAAAAATTTTCTATTTTTATAGGAAATTTTTCAAAATTTTTCTATTTTTATAGGAAATTTTTCAAAAATTTCCTATTTTTATAGGAATTTTTTCAAAAATTTCCTATTTTTATATGAAATTTTTCAAAAATTTTCTATTTTTATAGGAAATTTTTCAAAAATTTTCTGTTTTTATAGGAAATTTTTAAAAAATTTTCTGTTTTTATAGGAAATTTTTAAAAAATTTTCTATTTTTATAGGAAATTTTTCAAAAATTTTCTATTTTTATAGGAAATTTTTCAAAAATTTTATACATTTATAGGAAATTTTTCAAAAATTTTATATTTTTATAGGAAATTTTTCAAAAACTTTATATTTTTATAGGAAATTTTTCAAAAATTTTATATTTTTATAGGAAATTTTTCAAAAATTTTCTATTTTTACAGGAAATTTTTCAAAAATTTTATATTTTTATAGGAAATTTTTCAAAAATTTTCTATTTTTACAGGAAATTTTTCAAAAATTTTCTATTTTTATAGGAAATTTTTCAAAAATTTTTCAAAAATTTTCTATTTTTATAGGAAATTTTTCAAAATTTTTTTATAGGAAATTTTTCAAAAATTTCCTATTTTTAAAGGAACATTTTCAAAAATTTCCTATTTTTAAAGGAACATTTTCAAAAATTTCCTATTTTTAAAGAAACATTTTCAAAAATTTCCTATTGTTAAAGGAACATTTTCAAAAATTTCCTATTTTTATAGGAAATTTTCTGTTTTTATAGAAAAAAAATTTCTGTTTTTATAGGAAAAAATTTTCTGTTTTTTTAGGAAAAAATTTTCTGTTTTTTTTAGGAAAAAATTTTCTGTTTTTATAGGAAATTTTTTTAATTTATAGGAAATTTGCCAAAAATTTTCTATTTTATAGGAAATTTTCTATTTTCATTAGAAATTTTTCAATATTTTTTAATTTTTATAGGAAATCTTAGAAGTTAAGATTGTCTACAAAAGAGAAACTCTTATACAAATATTTTTTGATTGATTAAGTTTAGAATAAATTTGCTTTAATAATTCAGAGTTTCGGCGGTATTTCAATACCTTTTTAAGTCTTCTTTTTAGTTATTTTAAGAAAACAACATTTTCTTTAGCTCCTTTGTAGATATCATTGTCATTCACACGCTTTTAAAACCGATTTACATACTCACTTTCATTTACTCTGATTCAACTTTAGATATCTGACAGTAATTCAACTATTGCAAAAGCGGCAACTTCTACTTTTTGACTCACTCACACAGTCGATCTTTGCGTGTTGTGATGGCCAATAATGTCAGTGTCATCAGCATACGCTGAGGCAGAGGCAACCTGTCACATTTATTGAAGAAAATGACAGACAACTTGAACATTTGAGCTGTGACTGGTTGCCACGTTATAGTTAATGTTTTATTAAAAGTTATATTGAGAAAAAAAAAATGTCGCCCATGAGTAAAAGGGCGAGGGAGGATTGGGGAGCTTCACGTATTCAAGTTTTTTCTTCATTTTTATGCGACACTTTCGGTCAGTTGCTTTGATCACTTTAGCCTCGTAATTGTTGTAAGCCAAAGTACATTAATGTCATATCGAAGACGTGAAGCGAGGAGGTATTTAAATCAATCAATATTTTTTAATTTTTTTCAAAATATGTACAATATAAAAAAATATGAATTCATTGTCATTCAGTTGTTGAAATATATACATAAATAAATATTAGCGACTTAACATGAATTTTTTATAATTAATTGTGATCAAATGGAATAAAATTTAGAAATGTTTTAAACATTCCACTGAAAATAACAGATGGTATGCAAGTTTTAAAACATTTTTTTTAAAGAAATTTTTCCAAAATTTTCTAGATAGTCACTTCAAAAATTTTCTATTTTTATAGGTCATTTTTCAAAAATTTTTATTTTTGTAGGTAATTTTTCAAAAACTTTATATTTTAATAATAAATTTTTTAAAAGTTTTCTGTTTTTATAGGAAGCTTTTCAAAAATTTTCTATTTTATAGGAAATTTTTTTAAAAATTTTCTCTTTTAACAAGAAATTTTTAAAAAATTTGATATTTTTATCGGAAATTTTTCAAAAATTTTCTATTTTTAAAGGAAATTTTTCAAAAATTTTCTATTTTGATAGAAAACTTTTGGAAAACTTTCTATTTTTATAGAAAATTTTTCAAAATTTTTCTATTTTTATAGGATTATTATCAAAAATTGTCTATTTTTATAGAAAATTTTTCAAAAATGTTCTATTTTTCTAATAATTTTTTTTTCCAAAAATTTATATCTTTTAGGAATTTTTCTATATTTTTAAGAAATTTTTCAAAAATGTTCTATTTTTATGGGAAAATTTTCAAAAATTTTCTATTTTTATAGGAAAATTTTAAAAATTTTCTATTTTTATAGAAAAGTTTTAAAAAATTTTTCAAAAATTTTCTGTTTTTAAAGGAAATTTTTCAAAAATGTTTTATTTTGATAGAAAACTTTTGGAAAACTTTCTATTTTTAAAGAAAATTTTTCAAAATTTTTCTATTTTTATAGGATTATTATCAAAAATTTTCTATTTTTATAGAAAATTTTTCAAAAATGTTCTATTTTTCTAGGAATTTTTTTTTCAAAAAATTTATACCTTTTAGGAATTTTTCTATATTTTTAAGAAATTTTTCAAAAATATTCTATTTTTATGGGAAATTTTTCAAAAATTTTCTATTTTAAAAAAATTTTCTATCTTTATAGAATTTTTTTTTTTAATTTTCTATTTTAAAGGAAAATTTTTAAAAATTTTCTATTTTTGTAGAAAATTTTTCAACAATTTTCTATTTTTGTAGGAAATTTTTCGATTTTTTTAGGAAAAAAATAATATTTATAAGAAATTTTTCGATAATTTACTATTATAGAAAATTTTAAAAAAAATGACTATTTATATGAATTTTTCGAAAATTGACTTTTTATAGTAAATTTTTCTTATAGGGAATTTTTCGAAAATTGAATATTTATAGCAAATTTTTCGAAAATTCACTATTTATAGGAAATTTTTGAAAATTTACTATTTGTAGGCAATTTTTCTAAAATTAACTATTTATTGTAAATTTTTTGAAAATTTATAGGAAATTTTTCAAAAATTTAATATTTATAGGAAATTTTTCGAAAATTTACTATATAAGAAATTTTTCGAAAATTGACTATTTATAGGCAATTATTCGAAAATTGACATTTATAGGAAATTTTTCGAAAATTTACTATTTATAAGAAATTTTTCGAAAATTGACTATTGGAAATTTTTCGAAAATTGACTATTTATAGGAAATTTTTTGAAAATTTATAGGAAATTTTTCGAAAATTGATTATCCATAGGAAATTTTTCGAAAATTGACTATTTTTAGAAAATTAAAAAAAAATAATATTGATAAGAAATTTTTTCGAAAATTGACTATTAATAAAAAAATTTCGAAAATTTACTATTATTGGAAATATTTGGAGAATTGACTATTTATAGAAAATTTTTCAAAAATCGAATATTTATAGGAAATTTTTCAAAATTGACTACATATAGGAAAATTTTCGAAAATTGAACACTTATAGGAAATTTTTAGAAAATTTACTATTTCTAGAAAATTTTTCGAAAATTGAATATTTATAGGAAATTTTTCGAAATTTGACTATTTATAGAAAATTTTTCGAAAATTTTCTATTTTTAGGAAATTTTTCTAAAATTGACTATTTATAGGAAATTTATTGAAAATTTATAGGAAATTTTTCGAAAATTGAATATTTATAAGAGATTTTTCAAAAATTGACTATTTGTAGGAAATTTTTCGAAAATTGACTATTTTTAGAAAATTTAAAAAAAATTACTATTTATAAGAAATTTTTTCGAAAATTGACTATTTATAAAAAATTTTTCGAAAATTTACTATTTTGGAAATTTTTGGAAAATTGACTTTTAATAAGAAATTTTTCGAAAATTTACTATTTAAATGAAATTTTGCGAAATTGACTATTTATAGGATATTTTTCGAAAATTTACTGTTAATAGGAAATATGTAAAAAATTGGCTATTTATAGGAAATTTTTCAAAATTTCACTATTTATATTAAAATTTTCGAAAATTGACTATTTAAAGAAAATTTTGCGAAAATTTACTATTTAAAGGAAATTTTTCGAAATTTGACTATTTATAGGAAATTTTTCGAAAATTTACTTAAATTAGGAAAAGCTTTAATTCATTCATTTTATTACATACCGCAAAGTCTCTAAATACTCTATATTCTATTCTATAGAATAACATGAAATCAGTTAGATTTCTGATAAAAAATTATTTACCCCATAAAAATGTAAAAAATGAATTTCGAAAAATCGATCAAAATGAGAAAAACATTAAAATTTTATAATTCTCGAAACTTAATTTTCACACACAGGACCCTTTTATCGGAGAAGGTCACATATAATTTATTTTCATATCTAAATAACTGCTCTTGAACTTCTTTATCTCCACTCACATTTCAGTATTTCAGTGTCCTCATATGTATTGACAATATTCAATCATATTAAAATTTATATTTTTATAAATTGTATTAATTTTTTTTTCTTACCAGAAAATCCAGTTTTATAAATTTCTATAAACTTCACAAATGCTGGGAAACCTGCAGCAAAATAATAAAATAACATTGAAGAAATATATAAATTGGAAAAAAATTAAATAAATACTAAAATGAAGAAGAAAAAAAAATACTTGTAGTTTATGAAAAATACATAAGTTTACAGAAGTGGAAAATTCGACAAGATGTAATATAATCTAAAATTGATTTTTAATACATACGACATTGATGATGATGAGTCTGAGAGCTGCGAATCATGATGACGTTGTCAATGTTGACGATGAATATCTACGAAATGCCTTAAATTATTATCGTCAGCATGTAAGTAAGATTTCGTTCTATATCATTGACAGCATCTTTGGCTTTTAGAAATAATCTCTAAACTTAAACTTTCGATCTCATTTTCACGGCATATGCGAGAGCTGAGAGTTGGAAGCTGTGACAGTGGAGGATAATGAAGTTGCCACAATTGATGATGATGATGAATGTTAAGCGTGCCATGTCGCATTATTTTAAACAACGGTATTTAATAGGAAATTCATCTAAAATACTACTTGTATCATATTTTATTCTTTTTTTTTTTTTTTTTTTTCTTAAATAAATATTTAATTTTTTTCCTTAACCGCAACATAAAGTAACTACTATTTGACTTTGCGGTATGAAATAAAATCTATAATCATGTACAAAGAGTTTTGAATGAATCAAAACTTTTCCTGTAAATTTTCGAAAAATTTTCTATATATAGTCAATTTTCTAAAAATTTCCTATAGTGTCAATTTTCGAAAAATTTCCTATAAATAGTGAATTTTCTAAAAATTTCCTATAAATAGTCAATTTTCGAAAAATTTCCTTTAAATAGTCAATTTTCGAAAAATTTCCTATAAATAGTCAATTTTCGAAAAATTTCCTATAAATAGTCAATTTTCGAAAAATTTCCTAAAAATAGTCAATTTTCAAAAAATTTCCTAGAAAGAGTAAATATTCTAAAAATTTTCTATAAATAGTCTATTTTCGAAAAATTTCCTATAAACAGTCAATTTTCGAAAAATTTCCTATAAATAGTCAATTTTCAAAAAATTTCCTATAAAGAGTAAATTTTCTAAAAATTTCCTATAAATAGTCAATTTTCTAAAAATTTCTATAAATAGTCAATTTGCGAAAAATTTCCTATAAATAGTCAATTTTCGAAAAATTTCCTATAAATAGTCAATTTTCGAAAAATTTCCTATAAATAGTCAATATTCGAAAAATTTCCTATAAACAGTCAATTTTCGAAAATTTTCCTATAAATAGTCAATTTTCAAAAAATTTCCTATAAAGAGTAAATTTTCTAAAAATTTCCCATAAATAGTCAATTTTCGAAAAATTTCCTATAAATAGTCAATTTTCAAAAAATTTCCTATAAAGAGTAAATTTTCTAAAAATTTCCCATAAATAGTCAATTTTCGAAAAATTTCCTATAAATAGTCAATTTTCAAAAAATTTCTTATAAAGAGTAAATTTTCTAAAAATTTCCTATAAATAGTCAATTTTCGAAAAATTTCCTATAAATAGTCAATTTTCAAAAAATTTCCTATAAAGAGTAAATTTTCTAAAAATTTCCTATAAATAGTCAATTTTCGAAAAATTTCCTATAAATAGTCAATTTTCGAAAAATTTCCTATAAATAGTCAATATTCAAAAAATTTCCTATAAACAGTCAATTTTCGAAAATTTTCCTATAAATAGTCAATTTTCAAAAAATTTCCTATAAAGAGTAAATTTTCTAAAAATTTCCTATAAATAGTCAATTTTCGAAAAATTTCCTATAAATAGTCAATTTTCAAAAAATTTCCTATAAAGAGTAAATTTTCTAAAAATTTCCTATAAATAGTCAATTTTCGAAAAATTTCCTATAAATAGTCAATTTTCAAAAAATTTCCTATAAAGAGTAAATTTTCTAAAAATTTCCTATAAATAGTCAATTTTCGAAAAATTTCGTATAAATAGTCAATTTTCGAAAAATTTCCTATAAATAGTCAATTTTCGAAAAATTTCCTATAAACAGTCAATTTTCGAAAAATTTCCTATAAACAGTCAATTTTCGAAAAATTTCCTATAAATAGTCAAGTTTCGAAAAATTTCCTATAAATAGTCAATTTTCGAAAAATTTCCTACAAATAGTCAATTTTCAAAAATTTCTTATAAATAGTCAATTTTCGAAAAATTTCCTATAAATAATCAATTTTCGAAAAATTTCCTATAGATAGTCAATTTTCGAAAAATTTCCTATTTTTTTTTAAATTTTTCTAATAATATTTCGAAAACTTTCCTATAAGTGGTAAATTTTTTAAAAATTTTGGTTAAATTTTGTATAAAATTTCCTATAGGAAATTGGGGATTAATAAATATAAAAATTTAGTTTCAATTCCTTTAAACCCCTGGCTTTAACTCCAGATTTTTTTTTGCAAGGAAAAATTTACAACATGATTTTAAATATAAGTTGTAAAAATATTTTACGGTTTTGTGTTGAGGATTTGTTTTCAACATTTTTTTCAAACATTTCTCTAAACATTCATATATAGATACATAGATATGCTGAAAATGATCTTTTTATTAATACATGTAGTCTCATGTACCTATGAATACTTATATGTTTCTACGTATAATATGGGTCCGAGCATCTCCCAGTCATTGAGGTTAAGGTGGAAAAGTTTCTGTTCTTTTTGTAGCAGTACTTTCCTGTTGCAAATTGTTGGATGATGATGGTGGCATATTGACTAGTTTAAAATAGACAGACAACCTCAGTTACATTGACGACGGTGATGATGATGACGACTACTATGACGACGAGTTACTCTGATGATGATGATGACGATGATGGAGCTGCGAAGGAGAGAAGATGAAGGTAGAAAACTAAATATTTGCATGTCTTTGCGCTTGACTTTTAAGTAAATTGATGAAGCGTTTCGTTGATGCAAATTGATGTTTAAACAGGAATTTCATAGGACCCACAAAACAAAACCAATAAATATCTACACACATCATACAATTTAATACTTACACGTACAACAACAACAATAACAACTACAGCTATTGGTATTAAATGTGCAACAACCAATATTTGTAGATATTCTAGAAAAAAAGAACCTAGAAATTTGCATATGAAGGTATGAACAGTAGACGCTTTAAGTGATGGATGTAAGGGAGGACATTTTTAGTAAAAGAACATTTTTTTAAGTCTTATAAAATTTTTTTTAGTATAGAGAATTTGAAGAAATAACAAATTTGTAAGGATAAACATATTATTCAAAAGGAAAAATTATTCGCATTTGATCTCAATCTATTACATTTATGTATTAATGTAACAGATAATTTATTGATAAAAGCCGGAAGTGGGAAAACGAACTCCTCGCGTTTCGATAGTTGGTTAGGCCATCTCTTCAGGAGGATTATCCATAGAGTAGAGGAGTATACATTTAGACAGATCGAAAACCTCCCATTATTACCTATTTTAGAAACACAACAATTACGAATTATGTTTGTAAACCAAAGGATAAAGCTCATATTATCAACTGAACAAAAGTAAACACAAAAATGTCTTGAAAAAAAACTGTATCTATATATATTGATTGAAAATTGTATTTACAACTTTACCGAACTGGCGTCTCAGTTGGACCATTGTTTTGCGAGCTGTGTGTTATAATCAGAAGTCGGCACAAAAGAATAGAACAAAAAAATTGTCGGCAGAGTTGTCATATTTTATACTTTTAACTAAAATAAAATTTTTTTTTTATAAAAAATTTATTAATCAAAAATTTTTCTATATTTTTATCAAAAATGTTTCTATAGAAAATTTTTTTATCAAACATTTTTCTACAGAAAATTTTTTTTTCAAAAATTTTTCTAAAGAAAATTTTTCATCATAAATTAAAAAAAAAATGTTCTGATCAAAAATTTTTCGATAGGAAATTTTTTTTATCAAAAATTTTTTATACAAAATTTTTTATCAAAAATTTTTCTATAGAAAATTTTTTTTATCAAAAATGTTTGTATAGAAAATTTTTTTATCAAAAATGTTTCTATAGAAAATTTTTTTATTAAAAATTTTTCTATAGAAAATTTTTTTCATCAAAAATTTTTTTATAGAGAATTTTTTTCTTCAAAAATTTTTCTATAGAGAAATTATCAAAAAATGTGTACTGAAAAATTATCGAAAAAAATTATCAAAAAAATTTTCTATGGAAAAACTATCAAAAATTTTTTCTATAGAAAAATGATCAAAAAACTTTTCTATAGAAAAATTATCAAAAAATTTTTCTATAGAAAAATTATCAAAAACTTTCTATAGAAAAATTATGAAAAAACTTTTCTATAGAAAAATTGAGAAAAAATGTTTCTATAGAAAAATTTTTTTATGGAAAAATTATAAAAATGTTTCTATAAAAAAATTATCAAAAATTTTTCTATAGGATAATTATTAAAAATTTTTTATAGAGAAAATATAAAAATTTTTCTATAGAAAATATTTTATCCACATTTAGCTATCAAAAGTTTTTCTATAGAAAATTTTTTATCAAAAATTTTTCTGTAGAAAATTTTTTTTTTTAATTTTTCTACAGAAAAATTTTCAAAAATGTTTCTATAGAAAAATTTTCAAAAATGTTTCTATAGAAAAATTTTCAAAAATGTTTCTATAGAAAAATTTTCAAAAATGTTTCTATAGAAAAATTTTCAAAAATGTTTCTATAGAAAAATTATTAAAAACTTTTGTATTGAAAAATTTTTAAAAATTTTTCTATAGAAAATTTTGTTATCAAAAATTTTTCTATAGAAAATTTTGTTATCAAAAGTTTTTATATAGAAAATATTTTATCAAAAATTTTTCTTTTGTTTTTTTTTTTTCTTAAAAATTTTTCTATAGAAAATTTTTTCTCAAAAATTTTTCTTTTGGTTTTTGTTTAAACATTTTTTATTAATAATTATTCCATAGGAAATTTTTTTATCAAAAATGTTTCTATACAAAAATTATAATAAAAAAATTTATCAAAAATAATTCTATTGAAAAGTTTTTTATCAAAAATTTTCTATTGAACAATTTTTTATCAAAAATTTTTCTATAGAAAATAGAGTTGTCATATTTTATATTTTAAATTTTTTATTAAAAAATTTTCTATAGAAAATTTTTTTATCAAAATTTTTTCTATACAAAAATTATAAAAAAAAATTTCTATAGAAAAATTATAAAAAAAAATTTTCCATAAAAAAATTATAAAAAAATTTGTCTATAGAAATATTATCAAAAATTTTTCTATAGAAAAATTATTAAAATTTTTCTATAGAAAAATTATTAAAATTTTTCTATAGAAAAATTATAAAAATTTTTCTATAGAAAAATTATAAAACTTTTTCTATAGAAAAATTATAAAAACTTTTCTATAGAAAAATGATCAAAAATTTTTGTATAGAAAAATAGTCAAACATTTTTGTATAGAAAAATTATCAAAAATTTTTGATAGAAAAATTATCAAAAATTTTTCTATAGAAAATTTATCAAACATTTTTGTATAAAAAAATTATCAAAAATGTTTGTATAGAAAATTATCGAAAATTTTTCTATATAAAAATTATTAAAATTTTTCTATACAAAATTTTTTTATCAAAAATTTTTCTATAGAAATTTTTTTATAAAAAATTTTTTTATAAAAAATTTTTCTATAGAAAATTTGTTTATCAAAAATTTTCTATAGAAAATGTTATTAAAAATTTTTCAATAGATTTTTTTTTTAACAAAATGTTCGGTATTATATTTTTTTTTCTATTAAACCATGGATTTTGTTGCTATAAATTGGATTTGATTTTATTTCTTGTTTCATCCAAATTTCAACTGAATGATTTTAATATTCATTTTCACGAGTTTCATTTATGATCGTTGTATTAACGAAAGTTTCAAAAATTCTTCGGCTTCTGGTGTTATGGGCTCCCTGTGCCTGGATATAATCATGTTAAAACCACATAAAAGTCCCATTTTTTCATTTTGGACAACAAAACGAGACCGAATCGCTGGAAACGACACAAAATCGATAGTTCGAGCCTAAATTTTGATAACAAAATTAAAAAATCTTCAATTGTATTATCATTTGTGTCTCGATTCAACTGAACTGCCAAAAAGAAAGTCGCTAAAAAATCATTCTTGGAAATTTGTTTAGTAAAAATTGATACTCAAAAATTTTCATATTTTATATATTTCCCGCTCAACCAGATGCCACTGTACATTATTAAACATCACAACGTTTTATTGATTACCTTGCAAATGGTCAAATGTTAAAATAAAAGTCTAGAGTTTTTTTTAGGTTTTCTGTTCGTTTCGTTGGTAAATATTAGACGAAAGAGTTTTCGTTTAATTTTGATGGCTATGACTTCAAAGTCATTGGTAGGCTACTGTGGCACGCAATATCTTTGTTAAAACACGATATTTTAATACTTATGTTACATAGTCGGTCTGACTGTCTGTCTTCTGAATACACTAAAAGCTATAATAACTAAAAATGTTAGATTAGAAAAACACCAGAGACGAAAGGACCGACGCGTAGGGGAAACAGACGGTTCTTTTGCATTTTCAGTCGTTTGTTTTGGGGTAGACATATATACATTCATACATATGTATAAACGAATTAATGTATGAATTTACATACGTCGAGTTTACATTCGTACATGGTTAACGTTCGAGTATTTAAAGTGGCAAGTGAACAGTTGTAGTAATTTGTCAGACAAATGTTTTAATACAAATATGTTTATTATTGTATGTCTTGTTGCGTTTTTATGTCTACCAAAGACTATTGATAGTTGCTGTAAATTCCTCTTCATTCTTCCTTCCAAAATGTTGAGGTCTCTAACTGACTCCGAACAGTTAAAGGTGTTTTTTTAATGGTGTTTGTTTTTTCACCTCACCTTCTCACTGGAATTGAAGAATTGGGAGATATAAGAATATAACTGCCAAAATCATTTTAACATTTTAACAAATTCAGTTGTGGTGTTATTTCAAAGAATCACTTTTTGGTTTATTTTTGATTTTTTTTTTACAAATTTAAGGCATCCTTTTCGGAATTACTCCTTGTTTTGGGGAGAAAAATTTAAGTTAAACCCAAAATTAACTCTACATCAAATTTAATCACTTTTGAAATGTGGTTTGGTTGTTGTTCTGTGTTAGTATAGTTAGTATTTTCTTCCAACAAATTTCAAAAAATGCATTTTTGCTGTGATTCTCTTAACCAAATTATCTGTTTGGTTGGTTAGAGTTTTCATTTTAACTCAACTTTGTTTAGTAAAAGTCTTTTGCCAAAATTTTGTGAAAAGGTGAAAAAAAAGTTTTCGAGAATTGTTCACAAATTCCTTATACGTTCATCAAACAAAATTACTTAACTATATACTTTTGACTAATAATAAACTCACGCCTGCATATGAGTAAATGTCCGTATATGTGTCTGTCTGTCTGCCAAATAGCAAGCCTGCCTGCCAATCCTGTCGTGTTTGTTTGTCCGTTTACCTACCAATTTTTACTTTGTGTGATTTTGTATTACTTTTTTCCTTATATTTTCACTTAAGTGGCTGTCATAGAGGAGGTTTTACAGTGAAGAGGAAATAAGTATTTTTTTCTTTATATGAAAATTAGAGGAAATTTGCTTTATAAATTTATAAAAGCAGATACTGACATTATACTTAATTTGTGTTACCTAACTTAAGTAGAACCAAAGATTTTATAATATAAAGATGTTGCACTTTCCATACATTGATTTGCCGCATGGTCGCTTTGAAAACTCCACAAAAAAAGAGAGTATATCGTTTTTACTCTAATTCGGAAATTACTAATGGGTACGATTATCCATTGATAGAAAGCTAAGGCACACACACTTGCTCAATGTTTTTTATCCTTTAACTTCTGATTTGACAGAGAAAAGTGTAATTGTGAAATATCTTTATAATATATTGTCACTCGGTGAACTCTTAACATTTAAGAGTCGGACAAAAAATTAAGGATCTATGATGTTAGATGTTAGTCTATATTCAGAAGAATTGGAAAACTTCTAATATCAAATGAGTTGATGAATTTAGAATAACTGAAAAGCTTTCAAGTTAGACCTTACCTTAAAAAAGTACGAATGGAATAGTCTGTTACCGACGGAAACATCAAACATCGAATGTATATTCAAATACTCTTATTATATTGGTTTAAATTTATACGATTAGGAGAAGAATTACGAAGTTCGTAAGATAATGTGAAAGCTCTTGAAGTAAGAAACCGGTTTAATGCAACCAAATCACATCCCAATAGGTCAATGCTTTTGACTATAGTTTGTTTCTCCAAGACTCCCTGAAACCAAGTTCAACTTAAGCACTGGCGTAATGACAGCCTTTTTCGGAAGAACTCTGTGTTGGAGTCTTGGTTAGGTCCAAATATGGTCCCAATTATTCGATCATGGCTTGGACAAACACTTTTGCTATAAAAAGTTTTTCTATAAAAATATTTTTCTATATAAAGATCTTCGATCAAAATGTTTTTCGATAGAAAAATATTCGATCAAAATATTTTTGCGATAAAAATAATTTTCTATAAAAAAATTTTCGATAAAAAAATTTTTCTATAGGAATTTTTCGCTATAAATATTTTTCGTCAGCAAAATCATCGATGAAAATATTTTTCAATAAAAATATTTGCTATAAAAATATTTTTCTCTAAAAAAGATTTCGATAAAAATATTTTTCAATAGAAAAATTTAAGATAAAAATATTTTTCAATAGAAAAATTTAAGATAAAAATATTTTTCAATAGAAAAATTTAAGATAAAAATATTTTTCAGTAGAAGAATTTAAGATAAAAATATTTTTCAATAGAAAAATTTGCGATAAAAATATTTTTCAGTAAAAAAAAAAAATTAAAAAAAAAATTTTGATAAAAAAATTTTCTATAGAAAAAATTTTGAATAAAAAAGTTTTAGTGCAATGCATGAAGTAAAACATTTTAAAAAAAATTCTATAGAAAAAATTTTGATAAAAAAATTTTTTATAGAAAAATTTTTGATATAAAATTTTCTATAGAAAATTTTATATCAAAAATTTTCTATAGAAAATTTTATATTAAAAATTTTTGATATAAAATTTTCTATAGAAAATTTTTGATATAAAATTTTCTATAGAAAATTTTTGATATAAAATTTTCCATGAAAAGTTTTTGATATAAAATTTTCTATAGAAAATTTTTGATATAAAATTTTTTATAGAAAATTTTTGATATAAAATTTTCTATAGAAAATTTTTGATATAAAATTTTCTATAGAAAATTTTTGATATAAAATTTTCTATAGAAAATTTTTGATATAAAATTTTCTATGGAAAATTTTTGATATAAAATTTTCTATGGAAAATTTTTGATATAAAATTTTCTATGGAAAATTTTTGATATTAAATTTTCTATAGAAAATTTTTGATATAAAATTTTCTATGGAAAATTTTTGATATAAAATTTTCTATGGAAAATTTTTGATATAAAATTTTCTATAGAAAATTTTTGATATAAAATTTTCTATAGAAAATTTTTGATATAAAATTTTCTATACAAAATTTTTGATATAAAATTTTCTATAGAAAATTTTTGATATAAAATTTTCGATACAAAATTTTTGATATAAAATTTTTGATATAAAATTTTCTATAAAAAATTTTCTATAGAAAATTTTTGATATAAAATTTTCTATAGAAAATTTTTGATATAAAATTTTCTATAGAAAATTTTTGATATAAAAGTTTCTATAGAAAATTTTTGATGTAAAATCTTCTATAGAAAATTTTTGATATAAAATTTTCTATAGAAAGTTTTTGATATAAAATTTTCTTTAGGAAATTTTTTATATAAAATTTTCTTTAGGAAATTTTTGATATAAAATTTTCTATAGAAAATTTTTGATATAAAATTTTTATAGAAAAATTTTTGATATAAAATTTTCTATAGAAAATTTTATATCAAAAATTTTTAATATAAAATTTTCTATGGAAAATTTTTGATATAAAATTTTCTATAGAAAATTTTTGATATAAAATTTTCTATAGAAAATTTTTGATATAAAATTTTCTATAGAAAATTTTCTATAGAAAATTTTTGATATAAAATTTTCTATAGAAAATTTTTGATATAAAAGTTTCTATAGAAAATTTTTGATATAAAATTTTCTATAGAAAATTTTTGATATAAAATTTTCTTTAGGAAATTTTTGATATAAAATTTTCTATAGAAAATTTTTGATATAAAATTTTCTATAGAAAATTTTTGATATAAAATTTTCTATAGAAAATTTTTGATATAAAATTTTCTATAGAAAATTTTTGATATAAAATTTTCTATAGAAAATTTTTGATATAAAATTTTCTATAGAAAATTTTTGATATAAAATTTTCTATAGAAAATTTTTGATAAAAAATTTTCTATAGAAAATTTTTGATATAAAATTTTCTATAGAAAATTTTTGATATAAAATTTTCTATAGAAAATTTTTGATATAAAATTTTCTATAGAAAATTTTTGATATAAAATTTTCTTTAGAAAATTTTTGATATAAAATTTTCTATAGAAAATTTTTGATATAAAATCTTCTATAGAAAATTTTTGATATAAAATTTTCTATAGAAAATTTTTGATATAAAATTTTCTATAGAAAATTTTTAATATAAAATTTTCTATAGAAAATTTTTAATATAAAATTTTCTATAGGAAATTTTTAATATAAAATTTTCTATAGGAAATTTTTGATATAAAATTTTCTATAGGAAATTTTTGGTATAAAATTTTCTATAGGAAATTTTTGGTATAAAATTTTCTATAGAAAATTTTTGATATAAAATTTCTATAGAAAATTTTTGATATAAAATTTTCTACAGAAATTTTTGATATAAAATTTTCTATAGAAATTTTTGGTATAAAATTGTCTATAGAAACAATTTTTGATAAAAATATTAAAAAAAAGGAATACATTTTTTTTAATACCAATTGTATACAAAATTTTTGATTCAAAAAAAGGAAATTTTCTCTTTTTAAACATCAGAACTATATAAACAATGAAGAAAATACAAATATTAGTTAAAAGCATAAAAAACGACAACTCTGCCTACGATTTTCCATAATGAACCAAATAAGTACTTACTACTTTTACTCTCCACTGTAACTGTGATGCATATTGTGTCAAATGCTATATATTTTTGTTTAAACCAAAATCACCGATCCATTTAAAGTGAGTACCCAATTATATGTTTATTCTACCACAAAAATATATTCTTGGCTTAAACCTCTCTGATTCACTTCATTGTTGCGCCTGCTATGGCTGGGCTGTGCTGTTCTTTTCTATATAAGATTCTGATTATTTTTAGGTCAGTTAGGCGTTTTCCTGCACGTTGACAACAAAATTTACTTGGCCAAAAGCGATAATTCTTAAGATGCTGTGACAACTAAATTGCTAACTCCGCCATATAAACATTATAATGTCTGAACATTTTGCAAAAACGTCCAAAACAATGAAGTTAAACGCGCAGGAAAGTTTAGCAGAGTGATGTTTAGCTGCTTCACCTCCAACTTAAAATTCAAAGTTATTGTTTGCCGGTTGTTGAATGAAATGGCCGAAAATTTGGATTTTGGGTTTAAAATTCAAAACGCGAAAATTAGGAAGTTGTACGAGGTTGGTTTAAGAATTAGATAGAAAAAGTAATTGAAGGAAATTTTTTAATTAAAGTGAGAATATAAAGCTTTCTAGTTAATATTTCAAAAACCAAGTTCATTTTTATTAGCCAACCCTCGTTTGGCTAGTCATCAAATTCTGTGGCTAAAGTATTTATTATTGCTTCTTGTTTGCAGGCGTAGACATGATGGATTCCAATGAATTGTAGCAGTAAACTCTGTATATATTGTACATATTGCCAAGTGCATCAAACAGCTCCATAGACTTTGCCATCGTCATCATCAACCAGCCTAACAGAAAAAGGTAAGATTCAAACTTAATACTTATTCTCATACTCAAACTCGTACTTATGTAAAAAATGTATACCTTACTTTCAGCTTACTTTAGAAGAAGTATAGAAGGTATGTTTTATTTTTTAATATTGCTTCATTTTTACGGAATTTTGTAATTGCTATATTATTTTGTATATAACTTTGGCATTTCAAGCTGTTTCAAACAGCACCAAACCAAAAAGCAAAAAAAAGTAACTGCCAACTGAACTGAACTGCCAAAGTGAAATAAAACCAAAAAATTTATATGAAACTTTGGGTAATTTTTTCTTCTGATTTTTTGTTGTTTATTTACTCGAAAAGTTAATAAGTGTTTGCTTATAAACAAAAACAGAAACAAAAATATGTAACTACGGCACTACAATGAAAAGGTGTAGTAAATCAACATTAACAAGTTGGATACATACTCGTAGAAGAAATATGTTGCATCATTCTTTGAAGGAGTGATCTTATCGAAGGGATAGAGACATTTCGAAATTTACCTTATTTTTATAATAAATTTTTTAAAAATTTTTTATTTTCATAGGAAATTTTTTAAAAATTTATTATTTTTATAGGAAATTTTTCAAAATTTCTTATTTTTATAGGAGATTGTTCGAAATTTCTTATTTTTATGGAAAATTTTTCAAAAAATTTTTTATTTTTATAAGAAATTTTTAAAAATTTCTTATTTTTAGGGAGACTTTTAAAAAATTTCTTAATTTTATAGAATTTTTTTTTTATATTTTTTTATATATCAAAAATTTTTTTTTTTTGTAGGAAATTTTTCAAAAATATTTATTTTTCTATAACATTTTTTTAATAATATTGTATTTTTCTCGAAGATTCTAGAAAATTTATACCGAAAATTTTCTATAGAAAAATTTTATACTGAAAATTTTCTATAGAAAAATTTTATACTGAAAATTTTCTATAGAAAAATTTTATACCGAAAATTTTCTATAGAAAAATTTTATACCGAAAATTATCTATAGAAAAATTTTATACCGAAAATTTTCTATAGAAAATTTTTATACCGAAAATTTTCTATAGAAAAATTTTATACCGAAAATTTTCTATAGAAAAATTTTATACCGAAAATTTTCTATAGAAAAATTTTATACCGAAAATTTTCTATAGAAAAATTTTATACCGAAAATTTTCTATAGAAAAATTTTATACCGAAAATTTTCTATAGAAAAATTTTATACCGAAAATTTTCTATAGAAAAATTTTATACCGAAAATTTTCTATAGAAAAATTTTATACCGAAAATTTTCTATAGAAAAATTTTATACCGAAACTTTTCTATAGAAAAATTTTATACAGAAAATTTTCTATAGAAAAATTTTATACCGAAAATTTTCTATAGAAAAATTTTATACCGAAAATTTTATATAGAAAAATTTTATACCGAAAATTTTATATAGAAAAATTTTATACTGAAAATTTTCTATAGGAAAATTTTATACCGAAAATTTCTATAGAAAAATTTTATACCGAAAATTTCTATAGAAAAATTTTGTACCGAAAATTTTCTATAGAAAAATTTTATACCGAAAATTTTCTATAGAAAAATTTTATACCGAAAATTTTCTATAGAAAAATTTTATACCGAAAATTTTCTATAGAAAAATTTTATACCGAAAATTTTCTATAGGAAAATTTTATACCGAAAATTTCTATAGAAAAATTTTATACCGAAAATTTCTATAGAAAAATTTTGTACCGAAAATTTTCTATAGAAAAATTTTATACCGAAAATTTTCTATAGAAAAATTTGGTATCAAAATTTTCTATAGAAAAATTTTGTATTGAAAATTTTCTATAGAAAAATTTTGTATCAAAAATTTGCTATAGAAAAATTTTATACAGAAAATTTTCTATAGAAAAATTTTATACAGAAAATTTTCTATAGAAAAATTTTATACAGAAAATTTTCTATAGAAAAATTTTATACCGAAAATTTTCTATAGAAAAATTTTATACCGAAAATTTTCTATAGAAAAATTTTATACCGAAAATTTTCTATAGAAAAATTTTATACCGAAAATTTTCTATTGAAACATTTTATACCGAAAATTTTCTATAGAAAAATTTTATACCGAAAATTTTCTATAGAAAAATTTTATACCGAAAATTTTCTATAGAAAAATTTTATATCGAAAATTTTCTATAGAAAAATTTTATACCGAAAATTTTCTATAGAAAAATTTTATACCGAAAATTTTCTATAGAAAAATTTTATACCGAAAATTTTCTATAGAAAAATTTTATACTGAAAATTTTCTATAGAAAAATTTTATACTGAAAATTTTCTATAGAAAAATTTTATACTGAAAATTTTCTATAGAAAAATTTTATACCGAAAATTTTCTATAGAAAAATTTTATACCGAAAATTTTCTTTAGAAAAATTTTATACCGAAAATTTTCTATAGAAAAATTTTATACCGAAAATTTTCTATAGAAAAATTTTATACCGAAAATTTTCTATAGAAAAATTTTATACCGAAAATTTTCTATAGAAAAATTTTATACCGAAAATTTTCTACAGAAAAATTTTATACCGAAAATTTTCTACAAAAAAATTTTATACCGAAAATTTTCTATAGAAAAATTTTATACCGAAAATTTTCTATAGAAAAATTTTATACCGAAAATTTTCTATAGAAAAATTTTATACTGAAAATTTTCTATAGAAAAATTTTATACCGAAAATTTTCTATAGAAAAATTTTATACCGAAAATTTTCTATAGAAAAATTTTATACCAAAAATTTTCTATAGAAAAATTTTAAACCAAAAATTTTCTATAGAAAAATTTTATACCGAAAATTTCTATAGAAAAATTTTAAGCCGAAAATTTTCAATAGAAAAATTTTATACCGAAAATTTTCTATAGAAAAATTTTATACCGAAAATTTCCTATAGAAAAATTTTATACCGAAAATTTTCTATAGAAAAATTTTTTGCCGAAAAATTTTATACCGAAAATTTTATACCGAAAAATTTTATACCGAAAATTTTTTACAGAAAATTTTCTAAATTTTGTAAACAAAATTTTCTTTAGAAAAATTTTGTATCAAAATTTTATATCGAAAATTTTTTATAGAAAAATTTTATATAGAAAATTTTCTATAGAAAAATTTTATATAGAAAATTTTCTATAGAAAAATTTTATTTAGAATATTTTCTATAGACAAATTTTATATAGAAAATTTTCTATAAAAAAATTGTATAAAAGAAATTCTCTATAGAAACATTTTGTTCCGAACATTTTCTATTAAAAAAATTTTTCTAGAAGATTTGACACGTTTCTTAATTTTACAGGACATTTTTCTTATTTTTATAAAAATTTCTTATTTTTATTAAAATTTCTTATTTTTATAAAAATTTTTAAAGTTTATAAAAATTTATTTTTTTATTTTTAAATTTCTTATTTTTATAAAAATTTCTTATTTTTATAAAAACTTCTTATTTTAAAAAAAATTTCTTATTTTTATAAGAATTTCTTATTTTTATAAAAATTTCTTATTTTTATACAAATTTTTTATAAGTATTAAATTTCTTATATTTTTATAAAAATTTCTTATTTTTATAAAAATTTCTTATTTCGATAAAAATTTCTTAATTTTTAAAAAATTATTTTATAAAAATTTCTTATATTATAAAAGTTTCTTAATTTTTTTATCTTATTTTTATAAGAAATTTTTCAAAAATTTTGTATTTTCATAGGAAATTTTTCAAAAATTTCTTATTTTTATAGGAAATTTTTCAAAAATTTTCTTATTTGTTTAGGGAATTTTACCATTTTTTTTATTTTTGTATGGAATTTTATAAAATTTTCATAAGTTTAAAGGAAGGTCTTCAAAAGTTTTCTTTTGTTCTTTTTATAGAAAGTTTTACAAAAATATATTTTTTTCGGAAATTTTTCAAAAAAATTTTTTTTTATGGGAAATTTTTCAAAATTTTCTGAAAAGGATTATTTTATTTTCATAGAATTTTTTTTTTTAAATTTCTTAATTATATAGGATAAATTTCAAAAATTTCTGAAGTGTTATTACGGCACAGCCGAATGGAACAGTCTTACAGGTTCTTAATGTAGTGATCCCGCATTAGATCATGATGGACAGGGTCTATAATATGAATGTGTTAAATTTTGTTAAAATTTTTTTGTGAACCGTCGTGGTATAGCAGGTTAGTCATCCGCCTAGCATACAAGAGGTCCCAAGTTCAATCCCCGATCAGACCAATAAATTTTCCAAAAAGCGGCGGTTCATCTCATAACTCAGCTAGCCACTGGTTATTGAGTATATTAGACTATGTAAAACTTCTCTAGCTAATGCATTTGCCATACGGAGCTGGATATCTAATAAAAGCATCGTCATGATCATCGTTATGTGATCAGTGATAGTTATATGTTTATATCGTTTCTGTATTCTGTTTTCATTTAGAGTTTGGGGAAACTTTGCCTTTCTTTGATATGACGAATTTAGTCTTTTATTTGATCTAGTTCAAATTTTTATCTACGAGCAATACAAACGGATAAGTGTTCTACAAAGCGTTTTAAAAGAGAGATAGTGTTTGATTTGAATACTATTATTCCTTTCGAATTAATGTATTAGTTTTCCGGAAATGAAATAAGCGATTTAGCCACACCAACTTATGTTTTCCGAAAACTGAAAATATGTTCCATTCTTTGATTTCGCTGACTTCTGTCACAAGTCTGCATCCGTGGAAAATACAATAACTTTTCAGAGTGTGTTTTTTTTGTTTCTTCCTCGGCATTTGTTGTCTTGTGTTGTTGCAAGAAAGTATTTCGTGAATTTTGCGAGTTGTTAATTTAATTTAACACACACTCACATGGGGATGGCAGTTGTTCTTAACGATTTCTGGTTGTTGTGTTTAAACATTTTTGTTTATTGTTGTTGTTTTATGTTGTTGTCGTTGCTAGTGTTTTTTATCTCTTTATAACTTTATCTGGAGTTATTAAAACAAGGAAGGACTCTGTTTTTTTGTTGTTGTTTTGTTCGTTTCAGTTCTCTACTTCGGTCGTTGAATTATAACTGGAGAATATTAAAAATAAAAGAACCCTCATAAATCCTAGTCATAGAAAGAGCATAAATTTCTCCTGGTTAAGATTTCAAGTGTTTTATGTTGCCAGCGTTTTTTTCTTTCTTTCTTAACTATATTTATACATAATTCTGTTGCATTTTTTGTTGGTATCTTTAAAAACTTTTGTTGAAACGATTAAATGCGGAAGTGTTGAAATAAGTTTTCTGTTTCTTTTTTTCCCCAGTTTTTGAGTTTTTTTTTTTGCTATTTTTTGCTGTTTTATAAGAGAAAAATAAATAATAAATATAAATTGTGCATATGAAACAACAGACTTAATCGTATTCAAACATACGCTCAGAAGACACGATTACTCCTTGTAACCTATGTATGCATTTGGATGTGTCTAGTAGACATTTCTTTAAAAGATGACCATTTAGTTTGTAATATTTTTGTTTGGTCAACGCTCGAGCTTTGGACCTTTGACTGCCGGCAACACTTATTGAGACTTACTGTATGTTGAAACGGGAAAATTTACAACAATCATTTTTAAAAAAGTTTTATGAAGATTTTTGTCCCGGCAATTAAAAACACAAAGACAGTGGGTTTCTGTAGAGGAAAGTTCTAAAAGGGATCTTATATAACTATTACATTTAACTATTGTATATAAAACTACTATAACTATTATATATAAAACCGATTTTTTTCCTTAGCCGATCCAAATTATAAGTTTCAAAAACCTTGGTCGAAAGCTCTAGAAAAGTTTTGATATAAAACTATTTAGAAAAAATTGTTGATATAAAATGTTTTACGTACATTTTTATATCCTTTACAAACAGGTAAAAGGTAGAAAGGGAATAAGTTATGTCCGACATATGTAACGCATAGTAATATACAAAATCGAGTCAGAATCAATTCCATAGTTGGACCATTTATATTGAAAATTAAATCGGTTCCTTATTTTTGGCACCTTCCAGAGGTCAGGTTTTCCATAATTTTTATCAAATTAAAAAAAATCGGTACGTACATATATGACCATTAAAAACATGCAAATCTTTCTATAAAAATTTTGTAAATTGGGTAAATATTTTGATGTTAAAATTTTTTTACAGAAAATTTTTGATGCAAATTTCTTTTTTATAGAAAAAGTTTAATGTAATATTTTTTTGAGAAAAATTTTGATATAAAATTTTTTATAAAAAATTTCTTATAAAAAATTTTTTTATACAAAATTTCTTATATAAAAAATTTTTGTGTAAAATTTTTCAGAGAAAATTTTTGATGTAAAATTTTTTAAAAAAAATTTTTAATGTAAAAGTTTTTTAGAGAAAACTTTGATATGTAGATTTTTTTAAATGGTCATGATCTTTCGGTATAGAAAATTTATGACAAAAATTTCTTATAGAAAATTCTCGTTGTAAAGTTGTTGTATAGAAAATTTTTGAGGTAAAATACTTCATAGAAAAGTTTTTATAAAAAGTTTTTCACAAGAACATTTTGATGTAAAATATAAAAAAAAATAATTTTTGATATACAGTTTTTTATAGAAAAGTTTTTATTCAAAAAGAAGAGTATTTGCATTTGATCCCAAGGTAGATGAAAACTGAAAAATGTTTGTTTTTCTTCAGTCGATGATCTACGCTTTTACTTATGGTTTATGAACATAATTCTGAAAAGTTGTGTTTGTAAATATAGTAATAATGCGAGGTTTTCGATCTGTCTAAATTGGGGATAATCCTCCTGAAGAGATGGCTTAACCAACTATCGAAACGCGTCGAGGAATTTGGTTTCTCCGCAAACATTTTTTAGCTTTTTATCAATAAATTGATCTGTTACATTAATAAATAAATGTAACAGGTTTGGGATCAAATGCAAATACTCTTATTTTTGAATAATATTTACATCCAGACTATTTTGTTATTTTTTGAAAAGTTTTTATGTAAAATTTTTCTAAAAAATTGTTGATATTTTTAGAGAAAAATAAATTTTGATGGATAATTTTTTAAATGGTCTTGATCCTTCGATGTAGAAAATTGCTAGCAAAAATTTGTTTGTAAAAATTTGTAAAATTTCCCATAGAAAATTTTTTATATAAAATTTTCCATAGAAAATTTTTTATATAAAATTTTTTTATAGAAAATTTTTGATATAAAATTTTTCATTGAAAAATTTTGATGTACAATTGTTCATAGAAAAGTTTAAAAGAAGAAGTTTTCAAGGCAAATTTTTGATGTAATATTTTTTTTTATTTTTTAGAACAATTTTAAATACACAAATTGTTTAGAGAAAAATTTTAATATTATAGTTTTAAGAGAAAATTTTTGATGTAGAATTTTTTAAATGGTCATGAAAAACATTGCCAACAGTAATTTATACAGAAAATTCTCGTTGTAAAATTTTTGTATAGAAAATTTTTCATAGAAAATTTTTGATATACAATTTTTCATAGAAATTTTTTTATGTAAAATTTTTCATAGAAAAGTTTTGATGTAAAAATTCTTCGTAGAAAAGTTTTGATGTAAAAATTTTTACAGAAAATTTTTGATGTAAAGTTTTTTTTATAAACGTTTTTCAGAGAAAATTTTTCATACAAAATTTTTTTATAGAAAAATTTTAATACAAAAGATTTTTAGAGAATAGTTTTTATGTAAAATTTTTTAAATGATCATGATCCTTTTATGTAGAAAATTGGTAACAAAAATTTGTTATAGAAAATTCTCGTTTTAAATTTTTGTATAGAAAATTTTTCTGTAAAATTTTTCATACAAAATTTTTGATGTAAAAATTTTTATAGAAAATTTTGGTGTAAAATTTGTTATAAAAGAGTTTTGATGTAAAATTTTTCATAGAAAATTTTTGATGTTAAATTTTTTTGAAATAATTTTAATGTAAAAGTTTTTTAGAGAATATTTTTGATATAAAATTTTTTTAAAGAAAAATTTTAATTTTAATTTTAGAGAAAATTTTTGATGTTGAATTTTTTGACAATTATTTGTATAGAAAATTCTTGTTGTAAAATTTTTGTATGACAAAGTTTTGATGTAAAATTCTTCATAGAAAATTTTTGATATAAAATTTTTCATAGAATATTTTTGATGTAAAATTTTTCATAGAAAAGTTTGATGCAAAATTTTCCTTGCAAATTAAAAAAAATCATTTAAAATTAAAAAAAAAATAATGTTAAAGTTTTTGATGTAGAATTTTTTTATTGGTCTTGATCCTTTGATATAGAAAATGGTTGACAAAATTTTGTTATAGAAAATTTTGGATGTAAAATAAAAAAAAATTAATGTAAAAGTTTTTTAGAGAAAATTTAATATGTAGAATTTTTTAAAGGGTTATCATCCTCCGATATAATTATTTAATGACAAAAAATTTTTATTAAACATTCTGGTTCTATGCAAAATAGAAAATTTTTGATGTAATATTTTTTATAGAAAATTTTTGATATAAAATTTTTCATAGAAAAGTTTTCATATAAAATTTTTTAATCATAATTTTTGACGTAAAATATTTTTAAAATTTTTTTTCATATTTAATATAAAATTTTTCATAGAAAAGTTTTGATGTAAAATTTTTCAAAAAGAAGTGTATTTGCATTTGATCCCAAATCTGTTACATTTATTTATTAATGTAACAGACCAATTTATTGATAAAAGCCAAAAAATGTTTGCGGAGAAACCAAATTCCTCGACGCGTTTTGATGGTTGGTTAAGCCATCTCTTCAGGAGGATTATCCCCAATTTAGACAGATCGAAAACCTCGCATTATTACTAAATTTACAAACAAAACTATTAAGAATTATGTTCATAAACCAAAAGTAAAAGCGTAGATTATCGACTGAACAAAAACAAACATTTTTCAGTTTTCATCTACCTTCACTTCCCACATTCTTGTTTGTTTTTGTTCAGTCGATAATCTACGCTTTTACTTTTGGTTTATGAACATAATTCTTGAAAGTTATGTTTGTAAATTTAGTAATAATGCGAGGTTTTCGATCTGTCTAAATTGGGGATAATCCTCCTGAAGAGATGGCTTAACCAACCATCGAAACGCGTCGAGGAATTTGGTTTCTCCGCAAACATTTTTTGGCTTTTTATCAATAAATTGGTCTGTTACATTAATAAATAAATGTAACAGATTTGGGATCAAATGCAAATACACTTCTTTTTGAATAATATTTACATCCCGACTATTTTGTTATTTTTTGGTAAAATTTTTCATAAAAAATTTTTTATGCTAAATTTTTAAAAAAAAAAATTTTCATGTAAAATAAAAAAAAAAAGTCATGAAAAATTTTTTATTTTTGATGTAGAATTTTTTTATTGGACTTGATCCTTTTATATAGAAAATTGTTGATAATAGAAAATTTCTGATGTAAAAGTCTTAATAACAAATTTTTGATATAAAATTTGTTAATGAAAAATTTTATTAAAAAACCTTTTAAAACATTTAATAATTTTTATTAATTTTTAAAAGAAAATTTTTGATGAAAAATTGCGGTCCTAGTAACTGTAAGTGTAAGTTGATGTAAAATTGTTGATGTAGAATTTTTTTAATGGTATATTGATATTTTAAATTTTTGATAAAAATATTAGATATAAAATTTTTTATAGAAAATAGTTTTTCAAAGAAAATTTTTATGTGCAATTTTTCATAGAAACATTTTGAAGTAAAATTTTTTATAGAAAGATTTCGATGCAAAACATTTCATTAAAAATTTTGATACATATTTTTATAGATAATTTAAATACGGGTTGCGGTTGTAGTAACCTTAAGAAATTTATGAAGTTTCTTTTAATCCAAATTATGTTTTACATTGATCGTTTTGAAAAAAACCGCTAAAAAAGAGAGTACATATACCTCTTTTACTCAAATTCTGAAACAACTAATTGAGACGATTATAAAATGAGTGGAAGCTAAGGCTCACACACGTGCTCACGAAATGAGTGTTTGTTGTGCGTTTATATATTTTTTATTGATCTTTATTCACTTTAATTTTTCACTTTAATATTTTTCATAGAAAATTTTTGATATAAAATTTTTCATAGAAAAGTTTTCATATAAAATTTTTTAATCATAATTTTTGACGTAAAATATTTTTAAAATTTTTTTTTCAAATTTGATATAAAATTTTTCATAGAAAAGTTTAGATGTAAAATTTTTCATAGAAATGTTTTTATGTAAAATTTTTCATAAAAAATTTTTTATGCTAAATTTAAAAAAAAAAAATTTTCATGTAAAATAAAAAAAAAAAAAATCATGAAAAAATTTTTATTTTTGATGTAGAATTTTTTTACTGGTCTTGATCCTTTTATATAGAAAATTGTTGATAATAGAAAATTTTAGATGTAAAAGTCTTAATAACAAATTTTTGATATAAAATTTGTTAATGAAAAATTTTATAAAAAACCTTTTAAAACATTTAATAATTTTTATTAATTTTTAAAAGAAAATTTTTGATGAAAAATTGCGGTCCTAGTAACTGTAAGTGTAAGTTGATGTAAAATTGTTGATGTAGAATTTTTTTAATGGTATATTGATATTTTAAATTTTTGATAAAAATATTAGATATAAAATTTTTTATAGAAAATAGTTTTTCAAAGAAAATTTTTATGTGCAATTTTTCATAGAAATGTAAAATTTTTTATAGAAAGATTTCGATGCAAAACATTTCATTAAAAATTTTGATACATATTTTTATAGATAATTTAAATACGGGTTGCGGTTGTAGTAACCTTAAGAAATTTATGAAGTTTCTTTTAATCCAAATTATGTTTTACATTGATCGTTTTGAAAAAAAACCCCTAATAAAGAGAGTACATATACCTCTTTTACTCAAATTCTGAAACAACTAATTGAGACGATTATAAAATGAGTGGAAGCTAAGGCTCACACACGTACTCACGAAATGAGTGTTTGTTGTGCGTTTATATATTTTTTATTGATCTTTATTTACTTTAATTTCACATTTAATAGACAAAAATGTATGAAGGGCAATATCTTTATATTATATTGTCTTTGATTTTGCTTCATTCTTCATCCAGTCAGTATTACAGTCTAGTTCTATTAGAAAATTATGGATCTTCTTAATATCAATACAGCTCCACTGTACATTCTCTATATTTCTTAATGGTCATCGGTTTGGTTCCTCTAGCCAAATGTTGTTATTATTAATTTTCATCTTTATGCTTTTCTTCCGAAAGTGGTTTAACCCAACGGCTTTTTAAATAGTTTTGTTGTTTTATTTATTATTCACTTACATACCTCGAACAGGGTCCAAAGTCACATAAAAAAAAACAAATAACAGTCAGTCAAGTTTAAGCATAAGATACTCTACATGACTAAGGGGAAAACATAATGGCTTTATTGGACTTGAGTATTTATGTCTTGTGCTAGGATTCATATAAGATCTTTAAGGAAATATTTACAGATTTGAAGAAAATTAATTAAAGTAAATAGTTGATGTTTAAATGCATATGATCGGTTAACTTTAATATCGATGTTACAAAACCCATTATACCCATCTTTATAAGTGTAGGGTACAAATATGTTTAAGCTAAAAAAATCCACTATAACAAATTCTCTATGATAGATGACTGGTCTAAGACTCCAGGCTTACAAATAATTTTCATTATGAATAATTGCCACACATTGGCAACGATGACAATTTTTATGGTTACTTTTATGGCCTCTCTCACAAACATGTAGACTCGTTCCCTGATCCTGTACATAATCTCTTCTAGAAGTAGAATATAAATAATAAAAATTAACCACAAATTCGATCATAAAACTTTTTCTTGATGGCAAAACGTTTATTCCTTTCATTCATCTCATGGAAAAAAATTATATTTATTAATTCTTTGTCTTAAACGCTTACGCTGCTGTTTTTACAACTTCGATAATCATTTGGGTTGACTTTGGTGATGAGATTTTTGTTGTTAGTCTAACTTTGGCCAGAGTTGGTCTGGGGTTGTACCAACTGACAGTCGTGTTAGTGTTGCATGTTTCCGTTTAGTTTTTTGTTGTTGTTATTGGTTTATTTTATTATAGTAATTTTTTTGCTGCATTTTCTTTTTTAATTTTGGTGAGAATATAAAGTCACGCATGCATTAAAATTAATTTTTGCTAAACAGTAAAAGACATAAAAGTCAGTTTTTCTTTATAATTTCTAAGAAAAATATAAATGTCAGTTAGTAAAGTTGTGATCCTTGGTTTGGTTTTTATTGCTATATAAGGAGTAAAATCATTCCAAAGTTTAAAAGTAGGTATTTGGTATCTATTTATACATTTTTTTCAGGGATATAGATACATCTCCTTAAAATTTTCGATATTTAATTTTGTTCACGGAAAAACCAAGAAAATTTTTATTTCTTTTAAGAAAATTTTCGTTATAAAAAAGTATTTTAATATGAACCTTTTGATAACAAATTTTTCTTTTCAAAATTTTGCATAAAAAAAGTTTATAGAAAAGTTTTTTCTCAAAAATTTTAAAGAAAAGCTTTTATTTTATATAAAAATGTTTATAGAATATTTTTGATGAAAAAATTTTAGTTAAAAATTGTTGATGTTAGCATTTTTTCGAAAATTTCTTATTTAAAAATTGTTATGAAAACTTTTTTAAAAAATTTTTTGAGGTAAAATGTTTTATTATAGAAAATTTTTGTTGTAAAATTTTTTTAAAGAAAATTTTTGATGTAAAACTTATTAAAGAAAATTTTCGATGTAAAATTTTTTATGTAAAATTTTTGACGTTAAGATTTTTTAAAAAATTTTTTGAGGTAAAATGTTTTATTATAGAAAATTTTTGTTGTAAAATTTTTTTAAAGAAAATTTTTGATGTAAAACTTATTAAAGAAAATTTTCGATGTAAAATTTTTTATTTAAAATTTTTGACGTTAAGAAGATTTTGACGTACAATTTTTTATAATAATTATTCGATATTAAATTTTTTATAGAAAGGTTTTTTTTATGGAAAATTTGTAATGTAAATTTTTTTATAGAAATTTTTAAGGTAAACATTTTTTATAGAAAATTTTTAATATAAAAATTTTTCTAGAAACTTTGTGATGCAAATTTTTTTATAGAAAATTTTTGATGCAAACAAATTTATAGAAAATTTTTAATGTAAAAATTTTTAATACAAACTTTTTGATTTCAAAATTTTTTTATAGAAAATTGTTCATGTAAAAAATTTTAATAAAAGGTTTTGATGTAAAAAATTTTGTACAGAGAATTTTAGATGTAAAATTTTTAATAGAAAATTTTTGATGTGCAAATTTTTTATAGAAAATTTTTTATGTACAAATTTTTTGTAAAAAATTTTTGATTTAAAAACTATTTTTAGAAAATTTTGGATGTAAAATTTTTTATAGAAAAATTTTAAAAAACTTTTTAAGAAATTTTATGATGTAAACATTTTCAGAAAATTTTTGATGACAAAAATTTTTTATCAAAAATTTTTGATGTCGAAAAAATTAATAGAAAATTTTTGATGTAAAATTTTTTTTACAGAAATTTTTGACTAAAAGTTTTTGATGTATAACTCTTTTAAGAAATTTTTTAATGGAAAATTCTTTTACAGAAAATGTTGGATATAAAATTTTTTTTACAGAAAGTGTTTGATACAAAAATTTTTTATAGAAAATTTTAGATGTAAAAATTTTTTATAGAAATTTTTTCATATAAAAAAGTTAAATAGAAAATTTGTTGTAAACATTTTTATAAAAAATTTTTGATGTAAAAAGTTTTTTCGAAAAATTTTGATGCAAAAATTTTGTACAGAAAATTTTAGATGTAAAATTTTTTAAAGAAAATTTTTGATATAGAAATTTTTTATAGAAAAATTTTGATTTAAAAACTTTTTTTTAGAAAATTTTGGATGTTTAATTTTTTATAGAAAATTTTTGAAAAACTCTTTAAGACATTTTTTGATGTAGACATTTGTATAGAAAATTTTTCGTGTACAAATTTTTTATCGAAAATTTTTAAAGTAAAAATTTTTTATAGAAAATTTTTGATACAAAAATTTTTAATAGAAAATATTTTACAGAAAATGTTTGATGTAAAAATTTTTTATAGAAAATATTTGATGTAAAAATTTTTTAAAGAAAATTTTTGATGTAAAAATTTTTTATCGAAAATTTTTTATATAATTGAAATTTTTATATAAAAAATTTTCGATAAAAAATTTTTACATCAAAAATTTTCGATAAAAAATTTTTACATCAAAAATTTTGAATGTAAAAAATTTTTATAGAAAATTTTTCATCTAAAAATTTTTATAGAAAAATTTTGGTGTAAAAATTTTGTATAGCGAATTTTATATGTAAAATTTTTTATAGAAAACTTTTGGTGCACAAATTTTTTAGAAAATTTTTGATGAAAAAACTATTTTTACAAAATTTTGGATGTAAATTTTTTTCAAAAAATTTTTTAAAAAATGTTTGATAAACTTTTTAAGAAATTTTTTGATGTAAACATTTCTATAGAAAATTTTTCATGTACAAATTTTTTATCGAAAATTTTTGAAGTAAAAATTTTTTTACAGAAAATTTTTGATACAAAATTTTTTTATAGAAAATGTTTGATGTAGAAATTTTTTATATAAAATATTTGATGTAAAAATTTTTTATAGAAAATTTTTGATGCAAAATTTTTTTATCGAAAATTTTTTATATAAAAATTTTAAGAAAAAATTTTTGATGTAAAAAAATTTTATAGAAAATTTTTCATCTAAAAATTTTGATATAAAAATTTTGTATAGAGAATTTTATATGTAAAATTTTTTATAGAAAATTTTTGATGTAAAATTTTTTATAGAAAATTTTTGATGTAAAATTTTTTAAAGAAAATTTTTGATGTAAAATTTTTTATAGAAAATTTTTGATGTAAAATTTTTTATAGAAAATTTTTGATGTTAAATTTTTTATAGAAAATTTTTGATGTAAAAACTATTTTTAAAAAATTTTGGATGTAAAATTTTTTCAAAAAATTTTTTAGAAAATTATTTATAGAAAATTTTTGATAAACATTTTAAGAAATTTTTTGATATAGACATTTCTGTAGAAAATTTTTCATGTACAAATTTTTTATCGAAAATTTTTGAAGTAAAAATTTTTTTATAGAAAATTTTGATGTAAAAATTTTTTATAGAAAATATTTGATGTAAAAATTTTTTAAAGAAAATTTTTGTTGTTAGAATTTTTTATATAAAAATTTCAATAAAAAATTTGGAATGTAAAAAATTTTTATTGAAAATTTGTCATTGTTCATTTGTTTTTTATAGAAAATTTTTGATGTAAAAACTATTTTTAAAAAATTTTGGATGTAAAATTTTTTAAAAATTTTTTTAGGAAATTATTTATAGAAAATTTTTGATAAACTTTTTAAGAAAATTTTTAATGTAAACATTTTTATAGAAAATTTTTGATGTACACATTTTTTATAGAAAATTTTTATGTAAAAATTTGTATAGAAAATTTGTAAAGTAAAAAATATTTTGATGTTAATATTTTCTATGTATAGTTTTTACATCAAAATTTTTTTATAAAAAATTTTTCTATCAAAAATTTTTTATCGAAAATCTTGCGTCAAAAATTTTCTATAAACATTTTTTTATAGAAAATTTTTTATGAAAAATTTTTTATTAAAAAAATTTTCATAAAAAATTTTTATAGAGAATTTTTGATGTAAAACTTTTATAGAAAATTTTTGATGTAACAATTTTTTAAAGAAAATTTTCGATGTAAAAATTTTGTAAAGAAAAATTTTGATGCAAAAACTGTTTATGGAAAATTTTTGATGTAAAATTTTGTATAGAAAATTTTTAGAAAAAATGTTTGATAAACTTTTTAAGAAAATTTTTGATGTAAACATTTTTGTAGTAAAATTTTGATATACAAATTTTTTATACAAAATTCGTAAAGTAAAAATTTTTATAGAATATTTTTGATGTTAAAATTTTCTATGGATAGTTTTTTCATTAAAATTTTTTAATAAAAAATTTATTATCGAAAATCTTGCGTCAAAAATTTTCTACAAATATTTTCCTATAGAAAATTTTTTATGTAAAAATTTTTGATGTAAAAAATTTTTATAAAGAATTTTTATAGAGAATTTTTGATGTAAAAATTTTTATAGAAAATTTTAAATTAAAATTTTTTATAGAAAATTTTTGATGTAGAAATTTTTTATAGAAAAATTTTGATGCAAAAACTATTAATAGAAAATTTTTGATGTAAAATTTTTTATAGAAAATTTTTTGAAAAAACTTTGTATAGAAAATTTTTGATGTATAGTATAGAAAATTTTCAAGTAAAATTTTGTTATAGAAAACATTTTTATAAACAATTTTTAATGTACAAATTTTTTATAGAACTTTTTTGATGTAAAAATTTTTATAAAAAAAATTTTGATGTAAAAATTGTTTGTACAAAATTTTAGATATTACATTTGTAGAAAATTATTGATGTAAAGTGGGATCCCTAATATGTCGTGGGCTTAATATGCAAACATGCTAAGCCTTATTTTAAAAATCGAATTAATTATAAAATTATCATAATCTTATTATAGGAATTTTATATAAGAAATTTGATTCTAACGTTTGTCGTAACTATATTTTTCGTTTATGAATAAGGGGGTTATAATAAGTTTTTAATATATTAAGCATTTTTAGTCCCTCCTGTAAAATTTTTGAAAGGAAGTTAGCAGGTTTGCGTATTATATCCAATTTCAGATAGTACCATAACACCCTGTAATTACCTGCAATAAAACATTCGGTATATCGAAAATGTTTTTTCGAAAATTAATTATTTATTTTTTCTTCTATTTTTTATATAAAGTTTTACTGACATTATAAAATTTTACCGTTTTATAGCAAACAAATTTTCATTTTAGTATTAAACCTACAAATCTTTCCTTTTCCAAACTTAGTTGTCTTAGGCGGCTGCATTATCTCTTGCTCCCTGAAATTTGCTGCTATAACCAATGAAGTTTTATGTTGCAAAGTAAATAAATGTTGTTGTCTTTAATATGCAGAAAATTGCTTCTTGTATGTGATGGTGTCTGTTCGCTGTTGCAACCAAGAACATTTTGTAAAGCAAAAGGATAAAAGACATTCACATAAATGTTATTAATATTCTTTGATCATTATTTTTGACATGTTCCTATTAAGGCAGAAGAATATCAAGTATAGAAGAAAATGTCTGTCTTTCCTTTCTACTATAAGTTTTATTTTATCATTAAAGTGTCGCATGTATTTAAGATATATTCACTGGGTGCAAAAACAAAAACAAACTTGTCAATGTGAAAATAATTAATATTTTTGCTATAAAGATAAAATAATGAGTGTAGAGGATCGGAGTTTTTAGAAACGCTACTTTCGTGTTTACGATGTGTTCTTGCTAATGGGGTTAATGAAAATGTTGAATAATTGGCGTGACATCATTTAGAGGAAATAGGCTAGTTTGGTCGTACTTTATTGTCATTGCAACAAAAAAATCGCTGAAGTTGCCAACATAAGATTTCCGAGGAGATCAATTAAACGAGTAATCGAGGTAGAAATTTATAAACCTTGAATGTACATCTTAGGTTGGATATTGCAAAAATATATATGAATTTCGATGTTTGGCAACTCACGATCGCAATATGTGAAGGTAAAAATAAATGGGTCTTTCATCGGATTTTACTAAGATCAAGCTGAAATGTCGACTAAAACAAGCGCGAATTGTCTCTGATACATAGCCACAAAATGGAACCCAATAAGAAATGGCCTCATCAACCAAATATGAAACAAGAGTCAATTAGTTACAGACTGGCTTGGATAATCCAGATATAAGAGTAGAAAGAACATTTGGAAGATGTTTGTAAAGTCGTCGTAGAAAAACTAGTTAGTTTTCTATATTAAAAAAAAAAAATTTTGACCATTGATCCCGGGATAATATTCTTTAGTCACATTTAAACACTACGAAATAAAATTAGGTTCCCCTAAGATCTACGATTGAAATATATAAACGGTGTAAATTGTACCATCAACAACATTTTGCTTATAGACCCGATCTAATCTTTTTTACAACTCAGAATCCGAGTAGGAAATGTTCGTCTGCAACGCTACATAATATTCTTATTTGTAGAACATTGTCTTTGTAAAACAGTTGCCAACTCTATTGCCACATTGGAGCATTGCGATGCATCGTCGCAATGTGGGTTGTGTTTCACTGTTCTATTGCTACTTAATGATTCCTAAAACCAGTATATTTCAAGGGCTCATCCCTTTGTGGTCGATTTTCCAGCGGATCTCAAGATGCACTATAGAGAAAACTCGTTTTTTAGCCTCACAGCACGAATGTGAAATAAACTTCTTGCATCAGACTTTCCCATTAATTACGATATCCAAAGGTTCAAATCGCACATCCACAAACACTACTCCGTCTATCCTCCTTCCCACAATCTATTTTCCTAGTTCCATTACAATGCATATGCATATGTATGGGTCAACCCCTGGGTGTTGGTCCAATACAAAAAAAAAAAAAACACACACACAATAATTTTATAAGTTTCTCCATTTGGTGGACCCTTTCCAAAGGCGAAATGCTGAGGATTTTAAGGTGAATTATAATGGTAAACGTATAGCTCGATTGTGTATTGCAACCGAATTTTAGTTGCTTTGTCTACTGGTAACACAACCAGTAAAAAAGTTGTATCGTATATGGCAATACATGTCAGTTCCTAAAAGTTATCAAAAATTGTGACTGGCAACTAAGAGAAAAAAGAAAAATTAGAAAAAAAATATATATTTTAAACTTTTAAAAAATTAGTAGCACTTTAAGACTTGTTTCTAATCGAAGTTTCCTGAAGTCCCATGGTAATATTTTCAACCTTGATATGACACAACCTGCATTGTTGATGATTCTAAAGAAAGTCTTACTATTATTTTTTCAAAAATTTTAAAAATTTAGTATACAAATTTGTTTTGTTTGAAAATAAACGGCCCTATTGCCATTCTCAACTTTACTAAGATTGTTCGTCTGCCAGTCGACTTAATTTTAACTCAACCAAATTATTTTTTGATATTGCAGAACTCAACATTTGTTAGTCGACCCAACTTTCACTCAATCAAATTATTTATTGATATTGCGGAATTTAACAGTTTTCAGTTCCGCAATATCAAAAAATTATTTGTTTGAGTGAAAGTTTGGTCATCTGGCAGACGACCAAACTGAGTTTAGTTGACAAATGCAATAGCGGCAATATCTTCCAGGCATTATGGGATGTATCGATGGCACACATGTGCTTATAATAGGACCATGGGAATATATTTTTTCCGCTTTAAAAAAAAGTGCACAGCAACCACAAATTCCCGGTGGCTGAAATTACCTATGACTAGCAACTAGAATTGCTGCTTATTGCCATCTACAATGTGATTTATAATTAACAAGGTAACTGAGCTTTAGTTATCGTTCTGTGTCATTTTGGCAATTGGCAACAAAATTAAAGTTAAGTTGTAATACACAATCGAGCAATTAAATTGAAAATGTGTTTCTGGTATTGCATATAATTTTGTTCATCTCTATCAAATTGTGTGTGTTAATCAAAATATTGTTATTCCTCTGGGGGGAACAAATAGCCATATATGTATGATGTAGACCTACAATTAGTAGACTAACTTTAAGTCGATATAGGTAAATTGCAGAAACAAAATTTGCGGAATTTTCTACCAAATAAATCGTTAATTTTAAAGTTACGAAATTAGAGTTGTAAAATGTCGATATTTTTGACTACTCGATACTACTCTATTCTTCTAACAATAGCAGTTGGACTAGGCGGTGCAGTATGGTAACAGTTCCCTCAAGAACCGAATTCCATCTAGTATATACATATAATTCCCCGACAACATTCCAATTAGAACAAGGGGTATTTTCTCAGACAATGAGCTGCATCCGATTCTATTTTTTAACTCATTGAAAGGAACCTACGTTTTAACTCCTGCTTCGAATGGCAAATGCATTAGTTAGAGAAGTTTTACATAGCCGAATACTCAATAACCAGTGGTTACCTGAGTTATGAGGTGAACTGCTGCTTTTTGAAAAGTTATTTTTTTCAAGTGGGTCTTGCCAAGATATAGTTTCGATAGCTTGAGTAAAAACCATCGATTCTATCGGATCTTTTTAATTCTGGCAGTAAAATAAAAACTTTAGGAAAATAGATTACAAAATATTTCGCTCATTGACTTCAATTGTGTAATAACTCTAAACATAGATTTGAATTAAATAAAACATTTTTTTGCACTACTTACTTTAAATTGCAGCGTCACTTGTAAAGAGAACGAAGTCTATTTGGTTAAAGTCGACACTTGGCCGCCGCCGCCGGCTTAATGTGTCAGTATTCTATTTATTTATTTTTGCATGAACAAATTAATTCCACGACACATTAAGCAAATGCTAAAATACTTAACTTGTCTTGCTGAAATGCAAAATATAAAAATTTTAATTTGCAGTCGACTAAAAACCTGCGTTAAATTTGTTGAAAATTTGATTTTGGCTACATTTAATCGACTTCTTATATTTGCCGATAGTATCGATTGTGAAAAAAACTATCGATAGTCAGTAAAAAATAAAACTATCGATACTATCGATTGTTTTGCAGCTCTACTGGTATGCTAGGCGGATGACTAACCTGCTATATCACGGCTGCTTACTCCATCTAGTGGGTGTGAAATTTCTTTGTTGTTATCAAGGCTGAATTTAAGCATATTTTACTGAAAAATACAACCCTAGAAGTATTGCGTACTTACTTTTGGTTATCGAGTACTCAAAAATTTACCAGGTAGTGAGTACTCAATATCCAAATACTCAATACTTTTACAACTCTATACGAAATCATATTTATTTTATATATTGAAAGTTTAGAAAATTTCGCCTATGTTGCCTTTTTTTAACAGTTTGGAAAACATCTCTTTATAAGGAAAGCTAAAACAGACTCTGTCTTATTCAAGCAAATAGAAACGGCTTCGCTTTAAAAGTATTAAGAGAATAACGACTCTTTTTTAAATATTGTTTAATAGCAGCAATACAAGGGTATTCTCATATTTGGTCCTTATTACCCAATTAACTTCGTGTGTAAACTTTAGTCCTTGACCTTTTAATAATTTAATGTGTTGGCTTCATAAATAATTTTCCGTTTAAAATTTAAATTACATTTTTTTCGCTCGTTTCCTTTCATATTTTATATTTATCCTTTTATTATTTTAATAGACCAGGGATTTTTCTATATCAGATGATGTGAGAGTGTATGTTTGCTGGTGTTTGTGCAACAGTATATGGCAGTATATAAATATATAGCAGGTATATAATTATAGAGTAAGGTCTTCGCCGCCATCGTCGTCATTATCATCATTTTTCGCTGCTGCTCGATGGTTCTTAACACCGTCAGGTTGCAGTTGCTGTTGTGGCTGTTAATGTTAAAATGTTCCCTTGTAAAATAATTGATCTCTTAACTCATTCTAGAGATGTGAACAACAATTCCATTCCAACAATAACAACAACAACAACAACATAACCACCAGGCAGCACCTAGTTTTTGAAACAAACACCCTTTCGGTCCCCGGCAGTTCATTATAGCTGGCGGTTTTTTCTTCTCGATGTTGAAGTTGTTTCATTTATTTCCTTTCATTATTTTACTCCGTTTCGCAGTTTCACATTTTTTTAAGGAGTGAAGAAGTATTTAATGAAGTCATTAAAAACAGCGCGTGTGGCGCAAAATAAATTACTTTGCGTAACTGAAAACTTCACTTGAGGCTTCAAAAAAATTCTGAAAAAAATCGAAAAAAAGCTGAAAATGTATAAATATTCCACTTTATCTTCGTAATGTATTTATGTGTATATTTAAGATGAGATGCATAAGAATGAATGAATAATTCCATACATCTTCTTCTTGTTCTTCTGTGACTGAATGAATGAATGGACTGAAAAACAACAAATTGTTAAAGGTGGATGGATGGACGGATGGAAATAACCACAATTTCTGCTCGTTTCGTTTTTGTTTAAGTATGAAAATGTGCAAATAGTCAGATGCATACAATTAATATTTATTAAATATTTACCAGATCCTCAAGTTAAGTTTTTTGTTTTGTTTTTCTCTTAGCTCAGCTTTTGGCTTAAACTAGATTGGATTTTCTGTGATTCGAAGTGGGCTGTCAAAGTTATGCGTAGCCATGATTCATCGATGTTTACAGACAAGGATGTGACTGACTTTTGTTATAGAGAATATATGACTTAATCTTTAGGATCTTAAAATTTTTACAAAACTCATATCAATTTTACTCAAATATAGAATTTTCTCATCCTTTGTTTAGATTATATGTCGTTTTTTGTTTTGAACCAATTGGAATTTTGAATAGAGTTCAATCGTGTAAGAACCACCCAACCTTCTCCTCAACTTCACATATTGAGCGCAGTTCACTCATGATTCCCTCTTGTAAAGCTTCTCAATGTTGGCTACATTGAACAACAGATGGGACCTGTCCATTTGAATCTTTCATTCACTCTTAGGTCTGTACGACAATAAATTCGTAGGTCATGATTCCCATATTGGGTCGCCCAATTAAAAATCCTATGATAGAAACAAATTCACATCCCATGCCTCTGATCGGGTATGTTATAACCTACAAAAATCGAACTCCTTTAGAAAATGTATACTCCAGTCTTTTTCATAAATAATTTTTACTCATTTCGACAATTTTCCAAGAAAATTTCTTATATAAAACTTTTACTCCTTTACAAAATATTCTGTAACAATAATTATTATTTCTTTTGAAAATTTTCTATAGAAAAATTTTACTTTTTTAGAAAATTTTCTATAGAAAAGTTTTACTCTTTAGAAAAATTTGTTAATTTTCTATAGAAAATTTGCATTCTTTTTGAAAATTTTCTATAGGAAACTTTTGACAATTTTCTATAGAAAACTTTTGACAATTTTCTATTGAAAACTTTTGAAAATTTGAAAATTTTACATCAAAAATTTTCCATAAAAAATTTACCATCGAAAATTTTCTATAAAAACTTTTCATCGAAAATTTTTTATCAAAGTTTTACATCGAAAATTTTCTATTAAAAATTTTCTATAAAAGTTTTCCATCGAAAATTTTCTATAAAAATTTTACATCGAAAATTTTCTATAAAAATTTTACATCGAAAATTTTCTATAAAAATTTTACATCGAAAATTTTCTATAAAAATTTCCATTGAAAATTTTCTAAAAAAAATTTTACATCGAAAAATTTCTATAAAAATGTTTAATCGAAAATTTTCTATAAAAAATTTACCATCGAAAATTTTCTATAAAAATTTTTCATCGAAAATTTTCTATAAAAATTTTTCATAGAAAATTTTCTATAAAAATTTTACATCGAAAATTTTCAATAAAAAATTTACATCGAAAATTTTTTAAAAAAATTTTACATAAAAAATCTTTAATAAAAATTTATAACGAAAATTTTCTATTAAAATCTAACATCGAAAATTTTCTATAAAAATTTTACATGGAAAATTTTCTATAAAAATTTTTCGTCGAAAATTTTTTATAAAAATGTTACATCGAAAATTTTCTATAAAAATTTCAAAACTTTATATCTAAAATTTTCTATAAAAGTTTTACATCGAAAATTTTCTATAAAAATTTTTTATCTAAAATTTTCTATAAGAATTTTTAATCGAAAATTTTCTATAAAAAATTTACCATCGAAAAATTTTTAATCAAAAATTTTCTATAAAAATTTTACATCAAAAATTTTTCAAAAAAATTTACATCGAAAATCAAAAATTTTACATCTAAAATTTTTTACAAAAATTTTACATTAAAAATTTTCAATAAAAATTTTATATCTAAAATTTTCTATTAAAATTTAACATCGAAAATTTTCTATAACAATTTTACATCGAAAATTTTCTATAAAAATTTTACATCTAAAATTATCTATACAAATTTTTCATCTAAAATTTTCTATAAAAACTATTATATCTAAAATTTTCTATAAATGTTTTACATCAAAAATTTTGTATAAAAAATTGAATATCAAAAATTTTCTATAACAGTTTTACGTCAATAATTTTCTATAAAAATTTTACATTCAAATTTTTCTGACAAAATTCGAAAATTTTTAAAAATTTTCAATAGAAAATTTTTACTCCTTTTAAAAATTTTCTATAGAAAATTTTTCTTCCTTTTAAAAATTTTCTATAGAAAATTTTTCTTCCTTTTAAAAATTTTCTATAGAAAATTTTTCTTCCTTTTAAAAATTTTCTATAGAAAATTTTTCTTCCTTTTAAAAATTTTCTATAGAAAATTTTTCTTCCTTTTAAAAATTTTCTATAGAAAATTTTTCTTCCTTTTAAAAATTTTCTATAGAAAATTTTTACTCCGTTTAAAAATTTTCTATAGAAAATTTTTCTTCATTTTAAAAATTTTCTATAGAAAATTTTTCTTCATTTTAAAAATTTTCTATAGAAAATTTTTCTTCATTTTAAAAATTTTCTATAGAAAATTTTTACTCCTTTTAAAAATGTTCTATAGAAAATTTTATAGAACATTTTTATTCCTTTAAACAAAATTTTTATAGAAAATTTACTCCTATAGAATTTTGACCCCTTTTAAAAATTTTCTATAGAAAATTTTTACTCCTCTTAAAAATTTTCTATACTTTTAAAAATTTTCTATAGGAAATCTTTATTCCTTTTAAAAGATTTCGATAGAAAATTTTTACTCCTTTTAAAAATTTTCTATAGAAAAATTTTACTTTTTTCGAAAATTTTCTATAAAAAAATTGTACAGCTTTCGAAATTGTTTATAGAAAAATTTTGCTCCTTTCGAAAATTTCCTATAGAAAATTTTTACTCCGTTGGAAAATGTCCATTATTTATGTTACAAATTTTTTTTTGAAAAATTTTACTAATTTGTAAAATTGAATAGAAAATTAGTATTTACCTTAAAAACTTCTGGTATCCATTACTATTTAAATAATTGTATGCCCATTTTCAAATCACTTCAACCATTAACTATTTGTCTATGTTTCAACCTTCTTCTAAGCCATTTTACTTCTCAAACAAATTGATATATTGCGTTTTGAAAATATTCACAGCCATTCTTCAGCTTGGCAATGTCCATAAAAATTAATTGGGATTTTTAAGACCCATCCAATGCGTAATTAAATAGAAATTCAAAAAAAAATAAAACTAAGAATAAAAATAAAAGAAATGCCTATGAACATTTAACAGATCTATCATTTTGCTTAAATATGTTGGAATGTCTTTTCGTGTATTAAACCCAGGGAAATATTTATTTCCTTAATCATTTTTAATAATAATCATTTTAATGCCGCTGCTGTTGGTTTTCAAATCTAAAGAAAATAAACAGAAAAAAAAATCTTTCTTTATTTGATTGATTTTGTTATGAATTATTAATTATGATTAATGCACCTGATGTTTGAGGCAACATGATCTCAGTGTTCGGGGCAACTGGTTTAAGGCACATTGAAAGTTTTGTTTGTGCATCTCTCTAATAGGAACCACATGCCATTTGTGATTTTGTCTAAGAGAGCTAAGATCCTTAGTCATATAATAAATATTTATAAACAAATTTTGTAGATATTTATTGGTTTCATTGATTGTGATTGTCTGCTTTTGTTCCCTTTCGTTTGTATACCCTACACCATCACAGCGGGAAGGAGAATATTGTATTTGTGCTCATGTTTGATATGCCAAGATATTATGATCTCCCTCTAACAGATTGACTTGCATCTTGAGCCTTTTTAACGGTTTTACGTCTTTCAAAGAATAACAAGCATGTACTTAGTAATCGTATGGTAATGGTATAAAAAACATAAAATCAGAATCTTCATATCTCTTAAACTAATAGAAAATTTATAGTGCTTAGTAGGGTGTACTTTACCATCTATAATATCCTACCTTTTTTTTTGAAAGAAATTTCAATATTTTTCAAAATTATTTTAATATTTTATCGATGACTGTTTTTGTCCCGAACGCAATAACCAACTGCTTGTTAGCTTAGTTCTGCGTTTCTCTAGACAATTGTCTTGCGGAATGAATAATCACTTTGTGGTAGTATTTGCCAGTCAGTTAAGGACAGGTGCTAACTGCGCCCAAATCGATCAAGTGAAAACAGAAGAATACAAAATACAATTTGCAACAACAAAATACAGCAGCAGCATTTACTGAAAATTTTTAACCACAAAAAAATATTTGAAAATATGATGATCATCATCACATCTCAACTTCTAAATCATACTTTGTACATGTCTACCAACAAAAACAACTTGCAACATTTGAATGCAATTTTTATTTTGTTCTCTGCATAAAGATTCAATTTAAATGAGAGAAGCTTAAAGGAGTGAAATCTTTTATAATAACAATCGATTAGAAGATCGAAGACCATCGCTTGGCTTAAATTGAAAACTTCCTTCTAGAAAGCATATTTCTTATAATATGAAAACTTTTGACTTATTCAAACTTCTGCTTTCATTTCATAAAATTTTAAAGTCATCATCATGCTGTGGTCGATCTTGCAAATTGTTTGTGTTTTGTTGCTGCGTAGCCAAGATCACTTTTATTTATTCCATTTCTTGGATTTTGTCCATTTTTTTTGCTTGACGTTTTTTCTTGTTGGTTAAAACCCTGAACAATAATCATTTAACTTCAAATATTTTGTGTTTTTATTGTTGCAATTCCTTGTAATTCCTACTACATTTTTGCTTACGCAAAAATTCTTTTTAATGATATTTGCCACAAGTTGTTACCACAATGAGTTGTAATAAAAAATAAAAAAAATCATCGGTTTTTGTGAATTTAGTTAATAATCTACATACAAAAGTTCTGAATAGAAATAAAAGACAATTTTTTTAATTTTTATTCTTAAATTTTTGTTGAGTAATAAAAAACTTGTATAAAAAAAATGTTCATCAAAAATTTTCTTAAAAAAAAAATACATTTAAACTTTTCTATAAAAAATTTTTAACCGAAAATTTTTTTTGTAAAAATTTTTTCAACGAAAACTTTTTTACAAATTTTTGCAAAGAAAAATTTTATAGAAAGTTTTCTGTAAAAAATTGTACATCTAAATCATTAAAAAAAAATTTTAGTCTAAAATTTTCTCTATAAAATTTGTCATCGAAAATTTTCTCTACAAAAATTTTATATCGAAAGCTTTTTCTAAGAAAATTATGCTTCGAAAATTTGCCTAAAAAAATTTTACTTCGAAAATATTTTTTCTTAAAATTTACATCGAGAATTTTCTCTAAAAAAATTTTACATCGAAAATTTTCTCTAATAAAATTTAACATCGAATGTTAGGAATGTTTCTAAACAAATTTTATAAATTTTTCTTCGAAAATTTTCTTTAAATTTTTTTTGTGGCTAATTTTTAATCGATAATTTTCCCTAAGAAAACTGGTCATTAAATATTTTCTTTGTGAGAATTTTACAGCGAAAACATTCTTATCAAAAAATTTTACATAAAAAAAAAAAATTTCATAGTCAATTGAAAATTTTCTTCACAAAATTGTACACACCGAAAATTTTCTAAAAAAAAATTTTATATCGAATATTTTATAACAATTTTTTTTGAAAATTTTCTCTAGATTTTTTATAGAAAATATTCTCATCAAAAATTTTTTGTACACCATGAATTTTGCTTCAAAATTTTTCTATAAAAATTTTACATCGAAAATTTTCTATAAAAATTTTACATCGAAAATTTTCTATAAAAATGTTACATCGAAAATTTTCTATAAAAATTTTACATCGAAATTTAAAAAAAAAATTTACATTGAAAATTTTCTATAAAAATTTTACATCGAAAATCTTATATTAAAATTTTATTTCGAAAATTTTCTATTAAAATTTTAGTTTCAAAATTCTCTATTAAAATTTTATTTCGAAAATTTTCTATTAAAATTTTATTTCGAAAATTTTATTTCGAAAATTTTTTATGAAAAATTTTACATCGAAAATTTTCTATAAAAAAATTCTCATCGAAAATTTTCTACAAAAAAATATTCATTTTTCTATAAAAATTTTACATAAAAAATTTTCTATAAAAGTTTTACATCAAAAATTTAAAAAAAAAATTACATTGAAATTTTTCTATAAAGATTTTACATCGAAAATTTTCTATTAAAATTTTATTTCGAAAATTTTCTATTAAAATTTTATTTCGAAAATTTTCTATTAAATTTTTATTTCGAAAATTTTCTACTAAAATTTTATTTCGAAAATTTTTATGAAAAATTTTACATTGAAAATTTTCTATGAAAAAATTCTCATCGAAAATTTTTTTGTACATAAAAAATTTTCTATAAAAATTTTACATGAAAAATTTTTTAAATAATTTACATTGGAAATTTTCTATAAAAATTTTTCATCGAAAATTTTCTATTAAAATTTTATTTTGAAAATTTTCTATTAAAATTTTATTTCGAAAATTTTCTATTAAAATTTTATTTCGAAAATTTTCATCGAAAATTTTCTATAAAAATGTTATAAAAATTTCTATAAAAATTTTATATCGAAAATTTTTTCTATAAATTTACATCGAAAATTTTCTATAAAATTTTACATCGAAAATTTTATATACAAATTTTATATAGAAAATTTTATATAAAAATTTTACATCTAAAATTTTATATAAAAATTTTACATCTAAAATTTTATATAAAAATTTTACATAGAAAATTTTCTAAAAAAAAAATTTGATATCAGAAATATTCTAAAAAAAAATTTCACATCAAAAATTGTCTATAAAAATTTTACATCGAAGATTTTCTATAAAAAAATTAAATTAAACATTTACCATAAAATTTTACATCAAAAATTTTCCATCGAAAATTTTCTATAAAAAATTTGTGTCGAAATTTTTCTATAAAAATTTTATATCGTAAACTTTTATACAAGTTTTACATCGATATTTTCTATAAAATTTTTATATCGAAAATTTTATATAAAAATTTATAATATAAATTTTATACAAAAAATTAACATAGAAAATTTTCTTTAAAAATTTTATATCGAAAATTTTCTATACAAATTTTACATCAACATTTTTTATAAAAATTTTGCATCAAAATTTTCTATAAAAATTTAACATCGACAATTTTCTATAAAAATTTTACATCGACAATTTTCTATAAAAATTTTACATCGATAATTTTGTACAAAAATTTTACATTGGAAATGTTCTCTAAAAATTTTTTACATCGAGTTATTTCTATAAAAATTTTACATCGAAAATTTTCTATAAAAATTTTAAAACGGAAATATTTTAAGAAAATTTTAGTTCGAAAATTTTCTATAAAAATTTTACATCAAAAATTTTCTATAAAAATTTTGTGTCGAAAAATTTGTATAAAAAAATTTTATATTAAAAATCTTCTAGAAATACATCTGAAATTTTCTCTAAGAAAATTTTACACAAAAAATTTTCTTTAAAAACTTTACTATAAAAAAAAAACTTTTCTATAAAAATTTTACCTAATAAAAAATTTTTAGTGAAAATTTTCTATAAAAATTTTGCATCGAAAATTTTCTATAAAAAATTTAATATTTAAAATTTTCCAAAAACAAAAAAAAATACATAGAAAAGTTTAATTTTTGTAATCGAAAAATTTTTCTCAGAAAATTTTACATCAAAAATATTAGCTTAGAAAATTTACATCAAAAATTTTCTCTAAGAAAATTGTATATCGAAAGTTTTCTTTAAGAAAATTTTATATCAAAAATTTTTTCCAAAAAGTTTAACATCGATAAATTTCTGTAAGAAAATCCAACATCGAAAAGTTTCTTTAAAAAAATCAACAAATTTCTTAAAAAAATGTTATCATTGAAAATTTTGTATAAAATATTTTACATTTTGTATAAAAAATTTTACATTTTTATTTTGCTATAAATTTTTGAGTAAAATTTTCGATAGTAAATTTTTGATGTATGTACTATTTTATTGAAAGTTTTAACTTTCTAGAAAATTTTTTAGACTGTTTAAAAAATTTTTATAGAAATTTTTTATTCTTTTTAAATTGCAGCGTTAGAAATTTTGAAAAAAAAGATTCTATAGAAAAATTTTACTTTGTTAAAAATTTTACTTATTAGTCTGTGAGTCATATTCGTGATCCCATTTTGCAACAAAGTCTTGTTATATTTTATTTTTTGTTTTCTAATACTAATTTTCCTTTAAAATATTATAAAAATGGTTTATTAATGTAACAAAATCTCTTTGAAAACTACTTCCATTATGGAAATTCCTGTTGGAGAAAAAAAAACTATACAAAATTTATTACTAATTCCCTTGTGTAACCACTCAAACTCAATCAAGAATGAAGAATTATCGCTAATAAAAAATTATGGTAGATATTTTATGGAAAAAAAAAATAAGAAAAATATTCATAACGAATGTCTATGATTACTAAAATTGCTTCTGGGCTTGAGTTCAACTAAACAAAAAATTAAAAAAAAAAAAAACTGAAACTGAATGGAAAAAAAATTTAAGAACTAGAAGCAAAAGAACTGGATCAGCAGCTAAAAGACGAATAATAACTCTAGATGATGTAAATTCTTTAACGCGATTTATAGAAAATGAAACAGAAACGAATTGTGGTGGCTACAACACAGACATTAAGGAAGGAATTGAAGGATACGAGTAGAAACGCATAGAGTCACCACAACCTAAAGACAAATAGCAGACAGAAGGAGGGACGGACGGAAGGACCGGATAGACAGACATGAGTAGAACACTATATGTGTAGTAGTAAATGGTAGTCATTGGTGCTGCTCAGTGGTCATGTTAGACGTCCACCTCGTCAAGTTTCCACATCTAAAGCGAATTATAAAATAATAAATCATTGTTGTTTACTTTGGCCTTAGGAAAGTCCTCTCATTTACAATATACGACATACGAAATTGTATGACAAGACATTAGATACATGAACTAGGAGTAACGACTAGTTCAGACTCAGTTACTACAAAGTATGAAAATAGAGATTTTATATTTATATCTGACTTTCGAATTTAAGCTCATAAATGGTTTAGAGAAACAAAGTTAAGAATTTATGTGGATTAAGATTGTACTAGGCCATGAGAAAATTTAGTGAATTAGGACTACTTTTGGTATAAACAAAAGTTGAAAAATTAAAATCCTACCAAAGAATTATTTTTTTTGTTTTCTAAAATTTTAGATTTTTTTAAAGCTGCTTCACTAAGTGGAGCATAGGCCCCTAATAAAGTTGCCAGTCAGGCTGGATTCGACTGGATTGTCCAGCTTTTTTAGTGCTTTTCCAGTGTCAAGCTAAAATTAAATTTGTCCAGCTAAAAAATGAAGGATTGAAATTTTTTAAAATTATTTTTTTACTTTATCGTTCCATGCGTTGATTAATCGATTTCTTTATCAAGTTCATTTTGTAATAAAATTACCCTCCACCAAATTTCCCCATTGTACTTACTTTATATAAATGGCCTATATGAAATACGTGTTATGTGCGCATATTCTTCAATTCGTAGGCCAAGCTTTGGCCTTTCCATCGTATTTTCGGACGTCCACTTTTACGAGTTCATTTGGGATAGTTTTCGAATACTATTGTTGCTGGAGTATTTTCATACATTCGGACAACATGTCCCAGTCAACGCAGCCGGTGCTTTTTGATGCGTTTTACTATATCGATGTCAACGTATAACTCCTACAGCTTATTGTTCATTCAATGTCGATATTCATTGTTGATGCAAAATGGTCCAAAGCTTTTCGTAGAATCTTCCTCTCAAAAACTGCAAGAATAGCTTCCTCAGCCTGTGCAAGTGCCCATGATTCAACACCATATAATAGTACGGGTGGTATAAGCGTTTTGTAGAGCCAGCTTATGCCCAAATAGCATTTGTTGCCAAGTATGGTTCTATGTTTGATTTCGAAAATTACGTCGTTATTTACGTTGAAGGCGGTAACAACGTAAACAAATTCTTTTACAACCTCATAGCTATAGTTCTCTAGGATTATATGTGGTCCAATTCTTGGGGATTGCCTGCTTGTAGAAGCCAGCAGTTTTTATTTGATTCATTGACCCATTTTATTAGATTTCTTCGCGATACTTGAAAAGGCGGCTGTCAAATCGCGCAATGTGCATCCCATGATATCAATATCATCGACAAACGCGAGTAGCATGTGTTTTCTGTTAAAAATTGTTTCAGATCTCGGACGATTTAATTTTCTCTCGATATCGCTGCGGTTAATTACGGTATTTGAAATTTGGTTTATTAAAAATATAAAGATTCAACGAAGAAAATTAGTTAAGCAAGTTTTTTATTATTAATGTCCAGCTAATTTTTGGGTGGTCAAGCTTTTTTTCCTTATGTCCAGCTTTTTCAGGATTTATGTCTGGCAACCCTAGGCCCCAACCATATCCGAATTGATGTTAGGCTTGAAATTTCACATGTTATGTAGCAGGTAAACCAACACAATGACGTCTTTCCTGTGAATACTATTGAAGCTATTGTCTAGTAATGTTGATATTTGGCCTTCGAAGTGTTTGGCCTATCCATCGCCATTTCTATTGACATATCTCTACAAAAGTAAGGATCTGGTTTATCACTTTCAGTTGATCTATATCTCTTATGCGATTCGGAGACCATGTAAAAACCCGTCTGTGGTGTTACTCCGAAATCTTTAAAAAAACGCTTCTTTAAAAAAATATGTTATTATATACAAAATTATAATATAACCAGACTAAAGTAGAAGATTAAATCGATTATATAAGCGAATCTAACTGTGGAACAAGGTTGAGTTATATATATAACAAATTTCAAATTGTCTCTTATTTTTCTTGTTCTAAAATATTCAAAATCTATCTTTCCTAAATAAAACCACAATTCCTAGCAAATTCATGGCATCGTACATTGTACTAATAACAGCTTAAATTACCCTCAATATTTGCTTAAAAGATCTCACGACTTCCAAAACACATGAGCTACCAAAGTTTCCCCTTAAAACTCATGAAATCCAAAAATTGTATTTGCACGAGCATTAGTTCTATTCCTAATAACAAGTTGCAAGTTGTCATGTTTTTTAATTTCATATTCGATTTTATTTATTATTTAAGTTGTTCTCAGATACTTTATCGATTTGAACGTCTGTGAAGTTAAAATGTGTTATTTTAATTGTCCCTCTGTCTGTCTGATTGGCTTAAGGTTCGTTCTTCTACTTGTACATTCAAATCTGTTTTGCATCTTGTAAAACCACCAATATCTGAGTTCTAATTAACAACAAAACTAACACGTATTTCGATTTTTTTTTTCTTAATTTTTTAAATTTATTTATTGATTTGTTAGTTTTGTTGTTGCTGCTGCATAAATGTGTTGCCATGTCAGTCTCCATGTTTGGTCTGTCGATCTTAGTTTCATTTTCAGTTTGGTAGCATTTTAATATAATTTTTTCTATTCACAGTTTTTCCATTTGAAATTACAAACGTTTATATAACTGCCCACGTTTACAACAGAGAAGTGGAAGAGAGTGGAAAAATTCACACATCGAAATTAATGTAAGGGCAGAGGCTTAAAGGAATTTATTCTTTACAAAATGTTCTCCTAAAAAATTCTTATTTCTGTAAAAAAATTGTAAAAATTTCTTATTTTTGTAGAAAGTGTTTCAAAATTTCTTTTATTTTTATAAGAAATTTTTCAAAAATTTCTTATTTTTATAAGAAATTTTTCAAAAATTTCTTATTTTTATAAGAAATTTTTCAAAAATTTATTACTTTTATAAGAAATTTTTCAAAAATTTTTTATATTTATAAGAAATTTTTCAAAAATTTCTTATTTTTATAAGAAATTTTTCAAAAGTTTCTTATTTTTATAAGAAATTTTTCAAAAATTTCTTATTTTTATAAGAAATTTTTCAAAAATTTCTTATTTTTATAAGAAATTTTTCAAAAATTTCTTATTTTTATAAGAAATTTTTCAAAAATTTCTTAGTTTTTTAAGAAATTTTTCAAAAATTTCTTATTTTTATAAGAAATTTTTCAAAAATTTCTTATTTTTATAAGAAATTTTTCAAAAATTTCTTATTTTTATAAGAAATTTTTCAAAAATTTCTTATTTTTATTAGAAATTTTTCAAAAATTTCTTATTTTTATAAGAAATTTTTCAAAAAATTCTTATTTTTATAAGAAATTTTTCAAAAATTTCTTATTTTTTATAAGAAATTTTTCAAAAATTTCTTAATTTTTATAAGAAATTTCTCAAATTTTTATCAGAAAATTTTAAAAAATTTCTTATTTTTATCAGAAAATTTAAAAAAATTTCTTATTTTGATATTATGATATTTTTTTTAATTTATTGTTTTTATCGAAAATTTTTCCAAAATTTTTTATTTTATAGGAAATTTTTAAAAAATTCTTATTTTTTATAGGTAATTTGTTAAAAATTCCTTATTTTTAAAAGAAAATTTTCGAAAACTTCTTATTTTTATAAGAAAATTTTCAAAAATTTCTTATTTTTATAAGAAATTTTTCAAAAATTTCTTATTTTTATACGAAGTTTTTTAAAAATTTCTTATTTTTATAAGAAATTTTTGAAAAATTTCTTATTTTTGTCAGAAAATTTTCAAAAATTTCTTATTTTTATCAGAATATTTTCAAAAATTTGTTATTTTGATAGAAAGTTTTTAAAAAATTTCGTAATTTTATACGATTTTTTTTTAATTTCTTGTTTTTATCGAAAATTTTTCCAAAATTGTTTATTTTTATAGGAAAATTTTCAAAAAATTCTTATTTTTTTAGGTAATTTGTCAAAAATTTCTTATTTTTATAAGAAAATTTTCGAAAACTTCTTATTTTTATAAGAAACTTTTTAAAAATTTCTTATTTTTATAAGAAATTTTTCAAAAATTTCTTATTTTATAAGAAAATTTTTCAAGTTCAATTTTTTTTTATTTCCATAAATTAATTAATTATTTTTAAAAATTTCTTATTTTTATAAGTAAATTTGAAAACATTTCTTATTTTTATAGGAAATTGTTGAAAAGTTTCTTTTTATGGGAAATTTTTAAAAAATTTTAATTATTATACGAAATTTTTCAAAAATTTCTTATTTTTATAGGAAATTTATCAAAAATATTATATTGTTGTTGGAAATTTTTAAAGAATTTGTTATTTTTATAGAAAATTTTTCAAATATTTCTTATTTTTATAGGAAATTTTTCAAAAAATTTTTATTTTATAGGAAATTTTTAAAAAAGTATTCTTTTTATAGTAAAATTTTCAAAGATTTGTTATTTTTATATTAAATTTTTCAAAAATTTCTTATTTTTAAAGGAAATTTTTTAAAAGTTTCTTATTTTATGGAAAATTAAAAAAAAATTACTTCTATAATAAATTTCTTAATTTTATAGGAATTTATTTAAAAATTTCTTAATTTTAAAAGTTTCTATAAAGATAGGAAAATTTTCCAAAATTTTATACAAAAACTTTCAAAAAATTCTGAATTTTATAGACAATTTTGCAAAAATTTCTTATTTTTATATGAAAAATTTCCAAACATTTCTTTTTTTTTATAAGAAAATTTGAAAACATTTCTTATTTTTATAGAAAATTTTTCAAAAAATTTTTATTTTTATAGGAAATTTTTCAAAAATTTCTTATTTTGATAGGTAATTTTTCAAAAATTTCTTATTTGTAAAGGACATTTTTCAAAATTTCTTATTTTTATACGAAATTTTTCAAAAATTTCTTAATTTTATAGGAAATTTTTCAAAAATTTCTTATTTTTATAAGAGATTTTCCAAAAATTTATTGTTTTTATAGGAAATTTCTCAAAAGTTGCTTTTTTCTATAAAAATTTTTCAAAAATTTCTTAATTTTATAGGAAATTTTTCAAAAATTTCTTATTTTTATAAGAGATTTTCCAAAAATTTATTGTTTTTATAGGAAATTTCTCAAAAGTTGCTTTTTTCTATAAAAATTTTTCAAAAATTTCTTATTACTATAAAAATTTTCCAAAAATTTCTTATATTTATAGGAAATTTTTAAAAAAATTCTTATTTTTATAGGAAATTTTCCAAAAATTTGTTTTTTTTAGGAAATTTTTAAAAATTTCTTATTTCTATAAAAAATTTTCAAAAATTTCTTATTTTTATAGGAAATTTTTCAAAAATTTCTTATTTTTATAAGAAATTTTAAAAAATTTCATTTTCTTATAGGAAATTTTGCAAAAATTTCTCATTGTTATAGGGAATTTTTGAAAAACTTTTTATTTTTATAAAAAAATTTTCAAAAGTTTCCTATTTTTATAGGAAATTGTTCAAAAATTTTTTTATTTTCATAGGAAATTTTTAAAGAATTTGTTTTTTTTTTATAGAAAATTTTTCGAATACCTCTTATTTTTGCAGGAAATTTAAAAAAATATTTTTATTTTATAGGAAATTATTCTAAAATTTCTTATTTTTTTATGAAAATTTTAAAAAATTTCATGTTTTTATAGGAAATTAAAAAAAAATGTTTTTATTTTTGTACGAAAATTATAAAAAACTTATTTTTCATCGGAAATTTTTAAATAATTTGTTATTTTTATAGAAAATTTTTAAATATTTCTTATTTTTGCAGGAAATTAAAATAAATTATTTTATAGGAAATTTTTAAAATTTCTATTTCTTATTTTTATATGAAAATTTTCAAAAATTTCTTATTTCTATAGAAAATTTTTCAAAAATTTATTATTTTTATAGAAAATTTTTCAAAAATTTCTTATTTTGATAGGAAATTTTTCAAAAATTTCTTATTTTTATAGACAAATTTGCAAAATTTTCTTATTTTTATAAGAAATTTTTCAAAAATTTCTTATTTTTATAGGAAATTTTTCAAAAATGTCTTATTTTTATTGAACATTTTTAAAAACTTTTTTTGTTTTATAGAAATTTTACGTTGGAATTTCTTTAAAAAATTTCTTCAAAATTTGGGGTTGGAAAATTTTAGTAAATTTTTTTGAATTTATAGAAAATTTCAGTTGAAAATTTATATCCTTCTTTGAAATACCTGCAATAATAACATGTGTATGAGTGTTTAATTCTGTATTTTAATTACTTTACAATTGGTATGCAAATGGCCATATAATATTTGATTGGTTTAGATTTTAATAGATTACAAATTTCAAAAAAAAAGTTGAATTAATTTATGTAAAACTCGTTGTCCGTCTGTCTACCATGATGTTTTCGATAATTATAGCAACAAGACATTTAATAACACAAACAGGTTGATTTCAAATATTTTTTAAATTTTTTTCAATTTATTTTTATATCCATATTTTTTGTGATTTTTTTTATACTCAGACATGGAAAATGTCTTTTCAATTAGTTATTAAATTTGTAATTTTATATCCTGAGCAATTTGTTAAAAAAATTATTATTTAATGCAATTGTTGTGTCATATGGAAAATTATGAAATTATCTTTTGAAAACTGTGAATATTTTATGAGCCAATTATTTTTTTTTCGATATACAAATGTGTTTTTTTAAGTAGAAAGTTTTGGTTATCTTTGGAAGATTGGATTTATTTTAAGTTATTTGCATTTTTCTTTTGCATTTAGATTATTAATTTGCTTGTTAGTAGCATAAAAATATCATTTATTTAGTCTTCGTCGACAATCATTATCTATGTCTTATTTATTTAAGAGACAAGTCAAAGAAAACATTCGAAAAGATTGACATTTTCAATCTGTGACTGTTTATTATTGTACTGATATTCTTAATACACTTTAGGTAACCCATGAGGTAAAATATGGAGCGATATGTAAAAAATATCGAATTAGTTAATTTGCGTAAATTTTAAGTAAATTTACTTTAAACTTTGAGTAAAATTTCTTCAGAAAATTTTGAGTAAAATTTATTTACACAATTGTATCTGATTATTTGGATTCACTTAAGCCCTGAAATGTTTTCTGGGATTTCTAGCAAAAACGTCTTATATTTATTAAACATCCAAGAGGCGTTTACACATGTTTGAGACGATAAATACATATTGATTACATTTCTATTTACGTCAAATTTAAATTAAAAACTGAAATTTTCTTTAAGACGAGAAAAACGTTTAAAAAATTTGTATGTGATATTTGTTTAAATGAAAATACTAATACAACTGTCAAATTTAACATTTGTTGCAAAATCCTAAGAGAGAGATAAAACACAACAACATCGACAACATAAGCAAAAGCATTTGTGGCAACAAATGGAAATCTTCTTAAACGAGGAAGATTATTTGTATGTCAAGCACACAACTCTACTCTACTCTAACTATATAAAACCAAATTGAGAAAATCCTACGAAAGGAAGTAGATAAATATATTTATTTATTTATTAAACAGAATATCTTTAGAAATTTAAGCTAAGAAACTTAAGAAGATTTTTAATATTTTCATCTTTTTCCATTTTTATTTTTAAATTTCTACACAAAAAAGTAAAAACTAACACTCATATGGATAAAAAGATAAATGACGAACATTTTCATAAATTAGCATAAATATTTGTTAGTTTATGTTGGCCAAGTCCCTACTGGATGCTTTCCAGAGGATACAATTTTATATATTCACATATTCCTATGAGCGGTGCAGTTAAACGCAGGTTGTCAATCATCTTTGGCAAGAAAAAATATGCAGAAATATTGGCTGGTTGTTGAATACTTGAAAAATTTCTGTTTCCATATTTATTTTCCTAAAGATTGTCTACATTTTACTACTTGAAACTAAAAGGTATTTTTGAAATAACATAGGACATGAGAAACAATTTTCAATGAAAATTTCTTATTTTTGATAGAAAATTTGAAATGTGATCTTTTTATAGAAAATTTTCGATGTAAAATTTTTTATAGAAAATTTTTGATTTAAAGTTTTTAATAGAAAATTTTATATGTAAAGTTTTCTACAGCAAATTTTTGTTGTAAAATTGTTTATAGAAAATTTTCGGAGTAAAATTTTTTATATCGCAAATTTTCAGTTAAAATTTCTTATATAGAAAATTTTTGTTTAAAATTTATTATAAAAAATTTTAGGTGTAAAATTTTTTGTCGACAATTTTCGGTATAAAATTTTGCATAGACAATTTGTAGTGTAAAATATTAAGAGAACATTTTCGGCATACATTTTTTTATAGAAAATTTTCGGTGAAAAACTTTTTATAGAAAATTTTCGGTGAAAAATTTTTTATAGAAAATTTTCGGTTAAAAATTTTTTATAGAAAATTTTCGGTTAAAAATTTTTTGTAGAAAACTCTCGTTAAAAAATTTTTTTATAGAAAATTTTCAGTGAAAAGTTTTTTATAGAAAATTTACGGTGAAAAATTTTTTATAGAAAATTTTCTGTTAGAAATTTTTTATTCAAAATTTTCGGTGAAAAATTTTTTATAGAAAATTTTCGGTGATAAATTTTTTATAGAAAATTTTCAGTGAAAAATTTTTTATAGAAAATTTTCGGTGAAAAATTTTTTATAGAAAATTTTCGGCGAAAAAATTTTTATAGAAAATTTTCGGCGAAAAAATTTTTATAAAAAATTTTCGGTGAAAAATTTTTTATACAAAATTTTTTATAGAAAACTTCGGTGAAAAAAATTTTATAGAAAACTTTCGGTGAAAAATTTTTTATAGAAAACTTTTGGTGAAAAATTTTTTATAGAAATTTTTCGGCGAAAAAATTTTCGGTGAAAAATTTTTATATAGAAAATTTTCGGTAAACAATTTTTTATAGAAAATTTTCGTTGAAAAATTTTTTATAGAAAATTTTCGGTGAAAAATTTTTTATAGAAAATTTTCGCTGAAAAATTTTTTATAGAAAATTTTCGGTGAAAAATTTTTTATAGAAAATTTTCGGTGAAAAATTTTTTATAGAAAATTTTCGGTGAAAAATTTTTTATAGAAAATTTTCGGTGAAAAATTTTTTATAGAAAATTTTCGGTGAAAAATTTTTTATAGAAAATTTTCGGTGAAAAATTTTTTATAGAAAATTTTCGGTGAAAAATTTTTTTATAGAAACTTTTCGATGCAAATTTTTTCATAGAAAATTTTCGGTGAGAAATTTTTTATAGAAAATTTTTGGTGAAAAAATTTTATAAAAATTTTCGGTGAAAACAATTTATAGAAAATTTTCGGTGAGAAATTTTTTATAAGTAATTTTTAGTGAAAAAATGTTCATAGAAAATTTTCAGTGAAAAAATTTTGATAGGAAATTTTCAGTGAAAAATTTTTTATAGAAGATTTTCGGTGAAAAATTTTTTGTAAATTTTGGGTGAAAAATTTCTTATAGAAAATTTTCGGTGTAAAATTTTTTGTATGAAATTTTCAGTGTAAAATTTGTTATAGACAATTTTAGATATAAATTTTGTATAGAAAATTTTCGGTTTAAAATTTTTTTATAGAAAATTTTTGGTATAAAATTTTCGGTGTAAAATTTTTTATAGAAAATTTTCGGCAAAATTTTTTTTATAGAAAATTTTCTGTTAAATTTTTTTAAAGAAAATTTTCGGTGTAAAATTTTTTATAGAAAATTTTCGTTATAAAATTTTGTTATAGAAAATTTTCGTTGCAAAATTTTTTATAGAAAATTTTCGGTGTAAAATTTTTTGTCGAACATTTTCGGTGTTAAATTTTTTGTAGAAAATTTTCGGTGAAAAATTTTTGTAGAAAATTTTCTGTGTAAAATTTTTTAATAGAAAACTTTCGGTGAAAAATTTCTTAAAGAAAAATTTTTGTAAAAACATTTTATAGAAAATTTTCGGTAAACATTTTTTTTATAAAAAATTTTCGGAGAAAAATTTTCGGTGAAAAATTTTTTATAGAAAATTTTCGGTGACAAATTTTTTATAGAAAATTGTTGGTGTAAAATTTTTTAAAGAAAATTTTAGATGTAAAATTTTTGGTGAAAAATTTTTTATAGAAAATTTTCGGTAAAAAATTTTTTATAGAAAATTTTCGGTGAAAAATTTTATAGAAAATTTCTGGTGTAAAATTTTTTTATAAAAAATTTTCTGTGTAAAATATTTTATAGAAAATTTTCGGTGAAAAATTTATTTTATATACAATTTTGGGTGAAAATTTATTTAATATACAATTTTGGGTGAAAATTTTTTTATAGAAAATTTTCGGTGAAAAATTTTTTATAGAAAATTTTCGGTGAAAAATTTTTTATAGAAAATTTTCGGTGAAAAATTTATTTTATATACAATTTTGGGTGAAAATTTATTTAATATACAATTTTCGGTGAAAAATTTTTTATAGAAAATTTTCGGTGAAAAATTTTTATAGAAAATTTTCGGTGAAAAATTTTTTATAGAAAATTTTCGGTGAAAAATTTTTTATAGAAAATTTTTGGTGAAAAATTTTTTATAGAAAATTTTCGGTGAAAAATTTTTTATAGAAAATTTTCGGTGAAAAATTTTTTATAGAAAATTTTCGGTGAAAAATTTTTTATAGAAAATTTTCGGTGAAAAATTTTTTATAGAAAATTTTCGGTGAAAAATTTTTTATAGAAAATTTTCGGTGAAAAATTTTTTATAGAAAATTTTCGGTGAAAAATTTTTTATAGAAAATTTTCGGTGAAAAATTTCTTATAGAAAAATTTTTGTAAAAAACATTTTATAGAAAATTTTCGGTGAAAAATTTTTTATAGAAAATTTTCGGTGACAAATTTTTTATAGAAAAATTTTGAATATAAAATTTTCGGTGCAAATTTTTTATAGAAAATTGTTGGTGTAAAATTTTTTAAAGAAAATTTTAGATGTAAAATTTTTGGTGAAAAATTTTTTATAGAAAATTTTCGGTAAAAAATTTTTTATAGAAAATTTTCGGTGAAAAATTTTATAGAAAATTTTTGGTGTAAAATTTTTTTATAAAAAATTTTCTGTGTAAAATATTTTATAGAAAATTTTCGGTGAAAAATTTATTTTATATACAATTTTGGGTGAAAATTTATTTTATATACAATTTTGGGTGAAAATTGTTTTATAGAAAATTTTCGGTGAAAAATTTTTTATAGAAAATTTTCGGTGAAAAATTTTTTATAGAAAATTTTCGGTGAAAAATTTTTTATAGAAAATTTTCGGTGAAAAATTTTTTATAGAAAATTTTCGGTGAAAAATTTTTTATAGAAAATTTTCGGTGAAAAATTTTTTATAAAAAAAATTCGATGGGAATTTGTTTTTACTAAATTTATAATGTAAAGTTTTGTATACTAAGTTTTCAATGTGTTTTTTTTTACAAAATTTTCGATGTAAATCTTTCGATATTTCGCATAGTAAATGTTTGATAAAACTTTGTTTGCAAAATTTTAATGAAGAAATTATTTTCTTGAAAGTTTTCCATAAAATTTAGTTTAAAATTAAAATTGATTTAGGGTATTTCTAAGTCTATACTGTCCCTAAATATCCGAATCCTTGGTTTTTTGTTTGTCTTCATATTATTTTGCGTTTAGCTCAAGAGCAGTAAGTGAATGTCTTTTGCAATTTTAATGAGTGGCAACAAAAAACCATCGAAATCAGCCATCCAGCAGTCAACCAACCATCCGCTTCTTGATACTTCTTTGCTTAATATGTATAATATTGGCAAAACATTTAAAAAGGGCGAGTGCCCATAGTGCAAAGCATAAATATTTCTTCTTTAAACATTTATACAAGTTTTTTTTTTTTAATGCAAAAGAATTTTACCAAGGAGTCACTCGTCATTCTAATGGATCTTCTTCATCTGGCTGTTGGCTAAAGTTAAAGGTAATCTGTTGTCGGTTTTTTTTTTGTTCACGTCATTTTCTTAGCTGCTGCTGCTGGAAAGAGGGTTCTAGCCAACTACTGTTGCAGCAGAAGTAACAGCTTTAATGTCTGCTGCCAATATACTTACGTATATCTTATGTACAAAAATTTGTATGCATGATTTTTGTTAAATAAGAATATTTTTTCATATTTTATTTAAAACACAAAAAATCCACAACCCCAACTTATTCATCATCGTTATGCGGGGCAATCAACAGCCCAACGACATTTCATCAAGCGTCATCTGGATTTATGTTAAACATTGCCAGTGACATTTGTACATGGATTTCATGGTAAATCCATGAAATTGTTGCAAATGTTGTGGCAAATGTATTTATTTCGTTTGTGCCCAATGGTAAGGGGGGTATAATTTTTACAAAGATAATTTTTAATGTATTATAGTTTTATATAAAATTTTCGACTTATAATCTTTCATAAAAAATTTTTAATAAAAAATTTTGTATTAAAATTTTCTATAAAAAATTTTATACTGAAATTTTTTTATAAATCTTTTTATATTTAAAATTTTATGCTGAAAATTTTATATTTAAAATTTTATGCTGAAAATTTTATATTTAAAATTTTATGCTGAAAATTGTATATTGAAAATTTTCTATAAAAATTTTTATTGAAAATTTTCTATTAAACTTTTTTTTCCAAAACATTTTATATTAAAAATTTTTATATGGGAATTTTATATTGAAAATTTTCTTTAAAAAATTTTATATCGAGAATTTTCTATCAAGCATTTTTCTATATAAAATTTGGTATCAAAAATTTTTTATAAAAAAATTGGTATCGAAAATTTTCTATAAAAAATTTGGTGTCGGAAATTTTTTATAAAAAATTGGTATGGAAAATTTTCTATTAAAAGTTTCCTATACAAATTTTGGTATAAAAATTTTCTATAAAAGTTTTGGTATACAAATTTTTTATTTAACAGTTTCATTGAAGAAAACACATTTTCTATAGAAATTTTCTATAGAAAGTTTTTATATCTAAAATTTTTTTTACAAAAATTTTATATCAAAAATTCTCTTAAGAAATATTTTATATCCAAAATTCTCTTTAGAAAAATTTTATACCGAAAATTTTTCATAGAAAAATTTTATATCGAAAATTTTCCATAGAAAAATTTTACATCGAAAATTTTCCATAAAAAATTTTATATCAATAATTTTATATACAAAATTTTATATAAAAAATCTGTTATAAAAAAATGTTATATACAAAATTAAAAAAAAAATATATCCAAAATCTTTTATTAAAAGTTTTAAATTCAAACTATTCTAAAATTTAATATTGACATTTTTGTGTAAAAAATATTTTATCGAAAACTTTCTCTAAAAAAATTGGTATAGAAAACTTTCTGCAAAAATTTGGTATTAAAAATTTTTTATAAAAAATTTGGTATCAAAAATTTTGTATAAAAAATTTGGTATCACAAATTTTCCATGAAATTTTGGTATCGAAATTTTTTTTATAAAAAATTTAATATTGAACATTTTTTTATATTTTTTTTTTCGAAAATTTACTATAAATAAATTTATATCAAAAATTTTCTATAAATAATTTTGTATCGAAAATTTTCTCTAATAGGTTTTATATCAAACAATTTCTATAAAAAGTTTTATAAAAAATTTTATTTCCAAAATTAAAAAAATTGTATCGAAAATTTTCTATTTAAAATATTTTAAAATTTTGTATTGAAATTTTTATACACAAAATTTTATATCGAAAATTCTCTAAAAAAAATTTGCTATCCAAAATTTAAAAAAATATACATATCGAAAATCATCTATTAAAAGTTTTACATTAAAAATATTCTAAAATTTTATATTGAAAATTTTCTATAAAAAATTTGGTATTGTAAATTTTTTATTAATCGAAATTTTCTATCAAATATTTGGTATCGAAAATTTTCTATAAATAATTTGGTATCACAAATTTTCTAAAAAAAATTTTGAAACAAATTTTCTATAAAAAATTTTATATCGAAAATTTTCTATAAAAAATTTTATATCGAAAATTTTCTATAAAAAATTTTATATCGAAAATTTTGCATAAAAAATTTTATATCGAAAATTTTCTATAAAAAATTTATATCGAAAATTTTCTATAAAAAATTTATATCGAAAATTTTGTACAAAAAATTTTATATCGAAAATTTTCTGTAGAAAATTTTATATCAAAAATTTTCTATAAAAAATTTATATCGAAAATTTTCTATAAAAAATTTATATCGAAAATTTTCTACAAAAAATTTTATATCGAAAATTTTCTGTAGAAAATTTTATATCGAAAATTTTCTATAAAAAATTTATATCGAAAATTTTATATCAAAAATTTTCTATAAAAAATTTTATATCGAAAATTTTCTATAAAAAATTTTTATAAAAAATTTGATATCCAAAATTTGAAAAAAAATTATAACGAAAATTTTCTATTAAAAGTTTTACACTAAAAATTTCTAAAATTTTATATTGAAATTTTTTTTTTTTTAATTTGGTATTGAAAAATTTCTATTAAAAAATTGGTATCGAAATTTTCTATAAAAAATTTTGTTTTGAAAATTTTCTATCAAAAATTTTGTATTGAAAATTTTCTATAAAAAATTTTGTATCGACAATTTTCTATAAAAAAATTTATATCAAAAATTTTCTAAAAAAAATTTTTAGTAAAAAATTTTCTATTAAAAGTTTTACACTAAAAATTTATAATATTTTATATTGAAAATTTTCTATAAAAAATTTGGTATTAAAAATTTCTATTAAAAATTTAGTATCGAAATTTTCTTTAAAAAATTTAGTTTTGAATATTTTCTATTAAAAATTTTGTATTGAAAATTTTTTATTAAAAATTTTGTATCGAAAATTTTCTAAAAAAAATTTGGTAACAAAAATTGTCTATAAAAAATTTGGTTTTGAAAATTTTCTATCAAAAATTTTGTATCGAAAATTTCTTATTTAAAATTTTATATCGAAAATTTTCTATTAAAAATTTTATATCGAAAATTTTAATTTAAAAATTTTCTATAAAAAATTTTATTTCAAAAATTTTCTATAAAAAATTGTGTATCGAAAATTTTTTATAAAAAAATATATATCGAAAATTTTTATAAAAAAATGTATATCCAAAACTTTATATCGTAACTACATACCAAATATTTTCTTTGTTTATAGACAAATTCTACTCAAATTTATTTATAGATAAGTTTCGATACAAAATTTTTATTGCAAAATTTCGATAAAAATATTTATCATAGAAAATTTGTTATTGTAATTGGTTCCTTTTTGAACCAAATTCCAGATAAACCGAACTACCTGAAATCAGTTATAGATATAGGATTAATTTTCTTAACTTATAGTTAATTTTCGACTCAAAATTATTTGTATTAAAATTTCGTGACAAAATTTTTATTTTGAAAATCGGCCCTTAATTTAGTGTGGATTGGTCTAGATTTTAACCAAAAATAAAAAGTTAAATGCCAATAATACCGAGTTGTTGCCCCCATACCGTGATTGCTCCCATACAAAGCACTACTCAATGGTAAAGAGTCTTATGTGGACCGAGTTATTTTCTTGGTCAAAAAAACTTAAGGCAAACCTAATGAATAGAAACATCCTTTTAATTATAGAAAAAGGCAAACATGAAAAAATTCCAGTCTTTTCTATGGAATATTAATGGCCATGTTTAAAGTTTTACTTTACAAATATTTATATTTGTCTTTGTTTTTAGAAAATTAGAAATTTATCTAATAATAACTCCTTTCATACTTTGACAACGTTTAAGATTATTTCCCATTTTTTTTAACATAACATTTTTACCACTTTTGTATACTTTTTAAATGGCTGTGGTTTCGCGTTTATTGTTGTCTCATTGGCTAAGGTATTATTTTCGTTAAAGGTTGTAACTTGTTAACTTTTTTGTATGATATTCTTTTCTTTTTTTGTGGAAAATGTTTAAAATATATATATATATATATTTTTTTTTGTTTATCTGTTCCTTTGTTAAATTGGTAGAAAAAATATGCGTGCACCCGGTCAAGTCATACGTTAGTCATATGTGCAGATATGTTTATGGGAAATAGTACGATTCGCAAAAGGAAGGTATGCTAAGAGATAAAGGAGGATATTTAAGTATATTTATAATGTCATAAATACTTGGGATTTAGAAACATGGGTTAGAGCCAAAGCTTTAAATTTAAAACTTTACAAGTTTTTTCTTTTAATTTATGTTTATGAGTTTCAAATTTTCTTTTTTTTTTGTAGGGCATACTTCTCCAATTTTGTTAAATTTTAGATGTAAAGACCATTACAAGGTACCAAACAACAAAACAGCATCTCGCATATTTCTAGAGAATTGTTCTGCATACACCTCATTAATTCTAGATTTTTTGTTTTATTTATTTTTTTTATTCTATACTCTCCGCAAAGGTTGTTATTGTTTTTTTTTTTCTTTAATTTTTTTCTATATGCCGTTGTTGCACGATGATGCACTCACTAAACAATATTTTTCCAAACGCACAAATTTGCAGTTAGTAACAAAAATTGGCCATCAAGGAAGTCGATTACAAAAATTTTGAATAATAATTGATTAACGACAGGTTTTTGATCTGTCTAAGATGATGGCCTTACCAACCATGGAAACTCGTCGAGGAATTGTTTGTCCTTATACACATTTTTTGGCTTTTTTCAATAATTTGTCTATTGCTTTAGTTAATGTAATATCTTTTTTTTCTTTTTTGAATAAATATTTACTATCCCGACAATTTTGTAAATTTTTTTAAATAAATTTTGCATTCAAAAAAAAAAAAAAATTGCAACGAAAGTTTTCTAAGACATAATTTATTATGTATCAACATTTTTATACCCTTCACCACCATACATAGGTGGAAAGGGTATTATAAGTTTGTGCTGATGTATGTAACGCATAGAAATATTTGTCTTAGACCCACCTTTTAGTATGCCAATAGGTTTAGAATCACTTTCTGAGTCGATTTAGCGATGTCCGTCCGTCCGTCTGGCTGGCTGGACCCCAGTGTAAACCTTGTAATCAAACTACAGGTCGCAATTCTAAAGATAATTTGATGAAATTTGGTACAGATCATTTTTTTGATAATGGGACTATGGCTATTGAAATTGGTCCATTATTTATGGTATCTCCCATAGGTCCCACTTCCCGGAATTGACATATTTGCCACAAATATCAATATTTTTTCATGAAATTTAAAACAAATACTGCTTACGTAAATCACTGTACCAAATTTCGTTGAAATCGGTCCACATTTGACCATAGCTCCCATACAAACATAATTTTTGTAACAACTGTAATCAATTTGCCAAATTTCGAGATAATCGGCCCACATTTGACCCTAGCTCTCATATAAGTCCAAATGACGGAAACTGGTTAAATATATAAGTTTTGAGAAAATGTTTGTATGATGGCAAAATTTAGCAAATATTTGTCTTTATACAGGAAAAATAACACCTTTGACCTTAGTGGTGAAGGGTATTGTATGGTCGGGCTTGACCGACTATAGCGCTTTCTTACTTGTTTTATTAAAGTTTTATACATTATCAATTTTTTTGTGAAAAATTCTTGGATTTTAAATATTATGTGGGGCTTATATAACTGACGATTGAGTGAAATTTACATATATTTTGTTTTTGTTACAATAACAAAACACATATAAATTTCACTCAATCGTCAGCCGCTTGAGTTATATAAACCCCACATTCGTTTTTTTACGATTTAATCAAAAAACAAGTAAGAGCGTTATATTCGGCGTGCCGAATCTTATATACCCACCATGACTTGTGTTAAATTTAGAAATTTATCTCGTATTTCTACAAATGTGCAGCTAATTTTAAATTTGGACGGAACTCGAAAAAATTTTTTACGCTTGTTGGTATTGTTGGTAAAATATTTGGACTAAATTCGGTTGCAGTAGCTTTATAGTTCAACATTTAAAAGTATCTTAGTGGTCTTTCTGGTATTTACATAAAGCTTGTTCTTGTAAAATTTAGTGGCCATAGTTGTCAAAGTTTTCAATATAATAGCTTTTAACTGGCCATTGTTACTTTTTTTTTGGTTTCCGGGAGTGTTTTCTATAAGAAAACTATAGTCAAATATCGACCGATTCCTATAAAATTTGATATACTGACCGATAGTTGCATAAAACTTGTCTATTCTAAATTTAGTTGTCATAGCTATTACAGATATGTTAATGGGAAATAGTAGTCGTCGTAGCTATTCAATTTATCAGCATTAAGGTAGAAACACAATTAGGACGAATGACTAATTTCGTCCATCACGACGAATTCGGATTTAAAAATTCTTGTAAATTCGTCCATTGAACACATTTCGGACGAATAAACGTTGTTGACGCCATTTTTGTTGATTTTTTGTTTGGACAAATTACTTACACTTTAGGACATATCGCGCACTCACAACATTTGCAATTTTCTTTATTTTATTCTTTTATTATTGCACAAGATTATTACATTTAAATAATTTTATATGAAATAAATATTTTTTGTTTACATTTTATACAAGAACACATATAATTTCTAATATTTTACAACAGAAATAGAAATACAGCCACTCTAATCCAGTTTAGTCGTCGTTCGTCTGCGTAAATGAAATAGAAATAAACCTATAGCACTGTTCGATACGCACTACGAATTTCGTCGTACGCATCAATTGTGAGCACACTCATATAAGCCCATATGTTCTATTTCTAACGACGAATATTCATTTCGAAAAATTGGTCGATCGTTCCAATTGTGTTTTATACTTAAATGCGTAATATGTTTCTCTAACTAAATGTGAACCGATTTCGTCCATTTTCAATACACAACTTTTTCAAGATATCGAAAATATTTTTGTAATATTTTGTTGCTCTAGCTCTTTTCGTTAAGGCGCTGTCGCTCTTTTATCTAACGGACAGACGGACATAAACCCCCTTTTCTTGTTGTATTTTTGTGTTTCCGTATGTTTTTTATAAGGGAGCTAGTTACCGATTGTCACAAAACTTAGCACACTGTTTAGCATTGACATAAGACTTTCTTGTGCTAAATTTAGTAGCCAAAGCTATTACAGTTTATCATTTATTGGCATTTAAGTGTATTTTTGTTGGAATTTAGGCTGTTTCCGTAGGTTTTTTGTATGGGAGCTATGGTTAAAAGCGAATCGATTTGGATGAAATTTTATATGCTGTCTAGTACTTCTATATACCAAATATTGGCATCATAGCTTTTGCTAATTTGTCATATTAGCAAATAAGCAATTAGCCTAGACGAGGTTATGCGGCAGCTATGGTCAAATGTGAACCGATTTTGCCCGATTTCAGTACCAAAATTTTCCAAGAAAAGAAGTATATTTATGAAATTCTATAAAAAATTTTGCCCTAAAAAGTCTTTCTATATTAAAATTTGCCTTGATAATGTTTAACATAGAAAACTTATGGAATAAAATAATATTGAAAATTTGCATTTGAAAAATTTTTATATATAAAATTTAAGTTGAAAAGTAGTTTACAGAAAATTTGCTGTGATTTAGATGTTAAAGTTTTTGTAAAGAAATTCAGATAAAAACTTTTTTAGATTTTTTTTTTAATTTACTCAAATTTTTTTTACTGTTCGAAAACTTTTTATCTGCACTGTTCTTATTTTTTTGATTGTGAAAATGATGCTTGTTCGTAGTTCGTATATGATGATGATGCACTAACGAATATAAATATTTTTTTGTTTAACAAAAAAAAAAAAACAACAAAATTGAAAAAATATGGTTATAAAACTTTGTTATTCCCTTCCCGGTTTGAGATTTATTTCTTTATTTTAAAACTAAAAAAAACCAACCAACGAAAGAATTGCATTCTGTCACACAAACACGGATATAGTCAACTAAGGCCAGATCGAATTTTTATATTACCTTTTTTTTTTGAAGATGCTTAACAACATTTCGATGTCTGTCGTATATTAAAAATAAAAGAAAATAAATATAATAAAAACACAAAATATTATTCATAAAAAAATAATATAAATATTTTTTGTTTTTGTTCACTCTCTTTTTACAGGCATATAAATGTTGCAACAAATATTTATGCATTCATATCTTCTAGAGCAAGAAACGCATCCTTTCTGCGGGAGGGCAGGAAGGACGGATGGATGGACGGACGGACGCACTTATTCGTAAATGCACATGCATAATTTATTTTATAACTGAAACTAAAAATAATAATAAACTGAATCGAAAACAGAAACAGAACATCCCAAACCATAACTTCAAACAAACCAACATCCGAGACTTGGTAACCAGGGATGCTTGAGTCGACTCGAGTTATGTTTTTGGTAAGTACTTGCAACATCTTGGCTTTTTGTGCAAATTTATCCATATTTTTGTGTTTCAAACAGTTAACAAGTCTTTTGAGAGCAATTAAAATTTTCTTTCTTTGCCATAAAATGTCGTTATTTTTTATTTTATGGTTTTTTGTATCAAAAATATTTGTTTTTTACAGCAAATCTATTGCAAATAGTGTCATTAATGCCTTCTAACTAGATCCTGGTTTGAAGCATAAAAAATTATATATTTATTGCCGTTTTATTTTTAATTCTAACTATCAAATGTTATTATCACAAATGACATTTATGAGTAACATTAGATACTGACTCCTGGAGAGTGCTAAGAAATATTAAATTTTATTTGAATATTTAATTGATACCAACAATAAGATACTAAACTGAAGTAAAAAATAAGAAATTTATGCAAAGTTTCCTATAAAAATAAGAAATATTTGAAAATTTTCTTTAAAAAAAAGGAAATTTTTAAAAAATTTTCCTTCAAAAATCAAAAGTTTTTGAATTTTTTTTTTTTAAATAACAAATTTTTCAAAAATTTCCTATAAAGATAAGAAATTTTTGAAAAATTTCCTATACAAATAAGAAATTTTAAAAAAACTTTCTATAGAAATAAGAAATTTTTTGAAAATTTTCCTATAAAAATAATAAATTTTTGAAAAATTTCCGATAAGAAATTTTTAAAATTTTTGAAAAATTTCCTATTAAAATAAGAAATTTTTGAAAATTTTCCTATAAAAATAAGAAATTTTTAAAAAATTTCCTATAAAAATATGAAATTTTTGAAAAATTTTCTCTAAAACTTAGAAGTTCTTAAAGAATTTCCTATAAAAATAAGAAATTTTTGAAAAATTTCCTATAAAAATAAAAAATTTTTGAAAAATTTCCTATAAAAATAAAAAATTTTTGAAAAATTTCCTATACAAATAAAAAATTGCTGAAAAATTTCCTATAAAAATAAAAAATTTTTGAAAAATTTCCCATAAAAAAAGAAATTTTTAAAAAAATTTCCTATAAAAATAAAAAATTTTTGAAAATTTTCCTATAAAAGTAGGAAATATTTGAAAAATTTCCCATAAAAATAAGAAATTTTTGAAAAATTTCCTCAAAAATAAGAAAGTTTTGAAAAATTTCCTATAAAAATAGGAAATATTTGAAAAATTTGCTCTAAAAATAAGACATTTTTAAAAAATTTCATATAAAAAGAAGAAATTTTTGAAAAATTTCCTAAAAAATAAGAAATAAGAAATTTTTGACAAATCTCCTATAAAAATAAGAAATTTTTAGAAAAATTAAAAAGAAGAAATTTTTGAAAAATTTCGTAAAAAATAAGAAATAAGAAATTTTTGACAAATCTCCTATAAAAATAAGAAATTTTTAGAAAAATTACTTATAAAAATAAGAAATTTTTGTAAAATTTCCTATAAAAATAAGAAATTTTTGTAAAATTTCCTATAAAAATAAGAAATTTTTGAAAAATTTCCTATAAAAATAAGAAATTTTTGAAAAATTTCCTATAAAAATAACAAATTTTTGAAAAATTTCCTAAAAAAATAAGAAATTTTTGAAAAATTTCCTATAAAAATAAGAAATTTTTATAAAATTTCCTTCAAAAATAAGAAATTTTTATATAATTTCCTTTAAAAATAAGAAATTTTTGAAAAATTTCTTATAAAAATAAGAAATTTTTGAAAAATTTCCTATAAAAATATGACATTTTTGAAAAATTTCCTATAAAAATAAGAAATTTTTGAAAAATTTCCTATAAAAATAAGAAATTTTTGAAAAATTTCCTATAAAAATAAGAAATTTTTGAAACATTTCCTATAAAAATAAGAAATTTTTGAAAAATTTCCTATAAAAATAAGAAATTTTTGAAAAATTTCCTATAAAAATAAGAAATTTTTGAAAAATTTCTTATACAAATACGAAATTTTTTAAAAATTTCCTATAAAAATAGGAAATTTTTGAAAAATTTCCTATAAAAGAGAGAATTTTTTGAAAAATTTCCTGTAAAAAAGAGAAATTTTTGAAAAATTTCCTATAAAAATAAGAAATTTTTGAAAAATTTCCTATAAAAATAAGAAATTTTTTTGAAAAAATTCCTAGAAAAATTATAAAGTTTTGAAATATTTTCTATAAAAATAAGAAATTTTTTTTATAAATTTCGTATAAAAATTAGAAATTTAATAAAAAAAAATTTGAAAAATAAGAAATTTTTGAAAAATTTCCTATAAAAAAAGACATTTTTTAAAATTGTCCTATAAAAATAAGAAGTATTTTATTTTTTTTTTTTAAATAAGAAATCTTTTAAAAATTTCATAATCAAAATAATTTTTGAAACATTTTCTATAAAAGTAAGAAATTTTTTAAAAATTTCCAGTAAAAATAAGAAACTTTTGAAAAATTTCCTATAAAAATAAGAAATTTTTGAAAATTTTCCTTAAAAGTAAGAAATTTTTCAAAATATTCCTATAAAAGTAAAAAATTTTTGAAAAATTTTCTATAAAAATAAGAAATTTTTGAAAAATTTTCTATAAAAATAAGAAATTTTTGAAAAATCTCCGAAAAAAATAAGAAATTTTTGAAAATTTTTCTATAAAAATAAGAAATTTTTGAAAAGTTTCCTGTAAAAATAAGAAATAAATTTATAAATTTAATAAATTTAAAAAAAAATTCTTATAAAAGTAAAAAAATTTTGAAAAATCTCTTATAAAAAAATAATGCTCTTAAAGTCCAGAATCTATACTTTGAATACAAACACTTAAGTTTAAAATTTACAAATATAATACAACAGAATTATTGCTGCTATGTTGGTTGCAAGGCCTAGTGTCCGCATGTTGCTTTGCCTCTGAGTTGACTCTTAACATGAAAAAAAAATATGCGTAAAATTTTATTAAGCCACATTTACAGTAACAAAGAATTCACAGCAGCGGAAAAAATGCCAAATATGAAACAGATCTCTGTAACTAAATTTAACGGAGGGGAGTTAAATACCAGAAGCCAAAATTATCAAGTCATTGCAATCAATGAGACCAATAACCAAATAACTGCGAGGAATATAATGCAAAAATACGTACAACTGAATATCTTTAAATAAAATAATTCTTTTTCTGTCTATTTATAACTTTAAGCTGCAGATATTCTTAATAAACTGCAGCTTTTTGAAGAAACAAGAAAAAATGTGATTATTGTTTGTTTATTTCTGTTAGTAGAGTTTAAGCCATAACTGACCGACTGCTGAGGGTCATCTTTGTTGCAATAAATTGTTTATAAAAATAATTGCAGGAAATAAAATGGATATAAAGGTGGCAACAAAAAGAGTTTTTTTAATGCAGTTATAACAATTTTTTCTTTGAATTTGATATGTGTTTAAAGGATTTTATTTCGTCCTTATTCTACAAGGAAACTTTTAGCGAAAACTTTTTACACTTTTTACGGAAAATTTCTACACCAATGTTTTAAAGGTCAGATCGGATCATTATTTCGTGTAGATCCCATAGGACTTCCTTGAATAGATAAATCGTCGACGAAATTAATATATGTAAATATACTCAAATCTCGAGAAATTTTCATTAGAAAACTTAGCACAAATATTTCTTTTAGAATTTATAAAAACTTTCATAATTGTTGGCAATTGGTCCTATGACCTTAGTGGTGAAGTTCATCAAATCGTCGGTCTTAAGTATGAAACACAATTGGAACGAACGACCAATTTTTCGAAACGAATATTCGTCGTTAGAAATAGAACATATGGGCTTATGTGAGTGTGCTCACAATTGATGCGTACGACGAAATTCGTCGTGCGTATCGAACAGTGCGACAGGTTTATTTCTATTTCATACGCAGACGAACGACGACTAAACTGGATTAGAGTGGCTGTATTTCTATTTCTGTTGTAAAATATTAGAAATTATATGTGTTTTTGAAAAATATGGTCACCTTATAAAATGTAAACAAAAAATATTTATTTCAAATAAAATTATTTAAATGTAATAATCCTGTGTAATAATAAAAGAATAAAATAAAAAAAAATTGCAAATGTTGTGAGTGCGCGATATGTCCTAAAGTGTATGTAATTTGTGCAAACAAAAAATCAACAAAAATGGCGTCAACAACGTTGATTCGTCCCAAATGTGTTCAATGGACGAATTTACAAGACGAATTTTTAAATCCGAATTCGACGTACTGGACGAAATTAGTCATTCGTCCCAATTGTGTTTCTACCTTTAGAGGATTTAAAAATGTACCTTTTTATTTTTAATATAAATAAAATCAATATATTTTGAGTCTTTTTAATTATTTTTTGTTTTCTTTTTAGGATTTGTTCAGTTTTGAACTAAAAGGATATAATATTGATGAAGTTCGCTTGGGAACTCTACCTAAGTACACGAATAGAGTTTTGATGCTGCCTGTTAAAAATTCTACCAATGATTCTGTATTTAAAAATAATTTATTTTAAATAAAGCACAAATAGTTATATCCTAAAATGCAACTCTCAATAAATAAAATATTTTCTCAATTCCACATGGCAACGCTGGCAAATTAAGTTTTTTAAGAGTTTAAATTGTACCCATTCAATTCAATCCATTCAATACCTCTAGACTTATTACAAGTTTTATCATAATTTTGTAACATACGTGATAAGAAACCACCGGACAATCAGTTTCTTGCAATCTATAGGTTTTCCGCTATCAATTAAATATCATTTTGTAGAAATCGGAACATTTGTTTTAGAGATACAGCCTTTTTTGATTTTTTAACTCTTTGGCAAATTTCCTCAGTCTGGCAACTCTGTAATAATATGAAAAATAGCGTCATCTATTTTTAACCAAATTAATGTTTTTAAAATCAAAATTTGATTAATAATAGATGGCGCTATTTTTTATATTAATATAGAGTTGCCAGACTGGGGAAATTTGCCAAAGAGACAAAAAATGTTAAAAGGGCCATAGCTCGACAACTAAAGGTCCAATTTCTACAAAATTGAATGAAAAGGATGGAGAATTACCTGTAGTTTGCAGGAGTGTTTCCTTATCACTATTGATTTACAATTAGACAGAGTAACTTAAGATAAAAATCTTCATTAATCTTGACGTGCAGAGTTAAAAAAAGTCATTGTCAGATGAAAAAAAAAATGATTTTTAAGCCATATTGCCGGGTTAATTACAGTTAAAAGCTTTTAAGGTTTTATTTGTAAAAGAAAAGTGACAAAATTTTGCTCTTTTGGATATAGTCTTATAACTAAAACGCATCTTTTGGAGTCTTTACAAGCAAGAAGTATTATTTTTCAGACTTAGCGCAATAATTTGCAGCACTAAAAAATCTAATGATGAAGGGTGTTGCTGTTATCTGACCAAATATAATTTTTAAATGTAATCATCCTTTTAATATTATAAATGTAAAGCCTTCCTTTTTCGGTTCCAGAAAAATTAATATGCATTTTTGAAATTGAGACGAAAAATTTTCATGTGTCTTTTGATTAGTGATGGACAGCACAATAAAAAAAATACATATATCACAAACACTTTTCCTATATCTGGTGATAGGAAAACAGATACCGTGCCCTTTATGCTTTAAATAAAAGTATAGCTTTCAAACACTCAGAAGTCGACGTTTTACTCAATAGGTGTCCTTTTTAACTCATCCAAGAAATGCATATCCGCAATTTAAACAAAGATATTATTTATGGAGAAGCGTTTTGGTCAGGAGGAGTTCAATTACCAAACATCTATTATAGCGTATGAAAGGTTTTATTAACTCATAATAGTATTACATATTTATGCAATAACAGTAATATCTAAAACCCTGCAAATTATGTTGTTCTATCTTCTTCTGTTATCCTTGACTCCCAGTGGAGCATAGGGCCTCATGTTGTTCTATAGTGCAGGCTATTCCCTATCCATTGCATATAATTCTATAGAAATAGGACCACTAGTTTTCGAGTTACAGCATTTTTTATTTTTCTAGCTTTTTGGCAAATTTTCTCAGTCTGGCAACTCTATTCAACTATTAAAATAGCGCCATCTATTTTTAGCCAAATTTGATTTTTAAAAATCAAAATTTGGTTAATAATAGATGGCGCTATTTTATGAAAATTAAAAACGGCATTGCCAGATGTAAAAAAAAAATAAATTTCTTAAACGGCATTGCCAGGTCAAAAACAGTTAAATAACGTATTTCCTCTGGATTTAAATGAGTTTTTTTTAAAGGATTAAAAGGTTTTTATGTATAAAATGTTTAGTTTACATGCAAAAGTAAGCGGTAATACTGTAATTTTGAAATATACCTTTAGAATTATAAGAAAAACGAATGTTTGAGTTTATTTAATAGGAAATATATTTTTTTATTTTTTAGTTTTTTCGCTATAGTTAACATTAATAAAGGAAGATAATGGAAGAAAGGTGCAGCTGTTTTCTGATCACATGATTAGTTTTTTAAATGTTATGGTCAATTTTGATCCTTTGCGTACTTTTAATGTTAAGTTTATTTAATTTGTAGAAAAATCTGAAATGAAATAAATTAGAAAATTTTATTAAAAAATAGAAGATATTGTATTAATAAAATAGATATGTTATTTATTATATCGATAACTATGAATGTATAGTATATTAGAAAACTGTTTTTAAGAACAGATAAATATTTATATGTATGTGTGTATATTGCTTATTAAAGCGTTTAGAAGTATGTTTCTTTAGTTTTGTATTTGCTTATCACTCAACTGATTTTGATAAATTTTTCTATGATAGTAGAGTTAAAATTACATAAATACAAGTTGCAATAAGGTACACATGTTTGATTTTAAATTCTGGTCCAAGAAGAAATCTAAAAAGGTTATCTTTTCCCTATAAAGAAAATATTTTTTGACATGTTTTAAAGTATAGCTTTTAAACTTTCTGCAATCGATTGTTTGGTTAATAGAAGCGCTTTTTACCCCATAAAATAAAAAAGCATAGATTTGTGAAATGTAAGCATGACTCCATGGAAAAAACTCTCAAATTAAATTAAACAATTTCTAACGATTTAATTAAACATTTAAAGTTAATTAAATCTAAATAATTTCACATTAAAGTCGGATAATTGTAATTTTTCAAACACTTAAAGTAAACCAACGAGACATTTTCTTAAAAGAACTTAATAAAACGACTCAACTCATTTATGCTAATTTATCAATTTATGCTTATTATAATAAAATAACATATTTATGCAAATGAAATTGTACTTTTTATTATTGTTCCCACTCAGTTAACTGGCAAATTTACTGGTAGTTAATCTGTCTGTCTGTCCGACTTTCTATCTTTTTTTGCTGTTAGCTTTAAGTCAATCACTTTGTTATTGCCTGATGCTCTTCGCTAAATGTATTCCAACAAATTTAACAAATTAAATGGAAGTACAAATTTAAAAAAATTATTCTTAAAAAACAAAACTCTTTTTACTGCAGGTTAATATTCAGCTTTAGTTGTACAAGCTGCTGCTGTTGCATGCAACGAATAAAAAGAACAAAAAAAGCTGTGAATGTTGACAGAAGTCATCATAATAATATGGAGTTATGCTAATTTGTGTAAAATACAACAAAAAGTTGAAAAAAAAACTTAAACCAAATGAGAAACATTTTACTTAACAATAGGACAAACGAAAAGAATGACATTTGCACAACTGAATTTTAAGAGGGAATTGAATTTCCTGCTTCGAAAAAGATATTCAAAAATCAAATTACACTTAAAGAAATCTCTTTAAGTCCAAAATTCATAGAGAACTTTAAATTTTTTATTGCAAATATTTATAGAAAAGTCAAGTTATCAATAACTTTTCTATTGAAAAGTCTAGATATCTATAACTTTTCTATAGAAAAGTCAAGATATTTATAACTTTTCTATAGAAAATTCAAGATATCGATAACTTTTCTATAGAAAAGCCCAGATATCGATAACTTTTCTATAGGAAAGAAAATTTATCGACAACTTATCTATAGGAAAAGTCAAGTTATCGATAACTATTCTATAGAAAAGTCAAAATATCTTTAACTTTCCTATAGAAAAGTCAAGCTATCGATAACTGTTTTATAGGAAAGTCAAGTTATGGATAACTTTCCTATAGAAAAGTCAAGTTATGGATAACTTTCCTATAGAAAAGTCAAGTTATCGATAACTTTTCTATAGAAAAGTCAAGTTGTCGATAACTTTTCTATAGAAAAGTCAAATTATCGATAACTTTTCTATAGAAAAGTCAAGTTATTGATAACTTTCAAGTTATCAAGTTATCGATAACTTTTCTATAGAAAAGCCAAGTTATCGATAACTTTTCTATAGAAAAGTCAAGTTATCGATAACTTTTCCATAAAAAAAGTCAAGTTATCGATAACTTTTCTATAGAAAAGTCAAGTTATCGATAACTTTTCTATAGAAAAGTCAAGTTATCGATAACTTTTCTATAAAACAGCCAAGTTATAGATTACTTTTCTATAGAAAAGTCAAGTTATCGATAACTTTTCTGTAGAAAAGTCATGTTATCGAAAACTTTTCTATAGAAAAGACAAGTTATTGATAACTTTTCTATAGAAAAGTCAAGTTATCGATGACTTTTCTATAGAAAAGTCTAGTTATCGATAACTTTTCTATAGAAAAGTCAAGTTATCGATAACTTTTCTATAGAAAAGTCAAGTTAACGATAACTTTTCCATAGAAAAGTCAAGTTATCGATAACTTTTCTATAGAAAAGTCAAGTTATCGATAACTTTTCTATAGAAAAGTCAAGTTATCGATAACTTTTCTATAGAAAAGTCAAGTAATCGATAACTTTTCAATAGAAAAGTCAAGTAATCGATAACTTTTCTATAGAAAAGTCAAGTTATCGATAACTTTTCTATAGAAAAGTCAAGTTATCGATAACTTTTCTATAGAAAAGTCAAGTTATCGATAACTTTTCTATAGAAAAGTCAAGTTATCGATAACTTTTCTATAGAAAAGTCAAGTTAACGATAACTTTTCCATAGAAAAGTCAAGTTATCGATAACTTTTCTATAGAAAAGTCAACTAATCGATAACTTTTCTATAGAAAAGTCAAGTTATCTATAACTTTTCTATAGAAAAGTTAAGTTATCGATAACTTTTCTATAGAAAAGTCAAGTTATCGATAACTTTTCTATAGAAAAGTCAAGCTATCGATAACTTTTCTATAGAAAAATTAAGTTGTCGATAAATATTCCACAGAAAACCCAAGTTGTCGATAACTTTTCAATAGAAAAGTCTTTTTAGCTTTTTTGTAGAAAAGTAAAGTTTTGGTTAACTTATCGAAAGTTTTCGTTAACTTTTCTCATAATTCTCTTTAGAAAAAGTGAAACTTTTGATAATTTTTCTAAGTGTTTTCTGATTGAATTATGTCCATAAAATACAAAAATAAATTGGCTTAACCAAAAATACATTACATTTGCCTTTAAACCGACATAACTCGTTTACATTAGCAAAAAGACTAGTTGGGCTTTTGATGTAAAAAACATTTTGTAAAATTCAGTTTTAACCCTTAATATTTAATTTGACCAATAAACAAGTATCCGATATGGTCACTTAATTCTTCCCAAGTATTTTATGCTTATGATGGACTTAATTGAATTAAACTAACCCAAGTTTTGTGGTAAAAGAAGTGGAAATGTTTTGAAATGGAACCATCTTTATTTAAAATCGATTAAGTTGCTTTTATTGTTTTATTTTTTATGTTGTCTATTTTTTTATGAAAAAGTATTTAAATTGTTTGTGGAAAACCACATGATTATTCCTTTAAATTTGCTATTTATTATTTATAAAATGACATTAACATGTCATGACAATTTGATGTCAAGTTTATGTCATGTTTCATATATGTTTATGTGTGTGTGTTTGTTGGTTTGTGTATGTATGTATATGAGTTAGTGTGTAGTGCATTTAGCTGCATTTGTTCATTCGTTGTTCGTTCGTTTCTTCATTTATTCATTCATATGTTCACTAAAATGAAAAATACTGCATTTAATTAAAATCCAATTAAATTTCAATTTGCATGAGCTAAAACACAAATACAAAATATTTTCTCTACATCGACATACGAACTTATACAAATTTATAGCATATCGTAACAAATGTCAGTCATTCGAAAAAAATAAAACCATTTTAAGCAAAAAATTTTGTTCATATACATATGAGTACATATGTATGTTCGGATAGTTATAAGAAAACCTTAATGAAATTATTGCTAAATTACTTGCCGGATTGTTGGCCGGACGACTGGCTGGTGCGGTTGGCTTTTGGATTGACTGGACTAAAATACTATTTTGCGATAAATGACAAATTATCATGATACGAGTATAAATACGAAATTTGCCACAGATGGCAAAGAGTTTAACTTTAAAATGTGAATGTATATTTAAACCTTTTAATATACTAATAGATATGAGTATATTCATATGTAAGTACTTGATGTTCGTAAGTATCTGGTTATATTTAACAATTATTGTTCTATTATACCTTTAATTATATCATAACAAAAGTAATTATTTATTCATTTAAGAAAGTTTATAACAAATTCTCGCAACAAGGTGTGATTTTCTATGAATATTAAATGTATAATATACAAATTGTTAAAATTTAATTAAATGAATTTTGTAAAATTGATCTTATATTTTGATAATTTGGAAAGATGTTGATTATGATTATATATAGGAAAATAAATTTTATTCAAAATTTCAATAATTTATAAATTGTATGTGAATTATTAAATACTAACATTTTTATACCCTTTGTTACCATAGATGGGAAATTGGAGTCACTTTCCTATATTTCGAAAAAAATGGATCCACATTTGACACAAGCTGCCATATAAGACCCAATGACGAAAATGGCTTATATACAAAATTGGGTATTTTAACTTAATTTACTTGTATGTTTATCAAATTATTTGGATTACTGGAATATTTCCACTTTTATGATCATATAATAAAAATGGTAGGTTTTAGCCAAAGGATTTTTCAAAAAATTTGCTATAGAAAAACTTTAAGTTTTACTATTTACAGAAGATAATAATTATCTGTCGTCTTTAAGAAATTTTTGTTAAGTTTTTGCGTCTATATAAAAATCTATAACTTTTGTTTTCTTGAGAAAAGTTATCGATAACTTTTCGTTTCTCAAGAAAATATATTGGCATTTTTTTTATAAAAAAGTTATCCATAAAATTTCTTTTCCTTAGAGAAATTATCTAAAAATCTTGTTTTTCATAGAACAGATGCCAAATGGCCGCATTTCATATCGATCGAAATGTAAGATATTTCAGAAACATTTATGTAGCATACTTTAAGGATAATCGAAATAATATATGTAACATATAAGGTTCACTACATTGTAACTTATTTGTCAAATGTATCCTGGGCCCAAATTGCCGCATTAGATATCGATCGAAATCGTAGATATTTTCAAAACATTTGTATAGTATACTTTAAGGATAATCAAAATTATTTAAAAGATGCAAAGTTCACTATATTTTTTTGAAGTTATTTGCCAAAAGATGAATAATGGTAAAAGAGTTTTAATTGAACTACATGTTTTTAAAAACGAATCAAAATGGACACGAAATTTTAATAAACTTTTTGCATCGAAGTAACTTTCAACATCCCAAAAGTATACTTCACAATTTGGCCTCTGATAGTAAAATAATTTCATTTAAACTAAATGTTTTGAAAAACAAACGGATATATTTAGATATCAACTTTTATTAAACTTTAAGCTAAATAAATTATTTTGAAAATCCTTAAGGTATGTTACACAATATTTCCTTAGAAGTCTGAGTTTTCGATCGATATCGAATGCTGGCCCGAGTTATCGATAAAAGGTACGTCAATATTCCATTTCTATATAAAGGTTATTCAAAACTTTTCTTTTTGTTAGAATAGTTATCCACAACTTTCCTTTTCTTTTGAAAATTTATCAATAACTTTTGTATTCCGTAGAAAATTTTTCAATAACATTTATTTTCTAAAAAAGAAACAAGTAAGAAATTGGTATAGTCAATGTATTTACCACTGAAATCAATTGAAGACCAATTGAGTATTTCCGTAAGCAAGGGCGATATGAGGTTAGTTTCCAATATGGAGTGATGTCAGTTACTCCCCAATTAAAAAATATTGAAATGAGATTTACCGCAAACTAAACTAATCGACTCACAAACACTTAGTAAATAGGTAGATTTATTGAAAGTACAGGGGCCGAATTACGGCATTCAATATTGATCGAAATCTTAGATATTTTCAAAACATTTGTAAAATAGTAAAAAAGTTTTAATTGAACAATATACATTTTTTAAAACGAATCATAATGGATACCAAATTTCAATAAACTTTTTGCATCAAAGTAACTTTGAACATCCCTAAAGTATACTTCACAATATTCGCTTAAAAGTCTGAGTTTTCGATCGATATCGAATGCGGTATTTGGGCCCCAGGTCGCAAAATAATTTTATGCATTCTAAACAAATATTTGCTTTGGTGCTTCAACCATCGTTATTGAAGTTGGCCGAAATCGGTTCATATTTGCATCCGCATGTACAGTACAGAAATGACTAAAATATATGCCTGTAGTCATATGGAAAAGTAGCTTAAGTCAACATAAGAGAGAATTTAGTTAAGGCGTTTATTGCTTTACAGAAGTAAAGGCTCCTAAATATGCTAAGTCCGTTGGTGTATGTTCACTTTTTAGCTTAAGTTTTTTGAATCAATAATGCCTTGATCAAAACAACTTATGTATACATATTTTTGTGTACATATTAATACTTTTTCTTACCTCATATGTGACCCGGTCTATGAAAAGGTGGCTTATGACTCAAAAACAAATTTTAAAATTTTTCGAAATTTTGTTTTTGAGTCAACTCAAAGCCACCTTTTCATAGAACGGGTTACATATAACGATTTCGCTTAACTTCACTTAAGCTGTTATCCTTAAAAAAATAAAGTCATTATTTTCAAACAACTCATGTTTACATAAAACTACACAATATACACTTTTTATTTAAGCAGAACCGCTTAAAGTTACTTAAGGTTCAGTTCAACTCAAATTTCAGTTTCGAAAAAGAGCTGAAGTATGTATAACAAGTAAAAAAGTGCTATAGTCGATCAAGCCCGACCATATGATACCCTTCACCACTAAGGTCAAAGGTATCCTTTTTCCTGTATAAAAACAAATTTTTGCTAAATGTTGCTATCATACATACATTTTCTTAAAACTTACATATTTAAGCTGTTCAAATGTGGACCGATTATTTCGAAATATCGGTTTTCATAAAAATTATCTATGCAAAAAATAAACTCAAAATTCTCACTATCTTCAGATTCATGAGCGTTTTAGAGATTTTTGTCTCATTTAGTGCGTTTTGGTAGAAAAGTTTGTATGGTAGCTATGTTCAAATGTGGACTGATTTTAACGAAATTTGGTACATTGATTTTTGTTTACATATGCAGTATCTGTTTTAAATTTCATGAAAAAATATTGATATTTGTGGCCAAAATATCAATTCCGAAAAGTGAGACCTATGGGAGGTACCATAAATAATGGACCAATTTTGACGAATTTCAATAGCCAAAAATTATCAGTGCCAAATTTCATTAAATTATCTTTAGAATTGCGACCAGTACTTTGCGATTTGCTAAATCGACTCAGAAAGTGATTCTAAGCCTATTGGTATACTAAAAGGTGGGTCTAAGACAAATATTTCTATGCGTTACCTACATCAGCACAAACTTATAATACCCTTTCTATGGTGGTGAAGGGTATAAAAAACGTTAAATCTTCTGATTTTAACAATATTTATACCCTTCACCACCACAGGTGGAAAGGGTATTATAAGTTTGTGCTGATGTATGTAACGCATAGAAATATTGGTCTTAGACCCACCTTTTAGTATACCAATAGGCTTAGAATCACTTTATGAGTCGATTTAGCGATGTCCGTCCGTCTGGCTGGCTGGACGGCTGGACCCCATGTAAACCTTGTAATCAAACTACAGGTCGCAATTCTAAAGATAATTTGATGAAATTTGGTACAGATAATTTTTTTGATAGTGTGACCATGGCTGTTGAAATTCATCAAAATAGGTCCATTTTTTATGGTACCTCCCATAGGTCCCACTTCCCGGAATTGATATATTGGCCACAAATATCAATATTTTTTCATGAAATTTTAAACAAATATTGCTTATGTAAATTAAAATCACCGTACCAAATTTCGTTGAAATCGGCCCATATTTGACCGTAGCTCCCATACAAATTCTTCTTTAAAAACGCACTAAATGAGACAAAAATCACTAAAACGCTCGTAAATTTGAAGATAATGAGAATTTTGAGTAATTCTTGTAAAAAGTGTAATCCACTGGCTAATCCACTTGAAAATCGGTTCACATTTGACCCTAGCTCTCATATAATCCAAATGACGGAAACAGAATACAGAAGTTTTGAAAAAATGTTTGTATGATGGCCAAATTAAGCAAATATTTGTCTTTATACACGAAAAAAACACCTTTCACCTTTGTGGTGAAGGGTATTGTATGGTCGAGCTTGACCGACTATAGCACTTTCTTACTTGTTTTTTTTTTAACTATTCATCCTTCTTCTCTAATAAATATGTTACCAATATATTAATTCATAAATTATTCGTAGAAATCAAGCAGAAGAAAAATTATACGAACTTGATGATATCTTAAAACTTCAATTTTCGACTTAAGCTATTCTTCCATATTGTCACAGATATATTCCCCCCAAAAATGTTATTATGATGACAAAATTTAACAAATAAACCTATGTTTCCATTGATTAAAAAAAAAACTATATTATTTATTGAACCCCATATCTTAGTTTTAAAGTATCGAGGCTATAAAACTTTCTTACACAAACTGATTATACCTCACCTATTGTGGTGAAGGTTAAAAAATTCCGACGTTATCATCCGATTTGCAAAAAAAAAGTTAACACAAACTTTCTTAAAGAATTTTTTTGTTCCTAATTTTTGTTAGTCACTGTATAATCAAATCTTAAATGCAGCATTATGTTTGTTATTAAAAATAATTTTAACTTTATAATTAATAAAACTAGAGACAACAACTTTAGGAGATAACTATTAAACATCCTGGTATTTTGACTATAAAAACAAATTTAATATAAACATGCAACAATCAGCAAAATTAAATTATAATAAAATTTATGAGTCGTTAACAGTTAGATAATAAACAAAATGCACCCCTGCTTCGAGATTGGAGATTTTACAGCTCAAGGAAGATTGCAGGAGATGCAATCAAAAAAGCACTTGCAATCGTAAATATATTTTTATTTCTATTTTATTATAAAGATTTAAAGATAAATAAAAGAACACATGACTAAATGTTAGAGTAGGAGATAAAAATGTAATTATAAAATTTGTTAGATACGTTTTTGTTAAAAGAAGTTTAGTTTTGTTAATTTGTAATCATGCAACCTGTTTCTTGATAAGATTTTAGGTGCCTAAACAAGTTTACTGTTGCTGAACTTAAGTTTGGATGTAATTGCAAATGTGGCCTTGAAAGTGCACCTCCCTATGGCAATGTCAAACTTGGCACCTGTACAAAAATGTCGTGTTAAAAGATGAAATGCAGACATTTCATACCTAAACCTAAAACGCTCAAACATAATTATGTTGGTTGGTATTTTCAGATATTCATACTCGTATATCCCGTCGTGAATAATCCTGTCCAATTCGTATCGTATCCATAGTTTATATGAGTGTATGTAATTATAAATATATAATTTTCAATAAATTGTTATCCCGCAGTCCCTCTTCGGTTCTATGTCTAACTAGTCTCAGGCTATCAGTCGCTCTTTGGGTTTTTGTTTTGGCTTATCTCAATATTTATCTGAATGTCATCATATCTTTTGCTATTTAAGCACATTTGTATAATGTAACGTAAAAGCTTTTTGCTATAACAATAAACTTATATTTCAGTTCTCTTGTCTCGTTCCTGATATTTACAATCTTTAAGATTCACAGCATCGAAATGGCATCTAAAACATACGAGCACTACTCAGTCACATACGACTTACAAACATCTTATGAATATGTTTGATAATATATGTATGTTATGTATGACAAAGTGAATTTAAAATATTGAAGGAAAACGATAAAAACACCAACAACAAAAACATCATCAACCAGAACTAAAACTATACATACAAACATACATACAAACATACATTCGGATTCGAAGTGAAACAGAATTTATGAATTATATCCTTAAGGGTTTATGGAAGTTTGTTTAAAAATAAACATTTTAAGATAAAGGCATGACTTAAAGGATTACAGAATTAGTTGATACTTAATTCAATTCAATTCAATTGCAATGAATTGCCAGATGATATTCCTTTACATCTTTACTTTTTTCAGGTAAACACATTTTAATTTCTTATCTTGAAATTCATTTGAAGCCTTTAAGGAATAATGTGGTTTTATAATAAAAAGTTTCTAAACAAGTTATGAATGCAATCTTTAGGGATCTTAATATCGGTATGTTAATGAAATTATAAAACTACTTTAATTTTTCTTTAATTTAAAATATTTTTTATAAGAATCTTATCTATATTTATATAAAAATTCTATGGATTCTTGACAAAAAATTTTAAGATAATTATCAAATTATTTTAATTTTCTAAAGAATCTTTAATTTTATATAAATAAATAGCGGTAACTACGATTTTCTAAAGAAATTTTTGATTTTATATAAAATATTTGTTAATAGTTTTGATTTTATAAAGAAAAGTTGCAGATAACTTTAATTTATGTGTAGAATAGTCTCCGTCTACATTGAAAACCTTGATTTGCTAACTCTAGTTTACAAAATTCAACATTTTGCGTTATATTTAATCATTAGTACCTGGTAGACCGAGCCTTGCTCGGAGCTTTATGATAAGCATTTTGAGGAAAATTTTAAAGTTTTTATATATTTTATATTATAAAGTGCTAAAATAAATTTAGAGGAAAGACATTGTAGAAATATTCAGTTAATTTTGAATTATTTGATTTATTTTGTCCGACCAACACATAGTTTGCATAGTTTACAGATTAACTCATTTTGAATAATTTTGGAAATTATTCATATCAACAGAAACCTCTGTCGATTCATGCGCAATAACTTTGCTAAAGATTATAGTCTGATCAAATGCACAGTTTACGATTTAATTCATTTTGAGTAGTTTTCTGTGGCGCCACCTGTCGGACTTTGCTTATTCCAATTCATAAACCTTCTTCGGTTTATCCGAAACAACTTTGCTGAAGATTATAGCATGATTAAATGTACAGCATACGATTAAATTGACTTTGAGTAAATTTCAGTAGCGCCACCTGTCGAAATTTCTTCATACCAACTAAGAAACCTTCGTCGGCTCATGTGCAACAACTTTGCTAAAGATTATAGCATGATTAAATGTACAGATTACGATTAAATTGACTTTGAGTAAGTTTCTGTAGCGCCACCTGTCGGAAATTATTCATACCAACTAAAAAGCCTTCGTCGGCTCATGCGCTACAACTTTGCTAAAGATCATAGCATGATCAAATGTACAGTTTGCGATTTAATTAATTTTTAGTAATTTTCAGTGGCGCCATCTGTCGGAAATTAGTCTTATCAACATTAAAACCTTCGCCTGCTTATCCGCAACATCTTCGCTAAAGAACATAACATAATCAAATTCACAGTTTACTATTCTATAAAGAACATACATACAGACAAACATTCATTTGTTTAAAATAATACTGATTTTTCCCCCTTTTAATTCCCTAATTTCTAAAAGTTCCATATGTATATTTGGTACTTTTTTGGTGCCAATTGAATTCGGTACATTTTTTTAAAACGCATTTAACATAATGTATAATGTTCCTATTCATATTACTTTGGAGATGTTAAGTTATCATTTTATCCCTTTTTTACCCATTTTGGCTCCAAAATCAAAAAAGTACCAAATACGTGTTTCATGTTTTTTTTTACATCTATTGATTGCAGTACCAAGTTTCTTTCTATATTCTTTAGTTTAAAATATAAGAGTGGGTTAAAAAGGTGCCAAAAAAACTATTTTCACCCTTTTTTACCCCCTATCGGACATAGTTTCAAAAAAGTACAAAACACCTGTCCGCTTATTTTCAAAGCTGTTTAAAACGTAATTTTAATTTTGTTTCTATACCTATTACTTTAGGAGACATAGCGTTTTCGATTTTTTCCCCTTTTTACCCGAGGGGTAAAACTCTTAGAGGTAAAAGTTCCAAAAGTCCCATCTTCTTCGACCTATACATCAAAAAAGATACCCACTGTCCAAATTTGATCAAAATCGTTAGAGCCGTTTTCGAGATAGCCATTCTATATATATATATATATATATATATATATATATATATATATATATATATATATACAATTATTGCTCGTTTAAGAATATAAGATTCATTATGGTCTTCTTAATTTTTTTGGTTGATTTTTTTAAATTTGCTCTAATTAATTTAAATATTTTTATCAAAAATTTGTTTATAGAAAATTTTTGTATAAAACTTTTTTTCTCAAAATTTTTCTATAAAAAATTTTTTATCAATAATTTTTCTATAGAAAATTTTTTGATAAAAAATATTTTCTTATCAAAAATTTTTCGATAGAAAATTTTTTAATCAAAATTTTTCTATAGAAAATTTTTTTATCAAAATTTTTCTATCAACAATTCTTTTATAAAAAGATTTTCTAACTGGAAAGGATTATTCGATTTTGTTAAAAGTCTGCTAATATAACAGCAAAATAAATTTTCTTTAGGTCGCATTCAGGTCTTTTTTTTTATGTGATTTAAGGATTTGGAGCAGAGGTCGACATAAAGAGAACAGAACAACAAAATCGTCGGCAGAGTTGACGCCTTTTTTACTTTTAACTCAAAAGGTATTTTTTGATGTGTAGTTCTGACGTTATAAAAATAAAAAGTTTTGTACTCCATTTTTTTTAATTTTTCTATAAAAAAATTTTTTATCAAAAATTTTTCTATAAAAAAATTTTGTATCAAAAATTTTTCTATAAAAAAATTTTTTATTAAAAATTTTTCTATAAAAAATTTTTTTTATGAAAAATTTTTCTATGAAAATTTTTTTTATCAAAAATTTTTCTTTAAAAAAAATTTTTCTATAAAAAAATTTTTTATCAAAAATTTTTCTATAAAAATTATTTTATCAAACATTTTTCAATAAAAATTTTTTATCAAACATTTTTCTATAGAAAATTTTTTATCCAAAATTTTTTTAATCAAAAATTTTTCTATAGAATTTTTTTTTCAAATATTTTTCCACCATATCTGGAAAGGGTATTATCAGTTTGTGCTGATGTATGTAACACATAGACGTAGATCCATATTTTAGTATACCAATAGACTTAGAATCACTTTCTAAGTAGATTTAGCGGTGTCAGTCCGTCCGTCCGTCTGGCTGGAAGGCTGGACGGACCCCCATGTAAACCATATAATCAAAGTATAGGTCGCAATTTTTAAGAAAATTTGATAAAATTTGGCACAGATGACTTTTTTGATGGCTATTGAAATTCGTCAAAATCGGTATAATATTTATGATACCTCCTATAGATCCCACTTCCCGAAATTGATATTTTGGCCACAAATATCAATATTTTTTTCAGGAAATTTAAAGCGAATACTGCATATGTAAACCAAAATCACTGTATCAAATTTCGTTGAAATAGGTTCACATTTGACCATAGCTCCCATACAAACTCTTCGGTCAAAACGCACTAAATAAGACAAAACGCACGTAAGTCTGAAGATAATGATAATTTTGAGTTTATTTTTTCAATACATAATTTTTGTAAAAACTGGAATAAATTCTATAAATTTCAAAATAATCGGTCCACATTTGACCCTAGCTCTCATATAAGTCTAAATGACGGAAGCAGCTTAAATATATACGTTTTGAGAAAATGTACGAGTATGATGACAAAATTTAGCAATTATTTATCTTTATACAGGAAAAAGACCTTAGTGGTGAAGGGTATCATATGGTCGGGCTTGACTTACTATAACACTTTCTTACTTGTTTTAACAACAATTTTTCTGTAGAAAATTTTGTTTATCAACATTTTTCTATAGAAAATTCTTTTATCAAAAATTTTCTATCAAAATTTTTCTATAGAAAATTATTTTATCAAAAATTGTTTTTTTAATTTTTCTTTAAAAAAATTTCTAATCAAACATTTTTTCATAGAAAATTTTTTTTTCAGAAAGTTCTTCGATAAAAAAATTGTTTTATCGACAATTTTCATGAAAAATATTTTTATCAAAAAATTTTCCAAAGAATAATATTTTTATCAAAAAATTTTCCAAAGAATAATATTTTTATCAAAATTTTTTACCGTATATTTTATGGGTATAAATTGGATTTTGATATTGTTTCTTGTATATTTTCTTTTTGTATTTTCTTTAATAATGCGGCACCAACCGACTTTGCTAACATCCAAATTCCAACTGAATGCTTTTAAAACACATTTTTACGAGTTTCGTTAATAATCGTGATATTTACGAAAATTACAAAAAGACTTCGGCTTCTGGTAGTATGGGCTACCTACGCCTGATTTGAAGTCATTTGTACAAAAATTCATATTTTTTCTTGTTCATTTTCTTTTTTAAATTTATCGAAAATCCAAGATTGCAAAACTTTACAATTCCTATTACATGATTTTAAAAATCTATTATATTGAAACTTGACAATGTCATTACATTTTATATAAAAATTGTGTGTGTAATAAATAAATATAAAATTGTTATTTTGTGAATTTCGATGCATTCCCTTAAAAAAGTGAACTTTTAAAAAATTCCTTTCATTTTTATTGAAATTTTTATATTAAAAATTACTCTTTGTAAAAGCTATTTTTTAAAAAAATTTTGCCCATCAATATTATTAGAAGGTTTTGTAAATTGGTTCAAAATAAACTTTCGAAAAAAAAACTAAATACAAAGTCATCAAACGACTTACAATGTTTCGGGTTGACAGAAAGAAGGTTTTAGTACATTTTTGCAGCTAAAAAATGTTTTCAGTAGTTTATTTATCTGTTTTAATCAATCATCAAATTTAAAAATATAAAAGACATTAAAAGTTTTTTTTTTCGTTCGCTTAGTTTTTGATCTTTTTCCATCTAACTAACGGTTATTTTGCTCCAGACACATACACTCATACTCAAAGTTTAACAAAAGTTCATAGAGATACGAAAAAAGAAAGGAACCGAAATTCTGTTGCAACAAAACAATTCCTCTTATTTTAAGACTCTTCAGCATTTGTTTGCAACACAATCAACAAAAGAGTCAGAGCAATAAGAAATAAAAGCAGAAATATATAAAAAAGAAATAAAATAAAAACGTATCTATATCTTAAAGATCGCCTTCGGTGTGGCATTGTTGTTTTTTTTTTGATATTGTTGTTGCTGCTTTTATTGCTTTATACTTCTTACGTGTGTTTGTTATTGTTGCTGTTGGTAGGTTATAGATATATAAAAAAGGAATTAAAGTATAGTAAAGTTTGACAGTTATTTGCACTTTTATGATATCAAAAGTCCTTACAAAGAACTGCACTTAACGTTAATTTTATTATAAAACTACAAATAATGTCTACAATGGTACTTCTCATACGTACTTCGCTCTAGCTCAACGTATCGCCATCAGACAGACAGACACAGTCACAAAAACAATCATCATTCTTTATTCCTTGGCTTTATTTTCAAGAAATTTACAGATAGACAGACAGACGGAAAAAAGTAATTGAAAAGAAAAGAAATACTTACACATAAGAAAAAACTTCTAATAATGAAAAAGTTTAGAACTTTTGTTTGAACTTAGAGGAGCTTTTTTATGGTTTCACAAGTTTTTAAACTCAAGGAAAACTATTAGCAGGAATTTCAGACAAGAAGTGGTCGACCAAAAGTTAAGTTATCGAAAACTTTTTTACAGAAAAGTTATATTATCGATAAGCTTTCTGTAGAAAAAAAAGTTATCTATTACTTTTCCACAAAATGTAAAGTTATAAACAATTAAAATTGACTGAGGAGTGTCTTTGAACTGATCGTTTGCATACTTTAGCACATACTTAAAATACCTTTTGCAAAATAGATTGGTGTAGGGTATATAACTAAGAATAATTCTTAATTCAATACTCTCAAGTTTCATGGCTTTTTACGACATTTAACTCAGGCACTTTAGCTCATTTCATGGCGTTTTTAAGACATCATATGTTAGCTCAGCAGTTCCTACTATTTCCCTTAGACTGCGTTCCTTGCCTTTACTACTTTCAAACATCCGTCCAAGTTCGTTTTTGCTATTTATTTGTTTTGCATTAAAAAAAAAGGATTCTCTACTTCATCAGTTTGCCATTTTTATGAGCAGTGATATAAACGATATTTTAATTAATATCACTTAAGATAAAGCACGAAAGCTTGCAGAAACATTCAGACAAACATGAACAAACATTGGCTAGTAAGCAGTACATACATATATACATACATATGTATGTAGCATAAGAGCTTAAGTATGTGTAAGTATTGATATTTATATTTGTATGTTTAAGTTTCTACACGAGTTTTTGTCTTAATGTATTGAAAGTTTTTTGAAGACGTTGTCAACGCAATATTTACAGGAGACAGACCAAAAAATGGTCAAAAAACAAGAAAATACTCTTATTTTTCCACAATATTGCACATTGGGATTATGTAGAGAGCTACGAGGGCAGTTTTAGGAATGATTCATCTATCGATAACTTACAATAACGAAGTAAACTTGGCCTCGAATTATTTAAACATCTGATTTTTTGTGAATCAAGTAAATTAAGTTATCTGTTATGAATAGAAATATTTCGTATACGTTAGATAATTGACGTATATTTATGTTCAGACGAAACTTTAACAATAATTTAGTTATCGATGACATTACCCTTCTTATTGACTACTTAAATTTTCTAATCGAAAAGTTAAGTTTTCTATAAAAAAAGATTTGGCAACTTAATTTTTCTATAAACAAATTATATACAACTTAACTTTTCCATAGAAAAGTTATGGATAACTTAACTTTTCCATAGAAAAGTTATCGATAACTAACTTTTCTACGGAAAAGTTATTGATAACTTAACTTTTCTATAGAAAAGTTATCGATAACTTAACTTTTCTATAGAAAAGTTATCGATAACATAACTTTTCCATAGAAAAGTTATCGATAACTAACTTTTCTATAGAAAAGTTATCGATAACTAACTTTTCTATAGAAAAGTTATCGATAACTTAACTTTTCTATAGAAAAGTTATCGATAAATTAACTTTTATATAGAAAAGTTATCGATAACTTAACTTTTCTATAGAAACGTTATCCATAATTTAACTTTTCAATAGAAAAGTTATCGATAACTTAACTTTTCTATAGAAAAGTTATCGATAACTTAACTTTTCTATAGAAAAGTTATCGATAACTTAACTTTTCTATAGAAAAGTTATCGATAACTTAACTTTTCTATAGAAAAGTTATCGATAACTTAACTTTCTTCAGAAAAGTTATCGATAACTTAACTTTCTTTAGAAAAGTTATCGATAACTTAACTTTTCTATAGAAAAGTTATCGATAACTTAACTTTTCTATAGAAAAGTTATCGATAACTTAACTTTCTTTAGAAAAGTTATTGATAACTTAACTTTCTTTAGAAAAGTTATCGATAACTAAACTTTCTATAAAAAAGTTATCGATAACTTAACTTTCTTTAGAAAAGTTATCGATAACTAAACTTTCTATAGAAAAGTTATCGATAACATAACTTTTCTATAAAGAAGTTATCGTAACTTTTCTATAGAAAAGTTATGGATAACTTAATTTTCCTACAGAAAATTTACATATATTTATATTTATTGAAAAAAATCGATAACTTAACTTTTCTATAGAAAATCTATCGATCACTTAACTTTTCTATAGAAAAGTTATCGATAACTTAACTTTTTTTTATAGAAAATTTAACGTTAACTTAACTTTTCTATAGAAGAGTTATTGATAACTTAACTCTTTTATAGAAAAGTTATTGTAAAATTAACTTTTCTAGAAGTTATCAATAACATAACTTTTCTAGAAGTTATCAATAACATAACTTTTCTATAGAGAAGTTATCGATAACGTAACTTTTCTATAGAAAAGTTATCGATAACAGAACTTTCTATACAAGTTATCGATAACTTAGCTTTTCTATAGAAAACTTATCGAAAACTTAACTTTCCTATAGAAAAGTTAGCGATAACTTTACTTTTCTAAAGAACTTTCTATAGAAAATCTATCGATTACTTAACTTTCTATAAAAAAGTTATCATAACTTAACTTTTTTATAGAAAATTTAACGATAACTTAACTTTTCTATAGAAAAGTTAACGATAATTTAACTTTTCTATAGAAAAGTTATCGATAACTTAACTTTTCTGTAGAAGAGTTATCGATAACTTAACTTTTCTATAGAAAAGTTATCGTTAAATTAACTTTTCTATAGAGAAGTTATCGATAACATAACTTTTCTATAGAGAAGTTATCGATAACGTAACTTTTCTATAGAAAAGTTATCGATAACTTAATTTTCCTACAGAAAATGTATTGATAATATAACTTTCTTAAACAAAATTTATCGATAACGTAACTTTTCTATAGAGTCTTGTATTAAGAAATTTCATTTGAAAATGTAGATATTTTTGCTTTTAAATCTTCCCTCGTATATTCCCAGACATTTTTTATACCTTTAGCTTTAGTCTTTTAGTTCTATTTAGCAGCAATCTAAGAGTCTCATCGTCTTGTTGCACCATAACAATGTTGTAAGCTGCAAGTAAGAATACAACTATGTTTGTTGTTGCTGTTGCAGTGTGATGGAACGTTTATTAAATTTAAAGTGATGTCTATAGTATCATCATTATTCTAGTTATTAGTATTATTTTTATTATTATGATTATTATTGTTGCCAGTATTTGTCATAGTAACTTTACTATGAGTTAGTCAGTCAATTTCGTAATGAACTCACTGACATGTATTTGTTGGTTTAAAGGTAAATTTTGAAATGAAAGGAATTTCATGCTTAGATACGTTTAATTTGGTTACGTTAAGAAATGTGCATGATCCTAAGAATTACAAATTAAGTACCTTCTCTAATGCCGCCGGTGGTGGTGGTATTTAAATGAAAAGGATTTTCTTACTTGTTTTAAATCAAATTAAAATCGCCCACATAACAACAAAATATACATATACATAAGTTGAATTTGGGAAAGTAATTTTATCTTTTATTATATTCATATAAGAGTCATTAAATTCAATAAAGAAAATAAATCTCTACTATCTGTCGTTTATCTACATGCCACCAATATCCACACTATCAATCAATTGAATAATTTCAGATTTTATATGGCAGATTTTAAACACTCTGTTGAAATTTCTGCATAAAACTCAACAATATAAAGTTATTTTTTATATAGTTTTTTGTTTTGTCAGAAATTGTTCTTTCTGTCTTATAAATTACTTACCAAGTTTTTGCTTGAGCTTGTTGCATTACTGAAATATTTTTTTGACTCATGACTTTTTGGAAACTTTTTATCTCAATTCAACTTTTTTTTATTGTTTTTGTTCAGTTTTAGTTTCCTCAATTTGTGCAAAATTCGAGGAAGACGAGGAAAAAAAGAAACAAATTTTCTATGTTATTGATATCAAACTGCCAAATACTATCAGACGTTAAATTAAATGAAACCAATTTTGCAATTTTTTTTTAGGTCATCAAAAGGTCGTCTTAACACTCTAAGAAGAAGTTGAGAAATGCCAGTCAAAGAGGGCTTAACTGCAACTAAACAGCAGCAGCAGAAGCTTTAAAACAGCAACACTATACTATACATTACCACCACCGCCTCACACAGACAGCAGCGGAATGAATAATGAAACTTGGCCAAATAAAGCCAAAATTTAGTTTCGGCTAAAAACTAAAATATCTGCTGTCATGAAGCTACGTGCATTATATACATATATAACACATACATACATACATACATATGTGCAACAGTAAGTTACAAGCAAAATATTATTGTATCTTTTAAGAAATGTGAAAAAATAAGAATTCTTATATTATTTCTCCATTTTTTCCCCCAAAAACTAACTGAAGCTTATTTAAGTTTCTTTAAATTTATTTTAACTTTAACAATAACGCTCACCATTTTACAGTGGTTTGAAGTCATTATCTAGCTGGACAAAAATTATTGAAGTATTAACTCAAAATTAATGTTTGTTATGAAAAATAAAATTACTTTATGTATATACAAATTGAAGACTTAATCGATTTTACAATTTTTTTCGCCTCTTTTCCAACTTTCCAAAAAGTACCATATCTTGCAGTTGATCAAAACTCACAACAATTTTGTTATCTATTCCCACTAAATTATGAGTAAATTCTAGAGCTTTGATATCAAAAATCAAAAAGAACTTAATTCGTGGTTGATATATTTTTAAGATAAATTTTTTTAGCAAAATGTTTTCTATAGAAAATTTTTTTATCAAAAATTTTTCTATAAAAAATATTTTTATTAAAAATTTTTGTATAGAAAATTTTTTTATCAAAAATTTTTTTATCAAAAATTTTTGTATAGAAAATTTTTATATCAAAAATTTTTGTATAGAAAATTTTTTTATCAAAAATTTTTCTATAGAAAATTTTTTTATCAAAAATTTTTGTATAGAAAATTTTTCTATACAAAATTTTTTTATTAAAAATTTTTCTATAGAAAATTTTTTTTATCAAAAATTGTTCTATAGAAAATTTTTTTAGATGAAATTAATTTTCGTTGAACCAGAATTTATGTTGATGGTCGTGGGTTCGAGTCGGGCTCAGGTTCATGTCATAAATTATTTTTTTAATTTATGATTTTTAAATTAGATGAATAAATTTTAGAAATACTGAAAAAACTATGTGACACTTAGCAGTGTGGAATGCTGCATTTTCTGTCCCGCTACGGACTTCATCAGCACACTGTGTCACCAACTGTTAGATGCCAGTAGTTAAGATCATCTATTTAACTGAAATCTTAAGCGAAATTGAAAACGAGAATTATATTAACATTCATTTCTATTTCACCTATGACCATATGATCGATTCAGTTAGACGAACTTATCCACCATAGTTTTTTCCTTTATGTTTTGTATTCCTATCATCAAATTTTCTATAGAAAATTTTTTTATCAAAAATTTTTCTATAGAAATTTTTTTTATCAAAAATTTTTCTATAGAAAATTTTTTATCAAAAATTTTTCTATAGAAAATTTTTTTATCAAAAATTTTTCTATAGAAAATTTTTTTATCAAAAATTTTTCTATAGAAAATTTTTTTATAAAAAATTTTTCTATAGTTAATTTTTTTATCAAAAATTTTTCTATAGAAAATTTTTTGATAACAAAATTTTTTTATAGAAAATTTTTTTATCAAAAATTTTTCTATAGAAAATTTTTTTATCAAAAATTTTTCTATAGAAAATTTTTTTATCAAAAATTTTTGTATAGAAAATTTTTATATCAAAAATTTTTGTATAGAAAATTTTTTTATCAAAAATTTTTCTATAGAAAATTTTTTTATCAAAAATTTTTGTATAGAAAATTTTTTTATTAAAAATTTTTCTATAGAAAATTTTTTTATTAAAAATTTTTCTATAGAAAATTTTTTTATCAAAAATTTTTGTATAGAAAATTTTTTTATTAAAAATTTTTCTATAGAAAATTTTTTTATTAAAAATTTTTCTATAGAAAATTTTTTTTATCAAAAATTTTTTTATCAAAAATTTTTCTATAGAAAATTTTTTTATCAAAAATTTTTCTATAGAAAATTTTTTTATCAAAAATTTTTCTACAGAAAATTTTTTTATCAAAAATTTTTCTACAGAAAATTTTTTTATCAAAAATTTTTCTATAGAAAATTTTTTTATCAAAAATTTTTCTATAGAAAATTTTTTGTCAAAAATTTTTTTTATGGAAAATTTTTTTCATTAAGAAAAGAAGATTTGAACATTTGTTGATATAAAAATATTTTTTATCGATAAATTTTCTATAAAAAATAATTTTTATCAAACAATTTTCCAAAGAAAAATATTTTTTCAAAAATTTTTCTATAAAAAATATTTATTTCAAAAAATTTTGAAATTTTCTATAGAAAAATGTACTTTTGTTTTGAAAAATATTCACAATATTTACAAAAATATTATCAATGTTTACAAAAATAATAGTGTCGTGGCAACAATGTTGTAGATTGTATTTCTTTGTTCTCCCGAACCATTTATTTTGTTGCTATAAATCGGATTTTGATTTGTTTCTCGCCTATTTTGTTTTTGTCTTTTCTTTACTAAAGCGGCACCAACTAATTTTGTTAACATCCAAATTGCAACTGAATGATTTAAATACTCATTTTCACGAGTTTTATTAATGATCGTGGTATTTATGAAAATTGAAAAGATTCATCGGCTACTGGTGGTATGGGCTGCCTATTCTTGAATATAAAGCTTCTCTCTACTATTCGCCAGCTTTTACCACTCTACTATAATCTTTCCAAAAAAGTTAACCCAAGAACATAAAATATAAAAATTTGAAATTTTTTGTTTGTTAAATGAAATCCATTTTATATTATAAAATTTAAAGTCAGAAATATTTTTTAAAAAAAGTTGAAGTTAAGTTAAAACTTGTTCGACTTCTTGAGGCCCTAGTATGGACTCGATGTTACTGTTTTAATAAAAGAGATGCAATCCACAAAAATAATGCAGTTGTGTTTTGTTTTGAAAGAACCTACTTTTGTGTTTCATTAAATCCACCAAAATCAAATTTTTGAACCAGAGTGCAACTATGGGTAAGGGGGAAAAAAAATGTTTGCCAAAAAAAGGCGATAATAATTCAACAAAAGTTAACAGTGTGTAAGGGATCATATGAGGTTTTTCTTTCATTTCTTTTTATTGTATAAATGGTATTCAGATTGCAAATACAATAAATAAAAAATAAAGGTTTTTACAGTTTTGCTTTAAAATCGAGTTAAATAAGAAGAAAAGAAATACCTACTATTTCTACCACATACACTTACTCTGACTTACAAATTGATATTGCAAAATATATTGTAGATTCAATGGAAAAGTTGGCAAACAGAAGAAATAAAAGGTTTAAATTTTGGTATTTTATATTTACTGTCCGGCGTCCGTTGAACGAACGCTGTTCATTCTTTTTATAATATAAAAAATATTCATGCTCGTATGAGAATAAATATTCGTTCGTACGATATCTACCGGCTACATTTATTTTCATGAAGCCACTACTGATAGTGTTGCTATCAGTAACATAAGAACACTTTTAAAAAACGCCAAAATGGCATCAAACAACAACACCACCAAGGAGACAGACTTTGCCACACATACGACTACAACAAACACTTTTCTTCTTCATCATGTGTCCAATATGTCCGAGTATTCGTTGTAAGCATTTTTGTTGCACATTACACATTTTCCATATGTATATTCGAATTTAAGGCATAAGTGTATCAGGATACAATGGATTATATTAAATCTTTACACAGATGATGAAATGTTAGTAAAATTGAATCAACATTTTGGGAATTTTTATCAAATTTTATTCATAACGTTAATTACTTTCTTCACGACGCAATTGTGATGTCAGTTCCGTTTTACTTTTGTCGTTAGTCAATTTTATGCCTAGAAAGTGCAATTAAATAGCTTAAGACTATTTATTGTGGGTCTTTTAAAGACTCATGTCTATTGGGACAAGCCTCGCAACTATTGGTGCACTAGAACCCAATTTAAAATAAGTTTTGCCAATATTGGAGCAACACTCGTAAGGGGCTGTTCACACATTACGTAACGCTATTTTTACCTATTTCTCGCAAACCACTTTGATGCCATGGAAGCCACTTAAAAGATAATAAATGTAAACTTTTAATAGATTACCAACTATAGTAATAAATTTAATCGCATTTGGTCCACGTTTAAAATCTACTTTTGTTCTCTTTGCAGGTCGGAGAAAAAAGAACAGAACCAAAAAATAGTCGGCAGAGTTGCCGTTTTTTATACTTTTAATTAAAAAAGGTATTTTTTTAATATTTTTATCAAACATTTTTCTATAGAAAATTTTTTTATCAAAAATTTCTTTATCTATTTTTTTTTTTTTTATGAAATATTTTTCTATAGAAATTTTTCTAACAAAAATTTTTCTATAGAAAAATTTTTCTGTAGAATTTTTTTTTTTAATTTTTCTATAGAAAATTTTTTTATCAAAAATTTTTCTATAGACAATTTTTCTATGGAAAATTTTTCTATCAAAAATTTTTCTATAGAAAATTTGTTAAATTTTTTTTTTATCAAAAATTGTTCTATATAAAATCTTTTTATCAAAAATGTTTCTTTTGAAAATTTTTTTATCAAAAATTTTTCTATATAAATTTTTTTATCAAATATGTATTTTTCTATCGAAAATTTTTTTATGAAAAATTTTTCTAGAGATTTTTTTTTTCAAATTTTTCTATAGAAAACTTTTTTATCAAAAATTTTTCCACAGAAAATTTTTTTGTCAAAAATTTTTCTATAGAAAATTAGTTTAATCAAAAATTTCTCTATAGAAAATTTTCTTACAAAAATTATTCTATAGAAAATTTTTTTATCAAAAATTTTTCTATATAAATTTTTTTTTTCTATAAAATTTCTTTATCTAATTTTTTTTTTTTTTTTATGAAATATTTTTCTATAGAAATTTTTTTAACAAAAATTTTTCTATAGAAAAATTTTTCTGTAGAATTTTTGTTTTTAATTTTTCTATAGAAAATTTTTTTATCAAAAATTTTTCTATAGACAATTTTTCTATCAAAAATTTTTCTATCAAAAATTTTTCTATCAAAAATTTTTCTATAGAAAATTTGTTAAAATTTTTTTTTATCAAAAATTTTTCTATCAAAAATTTTTCTATAGAAAATTTGTTAAAATTTTTTTTTATCAAAAATTTTTCTATAGAAAATTTTTTTATCAAAAATGGTTCTATAGAAAATCTTTTTATCAAAAATTTTTCTTATGAAAATTTTTTTATCAAAAATTTTTCTATATAAATTTTTTTTATCAAATATGTATTTTTCTATCGAAAATTTTTTTATGAAAAATTTTTCTAGAGATTTTTTTTTCAAATTTTTCTATAGAAAACTTTTTTATCAAAAATTTTTCCACAGAAAATTATTTATCAAAAATTTTTCTAAGAAAATTTTTGCATCAAAAATTTTACTATAGAAAATTTTTTTATCAAAAATTTTTCTATAGAAAATTAGTTTAATCAAAAATTTCTTTATAGACAATTAGTTTAATCAAAAATTTCTTTATAGAAAATTTTCTTACAAAAATTTTTCTATAGAAATCTTGTTTATCAAAAATTTTTCTATAGAAAATTTTTTTATCAAAAATTTTTCTATATAAATTTTTTTTATCAAAAATTTTTCTATATAAATTTTTTTATGAAAAAATTTTCTAAAGAAAATTTTTTTTATCACAAAGTTTTCTATTGACAACTTTTTTTATCAAATATTTTTCTATCAAAAATTTTTCTATATAATTCTTTTTATCAAAAATTGTTCTATAGATTTTTTTTTTAAATTTTTCTATAGTTAAGTTTTTTTTATCAAAAATTTTTCTATAGAAAATTTTTTTGTCAAAAAAATTTTCTATAGAAAATTTTCTTACAAAATTACTCTATAGAAAACTTTTATATCAAAAATTTTTCTATAGAAAGTTTTTATCAAAAATTTTTCTATAGAAATTTTTTTATTAAAAATTTTTTGATAGAAATTTTTTTATCAAAAATTTTTCTATAGAAATTTTTTTATCAACAATTTTTCTATAGAAAATTTTTTCTTATCAAAAATTTTTCTATAGGAAATTTTTTTATCAAAAATTTTTCTATAGGAAATTTTTTTATCAAAAATTTTTCTATAGAAGATTTGAAAATTTTTTGATATAAAAATATTTTTATCGAAAATATTACAGAAAAATATTTTTCTCAAACAATTTTCCAAAGAAAATTATTTTTATTAAAAATTTTTCTATAAAAAAATGTTTGGATCGAAAGTATCTAAATATTAAAATCAAAAATTGTTTAATATTAGAATTTATTTCTGTTTTGAAAAATATTCCCAATATTTACAAAAATATTCCCAATGTGTGCAACAATAATAGTGTCGTGGCAACTATGTTCGAGATTATATTTCTTTGTTCTCTCGAACCATCTATTTTGTTGCTATAAATTGAATTTTGATTTGTTTCTTGCCTATTTTGTTTTTGTCTTTTCTTTAACAAAGTGGCACCAATCAACTCTGTTAACATCCAAATTCCAACTGAATGATTTTAATACTCATTTTCACTAGTTTTATTAATGATCGTGGTATTTACGAAAATTAAAAAATTAAAAAAAAATCATCGGCTTCTGGTGGTATGGGCTGCCTACTCCTGTACATGAGATGTGTTTATAAATTAATATACTTTGATGATTCGGCACACTCTAACCTGTATTATTAAATAAAACCTAAAATCCATTAAAAAAAATTAGCCGATATTTTTTTAAAGGCAATCGAGACTTTGCCATTTTGAGCTAAAAAAAGGGATCAAAAAGCTCCCAAATTTTAAGAAAATATTTTGCTTTTGAATTAAAAAACTGTTAAACTTTTTACTTATTGTATAAAAAATCCACGACATAATTCTAATATTTAATTTTGAGAGTACATTCTTGTTACACTGAACAAATGTATACAAATTCACGAAAAACTTGAGCGATATGCCAAAAAAAAAAAAAAATCATGTAAAGATGCTCTTAAAGGTATTCAAAGCTTACAAACCAATTTAAGCTTTTGGTTAAGCAAATATCTATTTTTTTTTCTAATACAGCACACATTTTACCACAACCGATATTAGTTGTAGTGTTAGCTTGAAAGTCTTGGATTTTTTTTTTCTTATTTCGCCTCTTTTTCAACTCCCACTAGCATTATCTATATTTTCTACTTATATGGGAGTTCTTTTGGTCAATTTCTGTTGCACTTGGTGTTTTTTTTTTGCTTTAATCCAACCATTTTATTTTTATAAGCTTAAAAGCCAGTCAACCAACCAAGTAAAAAAATCACCAGCTATCCATTCGGGCTGGTGCATACAATAGCTCTTTCATTATTATTTCTTGTAGAATTATTATTTTTTTTTTGTTATAAAGATTTTTCTTTTACCTTAAGCTTGAGTATGCATAACTTTATAATGGGCCCCATATGCAACTTTGTACTAAAGTTATTTAGTGTCTACTTTTCCTAGGCCTATCGCGAAATGAACGACCAAGTGATGGAGTTGAAAGAGCGAAAGACTTCAGGGAAAGACGGAACTTAGCACGAATGTTACGTCGTAAGAATGGTTTCATATCTAGAACACATGTCACTTTTTCTTACGAGGATTAAAACTTAAATTGACGCCAATAATGTTGTGTAAGCCTGGCTTTGACTTCCATCTGCATGATTGTTCAAAACATGCCAGAGGATGCGAGAGTCGTCGGATGTTTAATGAATTCTTAATGATTTTAATTTGTCATTAGCAGGAGCTGAAACAATTTGAAATTAAGGTCTGAAAATATTGTTCACATAATGAAAATAAGAAAATGGAGTTTCGAGTCTCCACCAGATTTGGATTTGCATTTCCAAAAAGTAGTAAACTTCTGCTCCTTACATTTCTTGATATGTGTGTCATTCATTTTACAAAATTTGATAAGCTTCGAAATATACAAGTGATTAGCAGATTTCGAAAGGTCTTCCGTCACAAATACCCAAATTTCAAGTAAGTACCAAAGGCAAAATAATTTGGCATTAATTACTGTAATTTTATCTTACATATAAACAAAAAGTACCACAAAAGATTCAAAATATAGTTTTATTTAGTAAATAGCCATATATTTTAAATACTTCATCATTTGGTTTGAAAAATTCACGAAAGTACCAAAATAAAGATACTCGCCTTAAATTAAATAGCATTCGTCGTGACAGAAAAATATTAACCGAAATAATCTCCGGGTTTAATAGCAGAATTTTCAAATAGTATAAAGATGTTTTCTACATATAAAGAATAAGTACCACGAATGAACTTAAATATCATTTTTTTCAGTAAATTATGGTTCAGGTCATCTGGCTTTAAAAATTCACAAAAGTGCCAAAATAAATTGTTTGTCTTACACTTTGTGTCTCAGATTAATAAGAAACATTTTCAAAAGTACTTTTTTCTCAAGAATTTGTTATTAACTATAAATGGTCTAATAAATAAACTGGGTCATTTTTTATGGATTGAAACCGAAGACCAAGTATCAACAAATATAGTAAAGCATATAAAAGTTTTCCTCCATAAATTTAATATTTTTTCATGACAAAAACATTTTTTTCTTTAAGTGTTTTTTTCCAAAGAAACTTAAGGTTTAAGAAAAAGTACCAAAGTTCTAAAGATTGACAAAAGTTACAAAAAAGTATATTTGCATATAACGGCTCAAAATTACAAAAAGTACCAAGAAATACCCTAAAATAATTTTTACGTACTTTAGATCTTATGATACAAAAAAGACCAGTAATGGAAGATAAAATGTTTTTAATGGAAATGGGACTCAATGTTTCAAAAAGTACTTAATCATATTTTTTTATATACTTTTGAAAATGGTACAATTTTAAATTAAAATTTAAGTTCTATCAATATCATATCATATAATATAGAGTTTGAAAATGTTACCCGTTTTTACCCTTTTTCATAGCCTCAGTGGGCAAACAATCAAATGTTATTGAATGCATTACATTTTGTATATTCTTAAGAAATGTATTTCTATATTGATTAGTTTAAAAGACATATATGAATGTTCAATATTTAAGAGATTTAACCCTTTTAAAACTGGATAAAATTGAAAAAAGTACCATACAGGTGTTTCGTACTTTTTTATAAGAAAATAATGTATTTTTTAATAACTAGTTTAAATGACATAAAAATGCTCCACCTTGGGCGCTCAAGTGGTCTAAAGAGGTAGAGTGCGAGACTGGGTATCGATTCCCACCAGATCTTATGGTTAATTACATTTTAGGGCGAACATGGTCTTCGCCACCTTATTCGAATTTTTATTATAAAAATAAATAAAACATTTTATGATATTCAAGAGTTTGTCCCATTTTTATCTTTTAAGGAACAAAAAATTGCAAAATGTATCAAACATGTACAAATTTTGTAATTACTTCTCATAAATACAATCAGGCAAAAATATATTTCTATGTGAAAATGCTTAAAAGATATAAAAAATGTACCAACATTTTTTACCCTTTCCACAATTGTAAAAAATAACACACAAGGGTTTATTTTTGTACAAATTTTCTTCGAAAAGGTACCAACAATTTTTTTTTCTCCCTTACCACTTAAACGGACAAATTTGAATTTCATCTCTGCCAAATATAAATAAATCTTTCTTTTTCTCCCAAAAAATATTTAGCAAAATTTAGAAACTAACTAAACATTTTGAAATCCTCTGAAATCATTTAGACCACATTTGTGTTTAAAGTCATAACATTTATTGTCAAGTGAGCTACTAGCTAACTTTTAAAAAGTACCAGGCACGTAATTCGTACTTTTATCACACAAACTGATTACCATTTTGTTGCATTTTTTAAATACCATAAAAAGTTTTTCCAGTTTTTTAAAACCTAAACTTTTTTCTAACAATTTCATAACACCCCTCTTATACACTCACATGTAGTCGTTTGTACCCAATTTAAGGTAACCTAAGTAAATGTCGGCATTGGTAGTGACAACAACACTGATGACGATGATGATGAGGACAACAAAGATGATGATGGTTTTAGTACTGGTCGTTATTGCTGCTGCAGTTGCTGTTATTTCGAGGTGCTGTAGCACCTCCACTAAATATAGCAATAGCCTTAGCTTTGCAGTAGATGCTGATGCTGCTGCTGCCGCCGACAATGATGATGATGATGAGGCTTTAAAGAGGATATATGACACTTTTAGTAGAAAGAATCTATACTATAGATAATTCCTATAACTTGTTTGTTAAACTAATCAATGTTGATGGTTATTTATTTTAAAAGCTTGAATTTAGCTATAAATAATGATGACTTTAGTTGATATACACTCACATTGTCGTCACTGGCTGTGGGAGTTTCATTCGCAAATGCATTTTTTTCTTTATTAAATTGAAAATAATTTAGCCTTTAAGCAAAGCTTATGTCTGTAAGATTTACACCTTAAATTTATTTAAAAGCAATTGCGAAGTTTTTTGAAAAAAAAAAAAATGTCCACTTCAATGTAAATTTAAAATATATGAGCTAAGGTATTACTAAATTAGTAACTTTTTTTCTTCGGATTTTATTGCAGGTTGTATTCAGAGCAGTTTAGCAACAAAGTAAGTATGTAAATGGTTTTAACACGAGTTTATGGATTTTGTTAAATAAATTTTGATATTAAATTAAATTATTTTTAGATAATAAATCAATAAAGTTACTTTGTTTTTATATTTAGATTAAAATAAATTTGCTTCCTTCTAAAGAAATAAAGTCAAACCGACTGAGAAAAATTGATAAAACAAAAATAGTTATCGAATGCTTATTTCTCATTTAAATGACTTGGAAGTTCTAAGATAGAATCAGGATGTTCTGGAATTATGAGCTTTTTACATTTAATAAGCTCACAAACATATTGTCGGTCATGTAAAAAGACAATCATTTGAAATTGATTTTTTTTGTGATTCCAAGTGGTTTTCTAAAAAGCCCTAACTTATTCCCAAAAACATTTATTTTTTTAAAAGAACTATCTCGCCAAATTATGTGTAAATGTATCGACTAATAATATACAACTTTCGAATCTTGAAGCTTTCGGTTTGGTGTATAATGCTTTCTTACATAAAACTTTTGTTGACAAAATATTTCGCATAGAAAACTTTTCTATATAAAATGTTCAATATGAAAAGCTTTCCTTTAAAAACATTTCACATCGAAAGCTTTCCAATAAAAAACAGCCATTATCTGAAGTTTTTTTTTATGCGTATAAAACTTTCGATGTCAAAATAATAAACTTTGGATATCGAAAGATTTTTTTATAAAAAACTTCTAATATCAGAAGCTTTCCTATAGGTAACTTTTGATATAAAAAGCTTTCAACTAAAAACATTTTACATCTAAAGCTTTCCAATAAAAAAGATTTCATATATACTTTTGATGTCGAAGGATTTCCCTTAGAAAACTTTTGATATTAAAAGATTTCATGTAGAAAACTTTCGATATCAAAAAATATCTTGTACAAAACTTTTATCGTCAAAATATTTTGGATAGACAACTTTTTAAATATATCAGAAGATCTTGTAAAGGTTACTTTTAATATCAAAAGCCTTCTAATAAAAACAATTCATTTCGAAAGCTTTCCATATAAAATAGCCAATATTTAAAGATTCCCTATATAAAAATATCGACATCGAATGGGTTCCCTATAATAAACTTTCAATATCGAAAGATTTTTTATAGAAAACTTTTGATTTTCTACATAAAACTTTAAATGTCAAAAGATTTAATTTAGAAAACATTTGATGTCAAATTAAATTAAATATGTAAAGATTTTAGATAGAAAGAAAATTTCCGTATCGAAAGATTTGAAATAAAAAACATTTAATATCGAAAGATTTCTTATAGAAAACATTCCCTATCGAAAGCTTTTCTTAATATAATTTGTTTTGATTACTATAGAAAAAGCTCTAAGTTACATTTATGCTCTGAAGTCAGACAACAAAAAGAACTGAATTTTGTTTTTTGACTATTTAAATTAAAAAAAAAAATGGGGACCAAATTCGTCCCTCATAACCTGCATTTAAAAAGACTTACGATTTTGTCAATTACAGTCTTAAATATGTAAAGTTTCAAATATGCGAGTTAGAGCCTTTTTGCATGAGACCAACGATATTCTCCTCAGTATAATTCCTAGATAATTTCAGATACCTTAAGAAGTTTTCGAGATATAAACAATATTATGACCAAAAGAGAAAATAACCAAGAATTAGTTACATTATTAGTTACATCTGAGTAGATGTGACAGTGGCCTCAAATGTTATACTAATGAAATTTGCTTATTAATACTTCTTAATTCAATTATTCGACGAGTGAGATGATTTAAGTTCTAACTGGGCAAGTTTTGTCATCACATTCCAAAGCTACCCTGGGTATGGGGCACATTCGTCGAATCTGACTGTTTTGACTAACTCTAAAAGTAAGTAACTATACTAATTTATCACAAGTTCTAGGTACGAGTTTTTATCATTAATATCTAGGACAACAACACGTCACAAAATTTTTATATCTGTTGAGTATATACTTAGATATAGGGTTCTAAACAAAAAGTAATGAATCTACCCCAGTCTCCCCTACATATGTATGTATTCCAGAACCATTTAAGGTATACTTAATAAGTATTATAATAAGTATTACTTATCAAATAATTTATAACAGTAATCGTAGTATGGCGATTTTACATTTTTTACAAAATGTTAATAAATAAATACTAATCTACAATATATCAAATTAAATTATCTTTTAATAATTTACGTATTTCAACTTATATATAAATATAAAATTTAACCATTCAAGTTATTTCATACATATCCTGTATGATGAAAGTGTTAAACATATTTCCAGACTTTTTGGCATATCAAATATTTTCTTTTAATCCGCAAAAAGAGAATTATTGAAATTTTTATTAAATAAATTGAATCAAAATTTATTGGCTTTTTAATGCTACATCCATTCATATTTTATTTATAATATTTAACTGAATCTTGAAATTTATTCAATAACACAAAAATATTTTTTATTTTGGAATCATAAATAATTCTTAGCTCAAGTACCCTTTAGTGTCAGGCTTTTACTTAGCAATTATCCTCTCCTGCATTCATTCGATGGCTATAAACGATGAGTTAAAATATTAACACTCTAATACGGATGTGATCATAAACGACAAACAGACTAAAAAATAACATATTTTCCTCTTAAATACAAATAAAAGAGTTAGTAGTAAAAGCGATAAAAAAAATATTGTGTATTAAAATACATTTAACAAAGCTTAACAAAGATTTAAGGAGATGACGATGACAACTGGTGGAGGTGCTACTTGTAGATAATATTTTGAAAATTTATTTATCTAGAGCTGTTAATGAAATGAGTGCAGCTTTTACAGTTTATAAGATATATGACTCAGATTGCTATGTTTCTCGGGCCTCAGCAACATCAAGGGAATTGTAGATTAGACAAGTTATGAAATTCCAGATAAATTCAAATCTGTTTGCATGTATTTACTTATTCACTTGCAAATCCCAACTATGAAATAAAGTCATAGGGTACCAAATCAGGACATTTTGGAATTTTAAAAAGTCCAGAAGAGAATAAACCTCCTTTGGCGACTATTTTTATTTCTTCGAAGACTTTTGGCTAACAAATATTTGTAGAGTATTGAAAATTAACCATTGCACTTTCCAACGATGCACAGTGGGTTGAAAAAAAAAATTGGGAAATTTTTACGGAGGAGCATTCGAGCTTAAGTTTGGAATTTAGAGTCTGTAGACTTATAAGTAGGGCACCTCGGGTTTTTCAAAAATTAAAAACTATCCAGATGTAAGATTTTTGATCCGATATTAAAGACTTTTATATGTACGAACTATTTATTTATTGAATTAAGAAATCTCAATGAAAAAATGTTCGTTTTTTTGTGATTTACAATTTTTTTCTGAATTTCCGGATGCCTGTCATCATTTGAAATCATTTCCTAAAATTTTTTTCATATTAAAAAAAAAAAAGATTTATTCGTAAAAATCGGCAAAATTTTTTTTAAACAAATCGGGAAAAATTTCGATCCGATATTTGCAAAATTCCAGGCTTAAGTCGTCACAAAGGTGATTTTTTTAAGGCGAATATCTCATAAACTATAGTATATAAACCGTGTAGCAACGTAGATCTCATCTAGCAGATTTAGTTCAAATACAAATCTTTTATATCTCATTGAAAATGTGACTGAAATTAATTTTTGAAAAACACGAGGTGCCCACTTTGAGGGCATATAGCTTCACTCTTGATAAGTTTATATGCTACGAATTCTAAACATCTTCAAGAGACGATTGAGAAAAACAAGGTGCTGGATGACTTGCTATAGACATGAACAGAGAGTAATCACATGGGCTATAATGTGAATGCATAAAAACCAGGGACCGAAAATAACTGTTATTTTCGATTTTTTTATTAAAAAAGCAGCCTGAAGGAAATGTCGGAGAATAAATCCAAGTATATCATTTTGATAGTCTTGGACCAAATTTTCTTAATATGCGATGCTCTTAAAAATCTAATTTTTATTTTTTAGAAAACAAAAAGTTATTTTTTGATTTTTATTTTTTGAGCAAAAATAACAGTTATATTTAACTTTATTTTTTCGAAATAAAAGCTATTTTTGTGTTTCAACCCCTTTGGTTCGATTTTGCAATGTGGCTAGAGCTTACGCCGCACATCCGTAGGATCGCAGGTTTTAGCCGCGGCGATGACTGAAGGAACAAAATATGTGTTCACCCCAGTCTGCGAAAACTTGCCTTAATTTTGCACAGCTACACAAGTTAGCGTAGAAAGGTCGTTGTCGGCATTAGGGCTGATTTTTGGAGACTTGGGATACAATTTATCGGAAGAAAATTTAGATGCAATCATGATTGCTAAACTCAACTCCATTAATTGTTGAGCATATGGAAATTATTTTCACTGAAAAATTATCTTTGTTTAAAAAAAATTAATAAATTTAATGAATTTGTCATGAATTTAAACAAAAATAATTTTTATTTCTGCTCAAAAAAATAAAAGTAAAAAAATAACTTTTATTTTCTGACTTTTACGATAAAATTTATAACAGGTCCCTGATAAAAACATCAGAACCGAACTCCCTGAGCTCTAAATATTGTCGTTGTAAATTCTGTATAATTCGGTCTAATTAACCCTAAGCGACTGACGTGTAGTCCAGCAGAAACAATCAAAATCAAAGGTTTTTATAGAAAATTCATGCCATGCCGTAAATTAATAAAACAAAAATTAGTCCAGATACAGAGTACTAAAGCCTTCTATTAAGAAAATATTTAATAGAGAACATTTTTGCTAACGTTTAAACTTCGTAAAATTTTGTAGAACAATTATAGGGTGTATGCGCATATTTATGAGATTGTTAAAGTTTTATTTTTAATCCCTCCAGCAGTTTATTGACATTTTATGTATTTAACTTTAAATATAAAAATAAAAACACTAGACCACATAGGAAAAGCAAGCGTTTACACCAACAATTTATCGAATCTCCAAAACAAGAGTTACTCTAGCATAGGACCTCACTACAAAAAAAAAGAGGAATAGAATGAGGTGGGAGTATTTAAAATTATTTAAATGATATTTAAATAAAAATTTAAAAAAATAAATTCTGCTCGTTTGCTAGTGTAAATCGGTTGTTTTTAAAGTATTTGCATGCTTTGCTGTTAGATTATTGTCATATTACGTGTTATAATAAATATAAAAAAATGAAAAATTTATATTTATGAATATTTTAAGACAGGAAAAGAATCCATGGACATATTAACAGACATCCTGAAAGATACATATACACTTACAAATGCATATACATAAATAGATACACATGTAGATGTAGACATATCATTTTTGAAGAGGTGTTTATAGGTGGATTTTCAAATAGATGCGGGTTTTAGAAGACAAACAGACAGACAGACTGAAAACGCTTTACCCAACAACAAGAATTACAAAACATCTTTTAGATTCAATATCTTCGCAAATGATAGAGATAGAACAGAAACTATATAAATGATTTTTTATGAGTTTTTATTTCTTTTTATTATTTTTATTAGGTTGAAATGATAAAAGGTTTGAAAGCAAAATCTTGTATAACATTTTGATTTGTGTCAGTTACTTTTCTAGTTTGTTATATCTCTGTCCGTCTTTCTTTCTGTTATAACGATGTTACGATTTTCCATCTTATATTTTTGTGTAATTTAAAAAATTGAAATTTTATAGTCACAACTACTTAAGGTCATCTCTCATACTCAAACATGTTGAAGTGAATTGCCAGTTGAGTAAGAGAATCTTGAAGCGAAAGAAGGCAAAGCTGGTAAAAGCGATAATAAACTAAATGTTAAAATGAAAAACGGAAAACGGAGAAAAAAGAAGAAAATTGCTGTCATCTTAAAGCTATTTTGCTATTTATTGCCAATAAATGCTAGTAAAAATAAAAATGTTGACATTGTCAACAATGAATTTACACTTGCCATTGCAACAAAAGAGCTACGGACGTTGTCGCACCGACAACTCAAAGATTTGAAAACAAAGAAGAAATAAACTAAACTTTTGGAATTAAATTGTGGATACATTGTTTTTTATCTAAAACGTTATTGGTGGGTATTAAATTTTGGAAGTCAAATATATTGTTGTTAATCAGGGTAGAGAAAAAAGAGTAAGTTTAAAAAGTTTTCAGATGTATTAAAGGGTGCTGTGGCTAAGTTTCTTAGCACGTCAACTACTAAGCAATTCTGCTTGGGTTCGAAACCCAGTCATGGTAACATTAAATTCTGTAATTATTTATTCCCTCCAAACATTCCTACAGTATTAACGCGCTATCGATGTAAAGGAAGACAATTGGAACAAAAAGCTTAGCAACAGATGGCGCAACTCCTAAAATAAAGATGATATGTAATTAAAGTGTTGAATAATATAAAGCTAAAAAATGAAAAAAGGGTTCTTTATATAAGTCAAAGTTTTGTCAGGGAAATATAGTCCGAATAATAAACAGTATGAGTCACAAGCGGTAATTTGAGATATAGGTATATGTATTGGACTAAGCTAACTCACACTCGGATTATTAAGTAGCCTATTTGAATAGATTTGTATGTAAAGAACACCACAAGACGATGTTCTATCTTAGTTACAATGAAATCTTGCCCAGAATGGAATTCTGTTTTCTTTGGTGCCGATTGTTTTAAAGGTGTCACGCAGATGAGAGAATATATCGAGCCCTAACCGCGAAAAAGACTCAAACGCCAAAAACTAAAATTTACAGGAGAAGCATTTTTTAAAATATCTTTTGACAGTGAATTGTACTTAAGTCTTTATTGTTTTTGCTGTAAAATCATAACGGTAAAATATACTGCCCTGATATTTTGTGAGATGATGCAGATAATCATGAATAATAAATTTTAATAATCATGTCGCTTAAGCCTTTTTGGCTGTTATGGCTCGATATTTTTGTCGATGTATGAGATTTTAAAATCAAACCGGAAGATTCAATAGATTGAACTCGTTGCATACTTGTTGCTTGATTTTAACGTGTAACAATGGACTTCAATAAGTCTGATCTTTTAACTGACATATTCAGCTAACCTAACAACCTACAAGAATACGTTTTTTGACCTATTTTCTTGTTATTATTTGTAAATGACTTTCTTGCCTATTAACTCATTTGCTGATTATATGTAGCAACATTTGTCATTCGTACTCAATCAACTACAGGCCAAGCATGTCTCATATCCACGAGTAGAAAATTTTTTATCAAAAATTTTTCTATAGAAAATTTTTTATTAAAAATTTTTCTATAGAAAATTTTTTATCAAAAATTTTTCTATAGAAAATTTTTTATCAAAAATTTTTCGATAGAAAATTTTTTATTAAAAATTTTTCTATAGAAAATTTTTTGTTAAAAATTTTTCTACAGAAAATTTTTTATTAAAAATTTTTTCTATAGAAAATTTTTTATTAAAAATTTTTCTATAGAAAATTTTTTATTAAAAATTTTTCTATAGAAAATTTTTTATTAAAAATTTTTCTATAGAAAATTTTTTATTAAAAATTTTTCTATAGAAAATTTTTTATAAAAAATTTTTCTATAGAAAATTTTTTATTAAAAATTTTTCTATAGAAAATTTTTTATTAAAAATTTTTCTATAGAAAATTTTTTATTAAAAATTTTTCTATAGAAAATTTTTTATTAAAAATTTTTCTATAGAAAATTTTTTATTAAAAATGTTTCTATAGAAAATTTTTTATTAAAAATTTTTTATCAAAAATTTTTCTATAGACAATTTTTTATCAAAAATTTTTACATAGAAAATTTTTTATCAAAAATTTTTCCATAGAAAATTTTTTATCAAAAATTTTTCCATAGAAAATTTTTTATCAAAAATTTTTCCATAGAAAATTTTTTATCAAAAATTTTTCTATAGAAAATTTTTTATTAAAAATTTTTTATCCATATTTCTATAGACAATTTTTTTTATCAAAAATTTTTCTGTAGAAAATTTTCTTACAAAAGTTTTTCTGTAGAAAATTTTCTTACAAAAGTTTTTCTGTAGAAAATTTTCTTACAAAAGTTTTTCTATAGAAAATTTTTTATTAAAAATTTTTCTATACAAAACTTTTTTTTATAAAAAATTTATCTGTGAAAATTTTTTTATCAAAAATTTTTCGATAGAAAATTTTTTGGATCGAAGATATCTAAAAATCTAAAATTATATTATATTTATAAAAATATTCCCAATGTTTGCAAAAAATAATAGTGTCGTGGCAACAATATTCGAGATTATATTTCTTTGTTCTCTCGAACAATGTATATTGTTGCTATAAATTGGATTTTGATTTGTTTCTTGCCTATTTTGTTTTTGTCTTTACTTTAACAAAGCGGCACCAACCAGCTCTGTTAACATCTAAATTCCAACTGAATGACTTTAATACTCATTTTCACTAGTTTTATTAATGATCGTGGTATTTACGAAAATTAAAAAAAATCATCGGCTGCTGGCGGTATGGGCTGCCTACTCCTGCTCATATCAATAAAATTATGGAGTAATGCTTTGTTTTTTTCTTACTTTTTTAAGAGCGACTTTCTATGCCAGATTTCCTATTCTCCATATTCTTATAAATTTTTTAACATCATTTGTTATTCATCAAGGAAAAACGATCAAAATATTCCACTAGACCATGTTTGCTGTTTTCGAGATATAAATATTTTTTTTTCGAAAACAAAGTGTTTTCTTACGACTAAGATTCAAGTAACCGAAAAACGGCATGCCCTATTTAACAAGTGAAAAAATAACAAAATTTGGCGACCAGTATTTTTTAAGTTGTATAAGTTGTATTTTTTAATCCACTCAACAGTTACAGAGATATTCTACAATTTATACCAAAAAAGTTGTTTTTTCAAAATTTTTTTGCTTTGCACAAAATCATAAAAATATAAATAACATCAGATATTCTATTCTTTTCCTCAACAAAAGGAGGGAATATTTTTTTCAGCGCAACTTTTGTTTTCTAAAACGAAAGTATTTATTATGAACGAAATTTTTTCGGTGTAAATTTGTTGATATCTCTAAAAAGACTAAGCGGCTTAAGAAAACTTTCAGCACGACTTAAAGATAAAATTATTCTTATATTTCGGTTTTTTTTTTTATTAGCTCATTATAATCAGTTGTTTTTGATTTATATATACACTATTTGCACAAAACCTGTTTTTCCGAAATAAAATTATATTGAAAATTAGAGCCAACCAAAAAAAAAAAAAATTGAGACTCTCGGATTAAGTAGACTAAAGTTATATCAACAAATCTCGTGCCGCAAAATCTTGTTGATCTGTGTTATTCAAGCAAAATAATCGAAATTATGTATCAAGTTGTATACCCAATATATCAGACCGAAATCGGAAGCTTCTCGACTACGTACCAGGAAGACACACCAGACATTCCGTTTTTGGATTCAATTTTTATACCCTTCACCACTATAGGTGGAAAGGGTATTATAATTTTGTGCTGATGTATGTAACGCATAGAAATAATTGTCTTAGACCCACTTTTTAGTATACCAATAGGCTTAGAATCACTTTCTGAGTCGATTTAGAGAGAGTCCGTCTGGACGGCTGGCTGGAACCCCATGTAATCAAAGTACAGGTGCAATTCTAAAGATAATTTGATGAAATTTGGCACAGATCATTTTTTTGATAGTGGGACCATGGCTATTGAAATTCGTCAAAATCGGTCCATTATTTATGGTACCTCCCATAGGTCCCACTTCCCGGAATTGATATATTGGCCACAAATATCAATATTTTTTCATGAAATTTAAAAGAAATGCTGCTTATGTAAAAAAACACTACACCAAATTTCGTTGAAATTGGTCCACAATTGACCACGGCTCCAATACAAACTTTTCTGTCAAAATGCACTAAATGGGACAAAAATCACTAAAACGCTCGTAAATCTGAAAATAATGAGAATTTAAAGTTTATTTTTTGCATAGATAATTTTTGTAGCAACTGTAATCAATTTCGGTCTAATCGGTCCACATTTGACCTTACCTCTCATATAAGTTCAAATGACGAAAATAGCTTAAATATATAAGTTTTTAGAAAATGTTTATATGAAGGCAAAATTTAGCATTATTTGTCTTTATACAGAAAAAAGAACACCTTCGACCTTAGTGGTGAAGAGTATCGTATGGTCGGGCTTGGCCGACTATAGCACTTTTTTACTTGTTTTTATAGATTTATGAGTGAAAAGTTTCTGAAACCTAATATTTCCGACTTCCCATCACTTTCCTAGATCCATCACGAATCAATGCAAACCTAAAGGTCATTATTAGTCAGGTGATATAAGTTAGTCAAATATAAGAAAAGCTAGTTTTGTCTTAAATTATATCGAGTATTCAATATGGTATATTGTCAGTAACCGCACAATAAGAGTTGTTATAGGTAGGATCTTAGACAGTTGTTTTAATCAAATATTTCCCTATCATAACAAGTTAAATGACTTTACGAATGAAGTTTAAAGCTACGGTCACATTGATTAAACATTTAATCGAAATTATCAAATATTTAATCCTCGTAGTCTGACCACAAAATATTTTTGAGGTTCAAACAAGAAACATGTTGATTTGAACAAAACAAAATCATTTGCCAGCAAATAAAAATTTTCCTAATGTGACCACGCAAGAGCAAATATTTTTATTAAATTTTGATCAAATAATTATTTAATCTTACAACATTTTTGTAACATCAAACAGGGGCAAATAACAGCTGAGCATTTCTATTGTTTACTATTCAAACAGAAACAACAACATCAAATTTAAGAAACAACAACATCAAATTTGAGAAACAACAACATCAAATTTGAGAAACAACAACTCAAGTATGAGAAACAAATTGCTAGATACACAATTTTGTTTTGAAAAAATTTGATCAAATATTTTTTTAATCTTCACTGTGACCATAAATAAAACTTGTTTTTTTGTTTATACTTTGAACGTATTTTTTCTGTATTTTATCAAATAAAAATCAAATAAATGTGCAAGTGTGACCACAATTTTTTTATTATATTGTTTTGACAATATTTTACTCAAAATATTGATTTAAATGTTTAATGAGTCTGACCGTACCTTAAGTGTGATTGTAATTCAAATAAAAGACCATTTTCTTCTCCATTAGTAAAAAGACCTCTGATGCTACTTGTCTTTTAAATATACAAACATTATTGTTTTATAACGTCAAAATCAGGTATGTGCTTAAATACATATATCCTTAATAACCTCTATCATCGACCCTTTCACAAAACTTTTCGACTGTATTCTAGACAAACACCTCAAAGTGGTGACTGGGCTTAAAAGGAGGTGGTGATAAGATAAAGGAAGTTCCGAAGGATGGTGTCGTTTTTTGACAACTTTTAAAATGAAATAAATAATAATGGCTACCAAACAATAACCATTGGCATGGGATCAATGAAGTAGAAGTTACCAATAAAAAAAAAAAAACTTTTTGTAATGTTTCGAAGTTTCGTGCTAAGTAAAAAAAGGAAAAGTGATGACAGCTACTTTTTGCTGTTGTAGTTGTTAATAAAAATGCTCATTGATGTTGCCTTTTTTTTGGTCTTAAACATGCAATGAATTTCCATTGAAATGAAAGAAGTCAAAAGCAAAAACTTACATATATAAAAGTATAAAATTTTATATAGAAAAAAAAACTGAACAATAATAATAAATAAATACTCAACATTCAATACCGACACATGTTTAACTCCGGGAATGAAGCATGACGAAAACAAATGGAAGAAGTGTTCAAAATTTACAAACAAAAAAAAAAGAAGTAAATCGGAAGAGGGAACAATAAGGAAAAAAAGCGAAAAAAATTTGCAGTGTTCTATCAATAAATTGACAATTGTTGTTATTACTTTTGAAGCAATCGGGTAATGTCAATACAAATGACAGTTGTTGTAATTAATACTGACAACCATTTAATTTATGGGCAACTAAGAGTGACACTTTAACATACACTCTGACACATGAATACAACTCAAAGGCTCGTTCTCTCACTCTTAACTCATACGCGAAAAGTTTTTGCACTTAACTTAACAAATACATAAATATAACAAAATACATATACAAATATACATAAATACAATCAATATTTTAAGTTATATGTATATATAGGAACAGATAGAGATACATAACATATGTAGATACATGCATATAACTTATTTTAAGTGATGACAGGATACTCTTCGTTTTTGCCACAAATAAAAAGGAGGGCGGACATATTTTCATTTTGGCCTTTTCTTTTTATTTATACACGAGAAGTATTAAGTAAGTATTATATTCATTTTGGTGTTGCAGCAATTTAATGCAAAAATACAGGAACAACAAAAAAAAATTGGTAACAAAAAACCAAAAGCCAAGTTTAGTCAAAGTGTGTAAAAATAGTATGACTGAATAATAAGAAGTGGAAAAAGATTATACAATTAGTGTGCCAACACTTGTTAACAAGCTGTTTTTATAACAATCACGCCTAAAGCATGTTGCCATAATAAACGATTTTCAATCTACATTTTTTCCCCAGTTATTCTCGTTGTTGAAATTACAAAAAACCTCAACAGAACAAAAAAAAACAACAAAGCTCCAAAGGAAAAAAAAAAAATAAATTGTGATGAATATAAACCTAAGATTATCTGGGAGACCCTTTTGTTGTTGTCTGCTGCAGCAATTGTTATGATTTTGCTTTCCTTTGTATTCATATAAGTTTCGAATTTAAGAACTGAAATAAATTTTGTCAGCTTTGGGTTCTGAAATTTTGAGGTACGCATGGTTCGAGCAAAGATATGTGATCCTCTGAAGGATCTGTTTTGATTTTTTGATAAAAGCCTTAATTTTTGAATAAAAAAATATTTTGTAAAAATTTGAGTTTTTGGTAAAAAGTTAAACTTTGGAACAAAATGTAAAATTTTTAGTCTATGAAAATTTTAGTTTTTATTAAAGCTTTTGTGAATTTTAGAGAAAACTATAATATAAATTTCATGTTCTAGACATAATTAGGATTTTTAGTCAAATGTTAAAATTTTGGTAAAAAATATTTTTTGATAACCATTTTAAGTTTTTCTTCGTTTAAAAAGTTCGAAGTTTTTCACCCGCAGTCAATACAAAAATAAGCCTTATAAACGAAAGGAAATTTTTTTTTATAATTAAATTTTTCTTAAACAATTTTTTCGTATAAATATATTTTTAACAAACATTTTTCTATGGAAATTTTTTTTATTGAAAATTTTTCTACAAAAAATATTTCTATTAAAAATTTGTCTGTAGAAAAATATTTTTATCAAAATCTTTTATATAGAAAAAAATTTTTATCAAATTTTTTTCAACACCAAAATATTTCGATTTTTATCAAATATTTTTCAACACAAAAATATTTTGATCGAAAATTATTCTATAGCAAAAACATTTTTATCAAATTTTTTTTATTTATAGAAAAACATTTTCGATATTTTTTTAAAGAAAAATATTAAAAAATTTTCTATGAAAAAGCTATCGGAAATTTTTCTATAGAAAAACATCTAAAATTTTTTTATTAAGAAATTCGAAAATTTTTCTATAGAAAAAATTTTTTTAGAATCAAAAATATTTTTATCAAAATCTTTTCTATAGAAAATAAATTTTATCAAAAATTTTTCCACACAAAAATATTTTGATAGAAATGTTTTTTATCAAAATTGTTTCTATAGAAAATAAATGTTATCGAAAATTTCTCCATACAAAAATATTTTGATCGAAATCTTTTCTATAGGAAATTTTCAGAATTTTTACCGAAAATTTTTTCTATAAAAAAATATCGAATATTTTTCCATACAAAAATATCGAACATTTTTTTATATGAAAATATCGAAAACTTTTTTATAGAAAAAAATAATTTTAGAAATGTTTTCTATATAAAAATATTTTTTTTATAAAGAATATATTTTATATTTTCTATAGACAACAAATTTCGTTGAAAGTTTTTCTACACAAAAATATTTGTACCGAAATTTTTTTAATAGAAAAATTTTTATAATTTGTTAATAGAAAAATTTTAAAATTTTTTTATAGAAAAATTAAGAAAATTTTTTTATAGAAAAATGTTAAAAATATTTCTATAGAAAAATTTCGAAAATTAAAAAAAAAAATGTTTTCAATAGAAAAATTTTCAATATTTTTCTATAAAAAAATTTTCGATGTTTTCTATAAAAAATTTTTCCCCAAGAAAATAATTTTAGATATTTTGGTATAAAAAATTTTTCAAAATTTTTCTGTAAAAAATTTTAGGAAAAAATGTTTTCAAATATTTTCTCTACAGGATAATATTTTACCGAAAATTTTTCATAGCAAAGTTTTGAAAATTTTTCTATAAAAAAATATCTAAAATTTTTCTCTAAGAAAATATCGATTTTTTTTATAGAAAACGTCGAAAATTTATCTATGGAAAACATTTTTTTATAAAAGTTTTCTATAAAAAAAATATTTTTTTTTTTAAATTTTTCTGCACAAAAACATTTTGATCGAAAATTTTTCTATAGAAAAATATTGAAAATTTTTCTATAGAAAAATATTGAAAATTTTTCTATAGAAAAATATTGAAAATTTTTCTATAGAAAAATATTGAAAATTTTTCTATAGAAAAATATTGATAATTTTTCTATAGAAAAATATTGAAAATTTTTCTATAGAAAAATATTGAAAATTTTTCTATAGAAAAATATTGAAAATTTTTCTATAGAAAAATATTGAAAATTTTTCTATAGAAAAATATTGAAAATTTTTCTATAGAAAAATATTGATTATTTTTCTAAAGAAAAATATTGAAAATTTTTCGATAAAAAAATATCGAAAGTTATTCTATAGAAAAATATTGAAAATTTTTCTATAGAAAAATATTGAAAATTTTTCTATAGAAAAATATCGAAAATTTTTCTATAGAAAAATATGGAAAATTTTTCTATAAAAAAATATGGAAAATTTTTCTATAGAAAAATATGGAAAATTTTTCTATAGAAAAATATGGAAAATTTTTCTATAGAAAAATATGGAAAATTTTTCTATAGAAAAATATGGAAAATTTTTCTATAGAAAAATATGGAAAATTTTTCTATAGAAAAATATGGAAAATTTTTCTATAGAAAAATATCGAAAATTTTTCTATAGAAAAATATTGAAAATTTTTCTATAGAAAAATATTGAAAATTTTTCTATAGAAAAATATTGAAAATTTTTCTATAGAAAAATATCGAAAATTTTTCTATAGAAAAATATCGAAAATTTTTCTATAGAAAAATATCGAAAATTTTTCTATAGAAAAATATCGAAAATTTTTCTATAGAAAAATATCGAAAATTTTTCTATAGAAAAATATCGAAAATTTTTCTCAAGAAAAATATCGAAAATTTTTCTCTAGAAAAATATCGAAAATTTTTCTATAGAAAAATATCAAAAATTTTTCTGTAGAAAAATATCGAAAATTTTTCTTTAGAAAAATGTCGAAAATTTTTCTTTAGAAAAATATCGAAAATTTTTCTATGGAAAAATATCGAAAATTTTTCTATAGAAAAATAATGAAAATTTTTTAATAGAAAAATATTGAAAATTTTTTAATAGAAAAATATCGAAAATTTTTTTATAGAAAAATATTGAAAATTTTTTCTATAGAAAAATATCGTAAATATTAACATTCTGAAGAAACCGGTTGAATAGTTAAAAAGTTATTTTTCAAAAAATAAGAATTTTTATGATAAATTGATTAAATTAAGCAGCTGGGCCATTGCTTCTTAAATTGATTAATTTTTTATCGATTGTAGGGTCAATTGTATTCGTTTTCATAAAAATTCATATGTGAAGCAATTTTATCCTCTTTTTTACATTATTTTTTTTCTTGAGTAGGATTTTTGTTGAGTGCATTTTGTTTTCTACATTTCATTTTGTTAAAGATTAACAAAGATTTCTATTTGCTGATAAAAATCTTCAACACGCAGAAACAAACAAACGAACAATTGACCGCCAAACCCACCATCACATCATATCATACATTTAATATTCTTACACTTCTTTTATGTGTTTTCCTGACATTCACCCTTTACCACCACCTTTTTTGACCAAAAGAAGAAAAAAAAACCATCACCACTGCCCAAGTCCGATCTATCCTGTTTAAGAACAAACAAAATAAAAATCTTTTTTTTTTTTTCAAGTTGCAGTTCGTTCTATGGATGGACATGATGTTTTACAAACGTTTTGTTGTAGGATTTGTTTTTCGATTTTAAATTTAAAAGGTATTTTTTTTTTCAATATCTGCTGTTTGGTTTGACATCCTTCTTCCTGTATTGGTTTATGCACTCTGGGTTTTATTTTTATTTTTTTTTTTCATTTCTCTGTGTAGAAAACAAACGAAGAAGATTTTGGTAAATCTGTCCGCAGGTTTTTTTTCTTTTCTGCGGCATTGGTCATTCCTGCCTGTCAGTTGGAACAATTGAATGTTTGGCTGTTTGTAAAACACCTTCGGTTTTTATTTCAAATGTTACCGAAACTGAAACCTTTACTGAAATTTACTTAAACAAATATTGAACTTAACAAAAGAAAGGGACGACGGTAAGGCATAAATGGCTTGAATGGTTTATGGCGGTCATTGTAGGACCTTCTTTTATATATAAGAGTATAATATTACAATGAAGGAGAGCGTTAAAAAAAATTAAATAAATAATTGAAGAAGACTTGAAAATAAAATTGTGAACACAAATTTTTATAATGAAAATTTTTTATAAGGCCGGAAATAATCCTGAATGTAAAATTTGATTTTATATGGAAATTTCCATTTACTACATAAATATAAACACAAAAATCCACATCCTTTTCAACAAATCCATCCTTGTCAAGGATTACTCCATTATCCAAGTGTTGGTTAAGGTATTACATACTGTCAACATACTTCCTATATCAATAACCGTGATTTTAAATTCACGTGAGTTTGCCGAAGCTTAATTTAGTTAACCTTTCGTGGCCTAAAACCCAAACATCTAAGTCTTTTGATACACATGTAAGCAATGGATTTTTCTTTTTGCTGTAACACTCATCCAAACACCACCAATTCAAACACTCATCCAAACTCTTATCCCAGCATTCATCCATATATTTATGCCGCTTCAGTTGATTGCAAATGAATCCTTTTTATTCTAAAAGGCTTTTTTGTGGAATTGTCTCTACGAATAAATTTAGCCATGAAACTAACATACTCTCATAAGTACTACACTCGCACAACTCTTGGCGTTTGATAATGTAAAAAAAATGTTAAGAAAACAAAGACAAAGCTTCCCTTTACGGAATTTTGGGCACCTATTTATTTAATTTCATACATACGTAGATATTCATACACATATATACGAGGTCATTGTTAGTACAATGAAGAAAAATGTATGGCAGCGAAAACATGAACATTTTGTAGGAAAACAGAAGAATACCGAAAAACAGAATAAACCGAAACCGCCACAGGCTATTAGAATTAACAACACAAGAGAAAATCTTTGGCAGTTACACTCGAAAAAGGATTTTTTTAGATTAAAAAATTTCTATACAAAAACTTCAGAATGAAATTTAAGCTTGAAAATTTTCTATAGACAAAGTTAAGATCAAAAATATGATATAAAAAAATAAAATTTAAATTAAAAACAAAATTCATAATTGAAATTTTCTAAAGAAAAAATTTGATACCCAAATTTTATAAATACAAATTTTCTACAGAAAAAATTTTATAATTAAAATTTTTTTAAAGAAAAAATTTTATAATGAAAATTTTTCTAAAGAAAAAATTTTGTAATGAAAAGTTTTCTATAGAAACATAAAATACAATTTTTCGATAGAAAACTTTTTTTTTATAGAAAAATTTTGTTTCGAAAGTTGTCTATAGAAAAATTTTATATCTATATAAATATATATGTAGTATCGAATATTTTCTATAGAAAAATTGTATATCTATATATATATATATGTGTAGTATCGAATATTTTCTATAGAAAAATTTTGTATCGAAAATTTTCTATAGAAAAATTTTGTATTGAAAATTTTCTATAGAAAAATTTTGTATCGAAAATTTTCTATAGAAAAATTTTGTATCGAAAATTTTCTATAGAAAAATTTTGTATCGAAAATTTTCTATCGAAAAATTTTGTATCGAAAATTTTCTATAGAAAAATTTTGTATCGAAAATTGTCTATAGAAAAATTTTGTATCGAAAATTTTCTATAGAAAAATTTTGTATCGAAAATTTTCTATAGAAAAATTTTGTATCGAAAATTTTCTATAGAAAAATTTTGTATCGAAAATTTTCTATAGAAAAATTTTGTATCGAAAATTTTCTATAGAAAAATTTTGTATCGAAAAATTTTGTATCGAAAATTTTCTATAGAAAAATTTTGTATCGAAAATTTTCTATAAAAAAAATTTTGTATCGAAAATTTTCTATAGAAAAATTTTTTATCGAAAATTTTCTATAGAAAAATTTTGTATCGAAAATTTTCTATAGAAAAATTTTGTATCGAAAATTTTCTATAGAAAAATTTTGTATCGAAAATTTTCTATAGAATAATTTTGTATCGAAAATTTTCTATAGAAAAATTTTGTATCGAAAATTTTCTATAGAAAAATTTTGTATCGAAAATTTTCTATAGAAATATTTTGTATCGAAAATTTTCTATAGAAAAATTTTGTATCGAAAATTTTCTATAGAAAAATTTTGTATCGAAAAATTTTGTATCAAAAATTTTCTATAGAAAAATTTTGTATCAAAAATTTTTTATAGAAAAATTTTGTATCGAAAATTTTCTATAGAAAAATTTTGTATCGAAAATTTTCTATAGAAAAATTTTGTATCGAAAAATTTTGTATCCAAAATTTTGTATCGAAAAATTTTGTATCCAAAATTTTCTATAGAAAAATTTTGTATCCAAAATTTTTATAGAAAAATTTTGTATCCAAAATTTTCTATAGAAAAATTTTGTATCCAAAATTTTTTATAGAAAAATTTTGTATCCAAAATTTTCTATAGAAAAATTTTGTATCCAAAATTTTCTATAGAAAAATTTGGTATCGAAAATTGTCTATAGAAAAATTTTGTATCGAAAATTTTCTATAGAAAAATTTTGTATCGAAAATTTTCTATAGAAAAATTTTGTATCGAAAATTTTCTATAGAAAAATTTTGTATCGAAAATTTTCTATAGAAAAATTATGTATCGAAAATTTTCTATAGAAAAATTTTGTATCGAAAATTTTCTATAGAAAAATTTTGTATCGAAAATTTTCTATAGAAAAATTTTGTATCGAAAATTTTCTATAGAAAAATTTTGTATCGAAAATTTTCTATAGAATAATTTTGTATCCAAAATTTTTTATAGAAAAATTTTGTATCCAAAATTTTCTATAGAAAAATTTTGTATCCAAAATTTTCTATAGAAAAATTTGGTATCGAAACTTTTCTGTAGAAAAGATTCATATCGAAAATTTTTCTATAGAAATATTTTACATCGAAAATGTTTCTATAGAAATATTTTATATCGAAAATTTTTCTATCGAAAAAACTTGAGATCGAAAATCTTTCTAAAAAAAAAATTGAATATCGAAAATTTTTCTATATACAAAATTTTATATGGATGATTTTTCTATACAAAAGATTTTATATAGAAGATTTTTCTATAGAAAAAAAAAAACTATAATGAAAATTTTACATTGAAAATTTTTCTATAGAAAAAAATTTGTATCGAAAATTTTTCTATACAAAAAATTTTATATGGATAATTTTTCTATACAAAAGATTTTGTATCGAAGATTTTTCTATAGAAAAAAATTATAATGAAAATTTTCGATAAAAAAAAATTTACATCGAAAATTTGTCTATATTAAAAAATTTCTATCGAACATTTTTCTATAGAAAAAATTTAATATCGAAAATTGTTCTATAAAAAATTTATATTGAAAATTTTTTTTATAGATAAAATTTTGTATCGAAAATTTTTTAAAAGAAAAAATTTTATATCGAAAATTTTTGTATAGAAAAAATTTGATATCGAAAATTTTTCTATAGAAAAAATTTGATATGTAAAATTTTTCTATAGAAACAAATTTTATAGCGAAAAATTTTCTATAGAAACATTTTATATCAACAATTTTTCAATAGAAAAATTTTATATCGAATATTTTTCTATAGAAAATAATTTTTTATTGAAAATTTTTCTACAAAAAAAAAATTATATCAAAATTTTTGTATGGAAAAAATTTTATATTGAAAATTTTTCTACAGAAAAAATTGTATATCATTAATTTCACATCAAAAACTTTTCATAAAAAATTTCAAATCGAAAATATTTTATATCAAGACTTTTTTTTATAGAAAAAAGTTTTATATCAAAAATGTTTCTATAGAAAATATTTGATATCAAAAATTTTTCTACAGAAAAAATTTATTAATAAAAATTCTAAGCAGAAAAAATTTTATAATGAACAATTTTCAAAATAGAAAAAAATTTTATAATGAATAATTTTCAAAAGAAAAAAAAAAGATAATTAACGATTCTCAATAAAATAATTTAATATTTAAAATTTTTCAATATCAAAAATATATCGAAGTTTTTTCAATGGAAAAAATTTTAAAACCAAAATTATCTAAAGCAAAAGATTTTCGATAGAAAATGTTATATCAAAAATTTTCTAAAGAATTACGTCTCAAATTGATACCCAAAATTTTATATCGAAAAATTTCTATAGAAAAATTTTATATCGAAAATTTTCAATAGAAAAATTTTATATCGAAAATTTTTTGTAAAAAATTTTTTATATAAAAAATTTTTAACTTTTCTATAGAAAATTTTTTAAAGAAAATTATTGTTGAATGCATGCAGTTTTATCAAAAAATAACAAATTAGTCGGGATGTAAATATTATTCAAAAAGAAGTGTATTTGCATTTGATCCCAAATCTGTTGCATTTATTTATTAATGTAAAATAAACTTGTTTATTTTAAAACATCTTACCCCCCCCCCCCCCCTTCTTCACAGCATTCTGCATATAGTAGCCGACGGCTACAGCAAGAATGTGGGAAGTGAAGGTAGATGAAAACTGAAAAATGTTTGTTTTTGTTCAGTCGATAATCTACGCTTTTACTTTTGGTTTATGAACATAATTCTTAATAGTTATGTTTGTAAATTTAGTAATAATGCGAGGTTTTCGATCTGTCTAAATTGGGGATAATCCTCCTGAAGAGATGGCTTAACCAACCATCGAAACGCGTCGAGGAATTTGGTTTCTCCGCAAACATTTTTTGGCTTTTTATTAATAAATTGGTCTGTTACATTAATAAATAAATGTAACAGATTTGGGATCAAATGCAAATACACTTCTTTTTGAAGAAAATTATTGTATCAGAAATTTTCTATAGACAAATTTTTTATATTAATTAATATAAAAAAATTTTATACCGAAAATTTTCTTTAGAAAAAATTTCTTATGAAACATATAATATTGAAAATTTTCTATATGCAAATTTTGTATTAAAAATTTTCTATAAAAAAAATTTTGTATCAACAATTTTTTATAAAAAAATTTTATACCAAAAATTTTCTATTAAAAAATTTCATTAAAAAATTTTTATACCAAAAATTTTCTATTAAAAAATTTCGATAAAAAAATTTTATATCGAAAATTTTCAATAAAAAAATTTTATAATGAAAATTTTAAATAAAAAATTTTATATTGAAAATTTTCTATAAAATAAATGATCAAAAATATCTTTAAAAAAATTTATATCGAAAATTTTTCTACAGAAAAAATTTTATATCGAAAATTTTTCTACAGAAACAATTTTTTACTGAAAATTTTTCTATATATTAAATTTTTTATTAAAAATTTTCTCTAAAAAATGTTTGCATCAAAAAATTATGATATATATATCATTAGGCCCAACCCAGTTTCTTTGAGTGTAACTAAAAATCTAAATGTATTTGTTGAGTCCCTTTTATACATACATATGCGTGTATTTTTGAATGTATGAATTTCGTTCGTTTTCCTTTATTTTTGGGGAAACAAAGAAGGTGATGTGATTTATTTGTCTGCCCTTTGTATTTAACAATTTTTGTGAATAAAAGTTAGTTGGATGATATTATTCTGGGAAACAATACAGATACACATTTCCAGCAAATAGATATTGTATATGTAAGTACATATGTATAATATTTTTTAAAAAGAATTTGGGTTAAGCGAAAAAAATATCCAAACCCCAAAAAATAATGATTATAACACCAAAATGAATAAAAAAAACGAGAAACAAATCACAAATTCTAAAGTGCTCTTATTATTGTTCCAGACCAGCCAACAACGCAAATATTATTATGTTTTCATTTTGTATGCTCTTCACTTTTATTTGTATACCCTACATTATCAAAGGTGGGTATAAGAGTTTTTGGTGATGTATATTACGCAAATAAATTTTGGGAAGTTAAACATCTTCAAGTATACTGACAGGCTCATTATTTCTTTTTGAGTCAATTGTCGATTGAATTGGTCGTTCTCGGTAAAATATTTACTTTAGCAAAAATGTTTGAATAAATTTGTGGTCCATATTATGACATAGTACAAGAATATGCCATAAGCATTGAAACTTGACCTCAGTGGTGTAGGGCATTATCTGGTTGGGCTAGTTGGACTATAATATACTCTTGTTTTCTTTTTTATTTTTCGTATTATTATTTTGATATTCGTTTTATTTTTTTATCTCTTAAGCCCCCTTGGTGTTATCCTTTGGTGTTGTTGTTGCTGTTTTTCTGTTGTCACTCAACACTTATTGAAGACCTTGAAAAAAGCTGTCATGTAGAGACTAAAGTAGAGTCGAGTATAGTAGAATAAGGATGGTTTTGGGTGCATGTAGCTCTAAATATATAAAATTGGTTGAATACTTATTCATAAATGGACAACAAACAAACAAAAAGACAGACTAACAGACGGACAAACTCGAAGACTTATAGAGAAAATGTACACAAAATAAATGAAGGAATGAAAAAAATGTCTCCTACTGCTTCCTGAATGCAAGTTTGAAGTACAGGTGATAAATAATCTTTTTTATAAGCCATCATTTTATGCATTTTTTACAACAATCACCTCTTAAGTCTAGTTGGAATAAATAACACATCTACTACTTACAGATCTACTTACAATACCTATAAAATGTCTAAAAGTAAGGTAAAATATGTAAGTAAATATCATGCTAAATGCGTAGCAATTTTTCTATATGTTCGAAGAATGCTAAAGTAACTCAGCACTGACTGGCACAGCTTGACTTGACGTTTCAACAATCCCACGTACATCTAAACGTTGTACGACGAGTTACTTTCCTAAAATTGTGGCTAGACCATCAAACACCAGAAACACCAGCATCGAGATACTTTTAAAGAAACACACACACACACTTACACCACGGCCAAACGAGGAACGAAACAGTTCAATTGCAAATTGAATCCTTTAAATGATGCGATGTAACAATATAAACCATAATCATACAATAATGCAGACATTGACAGTTGATCTGCTACAACTACTTCATAATATGACTCCAATTGTGTCTTTTAGATTTTTGATTTTATATCTGAACTCGATTCATGTTAAAAGTTGTTTGATACATGTACAAATGATCCTACAATATTAGTGCCTAAACTCACTTATTCAAAAAGTTTTTCTATTCTGATGTTTTCAGTTTCTTTTCTCTACGCTCCCAACACCACAGGGAGCAGAAACTTGAAGAAATTTAAACATTTTTTTTGTTGTATAATTTTCATGTTTTTTACTCATATTAGAATCATAGTATAGTTGAATTAGATGCTACTATTTGCTATTAGTAAGCAGCTACAAAAAAGGATAAAGTTTGAGCTGTTTTTTAGTTGGCACCCTTCAATGTAAGGAGTGTATATATAAAGGTGGCCAGATTTTGAACAGACTTCGCCTAGACCTAGCTCATACTATTAATAGATTTCGACCAGACGATGGTCATACTATGATCACACAAGGACCATCACACTATGAGACTATTATTACAAAATTTCGATCTAAGATCTTTCTATAGAAATTTTTCGATCTAAACAATTTTTCTATAGAAAATTTTCAATCTATTTTCTATTCGATCTAATCTTTTTCTATAAAATACTTTCGACAGAAAATTTTTGATATTAAACTTTTCTAAAGAAAATTTTCGTTACTAAATTTCTCTAAAGAAAATTCTCTTTATAAAATTTGTCTATAGAAAATTTTCGATCCAAAATTTTTCTATTGAAAATTTTCGATACAAAATTCTTCTATAGGAAATTTTCGATACAAGATTCTTCTATAGGAAATTTTCGATATAAAATTGTTGTAAATATCATTTTCGTTATAAAATTTTTATATAGAAAATATTCGATAGAAAATTTTTGTTAGAAGATTTTTCTAAAAAAAAAAAAATCCGTTAAAAAATTTTTCTATAGAAATTTTCGATACAGAAATTTTCTACGCAAAATTTTTTATAAAGAATTTTTGATATAAAATTTTTCATAGAAAATTTACGATAGAAAATTTTTGATATAAAATGTTTCTTTAGAAAATCTTCGATATAAAATCTTTCTGTATTTTTTTCAAAAAATTTTTTATAGAAAATTTTTGATCTAAAATTTTTTTTATATAAAATGTTTGATCATAATTTTTCTATAGAAATTTTCGATACAAAATTTTTCTACAGAAATTTTCGACACCAAATTTTTCTATAAAGAATTTTTGATATAAAATTTTTCTTAGAAAATTTTCGATATAAAATGTTTCTGTAGAAAATCTTCGATACAAAATTTTTCTGTAGAAAATTTTTGATCTAAAATTTTTTATAGAAAATTTTTGATCTAAAATTTTTTTACAGAAAATGTTTGATAATTTTTCTATAGAAATTTTCGACACAAAATTTTTCTATACAATTTTTTTTTAAAGAATTTTTGATATAACATTTTTCTTAGAAAATTTTCGATACAAAATTTTTCTTAGAAAATTTTCGATATAAAATTTTTCTATAGAAAATTTTGGATATAAAATTTTTCTATAGAAAATCTTCGATACACAATTTTTATCTAAAATTTTTTATAGAAAATTTTTGATCTAAAATTTTCAACACAAAATTTTTCTATACAATTTTTTTTTTAAAGAATTTTTGATATAAAGATTTTCTGAGAAAATTTTCAATTTTTCTATAGAAAATTTTCGATATAAAATTTTTCTATACAAAATCTTCGACATAAAATTTTTTGTAAGAAATTTTTGATCTAAATTTTTTTTTATAGAAAATGTTTGATCTAAATTTTTCGATAGAAAATTTTCGTTACAAACATTTTTTATTATTTATCTTCGTTACACATTTTTTTTGAGATAATTTTCGTTAAAATTCGATCTAAAATTTTCCTATAAAAAATTTTCAATAAAAAATTTTTCTCCAGAAATTTTCTATAGAAAGTCTAACATTTTTTTATACTTTTTCGATCTAAAATTTTTCTGCACAAAATTTTGCGTGCAAAATTTTCCTATAAAAAATTTTCGATTTAAAATTTTTTTATTATAAATCTTTGATATAAAATTTTTCTATAGAAAATTTTTGATCAAATATTTTTTATAGAAAATTTTTGATCTAAAATTTTTTTATAGAAAATTTTTGTTCTATAATTTTTCTATAGAAAATTTTCAATCTAAAATTTTTCTATAGAAAATTTTCGATATAAAATTTTTCTATAGAAAATTTTCCTTATTGAATTTTTTTAAAGATAATTTTCGTTGAAAAGAATTATTGATATAAATTTTTCTTAGAAAATTTTCGATATAAAATTTTTCTATAGAAAATTGTCGATATAAAATTTCTATAGAAAATCTTCGATATAAAATTTTTCTATAGGAAATTTTTTATCTAAAATGGTTTTTATCAAAAATGTGTGATCTGTAATTTTTCCATAGAAAATTTTCGTTATAAAAATTTTTTAGAGAAAAGTTTCGTTAAACCTTTTTTTTAGATATTTTTGTAAAAATATTTTTCATAAAAAATTATCGATCTAAAATTTTTTGATCTAAATTTTCCTATAGAAAATTTATAATAAAAAGTTTTTCTCCAGAAATTTTCGAAATAAAATTTTTCTATCGAAAATTTTTAATCTAAAATTTTTTTATAGAATATTTTTGATTTAATTTTTTTTTATAGAAAATTTTTGATTTATAATTTTTCTATAGAAGATTTTCGATCTAAAATTTTTCTACAGAAAATTTTTAATATAAATTTTATATAACAATATAATTTTTTTTTTTTAATAATTTTCGTTATAATTTTTTTTTAAAGATAATTTTCGTTAAAAAATTTTTTATGTAAAAATTTTCTATAGAAAACGATATAAAATTTTTCTATATAAAATTTTCGATTTAAAATTATTTTATAGTAAATTTTATATAGAAAATTTTCGATCTTGAATTTTTCTATAGAAAATTTTTGACCCTGAATATTTCTATAGAAAATTTTCTATACAAAATTTTTCTATAGTAAATTTTCCATATAAAATTTTTTTATAGAAAATTTTCAATCCAAAACTTTTTAATAGAATATTTGCGATGTTAAATTTTTTGTAGAAAATTTTTCAAAAGAAAATTTTAGATACCAAAGTTTTTGATATAAAAATTTTTTGTAGAAAATTTTTTAATAGAACATTATTCCATACAAATTTATATTTTGGACTAGACTGGTCGCCTCTTTCTATTTAGCATTATCTGAGTTTTGCTTTTCCCGTATATTCCTGTACATAAGAACAAGCTTTAAAAAATGTTTCTTTAGCCACCAAAATAGAATATAAAAAATTAAGTTTAAGTCTGGAAAGGCAAAGAAGAAATCTGTTTACCTGCTGAGCTGCAAATGACAAATGCATTCTTTTGGCCAGACAAATGAAGTGAACTGTTGAAAGCAAAAATATCTTGGGTGCTCATTCTTTTTCTGTTGCATAGTTTCCGAAGGAAGACCTTGTTGCTATTTCTTGAAAATATTTTTTTCGCTTGTTCTCCGCATGCAGGAATTTCCACAATTGTCATTCATATATTGGCGTTATAGAAAATCGTCGATCATTAAGCATAGTAAAGCATTTTTATAAAAGTTAATTATCTTTTGAAATCCTTTCTTTTCAGGTTCTTTTAAATGGCTGGTAGGCTATTGGACCTGGCTATTATAGAAATGGTTGGTAGGTTGTTAACTTGGTTCACTAACTTAAATTGCATTACATTATATCTTGTGGTGGTAGTGGTTGTTGTTATTGTGATTTTATTCTTTTGTTCCCTGTATTCCCACTGTGAGGAAAAGTGCATTGACTACCTTAAGACACAGTCAGGTGCCTGCCTTATTATATACGATTAGTTATCCTGTTTGTCAATTCCTACACTTCGACAATAAATTATTAATTGCCGCGATGATGATCATTGATTTCAATGAATAATTGTTGTGATTTAAATTAAATGAATCTAAAACTTATAAAATTTATCGAAGGCGATAAAGAGCGATATCCACTCCAACATTTGCTATTTACAAAATGCAAAAATTGTTCATCGTTTACCTACTCTGGAGCCTGGTTCAGTGGACAATAGTTTTAACACAGTTAAATCTTTTTTTTTTGTAATTGACTTAAATTGCGTTATTGTTAATGGGGTAATTTATAATTGAAAAGAAATACATTTTTATTAACGCATTGAAATATATCTGAGTGCTGCTTAAAATACCTTTAATAATGCGTTACAATGTAGTCAATGAGTTTATTGTTCCGCAGGTTAAAATTTTTTCACCGTTTGTATTGTATTATTAATGATTTTTCTGAATTGCTGAATGTATGCAAAAATAAAGCTGGGATAAAGAAAATTCAGTGGTTGAGGTGATAAAGAAGATTTTGCTCTTAATAAAAACGGATTTTGAAATAAAAACTATCTGTGGAAAATTACTGATTTTACACCGATCTACACGAGAGTAAGTTAAAAACTATTATAGTCGATCAAGCCCTATAATATGATACACAACCTCACCGAGGAAAATATTTTATTATATCCATTGTTTCCTAAATTAATAAAAAGAAATATTTAATAATCCCAAGCCTAAAATAATAAGACTGAATTTTTTCTATGTATGTAATTACTATCTTAAAATTAACTTCAAATTAATACTAATGCAAAATTCCAATAAATATCTCAATTTTCCACATTTTATTTAATACCTCGCCAAACTTAAATGATTACCTAATAAAACTTAAACTCCTTCTAGAATTTTCTATTAACTAATACTTTTCATTCTTCTTAAGATCAAATGAATATTAACATTTCTTATGCCAAATGCCATTCCACATATTTATGATGGCGTGCGGAGAAAAAAAATGGTTTATATAAAAAAAAAAAACTATAACAAACAAATTCCATGACATTTTTTCATATTTACTAGACACCAAATTAAAAAATTGTGATAATTCTTTCATACATGAAAGCAAAAAACGAGCAAATGGACGAAAGGACAGACGATAGCACCAACCAACAAATCAAACAAACCCTCACAAATGCCATCCATAAAATAGCTAAAAAAAATCATAAAAATAAACTAAAAAGCGTAAGAAACCAAACTGTCACAGTAATTTCACAAGTAATTTAGAGCAGTCGACCAAGTTGTTAAATAACATGGACCACAATAAAGGCTATGAACTACAAACAACCGCATTCCCTGGACATTATTAATTCACAGATAGAAATACACACACACACACACACTTAACTAACTCACTCACTAACTCACAAATCAACACACTCACTCACTGAGTCATTCACTTACCAGTACACCTACATTCAGCTATAGAAATACATTAGGGTAGGTCATATTGACTTCTAATAGGCAAACAATTCTTGTTTTTAAAGAGAATATTAAAAAATTTAGATTTAACATTTTTCAAAAATTTCTTATTTTTCTACAAGAAAATTTTTCAAAAACTTCTTATTTTTTTATTTATAAGAAATTTTTCAAGAATTTGAATTTTTCTATAGAATTTTTTTTTAATTCTAAAAATTTCTTACTTTCATTGGAAATTTTTCAAAAAAAAATTTATTTATCTATAGAAAATTTTAATTTTTTATTGTTAATTTTGCAAGAATTGTTATTTTTCTAAAGATAATTTTTCAAAATTTTTATAGTTTTCTATTGGAAATTCTTAATTTTTTTTTATAGAAAATTTAAAATTTTTATTAAAATTTTTTTATATTTCTATTAAAAATTTTTCAAAAATTTCTTATTTTTTTATTAAAATTTTTTTAAAAATTTATTTTTTCAAAAATTTCTAATTTTTTATAAGAAATTTTTAAAAAATTTCTTTATTTCTATATACAATTATTCAAAACTTTCAAATTTTTGTAGAGGAAATTTTTCAAGAACTTTTTTTATAAATTTTTTTTTAACAATTTTTTGTTTTCTATTTAAAATTTTAAAAAATTTCTTATTTTTACAGATAATTTTCAAAAATTTCTTATTTTTTTAAGAAATTTTTCCGAAAATTTCTTATATTTATAAGAAATTTCTAGAAAATTTCTTACTTTTTATAGGAAACTTTTCAAGAATTTCTTATAAATATAACAAAATTTTAATTTTTTTTTTATTTTTATAGAAAACTTGTTTGAAATTTCTTATTTCTATAGGAAATTTATCAAAAAATTTCTTATTTTTATAAGAAAATTTTCTGTTTTTCTATATAAAATTTTTCAAACCCTTAATTTTTTTTCTATATGAAATTTTTAAAAATTTCTTTTTTTTATACGAAATTTTTCCGCAAGTTTCTTATTTTTATAAGAAATTTCTCAATAATTTCTTACTTTTTATATGAAATTTTTCACAAATTTCTTATATTTTTATAGGAAATTTTTAAAAAATTTCTTATTTTTATAGGAAATTTATCAAAAAATTTCTAATTTTTATAGGAAATTTTACAAAAATTTCTTATTTTAAAATTTTTTTTTATTTTTATAAGAAATTTGTCGAAAATTTTTGTTTTAAACAATTTTTTAAAAAATTCTTTGAAAAATTTCCTATAAACATTTTTTAAAAGTTTATTTTTTTTAAGAAATTTTTCAAAAATGTCCTATTTTTATAGGAAATTTTTCAAAAACTTCTGGTTTTTATACGAAATTTTTCAAAAATTTCTTATTTTTATAGGAAATTTTTCACAAATGTCTTATTCTTATAGGAAATTTTTCAATATTTTTTTATTTTTATAGGAAAATTTTCCAAAATATCTTATTTTCATAGGAAATTTTTCAAAAATTTCTTTTTTTTATAAAAAAATTTAAAAAAATTTTTTATTTTTATAGAAAATTTTTCAACAATTTTTTATTTTTATAGAAAATTTTTCAAAAATTTTTTATTTTTATAAAAAATTTTTCAAAATTTTTTTATTTTTATCGAAAATTTTTCAAAAATTTTTTATTTTTATAGAAAATTTTTCAAAATTTTTTTATTTTTATAGAAAATTTTTCAAAAATTAAAAATTTTCAAAAATTTCTTATTTTTATAAAAAAATTTTTTATTTTTATAGAAAATTTTTAAAAAATTTTTTTATTTTTATAAAAAAAATTTTTTTTTTATGGAAAATTTTTCAAAAATGTCTTATTTTTATAAGAAATTTTTCAAAAATTTCTGGTTTTTATCCGAAATTTTTCAAAAATTTCTTATTTTTGTAGGAAATTTTTCACAAATGTCTTATTTTTATAGGAAATTTTTCAATAATTTTTTATTTTTATAGGAAAATTTTCAAAACTGTCTTATTTTAATAGAAAATTTTTCAAAAATTTTTTATTTTTATAGAAAATTTTTCAAAATTTTTTTTATTTTTATAGAAAATTTTTCAAAAATATCTTATTTTTATAGGAAAATTTTCAAAAATGTCTTATTTTTATAAAAAAATTTTCAAAAATTTTTTATTTTTATAGAAAATGTTTCAAAATTTTTTTATTTTTATAAAAAATTTTTCAAAAATTTTTTATTTTTATAGAACAGTTTTTAAAAATTTCTTATTTTTATAGAAAATTTTTCAGAAATTTCTTATTTTGATAGGAAATTTTTAAAAAAATATCTTATTTTTATAGGAAATTTTTAAAAAATTTCTTATTTTTATAGAAAGTTTTTCAAAAATGTTTAATTTTTATAGAAATTTTTTTTAAAAATTTCTTATTTTTAAAGGAAGTTTTTCAGAAAATCCATTTTTTTAAAGAAAACTTTTCAAAAATTTCTTATTTTCCATGAAAGTTTTGAAAAATTTATTATTTTTATAGGAAGTTTTTGAATAATTTCTTATTTTAATAGGAAACTTTTCAAAGATTTCTTTTTTTTTATAGGAAATTTTTTAAAAATGTCTTGTTTTAATAGAAAATTTTTCAAAAATTTCTTTTTTTTTTTAAAAATTTTCAAAAATTTATTATTTAAATAGGAAATTTTTCAAAAATTTGTAGACATTTTTTTTAATTTCTTATTTTTAGGGGCAAATTTTTAAAAACTTCTTGTTTTTGGAGTTTTTAAAAATTTTTTATTTTTCCCAAAATCTTAAAAAATAACCCACCCTAATACATATATCAAGCTAAAACATAGAAGGAGAAAAAAGAAAAACTATAGTTTAAAGTTTTATAAAAACATATTAAAAAAAAGCGAGAAAAACTAAATAGACCAGAGGACATATGTAGAGTAGAAATGAATTTTTATGCTTAAGTCTCCCCCCTGTGGTGACCCTGTGTAGTAAATTATGAATATGACACCTTCGTGGTGCAGACAAACACACAATTAAATTGGACACTACATCTGAAAATACATACAGACCTGAGCTATGAACAACTCTTTAGCTGTCACAAACAGCTAAATCTCTTTTTAAGGACAACGAAGAAATTAAAAAAAGTACTAAACATAATTTAATTCTTTACTTTGTATATTGCACTGGTGGCTCACTTTGCATATACTAAGATTTTAAAAATCAATAAATCGAATTATGTTTTTAAAACCAAGGAAATCAAAATTAACTTTTACTCATCGTTACAAGATTTTTGGTTTATAGCTTTAGGATTTCTAAAGCTTTAATTAAAGTCCTATTTTTAAAGCTTTCACTGTTTCTCTACTTTATTGCTACATTTTGCGTTTGTTCTGCAATTTAAGTTTTTTTTCTTAAACTATGTTTTTTTTTTCTTATTGATATGAATCTACTAAATTTATTAAAAAATATATTATTGCATTTACAAGAAACTTCTGGAGAACTGTTTGAAAAATTGTTGAGAAAACATCTGTTAAACATTTATCTGATATCTACTAGTTATTCACCCATGTCTTACATTTTTCTTGTCTATTTTCTGGTGCATTAATCTATTTCTTTCTAAAAGGTAAAGGTTATTTGAATTAAAAAGATGGAAGGAAATGTATATTAAAGTCTTTAAAATCTGATTTTTTTTGTACTACTTAAAATATTCTTTGAAATATTTATAGTTTTATGATCGTCGGGTAACAAATACAAATTTTTGCCATTTTAGATTTTTTATAAATTTTTTGGATTGTTAATAAAAAAATATTTTTGTACATTGGAATGTGAATAATTTTAAAGCCGTTGATCACCCAAAAATCTTGTGTTTTCACATCATGAGGGCTATTATGTTTTTAATCTATTGGTGTACTTTTCAATAATATAGGAGAAATCGTTTTTAAGCTAAGGTAAACTAACTAGAACAACCTCTTTTAAAATCTAAAATTTTAAAAAAAGACAAGTAAGAAAGTGCTATAGTCGGTCAAGACCGACCATACGATACCCTTCACCGCTAAGGTCAAAGGTGTTATTTTTCCTGTTTTAAGACAAATATTTGCTAAATTTTGTAATCATACAAACATTTTCTCAAAACCTATGTATTTAAACTGTTTCCGTCATTTGGACTTATATGAGAGCTAAGGTCACATGTAGACCGATTATCTCGAAACTTGGCAAATTGATTACAGTTGTTACAAAAATTATGTATACAAAAAATAAACTCAAAATATTATTATATTTAGAATTACGAGCGTTTTAGTGATTTTTGTCTGATTTAGTGCGTTTTTAAAGAAGAGTTTGTATGAGAGCTATGGTCAAATGTGGACCGATTTCAACAAAATTTGGTACAGTGATTTTGGTTCACATAAGCAGTATTTATTTTAAATTTTATGAAAAATATTGATATTTGTGGCCAATATATCAATTCAGGGAAGTGGGACCTTTGGGAGGTACCATAAATAATGAACCGATTTTGACGAATTTCAATAGCAATGCACGGTGTAAGATTTTGCTAATCTAGCTGGACAAAACCCCTTTTTTGACTTTAAATTTGGGTAAATATTTTTATCAAATATAAAAGAACACTTGTTATAAAATAAGAAAACGCAAAAACTTTTCCAAATTTGTATACAATAACATTTTAACGGTACTTCAAACTTCAATATTTTTGTGCGAATTAAAACAACAAAAAAACTTACATGAAATTGCTTATTTTTAAAAGCTTGTAACTTTTTGTTGAAGCGGAATTTTTGAACGATTTTTTTTTGTTTTGAAGCTCAACTTGTTCGTGTTAATATCAGGAAAATTTAATTTTAGAACCTAGAAAATTCTTTTAGTTCTATTTCATTTTAACAATTACTCTTTTTGTTAAGTTAAAAAAAAAAAAAAAAAACAAAGTTATATAATCAATAAATAATTTTCTTCATAACGCTTCAACACCAAATTAGTTTTAAACTAACGTCTAAATTCCCTACTTTACGGCATGTAAAAAATTATCTGCAGATACTTGCAGAAAATAAAAATAAAACCAATAATGTGTGATATCACTTACCATGAACTTTTTAATATATGGATTGAAACACCCGAAAATGAAAGACTTGACCGTTCCGTGGACTATATTTGTGGAAAAATAAGCTCTGGTTCAAATTCTCATATTGATTATGAGCAACTAAAAAGTTTTGTACAAAATGTTTATATTAGATTTAAGACAAGGTGGAAAAAGGTACACCGAATGAAACGCGTTTTTGTAAGTTACTATGGTGCCTGGTTAAGCACAATCATTGATATTTCTCAGTTTATTTATAAGAAACCAAAAGAAAATTTGGAACCTGGAAGACCATTAAAGGCATATATCTAAAAAGCTGGAAGTAAGGAAGTGGCGCGTCACAGCAACAGATGATAAAATTAAAGTTGAACAAAGAAAATGCTTAATTCAAAGTAAATTCAAGTCCGAAACAGGACTTTTAATTGATATGCCAAATCCAAAAGGAGGCAATACGAATGACGGTAACACCGCTAGACGATTTTTTAGAGGCTCTGAAATAACTGCACTTATAACTGGACTCGATTTAGAACTTATAAAGAGTTTTCACATTTTATTAGAGTCTATGGCTTCTGGATATTCTATTAATTCTACGGCTTTTCAAGAGTATGCAGATAAAACCAGAGAACTATATTTGAAAGAATATTCATGGTAATGTATGCCAGTGACTGTCCATAAAGTTTTATACCATTCAAAACAAATTATTGACACATGCATTCTTCCTATTGAACAATTGTCGGAAGAGGCCTTAGAAGCGAGAAATAAACACTAACGAAACTTTCGGGAATATTTCACTCGTAAAACTTCTAGAACTGACACTAATAGAGATTTAATTAATAGACTTTTAATAACATCAGATCCATATATAAACAGTTTGCTAAATATATATAAAAAATCAGCATTGACACCTGAAGTACTACATTTATTGGAATTTCCAGAAATGCCAGAAGAAAACCATTGATTTTAACATTTTATTCTAACACTAATTTATATTTACAATTGAAATATATTCTTATTTTAAAATTAGTAAAAATAAAAAAATCCAAAAAAAAAAAATTAAAAAAAAAAAAATTAAAAAAAAATTAAAAAAAAAAATTAAAAAAAAAATTAAAAAAAAAATTAAATAAAAAAAAATTATTACTTATACAACTTTATTATTTATTTTAAATATTCTCATGCATACTTACTGCTTTTTTACTTTTTGATTATCCAAAGCGAAAAATATCAGAAATAAATTTTTGCAGTTGTATGAGAGTTGGGCGTGGCAGTGATCTAATGTCGCCCATTTTTTTCACAATTGGACATAATGGCCTAGTGACACCTTGTACCAAAATTCATAAGTCTACATTAATTTGTTTCCAAGATATTTAATTTTGTCTTCCTAGAATGGCTAAATCGTACACTGTGCAATGGTCCCATTATCAAAAAAATGATCTGTGCCAAATTTCATCAAATTATCTTTAGAATTGCGATTTGTATTTTGATCACAAGGTTTACATGGGGGCCCAGCCAGACGGACGGACTGACATCGCTAAATCGACTCAGAAAATGATTCTAAGCCTATTATGCCAAATATTTCTATATATCAGCATAAACTAATAATAACCTTTCCACCTATGGTGGTAAAGGGTATAAAAAATAAAAATTTTTGGTACTTAGGGGACAGAAAAACATAGAGAAAAAAGGTTACCTTGAACGTAATTTTGACTGCGAACCAGTGTAATTAAGCTTAAAAACTAAATTAAAATGAAATTTAAATAAAACCTTTTAAGCAAAAACGTGTATCTAAAATTACACTTCATCCTTTAATTGATAAGAAGAGTACAAAGGTATCCTAAGTATAAATATTAAACATGCAAGTACGGGTTATAAACTTATATCACTCATTTATATGAATACCAAAATAACTTTAAAATGAAAAACTGCTTAGAAAATATGAATACCAAAATAACTTAAAAATGAAAAACTGCTTAGAAAGTCTACTTGTAATTTCACAAAAAACTCAAGTTTTAAGGCTAATTGAAGCAAAGAATCTGTCAAAACTTTTCATTACTAAATAATAACATATAATGTAAAAAATATTTATTAATAAATTAAGGTCTTGAGTCCCAAAGTATAAAATTCTTTAATTAGTATTTTAGTTAATGCAATTTTTGAGTTGCGTTACTATTCTTGCAAATAAGCGTTTATGTTAATAAATATCTACAAGGTTGGGTGTAAAGATGTAATTGAGTTGCTTTTAATAAAACGAGAGATTCGTATGTAGGCGCTTAAAGTTTTCTGTAAAATTTATTTTTTAAATACAAAAATACTCATAATATCAAAGCAATAATTAGGGTATTCAGTGCCACAGAAATATTGCAACCCCATAAAGAAACAAATGAAATAAATTCTTTAATAAAAATAACAAGGAAAGAAAAAAGTTTTTGTCGAAGACTGACTAGATAAAATAGCTTTGAATAATTAAATACTTATAAAAGATACCTTTAACTTTTAACAAAATGTATCCTTCTCTACTGCTTACCCTATTCATCTAGAAAATCTCTATAAGTGTAAGACTACACGAACCCTTTAAAAAACATCCTACATGCAAGTGAAGAACTAAAATTCCTTTAAGCTTTTATCGATTTAATGTTAAGCTTAAATATGCTTTTATTTATGTTTATACGAATGTGTAGTTTAGCCACAAGTGTACATTTAAATATACACATGTATGTAAATATGTACAATACATATGCATGTATTTATAGCCTTTGAGTATTAACCAATATCATTTGTTGTTCACATAGATATTGAAATGACCTCCGGCCTTCAAACTGTCAATTTATGACATGAAAAAGCAGAAGATTTTGATTGTCGAATTGAGAAACTCTTATATTTAACTGGAAATAGACATGCAATCCAGTGCGGCTCATTATTTTTTGATTTACTAGAAATTACCACAAAAACAACAAAAGGAGTAACAAAAAATCTTTATCATTATTTGTTGTAATGAATTGATGGTTTTGCAAATTAAATAGTTTTTATCAAAAGCAGTTGCGTGTATGCGAGTTTTACAAAAAAAAAAAAATTAAATTAATTTCATGGTTTTAATTAAGCTTATCTTCTTCATTTGTTTCATTATTTAAAATACTTTTTTAAAGGAAATAAAACGTTTTATTATCAAAAACAGTTAACGAAGTTTGTCTAAGGGGGACTACAAATATAATATGAAATTTTTCTTATTTTATGGAAAATTTTCAAAAATTCACTATTTCCATAAAGAATTTTTCAAAAATTTCTTATTTTTATAGGAAATTTTTCAAAAATTTCTTGTTTTTATAGGAAATTTTTCAAAAATTTCTTATTTTTATAGGAAATTTATCAAAAGTTTCTTATTTTTATAAGAAATTTTTCAAAAATTTCTTATTTTTATAGGAAATTTTTCAAAAATTTCATTTTCAAAAGAAATTTTTAAGAAATTTCTTATTTTTATAGGGAAATTTTCAAAAATTTCTTATTTTTATAGAAAATTTTTCAAAAGTTTCTTATTTCTATAGAAAATATTTCAAAATTTCTTATTTCTATAGGAAATTTATCAAAAATTTCTTATTTTTATAGGAAATTTTTCAAAAATTGCTTATTTTGATAGGAAATTTTTCAAAAATTTCTTATTTTTATAGTAAATTTTTTAAAGATTTCTTAATTTTATAGGAAATTTTTCAAAAATTTGTTATTTTTATAGGAAACTTTTCAAAAATCTCATATTTTCATAGGAAATTTTTCAAAAATCTCATATTTTTATAGGAAATTTTTCAAAAGTTTCTTATTCTTATAGCAAATTTTTCAAAAATTTCTTATTGTTATAGAATTGTTTTTAAAAATTTCTTAATTTTAAAGGTTATTTTTCAAAAAATTCTTAATTTTTTAGTAATTTTTCTAAAATTTCTTAGTTTTATAAAAAAATTTCCAAAAATGTCTTATTTTTAAGGGAAATTTTAAAAATTTTTTCATTTTATAAAATATTTTTCAAAAATTTCCTATTTTTATAGGAAATTTTTCGAAAATTTCTTATTTTTATAGGAAATTTTTCAAAAATTTATTATTTTTATAGGAAATTTTTCAAAAATTTATTATTTTTATAGGAAATTTTTCAAAAATTTATTATTTTTATAAGAAATTTTTCAAAAATTTATTATTTTTATAGGAAATTTTTGAAAAATTTCTTATTTTTATAGGAATTTTTTCAAAAATTTATTATTTTTATAGGAAATTTTTCAAAAATTTGTTATTTTTATTGGAAATTTTTCAAAAATTTGTTATTTTTATAGGAAATTTTTCAAAAATTTACTAGTTTTATTTGAAATTTTTCAAAAATTTCTTATTTTAAAAGGAAATTTCTCAAAAATGTCTTATTTTTATAGGAACACTTTAAATATTTCTTATTTTTATAGGAAATTTTTAAAAAATTTCTTATTTTTACAGGAAATTTTTAAAAAATTTCTTATATTTATAGGAAATTTTTCAAAAATTTCTTATTTTTATAGGAAATTTTTCAAAAATTTCTTATTTTTATAGGAAATTTTTCAAAAATTTATTATTTTTATAGGAAATTTTTCAAAAATTTACTATTTTTATAGTAAATTTTTCAAAAATTTACTATTTTTATAGGAAATTTTTCAAAAATTTCTTATTTTTATAGGAAATTTTTCAAAAATTTCTTATTTTTATAGGAAATTTTTAAAAAATTTATTATTTTTATAGGAAATTTTTCAAAAATTTCTTATTTTTATAGGAAATTTTTCAAAAATTTCTTATTTTTATAGGAAATTTTTCAAAAATTTCTTATTTTTATAGGAAATTTTTCAAAAATTTCTTATTTTTATAGGAAATTTTTCAAAAATTTCTTATTTTTATAGGAAATTTTCCAAAAATTTCTTATTTTTATAGGAAATTTTTCAAAAATTTCTTATTTTTATAGGAAATTTTTCAAAAATTTCTTATTTTTATAGGAAATTTTTCAAAAATTTCTTATTTTTATAGGAAATTTTTCAAAAATTTCTTATTTTTATAGGAAATTTTTCAAAAATTTCTTATTTTGATAGGAAATTTTTCAAAAATTTCTTATTTTTATAGGAAATTTTTCAAAAATTTCTTATTTTTATATGAACCCAGCAAAACTTTGGTAATGACAAGTACTCTGATAACTGGTTACCTTGTAACCACTACAACATACCATCCGAATAAATAATAAGTTATTACAGAAGTACTTAATTGTAATTAAGATGGTAATTTGAACTGAATGGCCCCGGTTCAAATCCCACCAAGGGCAACAATTTTTTTTTAGTTTTTTTTATTAAAAGAGTATTTTTAAATGATTTTTGAATTTTAAGAACTTAAATATTATCTTCTGTAAAAAAAATTTGTTAAATTAACTCACGTTAATGAAAAAATACCATCATGAGTCAATTTTGATTATGTAGGGGATGTTGAATACCAAATACAATGAAGAGGATAAAATTAGAATTGAAATGTCCCACTACCTAATGTTAGAGGAGGATGTCCGAAACTTCGATAGAAAGACCAAGTAGGGGAACATTTTTCCAAGCTTGGCCTATAAAATTAGAGAATATTCGCACAAGATCAAAATCCATGGAATTTTAAAATATGCTCGGACTTTGACCTTAACAGGTTGAAACATTTAAGTAAGTAAGAGTCAATCTTATGTAAAAACTTATACAAAAAAGACGATTTAAATTGTTTAAGTTTTAAAATAATTTTAAAAAAGTTTTAAAATAATTACAAAAAATCGTATAAAAATATTTTTCCAAAAATTACAACAAAGCAAAAAAAGCAGGGAAAAACAAAGTTATTTTCACATGATTTTGGATCTAAAAATAAAAATTGTTTATATTAATTATAAGCTGCTAAGTTTTCAACATATGAAGTAGCTCAGTGGAAGAGTCTCTGCCTACCAGTCGGAGGGTCTGGGTTCGAGCCCTCATGGGATCATAAAAAAAATTTTGTATTTCGTTTAAAAATATATGGTTTTAATAAAACAACAACAAAAAGTTGTTGCTGTTGTTGTTGTTGCTTTCAAATTGCTTACCCAAGTCATTACTTTTCTGCAATTGGTAAGTACTTGCCTCCAATGACATCCCCATGTTAATGTAATGACTTAAACAACGAATGAGTAAGTAGTTCGTGTTCAATAGTTTAACTGTTTAACTCATTATTTGGTAATGAAAAGTTTTACTGGGAAGTTTTTCAAAATTTTTTTATTTTTATACGAAATCTTTTAAAAATTTTTTATTTTAGAAAAATTTACTTTTTTATTAATAAATTTGAAAAAAATATGTTATTTTTATAGGAGTTTTTTTTTTTTTTTAATTCACTAGTTTGTAGGCAATTTTTCAAAAACTATTTTGAACAGGAATTTATTTTAAAAAGATTTTCTACTTATTTTAATCATCTTTGATTACATTTAACCGCTTACAATTTCCACAGACTGTTATTATCTAAATAATGCAAAGAAAAAGCTTCCTTATTAATAATTTTCAAAAAAGTTAAACAAAATTGAATTCAAAAAATTATAAATCAAGTGGAACTAAATTTGTAATCTTCGTCTGGGAGTCCAAAAACCTTAAGAAAAAAATTGAACAAAAAATAGATTGTTCGTAATATTTTTTTGTTAGTCAAGATTGCCCGTCAAATCAAACAGTTGACGAATGTGTTTTTGTAAGTTCACTTTGTCCCTATACATATTTTTCAATCAAAAATTTAACACACTTCACATGATGTCCAACAGCAGTAAAAGGGTTAAAAATAGATGTTATTAAATCTAAATCGTCTGAAGTAGTCCATCAAAACTCATTATGATAAAACAATGATTTGGTTTTTTAGCCATTAACTCGACTGTTACAAACATGTTAATGATGTTGGAATCTCTCACTTAACTTAAATCAGTTATTAGCCACCTTAAACTGTTTCTAGATATGTATATAATTTTTTATTTCCTTTTCCAGATGGTCACGATTGTTGTTGTTGTAGTTGTTGTTAGTTTGGTGCTACTTTTCATTTGAGTGTCTTAACTATTTGGCTGATTACGGGCGAGAACAAGTAATTTTTGATTATTATGGAATTTTACACTGCGGGTGGTGCGATTAATCACTCGGTTTTTGTGGTTTCCTTTCTATGATTTTGTTTTAAGAGTTTAACTCGTTTGATTTTATTTGCTTTGAATTTTTCCCATGAAAAGAGCTTTTGAAAGAGTATAATCTTTAAAAGGCTATTACAGATATTAAGACAAAACTTTCTAGAAAATAATGTTTGGACATTCACTTCTTAAAGAAAATTGTTTCTAAATTCATTTTTCATGGGAAATTTTTGAAAAAAATTACTTTTTATAGACTATTTTCCAAAAATTCACTTTTGGTAGGAAGTTTAAAAAAAATCACTTTTTATCAGAAATTTTTCAAGCATTCACTTTTAAATAGCGAATTATTAAAACAATCACTATTTTGATTGGTAATAATTAAAAAATTTACTATTTTTTTTAGGGATTTTATGAAAAATTCACAATTTGTGTAGGAAATTTTTAAAAAAATTTACAATTTTAAAAGGTAATTTTCAAAAAAAAAAAAATCACTTTTCTTTTAAAGAACATTAAAAAATTCACTATTTTGTTACAGAATATTTCAAAAATTTATAATTTTTGTAAAAAAAAAAAATCCAAAAATTTACTATTTTCAAAGGGAATTTTGCTAAAATTTACTATTTTAATGTGACTTCATCATTTTTTGATTCTGTCAGAACATTCTCTTATAATTATATTTTTTGTTGTATTGGTTTTGAAATGTATAAAAAGTACCAAAATAAAAATGAATATCTTTAACATGGAGGAGCCTGAACAAGATAAAAAGATCTCATGTCGTGACAATAAAGCTTTTACGGTAGTTTAATCAACTTTTCGTATGTAGTGTTAGTCATTCACAATTTTTATATATTTTTCATCATTTCTGTTAATTTTTTTAATCCTAAATTATATAATTTATTTCTAACCATTTCCCTCTAACTCTAAAAATATCTGTGTTAACATTATTTTGAATTGTTGCTGTTTTCTTTACATGGAAACACAGCAAGTGTTTAAGAGAAAATGTTCCATTAATTGGGAAATTTGATCCGAAATAAACAGATTTTTTTATTATTTTTTTTTTTTTAAATAAGTGACCATTTGCTTTATTGGCTTAAAATTTATGTTTGTATAAAAGAAAAAGTTTATGGAAAAAAAATTAAAATTAATTTTAATTTATTGCTTAAATTTTATTATGAAGACAATTCAATGAAAATGAGGTTATATCGATTTTAATGACAATTCCCTTAAATACTGAATTTTTGGAAAATTCACATAAAAATTTTTAATTTTTGAAAAATTCCAATTTTCGTGTTTTTAAAAAATTCTAAAAAAAAGATCTTATGAAAAACGTTAATTTTGGAAAAATTCGCTATAGAAATAAAGAATTTTGAAAAAAATGATTATCAAAATAGTGAGGTTTTGAAAAAATTCAACACCCCACCTCAAAAAATCCTTTATAAAAGTTTTGAATTTCTTTAAAGTACCATGTGAAAGTCAATTTTTAAAAAATTTTGTTAAAAAAAGCAATAATTTTTTTAAAAATACCCTGTAAACGGTGAGATTTTGGAAAATTTTCAAAAAAAAAAAGTAAATTTTGTTAAATTCCGTAACAAATTTTTTAACTATTTTGTACAAAAAGAATAATATTTTTCTTAATATTCCCTATAAAAATAGTCATTTTTTAAAAAAATCTCTATAAAAATTTTGATTTTTTTAAAAATTTCCTATAAAAAAGTGAATTTTTGAAAAATTTCCTATGAAAATAGTGAATTTTTAAAAAATGCCATATAAACATAATAAAATTTTTTAAAAATTTCGTACAAAACTAGAGAATTTTTGAAAAATTCCCTATAAAAATTGAGAATTTTAAAAAAATTCCCTATAAAAATTGAGAATTTAAAAAAAATTTCCTATAAAAATTGAGCATTTTTTTAAAATTTCCTATAAAAATCAAGAATTTTTAAAGAATTCGCTATAAAAAAAGATAATTTTTAAAAAATTCCCCATAAAAATAGATAATTTTTGAAAAATTCGCTATGAAAATAAAGAATTTAAAAAAAATGAGAACTTTTGAAAAATTTTTGAAAAATATCCTATTAAAATCGAGAATTTTTGAAAAATTCCCTATAAAAATAGATAATTTTTGAAAAATTCCCTATAAGAATAGAGAATTTTTAAAAAATTCCCTATGAAAATAAAGAATATTAAAAAAATTTCCTATACAAATTGAGAATTTTTGAAAAATATCCTATAAATAGTGAATTTTAAAAAATTCCCTATAAAAAGTGAATTTTTGAAAAATTTTCTATAAATGGTGAATTTTTTTTTAATTTCTTATAAATAGTAAATTCTTGAAAAATTTTTCTAAAAGTTAATTTTTGAAAAATTCCCTATAAAAAGTGATATTTTCAAAAATTTCATATAAAAAATGAATTTTTTGAAAAATTTCCTATAAAAAGTTAATTTTTAAAAAATTTTCTATAAATGGTGAATTTTTGAAAAATTCCCTATAAAAAGAGATTTTAAAGAAATTTCCTATAAATATTGACTTCTTCAAAAATTTTCTACAAATAGTGCTTTTTTGAAAAATTCCCTATAAATAGTAAATTTTTGAAAAATTCTTTATTGAAATTCTTTATAAAAGTGACTTTTTTTGACAAATTCCCTTTAAAAGGTGATTTTTTGAAAAATTCCCTAAAAAAAGCGAATTTTTGAAAAAATCCCTATAAATAGTAAATTTTTAAACAAAACCCTATAAATTGTTAATTTTGGAAAAATTCCCTATAAAAAGTGAATTTTTGAAAATTTTCCTATAAATAGTGAAATTTTTGTAAAAGTGAATTTTTGGAAAATTCCCTATAAATAGTGAATTTTTGAAAAATTCCTTATAAATAGAGAATTTTTGAAAAATTCATTATAAAAGTGATTTTTTTAAAACTTCCTAAAAATAGTGAAATTCTTTATAAAAGTGAATTTTTGGAAAATTCGCTATAAAAAGTGAATTTTTGGAAAATTCCCTGTAAAAAGTGAATTTTTGCAAAATTCCCTATAAGAAGTGAATTTTCGAAAAAATTTCCTATAAAAAGTGAATTTTCGAAAAATTCCCTATAAAAAGTGAATTTTTGAAAAATTCCCTATAAAAAGTGAATTTTTGAAAAATTCCCTATAAAAAGTGAATTTTTGAAAAATTCCCTATAAAAAGTGAATTTTTAAAAAATTCCCTATAAAAAGTGAATTTTTAAAAAATTCCCTATAAAAAGTGAATTTTTGAAAAATTCCCTATAAAAAGTGAATTTTTAAAAAATTCCCTATAAAAAGTGAATTTTTGAAAAATTCCCTATAAAAAGTGAATTTTTGAAAAATTTCCTATAAAATGTAAACTTTTGGAAAATTCCCTATAAAAAGTGAATTTTTGAAATATTCCATATAAAAAGTGAATTTTTGAAAAATTCCCTATAAATAGTGATTTTATGAAAAATTCCCTATAAATAGTGAATTTTTGAAAAATTTCCTATAAAAAGTGAATTTTTGAAAAATTCCCTATAAAAAAAGAATTTTTGAAAAATTCCCTATAAAAAAGAATTTTTGAAAAATTCCCTATAAATAGTGATTTTATGAAAAATGATATAGATAGCGAATTTTTGAAAAATTTCCTATAAATAGTTATTTTTTTAAAAATTTTCTACAAATAGTGATTTTATGAAAAATTCCCTATAAATAGTGAATTTTTGAAAAATTCCCTATAAATAGTGAATTTTTGAAAAATTTCCTATAAAAAGTGAATTTTTGAAAAATTCCCTATAAAAAAAGAATTTTTGAAAAATTCCCTATAAACAGTGATTTTATGGTAAATGAAATAGATAGCGAATTTTTGAAAAATTTCCTATAAATAGTTATTTTTTAAAAAATTTTCTATGAATAGTAATTTTATGAAAAATTCCCTATAAAATGTAAACTTTTGGAAAATTCCCTATAAAAAGTGAATTTTTGAAATATTCCATATAAAAAGTGAATTTTTGAAAAATTCCCTATAAAAAGTGAATTTTTGAAAAATTTCCTATAAAAAGTGAATTTTTGAAAAATTTCCTATAAAAAGTGAATTTTTGAAAAATTCCCTATAAAAAAAGAATTTTTAAAAAATTCCCTATAAATAGTGACTTTATGAAAAATTATATAAATAGCGAATTTTTGAAAAATTTCCTATAAATAGTTATTTTTTTTTAAATTTTCTATAAATAGTGATTTTATGAAAAATTCCCTATAAAAATTGAATTTTTGAAAAATTTCCTATAAAAAGTGAATTTTTGTAAAATTCCCTATAAAAAGTGAATTTTTGAAAAATTCCCTATGAATAGTGATTTTATGAAAAATTATATAATTTTTGAAAAATTTCCTATAAATAGTTATTTTTTTAAAAATTTTCTACAAATAGTGATTTTATGAAAAATTCCCTATAAATAGTGAATTTTTGAAAAATTCCCTATAGATAGTAAAATTTTTAAAAATTCCTTATAAATAGTAATTTTTTGAAAAATTTCATATAAATAGTGAATTTTTAGAAAAATTCCCTATAAATAGTGAACTTTTGAAAAATTCCGTATATATAGTGGATTTTTGAAAAATTTCCTATAAATAGTGAATTAAAAAAAAAGCTCTTAAAATAGTAAATTTTTTTTAAATCTCTTATATATATTGAAGAAATTTAAATATTATAGTGTATATTGTAGGAAACAAAATTTGTTTATGGGAATACATCTATATTATTTAGGTATTTATGTATATCGCTTAATTAAGTCATCTTCATTTATCTACTTTATGGGTTTTTGTGGTAATTCCTGGACTGCTGCTTCTTTGATGACGACGATCTCTTAAGTTCTTCATAATCACTTTTTTATACTACAGGAATTTTTTGTGAATATATTTTTGTTGTACACATTCACCTTTTTCTGAATATTTATTATAGGGGTTGTATATTATATATTTTTATATGATTCGTATGGGTGTTTTTTCAGCCAAAGAACAAATTACCTGATCCTAAAAATTTGTATTCAACTTTTGTGTTCTTATTGTTTTTGTTGTAGCGCTGCTAAAAAAAAACCCCAGAAATATTAAGTTAAAAAACACATTCTTAAATTTAAATGTTCTTTTAATGTGGGCTCCCATTTATTTAAACCAAACTTTTTGCATATCCAAAAAATATAAATTTGTTTTTGTTCTTCTTATTAAAAGTGTTGTTTTAATTTTTAAAGACAGTTTGTAATTTATAATCAAAAAAATTAAAAACTTTTTCGGTTGCGGCATCAATTTTTTTGTTATTTTTTTTCCAAAGAAACGTTTAATGTTCATGTTGGGGTGTCAGAAATGTGATTAATAAGCTCTCATCATTAAGATATAAAAATCTATACAAGGCCATACTCATTCACTCAAGTCGTATTCAAGAAATCTGTTTTTGAAACGAAGGAAAATATGAAAAAGAAACCCAAAAATATCTCCACTTAATTTGAAGTGTGTTAAAATAAAATTTATGACATTTCGATTAAAATATCATAAAAACTACAAATCTAGAAGCTATACAATGAATACCCTCAAAAGATAGAAGAGATGAATGGAGCCTGGGAATGTGTTTTGCTAAGAGATTTCCACGGAAGCCTAATAAATGCTTGAGAACATAATTGATAACTCTGATTTTGAGATTAATGGCTTCAAATATTGCCGCTTTTTATTGGCATTTACTGATAAATTAATTGAGTTTTTAATTTACAGTGATTAAATATTGAAAACTTAAATATTTACTTTAAGGATTTGAAAAAAGTTTCAACTGACTACAATGTATTATTTTGTTAAATTAGGGATTTTCCTTGTCTTTTGTAAATATTTACCTTGAAGCCTCAATAAATTATGAAGCACTCACCTTGTCCAAAACTTACACTAATAATCTGCCATGAAATTTTATTAAATTATATTTTTCCTTAATTCTATTATGAAGAGATTTCACAAAATTTCCCCCCTATTTTGTGGAAAAATAAGTTTAAAATGTCAATATATAAATTTCAATAACGCTCAAAAGAAAATACCAACTTTTATCCCGAAAAATATTAAATAAGTTTAAAAGTTTTTGGTAAACCAATTAAGAAAGTTGTGGTGCAAAACCCCTCACAAAAAAAAAGAAATTCAATATGTGAAAGATAAAAAGGAAAACAAAATATTGCGAGGAAGGACAAAGCCGGTGGAGAAAAGTTAAATTGAAAAAAGTTTTAAAGAATATTCACTATTAATAGAGATTTATATAAAAGTTCTGCACTAAAAAGAATTCTTACAAAAATTACTATTTATAGGAAATTTTTCAAAAATTTACTATTTTTATAGGAAATTTTTCAAAAATTTCCTATTTTTATAGGAAATTTTTCAAAAATTTTAATTTCCGATTTTTATAGGAAATTTTTCAAAAATTTCCTATTTTTACAAGAAATTTTTCAAACATTTTTATAGGAAATTTTATAAACATTTCCTATTTTTATAGGAAATTTTTCAAAAATTTACTAGTCTTATATGAAATTTTTCAAAACATTCCTATTTTTATAGGAAATTTTTCAAAAATTTCCTAATTTTATAGGAAATCAAAAATTTACTATTTTCATAGGAAATTTTTCAAAAATTTACTATTTCCATAGGAAATTTTTCAAAAATTTTTTATTTTTATAGAAAATTTTTCAAAAATTTACTATTTTTATAGGAAATTTTTCAAAAATTTACTATTTTTATTGGAAGTTTTTCAAAAATTAACTATTTTTATAGGAAATTTTTCACAAGTTCACTATTTTTGTAGGAAATTCTTCAAAAATTTTAATATTTTTTGTTATAAGGATATTTTAAACTAAAATTTTTCCTGTTGAATGAATCAGCTTTCTCTAATCCCCTTAAAACTAAAGTAGCATTATTTCGAACAATGAAATTTTTGAATGTTCCATCAATAAACCTAAACTAAGCTGTTGCCAAAAAAAAAAACTTCAAGAATAATACAAATTCTCTGTCCTCATCATCATCAGCGGTGGTAGCAGGAAGCATCATTGTCATCATCATCAGCAGTGGAAAGAAGGAAACTTAGCTGTAACAACCAGCCACTAAACAGAAGCTGCTACAATAACAATTTACTAAAACAAACTGTATTACAACGAATAACGATTCGCCTTTTTTTCTGTTTATTCGCAATTTTTTCCTTAAATTTTTCTTTTTTTTTTTTGTTTTGTTTTTGTACGTAAAAGGCAATACAAAAGACTTAAAAGCCGTATTGAAATTGTTCCTTAAACTAAACTGAACTATACAATTTCCTAGTTCCAATATCCATAGAACTTACACACTCTTACGAGTACAACAAATAAATAAGAAAAGTCTTAGCAGACCAAAAACGAAAAGACGAGGAAAAAAACGGTAGCACAGCTGCGCATAATTCGCTGATTTTGTACATTTTTGGATGAAATGAATGGAATATAATTCTACGACATACTCCTCTCTACCGCGAAATGTTGTTGAAACCAATAATAGTTTTTCATAGTTAAAAACAATATATGTACGATTTAGATTTTTTCGTTATTTGTACGTATTTTTGGTGGAAGATATGCTTATGACGCGAAAGTTCCAAAAAAAAAAAATAAATAAAAAAAATTCACAAAAATCTATATCGCAAAAAATTGGAAAAAGTTCTCTTTAACTTATAAACAGGGTAAAACTAACATTTTAACTATTTTTTTTCTATTGCTGCAAAGCTTAAGCTCAATAAAAGTTTCTAATGCAATAGAATGTATGTATGTGTGTGTGAGAGTCCAAATGTGACCGACGATTTTTTGAAAAATGTTCCATAAATAGTAAAATTTCCTATAAAAAGTGAATTTTTGAAAAATGCCCTATAAATAGTGAATTTTTGAACAATTTTCCTATATATAGTGAATGAATGTTTCAAAAATTCCCTATAAATAGTAAATTTTTGAAAAATTTTCTATAAAAATAGTATATTTTTAAAAAATTCCTATAAAAATAGTAAATTTTTGAAAAATTTTCTATAAAAATAGTAAATTTTTGAAAAATTTCTTATAAAAATAGTAAATTTTTGAAAATTTTCCTATAAAAATAGTAAATTTTTGAAAAATTTCCTTTAAAAATAGTAAATTTTTTAAAAATTTAATATAAAAATAGTAGATTTTTGAAAAGTTTTCTATAAAAAGTGTAAATCTTTAAAAAATTTCCTATAAAAATAGTAAATTTTTGAAAAATTTCTTATAAAAATAGTACATTTTTTAAAAATTTCCTATTGAAACATTGAATTTTTTAAAAATTTAAAAAAAAATCCCATAGAAATATCGAATTTTTTAAAAATTGCTATAAAAAAGTGAATTATTGAAAAATTCCTTATAAAAATTCGAATTTTTGAAAAATTTCCTATAAAAATAGAAAAATTTTAAAAAATTTCCTATAAAAATAGTAAATTTTTGAAAAATCTCCTATGAAAATAGTAAATTTTTGAAAAATTTCCTATACAAATAGTAAATTTTTGAAAAATTTCCTATACAAATAGTAAATTTTTTAAAAATTTAGGGTAGTAAATTTTTGAAAAATTCCCTATAAAAATAGTAAATTTTTGAAAAATTCCCTATAAAAATAGTGAATTTTTGAAAAATTCCCCATAAAAGTAAGAAATTTTTTGAAAAATGTATTATAAAAATAGTGAATTTTTGAAAAATTTCCTATAAAAATAGTAAATTTTTGAAAATTTTTCTATAAAAATAGTAAATTTTTGAAAAATTGTCTATAGAAATAGTAATTTTTTGAAAATTTTCCTATAAAAATAGCAAATTTTTGAAAAATTTCCTATAAAAATAGTAAATTTGTGAAAATTTTCCTATAAAAATGGTAAATTTTTGAAAAATTTTCTATAAAAATAGTAATTTTTTGAAAAATTTCCTTTCAAAAAAGTAAATTTTTGAAAAAGTTCCTATAAAAATAGTAAATTTTTGAAGAATTTTCTATAAAAATAGTCAATTTTGAAAAATTTCCTATAAACATGGTATATTTTTGAAAATGTTCCTATATAAATAGTAAAATTTTGAAAAATTTCCTTTATAAATGGTAAATTTTTGATAAATTTCCTATAAAAATAGTAAATTTTTTTAAAATTTTCCTAAAAATAGTAAATTTTTGAAAAATTAAAATAGTTAATTTTTTAAAAATTCCCATAAAATAAGTAAATTTTTGAAAAATTTCCTATAAAAACATTTTTGAAAAATTCTTTATAGAAAGAGTGGATTTTTGAAAAATTCCCTATAAATGGTAATTTAAAAAAAAAACTATAAATAGCAAATTTGTGAAAAAAAATCCCTATAAAAATAATGAATTTTTGAAAAATTGCCTATAAAAATTGTGATTTTTGAAAAAATTCCTGTAAAGAGGAAATTTTTCAAAAATTCCCTATAAACGGAAAATTTTCGAAAAATTTCTTACTGACAGTAAATTAAATAAAAATGCTAAAAAATTTGTGGATTTTTGAAAAAATTTTCTATGAATTTGGCTCAATAGGGATTTGCTGTTGAAAATGAAACCACATGATGAAATGATTGGTCGAAAATGGGTTTCTTTGAGGACATCGATTCAAAATTGTACAAAAGAATCAATAGTTGGTACCACTTAGAATGCAATTTTTGGGGGTAAAAGTATGTATATTGGTTAGTTCGTTAGTGTAGCTTTCAGTTTTGTTTTATTTTCGTTCAAAATTTCTTTTTTTTTGAGAATTTATATTGGTTTTAAGCTAAGCCATCAAGTAGTACATGCGGCTGTAACAACATCAGCAGGAGCTGATGCTTTTGCGAATGCTCTTGCGCTAGTTAAGCTACGAAAAGCCAAACTACTAACAACTATTCCATATTGCAATTTGTACAAATTACCATTTTTGGCAATTGCAACCAAAACTAATCGAATTACAATATGCTAAGTGCCAAGAAGGTCAGTTAAAACCATTCAAATGGAAATTGGGAATACAAATGAAAAAAAAAAACTAAAAAAGCAGCACAGAAATCTAAGGAAAAACAAAACATTTCATACGATTTTCCAAACGAGAATGTATATATTTCTATTCTATAGATTTTCAAATCAAAAGACTTTTTAAAGATTTAAAGGAGAATTTATTTGGTTTAAGCAACATATGTTGCTTAGTTAAAAAATATTTAGACGCAATGAAATTCCTTAAGGAAAACAAGGAATTTATGCTTTAATTACATATTTTAGCCAACAAAATAAAAATTGTCTTATTAGCAAAAAGTACCAATAAAAGAAAAATATTATTGAAAAAACATTTGAAACTTTTTAATGTTGAATTAAAATTGACAAAATAAATTTGGCAAAAAAAAAAAACAATATATATCTTCTAGATACACACTCTATAAATGTGTCGTTGGAAAAGATACAAAATCTCTTAAAACCACACAATGAATATTTTCTAGACATTTTCGCACATTTTGCCAGAGTACTTTTAAAAAAAAATGAAAAAAAAAACAACAGAAACAAAAAAAAAATTGTAAATGCTGAAGGAAGATGCTTAGTTGATTTTGGCATAAAACATGCAACGAACCAGCAGGCAGGCAGACATTAAAACTATGGACTCAGTCGTCAATTGTAGCCAACATAAATATTTTTATGTTGTAAATTTTCATGACAAATATTCACTTCACTTTGAAGACCTTAAAATATGCCAATAACAACATTGTAACCGTTGACCAAACATCAACTTAAACAAACGAAACTATTTCTTAACTATGCACCATGGGACCACACCAGGCCTATTTGATATCTACATATATGTACTTTTATTGTAAGTAAGAAATTCAAAAGTAAAAAACCGTTATCAATCTAAAATTGTTAAATTTTCACTTTTTAGAAGAAATCGATGAGCAGTGGTCTTTTCTATACACTGTAAAAATCTTACATTATTTTGACTTAGATTTCGCGAAAAACTACAGTTTTATTCCTCTGCTTAATGTGAAAGTAGTAATAAATTAAAACAGTTTTTTTAATCTTCTGAAAATTTTGACTTCATACCAGGAGTAGGCAGCCCATACTACCAGAAGCCGATGATTTTTTTTAATTTTCGTAAATACCACGATCATTAATAAAACTCGTGAAAATGAGTTCAGTCGGAATTTGGATGTTAACAGAGTTGGTTCTTGCCGCTTTGTTAAAGAAAATACAAAAACAAAATAGGCAAGAATCAAATCAAAACCCAATTTATAGCAACAAAATACATCGTTCGAGAGAACAAAGAAATATAATCTCGAACATTGTTGGCACGACACTATTATTTTTTGAAACATTGGGAATATTTTTGTAAATATTGGGAATATTTTTGTAAATATTGGGAATATTTTTCAAAACAGAAATAAAATTGTAAAACAAAAAATTTTATGTGGAAAAATTACTGATAAAAAAATTTTGATAAAAAAAAATTTCTATAGAAAATTTTTCATAAAAAAATTTTCTATTGAAAATTTTTTGATAAAAAAATTTTCATAGAAAAATTTTCTATTGATAATTTTTTGATAAAATATTTTCCATAGAAAAATTTTTTATAAAAAGTTTCGACTCCATTTTTAAAAATATTTTTATCAAACATTTTTTATAGAAACTTTTTATCAAAAATTTGTCCATATAAAATTTTTTATAAAAAATGTTTCTATATAAAATTTTTTATCAAAAATTTAACAATAGAAAATTTTTCTATGAAAATTTTTAATTAAATATTTGTCTATGGAAAATTTTGGTTCTTGCCGCTTTGTTAAAGAAAATACAAAAACAAAATAGGCAAGAAGCAAATCAAAACCCAATTTATAGCAACAAAATACATGGTTCGAGAGAACAAAGAAATATAATCTAAAACATTGTTGCCACGATATTATTATTTTTGGAAACATTGGGAATATTTTTGTAAATATTGGGAATATTTTTGTAAATATTGGGAATATTTTTCAAAACAGAAATAAAATTGTAATACAAAAAATTTTATGTAGAAAAATTTCTGATAAAAAAAAATTTTGATAAAAAAAAATTTCTATAGAAAATTTTTCATAAAAGATTTCTATAGAAAACTTTTTGATAAAAAAATTTTCTATTGATAAATTTTTGATAAAAGATTTTCCATAGAAAAATTTTTTATAAAAAGTTTCTACTCCATTTTTAAAAATATTTTTATCAAACATTTTTTATAGAAATTTTCTTATCAAAATTTTTTCTATATAAAATTTTTTATCAAAAATTTTTCTACATAAAATTTTTTATCAAAAATTTATCAATAGGAAATTTTTTATCAAAAATTTATCAATAGGAAATTTTTTATCAAAAATTTATCAATGGGAAATTTTTTATCAAAAATTTATCAATAGAAAATTTTTCTGTAAAAATTTTTAACCAAATATTTTTCTATAAAATATTTTTCTACGGAAAATTTTTTATAAAAAATTTTTCTATGCAAAATTTTTTATCAAAAATTTATCAATAGAAAATTTTTATATGAACATTTTTTATCAAAAATTTTTCTATAGAAAATTTTTTTTATCTAAAATTTTTCTATAGAAAATTTTTTATCTAAAATTTTGCTATGGAAAATTTTTTATCAAAAATTTATCAATAGAAAATTTTTCTATGAAAAGTTTTTATCAAAAATGCTTCTATAGAAATTTTTTTTATCAAAAATTTTTCTATAGAAAATTTTTTTGTCTAAAATTTTTCTATGGAAAATTTTTTACCAAAAATTTTTCTATAAAAAATTTTTTGATAAAAAATTTTCTATAGAAAATTATTTGATAAAAAATTTTCCATAGAAACATTTTTGGTAAAAATTTTTCCATAGACAAATTTTAGATAAAAAAATTTTCTATAGAAAAATTTTTGACAAAAAAATTTTCATAGAAAAATTTTTGATAAAAAAATTTTCACAGAAAAATTTTCTATTGACACATTTTTGATAAAAAATTTTCCATAGAAAAATTTTTTATAAAAAGTTTCTACTCCATTTTTAAAAATATTTTTATCAAACATTTTTTATAGAAATTTTCTTATCAAAAATTTTTCTATATAAAATTTTTTATCAAAAACTTTTCTACATAAAATTTTTTATAAAAAATTTTTCTATATAAAATTTTTTATAAAAAAATTTTCTATATAAAATTTTTTATCAAAAATTTATCAATAGAAAATGTTTCTATAAAAATTTTTAACCAAATATTTTTCTATAAAAATTTTTAACCAAATATTTTTCTATGGAAAATTTTTTTAAAAAAATTTTTCTATGTAAAATTTTTTATCAAAAATTTATCAATTTTTACAATGCATCGCATAAGTAGGGGTCATCCCCTGAGTGCTGGTCCTAAATAAAAAAAAAAAAAAAAAAAAAAAAAATGGAAAATTTTTTATCAAAAATTTTGCTATGGAAAATTTTTTATCAAAAATTTATCAATAGGAAATTTTTCTATGAAAAGTTTTTATCAAAAATGTTTCTATAGAAAATTTTTTTATCAAAAATTTTTCTATAGAAAATTTTTTTATCTAAAATTTTTCTATGGAAAATTTGTTACCAAAAATTTTTCTATAAAAAATTTTTTGATAAAAAATTTTCTACAGAAAATTATTTGATAAAAAATTTTCCATAGAAACATTTTTGATAAAAAATTTGATATAGCAAAATTTTTTATAAAAAATTTTCTATAGAAACATTTTAGATAAAAAAATTTTTCATAGAAAAATTTTTGATAAAAAAATTTAAAAAAAAAAAAACAAAAACAAAAAAAGGAGTGAAAAAGTTTTTCTTTTTAAAACGTTAGAACTACACATTAAAAAAAATACCTATTTTAGTTAAAAGTATAAAAAACGGCAACTCTGCCGACTATTTTTTGGCTCTGTTCTCTTTGCGCCGACCCGTGCTTAATACTCTCTTTTTGGTTAAGTGCGATATTTAAATATGGACTAATTAAAATTGATCATGGTCATATATGTCTCGTTCATTTCAAGTACACAATTTAATGGTCCCCAAATTTTTAAGCCCATAGTGCCAAAGTATTGTTTTTTAGAAGTGTGTATATCAATATCTGTTTACTTTTTGCTACTGCATCTTATTTTGTTGGTACTTGTAGAAAAACCAAAACGCCCTTAAGTAGATGAGACAAACATTTAGAAAAAAAGCTCATTCGAAAAACGCATAATAAACGCATACACTTAAAAATATACGAGGGACGCCTTGAAAGTGACCACATTGTAATAATAATAATTTCCACGACAACATTCCAATTGGAACAAGTGGTATTTCTCTCAGACAATGAACCGCATCCGATTCTATTTGTAGACTCATTAAAAGGGACCTACGTTTTAACTCCGGCTCCGAACGGCAAATGCATTAGTTAGAGAAGTTTTACATAGCCTAATACTCAATAACCAGTGTCTAGCTGAGTTATGAGGTAAACCGCCGCTTTTTTGAAAATTGATTTTTTTCAAGTGGGTCTGGCCAGGGATCGAACTTGGGACCTCTGGTATGCTAGGCGGATGACTAACCTGCTATACCACGGCGGTTCACGAGCAACTTGTATCTGTCTTGAATTTTTAACTTGCATATTAGACTATATATTTGAAACTAACTTTCAGTTTAAAAAATATTGCTACTATGGACAAATGTTGCCTATAAGCAACATTGTATTTATAAAATTCCTTGCATAACAATAATAACTATTTTAAGATATCATGACAATAATTTTATTGTATATATTCTAGGATACCTACCACCCTCGTATGTTTATACACATATCCACCTATTATTTTAATTCTATAAAAAATATGTATGTAGAGTAGACATAGTTAGACATATATTATATATAGGTATATCGTGTATGTGTATATAATCCTCACATATGTATATAGAAAACAGGAAGGAAAGGCATGTAAAATGTTTTTCAACTATGCATTCAAACTATTTCCAAGAGAATGTCGTGTGCTACAGCTACCGACTGCTTTGACTCTACAAACTTATGTTTTAGGTACTCAAGGCAGTTTCTTTGATTTTACAATTCAACACTAATGCAACACAGTTTCTACTTTTTCCACATTATTTTAGTTGTCTTAAAGTTTTCCTTTGATTTTTTGAAAAAGGGAAGAAATATTTTTTTTTAAACCTTTATATGAGACCCTTCTATGCTGGACGCAAGTTTTACTAGGCTGCAGCTTAGACTATCAAGCATATGATAGATCAGCATAAGGTGCGGTATTGTAGTTTAGCATTTTTCTTTCTTTCGTTTTTTTTTTTTTGTAGAACTTGGAATATGTTGGTCGAAACATTCCTTTATAACAACTCAGAGTTGACGATGATAAAACGGCATTGTGTATTTTTGTATATTTAGCTTTAAGATCATTATTATTTCGCGTAGTTCGAGGACAACAATGACTCAAGACTCTACGATTATGCTGTTGATGATATTGGCAAATAAAACACACTCAATCGCATACACATAATCATAAACATATAGACCTTTACATATGCAGACTAACACACGCACTTAGCCCAAATGACCAATATTCACAAACAAACACGATCGCTGCCTTGTGGCCTTTAACAGAAAATGTTCAGTTAATTGCAGTCAGAATTACTGAATTTACTGTGGGAAACGAAAGCTTATGAATTTTGCTATCAAAATTAACATTTTATTCCTAAAAAAAATATCAAAATGTGAAGGAAAAATTTCGTATAAAAATAAGACATTTTTGTAAAATTTCCTATAAAAATAAGAATTTTATGAAATCTTCCTATAAAACTATGAAACTTTTTAAACATTTCCATAAAAATAAGAAATTTTTAAAAAATTTCCTAAAAAAATAAGAAATTTTTGAAAATTTTCCTAAAAAATAAGAAATTTTTGAAAAATTTCCTAAAAAAATAAGAAATTTTTGAAAAATTTCCTAAAAAAAATAAGAAATTTTTGAAAAATTTCCTTACAACAAAAAAATTAAAAATTTCCTAAAAAAATTTTAAAAAATTTCTTAATACAAAAAAAATTTTTAAAATTTTCCAAAAAAAAACAAAAAATTTTTAAAAATATTCTTATAAAAATAAAAAATTTTTGAAAAATTTCCTATAAAAATAAGATAGTTTTGAAAAATTTCCTACAAAAATAAAAAATTTTTGAAAAATTTCCTATAAAAAAAGACAATTTTCCTATAAAAATAAGAATTTTTTGAAAAAATTCGTATAAAAACAAGAAATCTTTGAAAAAACTCCTACATACAAGATATTTTTGTAAAATTTTTTATAAAAATATGAAATTTTTGAAAAATTTCCTATAAAGATATGAAATTTTTGAAAAATTTCCTATAAAAATAAGAAATTTTTAAAAAATTTCCTATAAAAATAAGAGAATTTTGAAATATTTCCTATAAAACTAAGAAATTTTCGAAAACATTTCTATAAAAATAAGAAATTTTTAAAAAATTTCCTATAAAATAAGAAATTTTTAAAAATTTTATTATAAAAAAAGAAATTTTTAAAAAATTTCTTATAAAATAAGAAATTTTTTAAAAATTTCCTATAAAAATATGAAATTGTTGAAAAATTACCTATAAAAATAAGACATTTTTGAAAAATTTCCTGTAAATTAAGAAATTTTTAAAAAATTTTTTAAAAATATGAAAATTTCCTATAAAAAAAAAAGAAATTTATCAACAATTTCTTATAAAAATAAGAAATTTTTTAAAAGTTTTTTTTAATTTCCCATAAAACAAAAAAAATTTTAAAAAATTTAATGTTACAATAACAAATGTTTAAAAAAATTTCCTATAAAATATGAAATTCTTAACGAATTTCGTACAAAATTAGAAATAAAAAAAAATCCTAACTAAATAAGAAATTTAAAAAAAAAATTCTTCTAAAAATAAGACATTTTTAAAAAGCTCCCATAAAAATAAGAAATTTTTGAAAAATTTCATATAAAAAAATGAAATTTTTGTAAAATTTCCTATAAAAATTAGAAATTTTTGAAAAATTTCCTATGAAAAAAATTCATTTTTAAAAAATTTCCTATAAAGAAAAGAAATTTTTAAAAAATTTCCTATAAAAATAAGAAATTAAACAAAAAAAAAAACATTTTCTACAAAACTAAAAATTTTTGAAAAATTTCCTGTAAAAATAAGAAATTTTTGAGAAATTTCTGACTAAAATAAGAAACTGTTGAAAAAATTTCTATAAAAATAAGGAATATTTTTAAAAATTTCCAATAAAGTAAAAAATTTTTGAAAAATTTCCTTTAAAAAATATGAAATTTTTGAAAAAGTTCCTATAAAATATGAAATTTTTGAAAAACTTCCTATAAGAAATTTTTGAAAAATTTATTATAAAACTAAGAAATTTTTGAAAATTTTCGATAAAAATAAGAGATATCCTATAAAAAAACGAAAATTTTGAAAAGTTTCCTTTAAAAATAAGAAATTTTTGAAAAACTTCCTACAAAAATAAGAAATTTTTTGAAAAACTTCCTACAAAAATAAGAAAGTTTTTAAAAATTTCCTATAAAAGTAAGAAATTTTTGAAAAATTTCCTATAAAAATAAGAAATTTTTGAAAAATTTCCTATAAATATATGAAATTTTAAAAAATTTCCTTTAAAAATAAAAAATTTTTGAAAAACTTCCTATAAAAAATTTTTGAAAAATTTATTATAAAATTAAGAAATTTTTGAAAATTTTCAATAAAAATAAGAGAATTTTAAAAAATATCCTATAAAAAACGAAATTTTTGAAAAGTTTGCTTTAAAAATAAGAAATTTTTGAAAAACTTCCTACAAAAATAAGAAATTTTTGAAAAACTTCCAACAAAAATAAGAAATTTTTGAAAAATTTCCTATAAAAATAATAAATTTTTGAAAAATTTCCTAAAGAAATAAAAAATTTTTGAAAAATTTGCTATAAAAAAAACAATTTTTGAAAAATTTCTTATAAAAATAAGAAATTTTTGAAAAATTTCCTATAAAAATAAGAAAGTTATGAAATTTTTGTAAAATTTAATATTAAAAGACGAAATTTTTAAAAAGTTTCCTATAAAAAATGAAAATTTTCCTATTAAAATACGAAAAATTTCTTATAAAAATATGAAATTTTAAAAAAAGTTCCTACGAAAAAATAAATCTTTTGAAAAATTTCCTATAAAAATAAGAAATTTTCGAAAAATTTCCAATAAAAATATGAAGTTTTTGCAAATTTTTCTATAAATATAAGAAATTTTTGAAAAAAATCAGGTTGAAATAAAAAAATTTGAAAAATTTCCTATAAAAATAAGAAATTTTAAAAATTTTGAATTGTAAAAGATGTAATGTAATTGTAAAAGACAGATTTAAAATTTTTGTTACAAATTTTTGTTAAAAAAATATTTTTAAAATATTTTCTATAAAAATTTTAAGTTTTTAAAAAACTAAGTTTTTGATGTTTTGTCCCACTGTCTAATTTTTTAATAAAAACCCCAGTAGTCAATATATTTAATAAGTTAAAGTTAACATTTAACTAGTGACCAAAAAAGCTCTCAGCTGTATTGTAATCACGTAGCTATGGACTACAACAACAAACAAACAAATCAATAGATCGTACGAAATCAATAGATCGTACGAAAAAATTACATGAGGCATGTTGCAGCAACTACAAAAAATTGTCACTTAATTGTAGTTGAATTTTTAAGGTAATTGTATAAATCCTTCTTTAAAAACAAACATACAAACACTCTTGGTATGAAGCCATGCGACCCTCTTGAGCAGAAAGACTGAGGCAGGGAACGGATGGACAAACATGCAACAAAGAGCTTTAAGGATAAATACCAATAATACAGATGATTATAAAGATGATAATGATTAAAGATCATCATTGCTTAGGACAAAGTAGTGATCAGCTCTTTACTTAGTCTGATCAGATGATGAGAATGACCGATGAAGATGATTGGTATGCAAGGCATAAATATTTAATCAGTCAGGATGGATTCTTGTGGTCTTTTATCCCTCCCTTTGCTCATTCCTTTGACATTATTGCAGTTGCATTTTATTTTTATTGGAAATAATTAGAAAATCTCAGTTTTAATAAGAAGAAAAATAAACTATAAAATTGTGTACAGCAATTTTCTGTTGTTGACTTATCTCTTTTATTATTTAAAGCTTATGTTGTTTTTGTTTTATTGGTTTAAAGGAAAAAGGAAACTTTCAATTTTGGTAATAACCAGCATTCCCACCATAGTCAATGTCAATTATAAAATAATATTTTTGTTATTACAACAACAACACTAACAGAACTAGCAAGAAGAAAAATTAAAATGCATTTAGAAAATTTAAAAAAAAAATCCAGCTATTTTGCAGTGAAGTCTTCGGGTATACCTACGATTTTCTTCACTCTCCGTTTATTTTAGTGCTGTGACAGTTTTTGTGGTTTTGTTTAGCTTTTATTACGCGCATGATTAAATCTCAGAATTAGCCATTGTTTTCTGGGTTTAATCGAAAAAGACAGAAAAAATGGAAAATTATAAAAAAAAAGTTTGGAAAAAGTCTGCCACATTCGCACATCACCACCACTAAACCCAGTGCAAAATTTTAAAATTAAACTTTTAGTAAAAATTTTTTTATACAAAATTCAATATTCATAAAATGTTTGTTGAAAAATTCTAGACAAATCTTTGGATACAAATTTTTATAAAAAATTTCTTAATAGAAAATTTTTCTATATAAAATTTTTAAAGAAAACTTTTCTGTATAGAAGTTACGAAAAAATTTAGTTATGGAATTTTTATACATAAATTTTCCTTAAAAAATTATAAATTTTTATAAAAAAAATTTCTTCTAAATTTTTATAAAACAATTTTTGATATGAATTTTTATAGAAAAATATTTGATATGAAATATTTCTAAAAAAATGTTTGATATATTTTTATAAAAATTTTAATTATTTATTATTTTAAGAAGAAATTTTTCAAAAGTTTCTTTTTTTTATACGAATTTTTTTAAAAATTTTATATTTTGATAGAAAATTTTTCAAAAATTCCTTATTTTTTTTTTAATTTCATATTTTTATAGAAAATTTTTCAAACATTTGCTATTTTTATAGGAAATTTTTCAAAAATTTCATATTTTTATGGAAAATTTTTCAAAAATTTTTAATTTTTATAGGAAATTTTTCAAGAATTTCTTATTTTTATAGGAAATTTTTCAAAAATTTCTTATTTTTATAGGAACTTTTTCAAAAATTTCTTATTTTTATAGGAAATTTTTCAAAAATTATTAATTTTAATAAGAAATTTTTCAAAAATTTCTTATTTTGATAGTAAACTTTTCAAAAATTTCTTATTTTTATAGAAAATTTTTCAAAAATTTCTTATTTTTATAGGAAATTTAAAAAAAAATCTTATTTTTATAGGATATTTTTCATAAATTTCTAATTTTTATAGGAAAATTTTGAAAAGTTTCTTATTTTTATAGGAAACTTTGCAAAAATTTCTTAATTTTATAGGAAATTATTCAAAAATTTCTTATTTTTATAGGAAATTTTTCAAAAATTTCTTATTTTTATAGGAAATTTTTCAAAAATTTCTTATTTTTATAGGAAATTTTTCAAAAATTTCTTATTTTTATAGGAAATTTTTCAAAAATTTCTTATTTTTATAGGAAATTTTTCAAAAATTTCTTATTTATATAGGAAATTTTTCAAAAATTTCTTATTTTTATAGGAAATTTTTCAGAAATTTCTTATTTTTATAGGAAATTTCTAAAAATGTTTTTATTTGTTTTTAAAGTTCTATTTTTAATAGAATTTTTCAAAAAATTTTGTTTTTTATAGGAAATTTTTTCAAAATTTTTGTGTTTATAGGAAATTTTGTAGAAATTTCTTATTTTTATTCGAAGATTCTTGAAAAATGTCTTACTTTCGTAGGAAATTTTTTAAACATTTTTTAATTTTTATAAAATATTTTAAAAATCTCTTATTTTTAAAGAAAATTTTTAATTTTTAAAGAAAATTTTTAAAAATTTTTAAATTTTTATAGAAAATTTTTCAAAAATTTCTTATTTGTATTGGAAATTTTTCAAAAAATTTTTAGTTTAATAGGAAATTTTCCAAAATTTTAATTTTTTGTATAGGAATTTTTAAAAAAAGAACATGAATTTTTTTTTTTTTTAAGAAAATTTTTCAAAACAAGTTTCGCATATGAAATTGTTTACTGTGTTAATTGTTAGTCATACAATACAATACGAACAATAATGATAAAAATATACGCATGAAACCATAACCTTAAAACAATTCAATAAACAAAATAACCAACCACAATACCAGCAACAAAAGTTGGTAACAAAAAACGAAAACCATCGACATCATCTTACAATCACCATCTCTCCCAGTAAACCGTTACATCGTTACATTGTTATTTTTCTATTAGCGACGCATTGCAAACAAAAAAAGTCAACAAACTAAAATTTTCATAGTTTTCTTTCTTGTGGCTGTTTGTTCTGCTGACTCTTTATGGCAACTTTTAAGGAAGCAAATGTGAATGAAAAAAAAAAACAGAAGAAACCTTAAATCAGCCTCATAAAATCCCGAAAGCTTTTTAGACAAGCTAACTAATACAAGCTAAGCTGTTTAAGCCAAAGTACCAGCTAATACCACCATCATCACCAGCAACAGCCTCATCGCCATCATCTCCAGCTTAAACTTAGCGTTACTTATTGTCAGTGTTGCGCATGCGCAACACTTTTACTGAAGATAATGAGAAGCAAATACTCCAACTTCTTATAGTCAAACAAAATCTGTTTATTCAACAGACAATGACCGTTTGTTTTTTGGTTTTCTATTGTTTTTTTTTTATTATTATTAAATAAATGTTGTAAAAAGTCTCTTTAAGCCATTAATATGTATTGATGTTTTTAAATGCATTTGTATCAATACGAATATTGTATGTTGTGCATTTGTAAAACAGTTTGTTAAAGGTATTAAGTAAAATTTGGTATTTTTATAAAAAAAAATTTCACAACATTTTCTATTTTTATGGAAAATTTTTACAAAGTTTTCTATTTTATAGGAAATTTTCACAAAATTTTATATTTTTATAGGAAATTTTCACAAAATTTTTTATTTTGATAGGAAATTTTCACAAATTTTTATATTTTATAGGAAATTTTCACAAAATTTTCTATTTTTTTTTAGGAATTTTTCACAAAATTTTCTATTATTATGAAAATTTTTACAAAGTTTTCTATTTTAATAGCAAATTTTCACAAAATTTTCTATTTTTATAGGACATTTTAACAAAATTTTCTATTTTTGTAGGAAATTTCAGAAATCTTTCTATTTTTATAGGAAATGTTCACACAATTTTCTATTTTTGTAGGAAATTTTCTATTTTTATAGGAATTTTTTACAAAATTTTCTAGTTTTATAGGAAAATTTCAAAAAATTTTGTATCTTTATATAGAAACTTTTCAGAAAATTTTCCATTTTTATAGAAAAATTTCTATTATATAGAAAGTTTTCGCAAAATTTTCTATTTTTATAGAAAATTTTCGAAAATTTTTTTTCTTTTTGTAGAAAATTTTAAAGAAAATTTGAAGTTTTATAGAAAATTTTCACAAAATTTTCTAGTTTTCTATAAAGTTTTCATACAATTTTCTATTTTTATTTCACAAAATTTTCTATTTATAGGAAATTTTCACAAAATTTTCTATTTTTGTAGGAAATTTTAACAAAATTTTCTATTTTTATAGGAAATTTTCACAAAATTTTCTAGTTTTATAGGAAATTTTTTATTTTTATAGGAAATTTTCACAAAATTTTCTATTTTTATAAGAAAATTTCACAAATTTTTTTACCTTTATAGAAAATTTTCGCAAAATTTTCTTTTTTATAGAAAATTTTTGATTTGATAGAAAACTTTCGGAAAATTTTCTATTTTTATAGAAAACTTTCTATTTTTCTAGAAAATTTTCTCAAATTTTTTTATTTTTCTAGAAAATTTTGTCAAATTTTCTATTTTTATAGAAAATTTTCGCAAAATTTTCTATTTTTATAGAAAATTTTCTATTTTTATAGAAAATTTTCGCAAAATTTTCTATTTTTATAGAAAATTTTCGCAAAATTTTCTATTTTTATAGAAAATTTTCGCAAAATTTTCTATTTTTATAGAAAATTTTCGCAAAATTTTCTATTTTTATAGAAAATTTTCGCAAAATTTTCTATTTTTATAGAAAATTTTCGCAAAATTTTCTATTTTTATAGAAAATTTTCGCAAAATTTTCTATTTTTATAGAAAATTTTCTCAAAATTTTCTGTTTTTATAGAAAATTTTCGCAAAATTTTCTGTTTTTATAGAAAATTTTCTATTTTTGTAGAAAATTTTCGCAAAATTTTCTATTTTTGTAAGAAATTTTCACAAAATTTTCTATTTTTATGGAAATTTTCACAAAGTTTTCTTTTTTATAGAAATTTTCAAAAAGTTTTCTATTTTATAGAAAATTTTCACAAAATTTTCTATTTTAATAGGACATTTTAACAAAAATTTTTATTTTTGTAGGAAATTTTCAGAAATATTTCTATTTTTTTAGGAAATTTTCACAAAATTTTCAATTTTTGTAGGAAATTTTCTATTTTTATAGGAAATTTTCACAAAATTTTCTATTTTTATAGGAAAATTTCACAAAATTTTTGTATTTTTGTAGAAAATTTTGAAAAAATCTTCTAGTTTTATAGAAAATTTTTGCAAAATTTACTATTTTTCTAGAAAGTTTCATAAAATTTTTCTATTTTTATTTCACAAAATTTTCAATTTTTTACGAAATTTTCACATAATTTTCTATTTTTGTAGGAAATTTTTAAAAAATTTTCTATTTTATATGTAATTTTCACAAAATTTTTCATTTTTAAAGAAAATTTTTACAATTTTTTTATTTTTGTAGGAAAAATTCAATTTTTATAAGAAATTTTTACAAAATTTTCTAGTTTTATAGGAAAGTTTCACAAAATTTTCTATTTTCATAGGAAATTTCAGTTTTATGATGTAAGTATTTTAGTTTAGTAAGGACTACAAAATTTTTATGAAAAAAAAAAAAAAAAAAAATATATAAATTTGATATGAAAAATTTGACATCAAAAATTTTTCGATAAAAATTTAATTTCATTTGTTTATAAAAATTCCATATTAGAAATTTTTCCATAAAAATTTCGTATGCATTTATAATTCTAATAAAAAAATTCATATAAAAAATGTACATCAAAAATTTCATATTGAAAATTATGTATCAAAAATTTTTCTAAAAAAAATTTCATATCAAACATTTTTCTACAAAAAATTCATATCAAAAATTTTTCTATAAAAATTTCTATAGAATAATTTCCTTTAAACTTCTTCATACCGAAGATTTTATTTGGGCTTAAATCAATACAGCAAACGCTAAATAATCAAATAAATTTTTCTTGATTTTATTTTGGACAAAAATAAAAATCCCATGAAATCAATGCGTAACGACAACATCAATTACCACAACATAAACTTAAGTATCCGGATAGAGAAAAAGGTAAAAATACCTTAAATTCGCACTATTAACCAACTGAATCTGTGTCGGTCGGTCGTATTTGAGACTTTAACGGTGAAACAGACAAAGAAAAAAGTTTAATTTTCAATCGAAATGTGTTAATGTAAAAACCACAAACATTGTTGTAATTAGTTACAAAAACACAGAAACAAAAAAAAATAAAAACAAAAAAAGCCAAATAAATACTGATGGTTTAAAAGCTGAAAAACTAAAACCAAAAACTTTTAACCAGCCAAACCAAACCGAGTGCGGTAATAGCATTAGATTTTTGTTTTTTTTTTCGCTGTTCGCTGCTACTAACCATTAGAAACATTAATGAAAATTCCAATCAAATGACCATTTTTTAAATTTTGGTTTTTTCGGTATTTTGTTGCTGCTGCTGCTGTTGGTGTAAGTAGCAATAATGTTGTTGTATGCAGCAACAACGGTTATTTTTCTCGATGGTGGTACATGTTGTTTAATTAGAAAATGTTTTTAACGGATTTTTTGTAGGACAATTAACAAGATTTCAATTGAGAGATTTAAATTATTGTACACAAAATGGTCCACAAATGATAAGGCGTAAAAGGAGAGGCGAGTGAGAGGGACGAACTTCTAGGTATGCAAATGTGTACGTATGTATGTACGTGTGTGATTTAATTTTCCAGCTGAAGTGAACGAACCCACATTCAAACGAAATTCTAAAAATAGAAATTTTATGCAATTAAATTTGTTCAAATAAAATTTGGAATTTAATTTACTACAAACAAATGTGCAAATGGAATTTCCGTCAATTCCGAATTCAATAATCACAAAATCTGTATTTGCATTTGTAGCTAGAAAATAAATGAAAATGTTGCAAAAATTGGTCAAGTTTTAAAAATGTATAATCAATACTTTTGATTTTTTTTTTTTTTTTTTTTGGGAAAAATATATTATTATAAAATTGTATATTCAAATTTAAAATTTCATGCAAAAACAGAAAAATTTTTAAAAACTTCCTATAATTATAGAAATTTATTTGCAAATTTCCTATAAAAATGAAAAATATAAAATTTTGTAAAAATTCTCTAAAAATAAAAATACAAGATTTTGTGAATATTTTTTTTTGTCAAAATAGAAAATTTTGGAAAATTTCCTATACAAATAGAAAATTTTGGAAAATTTCCTACAAAAATAGACAATTTTGTTAAAACTTTCTATAAATTTTGTCCAAATAGGAAAGTTTTGTCAAAATTTCGTATAAAATAATAAAAACTTCTATAGAAATCGAAAATTTTGTCAAATTTTCCTTTAAAAATTTAAAATTTTGTTAATTTTTTTTATAAAAATAGAAAATTTTGTCAAAATTTCCTATAAAAATAGAAAACTTTGTCAAAATTACCTATAAAAATAGAAAATTTTGTCAAAATTTCCTATAAAAATAGAAAATTTTGTCAAAATTTCCTATAAAAATAGAAAATTTTGTCAAAATTTCCTATACAAATATAAAATTTTGTCAAAATTTCCTATAAAAATAGAAAACTTTGTCAAAATTACCTATAAAAATAGAAAATTTTGTCAAAATTTCCTATAAAAATAGAAAATTTTGTCAAAATTTCCTATAAAAATAGAAAATTTTGTCAAAATTTCCTATAAAAATAGAAAATTTTGTCAAAATTTCCTATACAAATATAAAATTTTGTCAAAATTTCCTATCAAAATAAAAAATTTTGTCAAAATTTCCTATAAAAATAGAAAATTTTGTCAAAATTTCCTATAAAAATAGAAAATTTTGTCAAAATTTCCTATAAAAATAGAAAATTTTGTGAAAATTTCCTATACAAATATAAAATTTTGTCAAAATTTCCTATCAAAATAAAAAATTTTGTCAAAATTTCCTATAAAAATAGAAAATTTTGTCAAAATTTCCTATAAAAATAGAAAATTTTGTCAAAATTTCCTATAAAAATAGAAAATTTTGTCAAAATTTCCTATAAAAAGAGAAAATTTTGTCAAAATTTCCTATAAAAATAGAAAATTTTGTCAAAATTTCCTATAAAAATAAAAAATTTTGTCAAAATTTCCTATAAAAATAGAAAATTTTTTCAAAATTTCCTATAAAAATAGAACATTTTTTCAAAATTTCCTATAAAAATAGAAAATTTTTTCAAAATTTCCTATAAAAATAGAAAATTTTTTCAAAATTTCCTATAAAAATAGAAAATTTTGTCAAAATTTTCAATAAAAATAGAAAATTTTGTCAAAATTTTCAATAAAAATAGAAAATTTTGTCAAAATTTCCTATAAAAATAGAAAATTTTGCCAAAATTTCCTATAAAAATAGAAAATTTTGTCAAAATTTCCTATAAAAATAGAAAATTTTGTCAAAATTTCCTAGAAAAATAGAAAATTTTGTCAAAATTTCCTAGAAAAAAAGAAAATTTTGTCAAAATTTCCAATAAAAATAGAAAATTTTGTGAAAATTTCCTATAAAAATAGAAAATTTTGTCAAAATTTCCTTTAAAAATAGAAAGTTTTGTCAAAATTTCCTATAAAAATAGAAAACTACCCATAACAGTCCGAAGTTGTCAAAAATTACACAAAAAACACAATTTGTATTGAAAAATTTGTTTTCCATAAAAATTGAACCATAACAGTTTTACTTTAATCAATTTATCTCCTCTATAATCAAATTTTTATTTCCATCCTTATTGTATTCAATAAAAAGATAATCTTAATGAATTAAATTTAATAAGTTATGCAATAAAATTACATTTATTTGAACACTCACATAACCTCAAAGTCAAAAAGAAAAAAGGATGCACAAAACCTAGAAGGAATTGAAAACAGCATCCACTTACACACAGAGAGATAGAAAGGAAACAAAATACTAAGAAATGAAAAGAATAAACATATTAAAAAGGAACAAAATCATTATAATCACATTAAAATTAATAGCTAATTAACCGCACAGATTATCACTAGAATAATATCTTACTTAAGGTCTTACAAGAGCAGCGACTTATGTCAGTTTCTTTACTTTTTGCTATAATGCTGCTATTCTTTCCTATAATTTTTTGTTCAAAGGAACAGACAAAAATAGGAGTGAGTGGCAGCAGCTAAGAAATAGTACATACTCGTATGCCCTACCAAGAATTTCCACCTGCTTAAGAAGAATATAGAGATGAAAAAAAAAGACAAAATCAAAATAAGAAAAATTATTTCTTTACTTATTCCTACTTATTCTCTACTAAATTGAACTAAATGAAGTTAATTCTGGTACTTTTTTCTTTTTTTATTGCAGTCAGTACCAAAGCAGCAAAATGAGAAGAATCAGCAGCATTTGGCTACAATTGAAAAAGCCAAGGGGGTGGGACGAGTGAGCGAATAGCATAAATTGTATAGAAAATTAGAAAATAATAAAGACGAAAAAGCAAAAGACCAGGTAACGCAAAAGATGAAGAAGAAGTAGAAAAAAAAAAAGAGCAAACAAATGACAGGAAAAACTAATAATGTAAATGGGAAAAACTCACCTGGTATAAGATGTTTGTGTGAATGTATTTCTACGTATTTGTTAGATGAAAATACAGCAACAGCAATAACAGTCGAAGATTCCAATAGGAAAACAGGTTGTAGTGGAAATGAGTAACTAGAAAACAAACAGAGAGTTTATTTTGAGTAAAAGAGAAAAATTAATGTACTTGTACTCTTTACTTGTATAAGTAATTAGTGAATGAGTAGTTTGTTTTTTTAAGAGAATAATAAAAACTTAGTTTAAAAGATTGATATTTTATCTGCTGAAATAAATTTGAAGATATAGATTTATTGGTTTTTATATTGTAATTTTCATTTTAATTTTAAGTTGTGTATTAATTAAAAATAAAAGTTTATGTTGTCTATTGTTTAATGAAAATGTTATGGGAATGAATTGGTGATAAAAAATGACAAAAAAGATTTTAAAAAGAAAATATTTAGGGGTATCATATATTCAGAAGTCGTATCTTCGTCTACGTAAGTTTCGTACCAAATTAAAGAAATTATGATTATATTTTCTTTAATTTAGTAACAAACTGTCGTAGTTTAAGATATGACTTCGATACTCGTAATAAGGCTAATAATATTTTTAGGCTAATTGTATTTTTGGGTAATATGACCTACAGTTTTCTTTTTATACCCTTCACCACCATAGGTGGAAAGGGTATTATAAGTTTGTGCTGATATATGTAACGTATGGAAATATTTGTCTTAGACCCACCTTTTAGTATACCAATAGGCTTAAAATAACTTTCTGAGTCGATTTAGCGATGTCCGTCCGTCCGTCTGGCTGGCTGGACCCCCATGTAAACCTTTGTAATCAAACTATAGGTCGCAATTCTAAAGATAATTTGATGAAATTTGGCACAGATCATTTTCTTGATAATGGGACCATGGCTATTGAAATTCGTCAAAATCGGTCCATTATTTATGGTACCTCCTATAGGTCCCACTTCCCAGAATTGATATATTGGCCACAAATATCAATATCTTTTCACGAAATTTAAACCAAATACTGCTTATATAAACTTAAATTACTGTACCAAATTTCGTTAAAATCAGTCCACATTTGACCATAGCTCTCATACAAACTTTTCTTTAAAAACGCACTAAATGAGACAAAAATCACTAAAACGCTCGTAAATCTGAAGATAATAGGAATTTTAAGTTTATTTGTAACAACTGTAATCAATTTGCCAAATTTCGAGATAATCGGTCCACATTTGACCTCTCCAAATGTCGGAAGCAGCTTAAATATATAAGTTTTGAGCAAATATTTGTATGATGTCAAAATTTAGCAAATATTCGTCTATATACAGGAAAAATAACACTTTTGACCTTAGTGGTGAAGGGTATCGCATGGTCGGGCTTGACCGACTATAGTACTTTCTTACTTGTTTACAATAGGGTTTTGTCAATAAGGTCAAATAAGGTAATTTTTCAGCGGAAATTAATGGGCTAACATTTTATAAGATAGATATGCAATAAAAAGATACAACAGATACTTGGAACCAATTTCGAGATTTTCTTTAACCCTGTTGTTAGATTTGAACCATTTGGTCCAATTTTTTTATTTGTAATCTCAATAATTTTTGAACGGTGTAATATATTTTTTTAAGGTTTCGACTAAAGTGTTTTATTTCTATATCAATATTATTTTAAAAACTTAAGACATCTAATGTCAAGCTGTTCTGAGAAAATTAAAAAGTTACAAATACTGTATTAGGGACCATTTGGTCAAATGAATATTCCAAGCTTTTGTAGACTTTATTTACAGGTAAAATATTATTTTATTATATGGGCGAATCCTGCATGACGGACGATACATTTGTACGGATTTTGTTGTACTTAAACGTATCCTATTGTCGTTCTACATTAGATATCTTTGCACAGATTTCAGAGAAGATCAGCCCATCGATTGTGCTATCGAATGGCATTTGTTAATTTACATATTTGTTTTGGGGGAAAAAGGTTTTCGCTTGAAAAATGCTGTGACGAACGCTACAAAAAATTGAAGTGACTTTTTTTTCAACTTTTTTTCAATTTTCATTAAATCGGTTATAGTAATAAAAAAAATTGTAAATATATTATAGATAGAGGAAAATCAGAGAATTACAAAACAGCTTTTAAAAAAAATATTTCAAAGTTTCCAGTTTCACCAAAAACCCATAAATGAACTGTTGCGGACGCTACGTGACGGACGATACAGTTTTTACTTGAATGTTTTTTATTAGGAAAAAATTCATATTTAATATTTTTTTAAGAATTCGTTAATCAGAGAAAATAATGGTTTTATTTGTTCCCGAATTTCATCTATTTCACGGACGGACGATACAGTTTTTACTTGAATGGTTTTTATTAGGAAAAAATTCATATTTCATATTTTTTTAAGAATTCGTTAATCAGCGAAAATAATAACGTTATTTATATCACTCCAATTACTTTTGATTAGGTCTTTTACATCTAATTGTATAAAATTAAGCAGACTTTAAGCTCCTACTGAAACTTGATACCTAAATGGATGTTTTTGCGATTCTTATGAGCTTTTAAAAAACCTATTATTTTAAAAAATTTATAGACATTCGAGATGGGTGTAAATAAAGACCTGGCATTCACGAAGAGAGCAATCAAAAATTGTTTCCATTATATATTCTAAAGAATCAATATATGGTAAATTTTTTCATAAATACAAATGGATGATTTTGACAGTTTTAAAATTTTGTCCTTGGGTTAATATTTTTCGCATTTGCCCATATGCAATTTTTACCAAAATTCTTTAGTTTAAGTGGCTTTTGCATTAAAAAAACAATTATATTCCGATTTTTTAAGAAAATTTCAAAGCAAAGTTCAGACCCAGAGAGAAATGTTTCCAACGATCTTGAAATATTTATACTAGGTTCAAAAGCAGCAGTAACACATAAATGACTTCTTTTGGTTTAATTTTTCCAAATCTGCGAAAGCCAGAGCGTTCACAGGCTATAAGATACCAGTATACACTTTTTCTTCGGCTATCTTTAAAACGACGAAAAATTATGTTTATTTTTCGACTTAGCCTGACATCAAATCTATCAAAAATATTATGACTGAAGCTATAAATTTCAATAATGACGTAAATAGTTGAAGAAGATATAAATGATTCGACAACTGGTGAAGACGAATTTTCATGACTACTTCACTTAAATTCACTTTTTATGGTCCGGACAACTTGACATTTCGGACAAAACTAAAACTTGATGTGTCTGGATTGTCGAAGTTACATTGTATTCAAATTCTGAAAGTTTGCCAGTTATGTCAAAGAACAGCTTTCTTCACATCTTAACATTATCTACTTATGTCTCCAGTCGTGCCATAAATCCTAGTTCGAGGCGAAATCGCCACATTCGATTTCGATCAAAAATTCAGAATTTTAAGCAAATATTGTGTAGCATACCTTAGGGATTTTCAAAATAATTTATTTTTCAAAAAGTTTAACAAAAGTTAATATCTAAACAAATTTTTTGTTTGTTTGTTTGTTTGTTTGTCAACACCTTTAGTTTAAATGAAATTCTTTTACTATCAGAGAACTTTGGACAGATAAGCTACAATATAGAGAACCTTGTATGTTATATATTATTTAGATTATCCCAAAAGTATGCTACACAAATGTTTCAAAAATATCTTACATTTCGATCGATATCGATATACTACACAAGTACTTCTGAAATATTTTATATTTCAATCGATATCGAATCTCTACGGCTTAAGTATGAAACACAATTGGAACGAACGACCAATTTTTCGGAGCGAATATTCGTCGTTAGAAATAGAACATATTGGTTTATATGAGAGTGCTCACAATTGATGCGTACGACGAAATTCGTCGTGCGTATCGAACAGTGCGATAGGCTTATTTCTATTTCATACGCAGACGAACGACGACTAAACTGGTTTAGAGTGGCTATATTTCTATTTCTGTTGTAAAATATTAGAAATTATATGTGTTATTGTCAAATATGGTCACCTCATAAAATGTAAACAAAAAAATTATTTTAAACAAAATTAATTAAATAAAATAATCTTGTGAAATAATAAAGGAATAAAACACAAAATAATTGCAAATGTTGTGAGTGCGCGATATGTCCGAAAGCGTAAGTAATTTGTACAAATACAAATTCAACAATAATGGCGTCAACAACGTTTATTCGTCCCAAATGTGTTCAATGGACGAATTTACAAAACGAATTTTTGAAGCCGAATTCGTCGTGCTGGACGAAATTAGTCATTCGTCTCAATTGTGTTTCAACCTTAAAGGTAGAGCTGATCATAGAGAGACTTTTTTTGCAGGCAAAAGCTAAATGGCTTTTAAGAACCTGCCTTCTTATTGAAGAAAAATGGTTCCTATGACCATAATGATTCTTATACCATATACTATATTAAGAAAGGGTTGCGCTGATCTTGAAAAAGTATAACATAGAACACTTTCCGACGGTTATTCAAATTTAGTACATGTAATTTTAAAGTGAGTTTTATCATTTGAAGATATAGTCATAGAAAGTACGTTTATAGGGCTCTTGAAATTCGTTAGAAATAAAACTTATGTAAATAAAAATTTTGAAGAATAATAATAATTGGTACTAACAAATCAGTCTTTACTTAGGAAAACCCCGATTCCAAAATAAAAATCACTTTAAATCTGATGTTAATAAGTTTGGGAATAGTGCTAACATTGGCTTAGAATTTATGACTACAAGCAGATTTATATTCTAAATTTCGAAATTACAAGAAAACTTTTAAATGATAATTGGATTCATTACAGGGGCCAAATTACCGCACTCGATATCGATCGAAATCTTAGATATTTTCAAAACATTTGTATAGCATACTTTAAGGATAATCAAAATTATTTAAAAGATGTAAAGTTTAGTATATATTTTTTTGAAATTATTTGCCAAAAAATGAACAATAGTTAAAGAGTTTTAATTGAACTATATGTTTTTAATAACGAATCAAAATGGATACCAAATTTCAATAAACTTTTTGCATTGAAGTAACTTTGAACATCCCTAAAGTTTCCGATCGATATCGAATGCGGTAATTTGACCCCAGGTTAGTTTAGTTTTAAAATTATAGTAAAGGAAAATTTATATAGTCCAATGACTTCTTCTTCTGTTATCCTTGACTTCCGGTGGAGCATAGGGCCTCCAATGACTAGATTATTTTAAAAATCGACTTCTATAGATTTTCTTTACCTTTAGTTTGAACTTTTGAGACGTAAGGCATCTTTTTTGTAATGGAAAAACCGGAAGATACATTTCAGACATTTAGAAGACTGCTGAATATTTTCTTAACATGGTAAAATATAGTTGTAAGATGTTAATCTTCAATATGATAGACCTTTTATATCAATGAAAAAATTTAATATCTAAACAAAAATTTTGGTTTCTAATAACTTTTGACTTAATAAATAAAGTCTTAAAAATTTACGACAAAATAAAAAATATTCCCTAAAAACTAAACCCAGAAAACAGAATTGCAACCATATCCGTTCTCTCCGACAGCCAAAAACCATCTGTAAACATAAACAAACCTTAAAAGATACAAGAAACAAAAAATAACTCAACACAAATGAGTGAAATATCCACAAGATACTTTCCCATAAACCCAAAAACAAATGGAAATGAAATGCTCATTTTATGAGTTTGAAGCAAGTTGCACTGTAGTTTGATCAAACCTCCAGTATAATGTATAGGAACATGTGGAATTTTTCGAAAATTAAGTTTGAGCTAAATTTATAAGTTAAGAGCTAAAGAGCAGAGTTGGAGTTACGAATGGTTTGATTGCTCTGAAATGGTATAATGTTTATAACGTCTAGTGGTTGTCGGATTGACCTGTTCCTATAACAATTTAGTTTAGTGCTAGAGACCGGTTCGTACGTAACGTTTAAAAAGCAAAAATATTGCTAATAACGCGCTAAGGTAATTTTTAAGATACTTTTTGATGAAGTGTAGCTGTAGAGTGTATAAAAACTGTTGGGGTTTTAAGAAACAAGAAGAAGACCCATAAAGCGCATGATATATATGAATTATTCGTGTTTTAATGTTAAACCAAAAAAATATTGGATAAAAGTTGGATTTAAGTAAAAATGTTGAGGAAAGAAAATTTACGTGTTTGTTTAAAAATTGAGGCAAAATTTTCAATGAATGAATTTGAAGATTTTAACTGAAATTTCATCCCGTATGTGTTTATGTGCGTTGTCGGTTTCTACGTCTGTTTTTTTTTGTGAATAAAAATCGCGTGCGTTTAATTACATGTTCTAAAGTTATGATACGTTGAAATTATAAAAAAATTTTGGATAATGTAAAGAAAACTTTAATAGATTAAATTAAAAAAATAATTGCTAAAGTAACTTGAAATTTTAAAAATTTGTATCAAGAATGTAAATATGAAAATAATAGTTTGGTAAAAAATAGACCTAGACCTCTAAATAAAAATAATAAACCTAACGGATTTTAGTGAATTTAAAAAAAAATTGTGAAATTTGGAGTTTTTCAAGAAGTTTTAAGTCTTTTGTGATATACGGAGTATTTGGTAAAATTAAAATTTAACAAAAAATTGCGGTTATTGTGAAAATTTAAAATTTTTAATTTTTAAAAATTAAAAAAAAATACATAAGAAAGTTTTTAAATTGGATTTTTTGTAAAAAAAATAAAATGCTGTTTATCATAAGACAACATCTGCCGCTAAATCAAAAAAACTTAACCCCAACCATTGGCTGTAAAACTGGCAACAATTGACCATATCTCCAGCATCTACATACAATAAACAGCAAGTGCCACAAAGGAATTTCAACAACTAAATGTTGACAACATCTAAGAGCAACAACTATGTATTTGATAGAACAAAAAAACTAGCAACAACTATCAACGTCCTTCACCGCCTTCGTAAGTTAAGAAGAAAGACACAAGACGACAATTTTCTTAAAACAGAAAAAAATGAGAAAAACAACTTAGAATCAACGTTTGAAACATAGAAAAAAAAAACTTTAGCAAAAGAAATTAGAAGAAGAAAAACTTTTAAAAGAAAAATTCTTCCGCCTTAACAAAAAAAAAAGAAGCATCAGCATATCATCGTCTTCATCGTCATCATCAACAACATTTGGCTGTGTTTTCTAAATGTTGTTAGTTTTTGTTCCAGCAATTTGTTGTTGTAGCCCCAATATCTGTATGTAAGCAACAGCTTTAACGTTGTTCTGGTCTCTTGATCACGGTCTTAAGATTACGGTTTTCTTTTAGTCAAATTCTATCCTACAACATCAGCCGCAAACAAAAAAATCGAAGGAGAACAAAAAGTTGTTACTTAAGTTACTAAGTTTTTCCATATAAGTTACCAGTTTTTTGCTATTCTAGTGGCCTTAAATTTTCTTGTTAACTGATTTTTTCCTTTAAATTTTTCCTCGATCTCTCGCTGTCTCTGTGTATGTCTTGCTGAATCAACCAACACCCGCTTTTTTCTGCTTGATATAAACTTAAATCAAAAACAAAAAATAGTAAAACAATTTCTTAACATTATAAAGTAATCAAGAAAGTTTCCACTTGTTCTCGTCTTAATACCACGTAACTATTTCTAAGTTGTTAGAAAAAAAAAATCAGTGTAAAAAAGACCGAAGCAACAAAAGGAAAACACCAGCAACATAGACCAGCAACTGCAATATTGTCTGGCAGTTGGAAAATTTCAAACTTAAGGAAAAAAGTATTATAATAATCAAGTATTTATGAAAAAGTTTTGCAACCAAAAAAAAAAAAAAAACGAAACTTAAATATAAAATAATAAAGAAAGAAAAAAGTTTAAAAGAAAAGAAAATATTTTTCACCAAAAGAAAATCTTTTCAAAAAAATAAAAATAAAAAACTTTGCCAAGTGTAACAAAATAGTTAGTGTTAAAGGTAACAATTCAGCCAACATTTAATAATTTAAAGCCAAGTGCAAAAAAGAAGAAAAACGGAAGTTAATTTTCTTTAAGAAAAAAAAAAACAGAAAAATTTCCTAGTTTTTTCTCAACTCTAAGGGAAAGTGTTACTTAACAAAAAATATAATAAAAATAAAAAAAAGTTTATACAAAAAATAACCTAACAAAAAGAAAACCATCATCAAATTATAAGGTTAAATTGTTGCCGACCTTTAATTTAAAACAACTACAATCTTCAAAGAAGCAGCAGCAGCAACAGAGACCCAGTACTATCATCTATCGAGCAACAAAAAATAAAAAAAAAATAAATTTGTATTTTTTGCTTAAATTTTGAATAAAAAAAAATATAAAAATAAGGAAAACCAACTTGTGGATTAAGTAACTTACTACAGCAAAACTTTACTAAACCCTAAACAAATTATAAAGGTAAGTTAAGGAAATTTGTAAAAATAAAATTTTTTTTACCCAAGAATGACAATTTAACCACAAGCTTAGACAACAAATTTATAAAATTTGCATAGTAAGAGTAAAAGTTTTGAAACATCAGAAAAATCACCAGAAATATTTGTAGGAAATTTTCAAAAATTTTTTTATTCTCCAAGAAAATGTTTACATTTACAGTTTTGTAGAAAATTAAGAAAATAACCATTAAGAAAGTTTATAGTTTAAATTTTTGCCTAAAGATATTTTCCAAATTTTGTCATTATATAAACGTTTTCTCGAGATTTGTATTATTTGCGTCATTGGTTCTTTTTTAAAGGATAGGGTTTGATTTGGGCCAATTATCACAAAATTAAGCAGACCGTTTTATATTTAAATAAAACATACAATTGAAGAACTTTTTGTGATTTTTGGCTCATATAAGGAGTGTTAGAAATAACAATTTGGACGGAGGGTACCTTTTTTGCCGTAAAGATTGAAAAAGAAAGGGGTAAAAACGGGAAAAAGGGAAAAATCTAAAACTTGTATTTCTTAAAGTAATAAACAAAATTTTAATCATATTTTGAACAGCAATAAAAATAACCGAATAGGTGTTTGGTACTTGTTTGCAACTATGCCCATAGAGGGTAAAAAGGGTGAACAATTTTTGTATTCTCCAAAAAAAAATGTAAACATTGCAGATTCGTAAAAAATTAAGAAAATAGCCATTTAGAAAGTTTGTAGTTTAAATTTTTGCTTAAAGACATACATATATTTTCCATATAAAAGTTTTCCAGAAATTTGTATAATTTGCGTGCCATTGGTTCTTTTTTAAAGGATAGGGTTTGATTTGGGCCGATTATCACAAAATTAAGCAGATCGTTTTATATTTAAATAAAACATACAATTGAAGAGCTTTTTGTGATTTTTGGCTCATATAAGGAGTGTTATAAATAACAAGTAAAAGTGTTATATTCGGCTATACCCACATTCAAATCCTGTTAAATATCTACTTAATTTAAAATGTGGACCAAATACGATAAAATTTATAAAGCTAGGCTATTGTTGGTAAATTATTTGAACAAAGTTTGGCTATAGTAGCTATAAAAGTTCAACATTTATTCAAATGGCTTCAGTGGTATGTAAATGGAAGCTATGGGTTAAAGTGAACCGATTCCCGTAAAATTTTACACTCTGTCTGATAGTCATAAAAATCTTTTGTGTACTACATTCTATCGCCATAGATTACACGGTGTCACAAATGAGCAACTTTTATAAAAACTAGGAAAGCGAACTAGTGCAGGTTATAGGCCTAAGTGAGGACATACAAAAACCATTTTCAAAGATTTCGAAACACTTGCAAGATTTCAAAATATTGGCAAAAAACTGTTTTCGGGTAGGTCGTAGTACTTTAGTACCTCAAACTCTCACATTTGCAGAGCGATTTTAAAATTTTAAACAGTTTTGGAAAGCCAAGGAATCAAGCTTTTACAAACTGTATGCAAAGGGCTTACATTTTAAGAAATTAGGCAAGTAAAAATGTATACCTTTTGGAATTTTTGCGAATATCAAATTCTTCAACTCATAGCCGCATAGACAATAAAAAAATATTTAGAAATGATGTATTACTTTTTAAAGATCGTTAAAAAAAGTTTCCGAACCAAACACGATAAAGTTTTGAATTTTAATTTTTCTCCAAAGTATACAAAATTGCCATTTAATAAAAAAAAAAAAAAAATTGTACGAATAAAAGAATTTGTACCAAGAATTGAGCAAAAAAAACGTGATATGGAAATTAAAAAAAAACTTTTTGAGGAGCTTTAGAAATTCCATTTGGTGCGGAAGCTTTTTGGACAAAATGGTCTTAAAAAAAATATTTTTACTATCAGTACTAAACTGCCCATCGCGTGTTGGGATGAGAAAATTTTGTGCCCTAGTGTACATGTCGTATTAATATGTTAGTACGTAGTACATGGCCTAGTCGGTTTATGAAAAGCTGAATAACGTTTAGGTTTTCCATCAGAATTAAAACATTAAAGACTCGTTTTATTAGGACCTAAATTCTCTTGTTATATTGATATAATATTTTAAGCTTTCAGAATAAGAACAAGCAATAAAAAGCTACTAAAGTGGAAAAATTTTGTTTTTTTTTTCTATACTCTTAACAAAAAAAAAAAAACTTTTATTTTACAAATGTATCAAAATTGATATGCCATTTGAAAGCGCAATCTTTGCAAATCTTTGCCGTAAAAAAAAGATAAAATCGGATACAAACTGGCTTGGCTATGTGTCAATAATTAACGAACCTCGTTAAAACCGGTTTTTTTTGCGTATTTTTTGATATACTTAACGGATTCGGAGTTATTTGCACTTGTAAATTTTTTATTCTTTAAGTTTCAATTTTTATATTTAAAAAATTCATAAAGAATTAAAGATGATAAAAATATACTATTTTCATTACATGGTCTCAAAACTCTGAATGTTTTAAACAAAATAAACCTCATTTCCCGAAAATCCATTGATAAATTGTGATTTTGTCAAAAAAAAAAGTAAATGAAGTGAGAAGCAATGCCACGTCTCATTAAAGTATTTTGAAAATTGTAACCGTTACTTAATTTTTTTTTTAATTTTTCATATGACAAAGTTTCGCTAAGTTTTTAATTTATTGTTAATAAAATCACTTCTAATTGATGGATTTTCATTATATTAGGCTTATGTTGTTAAGAACTTTCATAGTTTTATGATTGTAGAGTAAACATGGTAAGATTTTGACCTTTTCGAATGAATTTTTGAAAAATAAAAATTTTTCAATATTGCAAAAAAAAAATTTTTTTTATATATTTTGATGTAAAAAACTCCACACCCGTTGACCATATGAAAAAATTGACTTATTAAGGCTTAAAGAAACCCGCCGGTGTTTCTTTCGACGTATTTAGCCATTCCCAAGATATGATGGAATGACCTCTGTGAAAATCCGTAATTTTAGAAAAAAATTAAAAAAAAAATTGTATCCATAGAATTTTAAATTTTGGATGTTTTTGTACTTAGGGGGTCATTATACATCGAAATAAAATAGTTGTGTGTTTCTATTCAGATGATGATCTTCGCTTTATGTTGATATTTTTTGGGCACAATAATTCGTATTTATTCTGTCGCGCAAATAAGATATAATGCTATATAATGTGTGGTTTTTCGTTGTGATCGTAACTTGTCGAGGAAAGTTTTCCCCACCAAAATTTGCTTGGTCTTATTAAAAAACTATTTATTACAATAATAAATAATTGAAATAAATTAAAATCTTAGTGCAATACACTGCAGTAAAAATTTAATTAGATAGTTAGACTTCAAAGTAATTTCTCTTGTTGACCAGTGTAATCTTGACAAATTTTGTCATACTAGCTCCTTTCGTTTAGGACTTATCGTATGTTCAATAGACGCTGCTCTGTCATAAAACATTTAACTAAATTAAAATTTAACCAATATTCATTAAAACTTTAAAATCTTCAAAATTTCCTTCACTTAATGATGTCCTTTTTAAAACTTTTAAGCCTTAAATAGTAAATATTTCATTTAATATTAATTTATCTCTTCTTTATACTCAACAACAAATATTAACTTTAATCTCCAGCTTATTTCCCTATTTAGAAATAGATGAAAGGAAATTAATTATCAAACCGAAATTACTCTGTATATATATCCTTTACTTGTTAATGATTTCACTAATAAACCCAGATATACAAAGTATTTATTTATCTTTATATCAATTGTATTTTCGAAGTCAGAGGAAGAGGAGTACACCCTCCACAATTTAAGAGATACTATACAATGAAGGAATTGAAACTAAATTTATAATCTCCAATAACACCTCAAATTTCCTCTAAGGCTATTTGCAAGATACACACAAACATTGATAGTTATTCTATTATAAATAATAAAATTAATTTCCAAAAATTTTCCAAGTTACAAGTTTAAATGTCGTATTTAATTTGCTATGAAATTAGGTATTATCGGAGCTTAGCCAACAGAAAATTATATACGCTCAGACAGACATACAACAAATAAATACTTAAGGGCTTTTTACAAGAACATTTTCTATAAAATATTTGTGATAAAAATAGACTAAAGATGAAGAAAATCAAAAATATTCTCATCGTGTCAGAATTCATTTAATATAATCCTGAGTTACATGCATATGAATGTATGTATGTATGTACGAGTATGTTATGCATGACGTGGGTGTTCGTTCGATCTTAAGGATGTTTGTGGAAAGGAATGTTTGTACATATGACCTTTACACAAATGCTGGGAATAGTTGTCAAAAAATACAGTTGTAAGCATAATTAAATACCAGTCTAGATATAGATTTTATTTTTTTGTCAATTCTCTACTTTAGCTACATTTTGTAAGAAGAGCCCGGGCGAAATATTTGAACTATTATTTCTGGAAGTGGATAAGTCCTTTTGGATTAAAAACAGGCACCGAAAATAACTGTTATTTTTGAATTTTTGATTAAAAAAAAGCAACCACAAGGAAATGTCGGAGAATAAACCCAAGTATACCATTTTGATAGTCTTAGGCCAAATTTTCATAAAATGCGATGATTTTTATTTTTTAGAAAAAAAAAATAACAGTTATTTTTCGATTTTTATTTTGTTGAACAAAAATAACAGTTATTTTTAACTCTTATTTTTTCGAGCAAAAATTAAAGTTCTTTTTTAACTTTTATTTTTTCGAGCAAAAATAACAGTTATTTTTTACTTTTATTATTTCGATCATGAATAAAAGTTATTTTTTGACTTTTATTTTTTCGAGCAGAAATAAAAAGTTCCATGAAAAGCTCAGAAAAATTCCCTCAATAGCTTGGTCATTTATTTTACAAAATGTTGCAAAGTAACCATTAAGTTAATTCCAGAAGGAGCCTAGTCTGTATTACTTACTTTTTTATCTGAGTCAATATTCGTATTATTTTCCCTATTACCCTCCAGCACCCGAATATACATTTCTTTAACAAAAGTTTGCTGGGTTATCTTTCCACAATGTTCATTTTTTTCTTCTCAGAACAAAAAAGCTTTTTTTCTCGAAATAAAAGAAATCATTAAAGGTGTGAAAATTACTGATGGTACAGGACAATAACATCATCTATACAATTCAAACTTTTGTGTATGTTTCCTTTTATTAATGAAAAAGTCTTAAATTTTTAAGAAAAATACAAAAAAATAACATCCAAATGCTGGCTTTTGTTTGAGTTTCCGCTTATTGCTCATAAAAAATGGTTAAAGACATATAAAAGTAGAAATAACAAAAGGATAAGAAAAAAAACAAAAAAGTTTGTATTCCCAAGGGGAAAAATTGTTAAGGCTTGAACTTTTGAGTGCCTTTGAATGCCAATCAGTCATTATATTAAGGAAATTTATTTTATTTATTTACAAAACGAAGTTAATTTATATTCCATTTCTTTCGAACGGAGTGAGTATATACTAGACTCTAGACTCTAGTATATACTAGACTCTAGAGCCTCTGATGGCAATCGAACCCAGAACCATCGAACAAGCAATTTAGAACACTACCTACCTCCGCGCCTAAGCAAGAAATGGTTTATATTCTAGGCCCAACTTTTCCATATCTCTTCAATATATCGGTCAATATTTCACGAACAAATTCTTCTTCAATATATAAGCAAAATTTCACAAAAAATTTTTTTTGCGATCGTCAAGTAACGATGTTAAGATTTAGACCTTTTCGATTTTCGATGAATTTTTGAAAAATTAAAATTTTTCGATTTTGCAAAAAAAATGTACATTTTTATGTGAAAGACTCCACAAGCGTTGAACATATGAAAAAATTGTCTGATAAAGGCTTAAAGATAATTTTGTGGTGAATCCGCCGGAGTTTCTTTCAACGAATTTAGATAAGCCGTTCCTAAGATATGATAAAGTCAATGAAACGACCTCTGTAAAATCCGTAATTTTAGATTTTTTTAAATCGGCCATAATACATCGAAATTAAATAGTTAGACTTCAAAGTAATTTCTCTTGTTGACCAGTGTTACCAATAATCGAAAAGTAATCTGGATTACTTGAAACTAAAACACAAAATTCAAAAGCAATTAAAAAATAGTCTATCTCAATTTTGAAAATAATTGAAAGAAATTTGATGCAGACACAATTTTTTTTGAAATACCAGGACCATGGACAGCCGTGGTATTGCGGGTTAGTCATCCGCCTAGCATACCAGAGGTCCGTAGTTCAATCCCCGCCTGAGCAACTTAAAAAAATAAATTTTTAAAGAAAACAGCGTTTCATAACTTAGCAAAAGTAAAACTTTTCTTACTAATGCATTTGCAGCTCGGAGCCGGAATTAAAACGTCCCTTTCACTGAGTCTAGAAATAGAGTCGGATGAAGCTCATTGTCTAAAAGAAGAACACCTTGTTCCTATAATCGCTCTCTTATTTTTGATACCTTCCAGAGGTCTGGCTTCCCGGAATTGATATTTTTCAGATGTCTTTTATAGAATTTTTAACCAATAATAGAAATCATGGTACTAAATTTTATTGAAAACGTTCTATGCATGAGCATAGCTCCCATACCAAAGACTCTATAATATAAAGATGTTGCACTTCCATACATTGATTTGCCGTGTGGTCGTTTTAAAAATTCCCATAAAAAGGTGTGTATACCGCTTTCACTCAAATCGGAAACAACTAATGGAAATGATTATCCAATGAGAGAAAGCTAAGGCATACACAAGTGCTTATACAATGTATGTTTGTGCATTTATGTGTTTTTCATTGTTTTTTTTATCCATTTTAATTTCCCATTTGTTAGAAAAGAAATGTATGGAGGGCAATCAATATCTTTACATTATATTGTCTTCCCACACAAATCCTTTTGTCAAAAGTCACTAAATGAGATGAAAATGGCTTAAACATAAAAGTCTAAAGGAAATCTTTGTATGATGACAAAATTTTGTAAATACAATAATATTAGTTTTAATGCTAAAAAGAGTAGTGAAGGTTACCATATGGTCGGGCTTGACCGACTATAGCTCTTTCTGCCTTTTAAGTAATAAAAGTATGGAGCCTAATTTAATCTATTAAAAATCGCCCTTAATTCTACTAGTAGGCCTCGAACTCATGTTCCTCTTCCTTTTGAAATATTTTAACATCAAACTGTATGTGTATGTATGTATGAGAGTATTTGGTATGTAAACATTGACATCTTTTTCTTAAGTGGAAATCTTTGTTTTTTCTGTAAGGATGGTCGCTCCTTTCAACTCCTTATTGTTATTGCTATTGTGGTTGTTGCTATGATTATTTATTTTTCTCATCTTAAAGGCAAATAAATATGAGAGCAGCAACAAACAAAAAAATCCCACAAATAAAATAAATAATAAGAGTATAAATGAGTGGCAGACGGACAAAGGAACTGACTGACAGACAATATGTATGCAAGTGCGTACACAAACAAGTAGCAAAATTTTACAATAAGAAATACATGTATATCCATACATACATACTTTTGATTTTGAAAACAAATGCACACACATAGTTACATTGTAAGAGTAAATATTTGTATGTAAATGAGTAATGGGGGTATATTAGAGGTATTCCAAAACTATTTGGGAAATCATTGCAAATGCTATAAAAATCAACATTATGTATTATTTTAAAAATATTGGTCGATTGGTACTTCGGAACATTAAATTCACATTAAATTTCAAATCTTAAATTTTTCAAAAATTTCAAATTCCAAAGAAGAAACTGTAAGTTACATATTTAGATTAAAAAAAAAATTGTTTGTGGAAAAAAAAAATTTTTTGTGGAATTTTCTAATAATTTTCGGGATCTCCTTAAATCGTAGCCTCCTACTCTTACCCTGTCTGCTGTCTGTTTGTCAATTTTATAACAAAGACGAATGGGGAGAAAAAAAAGAACGCCAATAAATGTGCGTTAATGCGTTGATAAACAGTTGTTAAACGGCATTTAAATGTGGTAAAATATTTGGTGAATGTATAAAGGAACCAAATCCGTATGTTTACTTCTCTGTGTGCTCGTTTATGTGCAAATTTAGGATTTTTATATAGATGTACAACACATATTTCCGACTTTATTTGCTGATAAATTATTGCATATACGCACCAAAGTTGCCAGATGTTTTAGTTTGAAAAAAAAAATCATGGAAATTAGGTTTTAACACTTTGAAAGAGGGTATTTAAAATGTTGCAACTAACTTTTATTTAAATCGTAACATGAATAGACATATAATTGTAAAGAAAAGTTTAAAATTTGCTTCTTGAATTCTGGTGCCTTAACCATTTACCTTTTTCTAAGTGTACCTTCAAAATTTGTAAAAGCGTAGATTATCGACTGAACAAAAACAAACATTTTTCAGTTTTCATCTACCTTCACTTCCCACATTCTTTTACTTTTGGTTTATGAACATAATTCTTAATAGTTATGTTTGTAAATTTAGTAATAATGCGATGTTTTCGATCTGTCTAAATTGGGGATAATCCTCCTGAAGAGATGGCTTAACCAACCATCGAAACGCGTCGAGGAATTTGGTTTCTCCGCAAACATTTTTTGGCTTTTTATCAATAAATTGATCTGTTACATTAATAAATAAATGTAACAGGGTTGGGATCAAATGCAAATACTCTTCTTTTTGGAAAATTTTTTTATCCAAAATTTTTCTATAGAAAATTTTTTTACCCAAAATTTTTCTATAGAAAATTTTTTATTCAAAATTCTTTTATCAAAAATTTTTTAAAGAAAATTTTATTCGTCAATTTTTCTATAGAAAAATTTTTATGAAAAAATTTCTTCAAAAATTTTTCTGTAAAAAATTTTTTTTGTCAATTTTTCTATAGAAGAAATTTTTAATAAAAAAATTGTATATAGACAAATTTTTGATAAAAAAATTTTTTCATCAAAAATGTTTCTATAGAAATTTTTTTATAGAAAATTTTCTATAGACAATTTTTTAATCAAAAATAGAAAATTTTTTGCCAAAAATTTTTCTATAGAAAATTTTTTATCGAAAATTTTTTATTCAAAATTTTTCTAAAAGTTTTCATCGCACTTTTTATCGGAAAATTTTTCTATTGAAAATTTTTTCATTAAAAATTTTTCATTAAAAATTTTTCATTAAAAATTTATCAAAAATTTTCTATAGAAATTTTTGATAAAAAAATTTTTTCATCAAAAATGTTTCTATAGAATTTTTTTTAGAAAATTTTCTATAGAAAATTTTTTTTATTAAAATTTTTTTTATTAAAATTTTTTTCTTAGAAAATTTTTTTATCAAACATTTTTCTATCGAAAATTTTTTATTAAAAATTTTTCTAAACCTTTTCATCAAAAATTTTTGCACAGAAAATTTTTTTGTCAAAAATTTTTCTATAGAAAATTATTTATCGAAAATTTTTTACTAGAAATTTTTCTAAACCTTTTCATCAAACATTTTTCCATAGAAATTTTTTTATCAACAATCTTTCTATACACAACTTTTTATCGCAAATTTTTCTATAGAACACTTTTTATCGCAAATTTTTTCTATTGAAAATTTTTTTATCAAAAATTTTTCATTAAAAATGTATCAATTGAAATTTTTTTTATCAAAAATTTTCTATAGAAAAATTTTTGATAAAAAAATTTTTTCATCAAAAATGTTGCTAAAGAAATTTTTTTTATAAAATTTTCTATAGAAAATTTTTTTATCAAAAATTTTTCAAAAATGTTTCCATAGAAAAAATTTGTTTGTCAAAAATTTTTCTATAGAAAATTATTTATCGAAAATTTTTTACTAAAAATTTTTTTTATCAAAAATCAATTTATAGAAAGCTTTTTATCAAATATTTTTCTAGCAAAATTTTTCTATTAAAAATTTTTTCATCAAAAATTGTTTCATTGAAAATGTTTCTATAGAAATTTTTTTATAGAAATTTTTTTTATCAAAAATTTTTCTAAAGAAAATTTTTTTATTCATTTTTTTTTTTGAAAATTCTTTATTTAATTAAATTCTTTAAACCTTTTTATCAAAAATTTTTCAATAAAAATTTTTTTTAACAAAAATCTTTCTATAGAAAACTTTTTCATCAAAAATTTTTCATTAAAAATTTTTCTATAGAAAATTTTTTTATCATAAATCTTTCTATAGAAAACTTTTTATCAAAAATTTTTCTATAGACCAGATGCTTTGTCGAAAAATTTTTCTATTGAAAATTTTTTCATCAAAAATTTTTCATTAAAAATTTATGTATAGAAAATTTTTTTATAAAAAATTTTCTATAGAAAAATTTTTTTATAAAAAATTTTCTATAGAAAAATTTTTGATAAAAAAAATTTTTAATTGAAAATGTTTCTATAGAAATTTTTTTATAGAAAATTTTTTTATCAATAATTTTTCTAAAGAAAATTTTTTTCGATGATGGTCGAAAATTTTTTTCTTAAAAATGTTTTTTTAGAAAATTTTTTTATCAAAAATTTTTCTATAGAAATTTTTTTATTAAAAATTTTTTAAACCTTTTCATTAAAAATTTTTCCATAGAAAATTTTTTTTTATCAAAAATCTTTCTATAGAAAACTTTTTATCGCAAATTTTTCTATTGAAAATTTTTTCATCAAAAATTTTTCATTACAAATTTTTCTATAGAAAATTTTTTTATCAAAAATTTTTCCATAGAAGATTTTTTTATCAAAACTTTTTCCATAGAAATTTTTTTATCTATTCCAAAATTTTTCTTTATAAAATATTTTCTATTATTCAAAATTATTTTTCTATTTTATCAAAATTATTTTTGAGAAAATGTTTCAACAGAAAAACATTTTGATCGAAATTTTTCACAGAGAAATATTTTTTATCGAAAAATATTCCTAATTATAAAACACTAAAGTCTATCTTAGTATATAGTATAAAAGTACCAATTAGGAAAAAAATGCCCTTATAAGCTCTGAAGGTAGAGAAGATGAACTGGAGCAGAAATTCAGGAGATCATATTTAGGCCTTAAACAAGAGAGATATGGTAGTTATACCGAAAACCATATTTTTGGAAAAAAGTTTCTTATTTAGAGAAAATTCATGGTACAATAATTAGAGGTAGCACGAGAATCATGTTGCAGGATAACATAGGTTGGTTCTTGGCATTAACAGGCTTGTACGGAATGCAAGCAAAAATATTTAAAAACTTTAAAATGTATTTAAAAATTTCGAAAAAAGTACCATAATACGACATAATTACATGATAATTTTGTCGTAAAACAAGATGTTGACACCACTAATTCTAGAAATCCTAAAACTTTTAATCTGGCAACTTTGATGTAAGTGCTCTACTTAATCGTAGTTCTAACAATATATGTATATATGTTATGGTGGTTTTAGTATCGTAGGGGTTTGTTGACGGTTTTTAAATTTATTTTGGTTTACGTGTGCGTCTGTCTCGATTTATATGCGAGCGAGTGAATGTTTGTATTTTTCGCTAGTTATTGTATGATTTATCCTGTAAAGTTTATTTTGCTGTTTTCGGTTTTTTGTGCAATTTAATACCTCATGCTACAAACCAAAAGTGCCAGCGTTCATACATACATTTGAGCATATTTGTTTGTATACATTTAAGGTATTTTGAAGGTTTTTTTTTGTAATATTTTTAGTAAAAATATTTGCAATGCTTCAAAAAAAAAAACTAGAAGGGAAGGTTACGCTAATGGAATTAAAGGGAAGGATGGAAAGAGACAAATATGAGTTAATGAAGTTAGAAACTAAATCATTAAAAATTTTGATAAATTTTATGCAAAGATGATCTAATTCCTCTAATTTATCATAACAATTTAGAAATCTTTTAATTACAAGTACTCTTAGTCTACCTTCCCCAATTTAACTATTCATCATAAAGACACAAAGCTATAAATTCATATGTAAGTAAAATTGTACTTTTTTTATATGGTACCATTACACGAAGGTACATACGAGTATGTTTGCATAATAATGTAAAGAATTTTAGAATGTTAAGTTCCCTTTTTCCAGTTTTTTTTTTTATTTATTATTTTGCACTTGGGAAAGAGTATGTAAAATGTGTAAAAAAAACCTGAGACCGTAGTGAACCTAAATATGTCATCATTTTTATGTTTAACACTTAGTTTTGCGAAATAAAAATACCAACTACTAAATTATATAAGGGAAAGAAAGAAATCCATCTGTATTTTTATATTTTCAGTTTTTTTTACACTTTGAGGTTTTAAAGGCTTCCTTCGAGAACCCTTTCGTCTGTGTTCTGGTGTGGTGTAACCTGGTCAAAGACCACAATAACACAACATGAATCTAAATTGGTATGTAGGAAAGTGAGTACTTACACCATTTTTCAATGCCGTATAATAAATACCCCAAAAATATAAAAAAAAACAAAATAAAATGAAAACCATATTAAATTTTAGATGTGTGATGGTGTCATTTTTTATTGTACAACACGTACCTTGAGCGCTATAAGAAAATAAAGGGGTAATATATGAAGATTAATGAGTAGAGGCTAAAATTATGCAGATACTGAAGGCAGTTTAAGTAATAATGTAAAATAAAATAAATATCCGAGTTTTTAACCCGTTTTTGGAAACGGTTCAAAATTTTTGGTAAATCCCAAACACAATTTGTCGAATTTCAGCATTAAAGAGATGTATATATCGTTGCTTTCATGTATAAAGGCCATAACTCACACTTTTGATTTTTTTCTAATTCCATTTTTTTTCTAATTCCATTTTCACAAAAATTTAGGGCTAATTGTATTAAAATACAAAATTAGCGGAATTTAACTAGAAAATTATTAAAAAGTTAAAACTTATTCCAAAAAATATATATATATTTCATAAGCCCAATCTCGCTAAATTTTGTGTCATTGCATCAACAAATAATAGAAACATGACAAATTATAAAGCTTTCGGTTGAATGTATAATGATTTCTTATATAAAACTCATAGACAACTTTCGATATTAAAAGCTTTTCTTTAGCTTACTTTTAATATTTATTTTTCTTTTAATATTTAAAACTTTTTACTTAAAACATTCCACATTAAAAGCTTTCCAATAAAAAACTGTCGTTATTTATCTCAAGTTTTCTTATATAAAACTTTAGATGTCCAAAGGTTTTCTATAGTAATCTTTCTATATTGAAATATTTCTTATACAAAATATTTCTTGTAAAAATATTTCAGATAGAAAACTTTTTTATATAAAACTTTCCTATAAAAAAATTTCAATATCAAAAGCTTTTCCAATAGTTAAATTTAATATCTAAAGCTTTATAAAAAACGATGTCGAAAAGATTTCTGTAATAAACATTCGATATCGAAAGATTTCTAATAAAAAACTTTCCTATAAAAACTTTCAAAGCTTCCCTAAAAAGAAGCTTTACCTTTAAATAAATTTAATATATAAAGCTTTATAAAAAACGATGTCGAAAAGATTCCTATAATAAACATTCGATATTGAAAGATTTCTTATATAAAACTTTCTTATAAAAACTTTCAATATCAAAGCTTTCCTTTAAGAAACTTTTTTATATCAAAATCTTTCAACTAAAAACATTCCATATCGAAAGCTTTCCGAAAAAAAGTTTTTTATATAAAACATTTAATGTCGAATATCTTTATATAATAAACTTTTGATATTAAAAGATTTTCTGTAGATTTTCTTTTGATATTAACATTTTTTCTATAGTAATCTTTCTATATTGAAATATTTCTTATACAAAACATTTCTTTTTTATATAAAACTTTCCTATAAAAAAAATGTCAATATCAAAAGCTTTTCCAATAGTTAAATTTAATATCTAAAGCTTTATAAAAAACGATGTCGAAAAGATTTCTGTAATAAACATTCGATATCGAAAGATTTCTTACATGAAACTTTCCTAAAAAAAAGCTTTTCCTATATATAAATTTAATATATAAAGCTTTTAAAAAAACGATGTCGAAAAGATTTCTGTAATAAACATTCGATTTCGAAAGATTTCTTATATAAAACTTTCCTATAAAAAACTTTCAATATCAAAGCTTTCCTTTAAGAAACTTTTTTATATCAAAATCTTTCAACTAAAAACATTCCATATCGAAAGCTTTCCGAAAAAAAAAGTTTTTTTATATATAACATATGATGTCGATTTTTTTATATAATAAACTTTTGATATTAAAAGATTTACTGTAGAAAACTTTCGATTTTAAAAGATTTCTTATATAAAACTTTTGTCGTCAAAATATTTCGGATTGAAAACCTTTCATATCAACAGATTTCCTAGAGTTTACTTTAAATATCTAAAGCGTTCTACTAAAAACATTCCATATGAAGAGCTTTCCAATATAAAAATGATAATATCTAAAGATTTCCGATATACAAAAATCGTTCAACTTCGAAATGCTTCCATATAATAAACTTTCGATATGAAAAGACTTTTATAAAAAACTTCTTTCGATGTCCTTTAATAAACATTCGATATAGAAAGATTTCTTATATAAAACTTTCCTATAAAAAACTTTTAAAATTAAAGCTTTTCTGTAGATAGCTTTTGATATAAAAAGCTTTCAACTAAAAACATTCCATATCGAAAGCTTTCAAAAAAAAAAAAAGATTTTTTACATAAAACTTTTGATGTCGAAAGGTTCTCCTATGATATACTTTTGATATTAAAGATTTTCGGTGGAATCTTTCAATATCAAAAGATTTCTTATATAAAACTTTTATCGTCAAAATATTTCCAATTGAAAACCTTTTATATCAACAGATTTCCTAAAGGTTACTTTAAATAATCAAAGTGTTCTACTAAAAAGATTTCACATCAAGAGCTCTCCGATATAAAAATGCTAATATCTAAAGATTTTCTATATGAATCTTTCGACTTCGAAACGCGTCCTAATAATAAACTTTCAATATGGAAAGATTTCTATACAAAAATTTTTAATTTCCTTCATAAAACTGTGATTACCCAAAGATTTTATATATAAAGCATTCCAAGTCAAACTCTCAATATCGAAAGCTTTCCTATAGAAACAATATCGAAAGCTTTCTATAGAAAACTTTCAATATGGAAAGCTTTCCTATAAAAAACAATCGTTATGTAAAGCTCTCCTTACAATAATTTGTCTTGATTACTACAGAAAAAAGCCCCAAGTTACATTTATGCTCTGAAATGAGAATACAAAAAGCACTATCTCAATTTAGTTTTTTATATGTTTAAAATTTTAGAAAAGTATTGAGAACCAAATTCGTCTTTCATTTTAATAATAACCTGTAAAAACGTAAAATTTTGTAAATTACTGTATTAAATCAGTCTTTACCTACTCCTATAAAATAAATATTTTACCTACTCCTATAAAATTTTAAATATGCGAGTTAGGGCTTTTATACTTGAGACCAACGATATATACATAAATATGGAGAAAAATCAAATAGTTAAAATTGTGGGAGTTCAAAAAAACGATGCGAAACTAAAAGATCTACTAATTCTCATCAATTTTTTTTGGAATTTATTGACGCAACCGCAAAATATGCGAAAAAAAATTAAAAAGTGGCGAAATCGTGCTTCAACTTTTGGCAGCCATTAAGTAGTATTAGAAGTGACGAAATTTAAATTAAGAGGACAATATATTCATTCCCCAAATGTGGAGTATATTTCGTAGAACAACAACTTTGGTCCAAATGTTAAAACCATTGAAGAAGAAATATGAAAAGAAACGTGAATGCTTCAAACGATTTTTTACTATTTTTAAATTTGCATGCGAATTATGCTAAGAAGCGCAAACTTGCGCTACTAAAGTTTTGTTTTCAAAATACCTGAAGTATTGGGCGTTCAAAATCTTCAATTAGATTTGCCAAACTCCTAAAAGTACAAAAATTATTCGCGTTGAAAGTCGGTTTCAAAATAATAAAAACTGTTTGATTTTTGCCCATATATATAACAGTAGACTAAACTCTTTATTCATAAACGATTTATGGAGTTATAACCCACTTATTGTATGAATTTTGTATGGAAATTTTGATTAATTAGCTGGTTATAACTTTATTTGTTTTTTTTTTTAATAAGGTTGTAAATTTTTAATGAGATATAGATATTAAAAATCGATGTATGAAACGTTTAGCAAGTAAACTTCGCTCAATTTTTTTAGTTTTAAAAACCTTATAATTCGTATTTATTTTGATTTAAAACTTGGGAATGATACAGGTTTTTGATCTGTCTAGAATTGGAGATTCTCTGACTGATGATGATGGCTTAAAAAACCATAGATTAGTAAGTCGAGAAACTGGTTGTCCTCACCATTTTTCTTTTGTCAATAAATTTAGTTTTATATCATTTTATACGAAATAGGACAATATAGTGCTTAAGCTTAATGTATTCCAAAATTCGTTTTGGCCCAAAAAAAAACAAAAAAAAAAAAATCTGTTGTTTAAAAAATAACCCTTAATAAATTTGCATACCTTTGTATTAAATTTACAATAAAACATATACGAAAAATAAAAAAAAATTGAAAACCTGCAAAAATATAACAGAAAAAAATGATATTGAATTTCACAAAATTTCAATACTTTCAACAACATTTCAGTTAATGGGTATGTGCAAAGAAATGACAACAGCACAATTCACAAAACAACATGTCATTAAATATATTGTGGCACGTTTCATACCCGAAAACAAAAACACATAATACCCCCAACCCAAAACTCTTTCTATATAGCTATGATATACAATACATTATATAGAAAACAGGAACAGATGAAAAAAAAAAATGAAAAAAAAACTGTGAATATATGAAGTGTGAAAAATTTCATGAAATATATATTCCAATGAAATTTCTCGCCTCTTGACAATATAATTTGTACACTTTAACACCGGTTTCATGAAATTTTTTGGCATTTTTATTTTTGGCACAACAACAATTGCGACAATAAAATGCTAGAAATTCAACAAAAGAAGAAGAAGAAGGAAGCCTGTTATGGGCCCCTTTTTAGTAGCAGTAACCCGTATTTTTTTAAAACTTTTTTCCAAGGAAACTAATTTAAGAAATGAACTTTCTCGCCCCTACTCCCCAGACACTAGAAATATATTTTCTGTTTTTTCCACATTTTTGAAAAAAAAAGTTTAAAAACCAAAAAAGTTGTTATTTGTCTAAAATTACTTGAAAACTGTTAGGAGGTGTCATTATTGCCGTATAACTGTCTAATTTGGACTCCATTTATATTAACGCCTCACCACAATATAAACCCCTATGGAAAAAAAAATTAACTGAAACTGAAATAAAATCTGTCAAAAAAGAAACACATAAAAAGCTTAAGTAAATTACTTTATAAAGTGTTTCTTTTTCTTAAGCAAAAATTTTTTCACTCATTCATTTATAATGTAGAAGCTTTTTTTCATAATTCTTTTTGTAGTTAATTATGTTTGAAATTTGTCTGTCTATTTGTTTTAGAAATTTAATGACAGGTCATCTTCCAAATTATACAACATCAAACATTAAATTTAAAAAAAAGAGTTATTTTTTTTAAATATATATTTTCAGTTAATTTGAACTAATTTAAAAGAAATAGCCACTGCTACCATTAACCCACAAAATGCTTAATTTCAAAAAGCTTAAATCGTTGGAAAACTTGTTTAAGTGTTACTTTTTTAACGAGCTAATGATTAAAGTTGTTGTTTTGACTTCATAAAAATGAAGACATTATTTAATTCTTCTTTGTCATTAAATTTAATTTTTTTCATAAATGTCTTAATTTTTTTAAGTTTTCGGTTTATAATTAGCCACTAACAAGCTATGATTAATTTGTTTAAATGAAATCAAGACGCTTTGCAGTGTCACTCAAAAGTTATGGGAAAAAATCTCTAATTGTAATTAATTTAATAACCGACATTATTTATAGTTTAAACTAGAAGTTGATACCCGGCTTTGTCCGTGTTTTCTAACGTTCCACAGTGGCTCAGAATCATTTTTAATTGGCAAAAGCTCTATAACTTTTCAATTACGGTCGAACTTCTCTAATTTGAAATTCTATTACTTCAATTTTCCATAATTTGAACCAAATTTCGTTTTTAAATTTAATATTTTTAAATTTGACGTTTTTTAATTTGACGTTTGTTAATTTGATTCCCAAAGTTAAAGTCTCCATTCGGGATAATAGTGATTCAATTTATAGAAGTTCGACTGCAATAAAGATCCTGTAGTCGTTTTTTTTAGTCAATAGATAAGATCCTAAGCTTTTATCGAGTTAAGGTTTTATTAAGATCTGTACAGCGGTTGTATAGAATTTTTAACTTTAAGTTCAATTTTCGATCTGTAATTCCGTTTGTGGTAACACATTTTTACCCACTTCCTCTTAAACGATTTGGCTCAAATTTAGGCCACAAGCCAAACTTGAATGACAATATAATATATTGTTATCCTTAGGTTGGCCCCTATTTTCCTTGAGGTATATTCCGTATTTTTATTAGGATGATCCAGATGGAACAAAAATTTGAAATTTAAATTTTTAAAGTTAAACATCTTTAAAACCATAAGAGATATGCATATTGTGACATTTTTTGTAGATCTTGACCTACCTATTTATTATTTCGTATGATTCTTTAAATCGCTTGGGAAATGACAATTATATAACGTTTTAAGTTATTTATGAGCATAAACCAGAACTAGACTGAGGACGAAACTGTCAAGTACATTTAAGAGACGTCAAAAGTACATTTAAAAGACGTCATCTTCATATAAAAAATGTCATTATACATTTTTTTCTATTTTTTTTTGTGCTTAGTAAAACATTTGATCGCACTCTATGCGGTACTCTATGTTTATGAGTCCGAGGTGCTTTACTTTACCGATTGTGCGTAACCATAAAATTTAGGCTTTCCAGGTTCAAATCTTAAAAACACTTCTTCGGTTTCGGCTATTTATAATATTTACAGTTTTAAATCGTGAAATCAAAAAAATTTTTGAAAACTTCGATTTTTTATAAATATTTAAAAAATAAGAAAAAAAATTACAATAAAGAGTTAATAACTCCGAATTAAGCATATCAAAAAATTATCTTAAAAGCACTTAAATATATTTGTATTTGTTATTACATTCTGTAATTTTCAACAAAACCGAACAATCCAGAACAAATAAATAAACAGTCAATTTTCGAAAAATTTCCTATAAATATTCAATGTTCAAAATATTTGCTATAAATAGTAAATTTTCAAAAAAATTTTCAATATCGAAAAATTTTCTTTAAACAGTCAATTTCCTACTGTCAATTTTCGAAAAATTTGCTATAAAGTGTCAATTTTCGAAAAATTTTCTAAAAATGGTAAGTTTTCGAAAAATTTCCTTTAAATAGTAAATTTTCGCAAATTTCCTATAAAAGCAAATTTTTGAAAAATTTCCTAAAAAAAAATTTGAAAAAATTTCTTATAAGTAATAAATCTTCAAAAAAAATTTCTATAAATAGTCAATTTTCTAAAAATTTTCTATAAATAGTCAATTTTCGAAAAATTTCCTTTAAATAGTAAATTTCCGAAAAATTTCCTATAAATAGTTAATAAATAATAAATTTTCAAAAAAATTTCAATGAATGGCAAATTTTCGAAAATTTTTTTTGAAAATTTAATAAAAAAAAAGTTGATTTTGAAAAATTTCCTATTAATAGTCAATTATCGAAAAATTTCCAACAAAAATTAAATTTTCAAAAAATTTTCAACAAAAATTAAATTTTCGAAAAATTTCCTATTAAAAGAAAATTTTAGAAAAATTTTCTTTAAAAACTAAATTTCCAAAAATTTCCTAAAAATATGTAATTTTCGCAAAATTTCCAATCTTCGTCAATTTTCGAAAAATTTCCTATAAATAGAAAATTTTTAAAAAATTATAAAATTAAAAAAAAAATAAATAATAAATTTTCAAAAAATTTCCTATAAATGGTCAATTTTCCAAAAATTTCTTATAAATAGTCAATTTTCGAAAAATCTCCTATAAATAGTCAATTTTCGAAAAATCTTCTATAAATAGTCAATTTTCGAAAAATCTCCTATAAATAGTCAATTTTCGAAAAATTTCCAATAAATAGTCAATTTTCGAAATATGTCCTATAAAAAGTAAATTTTCGAAAAATTTCTTATAAAAAGCCAATTTTCGAAAAATTTTCTATATAAAGTCAATTTTCGAAAAACTACCTCAAAACAGTCAATTTTCGAAAAATTTGCTATAAATAGTCAATTTTCGAAAAATTTTATAGTCAATTTTCGAAAAATTTTCTTGTAAATAGTAATTTTTCGAAAATTTCCTTTAAATAGTACCTTTTCGCAAATTTCCTTATAATAGTAAATTTTCGCAAATTTCCTATAAATAGTAAATTTTTGAAAAATTTGCCATAAATAAGAAACTTTCGAAAATAATTTTCGAAAAATTTCCTATAAATAATAAATTTTCGAAAAATTTCCTATAAATAGTAAATTTTCCCAAATTTCATATAAATTGTAAATTTCCGAAAAATATCTTATAAATAGTAAATTTTGGAAAAAGTTTCAATGAATAGCAAATTTTCGAAATTTTTTTTAAAAATTAAAAAAAAAGTTGATTTTGAAAAATTTCCTATTAATAGTCAATTTTCGAAAAATTTCCTATAAAAATTAAATTTTCAAAAAATTTTCTATTAAAAGAAAATTTTCTATAAAAAGTATATTTCCAAAAATTTTCTATAAAAAGTAAATTTCCAAAAATTTTCTATAAATAGGTAATTTTCGCAAAATTTCTAATTTTCGACAATTTTAGAAAAATTTCTTGTAAGCTTTTAAAAATTATTAGCGTCTAAAAATACAAATTCTGTAATTTAATATCTTTATATCTTACAAAATTCATAAATAAATTCATATATAATAACAACCTCCCCCAATGCCCCTCTTTACTTTTGTAATGATCATTTACCCAAAATAATTGCTCATAACAATTATAATTAACTCTCTCCTACTCCTATCATCTCAATTACAAACATGCATTATTTACATTACAGTGTAATGTTATAATTATACTCTGCAGAAAATAAAAATGTTAACAATAGTAAACAAACACACACAACATTACACACACCTGTATTGTAAGGAAATATGTAAACAAAATAACTACTCTCCAGTTTAATTACTCTTTCAACAGCAACAACAACTGCAACAAAAACATATGGATTAACGGCAATATTTTTCCCATTTAAATAATTGCGTAGAAAAAAAATGTGAGTGATTATTGCAAGAAAATATTATTTTATATTTAAAACAATTATTTCACTTAAACTTCCACTGAAATATTTTAACGTTTTAAAGTAAATATTATAAAATTTAATTTGAATTACTTTTTTTATACAAAATTAACCAATTATTTGTAAGATTATGGATAATTTTATTTCCAAACACTTCACACAATTGCTAATGCGTTGAGATTTAAACACGGACTAATAAGCGGATGTTGTTTTGAAGAAGATAAAGGGAAAGCGAGTGGATAAAGTAAAGAGTGAAAGCTATATGTATCAAAGGGGTCTTAAAGAGTTTGTAATAAGTGATTAATTGATTAAAAATTTTACAGCTTAAGAGGTAATAATTATTGATAAGGTATAAATAATTAAAAAGGCATTTAATTTGTTTGAAAAGTCAAATAAATATTAAAAATTTTAATTTGTATAATTTGGAGATAAAAATTGTAAGATATAAAAATATTTTTATATTGAAATCTTTTGAAAAATGTACTGAAAATAGTAACTTTTTAAAAAATACACTATTAATAATAAAACTTTAAAAAATTTACTTTCCAAAAATTTCCTATAAATAGTCAATTTTCGAAAATTTCCTATGAATAGTCAATTTTCGAAAAATCTCCTATAAAAAGTCAATTTTAAAAAAAATTCTTATAAATAGAAATTTTCGAAATATTTCCTATAAAAAGACAATTTCAAAAAAATTTTCGAAAAATTTCCTGAAAAAAGTTAATTTTCAAAAAATTTCCTATAAATAGCAAATTTTTGAAATATTTCCTATAAATAGTAAATTTTCGAAAAATTTCCTATAAATAGTAAATTATCGAAAAATTTCCTATAAATAGTAAATTTTCGAAAAAGTTCCTATAAATAGTCAATTTTTGAAAAATTTCCTATAAATAGTCAATTTTCGAAAAATTTCCTATAAACAGTCAATTTTCGAAAAATTTCCAATCAATAGTAAATTTTCGAAAAATTTCCTATAAATAGTAAATTTTCGAAAAATTTGCTATTAATAGTAAATTTTTAAAAATTTCTTATAAATAGTAAATCTTCGAAAAATTTCCTGTAAATAGTCAATTCTCGAAAAATTTCCTATTAATTGTCAATTTTCGAAAAATGTCCTATAAATAGTCAATTTTCGAAAAATATCCTATAAATAGTCAATTTTCGAAAAATTTCCTATAAATAGTAAATTTTTGAAAAATTTCCTATAAATTTTCAATTTTCGAAAAATTTCCTATATATAGTCAATTTTCGAAAAATTTCCTATAAATAGTAAATTTTCGAAAAATTTCCTATAAATAGTCAATTTTCGAAAAATTTCCTATAAATAGTAAATTTTCAAAAAATTTCCTATAAATAGTAAACTTTCGAAAAATTTCCTATAAACAGTAAATTTTCAAAAAATTTCCTATAAATAGTAAACTTTCGAAAAATTTCCTATAAATAGTAAACTTTCGAAAAATTTCCTATAAATAGTAAATTTTTGAAAAATTTCTTATAAATAGTCAATTTTCGAAAAATTTCCTATAAATAGTCAATTTTCGAAAAATTTCCTATAAATAGTCAATTTTCGAAAAATTTCCTATAAATAGTCAATTTTCGAAAAATTTCCTATAAATAGTCAATTTTCGAAAAATTTCCTATAAATAGTCAATTTTCGAAAAATTTCCTATAAATAGTCAATTTTCGAAAAATTTCCTATAAATAGTCAATTTTCGAAAAATTTCCTATAAATAGTCAATTTTCGAAAAATTTCCTATAAATAGTCAATTTTCGAAAAATTTCCTATAAATAGTCAATTTTCGAAAAATTTCCTATAAATAGTAAATTTTCAAAAAATTTCCTATAAATAGTAAACTTTCGAAAAATTTCCTATAAACAGTAAATTTTCAAAAAATTTTCTATAAATAGTAAATTTTAAAAAAATTTCCTTTAAATAGTAAATTTTTAAAAAATTGCCTATAAACAGTTAATTTTCAAAAAAAAAAAAAAAAAATTCTTATAAATAGTTAACTTTCCAAAAAATTCCTATTAATAATCAATTTTCGAAAAATTTCCTATAAATAGAAAATTTTCGAAAAATTTTCTATAAATAGTAAATTTTCGAAAAATTTCCTTTTAATAGTCAATTTTCGAAAAATTTCCTATAAATAGTCTATTTTCGTTGATGGTAATTGTTAAAATAAACAGGTACTTTAAAATCATTACCAAATCTACAATAATATTTATTTATTTATAGATGAGTGTTTAAACAATTTCTAATATTGTTTGTTTCGATAATGGTCTATTAAATAAATTATTTGCTTTTCCCCAAATATCTCTGCTAAGGGCGTATATTCATTCACTCATAGACTCTTCAAAACTTATTTATTAATGATTCGCAATCATTTTATACAAACAATAAAATCGTAATATTTATTTAACTAATAACAAATTATTTCCTTCCTTCCTTAAGTTAGACCAATAAAACTGAGCTAACAATAACAATGAAGGTCCTTTCAAAAATTTTCCCAAGCCAAAATACCCGGCGATAAATTTAAAGTTCTAATTCTGGCCAAAGCAAAAAACAAATAAGAGGCAACAACAGAAGCCAGAAGGCAATAGAAAAGCAGCAAAATCATTACAAGCAATTTAATCAAAATTTACAAGTTAAGGGGGGGAATCAAATTCCAACTCCTTCGTATTTCTTTAATTCCAACAAATAAAGCATCCAGTCAAGAACCAGCCACAACATATTTAACCAGAAAAACTTAGGGAAAATATCAGAAGAGTGAAAGCTTATCGAAAAAAAAATATACAATTTATATATAAATAAAACAAATTTACGGTAATAACATCAACTTCTAACAAATTAGATTGTTTTCCACTTGAATTCGTTTATATGCTTGATTTATACAAATCATCATGATGATCTTCATTATCATCATCTTCCTCAGCATCCGCATCTTCATCGAATACTTAATAATTACCAATAACAATTTCATTTTCTTGCTGTTGCTACTTTTGCTCTTGAAGCAGCAAAAAACGAACTATAATAACATTATTATTGTTGCTATTATCATCATTATTAAGTAGACAAAAAATATACAAAAATATAAAAAATACTAAAATAAATAACAACAAATTCCCCCTCTTGCTGTTAAAGTTAATCAGGAAAATAAAATAAATTTCTAGAGCACCAAAAAAAAATAAAAGTAAAAATAAAATATCTGAAACATTAACTTCTATCACACACATTTTAACATTTTATTTTTCATTTTTGCAACACAAAAAGTTCCATAAAACCGTCAAAATGGACACAAGCTAAGGGTCGCCTATCCAAAAGGACATTAGGAAAAGGATGAGCAGAGTAAATATGAATAAACGAGCGTTTTAAGTAGATATTGTATAAGACTTAAGAGGAAACAAAAATATTTTTGCTAAAAAATTTAGTCTATGAAAATTGTTGCTATAAAAACTTTAGCAAATTTTTCGGAAATTTTTGAAAATTAAAATTTTTTGAAAATATACTATTTATAGAAATTTTTTCGAAAATTGACTATTTATAGGAAATTTTTCAAAAATTGACTATTTATAGGAAATTTTTCGAAAATTGACTATTTATAGGAAATTTTTCGAAAATTGACTATTTATAGGAAAATTTTCGAAAATTGACTATTTATAGGAAATTTTTCGAAAATTGACTATTTATAGAAAATTTTTCGAAAATTGACTATTTAAAGGAAATTTTTCGAAAATTGACTATTTATAGGAAATTTTTCGAAAATTGACTATTTATAGGAAATTTATCGAAAATTGACTATTTATAGGAAATTATTCGAAAATTGACTATTTATAGGAAATTTTTTGAAAATTTACTGCTTATATGACATTTTTAAAAAATTGACGATTTATAGGAAATTTTTCGAAAATTGACTAAAAATAGAAAATTTTTCGAAAATTGAAAGAGAATTTTTCTTTAAAATTTTTTGTTAAACAAATGTTTCTATAGAAAATTTTTCGTTAAAAAAATATTTCTATAGAAAATTTTTTGTTAAAAAAATGTTTCTATCGAAAATTTTTCGTTAAAAAAAATTTTTGTATAAAAAATTTTTCGTTAAAAAAAATTTTTCTATACAAAATTTTTCATTAAAAAAATTTTTCTATACAAAATTTTTCGTTAAAAAATTTTTTTAAAAAAATTTTTCTATAGAAAATTTTTCATTAAAAAAATGTTTATATAGAAAATTTTTCGTTAAAAAATTTTTCTATAGAAAATTTTTCGTTAAAAAATTTTTTCTATAGAAAATTTTTCGTTAAAAAAATGTTTCTATAGAAAATTTTTCGTTAAAAAAATTTTTCTATAGAAAATTTTTCGTTAAAAAAAATTTTTCTATAGAAAATTTTTCATTAAAAAATTTTTCTATAGAAAATTTTTCGTTAAAAAAATTTTCTATAGAAAATTTTTCATTAAAAAAATTTTTCTATAGAAAATTTTTCGTTAAAAAAATTTTTCTATAGAAAATTTTTCGTTAAAAAAATTTTTCTATAGAAAATTTTTCGTTAAAAAATTTTTCTATAGAAAATTTTTCGTTAAAAAAATTTTTCCATAGAAAATTTTTCGTTAAAAAAATTTTTCTATAGAAAATTTTTCGTTAAAAAATTTTTCTATGGAAAATTTTTTGTTAAAAAAATTTTTCTTTACAAAATTTTTCGTTAAAAAAATGTTTCTATAGAATATTTTTCGTTACAAAAAATTTTCTAAAGAAAATTTTTCGCTAAAAAATTTTTTTCTAAAGAAAATTTTTCGCTAAAAAATTTTTTTCTATAGAAAATTTTTCGCTAAAAATTTTTCTATAGAAAATTTTTCGTTAAAAAAATTTTTTCTAATTTTTCTAAAAAAATTTTTTTATAGAACATTTTTCGTTAAAAAAAATTTTCTATAGAACATTTTTCGTTAAAAAATTTTTTCTTTAGAAAATTTTTCGTTAAAAAAATTTTTCCATAGAACATTTTTCGTTAAAAAAATTTTTCGCTAAAAAAATTTTTGTATAGAAAATTTTTCGTTAAAAAATTTTTCTATGGAAAATTTTTCGTTAAAAAATACTTCTACTTCGTTAAAAAAATTTTCTATAGAAAATTTTTAGTTAAAAAAATTTTTCTATAGAAAATTTTTCTTTAAAAAAATGTTTCTATATAAAATGTTTCGTTAAAAAATTTTTTCTATAGAAAACTTTCGTTAAAAAAATTTTTCTATAGAAAATTTTTCGTTAAAAAAATTTTTCGTTAAAGTAGAAAATGTGTCTATATAAAATTTTTTGTTAAAAAAATTTTTCGTAAAAAATGTTTCATTAAAAATTTTGAGCAAAAAATTTTAGAAAACTTTTGTTACAAAATTTTCCTATAGGAAAATTTTTCTATATAAAATTTTTAATAAAAAATGTTTCATTAAAAATTTTTCGTCAAAAATTTTAGAAAATTTTTGTTAAAAAATTTTTCTATAGGAAAATTTTAGTTTAAAATTATTTTTTATTGAAAATTTTTCTATACAAAATTTTTCCTACTTTATGCTGCCATTTAATTCCCCTCACCCTCTTATGCCACAGCCCTTAGCTTCCCTTAAGTACTCATTATTTCACATTGTTTTTTATTTATTTTCATTCTTTTCACTTAAATAGTTTTTTTCCGTTTTTTCTCTGTTTTCGTATTTACGAAAATTTATGATAATAATCGCTGCGAAATTGTTATGACCATGCTGAATTTAATGTTTATAATCATCACGATAATGATAATGACGCAAACAATGACTAAGTACTAAAAAACGTATAAAAAAGGAACGGACAGCATCTGTAGCTTGGCTGAGGAAGACATACAAAAAGTAGGGAAAACTTTTAAATGAAAATGAAATGAAACGTAAAACTGAAACTTATTGTTACGCTTTTCAATTGCTTCTTTGCTGCGTCTCTTTCCATTTGAAATTATCAACCTAATCTACAAACGCTTGCCACATGAAAAGTGGCACGTCTGAGTATTTGTTACATTTTTCTTCTTTTTCTTTTTGTTGTACATTTTATATCGTATACAATTTATTGTAAGTAGATTTGTTGCTGGAACATAAAAGCTCATATCATTTTTCTTATGAATTTCCGTAACTAATGTTAATAGACGTTTTGGCTCCTTTTTTGGCATGACCAATAATTTGAAATCTAACGGTCTACCAGCTGACTTTTATATGAAACGAATTGTTATGGTTTGGGGTTTTAAGAAGAATTGTGCGATAACATGGAAATTTTTAGCAAAGGGGAGCTTAGAAGCTTTATGTGTTACATTACAGGTTTTACCTGTGCTGCTCTACTTAAAAAAATGCTGTATGTTGCACAGTGGGTTCGCGGTGGTGATCAAATATAATGCAAAAAGTCGAATTTTGTTCATGTGTAAATCGACACAGGAAGTGATTCTAGGTCTATCGATATACCTAAAGGTGGGTAACAGACCAATAATTTTCTGCATTACATACATTAGCACTTACCCTTTTCCCCTATAGTTTTGTAGGGAATAAACCACAAAAAAAATATAAAACTAATTTTTCACATTTTTACTAATATTTAAACGTAGATAACTTTTGATGACATGAACAAATTTTACTGATATTTTTTAAAAAATTGAATTAAGATGTTGCCTTTCAAACAAGTTACAATGTTGCCAGATATAGTTAATATTAACAGAGATATTAGATTTTATACTTAGTAAAGTGGTAATGATCAAATATAATGCAAAAAGTTGACATTTGTGAACTATCGTTATCAGTAAAACTACATATCTATTGTTCATGTGTAAATCGACACAGGAATTGATTCTAGGTCGATCGATATACCTAAAGCTGGGTAACAGGCCAATAGTTTTCTGAAACGTTAGCAGTGTAGTAGGACATAACCCACAAAAATATGGCATTAAATTTTCTCATTTTTACTAACATTTAAACGTAGATAACTTTTGATGGCATAAACAAATTTTACTGATATTTTCTAGGAATTTGAATTAATATATTGCCTTTAAAATAAGCTACAATGTTGCCAGATCTAATTAATATTAACAGAGATATTAGATTTTATTGCCATATAACAAATATTTCTACCTAAAATTTTATTTGTAATTTTAACAACTTTTTTCTATTTTTAGGTTAGTTTCTGCCAAATTATATAACTTTTATTCTTAGTAAGTATTTAAACGTTTCTTATTTAATTAAAATGGCTAACAATTGTCGTTTCCGGTAGCATGGGGTCGACCTAAACTGGGGTCGAGTCTAAAGTCAAGAAGAAATAATGAACATACAAATAATGTCTTCTGTTTTAGATTATTTTTAACATGAAATTCTTCGGTTTTCGAAAACAAGTTCCTCATTTCTCTTCCGTAATATTTTGTTTAAGGTTCTAGTTGAGCCCGGTGCACATTGCTAGTACAAAATTAATTTAGTTAATTTAGATAATTAGTATATGTATCAACACAACTAAAGAATTTTAAGGGTTTCCTTAAAAATTCCCTATTTTTTCCAAATTTCTTTAATTTTTCTTTGATTTAATGAAATATTACATTGATTCCAAAACTTTTCATCAATTAGCTTGAATAGTAGAAGCCAATTACAAACAAACATTACTCATTTATAAATAATTTATTTTAAGGCTTTCTTAAACGCATTTCCAACTAATAAATCCTTAGAGTATCCTTTTAATTTGTTTTTAACCAACCGACCGACCAACAGCTACATTCCCTTGTCATATACACACATACATTCCTGACTATTTGTTTAACATTTCCATCACATGTCCCGAACAAGTTTGAATGAAAAACTTCTTCTGGATGTCCGAAAAAAGAAAAATAAAATGGTAAAAGTTGTTATAAAGTTGTGCTCTTTCTCTCTTGAGGTATTAAATAAAATTAGTTTTTGTTTTCAGGCTGACATTTAAATATATGAGATGTTACTTAAACACACACACAAAAAACTCTCAAGTCTTTGTTGGACTTGTGTGAATAGTCAAAAAAATACACATGTAGAAATTACACTTGTAAATAGTAACCAACCCAATGAGCAATTTTGTATACACTAAGAAGAAATTTTGTTCCGTATTGCAGATATGCAATAGCTTGAACAAACTTCCGCAGTATTTTTCCACCGCACAGTGACTTGAAACAAAAAAAGTGGTAATAAATCTAGATCTTTAAAACTGTCTAATTGTGCTTACATCACTTTAATAACTTTAATGGGTTTTAAGCAGGAGTAGGCACCGCCTACTAGTAGGCTGCGTATTAGGCAGCCCTAACCACCAGAAGCCGAAGAATTTTGTAATTTTCGTAAATACCATTAAGAATCATTAATAAAACTAATTTTCTATAGAAAAATTTTTGATAAAAAAAATTATCTATAGAAAAATTTTTGATAAAAAAATTTTCTATAAAAAAATTTTCTATAAAAAAATTTTCTATAAAAAAATTTTCTATAGAAAAATTTTTGATAAAAAAATTTTCTATAAAAAAATTTTTGATAAAAAAATTTTCTATAGAAAAATTTTTGATAAAAAAATTTTCTATAGAAAAAATTTTTGATAAAAGAATTTTCTATAGAAAAAATTTTTGATAAAAAAATTTTCTATAGAAAAATTTTTTATAAAAAAATTTTCTATAGAAAAATTTTTGAAAAAAAAATTTTCTATAGAAAAATTTTTGATAAAAAAATTTTCTATAGAAAAATTTTTGATAAAAAAAATTTTCTATACAAAAATTTTTGATAAAAAAATTTTCTATAGAAAATTTTTTAATAACAAAATCCTCTACAGAAAAATTTTTGATAAAAAAATTTTCTATAGAAAATATTTGATAAAAGAATTTTCTACAGAAACATTTTTGATAAAAAAATTTTCTATAGAAAAATTTTTGATAACAAAATTCTCTATACAAAAATTTTTGACAAAAAATATCTCTATAGAAAACTTATGGATAAAAAAAATTTCTACAGAAAAATTTTTGATAAAAAAATTTTCTATAGATAATAAATAAAAAAAGTTTCTACAGAAAAATGTTTGATAAAAAAATTTTCTATAGAAAAATTTCTGATAAAAAAATTTTCTATAGAAAAATTTTTGATAAAAAAATTTTCTATAGATAAAAAATAAAAAAATTTTATATAGAAAAATTTTTGATAAAAAAATTTTCTATAGATAAAAAATAAAAAAATTTTATATAGAAAAATTTTTGATAAAAAAATTTTCTATAGAAAAATTTTTGATAAAAAAATTTTCTATAGAGAAATTTTTGATAAAAAAATTTTCTATAGAAAAATTTTCTATAGAAAAATTTTTGATAAAAAAATAAATTTTGATAAAAAAATTTTCTATAGACAAATTTTTGATAAAACAATTTTCTATAGACAAATTTTTGATAAAAAAATTTTCTATAGACAAATGTTTGGTAAAAAAAAATTTCTATAGCAAAATTTTTGATAAAAAATTTTTTTATGGAAAAATTTTTGATAAAAAAATTTTTGGTAAAAAAATTTTCTATCGAAAAATGTTTGATAAAAAAATTTTCTATAGAAAAGTTTTTAATAACAAAATTCTCTAAAGAAAAATTTTTGATAAAAAAATATCTATAGAAAAATTTTTGATAAAACAATTTTCTATAGAAAAATTTTTGATACAAGAATGTTCTACAGAAAATTTTTGATAAAAGAATTTTCTGTAGAAAAATGTTTGATAAAAAAATTTTCTATAGAAAAATTTTTGATAAAAAAAATTTTTGATAAACAAATTTTCTATAGAAAAATTTTTGATAAAAAAATTTTTTATAGAAAAATTTTTAATAAAAAATTTTTTTTAGAAACATTTTTGATAAAAAAATTTCTATAAAAAAAATTTTTGATAAAAAATTTTTTATATAAAAAAATTCTATAGAAAACTTTTTGATAAAAAAATTCTCTATAGAAAAATTTTTGATAAAAGAATTCTCTATAGAAAAATGTTTGATAAAAAAATTCTCTATAGGAAATTTTTTCATAAAAATATTAAAAAAAAAATGGAGTAGAAAACTTTTTTTTTTTTTTAAGGAAAATATAGACAACTTTTTCATAAAAAAATTTTCTATAGAAACATTTTTGATAAAAAAAATTTTCTATAGAAAAATTTTTGAAAAAAATTTTCTATAGAAAAATTTTTGATAAAAAAAATTTTCTATAGAAAAATTTTCTATGGAAAAATTTTTGATAAAAATATTTTCTATAGAAAAATGTTTGATAAAAAAAATTTTCTATAGAAACATTTTTGATAAAAAAAATTTTCTATAGAAACATTTTTGATAAAAAAATTTTCTATAGAAAAATTTTTGATAAAAAAAACTTTCTGTAGAAAAATTTTTAATAAAAAAATTTTCTATAAAAAAAACTTTTTGATAAAAAAATTTTTCTATAGAAAAATTTTTGATAAAAAAAATTTCTATAAACAAATTTTTGATAAAAAAACTTTCTATAGAAAAATTTTTAAAAAAAATTTTCTATAGAAAAATTTTTGATAAAAAAAATTTTCTATAGAAAAATTTTTGATAAAAAAAAAATTTTTATAGAAAAATTTTTGATAAAAAAATTTTCTATAAAAAAATGTTTGATAAAAAAAATTTCTATAAACAAATTTTTGATAAAAAAAACTTTCTATAGAAAAATTTTTGAAAAAAAAAATTTTCTATACAAAAATTTTTGATAAAAAAAACTTTCTATAAAAAAATTTTTGATAAAAAAAATCGCTGTAATAGTGTCAAACAGTTGGATTAGAGTTTTTCAAAATTTCTTAATGTCTGTTTTATATCTTTATTATCATTAAACGTGATCGAGGAAACATTTTGTTCACTGGGTTAAGCCATGAAAATGTAGTTTTCTTTTGTCCAGAGGGCTTTTTTCTTAAAATGGTTTTCAGAACGAGTGAATAAGTAGATATTTGACTATTTTTACAATTTGTTTTTCCTTTGCTTTATCTCCTTTACCCACTCACATTTTGAAGCCAAAACACAAGTTTAGAAATCTAAATCCTAAAAACGGATGGATGGATGGATAATACTGATGATGATGACGTTGAGAAAAGATGATGTTTTTGAGGATGAAATGATACTAAAAGTAATTTTTGTTTAGATGACGCAGAAAAATACTTGAAGAAGAAACAACAAAAACAAAAGAAAAAGCAAGTGCGCTGGGGGGATTCAGAGATGAGCAAAAATAAATATTTCGATCCATTATACAGTTTTCATATTTATGATTTTAGCCAAGGGATTTAGGGTTTATTACACTTTCTTGTTTTTCCTTGTATTTTTTTTCCTTTCTACTTTTTGCTCAAACTATTTTCAGAAGTTACGATGTTTCTTCTTTTGTCTTTAAACCATAAAACATTTGGGCTGTGCGTTTTCCACTTGTCAAGTGAGGAAAAGGGGAGTTTTGTTTTCTTAACTTCGGATGTTTATGGGAGGATTTTATTATTTAGAATTTTTGGTTTCAATATTTCTAAGAAAGGCGGGGGATGTATTTTGTATAAAGGTAGAGAGGGGAGGCTAGTACTAGATTGTATTTTATTTTATTGTTAAGTTTTTATTACATTCATTATGATACTTTGGGGAGTTCAAAATTCTACTCAAATTGAAGACTTTTGTTTTTTACTTTCCTAGTTCTTGGCTCATCTACAAGTCAAAAAGACTAAGTACTTTTAAGGTATCAACAAAAGTTGGCAAAATAAATATTTATGTTAAGGAAATTCTGGCAAGTGGTTGTGGGTTTTGTATTTGCTAACTAAATTTGGGGTTGAACATTTTTTCGCAAAATCGATTTTAAGATAATGTAATCAATTGGAAATCAAGCAAGAAAAAGGTAAATAAATCAAAGATTTTATATGCAAATTGGTTGAATGGTAGTAAAATATGTAAAAATAAATTTTTCTTTCTTTTGCCCTTAAAAGTTAGAAACGAAAAATAATTTAAATTTTTAAATCAAAAATAAACTAATTTGTTTCTTAAATGACTCTAGAATACAAACATATACAAAATCTGCTAAATTGTGTTTCAAATCACACAAATTTCAAAAATAGTAAAAAAAAAGTTTGAAATTTTACGACAACATCAATTTCAGAACGTTTTTTCGTTTTTGAAAAAATTAATATTCAAAATTTTTTGAAAACTCTATATTGTGTATTGTGTCGAGCAATTCTAAATGAAAGTTTTTCAATTAAAAAAATTTTCTGTAAAAAATTGGATATCCAAAATTTTATATATAAAAACATTGAAAATTTTCATCGGAAAAATGTTATATTGAAAATTTTCTATAGAAAAATTATACATCGAAATTTTTCTTTAGAAAAATTTTATATCGAAAATTTCCTATAAAAAAATGTTATATCGAAAATTTTCTATAGAAAAATTTTATATCGAAAATTTTCTATAGAAAATTTTTATATCGAAAATTTTCTGTAGAAAAATTTTATATCTAAAATTTTCTAAAAAAAATTTTATCAAAAATTTTCTATAGAAAAATTTTATATCGATAATATTCTATAGAAAAAATTTATACCGAAAATTTTCTACATACAAATTTTATAGAAAAATTTTATATAGAAAATGTTCTATAGAAAAATTTTATACCAAAAATTTTATATAGAAAAATTTTATATCGAAAATTTTCTATAGAAAAATTTTATATCGAAAACTTTCTATAGAAAATTTCTATAGAAAACTTTTATATCGAAAGTGTTCTATAGAAAAATTTTATTTCAAAAATTTTATATAGAAGAATATTATATCGAAAATTTTATATAGAAAAATTTTATATCGAAAACTTTCCATAAAAAATATTTATTCAAAGAGAAAGAGTATTGGCATTTGATCGAAAATTTTCTATACAAAAATTTTGTATCGAAAAATTTCTTAAAAAAATCGAAATTTTATTATAGAAAAATTTTATATCGAAAATTTTCTATATAAATATTTTATATCGAAATTTTTCTAAAGAAAAATTTTATATCGAAATTTTTCTACAGAAAAATTTTATATCGAAATTTTTCTTTAGAAAAATTTTGTATCGAAAATTTTCTATAGAAAAATTTTATATGGAAAATTTATTACAGAAAATTTTGTATCGAAAATGTTCCATAGAAAAATTTAATATCAAAAATTTTATATACAAAAATTTTATGTCGAAAATTTTCTATAGAAAAATTTTATATCGAAAATTTTCTACAGAAAAATTCTTATATCGAAAAGTTTCTAAAAAAAAATTTTTTATCAAAAATTTTCTAAAGCAAAAAAAATTCTTGTCAAAAATGTTCTATTGAAAAATTTTTATCAAAAAATTTCTATAGAAAAATTATGTAACGAAAATTTTCTTTCGAAATATTTTATATGGAAAATTTACTGTTGAAAAATTTAATATTAAAAATTTTCTGTAGAAAAATTTTATATCGAAAATTTTTAGAAAAATTTTATATCGACAATTTTTTAGAAAAATTTTATATCGAAATTTTTCTGTAAGAAAATTTTATATCGAAAATTTTCTACAGAAAAATTTTGTATCGAAAATTTTCTATACACAAATTTTGTATCGATAATTTTCTTTACAAAAATTTGTATCGAAAATATTCTTTGGAAAAATTTTATATCGAAAATTTTCTATAGAAAAGTCTTATATCAAAATTTCCTATTGAAAAATTTTTTATCGAAAATTTTTTAGAAACATTTTATACCGAAAATTTTCTATACAAAAATTTTATATCGAAAATTTTCTATACAAAAATTTTATACCGAAAATTTTCTATACAAAAATTTTATGTCGAAAATTTTCTATAGAAAAATTTTATATCGAAAATTTTCTACGAAAACATTTTATTCGCATTTGATCGAAAATTTTCTGTACAAAAATTTTCTAAGAAAAATTTTATATCGAAAATTTTCTACAGAAAAATTCTTATATCGCAAATTTTCTAAAATAAAATTTTATATCAAAAATTTTCTAAAGCAAAATTCTTGTCAAAAATTTGCTATTGAAAAATTTTTATCAAAAATTTTCTATAGAAAAATTATGTAACGAAAATTTTCTTTCGAAATATTTTATATGGAAAATTTACTGTAGAAAAATTTAATATCGAAAATTTTCTATAGAAAAATTTTATATCGAAAATTTTTAGAAAAATTTTATATCGAAAATTTTTTAGAAAAATTTTATATCGAAATTTTTCTGTAAGAAAATTTTATATTGAAAATTTTCTACAGAAAAATTTTGTATCGAAAATTTTCTATACACAAATTTTGTATCGATAATTTTCTTTACAAAAATTTGTATCGAAAATAGTCTTTGGAAAAATTTTATATCGAAAATTTTCTATAGAAAAGTCTTATATCAAAATTTAATATTGAAAAATTTTTTATCGAAAATTTTTTAGAAACATTTTATACCGAAAATTTTCTATACAAAAATTTTATACCGAAAATTTTCTATACAAAAATTTTATATCGAAAATTTTCTATACAAAAATTGTATACCGAAAATTTTCTACGAAAACATTTTATTCGCATTTGATCGAAAATTTTCGGTACAAAAATTTTCTAAGAAAAATTTTATATCGAAAATTTTCTACAGAAAAATTCTTATATCGCAAATTTTCTAAAATAAAATTTTATATCAAAAATTTTCTAAAGCAAAATTCTTGTCAAAAATTTTCTATTGAAAAATTTTTATTAAAAATTTTCTATAGAAAAATTATGTATCGAAAATTTTCTTTCGAAATATTTTATATGGAAAATTTACTGTAGAAAAATTTAATATCGAAAATTTTCTATAGAAAAATTTTATATCGAAAATTTTTAGAAAAATTTTATATCGAAAATTTTTAGAAAAATTTTATATCGAAAATTTTTTAGAAAAATTTTATATCGAAATTTTTCTGTAAGAAAATTTTATATCGAAAATTTTCTATAGAAAAATTTTGTATGGAAAATTTTCTATACACAAATTTTGTATCGATAATTTTCTTTACAAAAATTTGTATCGAAAATAATCTTTGGAAAAATTTTATATCGAAAATTTTCTATAGAAAAGTCTTATATCAAAATTTCCTATTGAAAAATTTTTTATCGAAAATTTTTTAGAAACATTTCTATACAAAATTTTCTATACAAAAATTTTATACCGAAAATTTTCTATACAAAAATTTTATACTGAAAATTTTCTATACAAAAATTTTATATCGAAAATTTTCTATAAAAAATTTTATACCGAAAATTTTCTATAAAAAAATTTTATATCGAAAATTTTCTATAGAAAAATTTTATACCGAAAATTTTCTATACAAAAATTTTATATCGAAAATTTTCTATAAAAAAATTTTATATCGAAAATTTTCTATAAAAAAATTTTATATCGAAAATTTTCTATAGAAAAATTTTATATCGAAAATTTTCTATAGAAAAATTTTATATTGAAAATTTTCTAGAGAAAAATTTTATATCGAAAATTTTCTAGAGAAAAATTTTATATCGAAAACTTTTTACAGAAAAATTTTATATTAGAATTTTTCTATAGAAAAATAGTTTATTAAAATTTTTTATAAAAAAGTTTATATCGATTTTCTTGAAATAATTCCAATTATTATTTTATTACCTAAAATAATTTTAAAGGAGTTTTAACTTTTTTTTTAGCATAAACTTCAACTGACAACTTTATTAAGCCAGTGCCAGTTTAAATAGTTATATTTTTATTTAAAGCAGAAGTATTGCAAAAATGCGTAATGTTGTAAGTGGCTGGATATGCCACTTGATATATTCATTCCCTTACTTTAACGCAAAACAATAGGCTTTTCTTCACTTCTCCTCAAAAAAGCCACTTTTAGACACAATACAAGTTTTCTTAAAACAAGTGTTTTATTTTTTGCTTTTTTCAAGTCATCACACTAATTTACATGGACTGCAGAGACGCAAGACCGGGAAAAAATATGGAAATAAGAATTTTTCTTAAGGGCATTTTTAAATGAGAAAAAATTGGCTTTATATAGTCGTATGGGGAATGTTCAAATATAGAAACTCGTGTTGAGTTTTTTTTGTAATCAAGAAAATTTTGCTACAATATTTTATGGAATGAAAAAGAAAAATCTACATTCGAAACGAAGCAATTAAGTTTCGAACATAATTTTAAAAGTATGTTCAATAGAAGACTAAATTGAGTATTCATGTATTTAAACATTAGAAAGATAATTTAGTGTATAGAAGTCATAGTTAAAATGCTAACATTTTTTTGTCGGAATAATAAAACTATATTTAGAGCCATTGAACCTAACACAGTAATTTCCCTTTACTTTCCTTCGCCATTCCGAAATCTCCAGCTATTTCGAGCCTGATGACAAATTATTTTAAATTTTTGCTCAGTAAAGTTTAAATTTTCCTTCCTTCCGGTTGCAAGAAATTTCATTGTTCATGTTTAAATTTTTTTTCTGACCAATTTTTTCACTGGGATATTTTGCATACAATTTATTTGCTACAACAAATATTTGCTTATGTAAATTTTTTATCTAAATTTCATGTAAGTAAATAAATATACAAAAAATTACCTTTATAAATGTACTTATTGTTATGGATATTTAAACTAAAGAACCATTTGACAATATCTGATACATGGATATCTCTAATTTTTTTTCCATAGAATATTTTAAAATATGTATGTATTTTTTGCTCTATAAATCTAAACTACAAATATCGAAATTTGTTTGTTTTAAATGTTAAAATAATAGTTTCTATTTAAATATGCACTTTGTTGACTTTAATTTTTCTACCTTTAGCAATTTATTTATTTGTTTTTCCTTAAATATGTAAAATATTAGAAAATTTACTCTCTAGTCTTTAATTAGTTTTAACAAAATTTAAGTGTTTTTCTATATTTGTTGGCTTTTTAATTAAATCCTTTATTACTAAATGAGAAAATAATGAAGCAGACTTTGAACAATACACTGGCAGAAAAATGTGGGTATAACTTTAATAAAAATTTGTGAAAAGACAAAGCAATATACGTATATATATCGACAAAATTTTACTAAAGAAAATTTTGATTCAAAATTTTACTATAGAAATTTTTATACAAAATTTAACTAAAGGAAATTTTCATCAAAAATTTGGCTTTGGAAAATTTTGATACAAAATTCAATTTTTACAAATTTTAATACAAAATTTTACTACTGAAAATTTTGATTTTTCCGTAGAAAATTTTGATTCAAAATTTTTTTAATAAAAATATTGATACAAAATTTTACTAAAGAAAATTTTGGTACAAAATTTTACTACAGAAAATTTTGTTACAAAATTTTCCTATACAAAATTTTGATAAAACATTTTCCCATAGAAAATTTTGATGCAAAATTTTATTATAGAAAATTTTGATACAAAATTTTACTTTAGAATTTTTTTTACAAAATTTTACTATAGATAATTTTGATACAAAATTTTACTAAAGAATATTTTGATACAAAATTTTATTACAGAAAATTTTGATACAAAATTTTGCTAAAGAAAATTTAGATACACAAATTTGCTATCGAAAATTTTGATGCAAAATATTACTATAGAAAATTTTGATACAAAATTTTACTTTAGAAAATTTTGATAAAAATTTTTACTATGGACAATTTTGATATAAAAATTTACTCTAGAAAATTTTGCTATAGAAAAATGTGGCACAAAATTTTACTATAGAAAATTTTGATACAAAATTTTACTAAAGTAAATTTTGATAGACAATTTTACTAAAGAAAATTTTGATAGACAATTTTACTATAATTGTGATAAAAAATTTACTATAGAAATGTTGATACAAAAATTTTTTATAGAAATTTTTGATACAAAATTTTACTATAACAAATTTGATACAAAAGTTTACTATAAAAAATTTTGATACAAAATTTCATTGTAAAAAATTTTGATACAAAATTTTACTATAAAAAATTTTGATACAAAATTTTACTATAAAAAATTTTGATACAAAATTTTACCATAAAAAATTTTGATACAAAATTTTACTAAAGAAAATTTTAATAGACAATTTTAAGGCAAATTTTTATAAAGAAAAATTTACTATAGAAAATGTTGATACAAAAATTTTTTATAGAAAATTTTGATACAAAATTTTACTATAAAAAATGTTTATACATAATTTTACTATCGAAAATTTTGATACAAAATTTTGTTACAAAAAATTTGATACAAAATTTTACTATAAAAAATTTGGTACAAGATTTTACTATAGAAAATTGTATTATAGAACATTTTGATATAAAATTTTGATTTAGAAAATTTGGATACAAAATTTCACTACACAAAATTTTAATATATAATTTTCATACAGAAAATTTTGATACAAAATGTTACTATTAAAAACTTTCATGCAAAATTTTACTCTAGAAAATTTTGATACAAAATTTTCTTATAGAGAATTTTGATACAAAATCTTAGTACAAAATTTTACAAGAAAAATTTTGATCCAAAATTTTGCTATAAAAAATTTTAATACAAAATTTTATTATCGAAAGTTTTGATACAAAATTTTACTCTAGAAAATTTGGATACAAATTTTACTTGAGAAAATTTTGATACAAATTTTTTTTTTATAGAAAATTTTGATACAAATTTTTTTTTTTGTAGAAAATTTTGATATAAAGAATTTTTATAGAAAATTTTGATAAAAAATTTTACTATGGAAAATTTTTATACAATATTTTACTTTCAAAAATTTTGATACAATATTTTCCTATAGAAAATTTTGATACAAAATTTTACTTAAGGAATTTTCGATTCAAAATTTTACTATAGAACATTTTGGTAACATAATTTTTTCTCGAAATATTTTTCTACTAAACATTTATTTTTCTTTAAAAAATTTTGTCAAAAAGAGTTTGAAGCAAAAATTCTATTAGAAATTTTGAGACAAAAAAATTCTATTTAAATTTTAAAATAAAAAAATTTCTATTGAAATTTTTTTGCTAAAATCACTCTATAAAAAATTTGTTAAAAATTTTTTTCTAAAAATATTTTGTTATAAAAAATTCCGTTGTGAAATTTTTTCTATATAAAATTTCATATAAAAATTTTCTGTATAACAATTTTTTATAAAAATTTTCTGTATAATAATTTTTTTATAAAAGATTTTATTCATTAATTTTCTATAGAAGATTAAACAATTTTTCTATAGAAAATTTTAGTTAACAATTTTTCTATAGAAAATTTCATATAAAAAATTTTCTAAAGAAAATTTCATATAAAAACTTTTCTATAGAACATTTGATATAAAAACTTTTCAATAGAAAATTTCATATAAAAACTTTTCTATACAAAATTTCATATAAAAACTTTTCTATAAAATATTTCATATAAAAAATTTTCTATAGAAAATTTCATATAAAAACTTTTCTATAGAACATTTCATATAAAAAATTTTCTATAGAAAATTTCATATAAAAACTTTTCTATAGAAAATTTTATATATAAATTTTTTTATAGAAAATTTTATATAAAAATTTTTCTATAGAAAATTTTATATAAAAAAATTTTTCTTTAGAAAATTTTATATAAATAATTTTCTATAGAAAATTTTATATAAAGATTTTCTACAGAAAATTTCATATAAAAATTTTTCTATAGAAAATTTTATACAAAAATTTTTCTATAGAAAATTTTGTATGAAAATTTTTCAATAGAAAATTTTATATAAAAAATTTTTTATAGAAAATTTTATATAAAAATTTTTCTATAGAAAATTTTATATAAAAATTTTTCTATAGAAAATTTTATTAAAAAATTTTTCTACAGAAAATTTTATATTAAAAATTTCTATAGAAAATTTGATATAAAAATTTTTCTATAGAAAATTTTACATAAAAATTTTTGTATAGAAAATTTTATATAAAAATGTTTGCATAGAAAATTTTATATAAATATTTTTGTATAGAAAATTTTATATAAAAATGTTTCTATAGAAAATTTTATAAACAATTTTTTCTATAAAAAATTTTATATAAAAATTTTTCAATAGAAAATTTTATATACAAATTTTTCTTTAGAAAATTTTATATCAAAATGTTTCTATAGAAAATTTTACATAAATAGAAAATTTCATATAAAAAATTCTCTATAGAAAATTTCATATAAAATATTTTCTATAGAAAATGTCACATAAAAACTTTTCAATAAAACATTTCATATAAAAAATTTTCTATACAAAATTTCATATAAAAATTTTTCTATAGAAAATTTTATATAAAAATTTTTCTATAGAAAATTTTATATAAAAATTTTTCTATAGAAAATTTTATAAAAAAAATTGTTCTGTTAAAATTATGATATATTATGATGAAAATTTTGATAAAAATTTTTACTATGGACAATTTTGATATAAAAATTTACTCTAGAAAATTTTGCTATAGAAAAATGTGGCACAAAATTTTACTATAGAAAATTTTGATACAAAATTTTACTAAAGTAAATTTTGATAGACAATTTTACTAAAGAAAATTTTGATAGACAATTTTACTATAATTGTGATAAAAAATTTACTATAGAAATGTTGATATGTATTATAGAACATTTTGATATAAAATTTTGATTTAGAAAATTTGGATACAAAATTTCACTACACAAAATTTTAATATATAATTTTCATACAGAAAATTTTGATACAAAATGTTACTATTAAAAACTTTCATGCAAAATTTTACTCTAGAAAATTTTGATACAAAATTTTCTTATAGAGAATTTTGATACAAAATCTTAGTACAAAATTTTACAAGAAAAATTTTGATCCAAAATTTTGCTATAAAAAATTTTAATACAAAATTTTATTATCGAAAGTTTTGATACAAAATTTTACTCTAGAAAATTTGGATACAAATTTTACTTGAGAAAATTTTGATACAAATTTTTTTTTTATAGAAAATTTTGATACAAATTTTTTTTTTTGTAGAAAATTTTGATATAAAGAATTTTTATAGAAAATTTTGATAAAAAATTTTACTATGGAAAATTTTTATACAATATTTTACTTTCAAAAATTTTGATACAATATTTTCCTATAGAAAATTTTGATACAAAATTTTACTTAAGGAATTTTCGATTCAAAATTTTACTATAGAACATTTTGGTAACATAATTTTTTCTCGAAATATTTTTCTACTAAACATTTATTTTTCTTTAAAAAATTTTGTCAAAAAGAGTTTGAAGCAAAAATTCTATTAGAAATTTTGAGACAAAAAAATTCTATTTAAATTTTAAAATAAAAAAATTTCTATTGAAATTTTTTTGCTAAAATCACTCTATAAAAAATTTGTTAAAAATTTTTTTCTAAAAATATTTTGTTATAAAAAATTCCGTTGTGAAATTTTTTCTATATAAAATTTCATATAAAAATTTTCTGTATAACAATTTTTTATAAAAATTTTCTGTATAATAATTTTTTTATAAAAGATTTTATTCATTAATTTTCTATAGAAGATTAAACAATTTTTCTATAGAAAATTTTAGTTAACAATTTTTCTATAGAAAATTTCATATAAAAAATTTTCTAAAGAAAATTTCATATAAAAACTTTTCTATAGAACATTTGATATAAAAACTTTTCAATAGAAAATTTCATATAAAAACTTTTCTATACAAAATTTCATATAAAAACTTTTCTATAAAATATTTCATATAAAAAATTTTCTATAGAAAATTTCATATAAAAACTTTTCTATAGAACATTTCATATAAAAAATTTTCTATAGAAAATTTCATATAAAAACTTTTCTATAGAAAATTTTATATATAAATTTTTTTATAGAAAATTTTATATAAAAATTTTTCTATAGAAAATTTTATATAAAAAAATTTTTCTTTAGAAAATTTTATATAAATAATTTTCTATAGAAAATTTTATATAAAGATTTTCTACAGAAAATTTCATATAAAAATTTTTCTATAGAAAATTTTATACAAAAATTTTTCTATAGAAAATTTTGTATGAAAATTTTTCAATAGAAAATTTTATATAAAAAATTTTTTATAGAAAATTTTATATAAAAATTTTTCTATAGAAAATTTTATATAAAAATTTTTCTATAGAAAATTTTATTAAAAAATTTTTCTACAGAAAATTTTATATTAAAAATTTCTATAGAAAATTTGATATAAAAATTTTTCTATAGAAAATTTTACATAAAAATTTTTGTATAGAAAATTTTATATAAAAATGTTTGCATAGAAAATTTTATATAAATATTTTTGTATAGAAAATTTTATATAAAAATGTTTCTATAGAAAATTTTATAAACAATTTTTTCTATAAAAAATTTTATATAAAAATTTTTCAATAGAAAATTTTATATACAAATTTTTCTTTAGAAAATTTTATATCAAAATGTTTCTATAGAAAATTTTACATAAATAGAAAATTTCATATAAAAAATTCTCTATAGAAAATTTCATATAAAATATTTTCTATAGAAAATGTCACATAAAAACTTTTCAATAAAACATTTCATATAAAAAATTTTCTATACAAAATTTCATATAAAAATTTTTCTATAGAAAATTTTATATAAAAATTTTTCTATAGAAAATTTTATATAAAAATTTTTCTATAGAAAATTTTATAAAAAAAATTGTTCTGTTAAAATTATGATATATTATGATGACTTGTATGTATTTAAAAAAATTATGACAGAATTTTTTTTTTATTGAAAAATACAAATATTTTTGTATAGAAAACTTTAAAAAAAAAATATTATCGAATATTTTGTTGACAAAGTTTTTCTATACAAAACGTAAAATTTTTTTAATAAAATTTTTTTGTTTCAAAATTTTTCTTTTCAAAATTTTGCTATAAAATTTTTTTTTTGATGAATATATTTTCATATAAAAATTTTTCAAAAGAAAATTTTGTATTAAATTCCGACACAATCAAGTACGTTTGTATAGAAAATTTTGATACAAAAATTTTCTATTAAAAATTTTGATACAAAAATTTTCTATTAAAAATTTTGAAATTTTCAGAATAAAAAAGTGAACTTTTATATAAATAAAAAATTTTTTTACAAAAATTTTTCTATTGAAATTTTTGTTAAAAAAAAACTAAAATTTTATTTGTTTGTGGAAAATTTGTTAATAAAATAGAGTTATTAAAAATTTTAATAAATAAATTGTTTTATGCAAAGTTTTGATACAAAAGTTTCGTTATGAAAATGTTTATAAAGAGACAAAATTTTGTATTTTTTATTTAAAAATGTAAATTTTCTTTCGCTTTTTCTCTTTAAACCAATTTAAGTTATTTTATAGTATTTAAGCCATTTTATAGTATTTAGTATAAAGTATTTAGACAAAACTAAACCACTCTAAATGTCTACTAAGAGCCACACACCCAAATTACATTTCAAAAAAATATCTAATTCATTTTAAACTCATCATCATCAAGAAAAAAAAATATTTAAAATCATTTGGACCATGTTATAAAAATAAAATAAAAACTTATAAAAGTTTATAAGTATTTACACATAAATGATGATGCTCCTCTTCCTTTTAACAAACAAATTTTAAAAAATTAATATAAAAAAACAACAAGAAAATTCTAAACCAAACAAATAATAAAACAGAAGCAACAGCAAATACTAGAGAAAATAGTAAAAAATTAAAATAGACATAAATACTTACATGGAAAAGCTTTTATCTTTATTTTAGCTCTATCTCTATTGCGTTGGAAAATGTTGTCCCGAAATGAATATAAAAAATTTATAAACTAAAACAAAATTTGTGAGCAGAAACTAAAAATGATATTAAAAACTGTAAAACGAAGAAAAAGAACAAATTTTTAACGATACAGATTCAAAAGATGTCTGTATTAACAAATCTGAAAAATGTTACAAAAAAAAAGTAGTAAAAATGGGTAAAAATAACTAGATAGTACCAACTTTACTACTTATGTAGTTTATGGCTGAATAATTCTAGCACAGAAGAGCAACTGTTTAGATATGCAAAACACAGTAGGTGGAATTCAGAGTCAAACAGGTTAGAACTTTTTGAGATATTTCTAAAAATAATAGAAACAAGTAAGAGTGTTATATTCGGCTGTGCCGAATCTTATATACCCACCATCAAGTTGTGTTAAATTTTGAAATATATCTCATATATCTACGAGGTTGCGGCAAATTCAAAATGTGCACCAAATTGGTGCGTAAGTGTGTAAGTGATTTCCCTAGTATTTATTTACTTTGAAAAAATTCGTTATCGTAAACGGCTATGGTTTTACATTAATTAGTTGTTAAATACTTTTCGTTTAGCTTAATATTTAGTTAGGATAAAGAATTTAATAGTAATACGACAGGTCCATATATTTTGTTAGGAGTTCCTAATGCATCTACCATCTACATAATATTAATATGCTGCTTGTACCTCCGAATCCTTTTGATTGTAGATACAAAAAAGGGGATGTAATATATATATAAGAATCATAGCCAAATGTTGACCGATTGTAACAAAATTTCACACACTGACTGGTACTTATATAAAGCTTATTTTAGCAAAATTTAGTGACAACAGCTAACACAGTTTCTATTTTAATAGCTTTTAACTGGTCCTTGCTAAATATCTTTTGGTTTCCGGGAGTGTTTTTTATATGAAAGCTACAGTCAAATATGGACCAATTCCTATAAAATTTGATATACTGTCCAATAGTTACATAAAACTTCTCTATTATAAATTTAGTCATCATAGCTATTACAATTGTACTCAATTTATCAGCATTCCTGTGTTTCCCGGGGCAGGGTTATATGGGAGCTCTAACTAAATGTGATCCGATTTCACCCATTTTCAGCACACAACTTTTGTTATATATCAAAAATACTTTTGTAAAATTTTGTCTCTCTAGCTTTTGTAGTTAAGGGGCTGTCGCGATTTTATCTGACGGACAGGCGGACATAAACAACCTTTTATGTATTTTTGTGTTTTTTTAAGTTTTTAATATGGGAGCTATGGTCAAATAGTAACCGATTGTTACAAAATTTTGCACACTGGCTGGCATTTACATAGGACTTCCTTTTGCAAAATTTTGCTGCTGTAGCCCTTTTCGTTAAGGCTCTATCGCGCTTTTATCTGACGGACAGACGGACATAAACCCCCTTTTCTTTTTGTGTTTGCATAAGTTTTTGATATGGGAGCTATGGTCAAATGGTGACCGATTATGACAAAATTTTGCACACTAGTTGGCATTAACATAAGACCTCCTCGTACTAAATTTAGTGGTTATATCTGTTATAGTTTTAGATTTATTGGCATTTAGGTATATTTTAGGTGAAATTTTGGCTGTTTCCGTAAGTTTTTTGTATGGGAGCTATGACTAAATGTTAACCGATTTTGATTATATGCTGCCTAGGGCTTATACAGAACTTCTATATACCAAATTTTATGATCATAGCTATTATAGTTTGTTATTTATTAGCATTTAAGCGATTAGCGTAGGCGAGGTTATACGGGAGCTATGGTGAAATGTTAACCGATTTTGCCAAATTTCAATACCAAAATTTTCTCATAGATGAAGAATGTTTTTACTGAGTTTCAAGGAGCTAGCTCCTTTCGTTTAGGCGTTATCGTGATTTCAACAGACAGACAGACAGACGGACAGACAGACAGACAGACAGACAGACAGACAGACAGACAGACAGACAGACAGACAGACAGACAGACAGACAGACAGACAGACAGACAGACAGACAGACAGACAGACAGACAGACAGGCAGACAGACAGACAGACAGACAGACAGACGGAGCCTTAGAATTTCATAAGGATTCAGAATATATATCGTTTTTGATTTTTGAGCCAATATTAAGGAAATTACAAACGGAATGACAATCTCAATATACCCCCCGTTCTTTTTGATGGTGGGTATAAAAAAAAAACAGGATTAACATTTGCGTAGTAGTAGTAGTGGTAACAATTTGTTAGACGTTTCGTTTAGGTTAAAAATAAAATTTATTTTGTTTAATTAAAAAACGAAAAAGATAAGCTATCAAATAAGTAAAACATACAAGGATGTGGTCGACTATATTAACTTGCTATTATAGAAAACTCTTCCTATCATAACCCATTGTGCAGCTTTTCTTAATTAGAAAACAGTTTTTCTTTTTCATAACTTCTGGGTAAATTCTATAATTTTAAAAGTATTTTTAAATTATTATAACCCCAAAGAAGAAGTCCTACTGTTTTGGCCAGTCTTTTTTTATCACTTAAAAAATTAAAGAAAAACTACTGGAAAAGGCATGTGTTTTCATATTTTACTATTACAGTTATTAAGGAAATAGACCAAATAACTAAAAAAAAAAAAAAAAACAAAAAATAAAACGAAACAGATAAATGCAGAAAAAATAACTAAAATATTTATTATACAAAATGATATTTACGGTTAAAATGAAAAACCCAAAAGAGTGGCTTTAAAACTTTGTATATAGATAGAGCAAAAATAACATAAATGACTGTATTAAGTAAACTGGAGCCATACCACTAAAAACGAAAGACATAAGGAAGAAATGGCCTTAAAAGAAGTTGAAAAAAAAAATACCAAAAACTTTTAATAACTGGAGTAAAATCTTCATCACACATGTGGCGTTTAAAAACTTCAAAAAACAGATAAGAAATTTATATTGGTTTCTGCATTTTCCCTCGGCTTTTTTTTACAAGTCTTTTCGTTTTTTCTAATTATGACTTAAAAGCTTCTGAGCGCTACTGCTTTCAAGCGGGAATACCTGGGGTATCGTTTTAGATTTTGTGGTTTCTTCTGTGAGTGTTTAAAATGAAATTGATTTTGGTTTTAAATAGTAGACTATGTATATATGTATAAAATAATAGTGGTTTTGAATTGATATTGGAATCTTTAATTTAAGACACGCATGACTAATAAAAGAATCTTTTACGGAATTAATGATCATGTTGATAAATTTATGTAGAAAAGAAGATCACTGAGAAAAAAGCCAATCCAAAAGTAGTAACTTGTTTTAAATGAAAAGATATGTGAGTAGATTTTTTCATTATTGGGTATTCGAAAAAGTTTGGTTACAAACTAAAACACTTTTTTTTAATACTTAAGTACATGAAACGATCATTACTATACTCAATAGCACGGGTCGGCGTAAAGAGAAAAGATAAAAAAATAGTCGACAGAGTTGCCGTTTTTTTTATATTTTAACTAAAATAGGTATTTTTTTTCAATGTGTAGTTTCTTTTCTTATCAACAATTTTTCTGCAGAAAATTTTTTTATCAAAAATATTTCTATAAAAAATTTTCTTATCAAAAATTTTAGTATAGAAAATTTTTTTATCAAAAATTTTTCTGCAGAAAATTTTCTTTTTAAAAATTATTCTATAGAAAATTTTGTTATCGAAAATTTTTCTATAGAAAATTTTGTTATCGAAAATTTTTCTATAGAAAATTTTTTTATCAAAAATTTTTCTATAGAAAATTTTTTTATCAAAATTTTTTTATTAAAAAGTTTTCCTAGAGAAAATTTTTTTGATCAAAAATTTTTCTATAGAAAATTTTTTTATCAAAAAGTTTTCTATAGAAAATTTTTTTATCAAAAAGTTTTCTATAGAAAATTTTTTAATCAAAAATTTTTCTATAGACAATTTTTTATCACAACTTTTTCTAATTTATAATTTAATTTTTTTACAAAAATTTTTCTATAGAAAATTTTTTTATCAAAAATTTTTCTATAGATTTTTTTGTTTTTTTCAAAAATTTTTCTATAGAAAATTTTTTTATCAAAAATTTTTCTATAGGAAATTTTTTTATCAAAAATTTTTTCTAAAGAAAACTTTTTTATCAAAAATTTTTCTATAGAAAATTTGTTTATAAAAAATTTTTCTACAGAAAATTTTTTTATCAAAAAATTTTTCCACAGAAAATTTTTTTATCAAAAATTTTTTCATAGAAAATTTTTTTATCAAAAATTTTTGTATAGAAAATTTTTTTTATCAAAAATTTTTCTATAGAAAATTTTTTTATCAAAAATTTTTTTATAGAAAATTTTTTGTATCAAAAATTTTTTTATCAAAAATTTTTCTATAGAAAATTTTTCTACATAAAATTTTTTTATCAAAAATTTGTTATCCAAAATTTTTCTATAGAAAATTTGTTTATCAAAAATATTTCTATAGAAAATTTTTTTATTAAAAATTTTTCGACAGAAAATTTTTTTATCAAAAATTTTTTTATAGAAAATTTTTTTTACAAAAATTTTTCTATTTTTTTTATCAAAAATTTCTCTATAAAAAATTTTGTTATTAAAAATTTTTCCATAGAAAATTTTTTTATTAAAAATTTTTCCATAGAAATTTTTTTTTTTTAATTTTTCTATAGAAAATTTTTTTATCAAAAATTTTTCTGTAGAAAATTTTTTTTATCGAAAATTTTTTTATAGAAAATTTTTTATCAAAAATTTTTCTATAGAAAATTTTTTTATCAAAAATTTTTTATAGAAAACTTTTTTATCAAAAATTTTTCTATAGAAAACTTTTTTATCAAAAATTTTTCTATACAAAATTTTTCATCAAAAATTTTTCTATAAAAAAATTTTTATCAAAAATTTTTCTATAGAAAATTTTTTTATCAAAAATTTTTCTATGGAAAATTTTTTCATCAAAAATTTTTCCATATTTTTTTTATCAAAAATTTTTCCATATTTTTTTATAAAAAATTTTTCAATATTCTTTTTATAAAAAATTTTTCTTAGAAGATTTGAAAATTTTTTTGATATAAAAATATTTTTATCTAAAATTTTTTCAGAAAAATATTTTTATTAAAAAATTTTCTATAAAATATAATTTATATCGAAAAATTTTCCAAAGAAAAATATTTTTATTAAAAATTTTTCCATAAAAAATTTTTCGATCGAAAATATCTAAAAAAAATATAAAAATCTGAAACTGTTTACTATTTATTAGAATTTATTTTTGTTTTGAAAAAATATTCCCAATATTTACAAAAAAAATTCCAAAGGTTTACAAAAATAATAGTGTCGTGGCAACAATGTTCGAGATTATATTTCTTTGTTCTCTCGAACCATGTATTTTGTTGCTATAAATTGGATTTTGATTTGTTTCTTGCCTAATTTGTTTTTGTCTTTTCCTTAACAAAGCGGTACCAACCAACTCTATTAACATCCAAATTTCAACTGAATGATTTTAATACTCATTTGCACGAGTTTTATTAATGATCGTAGTATATACGAAAATTAAAAAAAAATCATCGGCTACTGGTGGTATGGTCTGCCTACTCCTGCACATATGTAAACGGGGCTAGAGGAATGTCAGCAGATTCCAGTTCATCTGGAATTTGTAATTTGTTCCACAGTTTCCTATTATATATGACTGTGACTCGAAAGTCACGCCAACATCAATTTATGTAATTATAAATGTCTATACAAAATAACCACAGCGCCCTCTATTGGATCTAAGCACTACACAATTAACACGCCGCCTATGTAAAAGAAAACTTTAGAATAAAAAGCTCTGAATATAATGCTCCCACACGACAAGATATGACACAACTTCACTTTTTCGCAAATAGACATGACTGAAAATTCCAGTGTTGAATTATATAAAAGCCTAATATCTCATTTCACTATCTTTTTTCTGAAAACCTCTTCTACAATGAACAAATATCCATTGCGCTCTATTAAGCTGAAGGTCTTTAGAGAAGGTTCTCAACCCAGAGTGTAGTCAATAGAGCCCGTGTGTAAAGTCTCAATTCTAAGGATTACACTATGGCCTTAACCCTTGTTCGACCATAGCAATAGTTCTCTGACTGCAACAGACATAGCAATTTATACACTAATTATATTCAGAGGCCGCAAATGTCTAATAAGTATGTCCAATAAAATGGTACTAAGCGCACCTTTGATATACAGATTTACCATTCGCTAGATCAAAGTCAATATAATATAAAGATATTGCACTTCATACATTGTTTTCTGTCAAAAGTGAAATTAAAGTCGATAAAGAGCAATGAAAAACGTATAAATGCACAAACAAACGTATGTTTGTTTGTGAGCACGTGTGTGTGCCTTAGCTTTCTTTCATTGGATAACCGGCTCCATTAGTTATTTCCAAATTATAGTAAAAGAATTATACTCTATTTTTATGGAATTTTTCAAAACGACCATACCGCAAATCAATATATGGAAGTGAAACATATTTATATTATAAAGTCTTTGGCTAGACTCTTTCGAGTATCTAGCGAAACAGATTTCAAAACAACTCCTTGTCCCAGTTCAATTTTTGTCCAATATCACTTTAAGGTATAGTAAAAAATTTAACTGATATGAAGATAATGTTAAAAAAATTAACTACTTTTTAAAAATATATGTATAACATTTTTCAAAATAATCCAATTTTTTTTAGTCTTCAACCAGATAAAGCTTAATTAGTCACCTTTCAAACAATCTATAGTGATCCCAAATGCCAATAATACTACCAAAGTTATTACATTTACAACAAGTTCTAACCAAACTTTTTTTAAACACCCAATATTTTTATAGTTATTGAGAAATTTTTAAATGACGAGTCTTAAAATAGATTCAAACTCGTATATTAGGTTAAAGCTTAAGGCGACATCATATTTAAAATAGCTATTAGATTAAATAGCCAAAGACTTAATTGCATTCTTTTAAGAGAATTTTTTTTAGTAGCTTCCTGGAGACACTGGCGACAGTTGATGGTCTAAGAAAATGTTATTATATTATTAACATTAATATTTTAAGAAGTTAATAGAAGTGTTATAGTTTAAGGCACAAAAGCTTTTTCATAAAAGCTAAGCAATATTTTACAACTTAGGATTAGAAAGCTTTATTATAACACTGGCATGTGCATTTCTAAAAAGGCTTAATAAAGCTTTGTCATAAAAGTTTTACCTGTTAGTACTAATTAAAAGATTAAAGCTCTTGGAAAGAAGTAATAAGACTTTAAAGCTATAATTAAATATGTATTGAAGGGATGAAGGTGTTAAGGTTTTCTAATGAAAGTTCTGCAATATTTTAGAACTTTGGACAAGAAAGCTTTATAATATTTCCGATATTTGTATTTTTATATTGTTCAAAGCTTTCAGCTCTTGGAAAGCAGAAATCAGAGCTTACTGATCAGTGCTTGACTGATCTGTTTTTAAAAGATTTTGAAACATGATATTAAAAGATTGCAAACGAAATTTAGTTTACAAGTTTAATTCTTTATATAGAAGAATCATTTAACTCTACTGGAAACATGTTAGACTCTTCTGATTCTTTGAAGCTTTGGGATTTTAAATACAAGTAACTCTTTTTTAAAATTATTTTGGTGTCTCTATTGACAATTGTAGAAAATGCAAAAAAAAGCTTTTAAACAATTTTTGTAAAAACAAAAAAAATAAATAACATATACAAATCGAAGTTTTTTAGGAAATTTAAATTTTTTTTTGGATACACTAAATTTTTAGGAATATAATGATATTTATTTACTGCTGCTGTTGCACAGTGGGTTTGAAAATTTAACATAGTAAAAAATTTTTTCAAAAGTTATTTGTTAAATTAAATTGTTTCCTTAAATTTGTTTATATTTTTAATATTTGTTTAATTTTTCTCTTTTTAGGTGAGTTTTCGCAAATAAACTTATTATTAATTGACTTATCTAGTAAGTAATTAAATCATTATTTAATCTTTATACAATAAATTTACGTAAACCTACTTTATTGGTCCAAATTTTGGAAAGGATTAGTAAAAACCTTTGTTGGTAAAATTATCCATTAAAAAAGATTATAATACGCTATTCGTTATTAATCAAGCTTGAAGGTTTTTATTTTTAATCCCAAAAGCTTTGTCGTTATTTTTAAATATATAATGAAAAGCTTAAAGCTTCAAAAAAGTTATTAAAGGTATTTTTTGTAAAGCTTTAACTTATTTCGCTAAAAATTCAGAAGTAATTAAAGCTTCACAAAGAAAGAGTTGTCTTCAATTACTTAAAGCTTTAAGCTCCTATTATGGAATTCAAGTTTTAAAGCTTCTTGGTAAAGGAGTTTTATTTAGCTTTTAAAAAGTTTTTATTATTTTTAGATAATTTAAAATAATTTTATGACTTCAACTAGAAATCTTTTATGAAAAACTGCAACGAGCTTTTTAATCAGAATACGTCATTGATTTAATAAATGGAAAGTTAATCTTATTTTTTGCATATAATATTAATTTTGCGATATTATACATAAATTAAAGCTTAAAACTTTTTACAAAAAAACAAAAAGCTTCACAAATTTTAGTATGCAATTTCATAAACATTCAATATTAAATTTTCTTTCGCCTAATCTTTTTAGATTCAATATTAACCTTCATGCTCAATACACATTTTACCTCAACGTACTTCACCTGAAATAACTTTCATTCTCGTCACATAATTTCGTTTTTTGAAAATCAAACAAATTTAATATTTAAGTCCCTGGAGGATGCTGATGCTGCTGCTGCTACTATTTTTTTTTTTTACTTAGAAACATATCATACAAGTACACAAAAGGAAAAAAAAATTAAACTTAATTATGTAAATATTCTTTCAAGCTCACGTACCAACCAATTTTCGTATTCATTCATATTTGTACAAACATTCATATTCATACGTACATACATACGTACATCCATTCATACTTTCATATTCATGCAATTTAATTTATAACCAAAAATTCCTAGAATTTACTGAAATACTTATACTGAAAGCAGCAGCAAAAGAAAAATATCTTCTAATAATTTTCAATTCAAATGAACTTTTTTCAGGTTTATAATCAAAATGAGAGTAAATTATTCTAATGGAAAATATTAACTTGAAATGGAAAAAGTTCACAAAAAACTCATAAAGAATAGAACAGTAAATAATATAAAGCTTTTAAAGTGTAATAAAAACTATAATTAGACGATTTTAATAAGATACAGCTGTTAACGATTTCAAAATGAGCTTTTGCTTTTGTCAAAGCTTAATAAGGTTAAATAAGATATGAATGTATTAACTAGAATTTAAAAAAAAATATTTAAATTTTAAATTAAATTATTTACATTGAAAGCTTTGAAAGCTTTCGGAAAACTAAATATGTTTCTTTAAATAATATCACTAACAAAATAAAGCTTTTAATAATAATACTAATCAGTTACCCATTATTTGGTATACTTACATTGTACTTGTCAAAAGTCTGCCAATTATCTTAGAACTTTGGGATTAGACGTAACTTAAAAAAAAAGTTTATTATACCCTTCACCAATAGGTGAAAGGGTATTATAAGTTTGTGATTCCGTTTGTAATTTTTTTATTAGTGATCGTAGACCCCATAAAAATTATACCGATCGACTCAGAATCGGGAGGAGAATCGATTAAGCGATGTCCGTCTGTCTGTCTGTCTGTCTGTCTGTCCGTCCGTCTGTCTGTCTGTCTGTTGAAATCAAGTTTCTGAAGCCCCTGGAGGATGGACTTACATAAATTATATATCAGATTTTAGGAAATTCTCCCGCAATGAACGCTATTAAATTTCATTAAAATCGGTTTATAAACACCGAAAATATCGAAAAAATACCAAAAATTAGACGAAAATTTGAAAATTTTTGATTGAAACACACTTTTAAATAACAAGAGAAAAAATATACTCCTGGTGTACATGTGATAATATGTTATATATCAGATTGTGGGAAATATTTTCCCAAAGCACTCTGTAACATTTTATCAAAATCGGTCCATAAACAACTGAGATATCGCCAAAACACTGAATTTGATGTATCGCAAATTGCCCAAAGTATACATTAGAGAATGTTTGTTGAAAAAATTAAATGCAGAAATAGGAAAAACTATCCTCCTTTAGTACGGACCTACATAAATTTTATATCATATTTTAGGAAATTCCCCCACCAAGCACGTTATTAAATTTTATCAAAAGCGGTCTATAAACAATTGAGATATCGCCATAACACTACATTTGATGTACAGCAAATTGCCCAAAGTACGTGTCTAAGAAATTTTGTTTACATTTCGTAAGTATTGTTTCAGCGATATCTCAGGTGTTTATGGACCGATTGTGATGAAATTTGACATCGTTCTTTATGGGAGGATTTTCTAAAATCTGATATATATACTCCACAAATCTGATTATGAATACCATTCAAATTGTACCGATCAACTCAGAATCGGCACAAGAATCGATTTCGCGACCTCCGTCCGTCTGTCCGTCCGTCTGTTTGTTTGCCCGTCCGTCCGTCTGTTTGTTTATCCGTCCGTCTACATGTCCGTCCGTCTACCTGTCTGTCCTTTTTGCTGTTGTAGTCAAGTTTTTGGAGCTCCTGTTTTGTCGATATCTCAGATGTTTATTTTGATGAAGTTTAATAGCGTCCTTCGCAGGGGATTATCTAAATCCTGATGCATTCTGTAATTTGTGGTAGATATAATTTAGCGTTTAAGCGATGGTGTTTTGATCGACAATGTTGAAATTCAGGGTGGGACAATTCAGGAGCTCCACAAATCTGGTTTTAGCAGACAGACACACTGCATTTATCTTAATTTTGTGTCTGACTTTTGAACATTATGATAACATTTGAGAATGTATTATATATCAAATAATAGGTAATCTTCCTAGGAAGTACAAAAATGCAGCTAATTACATGATATCCGTTCAAAACCTACATATGTATGTAAGTATCTCACATATCAACAAAAATTTAAATTTTTTAATTGCAATTGGGAGAAATCCGTTCACGTTTGACAATTGATCCTGTATAACTTCGCCTAAGGCAATCTCTTAGTAGCTAATAAATGACAAATTATAATAGATTCGATGATGACATTTAGTATAAAGACGTTGTACAATATTGATATTCAGGACAATAGCGCCTAAAATAAACTTTCTAGAGGGACAACATTTGACAAAAGTATTTCTGATCTCTTGAAAAGTTCGATATTGAAAATGGGCGAGCTCTATTCACATTTAGTGAAATCTCCCATATAAACCCGACCGGGAATCGATTTAATGCTGATAAATTAAATCACATTAAAATTGCACAAAGAACTAGAGCAAAACTTTCCAAACATCCATCGGACAGATCGAAAGAACTATACATCCCAAATATTATTGATGAAGTGTTCATTTTAATTAATTAACTAACTTCAAATTAATAAGTAAACTTTTCCGACAAAGCTGATAACCATCCATTCAAAAGCTATATATTTCACGTATGTATCTAAAACTAAGAGTGTATACCCTAAAATTTTAAGGCTTGTATACATTGACAATCATTGTTAAAGCTTTGACCTAAATCAGTCCGCTAACTTCAGAGTTTTACATAACTAATCAAGAACTTTTACTAGTTGGATAATTCGTACGAATTAAAGTGCACAACCCTCACTGGGCACAGCGTTTTTGGGTTCCATGTCAGAATACTTAAACTTTATCAAATCGATGTGCTATTGCAAATCTAAGGGCATCTACATTTTGAAGCATCTTTTCTGCATGGTTTATCTGGTCTATCGAACTTTATTAAATGTTCGTAAAATATGTGTCTATTTTATTTCGAAGCTACTGGCTGGCTTAAATATGCATTCTCTACTTGTAGTCTAGTAATCATTATCTTTCACAAAGGGACCACTTTACAACCCAAGTGAAGCTTCCCTAGACATCAGCCACCTGCCCAACCTAACCTTTGGGTGCATAACTATTCTAGATGATGACGCCACCGAAAAGGTTTTCGTTTTCCGACTCTTAATTTTAAAGACTCTTTGCATATAATACTAGTATAACCAAATATTGCTACGAATTACATTAAGTACTTTTGGAACACCATTGGTGAAGGGTATCCAAGATTCGGCAAAACCGAATATACCACTCTCACTTGTTTTTTATTTGGCAATCAAAAGCTCACATTTTGTTAAAAACGATGATAGTTAAGAAACATTTGAAATGATCGAGGCTTAATCTGAATTTGGGGTTTTAATATATAAATATAGATATTTGGTAAAAAAGGGTGTTTCACAAATCTAGTTTTGATAGGCTTATAAACATCATGAAAAAGTTTTAATTTTTGTAAATTATAACAAAGTTTAAGTAAGCTTTTATGATGATACAAATTAAGTATGCTTTTTAGATCATTATTATTAAAACATCAACTCTTTGTCATAACAATTTAGTAAAATCTTATGTAACTTTTAAATATATCATAAATAATCATTTAAGAATTCTGTTGCTATTGAAAGCTTTTTATATTTCAACGAACTGATTAACTGATTACAAGCTTTAAAAATGTAGTAGAAAACTTTGATAATCTTGATCCTATTGTACTTTTGTGACCTTTTTAGGTAAACACTAATAAACTTAAGTGCTTGTAAGAACCTGTTGTAAACAAGAGCTTTTTTGTTCAGAAAGTTTCTAGCGATTTCATCGAATTTTACTGATAGTCACAATGAAAGCTCTTATAAGTAAAACTTATGCGTAAAGCTGATTATATCAGTTTCTTAAAGAAAGCTCGACTGTTGTTAGTTTTAATTAATCTTAATGGATTTATGACTTTTATCTAAAGCTCTCAGAAAAATAAGTGCTTCATGATCTTATTAATCCGTCATGATCATCATAAACCATTTCATTTAAAAAATCTAAGGAAACGGGTAGCTTTTATTAGGAAAAATTAAACGTAATAAGAATACGACCTTATTTTACTCAAAAGCTCTCACTTACCAAAATTAAAAAGCTTCTGTTAAAATCTATTTCTAACTGAAAGTTCAACCTTTGTAAGTATAAAATAATCTTAATAAAGCTTTCACCTTACTTTTATCTAAAGCTCTCTGGAAAATAAATGATAAAAGAGGTGATTAATTTATCATTATCAGAGGTCGGCACAAAGAGTTTTTTATAATTTAAAATAGGTATTTTTCAATGTGTAGTTCTGATGTTTAAAAAAAGCTTTCTAATCTATTTTCTTAATATTTTAATCAAACATTTTTCTATAGAGAATTTTTTAATAAAAAATTTTTCTATAGAAAATTTTTTTATCAAACATGTTTCTATATAAATTTTTTTAATCTAAATTTTTCTATAGGAAATTTGTTTATCAAAATTTTTTCTATTGAAAATATTTTCGATCAAACATTTTTCTATAGAATTTTTCTATAGAAAAATTTTTCTATAGAAAATTTTTTTATCAACAATTATATAGAAAAAAAAAATTTTTCTATAGAAAATTTTTTTATCAAAAATTTTTTATAGAAAATTTTTTTATCAAAAATTTTTCTATAGAAAATTTTTTTATCAAAAATTTTTCTATAGAAAATTTTTTTATCAAAAATTTTTCTATAGAAAAAAAAGGAACATTTTTTTATCAAAAACTTTTCTTTAGAAAATTTTTTTATCAAAAACTTTTCTATAGAAAAATTTTTATCAAAAATTTTTCTATAGAAATTTTTTTTATCAAAAACTTTTCTATAGAAAATTTTTTTATCAAAAACTTTTCTATAGAAAATTTTTTATCAAAAATTTTAGTATAGAAAATTTTTTTATCAAAAATTTTTCTATAGAAAATTTTTTTATCAAAAATTTTTCTATAGAACATTTTTTTATCAAAAATTTTTCTATAGAAAAAAAAGGAACATTTTTTTATCAAAAATTTTTCTATAGAAATTTTTTTTATCAAAAACTTTTCTATAGAAAATTTTTTTATCAAAAACTTTTCTATAGAAAATTTTTTATCAAAAATTTTAGTATAGAAAATTTTTTTATCAAAAATTTTTCTATAGAAAATTTTTTTATCAAAAATTTTTCTATAGAACATTTTTTTATCAAAAATTTTTCTATAGAAAATTTTTTTATCAAAAACTTTTCTATAGAAAATATTTTTATCAAAAATTTTTGTATAGAAAATTTTTTTATCAACAATTTTTCTTTAGAAAAGAAAATGTTATTAAAATAAATTTTTTTGAGAAAATTTTTGGTTAGAAAAATATTGTTTTTAAATTTTTACAGAAAAAGTGGAAAAACTTACCAAAGAAACATTTTTTTATCATAAATTTTTCTATAAAAAACGTTTGTATCGAAAATATATAAAAAAAATAGTTTTTTTATCTAAAAAAATATATAAAGCTTTCAATAAGCGAATACATAAAAAAATATGTTATGTAAAAAGCTTTTTTGATTTAAAGCTTGCAAACTTATGAAAAGCTTGAAGTTGATAAACAAAAATTTTATCAAATGAATTCTTTATCAGTTTTAAGCGTTTTTGTTAAAGAAGTCAAAATAAAAATAAAATTGATTTTGAAAGTTTACTTTATTTCAGAAAGCTCTTTCTTGTCAATAAAACTGAAAACTAAATGAAAACTGGATGATGTATAATATATAATCATAAAAAGCTATATCATATGACTAAACTAAAGCTTTAAAACATATATCTGATGTGACTTAATGAAAGCTTTACAAATAATTATTAAAAACTATTGCAATAAAGCATCTGTCGATAGTTGTGTATATTTCAGAAAGCTCTTTCATTAATTTATGAAGTTTTTCAGGCAATAAACCTTTTAACTTATAATGCTTGGACAAGTTTAAGCAATATCCTGATTCAGTGTAGAGTGCACTCTTATCTCTATATCAATTTTAGCAACAATCCAAATAAAATGAAAAAAAAAATCAAACAAAAATATTTAAAAAATTAATATGTTTCTCCCCCTACCATAAACATAAAAATCCCTGAAGGTATAATTTTCAGAAATACCGAAAAACAAGAGCAAAAAAAAAAGGAAAAGGAAAGTAAAATTAATAATGGTGAAATGTAAGCATTAGATCATGAAATGGGGAAAATGGAAAATAAAGTATATATTACAAACATACACATACAATTCCTTAAAATTTCAATGAAAAACAAATAAAGCTCCCACTCAAAAACAGGGATACAAATTTTTTTGAATATTTTTTTTTTCACTTCTTCAAATAGAAACAATAGCTAAAGGAAAATATACCAAAAAAAAAAAACACAGAGAAAGAAGAATATAATCTGCACCATATACATATAAGATAAAAATCTGTTTTTGATGCATCTTTAATTCAAGGAAAGAGCAAAAATTTTTATTAAAACAGGACTTTTTGAAAGCTTTTAAAAGGAATGAAAATGGAAATATACACAGAAAATGGAAACAAATGTTGAAAAAAGTGGCAGTTGGACAGTAACAAAGAAAAGTTTATCTTTTTTAAGAAATACTTATGTTATATTAATACAGAATAACTTGAGAATGAGTTTGGAGTTAAGAAATGAAAAGACTTTTACTAAATTAAATTCAAAAATTATAAGGTAAAAATAAGTTTTAATAGATTTTTTTTTTGAGCAAAAAAAATTGCACAAACTTTTAATTGAAAAAGTCCTAAACAAAATGAAATATGGTAAGGAAATAAAAATTATAAACAAATTTTAGATTAAATTTAAAGAAAATCTTTAGAATATCAAAAATAAGTTTTTAAATATTTAGAAATTTAAACAAAATCTTTAGAATGTCAAAAATAAGTTTAAATTTTTTACAGTTTTTAAATATTTAGAAACTTTCCTAGATAAAGAAATCATGAATTTCAATTAAAGTTTTTTAAGAAAACTTTTTCTTAAGCTTATGAAATTTTTACATTTCAAAGTTTTGGATTGTGTTGAAGTTAAAGCTTCTTCAACTCCTAAACTTAAGAAGTTTTTGAATTTAAATTAACATTTTTAAAACAGATATTTCGTTTATATTCAACTAAAAGTTTCTTTACTAAAATTTTAAAACTGAGGTAGATTTAAATTTAAATTAAAGCCTTTTAAAAAAATGTTAACGATTTTTAAGTTTTCCGAATTATTTACTATATAAAGCTTTTATTGAATTTCTTGCAAACTTTTTTTTTTTACTTTTTGGCGATGTTAATCTTAAGAACAAATCCTTTGTTTCTAACGTTTTAAATTAAAAGCTATTTCTAAAAGTAAAAGCAATTGTCATTGACGAATTTGACATTAAGACCAAGTATAAATATCAAAAGCTTTAATTATATAAATTATGTGGATCTCGAGAACTAAATTTTTTATGCCTTAAACTTCAAAAACGAGTTATTTAATGTTTTGTTAAGACTTTTCCTCATCAACATTTTTTTTAGATATTTTTTAAAAGCTTTTAAACGATTTTTCTTATCTTCACCTCAAGCTCTCAACACCAATGAGAATTAACTTACACTTACATGTCAACTTGAAGACTCTTATCTTTGGATATTATTTCAAAGCTTCAAACAAACAAATTTTAAAAGCTTTTGTATAATAAAATAGTCACAATTGTAAAGCTTTACAAATTTTTAGTCTTTCAAATAATGCAATTCAGCTTCAAGCTTTAAAAACGTTAAATAATTTTAGATTAATTTATAAAATAGCATCTTAAGTTTTTCCAAAACTTTATATTAAATGCTCTAAAGCTCTAAAGTTGTAAACTATTAGCTCAAAGCTTGTAAGTTTTTCTATTAAAGAGTTAAAAGAAATATACATACGTGTTCTTCCATATTATCTTTGTAATTTGCCCAAAGCTTTGGTAATACAAAATAATAAAGCTTTCTTTGAATTATGATGCAAAACATTCATTACATGTTATAATAAGTAATTTAGGAGCTTTGTAGTTTTAGGCTTGAAATAAAATTCTTAAAGCTTTTAACATAAATCGAATAAACCCCTATCGCGAATATCATCTCCCAAGGGAATCATGTTCCCAAAGCTTTTTTACGCTGTAAAACATATAAGAAAAAAGTTTTGGGAACACGATTCCCATGGGAGATGATATTCGCGTTAGGGGTGATTATTCGATTTATGTTATTTTAAATATTTTAATAAATTTATAATCTTTAAATTTCTATTCGAAGTTCAAAAAACAATTAAAATAAAAAGCTTTTAGAATTTTATTTCAAGCCTTAAACTAAAAATCTCCTAAATTACTTATTATAGTATGTAACTTTCTATTAAAATTAGTAAAAGCTTTTTAATTCTGCTATCAATAGAATTTAGATTCAAAGCTTTGATATGAAAACGGAAAACTATAAGGTGATAAGGGATTCATTATCTAAATATGTTTTAAGCTTTCTTAAATTTTCCTTAGAAAGAAAGCTTTCATTGCTTAATTTAATACTTTAAATAATGAAAATTATATAATTTTTCAATTGATAAGATTTTATTTCTAAGCTTTTTGTGACAAAACTAAAAAGCTCTTAATTTCTTTAATATTATTTTATGTTTTAACACTGAAAGCTTTAAGAAATCTTCTAATCATGTCGGCAGTAGTCTTTACAATCACCAAAGCATATATTTTTCATAAAAAATCTTGAATAATGTGTTAAAAATTAAAAAAGCTTTTATGAGCTTTTAGTGCTATTTGTAAGAATTTGCTATGCTTTTAAAAGTATTTCAATTAACAAAAGCTCCTTAATTGCGTAAAAAGCTTCATTTGATAAAAACTGAAAATTTCTTTACATTTCTATTTTAAAAGCTTTTAGAAATCTATTAGAGCTTTTAGGATTATTTGTAAGATTTTAAAAAATGGTTTTCATTGTAATACCTGAATTATACAAATTAAATTATTCTTTTTATATTCACTTGTAATTTTAAAAGCTTTTCTGAGATGAAATTGCAGTAAATTCTAATATAAAAAGTTTTTGTGTAAAATACGAAATTAGAAAGTAAATCCTTATTAATTCATTAAAAATCTCACAAATTAATTAATTTAAGATTAGAAATCTTATAACAAATGAATGAGCTAAGAATACTTTTTATATAAAGTTCTCTGGAAATGTGGGAAAGATAAAAGCTTTCAACTTAAACCTTTTTGAAAAATTTCCACAAGACATCAAAGACTTTCTAGGTATGATATAAAGCTTTGTTCTGTCGAAATAGAAACAAAAAGTTTCCATAGCTTTTAAAACTTTTTCTCTTTTAAAATTCTTATTAATAAATCAGCCACAATTGTAAAGAATTTAATTTATATTTATGAACTTTGATTTAAAGTAAAAACGTTTTATTTATTTTTCTTTTACATGTGGAGGTAAACAAATTTTATATACAACTGCTCTTTTCATTTCCTATTAATTTGGTTGTTATTGGTAGCTTTTGTTGTGTGTGCTTTTGAGCTTTTTTTTTTTTGCTTTTTGCCTTGATGCGTGTAAGTATAAATAATAAGCCCATTTAAAAAAGCAATCATTAACTTTATTTAAAGTTAAAGGAATAAGAAGAAAGGAGTGTTGTAAGGAAAGATATATATATATATTTATTTCTGCTGAAACTGATTATTGTTCTCGAGTATTCAGCAGTTTTCTCAACATCAACAGCATTATCGTCAACATCATGATGGATTTTCGTACAGAGAAACAAATTTACTTAATATCCTTGATTTTGAACCGGCAGTATAATAGAAATTCATGTCATTAACTGACTATTTTTAAATATCAAGTTTATGCCTGTGGGAGTTAATGGTTTACTGACTTGATTACTGGTAAACAGTAAAAAAACCAACTTTACTATTTCAGCTCGACAGATTTAGTTTAGTTGAACTACTGGGTTCGTTTCGCAGTTTTAAAATAGATTTGTAACAATTGTTGTTTTTTGATTGTAGTACTTTTTTATTTATTTACGAGCATTTCCATTGAATTGTCTGAGTACATGTGTACATTACCGAGTATATACTCTATGGGGGAAGTAGTATTTCTTGAACAAAACAACAATTTATCTTACGTGTGGATCAAAATGAATCTTTTAGCATCTATCTAATATTCAGACATTTGTTATAGGTCTTGGAAGAAAGGGAATCTCAAAAGTACACTATTTCGAAATGGTGGAAAGGTGGCTATAAGTTGGTAGCCTTAAACTGATGATACAATAGAAATGAATAATTTTATTTTTATAGAAATTATCTTATAACGAAAAATTTTTTAGAAAAATTTTTTTTAGAAAAATTTTCTATAAAAAAATTTTGAATTTAAATTTTTATTAAAACTTTTTTTAATAAAAAGCTAAAAATTTTCTGTAGAAGAATTTTTTATAACAAAAAATTTTCTATGAACAAAATTTTTATAGCCAAAATTTTTTTGAGTAAAAAATTTTTCATAGAAAAATTTTGTATAGCAAAAAATTTTCTACAGGAAAAATTTTTATAGCAAAAAATTTTCTATAGAAAATCTTTTATATCGGAAAATTTTCTATTAAATATTTTTACAAAAATTTAATTACCAAAAATGTTCTATCAAAAAATTTATAGAAATTTTTTTTTAAGAAAATCTCAAAATTTTCTCTAGAAGAATTTTTTGTATAGAAAAATTTTTTATAGCGAAATCTTGTCTATAGAAAATTTTTTTTATAGCACAAAATTTTTTTTAGAAAAATTTTTATAGCGGATAATTTTGTATTAAATATTTTTTATAAAAAAAAAATATAGCAAAAAAAGGTTCTATTAAAAAATTTATACCAAAAAATTTCTTAAAGAAAAATAATTTATAGTCAAAAATTTCTTAAAGAAAAATTTTTTATAGCAAAAAATTTTTTTTATAAAATTTTTTATAGCAAAAAATTTTTTGTATAAAATTTTTTATAGCGGAAAATTTTGTATTAAATATTTTTTATAAAAAAAAGTTTATAGCAAAAAAAGGTTCTATTAAAAAATTTATACCAAAAAATTGCTTAAAGAAAAATTTTTTATAGTAAAAAATTTCTTAAAGAAAAAAATTTCATACAAAAAATATTTTTATAGTGAAAAATTTCCATAGAAATTTTTTTAAAATTAAAAATTTTCTGTAAAAGAATTTTTTATAGCGAAAGATTTTCTATGGACAAAATTTTTATGCAGAAATTTTTTATAGTAAAAAATTTTGTATAGAAAACAAAATTTTTTGTAGCAACAAATTTTTTTGTAGCAAAAAATGTTTTTATAGCTAAAAATTTTCTATCGAAAAATTGTTTATTAAAAAAAATTTCTGTAGCAAAATTTTCTATAGAAAAAGTTTTTACAGTGAAAAATTTATATAGAAAAATTTTTTAAGGCTAAAAATTTTCTGTAGAATAATATTTTGTAGCGAAAAATTTTCTATGTAAAAATTTTTGTAGTAAAAAGTTTTATATAGAAAAAATGTTAAAAGATAAAAATTATCTAAAGAAAAATCTTTTATAGCGATAGAAAAGTTTTCAATCGAATAAAGTTTTCTTTAGAAATTTTTAATCGAAAAAGTTTTCATACAAAAAAATTTCACTCCAAAACATTTCCATACAAAATATTTCAATCGACAAATTTTTTACTTATAAAATCAAAAAATTTTAATCAAAAAAAATAATTTTCTACTTAAATAATTTTATTTTTTTTTTCTAAATTTCTATACAAAATCTTTCAATTGAAAACTTTTCTATTTTTTTTATACAAAAGTTTTCGATTGAAATTTTCTATACAATTTTTTTCTAAAAAAAAATTTATTGAAATTTTTTTTAATAGAAAATTCAATCGCAAACTTTTATCTAACTTTTTCAATTGAAATTTCAACTGAAAAATTTTCATTACATCAAATTTCTGTTTAAAATTTTTCTTGAGAAGAAATTTAAAATTTTCAAGAATTTAAAGTTTTCTAAAGAAAATATAAATATTTAAAAAAACAAATTTATTTTAAATTTTCTATAAAAAAAATGTGAAGTTTTCTATAGAAAAAATTTAAAATTTTCTATAGAAAACAATTCAAATTTTCTGTAGAAAAAATTCAAATTTTCTATAGAAAAAATTCAAATTTTCTATAGAAAAAATTTAAAATTTTCTATAGAAAAAAATTCAAAGTTTGTATAGAAAAAATTTAAAATTTTGTATAGAAAAAATCCAAATTTTGTATAGAAAAAATGTTCAAATTTTCTATAGAAAAAAATTTCAAATTTTCTATAGAAAAAATTTAAAATTTTCTTTAGAAAAAATTCCAAATTTTCTTTAGAAAAAATTCCAAATTTTCTTTAGAAAAAATTTCAAATTTTCTTTAGAAAAAATTTCAAATTTTCTATAGAAAAATTTTCAAATTTTCTATAGAAAAATTTTCAAATTTTCTATAGAAAAATTTTCAAATTTTCTATAGAAAAATTTTCAAATTTTCTATAGAAAAATTTTCAAATTTTCTATAGAAAAATTTTCAAATTTTCTATAGAAAAATTTTCAAATTTTCTATAAAAAAAATTTCAAATTTTCTATAGAAAAAATTTCAAATTTTCTATAGAAAAAATTTCAAATTTTCTATTGAAAAAATTTCAAATTTTCTATAGAAAAAATTTCAAATTTTCTATAGAAAAAAATTAAATTTTTTTATAAAAAAAAAATTAAAATTTTTTATAAAAAAAATTAAAATTTTCTATAGAAGAAAATTTAAATTTTCTATGGAAAAACTTTTAAAAATTTCAATTGAAAAAATTTATATGAAAACGATTCTATCCCACAAATTTTCTGCAAGAAAAATTTTAACAGAAAAATTTTTCTGAAGAAAATTATATAATCTATACGACAGATTTTAGAGGTACATTTTGAACTAACCAAAATCCCATCCCGGACCTCTCATACTTTTATTTCTTCCTATTCCTGTTTTTGTTAATAATGTTAGTAGTTTTGGGGTTGTTGTATTTGTTTCCCCATTATTGCTATTATTGTTGTTGTTGGTGTTTGTTGTTATTGTGTTGTATTTAACTTAAGATTTGTTATTGTGTTGTAAAACTAAAGATGTCTGAGAACTCAAGTGCGTTTTAAACACAAAATACATAAGAATAAGGATAAGAATAATGTTTTCTCTTCTACTTTCATCCTTTTTGATGTATGAGCTTACAAATGTTTCAAAAGAAGGAAGAGTGAGATTGAGTGTATGTTGTGTGTGTATGTAAGTGTTAACAAGAAAGAAATGGTATAACTACTAAAAGCTAACGAGAAGGAGAAAGTGTAAAGTATAAGGAAACAATAAAATCAAATGTAAAAAAGGAAACATTAGAAACTTAAAGATGATGATGACTGTGCTGGTGTTGGTAAGGGGAGGGGTTATAAAAACTAAAAGGAAATCCTGGATATAATAATAATGTGTAGATTTCTTTGAGAACAAACAGAAATCGTAATAGACTTCTAAGGAATTTATATCCAGGCTTTATGATTTGCTTGATTGTAATAAATGGAGTGATGTAGAAGAAAATTTTAACAAAGGAAACTGTTTATTGTTTATGTATATGTGATTAATAAGAATATGGTTTCCCGTTTCTACCCATTTTAAGCAAGAGTCTAAAAAAGTCTAACTGTATCATAAAATTTTTAGTGTCAGCATCAGTATCCAGAGCTAGGTTCATCTTTTAAATGATAAAGTCTAAAACACTCAAACCACTGTTACAATACTTGCATCATTTTTCCAGTTGTAATTAATATTAAACTTTATTTTACATTTTAAAGTCATCAAGCGAACTTTTTTGAATACCTAATGTGATTTTCAAAAAAAAAAAAAAACTGTTAAATGTTAAAATTTATTAAAATTAGTCAACAACGTTTCCTTCTTCATTTATTTCAGTTTCTTTTTCTCCCATATTTTTTCACTTTTTCTTCATTAACTAAAGGGAGGAAACGAACAAAATTTTACATCTTTAAAATTTATTTTTTTTTTAATTTTTTTAACGAAAAATTTTCTATAGAAAACTTGTTTTAACGAAAAATTTTCCATAGAAAACTTTTTTTAACGAAAAATTTTCTATAGAAAACTTTTTTTAACGAAAAATTTTTTATAGAAAACTTGTTTTAACGAAAAATTTTCTATAGAAAACTTTTTTTAACGAAAAATTTTTTATAGAAAACTTGTTTTAACGAAAAATTTTCTATAGAAAACTTGTTTTAACGAAAAATTTTCTATAGAAAACTTGTTTTAACGAAAAATGTTCTATAGAAAACTTGTTTTAACGAAACATTTTCTACAGAAAACTTGTTTTAACGAAAAATTTTCTATAGAAAAATTTTTAACGAAAAATTTTCTATAGAAAAATTTTTAACGAAAAATTTTCTATAGAAAAATTTTTAACGAAAAATTTTTAACGAAAAATTTTCTATAGAAAAATTTTTAACGAAAAATTTTCTATAGAAAAATTTTTAACGAAAAATTTTCTATAGAAAAATTTTTAACGAAAAATTTTCTATAGAAAAATTTTTAACGAAAAATTTTCTATAGAAAAATTTTTAACGAAAAATTTTCTATAGAAAAATTTTTAACGAAAAATTTTCTATAGAAAAATTTTTAACGAAAAATTTTCTATAGAAAAATTTTTAACGAAAAATTTTCTATAGAAAAATTTTTAACGAAAAATTTTCTATAGAAAAATTTTTAACGAAAAATTTTCTATAGAAAAATTTTTAACGAAAAATTTTCTATAGAAAAATTTTTAACGAAAAATTTTCTATAGAAAAATTTTTAACGAAAAATTTTCTATAGAAAAATTTTTAACGAAAAATTTTCTATAGAAAAATTTTTAACGAAAAATTTTCTATAGAAAAATTTTTAACGAAAAATTTTCTATAGAAAAATTTTTAACGAAAAATTTTCTATAGAAAAATTTTTAACGAAAAATTTTCTATAGAAAAATTTTTAACGAAAAATTTTCTATAGAAAAATTTTTAACGAAAAATTTTCTATAGAAAAATTTTTAACGAAAAATTTTCTATAGAAAAATTTTTAACGAAAAATTTTCTATAGAAAAATTTTTAACGAAAAATTTTCTATAGAAAAATTTTTAACGAAAAATTTTCTATAGAAAAATTTTTAACGAAAAATTTTCTATAGAAAAATTTTTAACGAAAAATTTTCTATAGAAAAATTTTTAACGAAAAATTTTCTATAGAAAAATTTTTAACGAAAAATTTTCTATAGAAAAATTTTTAACGAAAAATTTTCTATAGAAAAATTTTTAACGAAAAATTTTCTATAGAAAAATTTTTAACGAAAAATTTTCTATAGAAAAATTTTTAACGAAAAATTTTCTATAGAAAAATTTTTAACGAAAAATTTTCTATAGAAAAATCTTTAACGAAAAATTTTCTATAGAAAAATTTTTAACGAAAAATTTTCTATAGAAAAATCTTTAACGAAAAATTTTCTATAGAAAAATTTTTAACGAAAAATTTTCTATAGAAAAATTTTTAACGAAAAATTTTCTATAGAAAAATTTTTAATTAATTGAAAAATTAGGATTAATCAGTCTTGAGTTCATTTTTAATTTTCAAATTATTAATTTGAAAATTTGAAAGTAATAATGTGGAGAAAAACTGAAAAAATTATTTTTTGAACGCGGCTAGTGGATTGCAATTTCTGTCCCGCCACAGGACGTCATCAGCACTTAGCGCCCTCGACCACAGTCGAGGGAACTCAAGCCTGATTAATCCTAATTTTTCAATTAATTCAATTTAAAGTTAGAATAATTAATTCCAAATAATTAAAAGCAAAGGGCACGTTGCATTTACTTACACATACATTCATGTAATTTACTTGCATATGTGAACACTGTTACTATTCTATAAATAGCATCAAACCAAAAAAGTCTTGTTCTTCTCTACATGCCAACGGCAAGTGAAAAGATCGAGCAAAACAAGTAATAGGAGAATACACAATCAATTAAACGTAGTGATGTTCGATCAAACTCAATGAGTTAAATTGATGATTATCTCTGCAATTTGATAACTCGACTGTGGTCGAGGGCGCTAAGTGCTGATGACGTCCTGTGGCTGGACAGAAATTGCAATCCACTAGCCGCGTTCAAAAAATAATTTTTTCAGTTTTTCTCCACATTATTACTTTCAAATTTTCAAATTAATAATTTGAAAATTAAAAATGAACTCAAGCCTGATTAATCCTAATTTTTCAATTAATTCAATTTAAAGTTCGAATAATTAATTCCGAAAAATTTTTAACGAAAAATTTTCTATAGAAAAATTTTCTATAGAAAAATTTTTAACGAAAAATTTTCTATAGAAAAATTTTTAACGAAAAATTTTCTATAGAAAAATTTTTAACGAAAAATTTTCTATAGAAAAATTTTTAACGAAAAATTTTCTATAGAAAAATTTTTAACGAAAAATTTTCTATAGAAAAATTTTTAACGAAAAATTTTCTATAGAAAAATTTTTAACGAAAAATTTTCTATAGAAAAATTTTTAACGAAAAATTTTCTATAGAAAAATTTTTAACGAAAAATTTTCTATAGAAAAATTTTTAACGAAAAATTTTCTATAGAAAAATCTTTAACGAAAAATTTTCTATAGAAAAATTTTTAACGAAAAATTTTCTATAGAAAAATCTTTAACGAAAAATTTTCTATAGAAAAATTTTTAACGAAAAATTTTCTATAGAAAAATTTTTAATTAATTGAAAAATTAGGATTAATCAGTCTTGAGTTCATTTTTAATTTTCAAATTATTAATTTGAAAATTTGAAAGTAATAATGTGGAGAAAAACTGAAAAAATTATTTTTTGAACGCGGCTAGTGGATTGCAATTTCTGTCCCGCCACAGGACGTCATCAGCACTTAGCGCCCTCGACCACAGTCGAGGGAACTCAAGCCTGATTAATCCTAATTTTTCAATTAATTCAATTTAAAGTTAGAATAATTAATTCCAAATAATTAAAAGCAAAGGGCACGTTGCATTTACTTACACATACATTCATGTAATTTACTTGCATATGTGAACACTGTTACTATTCTATAAATAGCATCAAACCAAAAAAGTCATGTTCTTCTCTACATGCCAACGGCAAGTGAAAAGATCAAACAAAACAAGTAATAGGAAAATACACAATCAATTAAACGTAGTGATGTTCGATCAAACTCAATGAGTTAAATTGATGATTATCTCTGCAATTTGATAACTCGACTGTGGTCGAGGGCGCTAAGTGCTGATGACGTCCTGTGGCTGGACAGAAATTGCAATCCACTAGCCGCGTTCAAAAAATAATTTTTTCAGTTTTTCTCCACATTATTACTTTCAAATTTTCAAATTAATAATTTGAAAATTAAAAATGAACTCAAGCCTGATTAATCCTAATTTTTCAATTAATTCAATTTAAAGTTCGAATAATTAATTCCGAAAAATTTTTAACGAAAAATTTTCTATAGAAAAATTTTTAACGAAAAATTTTCTATAGAAAAATTTTTAACGAAAAATTTTCTATAGAAAAATTTTTAACGAAAAATTTTCTATAGAAAAATTTTTAACGAAAAATTTTCTATTGAAAATTTTTTTAACGAAAAATTTTCTATTGAAAATTTTTTTAACGAAAAATTTTCTATTGAAAATTTTTTTAACGAAAAATTTTCTATTGAAAATTTTTTTAACGAAAAATTTTCTATTGAAAATTTTTTTAACGAAAAATTGTCTATAGAAAAATTTTTTTAACGAAAAATTTTCTATAGAAAATGTTTTTTAAAGAAAAATTTTCTATAGAAAATTTTTTTTAACGAAAAATTTTCTATAGAAAATTTTTTTTAACGAAAAATTTTCTATAGAAAAATTTTTTTAACGAAAAATTTTCTATAGAAAATTTTTTTTAACGAAAAATTTTCTATAGAAAATTTTTTTTAACGAAAAATTTTCTATAGAAAATTTTTTTTAACGAAAAATTTTCTATAGAAAATTTTTTTAACGAAAAATTTTCTATAGAAAATTTTTTTTAACGAAAAATTTTCTATAGAAAAATTTTTTTAACGAAAAATTTTCTATAGAAAAATTTTTTTAACGAAACATTTTCTATAGAAAAATTTTTTTAACGAAAAATTTTCTATAGAAAAATTTTTTTAACGAAAAATTTTCTATAGAAAATTTTTTTTAACGAAAAATTTTCTATAGAAATTTTTTTTTAACGAAAAATTTTCTATAGAAAATTTTTTTTAACGAAAAATTTTCTATAGAAAATTTTTTTTAACGAAAAATTTTCTATAGAAAATTTTTTTTAACGAAAAATTTTCTATAGAAAATTTTTTTTAACGAAAAATTTTGTATAGAAAATTTTTTTTAACGAAAAATTTTGTATAGAAAATTTTTTTTAACGAAAAATTTTCTATAGAAAATTTTTTTTAACGAAAAATTTTGTATAGAAAATTTTTTTTAACGAAAAGTTTTCTATAGAAAATTTTTTTTAACGAAAAATTTTCTATAGAAAATTTTTTTTAACGAAAGGTGAAATAGAAATGAGTATTAACATAATTCTCGTTTTCAATTTCGCTTAAGAATTCAGTTAAATATATGATCTTAACTACTGGCATCTAACAGTTGGTGACACAGTGTGCTGATGAAGTCCGTAGCGGGACAGAAAATGCAGCATTCCACACTGCTAAGTGTCACATAGTTTTTTCAGTATTCTTAAAAAATTATTAATCTAATTTAAAAATCATAAAAATTATTAAAAATTAAAAAATAAAAATTTATGATATGAACCCGAGCCCGGATTCGAACCCACAACCTCTTAGAAAAATTTTCTATAGAAAATTTTTTTTAACGAAAAATTTTCTATAGAAAATTTTTTTAACGAAATTTTAACGAAATTATTAATCTAATTTAAAAATCATAAAAATTATTAAAAATTAAAAAATAAAAATTTATGATATGAACCCGAGCCCGGATTCGAACCCACAACCTCTTAGAAAAATTTTCTATAGAAAATTTTTTTTAACGAAAAATTTTCTATAGAAAATTTTTTAACGAAAAATTTTCTAAGAAAAGTTTTTAACAAAAAATTTTCTATAAACAATTTTTTTAACGAACATTTTCAATAAAGAATTTTTTTATCGAAAATTTTCAATAGAAAAATTTTCTATTAAAAACTTTCTGTAAAAAATTTTTACATATTTAGTTGAATTGTGACACAAATGATTAGGTTTCACTTTATTTACATACTGGAGATTTTACTTTACCAGATAGATTTAAAGCCTGTTCAATACAATGACCAAGTACGTTAATATGTTAAATAGAAAATGTAAAATTTGTTTCGTTTCCATACTTTTTATATGTAATTTCGTACTTGAGCAGACAACTAGATATGTACTTTATTTTTATTAAAAAAACATGGAAAAAAAACTGGACAGACTCAAAAGACAGCCCAGACTGAAGGACAGATAGACAGACAAATGAGGAGGGATAAACAGACCTAAAAATCGGAAAAAAGAAAACATTTTGGAGGAGTTTATTGTTGTATGAAGCATGTACTTAGAATCTTAGTTACTTGTAAAAAAATAAGTACGAGAATTTATTTATTAAAGAGGAAATGTTTTCAAAATACGAAAACAAAATAAGTAAAAGACAAAAAAAAAAACGATTTAAAACCTTCCAACTAGACTTTGGAATTCTCAAGAAATAAAGTACATGCTCCCTGGCTCTAAAGTAGGAACAAGTGGGTGGTTGGGTGTGTATGAATTGTTCTTATGTTTTTGCTATTTATCTAAATAGATTTTTTTTGTTTAAGTTTAAAGTCCGTCGCTTTGTCTATCTTTGAAATAAAGTGTATTTTTTTATAACTAACCTTAGGTCCGTCTTTACGTCTGTTACTTACTACCTTTAGCTGATGTTGCAAACAATAGACGCTCTGCCATTTTTTTGTATTTGCTTTCGAATAATTTGAAATTTGTAATTCTTTTTTACTTAAACTATAATACATCGACTAAGTTTATACGAGTACTAACAAACAAAAAAAAAAAAAAAGAAGCACAGTTAGATTTGCTATATACATATCTAGTCATAGATGGATGGATGGATGTTTTTGCTTGAAAATCAAGAGGAGTACAATTCCTCGTTTACATGTAAAAAATTGTTAGAAATTTACACACAAATTGGAGTTTAGAAAACACGCCTTTATCTTGTAAAACATGTTCAGTAACTAACAATCTAATAATATGGATCTTATGGAAGTTTTAAAAAGAAAATGATGTGTGATGTTATTTTTCATTCGTCTTAGACTTAGATATAACACGTTTAACTAACAATTTCTAATACTCCTTCTTATGTTATATAGCAAAAAAAAAAAAAATAAAAAAAAACAACACAACAATAAGATTTTAAAGTGATTTAATTTTTAAAGATTAGTTCTGGTATCAGCTTTGAAAAGATTATTGAAAATAATCGTTTTTTTTATTTCTTCAAGGCAGAGCTTTTGGTATTAAAAGCTTAAAGACAAACAAGATATATTTCTCTTTTTATAAAGCTTATTATTTAGCAGACTAAATACGAATTATATTATAAGCTTTTTTTTGGATTTAAAGCTTCCTTTGTTAGAAAATCTGTTAAAATATGTTATATACAAAAAAAGCTTTAGGCTAAAATAATATAAATAATAAAATTTTTAAAACAAATAACAAGATATTTAAAATTAGTCTGGCAATTTGGTATTGAGACCTTTAATAGGTCATACCATTGTACAACCTAGACCTCTTTAAAAAGCTCTTAATTCATCCAATATTTATGTCAGCCAGATCGACTAGAAAATTAGCAAAGATTTTGTCTATCTCTATACACTAGGTCAGGTTAAGTTCAGCAAAGATGGTTATGAACTCCTTCTTTTCCTCGACCCCATATCTTATGCAAAATTCAAAAGCTTTGGTTTAATCACATGCGTTCTTATCACTTGTGACCACAGTAACGATACATCGGATCTTGAAAGTAAAACATAATAAAAAAAGTTTTTATAAATTTATTTTGAACAAAAACTTCAACTGTCAACTTTTTAAGCCTTAAAAGCTTTTTAGTTACAATTTGATAAATAGCATACCCTCTTCGAACATTATGTCCACGGGTCGGCGTAAAGAGAACAGAACAGAACAAAAAAATATTCGGCAGAGTTGCCGTTTTTTATACTTTTAAATAAAATAGGTATTGTTTTTCAATGCGTAGATCTAATGTTTTAACAAGAAAAAGTTTTCTACTCCATTTTTCTACAACATTTTTCTATAGAAAATTTTTTTATCAAAAAAATATTTCTATAGAAAATTGTTTTATCAAAAATTTTTCTATAGAAAATTGTTTTATCAAAAATTTTTCTATAGAAAATTTTTTTAACAAAAGGTTTTCTGAAGAAAATTTCTTTACCAAATTTTTCTATAAAAAATTTTCTTACAAAAATTTTTCTATAGAAAATTTTCTTACAAAAATTTTTTTATAGAAAATTTTCTTACAAAAATTTTTCTATAGAAAATTTTTTTATCAAAAATGTTTCTATACAAAATTTTTAACAAAAATTTTTTTTAGAAAATTTTTTTATACAAAATTTTTCTAAAATTTTTTATCAAAAATTTTTCTATGTAAAATTTTTTATCAAAAATTTTTCTATGTAAAATTTTTTATCAAATATTTTTCTATAGAAAATTTTTTTATCAAAAATTTTTCTATACAAAATTTTTTTATTAAAAATTTTTCTATAGAAAATTTTTTTATCAAAAATTTTTCTATAGAATTTTTTTTTATCAAAAATGTTTCTATAGAAAATTTTTTTATCAAAAATTTTTCTATAGAAATTTTTTTATCATAAATGTTTCTATAGAAAATTTTTTTAATCAAAAATTTTTCTATAGAAAACTTTTTTATCAAAAATTTTTCTATAGAAAACTTTTTATCAAAAATTTTTCTATAGAAACATTTTTTATCAAAAATTTTTCTATAGAAACATTTTTTATCAAAATTTTTTCTATAGAAAATTTTTTTATCAAAAATTTTTTCATAGAAAATTGTTTTATCAAAAATTTTTCTACAGAAAATTTTTTATGAAAAATTTTTCTCTAGAAAATTGTTTTTTCAAAAAGTTTTCTATAGTTAAATATTTCTATCGATTTGTTTTCTATAGAAAAATATTTCTATCTATAATTTTTCTATAGAAAAATTTTTCTCTAGAAAATTGTTTTTTCAAAAAGTTTTCTATAGTTAAATATTTCTATCGATTTGTTTTCTATAGAAAAATATTTCTATCTATAATTTTTCTATAGAAAAATATTTCTATCGATAATTTTTCTATAGATAAATATTTTCATCGAAAATTTTTCTATGGAAAAATATTTTTATCGAAAAATTTTCTATAGAAAAGCCAGCTTTACTTTGAAATCAAGCTTTACGTAGGCAGACGGCTAACCAGTTATCCAGTTTCTTTAAAAGCCCACCAAAAACCTAGATTGACAAAGTTACTAACAAATTTAAAACCAAAATTTATTTTTATGAAGCTTTTAAAAAAATATATTGTGATACAAATATAAAGATTTAAATAAAAAAATCTTTATGTCAAAAAAGCTTTTTTTGGTAAAAATTAATGTGGGTGAACAAATCTAATCTAAATATTGAAGGAAGGTTGAGGTTTTTCTCTAAAATTAAAGTTTACCCAAACTATAAAGTATAAAAAAATGATAAAAAAAAGTTCATGCAAATACAAAATATTTTCGGTCTAAAAAAGCTTTTTAGCATTTATTTTGTTTATAAATGTTAAAAATTGTTTTTTTCAAATTAGATTTTTGTTACAAAGTTTATTTTAAGAAAAGCTTAAATTCAGTGACTATTAGAAATTCGTTATAATAGAAAAAGCTCATTTTATAAATAATGACAAAAGCTTAGGCTTATTTTGAGTTTCAACCGGTTTATCAAGTTTTTCCTGAAAACACCTCAAAAAAAAGAAATCTTTTTGGTGGTATAACTTTTAAAGAATCTATTACTTAAAGCTTTCGAAGAAATCTTATTTTCGGTTATTAAGAAAAGAACAAAATTCCTCATTTGAAATTGTTATGTTAAAATATTCAAATTTAAATTTTTTTAAGTTTTCAAATCCTTAATTTACAACAATAACTTACAAACAAAGAAAACAAAAAAAAAACTCGCCCCTAATGACGCCTTCAAAATCTTTACATCATTAATAAAAACAAATCCTTCAAAAGCAATTGCCGTACAATTTATTTTAAGATGCCCATTTCTAGTTTTCTTCCAATTCCATTTAATTTTTTTAGGACACATCATTAAGACCAACAAACAGTGAAGACAGAGGCCGCCGTATTTTAGTATTAGCTAAAGCTCTTTAGCGCCTCTGCTTTTCTATCTGTGTTTTACTTAAGATTTTTATGCTTCGCACTTTTTTTACTGCCATTAAATGCAAATTTCTTTCATTCTTTGTTCCAAAAATATCTTTATGCCCCGAAGATTATACCAAAATGAATGAAGTATAGGAAATGAAGATGAAGAAAGATGGGGAGTCAAACAAAACTTATCTGGGGACGACAAATTATTCAAAAGCTTAGAGGTGTAAAAACATAAAATATAAAAGTAAAATTTGTGTCGGCAATAAATATTTTTTCTTTAAGTTTTTTTTTCTTCTCATGTTTGTTGAAAAATTTAAAACCATTAAAGTGAAAAGAAAAACTTTTATTTTCTAGCAAATTTCAAATGTTTTTCTAAGTATTTATGCATATAGAAATAGGGTGATCTTTATTTTGAAGAATTTTAAAAAGTTTCACTCGATCAAAAATTTCGGACTGAAAAATTTTTGATCAAAAAATATGGAAATTCGGAAAAATTACAGAAAATTTGTTTGACTGAAAAATTTTCTGTAAAATTTTTTTGTCATCAAATTGTTTTTTTAATTTTTTGACAAAAAATTTTTTGATAATTTTTGACCAAAAAATTTTCTATAAAATTTTTTTGATCAAAAAATTTTCTATAAAATTCTTTGACCAAAAATTTTTCTATAAAATTCTTTGACCAAAAAATTTTCTATAAAATTTTTTGACCAAAAAATTTTCTATAAAATTCTTTGACCAAAAAATTTTCTATAAAATTCTTTGACCAAAAAATTTTCTATAAAATTCTTTGACCAAAAAATTTTCTATAAAATTCTTTGACCAAAAAATTTTCTATAAAATTCTTTGACCGAAAAATTTTCTATAAAATTTTTTTGACCGAAAATTTTTCTATAAAATTTTTTTGACTAAAGAATTTTCCATGAAATGTTTTGACCGAAAAAATTTCTATAAAATATTTTTGACCGAAATATTTTTTATATATTTTTTTTCACCTAAAAATTTTCCATAAAATTTTGTTGACCGAAAAATTTTCTATAAAATTTATTCACCCAAAAGTTTTCCATAACATTTTTTACCTAAAAATTTTCTATAAAGTTTTTCTGGCCAAAAAATTTTCTATAAAATATTTTTGACCAAAAAATTTTCTATACAATTTTTGCACCAAAAAATTTTCTATACAATATTTTTTTTACCGAAAAATTTTCTTGACATAAAAATTTTCTATAAAATTTTTTTGACAGAAAAATTTTATATAAAATGTTCTTGACAAAAAAATTTTCTATAAAATGTTTTTGACAAAAAAATTTTCTATAAAATTTTTTGACCGAAAAAATTTCAATAAAATTTTTTGACCAAAAAATTTTCTATAAAATTTTTTTTTGAACGAAAAATTTTCTATAAAATTTTTTTTGAACGAAAAATTTTCTATAAAATTTGTTTGGCCGAAAAATTTTCTATAAAATTTTTTTGGCCGAAAAATTTTCTACAAAATTTTTTTGGCCGAAAAATTTTCTATATACATTTTTTGGCCGAAAAATTTTCTATAAAATTTTTTTGGCCGAAAAATTTTCTATAAAATTTTTTTAGCCAAAAAATTTTTTATAACATTTTTTTGGCCGAAAATTTTTCTATAAAATTTTTTTGGCCAAAAAATTTTCTATAAAATTTTTTTGGCCGAAAAATTTTCTATAAAATTTTTTTGGCCGAAAAATTTTCTATAAAATTTTCTTTGGCCGAAAATTTTCTATTAAATATTATAACCGAAAAATCTTCTATAAAACTTTTTTAACAAAAAAATATTCCATAAAGTTTGTTTGATCGGAAATTTTCCTATAAAATTTTTTTATGGATGTCAAATTTTCTATAAATTTTGTTAGTTACTGGGAAATAAGGGTCACCCTAATGTGTGCATGTGCTTGTAAATACTTAAGTTTATTTTGCCATTTTTTCTCTTTGTGAGATATGTAAAAATAAATGTCTAGTTTTATTATCCTTGATTATCCTTGTGACATACACTCTCTAGGAATAATCATCATCATCAGCAGCAATAGCAACAACTACAATAACAATAAAATTTACTTTAATTCTAGTAGTCATCATCATTATCATCTTCATTATTATCAACATCATCATCAACATTATAGTTAGTCATAATGAACATTAAAATTTATTCATGTGATTGTATATTACGAAGTATTTTGTTGTTATTTCTCTTAAGTACTCAGACTGAATGGACAAAATGATAAATGAATGGTAATGATATTTGTATTAAAGTTTTGCCAAAAAATAAAAATTCATTATGGATTTGTTTTAGCCAGAGCTTTATACACATACACATTCTCTATTCATTTGGCAGATGAATAGATTTACATACATTATTCATACAAACATACATATCTAAGACAGTTACATACAATACTTTCATACCTATTTCTGAACAAATTGTATAAAAACTTACATAAATACTTACATTTCTACATCATAGTACATATTTATATTAATGTTAGTATCTATGGGAAAGTTTTTTTTGTTAATCTGAATGTTCATAATTCTTCGTACTAACTGTCTTAGTATCTTTTTAGAGTAAAGGATTTTTTTCTGGGTTAATGAATATTTAAATACAATTGTAATTAATTTATATAAAATCTAATAAATTTAAATGATAAGAAACTTCTATTTAAACTTTATCTTATACTTAAATTCTTCAATTCTACAATTTAAACCAACATTTTTTATTTAAATTTTTTTTTCTCAAAAAATCATAAAATATATAAATGACAATAAATGTTCCATTCTTTTTTTAAACAAAACGGGCTACATCTCATTATAATCGCTTAGGAACTATTGTTTCTTTTATTTTTTTATGATTTAAAAAAAAAACGACAAATTTTTGAAAGTATAATTTTTCGGTGAAGTTCTATGATATCTCTAAAACGACTAAGAGGATGAAGAAAAATGTGAAGACAACATAAACAAAAAATTCTTCCGAATTTTGGGTTTTCGGAATATAATTATATCTCGAAAACTAGACCCAACTCAGAAAAACCTTGTAATTTCATTACTCTAAACTAAATTTTGTTGCATATTCTTAGGGATGTCGTAAAGGACACGAATTTCCGGAAGAAAGTTACCATAACTCCGAAACTAATAGATGGGCTGAGGATTTTTAGAACTTAAAGAAAGTTGTTTTATTGTAAAAATGAATTCAAAAACATAGCCCTCATTACACGGGCTGAAATCAAAAATATTTCGCATGTTTCCGATTGACATATTTTTGCCATATAATTTTACTTTTAAAAGTCGATCAGACCCCTAAACAAAAATCTCTGAAAAAATAACCAAAGTTTGTTGACATTTGGTTCAAGATAGAAACACAATTGGGACGTAAGACTAATTTCGTCCAGCACGACGAATTCGCCTTTAAAAATTCGTCTTGTAAATTCGTCCATTGAACACATTTGGGACGAATAAACGTTGTTGACGCCATTTTTGTTGATTTTTTATTTGCATTTATCGTATATCGCGCACTCAAAAAATTTGCCAATTTTTTGTATTTTATTCTTTTATTCTTTTATTATTTCACAAGATTATTTTATTTAATTAATTGTATTTAAAATAATTGTATTTTGTTTATATTTTATGAGGTGACCATATTTTACAAGAACACATATAATTTTTAATATTTTACAACACAAATAGAAATACAGCCACTCTAAACCAGTTTAGTCGTCGTTCGTCTGCGTATGATATAGAATTAAACCTATCGCACTATTCGATACGCACGACGAATTTCGTCGTACGCATCTATTGTGAGCACTTTCATATAAAGCCATATGTTCTATTTCGAACGACGAATATTCGTTCCGAAAAATTGGTCGTTCGTTCCAATTGTGTTTCATACTTCATATTTGTCCCAAGTGTTGTAGGGCACCTTAGAATAGGAATTTTCCGACTGCAGAACTTCCTTACTTGCTTTTCAATCTATTTTTTTGATTTAACCAAAATAGTGTAATAAAAAGGTTTATCAAAATTTTGGGACATCAAACATTAAATTAAAAAGTTTTACTGTAGTGTATTGCACTAAGAATCCCAATTTATTACAATTATTTATTATTGTAATAAATAGTTTTTTGATAAAACCAAAAAATGTTGGTGGGGAAACCTTTCCTCGACGCGTTTCGATGGTTGGTTAGACCATCTCATCAGGAGGATTATCCCTAATTCAAGACACAGCGAAAACCTCACATTATGTATAATTTGAGGGACTGAATAAATACGAATTACTATTATTGTGTTTAATTTCATATAATGAAAACACTTGCGTAGGTGTTTAATAATTATATGAAGGAACATTTTCTCAAAAGGAAATAATTAAGTTGTTTAAGAATATTTTGTTATATCTGCAGCAAAAAAAAAATAGAAAAAAATTATAAAATAATTCCACACATTTTCCTTAATAGACTGCAATATCTAAATTGCTTTACAATACTTTTTTTAGTTTCAACATAATCCTTAAGCAATCTATGACAATAGATAGACAATAGAATAGTTAAATATTTCTCAATTGCCATAAAAATGTCATAACTTAAGAACTTACTTCGAGTAAAAAAATTTTAATAAAAGTAAGATTTTCAAGGAAGCGTATTTTTCTCGCATGTTTCGGCTCATAAACTACTAAACTTTTAATCGTTAAGCTCATAAACTACTAAACGTGATTTAAATAATGACCGCGGGTTTGAATCCTAGTTACGAAATGGAAGTATTTTTACTACCATTATTACCATTACCACAAACTAATATATCAAAAAATTTTAAATATATCATTCAGGAATGTCTATATATATAACCCGGTCTATAAAAAGGGAAAAGGTAACTTGTGACTCAAAAAGAAAATTTCGAAAAATTTCGAAATTTTAGTCATAGACCGGGTCACATAATTTGAAATAAAATAAATTTTTGCATTATTTAGTTCAAAAACTTATAATTTTGGATTATGACGATATTGCTTTAAAAAAGCTTTATATAGTTATGGAAAACATCATAAATATATATTTTTTATATAGTAAAAGTTAAGACTTCAAAATGTACTAAAAAAATTCTACAAAAAACAAAAAAATATCATCTATGTACTTGTTATTACAATTACATATTCTTACAACTAAACAGACCTACATACAAGGCAGCACTAATCTTATATGGATCTATATCTCAAGAATAAAAATATAAGAAAAAATTTTGTTACTTAAAATACGTGACTAAAATTATATATTTATAGTTTATCTCACAGTCAAGTAAAATAAGGAAGGATGGAAGGCAGCAGCAAAACAAAAAAGATTTAGAAATAAAAAAAAACTCCACAGACAATCTTTAAGACTAAGAATCTCAACTTTAACTATTGTATCCTATAGCAAAGCTAGGAGTAGAACAAAAAAGTATATTTTACTCCCTTTTTTAATAAGGATTTGTTTGGCTGTTTGTTTGAGCTGTCTGTGTATTTAGTTTGAACACTTACTTTACCTTCAAACAAGTTCATTCATACGTAAATTATCTTAAGACTATAATAATAGTAAATAAGTATCAGATACAATATAATAATATCAGTTGATGATAATATTCGTATAGAGATAAATGTAGACTTCTTCCATTCTATACTTCCTAATATATATTAGTTATCTTTTAGAGTCAAGTGTGTGGTGTATCTAAATATCTACTCATTCTTACTTACATGTACTTATTACAACAATGTAAGGATTATTATGGAACACGTGCAAGTATTTACAGCAACATCACCACTCAGGAAGGCATGGAATTATATAAGGCAGGTCTGAAAAGAAATGAAAACGTTTTAACATTTTAATAAAGAAAATTTTCCATTTGAAATTGTTGTTTCATCGAATAGTTTCACATAGAATTTTGGTCGAAAGCTATAAAAGCTTTCTTTGAAATAAATTTTCAAGTATAACAGTTTTTTATAGAAGTTCTATAATTAAAGTTTTTCTAGAAATATATTGGAGTGTTATAGTTTTCTATAGAAAAATGTTTGAGAACAACAGTTTTGTATAGAAAAATAATTAAATCTTACGGCTTCCAATATGCAAATATACGAGTATAACAGTTTTCTAAAGAAATATGTTCGAGTATATAAGTTTTATTTAGGTAAAAATATTGATTACAAATAACAGTTTATACTAAAACTTAATAAAATTTAAAAATAATCATAAACAATTTTAGAGTATAACAGTTTTTTATAGAAAAATATTCAAGTATAACAGTTTGCTATTGAATAATATACAAAAATAATAGTTATCTGTAAAAAAAAGTCGTGTACAACAGTTTTTTAGAGCAAAATATTCGAGTATAACAGTTTTGATATAAAAATATTCGAGTATAAAAGTTTTCTATAGGTAATTCTATTACATTTTTATTACACATAACAGTTTTAAAACCATACAAATTTTAAAATAATCAAAGAAGTATAACAGTTTTCTTTAGAAAACTATTTGAGTATAACAGTTTTCTATACAAAAATATAAAAGTATTACAGAATAATATAACACTTATATACTGGAGTATAACAGTTATATATTGGAATATAATAGTTTTCTATAAACTAATATTCTGGTATAACGGTTTTCTATAGGTAATTTTATAAAATATTGATTATTTATAACAGTTTTGTAATAAAGCAGAATCAAATTTTAAAATTAACTTTAGAAAAATATTCGAGTATACCAGTTATCTATAAAAAAATGTAACAGTTTTATGTATATAATTGTGAGAGCATCGAATATTGATGGTAATACTATTAAATTTTCTACAAAATTGTATTTATTTGAAATTTTTTTGACTAAAAAATTTTGTAAAAAATTTATTGACCGAAAATTTTTCTACTAAATTTTTTTGACCGAAAAATTTTCTATAAAATTTGTTTGATCGAAAAATTTTCTATAAAATTTTTTTGACCGAAAAATTTTCTATAAAATTTTTTTGACCGAAAAATTTTCTATAAAATTTTTTTGACCGAAAAATTTTCTATAAAATTTTTTTGACCGAAAAATTTTCTATAAAATTTTTTTGACCGAAAAATTTTTTATAAAATTTTTTTGACCAAAAAATTTTCTATAAAATTTTTTTGACCGAAAAATTTTCTATAAAATTTTTTTGACCGAAAAATTTTCTATAAAATTTTTTTGACCGAAAAATTTTCTATAAAATTTTTTTGACCGAAAAATTTTCTATAAAATTTTTTTGACCGAAAAATTTTCTATAAAATTTTTTTGACCGAAAAATTTTCTATAAAATTTTTTTGACCGAAAAATTTTCTATACAATTTTTTTGACCGAAAAATTTTCTGTAAAATTTTTTTGACCGAAAAATTTTCTATAAAATTTTTTTGACCGAAAAATTTTCTATAACATTTTTTTGACCGAAAAATTTTCTATAAAATTTTTTTGACCGAAAAATTTTCTATAAAATTTTTTTGACCGAAAAATTTTCTATAAAATTTTTTTGATCAAAAAACTTTTTGACCAAATAATTTTCTATAACATTTTTTGACCAAAAAATTTTCTATAACAAATTTGATTAAAAAATTTTCTATAAAATTTTTTTGACCGAAACATTTTCTTATAACATTTTTTTGACCGAAAAATTTTCTATAAGATTTTTTTGAACGAAAAATTTTCTATAAAATTTTTTTGACCAAAAAATTTTCTATAAAATTTTTTTGACTGAAAATCTTTTTGTAAAATTTTTTTGACCGAAAAAATTTTTTAAAAAATTTTTTTGACCGAAAAATTTTCTATCAAATTTTTTTGACGGAAAAATTTTCTATACAATTTTTTTGACCGAAACATTTTCTTATAACATTTTTTTGACCGAAAAATTTTCTATAAGATTTTTTTGAACGAAAAATTTTCTATAAAATTTTTTTGACCAAAAAATTTTCTATAAATTTTTTTTGACTGAAAATCTTTTTGTAAAATTTTTTTGACCGAAAAATTTTCTATAAAATTTTTTTGATCAAAAAATTTTCTATAAAATTTTTTTGATAAAAAAATTTTCCATGAAACTCTAAAAAATTTTCCATAAAATTTTCTATAAATTTTTTTTGATCACAAAATTTTCTATAAAATTTTTTTGATCGAAAAATTTTTTGACCAAAAACTTTTCCATAACAAATTTATAAAATTTTTTGACCTAAAAATTTTCTATAAAAATTATTTTGACCTAATTTTCTTTAAATTTTTTTTGACCGAAAAATTTTCTATTATTTTTTTTTGATTGAATTATTTTATTTAAAATTTTTTTCAATAAAAAAATTTTTTTGACTTAAAAATTTTCTAAAAATTTTTTTTTGGCCGAAAAATTTCATTAACATTTTGTTTAATGGAAAATTTTTTATAACATTTTTCTGACCCAAAAATTTTCTTTAAATTTTTTTTTAACCGAACAATTTTCTATAAAATTTTTTGACCGACAAATTTTCTTTAAGATTTTTTATACCGAAAACCTGTATTTTTTTTTTTTGACCAAAAAATATTCTATATTATAAAATTTTTTGACGGAAAAATTTCCTATACAATTTTTTTGACCGATAAATTTTTTATAAAATTTTTGACCCAAAAATTTTTTATAAAATTTTTGACCAAAAAGTTTTTTATAAAATTTTTGACCGAAAAATTTTTTATAAAATTTTTGACTGAAAAATTTTTTATAAAATTTTTGACCGAAAAATTTTTTATGAAATTTTTGACCGAAAATTTTTTTATAAAATTTTTGACCGAAAAATTTTTTATAAAATTTTTGACCGAAAATTTTTTTATGAAATTTTTCACCGAAAAATTTTTTATAAAATTTTTTTGACCTAAAAATTTTCTATAACAATTTTTTTGACCGAAAAATTTTCTATAAAATTTTTTTGGCCGAAAAATTTTCTATAAAATTTTTTGATCAAACAATTTTCGGAAAAATTGTTGTGATCAAAAAATTTTCTTTAACATTCTTTTGATTGAAAACTTTTCAATCAATTTGATAAAAAATTTTCAAAAATTCTTAGTCGAATATTGCCTCTGCGAATAATTTTCTAAGGAGAATAGGTTTTCGATAAATTTTCTTAAGAAAAATCGTTCGTATTTCTACAGAAAACTTTCATTTCGATTATATTTCTATTTTTAAATTCAATAATTGTTCTTAAAAATGTATCTCTTTAAAATCTTTTTTCCTTAAAGTAGGTTTTTCGTATTTCCATTTTCCTTGAAAACATTTAATTCCTTTAAGCACCTGCATTTTATAGAAATCATTGTGTGTTTTAGGTATTGATATATTACATTATTTACTCCTTTATATGGCTGATCAGTTCTTTAGAAATGTCTTAATAATATTTTCCTTAGTTTAAGGGGTAAAAAAGAACATTATGAAAAAGGCTTTTAAATTAAACTAAAGAAAGACTTTACAATACTTCAATACAGCAAAAAAGGCAAATCCTATAAAAGATATTAAATTGTAGATGACAAAAATTGTGCATACTCGTCGACTGCATGAAGCCAGGAAATTTCTTAAACTTTCTAGAAAATATTAAAAAAAATGTGATTGAAATTGTTAAAGAACTCATGACATAAACATAATTTTGCAGATCTTTAATAAAGGGTTGAAGTTGTGATTTTAGAATGTTCTAAAAAAAGTGTGAAAATGCTATAGAAAAATATTTTTTTAGTACCAGAATTAAACAATTTATAGAAAATTTTAGAATTTAGTCTAAGCAACCAATAGTTTAAAGAATTTGAGGAATCTTGAACAAAGATACCATCATCAAACCAAAATTTTCCTATTAAAATAAAAACAAAATTTTCCTTAACAACCTCAAAGAATTTTAATGCCAACAAAAGGAATACCTCAAAAATGTTTCCAACTACATCTTCCTTAACCATAACAATCCATAATTTTAATAATTCAAAAGACAAGACAAAAATATTTTCTAGTAAATTCCTTAATCACACTTCAATTATACAATATTTTTTGTTATGAGAAATAGAATTTGTATTTGAATATGTTTTTATAAACTCAAAAGTAATTTAATACTGCAGTACTAGAAATATCTTCCTTTTTTCCTATTCTATTCCCTTATATTTATTTCTTATTCTATTGTTTAGGCAAAAAAAGTTTTATATCTAAATTATTATATTTTGTTTTATTATTTCCATTATTTTTCTATATCATTTTTTATTCTTCACTTCTGAAAAATTCCTACTCATATACGAGTAAAAGTACTATTTGTTTAAAGTAATTTATATGTAGATTTATTTCTTGCAATTTTACTACGAAATTCTATTATTGTAAAGATATCAACTTTTTTACTGAATGTTTATAATAAAATATTTAAATACATTTTTTTTCTGATACGTTTACTTTTTTTGTGAAATTGTATATTGTAATGTATGAAATCCTAAAGGTACGAGTACCAAATAAAAATCTGTTCTACAAAAAACTAAATATAACAAATGGAAAAAAAGTAAAAATATCTATTTTCATAAAAAAATCATACTTATACAGAGAGAAATAGTAGAATAATAAAAATTGAATTTTTGCTTAAAACAAAAGAATTTGTTCAATGTTATATAAAGTTACATATTGTTTTATTTAAAGTGTTTTCTTTAAAAGATAAGGGAAGGGCAATATAAGGGGCTCCCCTTTTGGTCTAATGAAGACAAATTGTACTATCCAATGTTCACTTAAATCCTAAAAAAACAAAAAATTTTCTATAGAAAATTTGAATCAAAAAATGAATCAACAAATTTTTAAGAAATTTTTTTTAAATAGGGAATTAATATTCCTATTAAAATTTTTGCAAAGAAATTTTACTAAAAAATTTTTTCATAGAAATTTTTCTACAAAAATTTTCTATCGAAATTTTTTTATAAAAACTTGCTATAGATAATTTTCTATAAAAAATTTTCTATTAAAATTTTTTTATAGAAATTTTTCTCTTAAAATTTTTCTTTAGATTTTTGTATAGAAAAAATTTTTTATAAAAAAATTTCTAAAAAAAATTTTTCAAAGGAAACACTTCCATAAAAATTTGTTTATAAAAACAAAATTCTACAAACATTTTTTTATAAAAATCTTTTCATAAAAACTTTTTTATAAAAATTTTTCTATAGAAATTTTTCTTTCAAAAATTTTCCATACAAATTTTTTTTTAGAAATTTTTCTATAAAAAGGTTTCTATAGAAATTTGTCTATAATTTTTTTTTTTATACAAATGTTTTTATCGAAATTTTTCTATGAAAATTATTGTATAGAAGTTTTTCTATACAAATTATTTTAGTTAAAATTTCTGTATAATGTTTCGATAGAAACATTTTTCTGTAGAAAATTTTTTATAAAAAATTTTTCTGTAGAAAATTTTCTATAAAAATTTTTCTGTAGAAAATTTTCTATAAAAATTTTTCTATAGAAAATTTTCTACAAAAATTTTTCTATTGAAATTTTTTAATAAAAATTTTTCTTTTTAAATTTTTCTATAGGAATTTTTTTTTTAATATTTTTTCTAAAGAAAATTTTCTGTAGAAAATTTTTTATAAACATTTTTCTATAGAAAGTTTTTAATAAAAATTTTTCTGTAGAAAATTTTCTACAAAAATTTTTCTATAGAAATTTTTTAATCGAAATTTTTCTTTAGAAATTTTTTATTAATATTTTTTCTAAAAAAAATTTCTATAAAAATTTTTCTATAGAAATTTTTTTATAAAAATTTTTCTATACATTTGTCTATAGAAATTTTTCTATAAAAATTTTTCTATAAAAAATTTCCTATAAAAATGGTTTCATAGAAAATTTTCTTGAAAAATGTTTCTTCAGAAAATTTCTATAGAAATTTTTCTGTAGGAATTATTCGATAGAAATTTTTCTATTGAAATTTTTCGATTAAAATGTTTCTATAGAATTTTTTCTAAAGAAATTTTTCTATAGAAATTTTTCTATAGAAATTTTTGTATAGAAATTTTTGTATAAAAATTTTTCTATAGAAACTTTTTATAAAAAAATTTCTATACAGAAAAATGAATAAAAAAATTTTAGAAAAATTTTATTATAGAAAATTTTTCAAAAAATTTTTTTGTAGAAAATTTTCTATAAAAATTTTTCTGTAGAAAATTTTCTATAAAAATTTTTCTGTAGAAAATTTTCTATAAAAATTTTTCTGTAGAAAATTTTCTATAAAAATTTTCTGTAGAAAATTTTTCTATAGAAAATTTTTTATAAAAATTTTTCTATGAAAATTTTTCTATAAAAATTTTTCTATGAAAAATTTTTTTTTTACAAATATTTCATAAAAAAAAATTTTCTATGTAGAAAATTTTATAGAAAAATATTTCAATAAAAATTCTTTTTAGAAAAATTTTTCTATAGAAAATTTTCTTTAAAAATTTTTCTATAGAAAATTTTTTATAAAAATTTTTCTATTGAAAATTTTCTAAAAAAATTTTTCTATAGAAAATTTTCTATAAAAATTTTTCTATTGTAGTATAAAAATTGAAATTGTAGTATAAAAATTTTTTCCCTAAAAATTTTTCTAAATAATTTTTGTATGAAAATTTGCATAAAAGAAATTTTTCTAGATACATTTTTCTAAAGAAATTTGTTATAAAAATTTTTCCATAGAAATTTTTCTATAAACATTTTTCTATAGAAATTTTTCTTTAGAAATTTTCTATACAAATTTTTCTAGAAAAATTTTTCCATTAAAATTTTTCTATAGAAAGATTTCTGTAGCAAAATGTCTATAGAAAAATATCTAGAGAAAAATTTTTATAAAAAAATTTCTATAAAAACATTTTTTTTCTATGGAAATTGTTCTATAAAAAATTTTCTATAGATATTTTTTATAGAACAATTTTGCTATAGAAGTTTTTCCTTAAAAATTTTTTCTTAAAATTTTTCTGTAACAATTTTTATATAGAAATTTTTTCATAAATATTTTTTTTGAGTTTTCTTTAGAAATTGTTTTTCGTATATTAGGTTTTTAGGGAAAATTGATTTTTTTTATTTAATCTCTGATTTGGTGCCCTGGTTTCCTCATCTCTGAGACTCAATTTATGTGAGAACGTTGATACCAGGAATTTCTAGTAAAACTCTAATAGACTTGTAAAACAAGTTTATTATGTTTATTTTCTCTTGTTGTTGTATTTTATTTCTATTTCGTATCAGTTTTTGTTGTTGTTGTAGTTATCGTTGTTGGAGTTGGGGTTTTCGGTATGAAGATGTGTTACCATTTCATTTTTTGATATTGTTCTTGTTAGTGTTGTTGTTTTTGTTGTTGTCTTAACTAACCCATAACTAACAATACCCATATTTTGTTGAGTCGAGTGTAAGGAGTAGAAGTTATAGCGCAGAGGTATGTATGTATGTGGTAGAGGTTGTGAATAAGATATGCTAGCAACCAACTAACAACATCTTTTAGGTTGGATACAATGTATTTAAAACTTGTACCTTCTACTACTTTATTTTCGTCTTTTTTGATATCAAATCTTTTTTTTTTTTTTTCTTTTTTTATGATTATTGTTGATGTTATTGTAGTTGTTGCTATTTTCTATTAAGATAGAATGTATCATCACACATTGTTGTTGTAATTTGGTTTTTGTTTTCTAGTTTTTTTTTTGGGAAAATACATACGATATTTTCCACAAAATCTAACTCCTTGATACATAAATTAACCGAAAATTTCTTATTTAAAAAGTTAGGGCAAAATAAAGAAATCGTCTTTAAAATGTTAAATAAATAAAAGAAATTAAATTTAGAATGACAAAGTGTTGAGTGCATTGAGAGGTTTTCATGTTATCGGCTCAGAGTAGACCCATAAAGAGTTATAGACAGGTGTGTTCTTGGGTTAAAGATGTTAACACATAAAAAATCCCCAAATATGGGGACAGACAACAGGTTTGAAAAGAGTAATAGATTCCATTCATTTAACGTGTCTTAAATATTTAATGATTTCCATAAAAAATGTTTACAGCCGAAAAAATTTATGGTTCAAATGCCCAAAAAAAAGGTAAAGAAATAAAAAAGTAAAACTGTTACATTTTTTATTATCTAATATTGACAAAAAAAATATACTTCATTGTATCATAGGTCATTTATTTCAAGACTTATTTTTTTGATTTTTTTATATAAAAATGACCTTTTCAAGATAAAGTTTATTTCTTTATAAAAATCTACAAACAAAAAGTCTAAGCCGCTTTTAAATATAATTTAAGCTTGAACACAAAATCCCCTCTACCAAAAAAAAAAAAAAAAAATATCAAAAGAATTGATTAAGCCATGTCATCATTAGGCCACAATTGTCTTGTTTTCCAAATTTGATCACGATTTTAATTTATTAAGTATAATGTCATGTCTTTTAAAATTTTTAAACATTTTCAAAATTAGGAATTTCTTTAACTGTATTTAACAATCATTAAATGGTAGCTTTAAGATCTTGTTATTCTGGGAATAGATTTTTCAAACTAAAATTTTGTTTCAACCGTAAAAGGCTAAAATGCTTTTAAATTCATTATCACTTGACAAATTGTCTTGAAATGATTTTGTCATGAATATTTTAATTTCGAAAAAAAAAAATTGAAATTTTATGTTTGAATTCGTTATGGCTTCGAAAAAGATTAATGATTTAATTAGAGGACAAAACAATTAAAGTCGTTTTTAAGGTATAATTGAATTTTAAAAGATAGAATTTTCAATAAAAAATTTTCATTCGATTAATTTTCGAAAAATTAGTCGAATAATTATTCGAATAATTTTCAATTGAAAAATTTTAACTTGACTAATTTTCCCAATAAAATTTGTGATTCGATTAATTTTTTAAAGCGAATTTGTCATTTAAATATATTTTTTTTTTTGATGAAAATTTGTCATTCGAAAAATTGTCTATAGAAAATTCGTCATTCAATTGATTTTTTACAGAAAATTTATAATTCGATTAATATTTTATGCAAAATTTGTCATTTGATAAATTTTTTCAAGAAAATTTTTCATTCGATTAATTTTTTATAAGAAATTTTTCATTTGAATTATTTTCTATTCAAATAATTTTCAATTGAAAAATTTTCGTTCGATTAATTTTTCTACATCAAATTTGTGATTCGATTAATTTTCTAATAAAAAATTGTCATTCAATTAATTTCTTATAGAAAATTTGTCATTAGAAAAATTTTCTATAGAAAATTTGTCATTCGAAAAATGTTCTATAGAAAATTTGTCATTCGAAAAATTTTCTATAGAAAATTCGTCATTCAATTGATTTTTTATAGCAAATTTGTTATTCGATTCATTTTTTATACAAAATTTGTCTTTTGATACATTTTTTAAAGAAAATTTTTCATTCGATTTATTTTTTATAGAAAATTTTTTATTTGAATTATTTTCTATTCGAATAATTTTCTATAGAAAATTTTTCGTTCGATTAATTTTCTTTATCAAATATGTGATTCGATTAATTTAAAAAAAAAATTTGTAATTTAAATAATATTTTTTATAGAAAATATATTCGAATATTCGAATAATTTTTAAAATTTGTGATTCTATTAATTCTCTAATGAAAAATTGTCATTCGATTAATTTTTATAGAAAACTTGTCATACGATTGATTTTATATAAAAAATTTGTCGGTTGATTAACTTTTTATATAAAATTTTTCATTCGATTAATTTTCTATAGAAAAATTTTCGTATGAATTATTTTAAATTCGAATAATTTTCAACTAAACATTTTCGTGCGATTAATTTTTTATAGAAAATTTGTCATTCGATTAATTGTTCAAAGAAAATTTGCATTCGATTAATTTTTTTATAAAAAATTTTTATTTGTTTAGTTTTCTATAGAAAATTTCTTCGTTGTTTAATTTTTATAGAAAATTTGACATTCGATTAATTTTCTATAGAAAATTTGTCATTCGATTAATTTTCTATAAAGCAAATTTAATGAAATATTTGTCATTTGATTTAAATTTTATAAATAATTTAGATTAATTTTCCATAGAAAGTTTCGATTAATTTTCTATAGAAAATTTTATTCGATTAATTTTCTTTAGAAAATTTTATTCGATTAATTTTCCTTAGAAAATTTCATTCGATTAATTTTCTTTAGAAAATTTTATTCGATTAATTTTTTTATAAAAAATGAATCGAATCTCAAATTTTCTATAATAATTTTATTAAATGACAATTTTCTAAAAAAATTAATCGGATGAGAAATTTTTGTGTAAAAAGTATCGAAATTTCTATTAAAATTAATCGAAAAGAAAATTTCAATTAATTTTCCATTAACAATTTCTATTAATTTTCTATAGAAAATTTCGATTAATTTTCTTTAGAAAATTTTATTCGATTAATTTTTTATAAAAAATTAATCGAATCTCAAATTTTCTATAATAAATTTATTAAATGACAATTTTCTAAAAAAAAAATTAATCGGATGACAAATTTTTGTATAAAAAGTATCGAAATTTCTATTAAAATTAATCGAAAAGAAAATTTCAATTAATTTTCTATAAACAAATTCTATTAATTTTCTATAGAAAATTTCGATTAATTTTTTATAGAAAATTTTATTCGAATAATTTTCTTTAGAAAATTTTATTCTATTAATTTTTTTATAAAAAATTTATCGAATCTCAAATTTTCTATAATAAATTCATTAAATGACAAATTTCTAAAAAAAAATAATCGGATGCAAAATTTTTGTATAAAAAGTATCGAAATTTCTATTAAAATTAATCGAAAAGAAAATTTCAATTAATTTTTTATAAACAATTTCTATTAATTTTCTATAGAAAATTTCGATTAATTTTTTATAGAAAATTTTATTCGATTAATTTTCTTTAGAAAATTTTATTCGATTAATTTTTTATAAAAAATTAATCGAATCTCAAATTTTCTATAATAATTTTATTAAATGACAATTTTCTAAAAAAATTAATCGGATGACAAATTTTTGTGTAAAAAGTATCGAAATTTCTATTAAAATTAATCGAAAAGAAAATTTCAATTAATTTTCTATAAACAATTTCTATTAATTTTCTATAAAAAATTTCATTTATTTTTACATAGAAAAATTTATTCGATTAATCGTCATTCGATTAATTTTCTATAGCAAATAAGTAATTCGAACTTGTTTTCTTTACCAAGTTTTTTATTTGAACTAATTTTCTTTGAAACATGTTTCATTTAAACTCATCTTCTACAGGATATATCCAGTGTAATACAACTACAAAATTCCATTTCCTTAAGAGAAAACCGATTAAAAAAACCTAAAACCATCTACAGGTTTCAAACCAAAAATTGCGTATTTGTGTAAATGAATCTTGTAACTTTGTCTAAAACTATTTGTCTTTCAAAACCTGCAGATTTCAGATACTTTAGAGGATGAAGAAAAGTACATCAATACCCAATTGATGATTTGATGCTGGTCGATATTGAGTTTGTTGTACGTATTCACTTACAGGTTGCAACTAGAACAAGTGTGTGGTTACCTGATTTCCTGTATTACAATAAACAACAACAACAACAATAATAATATTGAATTTGTGTAAAACACCAACAACAACCAACACATTGGGGTTTCTATACAAAAGAAGAAGGAAGAGCCAGGTTATAGTATTCCTTACATTTAATATTAGAGTTTGTTTGGTTTTGTTTTCCTTGGGTTTCAATTCTTAACCGAATGTAAAGGAGAGACCTGATATTAAGTAATCTTGATACACTTAATTGCTTTGGACGGTTTAATATGAAAAACAAAAAGCAAAAAAAAAAGAACATCGAACTTACTGTTCTTAGGTCTTAGGTTGGTGGATATTGTATGTAGAGTATTGACGATTGCCTCAAAAATAAAAACAGTAGGCCTGCAAAAAATGTTTAAATAAAATTGTTTAAAAGGATCTTGGCCGCATTGTTACATACATTCAAAAAGACAAACGGACGGACGGGCGGACAGACATACCGACATATTTATGGACTTGCTAAGTTATGTATGTATAACAAAAACTACAACAAAAGCAAAACAAAAAGCCAGCAATAAAAAACAGAAACCGTATGAAGGCCAAGATTGAAGTTAAGACCTGTAATTAAGCGACAATAAGCGAGCTTAAGCAAATGTTTGTAAAAGCTTTGAATTTATAGTGTCTACTACTGCAAAGAAAACAGATGATTAAAGGAATGCATTCTTTGAAATAAAACAAAAAATCAAACATGTTCGATAGAAATTTTCTATAGCAAAATGTTTGCTAGGAAAATTATCTTTAGACAAATTTTCTATGGGACAATGTTCAATAGATCATCATTTTTTCTTCCGTAATTATTAAGTAAATTTTGTATAAATAGTTTTCGATAAAATAATATTGATAGATAGTTTTCTATTCAAAAGTTCGATAGGACAATCAACGTTAGTATAATTTTCTGCAGAAAAATTACAATAGAACAATATTCCATGAGAAAATGTACGATTGAACAATTTTCTGTATTTTCTGTAGGGTAGGATTATTTTATATAGAAAAAAGTACAATAGCAGGATTTTATGAAAAAAAATCTCATAAAGTTTTATCCTATAGAGAATTTCATAAATGAAAGGTTTCTATAGAAATTTGTATCAAAAATAAATTTTCTTTAGAAAATTATTTTACAAATTTTTTTTAGAAAATTTTATAAATGAAAAAAATGAAATTTATATCAAAAATAAAATTTTCTTTAGAAAATTAATTTACAAAATTTTTTTAGAAAATTAATTCACAAAATTTTTTTAGAAAATTAATTTACAAAATTTTTTTTTGAAAATTTTATAAATGAAAAAAGTTTCTTTAGAAAATTTTATAAACAAAACAATTTTTTTTAGAAAATTTTATAAACGAAAAATTTTCTTTAGAAAATTTCAAAAAGGGAATTTTATATAGAAAATTTCATAAACGGAAATTTTATATAGAAAATTTCATTAATGAAAAATTATTGAAAACATCACAAACGTAAAATTATTGAAAATTTTATAAATAAAAAATTTTCTATGAAGAAAAAATTTTCTATAGAAAATTTCAAAAACGAAAAAATGTTATAGAAATTTTTATAAACAAATTGATCTTTTTTTTAAATTTCATAAACGAAAACTTTTTAGAAATTTTCATAAACAAAAAGTTTTCTTTTCCATAAGCGAAAAATTTTGTATTGAAAATTTCATAAACAAAAAGCTTAAAAAACGTAAAATAATTGAAAATTTTATGAGTCAAAAATTTGCTATAGAGAATTTTATAATGAAAAAACGGGAAAATTTCATAAACCAAAAAATTTTCTACAGAAAATTTGGTAAAAAAAAAATTTTCTATAGAAAATTTTAATAAACGAAATAAACAAAAAAAGTAAACGAAAACAACAAAAAAAGTAAAATTATTGAAAATTGTATAAGTGCAAAATTTCATATAGACAATTTCATGAAGAAAAAATTTTCTATAGAGAATTTAATAAGGAAAAAATTGTCTATAGAAAATTTCATAAACGAAAAATTTTGTAAAGAAAATTTCATAAACGAAAAATTTTCTGAAGAAAATTTATTAAACGAAAAATTATTGAAAACTCCTAAAACATAAAGTAAAGCAAAAAAATTTTTGGAAAATTTTATAATCGAAATAATTTTCTTTAGAAAATTTTATAAACAAAAAATTACTGAAAATTTTATAAATGCAAAATATCCCGTAGAAAATAATATAAACGAAAAAAAAACTTTAGAAAATTTAAAAATCGAAATAATTTTCTTTAGGAAATTTTTTATAAACAAAAAATTTTTTATGGAAAATTTCAGTAACGAAAGACTTTTTATAAAAAATTTCATAAACGAAAAATTTTTTATAGAAAATTTAAAAAACCAAAATAAAAAAAAAACCGAAAAAAAATTAAAAATTTTATAAATGCAAAATTTCCTATAGAAAATTTCACAAACGAAACATTTTTATAGAAATTTTTATAAATAAAATTTTTTCTTAAAAAATTTTCTGAAGAAAACTCCTAAAACATAAAGTTATTGAAGTTTTATAAACAAAAAATATTGAAAATTTTGTAAATGCAAAATTTCCCGTAGAAAATTTTATAAACGAAAATAAAAAATTTAGAAAATATAATAATCGAAATAATTTTCTTTAGAAAATTTTATAAACAAAAGATTTTTTATGGAAAATTTCATAAACGAAAAATTTTTTATGGAAAATTTCATAAACGAAAAATTTTTTATAGAAAATTAAAAAAAAACAAAAATTATTAAAAAAAAATTAATAACGTAAAAATATTAAACTTTCACAACTGAAAAAAGATTAAAAATTTTATAAACGCAAAATTTCCTATAGAGAATTTCACAAACGAAACATTTTTATGGAAACTTTTATAAATAAAAATTTTCTTAAAAAAATTTCAGAAACAATTTTTTTTTCATAAACGAAAAAATTTTCTTTAGAAATAAATAAAAAACAAAAACTTGTAGAAAATTTCATAAACGGAAAATTTTTCAAAACTTCAAAAAAAATATTAAAAATTTTACTTATTTTATGAATTGCAAAATTTTCTTTAGAGAATTCCATAAACAAACAAATTTCTATACAGAATTTCATAAAGAAAAAAATTTTCTACAGAAAATCCTATAAACGAAGAATTTTCTATAGAAAATTTAATAAACGAAAAATTATTAAAAACTCCAAAAACCTAAAATTATATAAACGAAAAATTACTGAAACTTTAATAAATGCAAAATTTCCTATTTCGTAAACGAACAATTTTTATAGAAAATTTAATAGACCAAAAAATTCTCTTTAAGAAACTTCATAAACAAAAAATTTTCTCTAGAAAATTTTATAGCGAAAAATTTTCTATAAAAATTTTTTTTACAGTAAATTTCATTAGCAAAAATTTATTGAAAAATTCTTAACAATACAAGTATTTACAATTTATAAAACTTGAAATTATTGAAATTTCATAAAAAAAAATATTGGAAATTTTATAAATGTAAAATTTCCTTTAGAGAATTTCATAAACGAAATTTTTTTTTATCAAAAATTTTATAAACCAAAACAATTTTTAAAGAAAATTTCATAAACGACAGTTTTCTTCTAAAAATTTTTGATTTTCTTTTAAACATTTTTTTTATATTAATTTTCTCTTCGATTATTTATTCTTGATAATTCTTTTTCTAGAAATTTCTCTTTAATGAGTTTATAAAAATTTAAAAAATAGTCTCTTTTGTCAGTTTTATTTAAAGGTATTCTCTTTGATCAGTTTTCTTTTGAAAATTTTCTAAATATCTATCTTTCCTTAGGAAAATGTCTTTGCAAATATTTTTATTTAAAAAATGTAACTTTAATAAATTTTCTTTAAACAGTTTTTGTTCGAAAATTTTCTCGTTGATGAGTTTTCTTTAGATATATTTCAAAAAAAAAAAAAAATATATATCTTCATTTTGGTTGGAAAATTTTCTTTTTGATCACTATTTTAATGTTTTCTCTTAAATTAGATTTCTTTAGCAATTTATTTCTTAAGAAAGAAATTTTTTTTTTCAATTTTCTTCCTGATCAGTTTGAAAATTTTTATTTTGATCGGTTTTCTTTAGAAACTAATCTCTTTAATAAGTTCTCTTTTTAATATTGTCTCTTGAACAGGTTTTTTTTAATAATTTCTCTTAGATCAGTCTTTTTTTAGAAAACTTCGCTTTTCAACCATTTTTTTCAAAGATTTTTTTCTTTAAGCAATTTTCTGAGAAATTTTTGTTCGAAATTTTTGGAAAGTAGTCACCTTTTTTTAATAATTTCTCTTAAATCAGTCTTTTTTTTAGAAAACTTCGCTCTCCAACCAATTTTTTCAAAGATTTTTTCTTTAAGCAATTTTCTGAAAAATTTTTGTCGGAAATTTTTGGAAAGTAGTCACCTTGATCGGTTCTCTTCAGAAAATTTCCCGTATATTAGTTTTCTGTAGAAAATTATGATTTTCTTGAGACAATTTTTTGATCTATCAATTTTCAATAGAAAAATTATTTGCACTTAATCCCAACCTAGTACATTTATTAATTAATGTAATAGACAATTTATTGATTAAAGCCAAAAAATGTTTGTGGGGACAACCAATTTCTTTACGGCTTTCGATGGCCATCATCTACAAGGAGTATCCATACTTTTAGACAGATAGAACCTCTTTTATTATAACCTATTTTCCAAACACAATCATTACGAATTATGCTTGAAAATCAAAGGTAAAAGCTTGGATTATCGACTGAACAAAAGTAAATACAAACATTTTTCTTTATAAAATCGTTTATTTGATTATTTTTCTTTAGAAAATTTTCTGTTTGATCAGTTTTCTTTTGAAAATTCTCTCGATCATTTCCTGATTTTCAAAAAATCAGGATCATACAATTTATTCCTTTAAACTGAAGAAGAAAAGTCTGTTCTTGCCTTAAAACTAAAACTAAGATTATCAATTGAAATTATTTGTAAAGACCAACAAAAAAAAAAATCCTAAAGAAACATTATAAGAATCTTGGGGATAAAGCTTAGGAGTAGAGTAGAGGGAAGTATGGCAAAGCCAGAGTAACTAAAAGCTGATTGCTAACCCAGATATGTATTGTCATTTGTTTAAGAAGTTACATATTTCAATTTGGCCTGGTATTTTGAGCTTGATCTTTTATTTATTTCTGATTTTGTGTTTTACCTAAATCTTCGATGTTAAAAGTTTTTTTTTTTGGGCTTCGCAAATTCAGATTTATTATTTGAAATGTTTGAAATGTTGAAGTTGCAACAGCAACAGAGGCAGCAGCCAGCAGTAACATTAAATAAAACACGTGTGTCTTATAAATTTTTACTGTGATGGGGTTTAAACAAGATGTTCTACGTTCATAAAAAATTATACCAGATTTTAAGCATTTGAGTTCATTTTTCTCTTCTTCCTGAACTTCAAGTCTAAGCGAAGACTTACTGTTCTCGATTGTAATCTTGAATTTATTTTATATACATATACATTTTTTTTTGTTCGAAATGGCTCCTTTTTTGGAGGCCCATAAATTTTGGTAGGAAGAAAAAATTCAATATTTGCGTATACGCAAATTTTGAATATAAGATATTTTGTCTTTTCTTCTTGAGAAATTACTTCAACTGCTCAGGTCATATTTCTTGAATAAATCGAAAAAAAAATCTTAAGCAAAAATGAAATGAACTAAAATTAAATGAAATCAAATGAAATGTAGAAAAAAAAGTTCAAATTGAATGACTGCCTTCTTAATGGTTTGTGTTTTTATTCCGGAATTCTGTAGATGCGACTTTATAGATTACAGCTGAGCGAGCTTAATAATTTAAACAATAAAATAAGAAATAATTCAACCCAGAAACAGCCATTTGCCAAAAAGATATGTTAAAATAAATAAATACGAATGAATATCATTCCCTTACCATCATCTTCTTCATTATTATCAAGATGAATTTGAAAAATGAAAACAGTAAGTTTTTTCGTCCTGATTCTGTACTTTTTTTCAACCGTTTTTCATATTTATGGCATTTTCTCTTAAGGCCCTCGAAAATAATAAATTGAATTAAATATAACGTAAGAATTCAATTCAAATTGTCTCAGTCCATAAAACAAAATATTCCTGCTGGCTTTAAAATATGATTTCGAATTTCTTTCTTTTGTTTTTTAAGATGGCAAAAATATTGTCTTTTCTTATCGTTTTATAATAAATTGATTTCGAAATTTGCCTGCCAGTTAAAATTAATTTAGAAAACTAAAAAGTCAATGGACATCAATTTAACAAAAAGAAATCATTTAGATTTTGAAACAAAAGTTGTAATTAAATTTTTGGTGATTAAATCAATTAATTTGGTTATCAAAAACAAACTTGTATTTGTCAAAAGTCTTCGTTTGCTTTCCAAAATTGTTTATACAAAAATTTTTTATTCGCAAAATTTCTACAAAAAAATGTTTATTCAAAATAATTCCATCAAATATTATTCTAAATATAAAAGCTTTAGAAGACAAATTTCTTAAAAAAAAATTTAAGAGGAAAATTTCTTTACAAAAATTCAAATAAAGTAATACAGAAAAATTTTCAACAGACAAATTTTCAATCATATAATGTTTTACTAACAAAATTTTCTAGAAGTAAATATTATATTGAAAATTTTTATAGAATAATTTTTGAATAAATTATTTCTATATAGAACATTTGTAATGAAAAATTTTCTAAAGTATAATTTTTGAATGAAAAATTTCTATTAAGAACTTTTCGAATGAAAAATTTGCTATATTTTTGTAAACAAAAATTTTCTATACAAACATTTTTCTAAAGAAAAATATGCTAAAGAAAAATATTATATAATTATATAATTTTCTGAAGAAAAATTTTCTATGGAATAATTTTGTATAGAAAAATTTTCTAAAGAAAATTTTTATAGAAAATTCTCTAAAGAAAAATTTTTTATAGAAAATTTTCTAAAGAAAACTTTTCTATAGAAAAATTTTCTAAAGAAAAATTTTTATTGAAAATTTTCTATAGAAAAATTTTTATAAAAAATTTTCTATAGAAAAATTTTTATAGAAAATTTTCTATAGAAACATTTTTATAGCAAATTTTTCTATAGAAAAGTTTTCTTTAGAAAATTTTTCTATAGAAAATTTTTCTATGGAAGAAATTTCTTTAGAAAATTTTTCTATACAAAATTATTCCATAGAAAATTTTTGTATAGAAAAACTTTGTATAGAATAATTTTCTACACAAAATTTTTTAAAAATTTTCTGAAAAAAATTTTTAAAAGTATCATTTTCTATACAAAATTTTTTATAGAAAAATTTTCTAAAGAAAAAATTTTTATAGAAAATTTTTCTATAGAAAATTTTTCTATAGAAAATTTTTCTATAGAAAATTTTTCTATAGAAAATTTTTCTATAGAAAATTTTTCTATAGAAAATTTTTCTATAGAAGAAATTTCTTTAGAAAATTTTTCTATACAAATTTTTCTATACAAAAATTTTCTAGAGAAAAATTTTCTAAAGAAAAATTTTCTAAAGAAAAATTTTGTTTAGAAAATTTTTGTATAGAAAAATTTTGTATAGAATAATTTTCTACACAAAATTTTTTTATAAAAATTTTCTGAAAAAAATTTTTAAAAGAAACATTTTCTATACAAAATTTTTTTATAGCAAAATTTTCTAAAGAAAAATTTTCTATAGATAAATTTTCTTAAAAAAAATTTTCTAAAGAAAAATTTTCTATAGAAAAATTTTCTATATAAAAATTTCCTTAAAAAAATTTTGTATAGAAAAATTTTCTAAAGAAAAATTTTCTAAAGAAAAATTTTGTATAGAATAATTTTCTACACAACATTTTTTTAAAAGTTTTTTAAAAAAATTTTAAAATAAACATTTTCTATACAAAAATTTTCTAAAGAAAAATTTTCTATAGAAAAATTTTCTATAAAAAATTTTTTTTACTAACATTTTTCTATGCAAAATTTTTCTATAGAAAATTTTTCTATAGAAAATTTTTCTTTAGAAAATTTTTCTTTAGAAAATTTTTCTATTGAAAATTTTTCTTTAGAAAATTTTTCTATTGAAAATTTTTCGTTAGAAAATTTTTCTATAGAAAATTTTTCTTTAGAAAATGTTCCTAAAAAATTTTTCTTTAGAAAATTTTTCTATAGAAAAATTTTGTATAGAAGATTTTTCTTTAGAAATTTTTCTATACAAAATTTTTCTATAGAAAATTTTTCTTAAGAAAATGTTTCTATAAAAATTTTTGTATAGAAAAATTTAGCATAGAAGATTTCTTTTAGAAAATTTTTCTATACAAAATTTTTCTATAGAAAATTTTTCTTTAGAAAATTTTTCTACAAAAAATTTTTCAAAGAAAATTTTTATGGAAAAATTTTTGATTGATAAATTTTTGGTTTATCAAAACTTTATAGAAAAATTTTCGATTGATAATATTTTGACAGAAAATGTTAGATTGAAGAAATTTTTATAAAAAAAATTTCCAATTAAATAAATTTTTGTAGAAATATTTTCGATTGAAAAAATTTTTATGAAAAATTTTCTATGAAGAAATTTTTATAGAAAAACTTTCGATAGAAAAACTTTTTATGGAAAAAATTTCAATTGATAAAATTTTTTTTGGAAAAATTTTCGATTAACAAAATTTTTAATTGATAAAATTTTTATAAAAAAAACTTTCGATTCATAAAATTTTTGTTTAATGAAACTTTCGACTGATAAAATTTTTATAGAAAAAATTTCGATTGATAAATTTTTTATGGAGAAATTTTAATTGAAAAAATTTGAATAGAGACATTTTCGTTAAAAACATTTTTATAGAAAAATTTTCCATTGATAAAATTTTCTAGAAAAAAATCTTCGATTAATAAAATTTTTATATAAAAATATATTCAATTGAAACAATTTTTATAGAAACATTTTGGATTGAAAAAATTTTCTATAGAGAAATTTTTGATTAATAAAATTTAAATAGAAAAATTTGCGAATATTAAAATTTTCTATACAAAAATTTTCGACTGATAACATTTTTATAGAAAAATTTTCGATTGATAAAATTTTTATCGAAAAATTTTCGATTGATAAAATTTTTATGGAAAAAGTTTGAATAGAGAAATTTTCGATAAAAACATTTTTATAGAAAAATTTTCGAATGATAAAATTTTCTAGAAAAAAATCTTCGATTAATAAAATTTTTATATAAAAATATATTCAATTGATACAATTTTTATAGAAACATTTTAGATTGAAATAATTTTCTATAGAGAAAATTTCGATTAATAAAATTTGAATAGAAAAATTTTCGTTTAATAAAATTTTAATAGAAAAATTTTTAATTGTGAAATTTTTATAGAAAAATGTTCTATTAAAAAAATGTTTATAGAAAATTTTAGATTGAAAAAATTTTTATAGAAAAATTTTCGATTAAAAAAATTTTTATAGAAAAATTTTCGATTGAAAAAATTTTTATAGAAAAATTTTCGATTGAAAAAATTTTTATAGAAAAATTTTCGATTGAAAAAATTTTTTAAGAAAAACTTTCTATTGAAATAAATTAAAAAAACTCTTCAGTTAAAAAAAATTTTCTGAAGAAAACTTTCCCAATGAAATATTTTATATTGAAAAATTTGCACTTAATACAATTTTCTATAGCAAAATAGAAATATAGAAAACTTTTTTAAAGAAATTTCAATTGATTTATGTTGTGAAATTTTCTTTTAAAAAAAATTTTCTATTTTTTCAACAGAAATGATTTTCAAAAAAATTTAATTTAGAAAAATTGTCAATAAAGATAGAATTTTTAAAATTTTCTTGAGAAAAATTTTCTATTGCAAAAATGTCTATAGAAAAATTTTTGGATTAATTTTAGGTTTAAAAATTTTATATAGAAAAATAATCAATTAAGAAAATTTTTCTGTAGAAAATTTTTTAATGAAATACTTTCTTTAGAAAAATTTTAAATTTAAAAATTTTCCTTAGATACATTTCAGATCTACATATAAAAAATGTTCTATGGAAAAAATTTTGAATACAATTTTTTTTCAGAATATTCAAATACAATATTTTTTGTATATAAAATTTAAATTAAAAAATTTTATATAGAAAAAATTACTAAGAAAAACTTTTCTATAGAGAAAATGTTCACAGAAAAATATTTGAAATAAAATTTTTCTACCGAAAAATTTTAAAATAATAAAATTTCAATAGAATATTTTTCTAAAGGTTCGTTTGTACAATTTTTCCCAAAAAAATTTTTAATTAAGTAATTTTTTGATTAGAAAAAAATCTCAAACAAAAAATTCTAAAACGCCGCTTTAAGCCCCTTAATTGTTTATTACACAAACTTTTTATAACAACATTTTACAATATCATAAAAAATGTTTAATTTTCGTTTATTACGATTTTCCTAAACTCAATTGTGTTGTTAAAATATGTTAATTTTTTTTTATATGATTTTTTCCATTTTTTTTATTCAATAAAATCCAATCTTGTTTTAATGGTCACGGACAGACCGAGTCAAAATCTAACTAAAGAATAAAAATAAACAATATCATAATGATTTATTATTTCATTTTGACCATAGAAAATTATTTTAATTGATTGTTTTTTAACTTTTATTTCTTTTGTTCTTTGCAGGCTTTTAATATAATAAAACAAAAAACTCATACTTGTGGAATATTTCTTTATGATCTATAATAATTTAAGGTAAGTTTTTTTTTCTATACTGGAAAGGTTATATAAATACATAGAAATTTGGATACATAAAAATTTTGTAAAAAAAAATTTATGTTATAAAAACAATAATAAATGTTTATAAATAATAGCAACAATGAGGGCTTGAACTTTATAGATAAATTATAAATTTTTTCTACTTCTTAGTTAAAACCAAAAAAATTTTACATAATAATAGTTGGTTAGACAAAGGTAATTTAGGCATATTAATCTTTTATATGATATTTTTTTGTTTAATTTTTATATGATGATAATATTTCGATATTTTTTAAATTTTTAAACTTAGATAACTTTCCATAGAATTATGAAAATTTTAAATATCTTTTAACAAAATAAAGCTCGAAATATTGTCTTTCAAATAAGCTATAGTTTAATCTATGGCTTTTCATATTACCAGAGATATGACATTTTGGAGCTTTTAACCAAACAATCTTAACTGAACATTAGTTCATAGATTGCAGTGGAAAATGCACTTATGTGCAACATTGCATTGTCTTGGATGATAATAACTAAATGCGGTTATTTTTTTTATTTAGTATTAAATCGAACCTATAACTAGACATAATATGCTCCATTGATTGCTTTCCCCTCTTGGAGGTAGTCAATGTGGATTTTACTGCCATGACTTTATTGGCCGACAAACACACTTTTGCCTTCTTTTTCACGGATTTACCCCGAAAAATTCACTGTTTGACTGAAGTTTCGTATCAGGTGTGTTGAGGTGGATTTACAGTGGCAAAACGGCGCAAAAAGTCGTCAATGTTGTCATCTTTCGAGCTAGATTTGTGACATCGAAATTCAGTAAACCAATTCTTTATCATGGAAATTGATGGTGTAGAACAGCCATGGTTTGAGTGGTGGTAGTCTGCAGTTTAGACAGGGGTAAACTGCTGGAATCATATTAACTCGCACTTAGTGTATTCAGGCGTAGGCAATCCATACCACCAGAAGCCGATGACTTTTTTTAATTTTCGTAAATATCAGGATCATTAATGAAACTCATGAAAATGAGTATTGAAAGCATTCAGTTGAAATTTAGATGTGAGCAGAGTCGGCTAGTGTCGTTTAGTTAAAGAAAATACAAAAACAAAATATACTACAAAAAAACCAATATCCAATTTATAACAACAAAATACATGGTTGGAGAGAATAAATAAATAAAAATATAGTCTCGAACATTGTTGCCACGACACTATTATTTTTGTAAACATTGTTTGAAATAAATAAACGGAATTTGGAATATTTTTCGAAACTGAAATAAATTTTAATATTAAGCAATTTTAGATTTTTAGATAAAAATTTTTTTTAGATATTTTCGATACAAGAAAATTTCTATCGAAAAGTTTTCGAAAAAAATATTTTTCTATAGAAAAATTTTCGATAGAAATATTTTTCTGTAGAAAAATTTTCTAAAAATCTTTTGAGAAAAAAATTTTCTATAGAAAAATTTTTGAGAAAAAAATGTTCTATAGAAAAATTTTTGGTAACAAAATTTTTTTTGGAAAATTTTTGATAAAATAATTTTCTATAGAAAAAATTTTGATAAAAAAATTTTTTATAGAAAAATTTTTGATAAAAAAATTTTCTATAGAAAAATTTTTGAAAAAAATTCTCTATAGAAAAATTTTTGATAAAAAAATTTTGTTAAAAAAAATTTTTTATAAAAAAAATTTGTATCGAAAAATTTTTGATAAAAAAATTTTCTATAGAAAAATTTTGATAAAAAAATTTTGTAACCAAAAATTTTTGATAAAAAAATTTTCTATAGAAAACTTTTTGATAAAAAAATTTTCTATAGAACAATTTTCTATAGAAAAATTTTTAATAAAAAGGTTTTTTATAGAAAAGTTGTTGATAAAAAATTTTTGTTAAAAAATTTTGTATGGAAAAATTTTTGATTAAAAAAATTTTCTATAGAAAAATTTTTGATTAAAAAATTTTCTATAGAAAAACTTTAGATAAAACAATTTTCTATAGAAAAATTTTGATAAAAAAAATTTTCTATAGAAAAATTTTTGATAAAAATATTTTTATTTTCTATGGAAAATTTTTTGATAAAAAAATTTTTTTTACAAAAATTTTTGATAAAAAAATTTTCTATAGAAAAATTTTTGATAAAAAAATTTTCTATAGAAAAATTTTCGATAAAAAAATGTTCTATAGAAAAATTCTTGATAAAACAATTTTCTATAGAAAAATTTTTGATAAAAAAATTTTCTAAAGAAAAATTTTTGATAAAAAAAATTTTCTAAAGAAAAATTTTTGATAAAAAAATTTTCTAAAGAAAAATTTTTGATAAAAAAAATTTTCTAAAGAAAAATTTTTGATAAAAAAAATTTTCTAAAGAAAAATTTTTGATAAAAAAGTTTTCTAAAGAAAAATTTTTGATAAAAAAGTTTTCTAAAGAAAAATTTTTGATAAAAAAGTTTTCTATAGAAAAATGTTTGATAAAAAGTTTTCTTAGAAAAATTTTTGATAAAAAGTTTTCTATAGAAAAATTTTTGATAAAAAGTTTTCTATAGAAAAATTTTTGATAAAAAAATTTTCTAAAGAAAAATTTTTGATAAAAAAGTTTTCTAAAGAAAAATTTTTGATAAAAAAGTTTTCTAAAGAAAAATTTTTGATAAAAAAGTTTTCTATAGAAAAATGTTTGATAAAAAGTTTTCTTAGAAAAATTTTTGATAAAAAGTTTTCTATAGAAAAATTTTTGATAAAAAGTTTTCTATAGAAAAATTTTTGATAAAAAAATTTTCTAAAGAAAAATTTTTGATAAAAAAGTTTTCTAAAGAAAAATTTTTGATAAAAAAGTTTTCTAAAGAAAAATTTTTGATAAAAAAGTTTTCTATAGAAAAATGTTTGATAAAAAGTTTTCTTAGAAAAATTTTTGATAAAAAGTTTTCTATAGAAAAATTTTTGATAAAAAGTTTTCTATAGAAAAATTTTTGATAAAAAAATTTTCTAAAGAAAAATTTTTGATAAAAAAGTTTTCTATAAAACAACTTTTGATAAAAAAATATTTTTCTATAGAAAATTTTTTGATAAAAAGTTTTCTATACAAAATCTTTTGATAAAAAAGTTTTCTATAGAAACATTTTTGATAAAAAGTTTTCTATAGAAAATCTTTTGATAAAAAAATTTTCTATAGAAAAATTTTTGATAAAAAAATTTTCTATAGAAAAATTTTTGATAAAAAAATTTTCTATAGAAAAATTTTTGATAAAAAAATTTTCTATAGAAAAATTTTTGATAAAAAAATTTTCTATAGAAAAATTTTCTATATAAAATTTTTGATAAAAAAAATTTTCTATAGAAAAATGTTTGATAAAAAAATTTTCAAAAAGAAGAGTACTCGCATTTGATCCCAAATCTGTTACATTTATTTATTAATGTAACAGACCAATTTATTGATAAAAAGCCAAAAAATGTTTGCGGAGAAACCAAATTCCTCGACGCCATCTCTTCAGGAGGATTATCCCCAATTTAGACAGATCGAAAACCTCGCATTATTACTATATTTACAAACAAAACTTTTTAGAATTATGTTCATAAACCAAAAGTAAAAGCGTAGATTATCGATCTGTCTAAATTGGGGATAATCCTCCTGAAGAGATGGCTTAACATACCATTGAAACGCGTCGAGGAATTTGGTTTCTCCGCAAACATTTTTTGGCTTTTTATCAATAAATTGGTCTGTTACATTAATAAATAAATGTAACAGATTTGGAATCAAGTGCGAATACTCTTCTTTTTGAATAATATTTACATCCCTACTATTATGTTATTTTTTCTTTTTTTTAAATTTCTATAGAAAAATTTTTGATAAAAAATTTTGTATAGAATAATTTTTGATAAAAAAATTTTCTATGGAAAAATTTTTGATATAAATATTTTCTGAAAAAAATTTTTGAAAAAAAAAATTATCTACAAGTAAATTATTGATAAAAAATTTTCAGTAGAAAAATTTTTGATAAAAATATTTTCTGTAGAAAAATTTTTGAAAAAAATATTGTCTATAGAAAAATTTTTGATAAAAAAGTTTTCTATAGGAAAATATTTTAAAAATATTTTCTATAGAAAATATTTTTGATAAATGTAGAAAAATTTTTGATAAAAAAAATTTTCTGTAAAAAACTTTTTGATAAAAAAATTGAAAAAAATGGAGTAGAAAACTTTTTCTTTAAAAAACATCAGTACTACAAAATAAAAATACCTATTTTAGTTAAAAGTAAAAAAAACAGTAACTCTGCAGACGATTTTTTTTGTTCTGTTCTCTTTGTGTGGACCTCTGCTGATATCTATAAAATTTGTATATTAAAAAGCTTTCACAACTCATCTAGCCACTGGTTATTTAGTATAAGGCTATGTAAAACTTCTCTAACTAATGCATTTGCCGTTCAGAGCCGGAGTTAAAACGTAGGTCCCTTCCAATGAGTCTAAAAATAGAATCGGATGCAGCTCCTTGTCTAAGAGAAGTACCCCTTGTTCCAATTGGAATGTTGTCGGGGAATTATAATAATTATATCCTAAGTTTTTCTCTGACAATCAATAAAAGTGGCTATGGTAGCTTTCTTAAATGTTTCAATGATTTCAAATGATTTATATTATTTCGTAATTCTTTTAGTTGCCTTTAAAAGTATTTAATTTCACATAAAAAAATCTTGAAAAAAAATTTTCAATTTAATACAAAGTTTTATAGGATTTAGTGAATGTGGGTTTTTGCTTCAGTCAGAAATTCAAAAAAAAAAAATTGAAATTTTTTGTTAATGGCAAATTTTTTATATTTTTTTTTATAAAAACCAAAATCTTGCCAACCAACTCAACTCCACACACACCCAGTTATGTCGTTTTTAATTTTTCTTGTATTTTTTTTATATAAAATTTTCTGTTTTTGCCTCTTTTTGTCTTAAATGTCTAATATTACACGGTGTCAACGCATGATTAATTGTTACAAAATCAAGTGACACTTTAACTACAATTTAAACCCATAAAGAGTGAAAAAAAAAACATTTGTATAAACAGAAAATACAATTTTTATAACTTCCAAGCCTTCAAACTCAAAGCACCGGTTCCATCCCCACCATTCTCAAGTAATTGCCTTCTATGTTTAACTAAATAAAGAAGTAAAAAAATATAAAAGAAAAAAATCCAAAAATCTATCTTAACCAAAAAAAAGAAGAAAAATATGTTTTAACTCACAAATAATGAATTTTAATGAATGAGCCATTAATACAATCGCTCGTTCGTTCGTTTTGTTCGTTCTTGGGTTGTTTTAATAAAATTAATCGTTTTTCTCGAGAGCTGAGAGGTTGTTGCAATAAAGATAACAAAAATGACTGGTAATAAAGCGTGGAAATGAATTGTTTAAGATTTTTTCAGAGTTATGCTTAATTTCTTATACATATCTCGAAAAAACAAGAGAAACAAATGAATTATATATCTGCCTAAGATTTAAATGTTAAATAAATTATTTTTTTTTTTATTTTATTAAACAATATAACAAATGTCTTTATTAATTAAAGAAATCGAGAAAAAAAAACTATAATAATTTATAGAGGAACTAGATACATAAATTTTAATATATATTGTAGCTGTCACCTGTGAAACAAGTTCGTCAATAGCTAATAAAAAAAGAGGTTTTTGCTTAAAGCTTCTCGGCCTCAATTAAGATTTTGTTTCGCTGAATAAGTTTTTCATAAATGTCTAATGTTACATTACAATAAAAGCTTTTTCTGAAAAAGCTCTACCTTTGATCTTCTTTGTATTGAAGTCACTTTTTTAACTTTTTAGTAAAAAAAAAGCTCAATTTGGTTTGTTTTGTGGTCTGGTACTACGAGTCTATAGACTATGAAGACCACAGTGATACGATAAATTGTTAAATTGTTAGAATCGATAATTTACCGAAATCTATCAACTACAGTCTTCCTCTATGGAAAGCTATAATCTTCAATGGCTTTTCACTTTTTCCTTAGCAAAATTGAGCTTATTTAAACAAGTTTTAATACAATTTAGAAAAGATTTATATGTGTGAAAGCTTTAATGTTCTTTTTAAATTAATTTTATTCTTTTAGTGAAAGGTATAATTTAAAACTATTTCTAAAAGCGTTACAGAACATTTGGGCTTATTTAAACCTGTTTTAATATATTTTAAAAAAGCTTTTAATATGTGTAAGCTTTACTGTATTTGTAAATTGCATTTTTCATTTACAGAAAGCTATAACATATTTTTTTAAAGAAAGCTTCCATCTCTGTTAAAATAGTGATGCAATTTATTTTGCTAAACCGAAGAAGTCTTTGCAGAACATAAGGGCCTATTTAAACAAGCTTTAATACAATTTAGAAAATAGTTTATTGTGTGAAACTTTAATGTTCTTTAACAAAAAACAGTTCATTTAGCCAAGGCTTTAACCTAAAATTATTTCTAAAGGGTTTCACTTAACTGAAAAAAGCTTTGCAGAACTTTTAGGCTTTTTTAAACCAGTTTTAACACATTTCAGAAAACCCTTAATATAAGGAAGCTTTACTTTATTTCAATAAATTGTTCATTTACTGAAAGCTATAACATACAATTTTTTTCACAAAGAAAGCTTTCCACTTTTTACTTTGCTAAACTGTAGAAAGCTTTGTAGAACTTAAGGTTTTACTTAAACAAGTTTAAATAGATTTTTGAATATCTGAAAGCTTTAATGTACTTTATTTCGGGAGAGGTTACTTATATATTCAAAAACTAATTATCATTAAGAGAATTTCTTGGGAGAAGCTTCACAAAGCTTTCAAATTAAAGAACTATATAAATTGTATAAAGCTTTTCAAAAGAAAAATTATTCGCACTTAATCCCGGTTTAATACATTTATTTACTAATGTAATAGACAATTTATTGATAAGAGGCAAAAAATGTTTGTGGGACAACTAATTCCTTGACAAGTTTCGATAGTTGGTTAGGTCATCATCAGGAGGAGTATCCCGACTTTTACACAGATCGATAACCTCGCATTATTACATATTTTACAAGCACAATCATTAAGAATTATGTTTGTAAATCACAGGTAAAAGCTCAGATTATCGTTTCATCTTCCTTCATCATACATTCTTACTGCAGCCGTCGGCCATTATGCGCACGATATTCTTAAGCTTATATCTCTCAAATGTTTTTTTATGTAAAAGCTTAATTTAAGCTTTAATTGATAAATCTATTTGGACTTTTTTATGAAATTGAATGATAGTGGAATGATCTATCTCGGTTAGCTTTTTGGGTTAAATTTTTGTATATATATAAAAAAACACCTAATATTTATAAAAATAAAACACTTTTGGATTAAAATTCACATTTATATAGTATTTTTACTATTACACTATTTTGCTATGAAAAATTAAAAGAATAACTAATTTCGACCCTTGAACCCGGGAAAAAAAGTTAAATTTTTTTATATAAATATATTTTTTACCTAATATTTATAAAAATAAAATACTTTTGGTTTAAAATTCGCCTTTATATTGTATTTTTATTATTTCACTATGAAAAATTAAAAAAAAAAAAATTTCGACCCTTGACCCCGGGAAAAAAGTGTTTAACTTTTTTATTATTAAAAAAAATCATTGCCGTATATATTCCCCACAGAAAAACTGAAAAATTAAAATTTTCGCGAAAGTCTACGATTCCTAATCGTAGGTACGGCGAAACGGGTTAAGTTATCGACCCCTTTTTTCTGATTTTTATTCACATATCTGTTTGTTTTATGAAACTGGAACGATAATTTATAAAAACAAAATTTAAAAAAAATTATAACAATGATTTTTAAAACTGACCAAGAAAAAAGTATAACCTTCTTATATGAACAAAAACTAAACTATCTAAAATTTTACTAATTTAACTAACTTTTTTCCTTCTCCCGTTAAGTAACAAAAAATCGAGTTAGGCCTTTTTTTATATTAAGCCATCGATATATGTACTCCTTGTGGTGTAACGCTCTAGAGTTCTAGGGGGAATCGAACCCATGAACAAAAAAAGTAACAAAAGATCGAGTTAGGTCTTTTAACATTAAGCCATTTTTTATCTCGTCTAATCACTTTCGACATACAAATAAAAAGCTTTTAACTATTATAAAAGCTTCCATTATTTTTTTTGTTTATAGATAAGACTTTTTCTAAACTTTTGTCCAGAAATATTTTTTCATTTTATAATAAGTGAAAATATTTTTTAATCTGAAACGGCTTCTAAAACTAAAGTTTCTTTTACTGTTAGTGGCTTTTAAAAATCTACTTATACCATTTAATTTCTTAAAGCTTTCAAAATCGTAAAACCAACTAAAACATCCAAAAAACTACATTTCATTATTTGCGAAATATGAATTGATAGGCCTTAGCCTCTATGTCCATCGGTCTTTCTGACAATTTTATGAAAAAGTGTGTGTATGTGTTCGGTATAGTACGACTAGATACAAGTATATTGATTTTTATCTTTCACTATTTAATTGTAAAACGATCTATAATTGTCTTGGCTTTAGACAGATAATGATCAATCATCATGGTGACTGCTTAAAAACAATATAAATGTATTCTATTTAATACTACAACGAGTATGAGATGTAGTAAAATATAATGAATGAGCCTAAAACTGTAGGAAAAAAAAAACAACAAACGGCAGCACTGGTAGCAAAGACTTTATAAATTGAAACATGTGTATGTACATTGAGCGATAGATACGTTCCTACTCTTAAAATACTACAATAAATTGTATAGAAAACATAAATTTTTACTTATGTTGCAAGTAGTTACAATAAGTAGCATTTATGGCTGGAATTGATTACCATTCGTTTTTTTCGCTTTATGGTAGGTTAAATAAAGATAAAGAAATTGGCAAAAAGTAAAAAAAAAACAAGTAAGAAAGCGCTATAGTCGGTCAAGCCGACCATACGATACCCTTCACCACTAAGGTCAAAGGTGTTATTTTTCCTGTGTAAAGACAAATATTTGCTAAATTTTGCCATCATACAAACATTTTCTTAAAACTTATATATTCAACCTGTTTCCGTCATTTGGACTTATATGAGAGCTAGGGTCAAATGTGGACCGATTATCTCTAAATTTGGCAGATTGATTACAGTTGTTACAAAAATTATGTATGCAAAAAATAGACTCAAAATTTCCATTATCTTTAGATTTATGAGCGTTTTAGCGATTTTTTGTCTCATTTAGTGCGTTTTTAAAGAAGAATTTGTATGGGAGCTATGGTCAAATGTGGACCGATTTCAGATTGATTACAGTTGTTACAAAAATTATGTATGCAAAAAATAGACTCAAAATTTCCATTATCTTTAGATTTATGAGCGTTTTAGCGATTTTTTGTCTCATTTAGTGCGTTTTTAAAGAAGAATTTGTATGGGAGCTATGGTCAAATGTGGACCGATTTCAACGAAATTTGGTACAGTGATTTTAGTTGACATAAGCAGTATTTGTTTTAAATTTCATGAAAAAATATTGATATTTGTGGCCAATATAGCAATTCCGGGAAGTGGGACCTATGGGAGGTACCATAAATAATGGACCGAATTTGACCAATTTCAATAGCCGTGGTCCCATTATCAAAAAATGATCTGTGCCAAATTTCATCAAATTATCTTTAGAATTGCGACCTGTAGTTTGATTACAAGGTTTACATGGGGGTCCAGCCAGCCAGACGGACGGACGGACGGACATCGCTAAATCGACTCAGAAAGTGATTCTAAGCCTATTGGTATACTAAAAGGTGGGTCTAAGACAAATATTTCTATGCGTTACAAACATCAGCACAAACTTATAATACCCTTTCCACCTATGGTGGTGAAGGGTATAAATATTATTGTTTTTAAATTAAAATAATAAATAAGAAATATTGTTTAAGAAACTTTGGTTCGTTCATTCGCTTTAACCAACATGTGGAGAAAAACATGTTCTTTAACTCTAAAGTTAATCAAAAAACGATTTGTCATTATCAAATTGGGGCTTTTAATTACGCATGAGTTATTAAATGAATAAATTTTCTTTGTTACTTCGTTTTTTTTTTGCCATAAATAATTTATAGACATTTTTTAGGAAATTTTTTTTTTAGTTTGGATAACCCAGTTAAAGCTGGTTATTGAAAGCTTTTCTTAGGCTACATATGAGCTATTGGGAATTAATGTGTTGTTTTCTTTAAGTATTCAACCCGATCACTTATAAGAAATAATAAGTTATTTGTAACTCAACTAAGTTAAGGCACCATAAAGCTTTTTCTTCTATTATCCTTGACTCCCAGTGGAGCATAGGGCCTCAAATAAAGCTCTTTAGACTAAATAAATGTCTACAAAACTTTGAAGTTTAATCATTTAAGATATTTACTCACAATTATTTTTTTTACTTACAATAAATTCCTTTGTTTCACTTCCATTAAATCCAATATCTCAACAATCCTTCTTCTTTGAACGCTATTAATATTCTCATCATAAATTTTAAAAGTTTCTTATTTTTTTTTTTTTTTTTTTTTTTTTGTATAAAAATTCTTGATTAAACTTTTGATAAATCTTGACAATCTTTTGTTAATTCAATATGCAAAATAAAGTTGATTTTATTCTTAAAAATTCTAAACAATATAACCACAGCCAGCGTTTAAAAGCGTTTAATAATAGGAAACCACCCAGGATTGTAATGTGGTAATTGTCAAGCGTTTATGTTGCTGTTGCCCCAGACATCTGATAAATCTTTGACAATTCATACTCTTTTAGAATTTAATAATGTCACGTAAACATACGATTATTTATCTTTGGCTCGACCACCCACAAAGTTTTTTTTTAGCAAAGAACTTTTTTTTCTCCTTTTTTTTGCCCTCAGCTCAACTTATCGTTTATTTTCCTGAAGCTGAAAAGCTTGACACAAAAATGTATGAGAAAAAAAAACTATTTAAATTAGAAAAATAAAAGAATGTATAAAATTCTTAATAAGGTGCAAATTAAAGAGAATAATCGGTGAGGGTTTAATAAATGGAGCTTTTAAACAGAGTTTCTTGTAAGGTAAAATTTTCACTAACAAAAAGTTTTAGTAAAAGCTTGTGACTTTGAAGTTTTTAATTAAGATAAAAGAAAGCTTTGAAAAAGCTTAACTCAAAGTTACTGAACGTAAAATTATGTACATAGAAGCTTTTTCAGTTCCATTAAATAACGAAACATTTGATACCATAATAGCTTTCCTAAAGTTTTTGGATGAAAAGCTTTGTTGTTTATGTGCAAATTAACTATATCTAAAACAAAAAAATCATATAGAAAGGTTTTACTATTTTTTTTAATTTTCTAGTTTTATAGATTTTCTTATATAAAGCTTTAAAAAGCTTTACCTCAAAGCTTTTTATAAAGAAACTGCTTTCCCAATGCATTCTTATAGCAATATAACGACAAAATAATAATTTTATAGGAAATTTTTTAACAACTTTCTATTAATATAGGAAATTTTTCAAAAATTTTCTATTTTTATAGGAAATTTTTCAAAAATTTTCTATTTTTATAGGAAATTTTTCAAAAATTTTCTATTTTTATAGGAAATTTTTCAAAAATTTTCTATTTTTATAGGAAATTTTTCAAAAATTTTCTATTTTTATAGGAAATTTTTCAAAAATTTTCTATTTTTATAGGAAATTTTTCAAAAATTTTCTATTTTTATAGGAAATTTTTCAAAAATTTTCTATTTTTATAGGAAATTTTTCAAAAATTTTCTATTTTTATAGGAAATTTTTCAAAAATTTTCTATTTTTATAGGAAATTTTTCAAAAATTTTCTATTTTTATAGGAAATTTTTCAAAAATTTTCTATTTTTATAGGAAATTTTTCAAAAATTTTCTATTTTTATAGGAAATTTTTCAAACATTTTCTATTTTTATAGGAAATTTTTCAAAAATTTTCTATTTTTATAGGAAATTTTTCAAAAATTTTCTATTTTTATAGGAAATTTTTCAAAAATTTTCTATTTTTATAGGAAATTTTTAAAAAATTTTCTATTTTTATAGGAAATTTTTCAAAAATTTTCTATTTTTATAGGAAATTTTTCAAAAATTTTCTATTTTTATAGGAAATTTTTCAAAAATTTTCTATTTTTATAGGAAATTTTTCAAAAATTTTCTATTTTTATAGAAAATTTTTCAAAAATTTCCTATTTTTATAGGAAATTTTTCAAAAATTTTCTATTTTTATAGGAAATTTTTCAAAAATTTTCTATTTTTATAGGAAATTTTTCAAAAATTTTCTATTTTTATAGGAAATTTTTCAAAAATTTCCTATTTTTATAGGAAATTTTTCAAAAATTTTCTATTTTTATAGGAAATTTTTCAAAAATTTTCTATTTTTATAGGAAATTTTTCAAAAATTTTCTATTTTTATAGGAAATTTTTCAAAAATTTTCTATTTTTATAGGAAATTTTTCAAAAATTTTCTATTTTTATAGGAAATTTTTCAAAAATTTTCTATTTTTATAGGAAATTTTTCAAAAATTTTTTTATTTTTATAGGAAATTTTTCAAAAATTTCCTATTTTTATAGAAAATTTTTCAAATATATCCTATTTTTATAAGAAATTTTTCAAAAATTTCCTATTTTTATAAGAAATTTTTCAAAAATTTCCTATTTTTTTAGAAAATTTTTCAAAAATTTCCTCTTTTTATAGGAAATTTTTCAAAAATTTCCTCTTTTTATAGGAAATTTTTCAAAAATTTAATCTTTTTATAGGAAATTTTTCAAAAAATTCCTATTTTTATAGGAAATTTTTCAAAAATTTCCTTTTTTTATAGTAAATTTTTCAAAAATTTCCTCTTTTTATAGGAAATTTTTCAAAAATTTCCTCTTTTTATAGGAAATTTTTCAAAAATTTAATCTTTTTATAGGAAATTTTTCAAAAATTTCCTATTTTTATAGGAAATTTTTCAAAAATTTCCTATTTTTATAGGAAATTTTTCAAAAATTTCCTATTTTTATAGGAAATTTTTCAAAAATTTCCTATTTTTATAGGAAATTTTTCCAAAATTTACTATTTTTATAGGAAATTTTTCAAAAATTTCCTATTTTTATAGGAAATTTTTATAGGAAATTTCCTATTTTGATAGAAAATTTTTCAAAAATTTCCTATTTTTATAGGAAATTTTTCAAAACTTTCCTATTTTTATTGGAATTTTTTCAAAAATTTCCTATTTTTATAGGAAATTTTTCAAAAATTTCCTATTTCTATAGGAAATTTTTCAAAAATTTCCTATTTTTATAGGAAATTTTTCAAAAATTTCCTATTTTTATAGGAAATTTTTCAAAAATTTCCTATTTTTATAGGAAATTTTTCAAAAATTTCCTATTTTTATAGGAAATTTTTCAAAAATTTCCTATTTTTATAGGAAATTTTTCAAAAATTTCCTATTTTTATAGGAAATTTTTCAAAAATTTCCTACTTTTATAGGAAATTTTTCAAAAATTTCCTATTTTTATAGGAAATTTTTGAAAATTTTTCTATTTTTATAGGAAATTTTTCAAAAATTTCCTATTTTTATAGGAAATTTTTGAAAATTTTTCTATTTTTATTGGAATTTTTTCAAAAATTTCCTATTTTTATAGGAAATTTTTCAAAAATTTCCTATTTCTATAGGAAATTTTTCAAAAATTTCCTATTTTTATAGGAAATTTTTCAAAAATTTCCTATTTTTATAGGAAATTTTTCAAAAATTTCCTATTTTTATAGGAAATTTTTCAAAAATTTCCTATTTTTATAGGAAATTTTTCAAAAATTTCCTATTTTTATAGGAAATTTTTCAAAAATTTCCTATTTTTATAGGAAATTTTTCAAAAATTTCCTATTTTTATAGGAAATTTTTCAAAAATTTCCTATTTTTATAGGAAATTTTTCAAAAATTTCCTATTTTTATAGGAAATTTTTCAAAAATTTCCTATTTTTATAGGAAATTTTTCAAAAATTTCCTATTTTTATAGGAAATTTTTCAAAAATTTAATTTTTCTATTTTTATAGGAAATTTTTCAAAAATTTCCTATTTTTATAGGAAATTTTTGAAAATTTTTCTATTTTTATTGGAATTTTTTCAAAAATTTCCTATTTTTATAGGAAATTTTTCAAAAATTTCCTATTTCTATAGGAAATTTTTCAAAAATTTCCTATTTTTATAGGAAATTTTTCAAAAATTTCCTATTTTTATAGGAAATTTTTCAAAAATTTCCTATTTTTATAGGAAATTTTTCAAAAATTTCCTATTTTTATAGGAAATTTTTCAAAAATTTCCTATTTTTATAGGAAATTTTTCAAAAATTTCCTATTTTTATAGGAAATTTTTCAAAAATTTCCTACTTTTATAGGAAATTTTTCAAAAATTTCCTATTTTTATAGGAAATTTTTGAAAATTTTTCTATTTTTATAGGAAATTTTTCAAAAATTTCCTATTTTTATAGGAAATTTTTGAAAATTTTTCTATTTTTATAAGAAATTTTTTAATAATTTTCTATTTTACCTTAAAGAGCTTTTCAATTCAAACACCTAAAACACTTTTCATTGTCATTTATAATAAACAGGATTTCAATTTGAAATCTTTGCAACCAGTTTTCTAAATCCTTAAATAATCTCGATAACACATTAATTGCCTGCTAGACAGACAGACAGATAGACTACCACAATTCAACTGAGTCTGCTGAGCTTTTGTTAATTTTTTGTTTTGGGCTACTTAAAATTCATCATGCATTTGGTGGTTAGTAGTAAAATAGTAGCACATTTACTTTAATATACAATTGATGTTTTGACAATTTATATTAATTATGGAATACACCAAAGAGCATTCAACAGAAGCAGCAAACCGGCAGCATCACTTGAAAAATACAGCTTTTTGTAGTAACTACAATTCACAAAGCTATATATATGACAAGCAACATTACCGCAAAAACATTTGTGGTCGTCTTCTATGAATATAAACAGTTTTTTTTTTGTTGTCCAACCATTTGGAACATTTGTTTGTTTTTTGTTATTTTTGTTGGTTTTGGAGAAGAAAAAAAGTTGGTAAAAATTCATTAGGTATCCAACACGCGCCACAACATACTAACTACCTCCAACGCGACAGTAAAACAGCTTTTTTTCTACCCCAGACTTTTCGAAACATACAACATCACTCAGTCAGTCATTCAGTCACTGAGAGATGTATATTCATGGCCAGACTCAAGTAGAAACGAACCAAAGAAAAACCAACAACAAATATTTATAAAAAGTTTTTTTTTTCTTTCGGTTGCCAACAACACGAGTACACCAACTCTAACTCCAGGTCCTTAGATCCATTCATACATATCACTTGTACTATTTGGAGATCTATTCCCTGTACGTTTAATTTTGTTGTTAATGTTGATGATGTTGCTGTTTGCTGCTGTTGTTGTTGTTGTTGTCAGTACCAAAACTTTCTATGATGGAGATGTATGTGGCCCGTATGGAGCAGCAGCAGGAACCAGCCACAAATTTAGCAGCTACATTATCCATGTGGTACCATGTTTTTCTATCAGCTACTTTTTCGATTTATTTGTACAATTTTTTCCATCTTTCTTGCTGATTTCGTTCAACTACAAGGTTTGGAGTTCGAGTTCAGTCGTTGAGCCTTCACCACTATCACCACCACCACCACCAGCAAAGCTGGCAGTTTATGCGCCTCACGTTTTCTCATTTACGAAATGACTAAATATCATTTACTGGTAATGTAGACTCGTATATTAAATATTCATCTTGTGCAAAAATATCTGGTTAACAAAATGACTACGTAAAAAGTAATACGAAAAATAAAGGTAGGGTTAAAATTCATTCAATGGCCTATAAAAAAAAATCGGAGGAAAAAATTATTTTACTCGCCACAGCAAACACCCAAGAGTGAGGAAAACAAGTGTAAAAGCTTTTCATTTGTTTTTTCAGTTTTTCCAGTACACACAGACAAATTTCAATGTTAAATTTACTAAAATAAGATGGATTTAACTAATTTTGTTGATGTTTAATTTTTGTTGTCTTAAAAATGTTTCATAAAGAAAATATAGATAAAGTGGAAAATAAAGAAAAGATAATATTGAAAAATGTTGTGTGTTTCTGATTATCGCTTTATATTGATATTTGTTTATACACAATAATTCGTATTTATTCTGTCTCTCAAATTATAAACATTTTGACAGTATTCGAATTTTTTTAGAATGTATATTTTTCGGTTGTATAAATAAAAATAATAAATTTTGCAAAAAAAAAAAAACAACAATAAATGAAGAAAAATACATGAATCACATTGAATGAATAAATTAACAGGTAACTGATAAGGTTGAATAAAGTGGCCATAACAAAGTTGTAATTTAATTAAAATATTTTGGTGTTGGGGGGGGGGAGGGGAAAGATATCTATCTTAATGTTTTTTTTTTTTTTTTTTTTTTTTTTTTTGTTAAAGGAAAATAATTTGGAATAAGGAAATTAAATAATAGATATGTATGTTTATCTACAAAAATAAAATATGTACAAATTTCGAAATCTTGGAATGAAAAAAATGAGTTACGTCGAAATTGTTGATAGAAAAAATTTTCTTTAGTCAAAATTTTTGTTAAGTAAATATTTAAATTTTTTGTTAACATTTTAATTTTTAGTAAAAATCGTAATTTTTAGTAAAAATGTTAGTTTTTAGTAAAAATTTTAATTATTAGTTAAAATTAAAAATTTTATAAAAATGTGAATTTTTGGTTAAAAAAAATAAATTTTTTGTACAAAATAGAAATTTTAATTAAAATGAGAATTTTTAGAAAAAAATGTGAAATGTGAAACTTTGAAATGAATCGATCATATGGTCATAGGTGAAATAAAAATGAGTGTTAACATAATTCTCGTTTTCCATTTCGCTTAAGAATTCAGTGAAATAGATGATCTTAACTACTGGCATCTAACAGTTGATGACGCAGTGTGCTGATGAAGTCCGTAGCGGGACAGAAAATGCAGCATTCCACACTGCTAAGTGTCACATAGTTTTCTCAGTTATAAATTAAAAAATAATTTATGACATGTACCTAAGCCCGACTCGAACTCACGACCATCAAAACTGTGAATTTTAGAAAATATAAGAAATATAAGTAGAAATTTTTATTTTTTGGTAGAAAATCAAATTGTTAGTAAAAATATGAACTTTTAGTAAAAATTTTAATTTTTACTAAAAATTTTAATTTTTAATAAAAATTTTAATTTTTAATAAAAATTTTAATTTATATTAGAAATGTGAAATATAAAAAATGTTAATTTTTATAAAAAAAAATTTGAATTTCTAGTAATAATTTTAGTTTTCAGTAAAAATTTTAATTATTAGTAAAAATTAGAATTTTTAGTAAAAATTTGAATTTTTAGTAAAAATTTTAATTTTTACTAAAAATTTTAATATTTACTAAAAACTTTAATTTTTACTAAAAATTTAAATTTTAACTAAAAATTTTAATTTTTACTAAAAATTTTAATTTTTACTAAAAATTTTAATTTTAACTAAAAATTTTAATTTTTACTAAAAAAATTCAAAAATTCAAAATTTTACTAAATTTTTAGTAAAAATGTGAACTTTTTAGTAAAAATGTAGATTTTAAGTAAAAACGTAAATTTTTAGGAAAAATGCAAAATTTTTAGTAAAAATGTGAATTTTAATTAAAAATGTAAATTTTTAGTAAAAATGCAAAATTTTTAGTAAAAATGTGAATTTTAAGTAAAAATGTAAATTTTTAGTAAAAATGCAAAATTTTTAGTAAAAATGCAAAATTTTTAGTAAAAATGTAAATTTTAAGTAAAAATGTAAATTTTTAGTAAAAATGCAAAATTTTTAGTAAAAATGTAAATTTTAAGTAAAAATGCAAAATTTTTAGTAAAAATGTGAATTTTAAGTAAAAATGTAAAATTTTTAGTAAAAATGTGAATTTTTAGTAAAAATGTGAATTTTTAGTAAAAATGCAAAATTTTTAGTAAAAATGTGAATTTTAAGTAAAAATGTAAAATTTTTAGTAAAAATGTAAATTTTTAGTAAAAATGCAAAATTTTTAGTATAAATGCAAAATTTTTAGTAAAAATGTAAATTTTAAGTAAAAATGTAAATTTTTAGTAAAAATGCAAAATTTTTAGTAAAAATGTGAATTTTAAGTAAAAATGCAAAATTTTTAGTAAAATTGTGAATTTTTAGTAAAAATGTGAATTTTTAGTAAAAATGTGAATTTTTAGTAAAATATAAATTTCCTTGGTGCAATCTGAATATGCTGATTGTACCTCCGATTCTTTTTGATTGTTGATAAAAAAGGGGATGTTATACATATAAGAATTATAGCCAAATGTTGACCAATTGTAACAAAATTTTACACACTGGCTGGTATTTATATATTTCTGCAAAATTTAGTGGTCATAGGTGTAATAGTTTCAAATTTAATAGCTTTTAACTGACTTTTGTTACATTTTTTTTGGTTTCCGGGAGTGTTTTTTATATGAAAGCTATAGTCAAATATGGAGCGATTCCTATAAAATTTGACATACCGACCAATAGTTGCATAAAACTTCCCTATTCTAAATTTAGATGTCATAACTATTACAATTGTATTCAATTCAATCAGCATAATTGTGATTCCCGGGGCAGGGTTATATGGGAGCTCTAACTAAATGTAAACTGATTTCACCCGTTTTCGGTATACAACTTCCATAATATATCGAAAATACTTTTGTAAAATTTTGTCTCTCTAGCTCTTGTACTTAAGGTGCTATCGCGCTTTTGTCTGACGGACAGACGCACATAAACCCTCTTTTCTTTTTGTATTTTTGTGACTGGCTGGTATTGACATACGAATTCCTTGTGCTAAATTAAGTGGTAATATCTGTTAAAGTTTTAGATTATATGGGAGGGGTCACGCCCACTTGAGATTAAAAAAACCTAGCCTTTTTTACCCACCAGTCACACACATACAATCAAAATTTCTGAAAAATCGGTCATCCATATTTGTCATTTTTAAGACATGGCTTATAAAGAAGGGGTAGCCTATTTTACCCATCGGTAATACAATATATACTGTAAAAATTAAAGAAAAATCGGTCGGCCCTGTCAACAATATTTGTCATTTTCAGTATTTAACTTATATGGGAGGGGTCGCTCCCACTTGAGATTAAAAAAAGAACCTGGATTATTTTACCCTTCAGTCACACGTTAAGATACTGTCAAAATTTCAGAAAAATCGGTCCTCAGGGTCTTTCATGTCTGTCATTTTTAATATTTGACTTATATGGGCGGGGTCACACCCACTTAAGATTTAAAAAAATTAGTCTATTTTGAAACCTTAATATACTGTCAAAATTTTAGAAAAATATGTCCTATATCGGTCATCTATATTTGTCATTTTTATTATATGAGTCATATGGGAGGGGCACCGCCCACTTAAGATTTCAGAAAAAAAAACTTGCTTATTTTAACCATCGGTCACACTTTACCATACTGTCAAAATTTCAGAAAAATCGGGCCGCTAGGTCATCCATATTTGTCATTTTCAATATTTTACATATATAGGAGCGGTCACGCCCACTTGAGATTTCAGAAAAAACCAAGAGTCATACCTTAACATACTGTCCAAGTTTAAGAAAAATCGGGCTTCATAATATAGCTGATAATGAAGCCCGATTTTTCTTAAACTCAATTTTAATATATGAGTTATATGGGAGGGGTCACGCCCACTTTCAAAAAAAAATTTAGCCTATAGTCACCACCGGCCACACCATATTACACTGTCAAAATTTCAGAAAAATAGGTCCGTTAGTTTCGCAGATCCCTCCCAACAAACAATATACAAACAGACAAACAGACGCGGGCATTTTTTCTTTATAGATGGAGAAGATAGATAAGGAAATTACAAACGGAATGACAATCTCAATATACCTCCTATTCTTTTTGATGGTGGGTATAAAAACAAAAACCAAGTTTAACGAAGGCTTACTTTGAAAAATGTTGACTCAGTACAAATTTTATTTGAATAATTTAAAAATTGGATTCGAATTTAAAAAAAACAAGTTATTGAAAATTTAAGTAGTTTGTAAATCAAAGATTAAGATGTTAAAATCTTTTGTGGCATTACTACAAATCTTAATCTTTGAAAATTATTTCTCTTAAAACTTTTCCTCAACAAACATCTGGTCACCTTTAAACACTAATTTGCCTGTCATAATCCCGGTTAGTTTTTCTCGTTTTTGCATTAAGGAAGTTTGTTAAAGTTTTGTGGTTAAACTAATGCCTAAAACGTGAACAAATTATTAACTAAATACAACAAACGAATATAAGTTAAATATAAAATATTGAAATAAAATATAGAGGATATTGTGTCTTAAATAATAATGGGAACTATAAAGACGGTGGAGAAAACAGTATTAATCATAATTTAAATCATTTTGTGTATTGAGGTGGAATAGAGGATAAGAGGTATGTATAAGTAGGGAAGCAGAAATATGAAATCGGTAGGCAAAACTGAATTAAATTAGGCTATAAATAGTAGGTAAACTTTTATACCACCTAAGAAGATCTATTCCAAATAAGCCCACCCACCCTTCAAAATAAACCCCTCCGCAAAGTCATATTATAGTAGAAATTGTGATTAATCAAGAAAATATTTTAAAAATCTACCTCTTTCCGAATTGAATACCTATAACAATTAATGTTAGATTGAAAAGTTTAGTTAAGTAAAAAAATTTGATCTTTATAGGCATTTGATATTTATGGTCTTGAAAACGTCTAACTATTAAATGGCCGCACACGCGATATTTTAATGCTGGCCTTAGTAAATAAACTGGCCAGAAAACTGACATCGGCTTACACTCACATTGAAGTCGAAAAAAAGAAAAAAAACGTTCGTTTCTATGGCCATTTGCAAATATTGCACTCCATACGGTTGATATTGTCTGTAAGAGAGTGTTTTTTATTGCGGCATTGGCGGTGGTTCTGTGGCAGCGGCACCTGTGCGTGTGTGTGGTCTTTTTGCGGTTATAGCGAAACAAAAAAAAAAACGTGTATAAAAATAAAATTGCCACAAGGCCTAAAAAAGAAAAATACACCAGCATACCAGACAATGAAAACTAAAAACTGCAGAGAAACCCAGAACATACTTAGGCTAACGACAATTGGAAAGAGGCGGGGGAATTAAAGGAGTGAATTGAATGAATTTGAGATTCGATAAAAAATATACAGGTATGTGATGGACATTTTTCGTTTTTAAATCGATCGATTTCAGACATATTTTTTAGCCAATTTTCGGTTATCTCCCCAAAAAAAAAAATTAAAATTTTGGCTTTAATCCTATTGACTGATATTTTATCTTTCATTTGGTTTGAATTTTTTGGGAAAATAACCGAAAATTATCTCAAAAATATATCTGAAATCGATCGATTTGAAAACGATCGTTTCCCATCACATACCTGATAGAGATTGCAAAAGAAGGGTGATCATAAACAAATACCACCTTAACAAATATTTTTGTTCTAAAATTGGGAATTAAAAACTGCAGTTGCAATTTGAGCTATAGGAAGATCAAAGTTTTAAAACATCAACAAATTAAAAAAAAGTTGATTTCTAGTAAGATCGATAAGATCTTTATTTCAACATTGCTTTCAATGATGATCTACAGTTGCAAAATGTACTCCAGCAGGAAATACAATTACAAACCGACAAGAAGGAGCGTCTACGACTTTAAGAAGATCTACATTTCAAAACCGAAAGGGCGAAGTTCTATGACTTGAATTTAGTTTCTAAGATTAATAAAATTTAATTCTAATCCAAAATCTATAATTAAAAACTTGTATTCTAGAAGGTCTTTGACCATATCTGAAAAGATCTACGATCTAATGAAAATAAGGGGTTAAGATTATATATGATCGGCTAATGCGTAAAAAAATTAACTCGAGTAAGATTTACCATTGAAAACTGGTAATGTAAAAGATCTTTGAATTTATGCATCTGAAAAGATCTACCTTATTAAAAGAGTCTGAATTAATATGAATAAATATGGCCTGGGATCACTCCGTGCTCGAGTTGACAATTTTTTTTACCGACAAAATGGAGACCTTTCCGATAAGGATAAATCGAGCACTCTAAATTCTACTCAATAGCTTAGCTCTAGTTTTCGAGATATATCAATATAAAACTAGTAAGAAAGTGCTATAGTCGGTCAAGCCCGACCATACAATACAATTCACCACTAAAGTCAAAGGTGTTTTTTTCCTGCATAAAGACAAATATTTGCTAAATTTTGCCATCATAAAAAACATTTTATCAAAACTTATATATTTAAGCTGTTTTCGTCATTTGGAATTATATGAGAGCTAGGGTCAAATGTAGACCGATTATCTCGAAATTTGGCGAATTAATTATATTTGGTACAAAAACTATGCTTGCAAGAAATAAACTTAAAATACTGATTCTGAATACTGATGATTCAGATTTATAGCGTTTTAGTGATTTTTGTCTCATTTAGTGCGTTTTGACATATAAGTTTGTATGGGAGCTATGGTCAAATGTTGACCGATTTCAACAAAATTTGACACAGTGTTTTTGGTTTTTACAAGCACTATTTTTTTTAAATTTCATGAAAAAATATTGATATTTGTGACCAATATATCAATTCCGGGAAGTGGGACCTATGGGAGGTACCATAAATAATAGACCGATGTTGACGAATTTCAGTAGCCTTGATCCCACTATCAAAGAAATGATCAAATTATCTTTAGAATTGCGACCTGTACTTTGATTACATGGTTTACATGGGGGTCCAGCCAGACAGACGGACGGACGAACTGACATCGCTAAATTGACTCAGAAAGTGATTCTTAGCCTATTGGTATACTAAAAGGTGGGTCTAATACAAATATTTCTTTGCGTTACATACATCAGCACAAACTTATAATACCCTTTCTACTTCTGGTGGTGAAGGGTATAAAAACAACAACTCATGTAAGAAATATGTTTGAGAGTAAAAAGGTATGAACGCCCGAAGGGCTGAGTTTTGGAAAACAAAAACATATCTGATTGTTTGCGAAGTTCTACAATTAAAAACTGGAATAAAAGCAGTTCTATGGAGAAGTTTAAGTATAAAAATGTAGACTATCATAAGATATGCTAATCAAAAATGGAATTTCAGAAGTTATACGACTAGAAATTGGAGTCTGAGAAGTGTCAGAGGTTATACGGCTTTAAGTTGAACTTTCAAAAGATCTGCCCCCGAAATATGTCTCTAAGAAGATCTTGAATTCAAAATTTTAACTATCTAATTAAATTTTGGACTCTAGGAAGATCAAAGGCATACAATTTGGTTCTAGTTAGGTCCCAGTTATTAACTCGATCGATTTTGACAACTTTTTACCGACAAAAGGGAGACCAAGTGGGTAAAGATAAATCGAGTATGCTGAATTGAAGTCAATAGGTTAGCTCTAGTTTTCGAGATATAGCGTTAGAAAAACATAAAGGAGTTTGCGCAATAAATATTCACGTAACTCGAAAACTGTTTATTTTGACTAAGTAAAAAACCGAAATTCGGCAACAAAATTATCTTTCTGGAAGACTAATTATTTTTTTTTAATTCGAACAGTCATTTTGAAAACAAATTTTTTTGTTTGCCAAAAAATTATTGTTTTTGATTTTATTTTTGTGATTTCCAAAAATCTTTTTTTTTTTGCAAACAAAAAAATTTATTTTCAAAACAACTGCTCAAATTAAAAAAATAATTTGTCTTTCTTAAAGATAATTTTGTTGCCGAATTTTGCTTTTTTATTTAGTTCAAGAAAATAAACAGTTTTTGAGTTACGCTAATATTTATTGCGCAACCTCCTAAATTTTCTGAAAAACGCTATATCGCGAAAACTAGAGCTAACCTAAAAAAACGGTTAATACCAATTAATTCAGCGTACTCTAATTATCTTTACTTACTAGGTCTCTTTTTTGTCGGTTTTTTCAACTAGCACAGTGTAACTGTGAACCTAGTCATCTGCCAGAGTTCCCAAGATCGATGCCCGGCCAGACCAACTTAAAAAAAATAAATTTTAAAAAATGCGGCGGTTCACCTCATAACCCAGCTAGCCACTGGTTGTTGAGTATTAGGCTATATAAAACTTCACTAACTAATGCATTTGCTGTTCGGAGCCGGAGCTAAAAAATAATCGGATGCAGCTCATTGTCCGAGAGAAGTACCCCTTGTTCCAATTGGAATGTTCTCGGGGAATATATACATATACCACTTGAAATAAATTAAACTTTGAAAAGATATGATCTAAGACGGTCTACAATTTAAAATTTGTCTTAGAAAAGATTATTTCAATTGATCTTCAGGGAATTTTTCACTTAAAGCCTAAAATATGAAAAAATAAAATTTAACAATTTTGCTCAAAGACGATCTCATTTTGAAAATTATAACTCTGTAACTCTGGAAGATCTTAAACAGCAATTTTTTTTCTTACCTTTATTATCTTATCTAGAATCATTTCCTTTAAATGACTGGCCATAAAAAAGGAAGAGTCGAACCTATTCGAACATGTTTATGTGTTCGAACTTCTAAACTTGTATAGAGCAAATATTAAAAAAAAAACTATGTACAATAGTAGATATTCAAAACTCTCTAAAGGCCATAAGGAAGGTATTTTTAGTATATTCACGCGGTCGTTTTCATATTCATTTGTAGGCTTCACAGTTAGGTTTCATTTCGGATTGTGGTGGTTGTCATTTGGCAAATTGAGTTTGTGACGGCACTAGAAGCAGCAGCAACAACAACAATACCAACAACAAGAACAATTTGCCAAAGCCATAACAATAAAATTGAAATAGCAGCAACAGCAACAAACCAGGATACCAACAACAACAAAAATTGCAAAAATATAAACATGTGGCCATAATGGGTCTGAAGGTGGATGAAGCCAATATCTATGTATTTAAAAAGAGGAAGGTGAAATGAGCGCAAAAAAAAACGAAAACATTTTAACGTGGCCAACTTGCGTGTCAATGTATTGGTGATAATTTAGCCATAAACTTAGAGTCTTAACGTAATTGTGACAATTTTATGGGGGCTTAAGCTTTAATTACAAACAATAGATTTCTAAAAAGGGATTATAATAGAAAACGTTGAAAATATGTATTTTTTGCTTTTGTTCGTTCTAAGGGTATTTGTGGGCATTTTATCGTTATTGGCTTCTAATAACAAATCTAATAATAATCATAATAAATAAAAATGTTAGTGTTAAAAAAAGTAACAACTTTGTTGAAAAGAAAGTTTTATGCATTAATTAACCAGCGTTTATTGGTTTATTGGTTCATGTTCGTAATAAAAATAATCTATTTTTAATGGAAATAAAGTGGTTTCACTTACAATGTGGTTAAATGGGTTAATGGAGGGAGATGTGTTAGAAGTTGTAAACTATTAAATATTATGATGATATGATCAATAAGTAAAAATTTAGGGTAGATTTAGAAATCTTTAAAATTAAAGAGTTCTATAAATAATTTCACTCTACAGGCAACTATAGCCGGAAATTAAACTCTAAGAGGATTTGAAAAAATCTAGGGCTTGAAATTGGGCTTAAAAAAGATCTACCACTGAAATTTGATTCTAATAAGATTATTACTACAAAGAAGGTACACGATCACAACCTAGGCCCAAAGAAAATCTTTGATTCGGTTCTTGGACTTGGATTAGAAATTGGGCTCTACTGAAAACGGTACGAAAACATTTATATTCAAAAGATGGGAAGACATTTCTATACAAAAGTTGACGATAGGAAGACATTTCTATAGAAAAGTTGACGACAGGAAGACATTTCTATAGAAAAGTTGACGACAGGAAGACATTTCTATAGAAAAGTTGACGACAGGAAGACATTTCTATAGAAAAGTTGACGACAGGAAGACATTTCTATAGAAAAGTTGACGACAGGAAGACATTTCTATAGAAAAGTTGACGACAGGAAGACATTTCTATAGAAAAGTTCACGATAGGAAGACATTTCTATAGAAAAGTTGACAATAGGAAGACATTTCTATAGAAAAATTGACGATAGGAAGGCATTACTATAGAAAAGTTGACGATAGGAAGACATTTCTATAGAAAAGTTGACGATAGGAAGACATTTCTATAGAAAAGTTGACGATAGGAAGACATTTCTATAGAAAAGTTGACGAGAGGAAGACATTTCTATAGAAAAGTTGACGATAGGAAGACATTTCTATAGAAAAGTTGACAATAGGAAGACATTTCTATAGAAAAGTTGACAATAGGAAGACATTTCTATAGAAAAGTTGACGACAGGAAGACATTTCTATAGAAAAGTTGACGACAGGAAGACATTTCTATAGAAAAGTTGACGACAGGAAGACATTTCTATAGAAAAGTTGACGACAGGAAGACATTTCTATAGAAAAGTTGACGACAGGAAGACATTTCTACAGAAAAGTTGACGACAGGAAGACATTTCTATACAAAAGTTGACGATAGGAAGACATTTCTATTAAAAAGTTGACGATAGGAAGACATTTCTATAGAAAAGTTGACGATAGGAAGACATTTCTATAGAAAAGTTGACGATAGGAAGACATTTCTAAAGAAAAGTTGACGATAGGAAGACATTTCTAAAGAAAAGTTGACGATAGGAAGACTTTTCTATAGAAAAGTTGACGATAGGAAGACTTTTCTATAGAAAAGTTGACGATAGGAAGACTTTTCTATAGAAAAGTTGACGATAGGAAGACTTTTCTATAGAAAAGTTGACGATAGGAAGACTTTTCTATAGAAAAGTTGACGATAGGAAGACTTTTCTATAGAAAAGTTGACGATAGGAAGACTTTTCTATAGAAAAGTTGACGATAGGAAGACTTTTCTATAGAAAAGTTGACGATAGGAAGACATTTCTATAGAAAAGTTGACGATAGGAAGACATTTCTATAGAAAAGTTGACGATAGGAAGACATTTCTATAAAAAAGTTGACGATAGGAAGACATTTCTATAGAAAAGTTGATGATAGGAAGACAATTCTATAGAAAAGTTGACGATAGGAAGACATTTCTATAGAAAAGTTGACGATAGGAAGTCTTTTCTATAGAAAAGTTGACGATAGGAAGACTTTTCTATAGAAAAGTTGACGATAGGAAGATATTTCTATAGAAAAGTTGACGATAGGAAAATATTTCTATAGAAAAGTTGACGATAGGAAGATATTTCTATAGAAAAGTTGACGACAGGAAAACATTTCTATAGAAAAGTTGATGATAGGAGGACATTTCTTTAGAATTTACTACAAAATTATCAAATTTTTATAAAATATTCATTTTAAAATCAAATTTCAATTTAAATTCATTTAAAATAATGTTTCAACATATTTTTTTTAACCATGAAATTTTATCTTTACTTTTTATTTTAGTAACAACTCAACTTCAATGCCATAATCCTTTTGGCCATAGACGACAAAACTTATTCCGAAAAAAATAGAAGAGGTAAAAACAGAAAAAAAACGGAAGGAACTAGAAGGAAAAAATTACAAAAAAACATCAACAAAAATGCCCTCAACATTTAAAGTCATTGATGCTTTAACATCAACAGCAGCAACAACAACATCATCAGCCTCATCAGTGGCAGCAGCGGCATTGGCATCATTGTCAACAACATATCGTTACAACAATACAATATTGTTGCCCTCTTTAGAGGAAAGATTACAAACACCACTGCCACCACAATCAACATCAACAGCATCATCCTACTACCCAGCAACGTCAACATACTCAATATCACCATTAGCAACATCATCGTCATCATCAGTAGCGGCAGCAGGAGCAAGTGAAATCAATAGCTCAACTGGTTTAACCTCTATATCACATGTAGCATCCGTGGTAGTTTCGAATTTCCTGCCTTTATCATCAGCATCCTTATCCTCTAGCCATGACGACGTCTCAACGTCTGCAGTTGACACAAAACTTTCTTCTTCTACCTCTACGACAACAACGTCCAATGCGGCGGCGGTAGCAGCTGCCTCAGTATCCTCAGCCTCATCTTCAATGCCAATGCCAGCATCAACAACATTTTTTCCCTCCTACAGTCCGCCAGTTGTTGAAAGTTTAGTTGCCAGTTCGGCTGAGGAGTTTAGCAATAATTTTCGGGATCTATCATTTGATATATTCGATGACAATGACAACGATTTGTTTGGTTCACCATTGGCTTTTGATGCCAGCGAGAATGGGCTGTGGAATGGTCGTTTTGTACCGCCACCACCACGACCACCCTTTTTCGTTGATGAACCAGTATTGAGTGATGGCTTGACAACATGTGATTTGTGCTCCTGGGCAATGCCAACAAAAAGTACATTTATATTTGAAGGCACAATGGGTAAGTAATGCAATACAAATGTATACGATTACAATTACTCTCGAACACATGCTCATACATTTTAAAACTTGATATGGAATGGAATGATTCTTTAGTGCTACAGGGATTGATCCAACTTCCACATTTATTTTATTTCGTTTATGTTGTTTTATTTTTTTCTACAATTTTTGTCCATTTTTTGTATTTGCCCGGGAATGGCTGAATGAATAAGTGAATGAATGTCATTGTAGTTGAGCTATAACTTGAATTTTGTATGATTACAGGGACTCACTTACCCACTCACTCACTCATTCATTCACTCGATCATTCATTCATTCGTTCATTCTTTGGCTCTTACAATAGATTTTGTTAAAAAATTTCGTTTATATTGAAGTTTTTTCTATGTGAATTTAGTTGAGGAGCTAAAGTTGGAGTGAGTGCGTCCGTCTGTTTGCATGTGACATGAAATATAAAAAAAAATGTTTGCTTAAAATTGTTGTCGTATAGAACGAAACGACAAGTTTCAAACGTAAAATTAAATTTATTTGCCAATAAAATCAAATTGTATTGTAGTAGAAAAGTTGCTAAGGGAGTGTGATAGATGACATATAAAAAGTGCATTTTAAAGTGATAGAGATGAGCAAGTGGGAGGTATGTTTAGTCACGTTTATTTCATGGATCAAAAATTACTTGAATAATTTCCTTGCAGATTCATTAGGCTAAGATCAAAAGTTTTACATAACAACAAAACATACAACAAATACAATCGCATTTATTTCTCAGTGCACTTTCTCATTTCAAATCACAATCCATTTGGCCAACGTAGCTTTAGATTCAAAATTTGACCAAAGACTCTATAATATAATGATGTTACATTTTATAATATTTTACTCTAATTCTGAAATAACTAATGCAGTCGATTCTCCAATGAGAGAAAGGAAAGGCACACACACGTGCTTAAGAAATGTATGTTTATTTCCGCGTATATGTTTACAAATTTTGGCATTCAAAGATCATCGATTAGAAATATGATAAAAAATCAAAAAATTTTGCTCTGAAGATATCATGTGTTAAAAATCTTGAAAAAAAAATTGTTCATTGAAAATTTTTCTATAGAACAAATTTCATACTAAACATTTTTCTACCAGAAAAAAATCACATTAAGAATTTTTCTATACAAAAAGATTTTATATAAAAAATTCTTCTATACAAAAAATCTTATATTGAAATTTTTCTACACAAAAAATTTTATATGGAAAATTTTTCCAACAATAAAATTTATGTAGAAAATTTTTCTATACAAAAAATTTTAAATGGAAATTTTTTCTGTTCAAAAAATTTTGTATGAAGAATTCTTCTTTACAGAATAATTTATATAGGGAAATTTTGTTAGAAAAAATTTTAAATTTAAAATTTTTTATAGAAAAAAAAAATTATATTGAAAACTTTTCTGTAGAAAAAAATTTATATATAAAATTTTCTGTAGAAAAAAATTTATATATAAAATTTTTTGTAGAAAAAAATTTATATTGAAAATTTTTCTGTAGAAAAAATTTTTTATAGCACAATTTTTATTAAAAAATATATATCAGAATTATTAAAAATTTATATCGTTTTTCAACCACTGATTTTTCATATGCATATATTAAAAAACAAAAACTATTAAAACTTTGAAGTGAAGTTGGTTTTCGATATAATCCAAAAATCGTCAATTTTCTAGCCAAAATCTGCATATCGCCACTTAACGATTTTTGACCTTAACGATTGTTTAGGTCAAAAATCCTTGGAATGCCGATAAATCGGCAAATCATCCAATAATAAATGTGGCCCTTAGGAGAAATACGATTTCAAATTCTACAACCTCAATTTAGTAGAGATCTAAGATTAAAAATTTGAACCTAGAGCGTTAAAGTACCCCTGCAAGCAACTCAGTTAACTTTAAGCAAATTTTAAGTGAATTTTTGGTCAATTAGTTGTGGTTGATGCTTGGATTACTTTTACCGAAGAAAAGTAACTATTTTAACATGGCGATGTCATTGGAGGTAGTAACTGTCCGACCTTACATGACTTTTTAACTAACTTAAAATTAGTTAGTTAATAGATAAAGATTGAAAAAGAGAGATATCACACTCTGGGTTACCTTCTTTGGAAAGGGGATAGTAGAGAAGCCAAAGGTGGTGGTGAAAAGGAGAGAAAAATCTTTATATTATTCAACAGTTTACAACTGAAATTGATGTTGCCGAGACCGGGGATCAAACCGAGGATGAATATGAATGTTATGCTTAGAAGTCGACGTGGAAAAGAAAGTAATATGATCAGTTGTAAATAAAAAGAAAAACAGAAGTCAAAATAGTAGACAAGCATTAATGCTAAAAATAGAATAACTTCACTGCACAGAATATGATCACAATGAATTGAGAAATTTCTGCTTGACTTTGTAGTTAGATTGTAGTTAGTTGCTAAAAAGTTGACCATAAATGGATTATTTTCGTAGTCGACTTTCGATTTGCTTGCAGGGACGCTCTTTACAATTTATGTATGTGTTCTTCATTTTCTTATAACTAGTGATAGCAAAAGAATTGATTGCCCATGACTGATTAAGAGATTCACAATAAAATAAATATTTTTTACTTCGGATGTCCATTAATGAAATGTCTTTAATAATTTATCTCTACATAAATTCACGATAAAATATTTTACACTTTTATATTAAGCTCTACTGAGTGGTATAATATAAAATTGCAGTTAAAAATAAATTGATTTTCTAGAGTCCTAAGATCTAGTCTGTTTCATATAACTCAAAACTTAAAGAAATTGGTCTCTACCTTCGACTAATAATTTAACTTTGCAGAGTCTTATTTTTCTAAACTCTACTGTCTAGTCTATAAGCGTAAGATTCAAAACATGATCTTATTTTAGTCTATAGACCTCTTAGTCACATTTTAGATCAAAATGTTACTGGATCTTAGTAAGACTAGGCTATTACAACATTCAGTCAGTTTTAGTCACAAAATAATACTAGATCTTGGTAATACTAGCCTAAGCAAAGATTGAAATTGTGTACGAATTGTCACTTTGAAAACATAACAAGAGCTTAAGAAGTGTCAAATTTTCAGTAATAGAATTACCCACTAGGAATTAAGTCACCTACACTCACTTTATCATCATCACCACATTTCCAATTCTGTGACTGACTCTGTTTGGACATTTGTTGAAATATATAAGAGGCACCTATAAAATGTCAGAGTGCGACAAAGCGAAACGGACGGACAAATTTGTTTAAATTTTGTTATGCAACAAAATTTAAGCACAAAAGTCATGCTTTTTAATGCATTTTTCCAGTATTTTATTCTTTCTTCATCTTCTTCTTGCTCGCAAAAGTTTTAATATTCCAACTTGCACGCATTGTTAAAAAGTATTTAAATGGAATTTAAATTCATTCATTTAAAAAAATATAAAATAAAACGTATAAAAATGTTAAAAACTATTTTTCTAGAATATAAGTTTTATAAAATAAAAAAACAAAAATAACTAAGAAAAACTTTAATACTATACAATTGCTTGGCTTAGAAGAGGAAATGAAAAATATATTCTTGATGGCAAAACTTAAGTGACATTGAAAATTGTGAAAATGTGGAAGGAAATTTAGTTCAAAAGAAAGTTTTTTTTAATAGAAAATAGTTAATTTTAAAAACTTAAATATATTTTAGCTAGAAAAAAGTTACAGGTATTCAAAATTAAGGAAAGTAATGCAGAGGGTAATGCAAAGTGGAATGACTAAATATGACTTACTAAGCTCATTTTCATGAACAGGATTATTAGTTCCGTAAGTTTTCAAATTTTAGTTCTAAAACTCAAATTTTCGAATGTTTTTAACCAGTTGCATTAGTATCATATTATTAAAAGTAATGCCAAATCTATTCTTAAATGTAATGAGAAACAATTTATGATTGGAGCTTTTTTAATTGGGAAGCAGAACTTTGATCATTCTCTTCAATACTTTTGTTTGCTTTAATTTTATAACCAATTCCATTAAGTCTGATATTCCAAATTATTAAAAGTAATGCAAAATGTAATTTAAAGTGTAAGGACTTATTAATAAAAACAAAATTAGAAAAACTGCTTCAGGTCATTATTTTTATCATCCTCTTAAACATTTTAATTTTTTTGAATATTAAAATAATTTTATTTTTCTTTTATTTTCAGAAAAAGCTTCAGAACTGGGCTGGCCTTTAACACTGACCATAGTCTCAATATTGTCAGCAATTCTAGGGGCCATTATAATGATAGCAGTAGTCAAATGCAGAAGGTAAGTCAATTCAATTATTGAATTATTTAAAGAAGAAAGTATAGTCGGTCATGTCTGACCAAAAATCAAAAATTTACTTTTTATAGGAAATTTTTCAAAAATTTACTTTATATAGGAAATTTTTCAAAAATTTACTTTTTATAGGCAATTTTTCAAAAAACTACTTTTTATAAGGAAATTTTTCAAAAATTTACTTTTTATAGGAAATTTTTCAAAAATTTACTTTTTCTAGGAAATTTTTCAAAAATTTACTTTTTATAGGAAATTTTTCAAAAATTTACTTTTTATAGGAAATTTTTCAAAAAATTTACTTTTTATAGGAAACTTTTCACAAATTTTCATTTTATAGGAAATTTTTCAAAAATTTACTTTTTATAGGAAATTTTTCAAAAATTTACTTTTTATAGGAAACTTTTCAAAAATTTTCATTTTATAGGAAATTTTTCGAAAATCTACTTATTATAAAAAATTTTTCAAAAATTTACTTTTTATTGGAAATTTTTCAAAAATTTACTTTTTATAGGAAATTTTTCAAAAAATTTACTTTTTATAGGAAATTTTTCAAAAATTTACTTTTTATAGGAAATTTTTCAAAAATTTACTTTTTATAGGAAACTTTTCCCAAATTTACTTTTTCTTAGGAAATTTTTCCCAAATTTACTTTTTCTTAGGAAATTTTTCAAAAATTTACTTTTTATAGGAAATTTTTCAAAAATTTACTTTTTGTAGAAATTTTTTCAAAAATTTACTTTTTATAGGAAATTTTTCAAAAATTTACTTTTTCTAGGAAATTTTTCAAAAATTTAATTTTTGTAGGAAATTTTTCAAAAATTTAATTTTTGTAGGAAATTTTTCAAAAATTTACTTTTTATAGGAAATTTTTCAAAAACTTACTTTTTAAAGAAAATTTTTCAAAAATTTACTTTTTATAGGAAATTTTTCAAAAATTTACTTTTTATAGGAAACTTTTCAAAAATTTTCATTTTATAGGAAATTTTTCGAAAATCTACTTATTATAAAAAATTTTTCAAAAATTTACTTTTTTTGGGAAATTTTTCAAAAATTAACTTTTTATAGGAAATTTTTCAAAAACTTACCTTTTATAGGAAATTTTCAAAAATTAACTTTTTATAGGAAATTTTAAAAAAATTTACTTTTTATAGGAAATTTTTCGAAAATCGACTAATTATAGTAAAATTTACATTTTATAGGAATTTTTTCAAAAATTTACTTTTTATTGGATATCTTTTAAAAATTTACTTTTTATAGGACATCTTTTAAAAATTTACTTTTTATAGGAAATCTTTCAAAAATTTAATTTTTAAAGGAAATTTTTTCAAGAATTTACTTTTAATAGAAAATTTTTCAAAAAATTTACTATTTTTATAGAAAATTTTTCAAAAAATTTACTATTTTTATAAGAAATTTTTCAAAAGTTTACGTTTTATAGAAAATTTTTCAAAAATTTGATTTTTATAGGAAATTTTTTAAAAATTTACCTTTTATCGAAAATTTTTCAAAAATTTACTTTTTATAGGAAATTATTTAAAAATTCACTTTTAATAGGAAATTTTTAAAAAATTTACTTTTTATAGGAAATTTTTAAAATTTACTTTTTATAAGAAATTTTTCAAAAATTTACTTCTTATAGGAAATTTTTCAAAAATTTACTTTTTATAGGAAATTTTTCAAAAATTTACTTTTTATAGGAAACTTTTCCCAAAATTTACTGTTTCTTAGGAAATTTTTCCCAAATTTACTTTTTCTTACTACTATCCCTAAATAAGAACGGCATGCGGAACGTTTTCTACCGCTCACTTGAAACGCTCTGCTGCCATACCTAAATAAAAGTGGCAAATTTACGTCAAAACTAGAAAAACAGGGTTGCTAAAAAATAATTAAACAACCCTGTTAATTTTTTTTAAATGTTTTGGTTTTCCCACTTTTTTGTTTTGTTTACATTTGGTGTCTTTTGCAACCAACTTCACTATTAAACGCGCTGTCAAAATCGGATTTTCCAACCGCAAAGAGTTGCCGCCGCGTTATTTAGGTATGCTCCTTAGGAAATTTTTCAAAATTTTTTAAAACAAAATTTTTCCTTTTATTTGTTTTGAAAAGTGTTAACTTCAGACAAATATTTCTACACTTTAAGGTATTAGGTAGGGTCTTAAAAATAATAACAAAATAATACAAACTTTTTTAATACCCAATATTAAACAACACTCTTCCCTTGTTCTCTTCTTTTCATTTCACTTGCAGAAAAAAGACATCACATCAACGTAGTGGTAAGTGTCAACATCATTCTCCCAAACAGCAACTACCGCTTCCCTCTATCGATCAACACAATCACTTGCACCAACAACTACAGCAACAACATCTCAATCATCATCATCATAATCACCATCAAATCGAACATAATCATCTCGATCATAATAATCTAAATCAACATCACAATCTATTCTATCCTCCTCCCACAACAATTGCAAGTGCTTCACATCAATATCTCTTGCAACCGAATGAGGCAACCCAAAATTTTAAGCAATTACCGTTGAACAGTCACCACCAACAGACGCAAATGCATCAGCAAAAAAATACGCATACTAATAAAAGATCTCTGGGCATGATGCATCATCATCAGCAGACTATACAACAAAGACCACAGCAACCTTTGGATCATCATCATTTGCATCATCATCCGCGCACCGTTAGCTCTTCATCGTCCTCGAATGATAATAGCAGTAATTGTACAACGCAAACCAGTCTTACAACATTGTATCAAACCAAGTCCCATAATGAACTGAAGTCATTAAATATAGAACGGGAAAATTCAATGTTGAGGAGGCCTTTGCCACCAAGACCGGACGAGCGTAAGGAAGAAGAAAACGAAGACGACGATGATGAGGACGAAGACGATATGGATGATGACGATAGTCTAATGCCGGAGCCTGAGGATTATGTCTATGAAGAGCCAACCATGCAAGAATCAATAACGGCTGTTGTGGTGGTGGCTGCTTCTGGCAATGGCGGCATGGGTTCTTCTGCTTAAACTCACTCAAATCTTCTATATTCCCCCCTCTTCTATTTCCACACATTAAATATCATTTAATCCATAAACAAAAAACAAAAATCTAAATTTGGTGCTCATTTATAATTCTCATACTTAATTCTTCTTCTCTCGTTCTCGTTTTCGTCCAGACACGCATGTGCAATGGTGGTCACGCAATAAACGTCCAAATGGCAACAATAATCATTTGAGAAGAAGTAATATATACACGGCCCACCCAGCGGACAGTATACGCGGCCTGCAACAGCCCAATTCATTGTCAGCCTCATCGTCTATGACAGCAATGACAACAGCCATGACTGTGCCTCCAACGGTGGCTTCCTCCTCGTCTACGCAACAAATGCCATATTATCATACGCATACAATGCCCATACAACATGTTCTTGGCAACCAACAGCAGCATCAGCCGCAGCAGCAACAACAACAACAACAGTATTTGCAACAATTTGAACATGAACATGAATATCATCAACCTCAAGAGTTACAACTGCAGCTGCAACCACAGCAACAGCAACATTTTAATCATTTGCATAATCATCATCAACATCCACATCATAATAATCTTCTAAATCATCATCATCATCATTTAAAAGGTGCTACATTGCACGGTGGTAGTATGATGAAGCAAAATCATGGAGCTCAACATCAACATAGTGCGTCTATGTCTTCATCGTCAACGAATTCAATGCCCTCATTGTCCAGCCAACCTTTGCAAATGCAAATACCAGAACAAATACATTTACAGTCTAGCAATCAACCACAACATGTCCACAATATGCAGCACAACAACAAACATCATGCACTTCAGCATCAGCAACAACAGCATCAGCATCAGCAACATCAACCAACAAACCAAATGCTGCATCAACACGAACCAGATCTAGAGTTAGAACAACATCAGGAATCTGTTGCCTCACCATCATCATCATCAGATTTACATGACAATATGTTCCACTGGCCTACTGCGACATCAATCGTGACCAGCTGAGTAGAGGAGTTTGCAACTGATGCAGCTACATGACAACAACAGCATCAACAAAAACATCACCAGCAGCAACAGCAACAGCAACAACTAAAACACCAGCCACAATGTGAACAGCATTACATTGGTCGTAGCACTGGTAAAGGTCTTCTTGGTATTGGTGATACCATTGGCTATGGTGGTAGTGGTAATGTTGCTGCTACTAATGGTGGTAGTGGTGGTGCTGGTAGCCATATTGGTGATACTGTGGACACTGCTGATGTTTTAGGCCAAACAAGTGAATTTCCATGGACACGAGCCAAAAATTTTAAAAGTCTAAATAATGACTGGATTTGGCAGTGAAAAACTGCAAAAAAGAAAAATACACAAACTCTCGTACAAAACTGAAAAAGGCCATTTACCTTAATAATTCCACACAAATTTCGTCTACAAAATATTTAGCTACGAAACAAAAAAAATAAGAAAAACTCTTTAGGTTTTCCTAAATGCAATTACATTTATTTTAGTTGTTATGCTAAACTCTATAAATAGTACATCAGGTGCTATTAAATGTTGTAGGCTTTAAAAATATTTAGTTTAACACAAATAATGAAAAAACAAAAAATGGAAAGGAAAACTTGTTAAACTTAAAATGAAAAAAAGATACACTCAAACTGAATACACTAAGAGAAATTCAAGGATTATACGAAAAGTCACAGGTAACTATTTGAAAAGAATTAGTAAAAGTGAAACTTTTTATATTTTTAAACCCAGATATTCTGGCTTTTAAGTAAAACAAATATCCCAAAATAGAAAGAGGTATGTTAAAAGTAGATATTTATTTCTCAAAAATAGTTTACCTTTTATCTTACTATTCCTAGTCTTGCACGTGTTACTATTCCAGCCAAAAATGATCAAAGTTCGAAGATACATTTGGTGATTGTTGACGACAATATCAGCAAAACGAGTCTTTTAGGATTCGTATAGATGATCAAAAACTGATTAATCAGCTTGGTGATCTAAAAAAGATTCCAAAAAGACTTCTTAAAACACTTTCAAAACGACTAACTAGTTTACAAAAGGACAAACAATTCTTGCAGAATGTGTTCAATCATAACCTTATCGTGCAAACGATTCTAATACGACTGTTTTTTATGCTATTTTAATCAGTTTGGTGATCAAAAAAGACCATAAAAAGACTAAGCAAATACCTTGAAAGCGACTATTTGAAAGCAGAATGTGTGCAATCAGTTTGGTCATCAAAAAGGTAAATTTTTGATCAAAAAATTTTCTATAGAAAAATTCTTGATCAAAAAATTTTCTATAGAAAAATTCTTGATCAAAAAATTTTCTATAGAAAAATTTTTGATCAAAAAATTTTCTATAGAAAAATTTTTGATCAAAAAATTTTCTATAGAAAAATTTTTGATCAAAAAATTTTCCATAGAAAAATTTTTGATCAAAAAATTTTCTATAGAAAAATTTTTGATCAAAAAATTTTCTATAGAAAATTTTTTATTAAAAAATTTTTTATAGAAAATTTTTTATTAAAAAATTTTTTATATAAAAATTTTCAATAAAAAAATTTCTATAGAAAAATTTTTTATCAAAAAATTTTATATAGAGAAAATTTTCTATAGAAAAATTTTTGATCAAAAAATTCTCTATAGAAAAATTTTTGATAAAAAAATTTTCTATAGAAAAATTTTTTTCCATAGAAAAAAATTTAATATTCAAATTTTCTATAGAAACATTTTTGATAATAAAAAATTTCTATCGAAAAATTTTTGATAAAAAAATTTTTATAGAAAAATTTTTGATAAACAATTTTCTATAGAAAAATTTTTGATAAAAAAAATTTTAATGAAAAGAATTTCTATAGAAAAATTTTTAATGAAAAAAAATTTATATAGAAAAATTTTTGGTCATAAAATTTTATATAGAGAAATTTTTAATCAAAAGATTTTCTATAAAAAATTTTCATCAAAAAATTTTCTATAGAAAAGTTTATCTTAAAAAAATTTTCTATAAAAAATTTTTTGATAAAAAAAATTTTAATCAAAAAAATTTCTATAGAAAAATTTTTGATTTAAAAATTTTGTATAAAAAAAATTTTGATCATAAAATTTTCCATAGAAAAATTTTTGATCAAAAAATTTTGTACAGAAAAATTTTGAATAAATAAATTTCTATAGAAAAATTAAAAAAAAAAATATATATCGAAATATATTTGATACAAAAATTTATATAGAAAAATTTTTGTATAAAAAATTTTCTACAGAAAAATTTTTCTTAAAAAAATTTTTGATAAGAAAATTTCCTACAGAAACATTTTTTTTAGAATTTTTCTATAGAAAATTAAAAAAAAATTCTATAGAAAAATTTTTGATCAAAAAATTTTCTATTGAACAATTTTTGATAAAAAAATTTTCTGTAGAAAAATTTTTGATGAAAAAATTTTCTGTAGAAAAATTTTTGATAAAAAAATTTTCTGTAGAAAAATTTTTCATAAAAAAATTTTCTATAGAAAATTTTTTGATAAAAAAAATTTTAATCAAAAAAATTTCTATAGAAAAATTTTTGATTTGAAAATTTTGTATAGAAAAATTTTTGATTATAAAATTTTCCATAGAAAAATTTTGTACAGAAAAATTTTAAATAAAAAAATTTCTATAGAAAAATTAAAAAAAAATATATATCGAAATATATTTGATAAAAAATTTTATATAGAAAAATTTTTGTTGAATAAAAAAAATTTGTATAAAAAATTTTGGATGAAAAAATTTTTCTTAAAAAAATTTTTGATAATAAAATTTTCTACAGAAAAATTTTTTAAAAGAAAATTTTTGATAAAAAAATTTTCTATAGAAAATTCAAAAAAAAAAAATTCTATAGAAAAATATTTGATAAAAAAATTTTCTATAAAAAAGTATTTGATAAAAAAATTTTCTATAGAAAAATTTTGGATGAAAAAATTTTCTATCGAAACATTTTTGATGAAAAATTTTCTATAGAAAAATGTTTGATGAAAAAATTTTCTATAGAAAAATTTTTATTAAAAACAAATTTCTATAAAAACATTTTTTATGAAAAATTTTCTATAGAAAAATTTTTTATGAAAAATTTTCTATAGAAAAATTTTTAATAAAAAAAAATGTTCTATAGAAAAATTGTTCATTAAAAAATAATTTCGAATAATTTTCTTAATAAAATGTTTTTCTTCAATTGTGTTCTTCTCCCTTACTTTAGGGTTAAAAACAACCTAAATCACCTAAATTTAGAAAAAGGCAAAAAATCTACTTTTCTAATAAATTAAAGAAACAAGTGGTATTTATGGCTTCTTGCTATGGTCCTTAAACTCTGTTATACCTTCAAAGAAAGGGCAATAAAAATTGTAGCAATTTCCAAAAGCTTACCTGTGACCTTTTGCTAATCTTCTTAAGAAACAAAAAAAATGCTCTTAAAATAAAAGTGTTTTCCTGTGTTTCTTTTCACTATTTGACTAAAAAGTTGTTAAGGAAAAAGTTTAATTGACATTGTCAACATTTTTTTCGTAGGGAAAGGAATGAAGAGAAAAGAAAAAGAAGGTTTAAAATTAAGTGTCTAGGGAAAGAAAGAATTATTTATTAAGATGAAGCGGATTCAGAAAAAAAGAAAACAAGATTTTAAGAAATAAAACAAAAATCATGTCACGTCTTGTCCTTTATTACATTTTTTTTAGAATTAAAGAATTTTTCATTATTTCATTGAAAAAAAAAAACAGGAAAAAACGTATTTATTTTTATTTATTGTAAAACCTTAAAAAATTTAAACAAAAAAAATCTCAAGAAATCTAAAAGGTTGTTAAGATCATTAAAAAAAACAAGAATTTAAAAGAAAATATAATTCACAGGTTAGCAACTCATTAAACTTATATAAATTATGCAAAAAAAAAAAACATTCCAAATTATTTTGTAAAACTCATTAAATAAATTTTAATTAAAAATAAATTTAAATAAAACATATCAATGATATTTATATATGAATTAAACAAAAGAGATTCTATGTAAATAGCTAAAATTTTTCTCTTCCTTTAAATGATAATCATAAAATAATTTCTTAAAAGAAACAAAAATGTCCTATAAAACTTAATTCTTTGCAACTTAAACATTCCTTTAAAATATTTAATTACAACAAAAAAAAAAGAAAATACAAGTAAAATAAAATACCACAAAATACTTTAAACAAAATGTTCAAGTTTCTTAAATCATAAAACTAAAAAAAATTTAAATTTCTTAATATAAATAACAAATTTTAGTACTTAAAGCAACAAACAAACAAACCACAAACAAAATACTATTAAATTTACTTAATTAAATTAATTACAAAATACACAGGGAAAAATTACAATCAAATTGACAACAGCGGAAATCATATTGAAGACAATCGAAAAGAAGCATATCGCACATACATAACAGTTGGGCTACAAAGTTCTTCTATTTATTAAAATTGCATATTTTTCAGAAAGTTATTTTTTTTTTTTTTGGCAAAAGAAAATTAATCGCGCCTGCTCCGTCTCTGCTGCTCCAAATCTTTGTAGCCTGTATTTGTCACCAGCTTCTAATGATTAACTGCTTCTACTTTTGCCCTAACTACAAATTCGACTTTGCTCCCAGGAGCCGAAGACTTTTTGTAATTTTCGTAGATATCACGACCATCCAATAAAGTCGTGAAAATGAGCCCGAAAAACATTCAAAAATTTTCAATAGAAACATTTTCGGAAGACATACTTTTTAAAAGAAGTATTTCAATAAAAATTTTCTAAAGAAATTTTCGGAAAAAATATTTTTCTTTAAAAAAATTTCCAATAGAAATTTTCAAAAAAAATACTTTTCTATAGAAAAATTTTCCAAAGAAACATTTTTCGTAAGAAATATTTTTCTATAGAAAAATATTCGTAAGAAATATTTTTATAATATTTCTTACGAAAATTTTTCTATAGAAAAATTTTCGGAAGAAATATTATAAAAATATTTCTTATGAATATTTTTCTATAGAAAAACATTCAAAAATTTTGAATAGAAACAGTTTCGGAAGACACACTTTTTTAAAAGAAGTATTTCAATAAAAATTTTCTAAAGAAATTTTCGGAAAAAATATTTTTCTTTAAAAAAATTTCCAATAGAAATTTTCAAAAGAAATATTTTTCTATAGAAAAATTTTCCAAAGAAACATTTTTCGTAAGAAATATTTTTCTATAGAAAAATATTCCTAAGAAATATTTTTATAATATTTCTTACTAAAATTTTTCTTTAGAAAAATTTTCGGAAGAAATATTTTTCTATAGAAAAATTTTCGGAAGAAATATTTTTCTATAGAAAAACTTTCGGAAGAAATATTTTTCTATAGAAAAACTTTCGGAAGATATATGTTTCTATAGAAAAAATTTCGGAAGAAATATTTTTCTATAGAAAAAATTTCGGAAGAAATATTTTTCTATAGAAAAAATTTCGGAAGAAATATTTTTCTATAGAAAAAATTTCCGAAGAAATATTTTTCTATAGAAAAAATTTCGGAAGAAATATTTTCTTATAAAAAAAACTTCGTAAGAAATATTTTTTTATAGAAAAATTTTCGCCAGAAATATTTTTCTATAGAAAAATTTTCGCAAGAAATATATTTCTATAGAAAAATTTTCGTAAAAAATATTTTTCTATAGACAAATTTTCAAAAGAAATATTTTTCTATAGAAAAATTTTCAAAAGAAATATTTTTCTATTGAAAAATTTTCGTAAAAAATATTAATCTATAGAAAAATTTTCAAAAGAAATATTTTCCTATAGAAAAAATTTCGGAAGAAATACTTTTCTATAAAAAAAATTTCGGAAGAAATATTTTTCTATAGAAAAAATTACAAAAGAAATATTTTTCTATAGAAAAATTTTCAAAAGAAATATTTTTCTATAGAAATATTTTCAAAAGAAATATTTTTCTATAGAAAAATTTTCAAAAGAAATATTTTTCTATAGAAAATTTTCGAAAGAAATATTTTGCTACAGAAAAATTTTCGCAAGAAATATTTTTCTATAGAAAAATTTTCATAAGAAATATTTTTTTATAGCAAAATTTTCGTAAGAAATATTTTATATAGAAAAAGTTTCGCAAGAAATATTTTTCTATAGAAAAATTTTAGTAAGAAATATTTTTCTATAGAAAAATTTTCGTAAGAAATATTTTTCTACAGAAAAATTTTCGTAAGAAATATTTTTCTATAGAAAAATTTTCGTAAGAAATATTTTTCTATAGAAAAATTTTCGTAAGAAATATTTTTCTATAGAAAAATTTTCGCAAGAAATATTTTTCTATAGAAAAATTTTCGCCAGAAATATTTTTCTATAGAAAAATTTTCGCAAGAATTATTTTTCTATAGAAAAATTTTCGCAAGAAATATTTTTCTATAGAAAAATTTTCGCCAGAAATATTTATTCTGTAGAAAAATTTTCAATATGAAAAGAAATATATTTCTATAGAAAAATTTTCGTAAAAAATATTTTTCTATAGACAAATTTTCAAAAGAAATATTTTTCTATAGAAAAATTTTCAAAAGAAATATTTTTCTATTGAAAAATTTTCGTAAAAAATATTAATCTATAGAAAAATTTTCAAAAGAAATATTTTCCTATAGAAAAAATTTCGGAAGAAATATTTTTCTATAAAAAAAATTTCGGAAGAAATATTTTTCTATAGAAAAAATTACAAAAGAAATATTTTTCTATAGAAAAATTTTCAAAAGAAATATTTTTCTATAGAAATATTTTCAAAAGAAATATTTTTCTATAGAAAAATTTTCAAAAGAAATATTTTTCTATAGAAAATTTTCGAAAGAAATATTTTGGTATAGAAAAATTTTCGCAAGAAATATTTTTCTATAGAAAAATTTTCATAAGAAATATTTTTTTATAGCAAAATTTTCGTAAGAAATATTTTATATAGAAAAAGTTTCGCAAGAAATATTTTTCTATAGAAAAATTTTAGTAAGAAATATTTTTCTATAGAAAAATTTTCGTAAGAAATATTTTTCTACAGAAAAATTTTCGTAAGAAATATTTTTCTATAGAAAAATTTTCGTAAGAAATATTTTTCTATAGAAAAATTTTCGTAAGAAATATTTTTCTATAGAAAAATTTTCGCAAGAAATATTTTTCTATAGAAAAATTTTCGCCAGAAATATTTTTCTATAGAAAAATTTTCGCAAGAAATATTTTTCTATAGAAAAATTTTCGCAAGAAATATTTTTCTATAGAAAAATTTTCGCCAGAAATATTTATTCTGTAGAAAAATTTTCAATATGAAAATTTTTCTATATAAACATTTTCAATATGAAATTTTTTTCTATAGAAAAAATTTCCAAATGAAATTTTTTCTATAGAAACATTTTCCAAATGAAATTTTTTCTATAGAGCATTTTCCAAATGAAATTTTTTCTATAGAAACATTTTCCAAATGAAATTTTTTCTATAGAAAAATTTTCCAAATGAAATTTTTTCTATAGCAAAATTTTCCAAATGAAATTTTTTCTATAGAAAAATTTTCCAAATGAAATTTTTTCTATAGAAAAATTTTCCAAATGAAATTTTTTCTATAGAAAAATTTTCCAAATGAAATTTTTTCTATAGAAAAATTTTCCAAATAAAATTTTTTCTATAGAAAAATTTTCCAAATGAAATTTTTGCTATAGAAAAATTTTTCGCAAAAAAGTGAAAATTTTAAAATTTTGAGTTGTCTCCTTTTGAGGAACTAGTGCGAATAACTTTAATCAAATTTTTATTTTTAAATATCAAAAGCTGCTTCACTTAAAATGCTATATCTTGCAAACTAAAAGACCGATACATGTCAAATTTATACGCATATGTTTTGAAGGTTATAACTTAAAATTATATAAATTTAAAATATGATTCCAACTGTTACAACGAAGTGTTGTTAGAATAAAAAAACAAGTTTTTGTCTTATTGTTGTCATTTTGAACACTCGACATTGTTGTTTTCAAACCCATGTTTCATCAATTTTTCCCTGTGTGTGTCATAAGTAGACAAATGCTGCGGTTTATTCAACAAAAATATTTAAGATCTAAATCAAATATTTTTGTTCTATAACCTCAACATTTTTTATTCTAATTTTTATCGATAATCCACTACTATAATTATAATTAAAATATCAAAAAAAAGAAATAATATTTAAAAATATTTTGTATTTATTTGTTTGAAACCAAAGACTAGTCCAGTGTGTGTTTTTTATGTTTTAGTTTTAAATAATTTAAATTTTATTTATAATTTGTAAAATATCAACAAAATCCGACTCTTGTATATAATTATAAATATTTTTTTACAAAAAAAAGAAGAAAAGAAAAAACTTAATTTTTATGGCAATATATTATTATAAATAATTAGTTTTTATTAAACAAAATAGTTTTAATTTTGTAATATTTAAGTTTTTATGTTTTTTTATTGTATAATTTAAATTGAAATAATTTTTATTTTTTGTTAAATCACAAAATTATAGCAGAAACAAAATAAAAAGAAAAATGATAAACCTAAATGAAACTCTTAAAGTTCCAAACTAAAGAAGAAAAAAATAAAACGAAATAAATCAACCGACAGAGAAAAATAAAATAATAGAATTTAATTAAAATTTCAAACAAAACTTAAAGAAAATAAAAAAGAAAATTATCAAAAAATATAAGTAAACTTTGTTTTATTCTTTAAAAGAAAATGGGAAAAATTAAATCATCAAGAGATTTAGAGGTGAAAAGGGTAAGTATTAATTTTATGGCCTTTACTGTTATTGTTGGAAGTTTTCTTTCCTTGTTAAAGTTTATTTCAGAACAGAAATTGATAACACACAAATATATTTTCTATATTTTATAAAAAGCTTCTTTATTCAAACAATAAATTTTCGAGAGTGACAAATATTATTTTTCTTGTCAACATAAAAGTAAAACTAACTAGATTACAATATTAATTTACAAATCTATAATTACAAAGTATTTGTATTGCAAAGTACAAAACTACAAATTCAACACAACCCCTCAATACAAACTACTTTTAAAACATTTAATATAAACCCATTAGATTTGTAAATTTACAATGTTTTACTTTTCCTAAATTTTTCGTTAAAACGTCGGCTATCATATCATTAGTTGGTACATATTTTAACATTATATCATTATTTTTATAAATATCGCGGACAAAATGATACCTTATGTCGATATGTTTACTTCTTGCATGATATACCGAGTTCTTTATTAGTTGTTGTGCGCTAAGATTGTCACCGTTGATAACAATTGACTCTTGCACACCATTTACTCCAAGCTCCGAACATAATTTCTTCAAATAAACTGCTTCTCTTGCTGCTGCACTAAATGCTATGTACTCTGCTTCGGTACTACTGAGAGCGACAGTATTCTGTTTCTTCGACTCCCACGAAAATATACAGCCAGCATAGAAAAATATATATCCTGTGTAGGACTTTCGTTCTATGGGGTCACCTCCCCAATCTGCATCAACAAAACCTTCTATCGGCTTACCAGTTTTATGGTAATGGAGCTTGAAATCTTGCGTTCTTGATAAATAGCGTAGAATGTGTTTTGCTGCTACTGCATGTTCGGTATGCGGATCCTTATTTCTTTGCGAAAGTTTACATACTGAATGTAATATATCCGCTCTAGTTGTTAGGGCTAGGTACATCAGTGTACCTATTAACGATTGATACTCGGTCTCATCTACCTTTTCACAATTTTCACCAGGACACTTCAACTGAAAACCTTCATTTAAAGGTGTAGACATTGGTTTGCATTCAACCATTCCATATTCATTTAAGAGTTCTTTGATGTAATTTTTCTGACATATGGTAATCGAACCAGTTTCTCCATCCCTTTCGATTTCCATCCCTAAAAAATGACTTAAAGGACCTTTATCAACAATTTTTAAACGACTTGAAATTTGCTTTTTAATTTCATCTAATTCCTTTTTATCTGAACTTGCTACTATTATGTCATCAACGTATACTGCAATATAGTTGAATTTCGAATTACGATTTCTCGTATACAGACAAGGTTCACTTTGACATGCCACAAATCCAATATTTTTCAAAACTTCATCTAGTTTGAAATTCCACTCTCGTCCGGACTGTTTAAGTCCATAGATTGACTTCTTCAATTTAAGAACTGTCTTAGGAGAGTTTTTGTTTTCGAAACATTGAGGTATTTTCATAAAAACTTCATCGTGTAAATCACCATTTAGATAGGCTGTTGTAACATCCATCTGATGTACGTAAAGTTCTTTCTCTACTGCTATAGCAAACAACAATCTCAAATTTGCGTATCGGATTACCGGTGAGAACGTCTCTTCATAATTGATGCCGTACTTTTGGCTGCATCCCTTGGCTACAAGTCTTGCTTTAAATCTTTCTACCTGACCATTTTTGTCTTTCTTCAAAGAAAAAATCCACTTGCATCCTATAGCTTTTTGCTTTTCTGGCAATTGCACTTCAGCCCACGTATCATTCTCAACTAATGAATTATATTCATTTTCCATGGCTTCTATCCACCTATCAGCATATGGTCCATTTACTGCCTCTTCCACACTTGTGGGAACATCTATTTCATTTGCTATCATCGCGTTTAGCGAATTGTATTGCTTCTTCGGTCTTCCCGGTTTACCTGTTTTTATTAATCTTGGCCTACCTCTACCATTTCTTATATCTTCAGCTCTATCGAATTCTTCATCTTCAGAATCTTCACAAATTTCAGCTGTATTTCTTTCTATTTCCTGATCACGAGCTTCTCTCGTTTCATTAAGATTTGTTGAACTACTATTTGATTTTATTTCTATTAAAACATTTTCTGTTTCTTCTCTTTCTTGCTTTCTAATAAACTCATTTTCAATGAAAATCACGTCTCTTTTGATTACAACTTCTTTAGTTTCAACATCATATAATCTATAGGCTTTTGATTCATTGGAATATCCTACCATAACATATTCCTTGCCCTTTGGACGAAACTTTTTCTTGACTTTTTTGTCTAAGGCTATTGCTGTTGAACCGAATACTTTGAAGTGAGCTACTGTCGGTTTTCTTCCCGACCATATTTCCTGAGGAGTTTTATCCTGATGTATTTTTGTTAACGATCTGTTCCGAATGTAAGCTGCTGTGGAAATTGCTTCCGCCCAAAAATACTCTTCTAAATTAGCATTCACTATCATACTTCTGGCCATTTCTACCAAAGTTCTGTTAGCTCTCTCAGCAACACCATTTTGCTGTGGAGTGTGAGGTACGGTCAACTGCCTTTTTATACCATTTTCTTTTAAGAAATTATCGAATTCTTTACTAATATATTCACCGCCATTATCGGTACGCAAGATCTTTATCTTTCTATTGGTTTCGTTTTCTACCAAAGCTTTAAAATTTTTGAATGTTTGAAATACTTGACTTTTCTCTTTCAAAAAATATACGAATATCTGCCTCGACTTATCGTCAATGAACGTAATAAAATATCTCGACCCTCCAATCGACTTTACATTCATCGGACCACATACATCGCTATGTATTATATCTAACAGATTTTCTGATCTAGTTTCCGAATGAGGAAAACACTGACTAGATATTTTGCTTTTCGCACACGTCTTGCAGACCATGTCTCTTGGAATTGAATCCACATTAAGACCATAAACTATTTTCTTTGCAGACAAATCTTTTAACGTTTGAAAGTTAACATGGCCATATCTTTGATGCCATCTCTCTACAGATTCTTTTTCAGAATTTGAATAAAAATTAGAATTTTCATCTACTTTTACAATAAATAAGTTTTCTTCTTTTCTGCCTTTCAAAATTATTGTTCCATTTTCTTTTCTAAAAACTACCGTTTTGGTATCAAATTCAACTCGTACACCATTTTGTACAGCTGATACAACAGAAATAAAATTTCCTTGCATATTTGGAACATACATACAGTTTTTAAGGTTTATAGCATATTTACCACTTGTAAAATGTATCTCTCCTCTGCCTTTTGAAATAATTGTATTATCACCAACTAACCTGATTACTTCGTCACATTCTTCAAATGACGTAAACAAATTTCTATCGCAACACATATGCGACGTTGCACCACTATCCACGCACCAAGTTTGCTTGTTCAACGGACTTGACCCAAACGCATAACTTGCTAAAGCGTTGTAATTTGGTTTTGCACTGGAGTTTTTCACTCGATCACGACATTCTGCTGAATAATGTCCTTGACGACCACAATTGAAACATTTACCTGTCTTCTTCTTAGCGCCTTGAGAATTTTTCTTCTTGAATGCTGAAAATGCTTGCTGATTCGAATCTTTACCTTCTGATACACGTCTTTCGCCTTCTTCCAGGAGCTTGACTTTTAACATACTTAATGTTGGTAACACATCACGGGTTTCTACAGCTACCACAAACGACTCGAACGACTTAGGAAGGCTGGACAAAAGTATTATTACTACTAACTCTTCAACAATTGTTACATTTATTTCAGCTAATTTTTCAACAACGCCAAAAAACTTATCCAAAAACTGAGGCATATTGTCAACGTCTTCCATCTTTAATTGCATTAGCTGCTTGAAAAGCGTGACTTTCCTTGCAGGACCACTTGGAATAAAAATTTCCTTTAACTTACACCACGCTTGATATGATGTCTTGCAATTCTTGATGTGATTGATTTGCGTTGCCTTGATACACAGCATTATCGTTGCCAAAGCTTTTTCGTCTTTTGCTAACCATTGTTGCGCCACACTAGCATCTTGAGGTTTTTCCTCTTCGCCACTTGCAATTCTCCATAATTCCGCATGAATTAATACGCTCTTCATTTGAAGACACCAGGACTCATAGTTGTTTGAATCCAACTTCTCGATTTGGAATCCAGAACTCATTTCGGATTTCTTGCTTTTTAATCCTTTGAACCAATATCCTATTCTTATAAACTCATAGGCCCATAACCTGTTGGAAGTTTTCTTTCCTTGTTAAAGTTTATTTCAGAACAGAAATTGATAACACACAAATATATTTTCTATATTTTATAAAAAGCTTCTTTATTCAAACAATAAATTTTCGAGAGTGACAAATATTATTTTTCTTGTCAACATAAAAGTAAAACTAACTAGATTACAATATTAATTTACAAATCTATAATTACAAAGTATTTGTATTGCAAAGTACAAAACTACAAATTCAACAGTTATAAGATACAATAAAAAGGTTATCGAACAAATTTGTTTAATTCAGAAAAAAAGTTTGAAGAATATAAATTTTTATATAAAAATTTTTGATGTTAAATTTTTATAGAAAATTTTTCGATGTTGAATTTTTATAGAAAAATGTTCGATGTTAAATTTTTATAGAAAAATTTTCGATGTTACATTTTTAAGAAAAATTTCCGATGTTAAATTTAAAAAAAAAAAAAAATTCGATGTTAAATTTAAAAAAAAAAAAATTTCGTTGCTAAATTTTTATAGAAAAATTTTCGTTGTTAAATTTTTGTAGAAAAATTTTAGATTTATTTTTATACAAAGATTTTCTTGGTAAAATTTTAAAAGAAAAATTTTCAAAATTAAATTTTTAAGTTTAAGTTTTTTAAGAAAATTTTTCGCTGTTAAATTTTGAAAAGAAAATTTTCGTTGTTAAATTTTCATAAAATATTTTCGTTGTTAAATTTTTGAAGAAAAATTTTTTTTGTTAAATTTTTATAGAAAAATTTTCGGTGGAAAATTTTTATAGAAAAATTTTCGATGTTTAATTTTTATAGAAAAATTTCGATGTAAACTTCTTTTAGAATAATTTTCGATCTTAAATTTTTTATAGAAAAATGTTCGATGTTAAATTTTTAAAGAAAAATTTTAGATATTTAGTTTTAATAGAAAAATTTTCGTTGTTAAATTTTCATAGAAAAATTTTCAATGTTAAATTATTATAGAAAAATTTTTGATGTTTAATTTTAATAGAAAAATTTTCGTTGATAAATTTTTATACATAAATTTTCGATGTTAAATTGTTATAGAAAAATTTCGATGTTTAATTTTTACAGAAAAATTTTCGATGTTAAATTTTTATAGAAAAATTTTTAATGTTAAATTTTTATAGAAAAATTTTTGATATTAAATTATTATAGAAAAATTTTCGATGTTAAATTTTTATAGAAAAATTTTTAACGTAAAATTTTTATAAAAAAATTTTCGATGTTAAAATTTTATAGAAAAATTTTCGATGTTAAATTTTTATTGGAAAAAATTTTGATGTTTAATTTTTATAGAAAAATTGTCAACGTTAAATTTTTGTAGAAAAATTTTCAATGTTAAACTTTTATATACAAATTTTCAATGTTAAATTTTTATAGAAAAATTTTCGATGTTATAATTTTATAAAAAAATTTTCGTTGTTAAATTTTTAAAGAAACATTTTCGTTGTTAAATTTTTATAGAAAAATTTTCGATGTTTAATTTTTTTAGATAAATTTTCGATGTAAAATTTTTAGAGAAAAATTTTTGTTGTTAATTTTTTATAGAAAAATTTTTGTTGTAAAACTTTTATAGAAAAATTTTCGTTGTTAAATTTTTATAGAAAAATTTTAGTTGTTAAATTTTTATAGAAAAATTTTCGTTGTTAAATTTTTATAGAAAAATTTTCGTTGTTAAATTTTTATAGAAAAATTTTCGTTGTTAAATTTTTTTAGAAAAATTTTCGTTGTTAAATTTTTATAGAAAAATTTTCGTTGTTAAATTTTTATAGAAAAATTTTCGTTGTTAAATTTTTATAGAAAAATTTTCGTTGTTAATTTTTATAGAAAAATTTTCGTTTTTAAATTTTTATAGAAAAATTTTCGTTGTAAAATTTTTATAGAAAAATTTTCAATGTTAAATTTTTATAGAAAAATTTTCGATGTTAAGATTTTTTAGAAAAATTTTTGATATTATAGTTTCATAGAAAAATTTTCGAAGTTAAATTTTAATAGAAGTATTTTCGTTGTTAAATTTCTTTTAGAAAAAATTTTCGTTGTTAAATTATTCTTAGAAAATGTTCGTGGTTAAATTTTTATGAAAAAATTTTCGTTGTTAAATTATTCTTAGAAAATTTTCGTGGTTAAATTTTTATGAAAAAATTTTCGTGGTTAAATTTTTGTAAAAAAAATTTTCGTTGTTAAATTTTTATAGAAAAACTTTCGTTGTAAAATTTTTATAGAAAAATTTTCGTTGTTACATTTTAATATAAAAGTTTTCGTTGTTAAATTTTTATAGAAAAAATTCTCGTTTTTAAATTTCTCTTAGAAAATTTTCGTGGTTAAATTTTTCTTAGAAAATTTTCGTGGTTAAATTTTTATGAAAAAATTTTCGTGGATAAATTTTTATAAGAAAAATTTTCGTGGATAAATTTTTATAAGAAAAATTTTCGTTGTTAAGTTTTTATAGAAAAATTTTAGTGGTAACATTTTTATAAAAAAAATTTCGATGTTAAAGAAAAATTTTTAATATTAAATTTTTATGGAAAAATTTTCAATGTTAAATTTTTATAGAAAAATTTTCGATGATAAATTTTTAGAGTAAAATTTTCGATGTTAAATTTTTATAGAAATATTTTCGCTGTTAAATTTTTCTCAAAAAATTTTTGTTGTTAAATTTTAATAGAGAAATTTTCGTTATTAAATTTTGATAGAAAGGTTTTATATGTTAAATTTTTATTAAAAATTCTAAATATTAAATTTTTATAAAAAAAAAATTATTACAGAAAAATTGTCGTTTATAAATTTTTGTCTTTCTGTCAGAAAACTTTATATAAAGCGATTTTAGAAAAGACTGTTCGCAAAATTAGTGTGACATTAAATGGAAAAAACTTTGGAATTTCTGCCAAATTACCAATGATCAATTTTTTGGTAATTTAAGATAATTCTGTACCTTTACCCCCCTTGGTGATAAATGTATGTTGATTCCTTCATAATATTCAGTAGTTAATTGAGATGTCTTTAAGAAAATCTGGATAAAAAAAATTTGAAGTGAAAGCTCTGAACATTGTAATTAATAACAAGACAAGATGAAGTGAAGTGAAATGAAGTGTCCCTAATTTGAGTTAACATTCAAGTGCTATCTAGAACATATCAAATTGAAATTAATCTGTTTCAAACACAATTTAGTGTCACAGATATTATATGGCTATAAAAACATCAAAAATTCAATTCAATTTGCAAGAAAAAAAATTTTAGTTAATCAATAACCATTTCATGACAAACCATGTTAATAAACCATGAAAAAAGAGGAAAGAAATGGGACATATAACCACATCCTACATAAGTTACAGTCAAACAGATATTCATCCATACAGAAACAGATGCCTTTTTCCGCCACACAAAAGGAGTTTCAGCAAAAAAGAAAAAAAAACTTCAACATAATCAATATTTTTCATTTTTTACATGTTTTGGAGGTTTTTTGCGATGCAAAAGTAAAAGTCACTAACTGAAATATTGTCATTATTTTCCATTTTTTTCTCAGTGAATTTTTTTCTGTTGCTCATTCATTCATTCATTCACTGACTGACTGAATGACTGACTGTGTTATTTGGTTGTTAACCACTAATATTTATGATACATGAAGTTTATGCATAAATTTGTTAGATCTATAGAAATCTATCCAAGAGCTAAACAAAAAAATAAAAGAAAAATTGGGGAAAAAAAATCGAAATATAGGTTGTCTGGTCACCAACCAGTAAACGAGCAAAAAATCGAAATATAATGAAACAGCACGATCATAAAAAGGTATCAACTAACGGAAAATGAACAAATGCTCTTGGAAAGCAAGAGCTAGGATAAGAAAAAAAATTGGTGACCAAAAGCAATGACACGATTAACTACTAATGCCATTAAAATATGTAGAATATACAAAACAATTCTAACTATATAGCCCCATACTCAATCTATGAACTTCAAAAAATACCAAGAGACTTGAGAAAAAAAAAGCTAAAAATACCTTCAAAATTAGGGGTGACCCTTATTTTTAGAAATTTTTCATTAACACTTTAATTGGCTACAATTTCTAATAAACAGTTTTTTATAGAAACTTTGTATAAACAAATTTGTAAAGAATTCTATAGAAATTATTTGTAATAAAATTTTTTATGAAGAACAATTTTTTTAAAAAAAATTTATTGAAAACTTTTTCGAATAAAATTTTACATCGAAAATTTTTCTATAGAATTTGTAAATAAAAAATCTTTCGATAAGAATTTAATATCGAAAATCATTTCTACAAAATTTTAACATAGAGATTGTTTCTATAAAAATTAACCATCAATAATTTTTCTATGAAAATTAAACATCAATAATTTTCCTACACAAATTTAACAATGAAAATTCTTCTATAAGAATTTAACATCTAAAAAAATTGATATGGAAAATTTTTCCATAAAAAATTTAACATCGAAAATTTTTCAATAAAAAATTTACACCGAAAATTTTTCTATAAAAAATTTACATCGAAAATTTTTCTATAAAAAATTTACATCGAAAGTTTTTCTATTAAAATTCAGCATCGGAAATTTTTCTATAAAAATATTACTTCAAATATTTTAAAATTTAAATTTTTCTATTAAAATGTAACATCAATAACTTTTCTATAAAAATTTATTCATATCGAACATTTTTCTAAAAAAAAATCAAATTGAAAATTTTTCTATAAAAATTTAACAATGAAATTTTATCTATAAAAATGTAACATCGAAAATTTTCCGGTAAAAAATTTACATCGAAAATTTTTTTATCTAAATTTAGCATCGAGAATTTCCCTGTGAAAATTAAACATCGAAAAATTTTCTATCAAAATTTACCATTAAAAATTTCCTATAAAAATTTAACATACATAAATTTTCTATAAAAATTTAACATCGAAAATTTATCTATGATAATTTAACATCGAAAATTTTTCTATAAAAATTTAACATAAAAAATGTTTATATGTATGAATATTTAACACCAAAGGTTTTTTAATGAACATTTTTCTTCAAAATCTAACATCGAAAATGTTTCTATCAAAATCTAACATCGAAAGTTTTTCAGTAAAAATTTAAAGTCGAAAACTTAACATCCAAAATTTCTCTTAAAAAATTTAACATTGAAAATTTTTCTATAAAAATTTAGCATCAAAAATGTTTCCATAAAAATTTAACATCAATTGATATTAACAATTTTTCTATAAAAGTTTTACGTCGACAATTTTTCTATTAAAATTAAACATCGAAAATTTGTCTATACAAATTTTAACATCGAAGATTTTCTAAAAAAAATTGACATCGAAAATTTTTTTTTAAAAATTTAACATCTAAAATTTTTCTAAAAAACATTAACATCGACAATTTTCCTAAAAAAACTTTAACATCTAATATTTTTCTATAAAAATTTAAAGTCGAAAATTTTTCTATAAAAATTAAACACCAAAATTTTTTCTATATAAAAATTACATAGAAAATTTTTCTATAAAAATTTAACATCGAAAATTATTTTCTTACAAAAATTTAACATCGAAAATTTTTCTATTAAAATTAAACATAGAAAGTTTTTCTATGAAAATTTAATATCTAAAATTTTTCTAAAAGATTTGACATCGAAAATTTTTCTTAAAAAATTGTACATCTAAAATTTTTCTAAAAAACTTTAAGATCGAAAATTTTTCTGAAGAACTTTAACATCTAATATTTTACTATTAAAATTTAAAATCGAACATTTTTTTATAAAAATTAAACACCAACATTTTTTCTATATAAAAATTACATCAGAAAATTTTCTAAAATTATTTTTTTTATAAAAATTTAACATCGAAAATTTTTGTATAAAAAATTTATATGGAAAATTTTTCTATAAAAATTTAACATCGAAAATTTTTCTATAAAAATTTAACATCGAAAACTTTTCTATAAAAATTTAACATCGAAAATTTTTCTATAAAAGTTTAACATCGAAAATTTTTCTATAAAAGTTTAACATCGAAAATTTTTCTATAAAAGTTTAACATCGAAAATTTTTCAATAAAAATTTAACATCGATAATTTTTCAATAAAAATTTAACGTCGAAAATTTTTCTATAAAAATTAAACATCGAAAATTTTTATCAAAAATTTACCATCGAAAATGTTTCTGTAAAAATTATGAATCAAAAATTAAACATCGAACATTTTTCTATAAAATTTTAACATCGAAAATTTTCTATAAAAATTTAATATCGAAAATTTTTCTATAAAAATTTAACACCGATAATTTTTATATAAAAATTTAACATCGAAAATTTTTCTATAAAAATTAAACATCGAAAATTTTTTGCAAAAATTTACCATCGAAAATGTTTCTGTAAAAATTATGAATCAAAAATTAAACATCGAACATTTTTCTATAAAATTTTAACATCGAAAATTTTCTATAAAAATTTAATATCGAAAATTTTTTTATAAAAATTTAATATCGAAAATGTTTCTTTAAAAATTTAACATCGAAAATTTTTCTATAAAAATTTAACAACGAAAATTTTTCTAAAAAAATTTAACATCGAAAATTTTTCTACAAAAATTTAACATCGAAAATTTTTCTATAAAAATTTAACATCGAAAATTTTTCTATAAAAATTTAACATCGAAAATTTTTCTTTAAAAATTTAACATCGGCAATTTTTTTATTAAAATTTAACATGGAAATTTTTCTATAAAAAATTTAACATCGAAATTTTTCTTATAAAAATTTAACATATTAATTTTTCTATTTTCTATCGAAATTTTTCTTATCAAAAGTTAACATCGAAAATTTTTCTATAAAAATTTAACATCGAAAACTTTTCTATAAAAATTTAACATCGAAACTTTTTCTATAAAAATTAAACATCGAAAATTTTTCTATAAAAATTTAACATCGAAAATTTTTCTATAAAAATTTAATATCGAAAATTTTTCTATAACAATTTTAAATCGAAAATTTTTCTATAAAAATTTAAAATCGAAAATTTTTTTTTTAAATTTAACATATAAATTTTTCTATAAAAAATTTAACACTGAAATTTTTCTTATAAAAATTTAACATCGAAAATTTTTCTATAAAAATTTAACATCAATTAAGATTTTTGTATCGAGTAGGAAACTTATTATTTTGTCGATTGACTGTAAACGGTTTGGGGATGTGACCAAAAATATTTCAACCTTTTTTGGTAAAATAGGGGTCGCCCTAATCTACCACCTATTAATGTTTAAAAAAAAGTTGCCCAACAAAACTAATCGTTAATAAGAAAAAGTTTTGAAAATTCAGATAAGGCATAAACGAAAAAATATAATGTGGCAAATAAAATAGAAAAAAAAAAAGAAAATCTAATAATATTGTATTGAAAGAAAATTTTTGCATAATTTGAGGAGTTAGAGAGCTTAGCAAAATAGAAAGAGCGATTGGATATGACTTAAATTCTATATGACTAAAAATGCTTAAAGATTCAAATATAAAAAAACTGAAAGAAAAAAGTTAAAAAAAAGTCCATGTGCCAGTATGTCACACGACTCACGATCAAAATTGGCAAAATGTTGCATACCACATTTTACTTATTTAAAGGAGGACTGATAGATATGCATACAATTCCTTATAAACACCAGATGATGACGGGCTGCACACAATAATCTAGTACGAAAACTAAGACTATTGTTGCCGTTGATGATGACGACAACGACAACGACGATGATGATGATGTTGGTAATAAGGATGACGACGAAGACAAAGAAAATAGATCGAAATCGAAATAGACTGCACATTATTAACCAATCAAAGTGGGTTAATTGAAAAGTAACTGAATATCAAAGAGACATAGTATTGCTATCAATTATATACATTTTTGCTCCGCCATTTTTTATAGTCCTCATTGATTTAGATTAATTTTTTCCGAATAATTGGATTGAAACTGAATACTCTGCGAAACCTAGTACAGACTAAATGCATAAGGTCACAATTTCTTTTTTAGTGCCTCTAACATAAAACTGTTATGTTAACATAAACATGTTATTGCAAGTGGTTTGTGTCTAGGTTAAATTAGTTCAATTTTAATTATTTATTAATCAAAAATCATCATTCCTTTATTGAATAATTAAAACAATTTTAGCATACAAAAAAGCTTAGTTAAAAGGTATAAATAATGGAACACATGCCACATCTAAGCCTTGCCATTTTCTTTTATTTTAATACAAAAAAAACCTCATCCAAATGTTTCGTTACACTGCAAATCATTCATAAACACAACAACCAGAAATAGAACTAAGTCAGAAACAGCAGGACAAAAATATAATAATCCAGGGAAATATTGGTTTCGCCATCGTCTATCTTTCGAATGTTTTTAGGACTGACTGATAATTTCGATGGTTGCCTCGGACTGGGTTATATGATTTTGTTAAGTTTATAGTTGAGAAAAAAAAATAAAAAAACTAAAGCCATAAACAATTGAGGAAGCAGCACAGGATTTCAAGCTGACAATTGTAAAATGTAAACCTCAAAAAAAAAGAGTGTTAAAATGAAAAGAAATGAAAAGCTGCATTAAAAGAACAGAGTCAACAAAAAAAAATCTTGTAACAAAACACAGAAAATTACTTTGGGTTGAAGTCTTTTACTTGTTCAAGTCGGAGATTGAAATGGTCTGTTACATTTCAGAAAGGAACGGAAAATAATAAAAAAAGGTTGGTCTAAAACTGTCTCTATGCTAAATGTGAGCATTAGGGTGAATCATAATTAACTAAATAAAAAATAAGATCCAAAATTTTGTATACGAAAATTTAAACTTAAATTTTTCTATAGAAAAAAATTTTTCTATAGTAGAAATTTTTTAAAGAAAATTTTTCTGTAGAAAATAATTTTTAACAAAAATTTTTCTATAGAAAAAATTTTTTAACAAAAATTTTTCTTTAGAAAAAATATTCTAACGAAAATTTTTCTATAGAAAAAATTTTTTAACGAAAATTTTTCTAAAGAAAAAAATATTTCGATTGCAAAAATTTTAAAGTTAAAAGTTTTCTATAGAAAACTTTTTATAGCAAAAATTTTTCTATAGAAAACATTTGTTAACGAAAATTTTTCTATAGAAAAATTTTTCTAAAGAAAAATTTTTTAACGAAAATTTTTCTATAGAAAAAATTTTTTAACGAAAATTTTTCTATAGAAAAAATTTTTTAACGAAAATTTTTCTATAGAAAAAATTTTTTAACGAAAATTTTTCTATAGAAAAAATTTTTTAACGAAAATTTTTCTATAGAAAAAATTTTTTAACGAAAATTTTTCTATAGAAAAAATTTTTAACGAAAATTTTTCTATAGAAAAAATTTTTAACGAAAATTTTTGAAAGAAAATTTTTCTATAGAAAAAACTTAATAACGAAAATTTTTCTATAGCAAAATTTTTTTAACTAAAATTTTTCTATAGAAAAACTTGTTTAACTAAAATTTTTCTATTGAAAAATTTGTTTAACCAAAATTTTTCTATAGAAAAAGTTTTTAACGAAAATTTTTCTATAGAAAAAATTTTTTAACGAAAATTTTTCTATAGAAAAAATTTTTTAACGAAAATTTTTCTATAGAAAAAATTTTTTAACGAAAATTTTTCTATAGAAAAAATTTTTTAACGAAAATTTTTCCATAGAAAAAATTTTTACATGAAAATTTTTCTATAGAAAAAATTTTTTATAGAAAATTTTTCTATAGAAAAAATTTTATAACGAAAATTTTTCTATAAAAACATTTTATAACGAAAATTTCTCTATAGAAAAAATTTTTTTAACGAAAATTTTTCTATAGAAAAAATTTTTTTTAACAAAAATTTTTCTATAGAAAAAATTTTTTAACAAAAATTTTTCTATAGAAAAACATTTTTAGCTAAAAATTTTCTATAGAAAAAATTATTTAAAGAAAATTTTTCCATAGAAAAAATTTTTCTATAGAAAAAATTTTTTAACGAAAATTTGTCTAAAGAAAACATTTTTAACGAAAATTTTTCTACAAATAAAATTTTTAACGAAAATTTTTCTATTGAAAAAATTTGATAACGAAAATTTTTTTTATAGAAAAAATGTTTTTAACGAAAAATTTTCTACAGAAAAAATTTTTTAACAAAAATTTTTCTACAGAAAAATATTTTAAACGAAAAATTTTCTATAGAAAAAATTTTATATCGAAAATTTTCTACAGAAAAAAATATATAATGAAAATTTTCGTTATAAAATTGTTTCTATGAAAAAGTTTCTACGGGAAAAATTTTATAATGAAAATTTAATAGAAAAAATTTTATAATGAAAATATTTCGATTGCAAAAATTTTAAAATTAAAAGTTTTCTATAGAAAATTTTTTATAGCGAAAATTTTTCTCTAGAAAAAATTTTATATTAAACTTATAGAAAAAATTTTATAATGAACATTTTTCTGTAGAAACAATTTTGTAACGAAAATTTTTATATAGAAACCATTTTATAATGGAATTTATTCTATAAAAAATATTTTATAGCGAACATTTTTATATAGCAAAAATTTGATCTCGAAAAATTTTCTATTGAAAAGGTTTAATTACAAAAATTTTTCTATGGAAATAATTTTATATCAAAAATTTTTTTATTGAAAAAATTTTACAATGAACATTTTTCAATAGAAAACAAGTTATAAGAAACAGAAAAAACTTCAAAACAAATATTTTGTATAGAAAAAATTTTATAACGAATATTTTTCTTAAAAAAAATGTTATTACAAACATTTTTCTATACAAAAGATTTTATAGCGGAAAATTTTCTGTAAAAAAACATTGATAGCAAATATTTTTCAATAAAAAAATTTTAAAGCATAATTTTTCAGTGGAACAAATTTTATAACTGAAATGTTTCTATAAAAAATTTTTAATGAAAATTTTTCTGTAGAAAATATTTTATATAGAATTAAAAAAAATGTATATCGAAAATTTTGATATAACTTTTTTTTATAGAAAAAATTGTGTGTCGAAAATTTATTTTCTAAAGTGAAAAGTTTAGGAAAAAGAGATTACCCTAATGTACATATGAATGTCTCACCGACTGACAGCCTGCACTGTTGTCCTTAATATTGTCGTCGTCATTGTCTTTGGAAATGTTGTTGCGATGGAGTGTTAAGATAGACACCAAATGTCGTGCAGTTTTATAACTTCATTAGCGCACAAAAGACAAATTTGCATACTTCACCACTAGCAACATCAACAACAACTACAACAACATCTCCACTACTAGTTACAACAACTACTAACTCCAACTACATCTCACAGCAACAACTCAGCTCTGTGGCATGCCACCTTAACGAACAACACAAATGACAAATCTTAGGAAAGAATAGGAAGAAAAAAAAATGGTTTGTTAAAAAGGTGACAGTTTGTTAGAGAAATGCTTTTTTTTGAAACCTGCTCATTTCATCACAAATTTTTGACAATGTTGCTTTAATGATTTCAAATTCTTTTCTTTGTTTTCGATTTTGAATTTCTTCCTTGTTGTCTGGTAATGCTAAAAGATTCGATTTAGTTTTTTGTTAAATTAATATTTCGTTTTCAATTTTTGTCTTTAGTTTCAAATGATTTTCGGTTTTAATCATTTTATATAAAAATTTTCATTTTCATTTAGTTCCGCTTTATTAGTAAATTTAAAACCTCACGATCACCATAATGTCACGATCAATTTCATGAAATCTCAATTTTTTCACTTTTTCAAAAAACAAAAAACTTTTTTGACTTCATTCGCTTAATATAAACAAATTCTTGTGACGGTATCTCTATTTGGAGAGTGCGCTACAATAGGTCATAATAGCCGTAGTAAATCAAAGATCTGATCTGATTCTCGTCCTGGAACGAGATTCTAGTTTTCTATGAAAAAAAATAATTATCAAGAAAATTTTTCGATAGAAAAAAATTTTATCACAAAAATGTTCGAATAGAAACAAATTTTAACACGAACATTTTTCTACAGAAAAAATTTTTATCACGAAAATTTTTCCATACAAAAAATTTTTATCATGAAAATTTTTTTATTTAAACTATTTTTATCACGAAAATTTTTCTATGGAAAACAGTTTTCTCCCAAAAATTTTTCTATAGAAAAAATTGTTATCACAAAAATTTTTCTATAAAAAAAATTTTTTAACGAAAATATTCTATAGAAAAATTTAATCACGAAAATTTTTATATAGAAATAATTTTTATCAAAAAAATTGTTTTATAGAAACAAATTTCAACACGAAGATTTTTCTATAGAAATAATTTTTATCACGAAAATTTTTCTATAGAAACAATTTTTGTCACGAAAATTTTTCTATAGAAAAAATTTTGATACGAAACAATTTTATAACAAAAAAAAATTTAACTAAAATTTTTCAATGAAAAACTTTTTTATATCGAAAATATTTCAAAAGAAAAAACTTTTAACGAAAATATTTCAAAAGAAAAAAATTTTAACGAAAATTTTTATATAGAAAAAATTTTTAACGAAAATGTTTCTATAGAAAAAATTTTATAACGAAAATTTTTCTACCGAAATATTTTGTAACGAAAATTTTGTATCACAAAAATTTGTCTATAGAAAAATTTTTAGCACGAAAATGTTTCTCTAGAAAAACATTTTATCACAAATATTTTTCTTTAGAAATAATGTGTATCAGGAAAGTTTTCTATAGAAAAAATTTTTGAACGAAAATTTTTCTAAAAAAAAGCTTTTTTCAAGAAAATTTTTCTAAAGAAAAAAATTTTTAACGAAATTTTTTTTATAGAAAAAAATTTCTAACGAAAATTTTTCTATAGAAAAAAATTTTTTACGAAAATTTTTCTATAGAAAATAACTTTTAACGAAAATTTTTCTATAGAAAAAATTTTTTAACGAAAATTTTTCAATAGAAAAATGTTTATCACTAGAATTTTTCTATAGAAAGTTTTTATCACGAAAACTTTTCTTTAGAAATAATTTGTATCACGATAATTTTCTATAGAAACAATTTTTATCATGAAAATTGTTCTGTGGAAAAATTTTTATAACGAAAATTTTTCTATAGAAAAAATTTTTATCACGAAAATTTTTCAATAGAAAAATTTTTTTCACAAAAATTTTTCTACGGAAAAAATTTTTATCAAGAAAATTTTTCTTTAAAAATAATTTTTATCACGAAAATTTATCTGTTAAAAGAATTTTATCACGAAAATTTTTCTGTAGAAAAATTTTTATCAGGAAAATTTTTCTAAAGAAAAAACTAATGAAAAAAATTTCATAATGAAAATTTTTTTATAGAATAATGTTATAGTGGAAATATTTCTATAGAAAAAATTTATAACGAAATTTTTTCTAAAGAAAAAATTTTATTCTTTCGAAAATGTTTCTAAAGAAAAAATTTCATATCGAAAATTTTTTTATAGAAAAAATTTTGTATCGAATAAAAATTTTATATAGAAAAAAAAATTTTATATCGAAAAAAAATTTTATAAGGAAAATTTGTCTATAAAAATATTTATAACGAAAATTTTTCTATAGAAAAAACTTTTCGAACAAAAAATTTTAATTACGGAAATTGTTTCTGTAGGAAAAACTTTGATAACGAAAATTTTTCGATAGAATAAATTTTTATCACGAAAATTTTTCTAGAAAAAAAATTTATCACAAACATTTTATTTGGGAAACATTTTTCTCACGAACGTTTTTCTATAGAAAAAAATTTTATAAAGAAAATTTTTTATAAAAATAATTTTTATCACAAAAATGTTTCTGAAGAATAGATTTGTATAATTTAAATATAAACAGAAAAGAATTTATAATGGAAATTTTTTTAAATTGTTTATCACGAAAATTTTTCTATAGAGACATTTCTTTGTCACAAATCTTCCTCCGTCTATATCTTGATCTATGTCTCAGTCTATATTATAGTCTATGTTTTAGTCAAAATCTTAGCCTTTGTTGTAATCTCTTAAAAGTACTGAGGAAAAATTAATGTTAAATATAGTAAGTCAATGTAAGGTATTCATAAGTCCACTACTACCCGTATAAAAATAAATAAATTTTCTCATTTAACAATTTGAGGATCTGTAACATACTTGACTGTATGGTTGCATTTGCTGTCAATTTAAATTGAACAGTCAGTCATTTAATACGAATCCGTCTGTCCTACCATCCATCCATCTATCCGTCCGTAGCGCTCGTCTATCTATTTCTGGCTCTTTAAACTTTCAGTTTAAATGCAGCAGCTGCTGGTTGTCTAGGAGCATAACCATGGAGTTCACATATCCAAAGGAAAAGTTTTTTGTTTGGGAAAACAGACAGACGGACAAACGGATGGTTTTAGTTTTTAGTAGTTCACGTACTTTAAACTTCATCAGAATTGGTATGTGTGACAATACAAGATGTCTTTGTAATGACGACATATAGATAATGATGATGATGATGACGATGATCAACATCATTATCATTATTGAGTTGTTTGGAGTATTTGTTGGCAATTGCTTTTGTCATCTTTAGTCTTTAGTCGTCGTCTATGTCCTCCTGGTTGATGAAGTCATCCTACACATCATCGTGATTTTATTTTAAAACTAATTTAAATGATTTTGATTTTTGTCATAATGACGTCAAGAACAGCTTAAGGAAAAAATTAGACGACAGCACAGGAAAATGCCAAAAAAAAAAAAGAATGGAAAAGTTTGAAAATTGTTTTTATTAAAGTAATATTTTAATTTTAATTAAAAAGAGGAAGTATTTGTTTATTTTTTCTTTTGACGAAAAAATATTGAAAAAGGCAAAAGTAAAGCAGATAAATGCTTTTGTATTCGACTGTTCAAAAAGTTTTTAATAATTTTTTGCATTTTTTTTTTTTTGACAAGGGAAGGAATTTTTAATTAAGTAAAAGTAAGAATAATTTAATTTAAATGATTTAGGAAAAGGAAGCGTTATTAGAGACACTTTTCTTAAGGAAGTGGGTTTTTCTGACGTTTTGGAAGTTGTTGGTGTTGATTAGATAATAGAGTTGAAAAAACTAAGAAAAAGTTTGAAAATAATGAAGATTTCATTTTATAGCCCTCGATAAGGGTGTTAAGGATAACTTAGATAATTCGGTTTGTCACTGTAACAATACTTGTTTTAGAGCATTTGAGGACTATATATTCTGGACGATATTAATTATGATTTAGTGATATAAGTTTTTCATACCCAAGTACCCAGAAATCCAGTCTATAAATTTGAATAAATTAAGAAAAAGAAAAAATTTTTATTACGAAAATTTTTCTATAGAAAAAAATTTTATCACGAAATTTTTTCTACATAAAAATTTTATCACGAAAATTTTTCTAAAGAAAAAATTCTTATCACGAAAATTTTTTTATAGAAAAAATTTTTATCATGAAAATTTTTGATAGAAAAAATTTTTATCATGAAAATTTTTGGATAGAAAAAATTTTTATCCTGAAATTTTTTCTCTGGAAAATATTTGTATATAGAAAAAAATTGTATATAGATAAAAATTATATCACAAACATTTCTATAGAAAATATTTTTATCACAAAAATTTGTACATAGAAAAAAAATTTTTATCACGAAAATGTTTTTATAGAAAATATTTTTGTCACGAAAATTTTTCTATAGAAAAAAATTTTATCACAAAAATTTTTCTATTGAAAAAAATTTTATCACAAAAATTTTTCTATAGCAAAAATTTTTATTGCGAAAATTTTTCTATAGAAAAAAATTTTATCATGAAAATTTTTCTATAGAAACAATTTTATCACGAAAATTTTTCTACAGAAATAATTTTTATCACGAAAATTTTTCTATAGAACAAATTTTTATCATGAAAATTTTTCTTTAGAAAACATTTTTATCACGAAAATTGTTCTAGAAAAAAAAATTTATTACGAAAATTTTTCTATAGAAAAAATTTCTATCACAAAAATTTTTCTATAGAAAAGATTTTTAACACAAAAATTTTTCTATAGAAATAATTTTAATCAGGAAAATTTCTCTGTACAAAAGACTTTTACCACAAAAATTTTTTCTGTAGAAAAAATTTGTACCACAAAAATTTTTTCTGTAGAAAAAATTTTTACCACAAAAATTTTTTCTGTAGAAAAAATTGTTATCACAAAAATTTTTGTATTGAAAAAAATTTTCTCACAAAAATTTTTCTATGACAAAAATTTTTATCACAAAAATTTTTGTATAGAAAAAATTTTTATCATGAAAATTGTTCTATAGAAAAAATTTTTATCATGAAAATTTTCCTTTACAAAATATTTTTATCACGAAAATTGTTCTAGAGAAACAATTTTTATTATGAAAATGTTTCTATAGAAAAAGTTATTGTCACGAAAATTTTTGTATAGAAAAAATTTTTATCATGCAAACGAAAATTTTTCTATAGAAAAAATTTCTATCACAAAAATTTTTCTATAGAAAAAATTTTTAACATAAAAATTTTTTTATAGAAAAAATTTTTATCACAAAAATTTTTCAATTGAAAAAATTATTATCTCGAAAATTTTTGTTTAGAAATAATTTTTATCACGCAAACGAAAATTTTTCTATAGAAACAATTTTATCACGAAAATGTTTCTATAGAAATAATTTTTATTACGAACATTTTTCTATAGAAAAAATTTTATCACGAAAATTTTTCTATAGAAAAATTTTTATCACGAAAATTTTTCTATAGAAAAATTTTTATTACGACAATTTTTTATTGAAAAAAATTTTATCACAAAAATTTTTCTAAAGCAAAAATTTTGATCACGAAAATTTTTCTATAAAAACAACTTTATCACGAACATTTTTCTATAGAAATAATTTCTGTCACGAAAATTTTTCTATAGAAAAAATTTTTAATACGAAAATTTTTCTATAAAAAAAAAATAACCACGAAAATTTTCTTATAGAAAAAAGTTTATCACGAAAATTTTACTATAGAAAAAATTTGTATCACAAAATTTTTATCGCGAAAATTTTTCTATGGAAAAAGTTTTTATCACCAAAATTTTTCTATAGAAAGATATTTTTTCACGAAAATTTTTCTATAGAAACAATTTTAATTACAAAAATTTTTCTATCGAAAAAAATTTTATAATGAAAATTTTTCTGTAGAAAAAATTGTTATCACTAAAATTTTTCTATAGAAATAATTTTATCACAAAAAGTTTTCTATAGAAAAAATTTTTATAACGAAAATTTTTCTATAGAAAAACTTTTTATCACAAAAATTTTTCTATAGAAAAAGTTGCTATCATAAAAATGTTTCTAGAGAAACAATTTTTATTAGGAAAATTTTTCTATAGAAAAAATTAATATCACGAAAATTTTTGTATAGAAAAAATTGTTATCACGTAAACGAAAATTTGTCTTTAGAAAAAATTTCTATCACAAAAATTTTTCTATAGAAAAAATTTTTATCACAAAAATTTTTATCACAAAAATGTTTCTATAGAAAAAAGTTTTATCACAAAAATGTTTCTATAAAAAAAAAAATTTATCACAAAAATGTTTCTATAAAAAAATTTTTTATCACAAAAATTTTTCTATAAAAAATTTTTCTATAGAACAAATTTTTATCACAAAAATTTTTCTCTAGAAAAAATTTTTATCACAAAAATTTTCTCTAGAAAAAATTTTTATCACAAAAATTTTTTTAACAAAAAATTTTTATCACGAAAATTTTTCTATAAAAAAATTTTTCACTAAAATTTTTCTATAGAAAAAATTTTCATCACGAAAATTTTTCTATAGAAAAAATTGTTGTATATAAAAAATTTTTATCACAAAAATTTTTCTATAGAAAAAATTTTTATCACGAAAATTTTTATATAGAAAAGATTTTTATCGCGAAAATTTTTCTATAAAAAAAATTTTTAACACGAAAATTTTTCTATAGAAAAATTTTTATAACAAAAATTTTATAACTTCAAATTATAATTGAAATATTTTTAAAATTAAAATTAAAATGTTGAAATATTATTTTTTTTTTAATTTTATCGACTTTTTTCTTGTCACACAAGAAATTTCTTGGCCGGAAGATACAAAAGGTCTGCCAAATCCTACTTTTTGTTATCCATCACAAAACTGAAGATTTTTTTTTTTAAATTTCATTAAATATTTCTTCAAAGTTATTTTACAGAATTGCAATATTGACTTTATTGCTTTTTTCTTAATTTTCTACATGGGGTTATTTAGCCCCATAAAAGCTTTTAACTACAACTATAAAATGAAATACAATTTACATTTCTTCTTAAAAACACTTTTAACAAAAAACTTTGCATAGTTTCTTCAAATATTTATACCAAATCAATTAACCTAAAAACGAAGACATACTAAATTTTTAGGTTACACTTTAGAAATTTTTCGAAAATCTTGTGTTACAACGAAATGTCAATCATTTGACACAATAATGTAGAAATTTTGTTAAAATCAAGAACTTCATTTCAGAATGTTGGTAAGAAAATTTTCCAAATTTTCTTTAGTTTTTGTTTTTACGATGGCCGATGATGATGACCAGCATAAAATTTGTTTGATCATAAAAAATAAACACAAAACTTAACATCGAAAGAACAACACATGTGTGTACTCACATAAACACTAATGCACAAAAGTAAACATACAGAAGAATGAATGGAAGGAAGGACGGATGTATGGATGGATGGATGGATGAACGGGATGCATTTCTAGACACACCGAGTGACAAACCCCAAATAACCAAAATAGTGATTTTCCGAAAAATATCCACAAAAATGCGGCATGTAGCCAAAAACAACAATCAATGAGTGACATAAATGGATGTTTAAATGAGTATGGGAGTCTGTCCGTCTATAAGTATCTGTTTTTATTTGCAGAGTTTCAAATGTTTTAGTATACACTCAAAAAATGTCATCAGTTACTGATTGTTATTTTCTGGTAAACTTCTCCTAAATTTATAAAAAAAAAAAATTTATCGAAAAATTTTCGATAAAAAAATTTTTCTATAGAAAAATTTTCGATAAAAAAATTTTTCTTTAGAAAAATTTTCGATAAAAAAACTTTTCTATAGAAAAATTTTCGATAAAAAATGTTTCTATAGAAAAATTATCGATAAAAAATTTTTTCTATAGAAAAATTTTCGATAAAAAAATTTTTCTATAGAAAAATTTTCGATAAAAAAATTTTTCTATAGAAAAATTTTCGATAAAAAAATTTTTCTATAGAAAAATTTTCGATAAAAAAATTTTTCTATAGAAAAATTTTCGATAAAAAAATTTTCGATAAAAAAATTTTTCTGTAGAAAAATTTTCGATAAAAAAATTTTTCTATAGAAAAATTTTCGATAAAAAAATTTTTCTATAGAAAAATTTTCGATAAAAAAATTTTTCTATAGAAAAATTTTCGTTAAAAATTTTTTCTATAGAAAAATTTTCGTTAAAAAATTTTTTCTAGAGAAAAATTTTCGTTAAAAAATTGTTTCTATAGAAAAATTTTAGTTAAAAAATTTTTTTTATAGAAAAATTTTCATTAAAAAAATTTTTCTGTAGAAAAATTTTCATTAAAAAATTTTATAGAAAAATTTTCGTTAAAAATTTTTTTCTATAGAAAAATTTTCGTTAAAAAATTTTTTCTATAGAAAAATTTTCGTTAAAAAATTTTTTCTATAGAAAAATTTTCGTTAAAAAATTTTTTCTATAGAAAAATTTTCGTTAAAAATTTTTTCTATAGAAAAATTTTAGTTAAAAAATTTTTTTCTATAGAAAAATTTTCGTTAAAAAATTTTTTCTATAGAAAAATTTTCGTTAAAAAATTTTTTCTATAGAAAAATTTTCGTTAAAAAATTTTTTCTATAGAAAAATTTTCGTTAAAAAATTTTTTCTATAGAAAAATTTTCGTTAAAAAATTTTTTTTTATATAAAAATTTTTGTTGTAAAATTTATACAAAAATATTTGTTTAAAAATGTTTTTTATACAAAAATATTCGTTAAAAAATTTGTTCTATACAAAAATTTTCGTTAAGAAATTTCTTCTATACAAAAATTTTCGTTAAAAAATTTTTTCTATACAAACATTTTCGAAAAAATTTTTTCTATAGAAAAATTTTCGATAATTAATTATTTCTAGTGAAAAATTTTCAGTAAGAAATTTTCCCTATAGACAAAATTTGTGATAAAAAATTTTTTCTATTGAAAAATTTTCGCTTTATGAAAGGCTTCCCCACCAACATTTTCGATCTGAAAACAAAAAGCAGTCGATTTTTTAATAGATTTTTTTCGAGTGGACAAATGTTGCCATTAGATGGATACGGCAAACCGATGTCATTCTTCAAACTGACACTATCACAAGCCAAGCAAGCAAGTGAGGGCCATTTAAATTTTAGTACAGGAGAGTGTAACAAAAACTACAAAATAAAAAAAAAACATTATAACGAGCGACCACATGTGCAGCAGCCAACAAATTCTAACTACAGGAATAACAAAAGACAGTGGTTGCAAAGTAATATTTTTGAAATGATGTAATATCAATCTTTAAATTATCCCAGATGGTCAAATTTCCTTATAAAACAAGCTCTAATGAATTCATACAAAAGCACCTCAAATTATATAACATTTTTTTCGAAAAACTTCCTCGCATAACCACTGTGCACTATGACAAACAATTTCTTCGTCTAATCAAATTGCACAATTTTCAGCAAACAACAACAACATCAGCAAAACTCTACTAATGTCACATTTCGCATTCTGTCAACGAACAACTGCAACTACAACATCAAACTCTTCGACTACTTCTAACTAAAGTCAAGCCAACCAACAAACACACAAACTACAGACGAACGAACGACTGACTATAAAAGTAATGAGTAATGTATCAAAGAAATGTCATGTGATGGTTTTGATGTTACTGATATTGTTATTACAGTTGAAGTTGTTGTTGTTGATGCTGTTCCTATTGCTATTGCAGTTGCCGTTGTTGCTTTTTTGATGATGTTGATTTTGATGTCCTGTGTGCATCAGGAGTAGCTGAAAAAGAAGAGCAAGATGACTACATCTAAAGAATAGTATAATGTCGTTATTCTAAAATCGCACAAAAAGCTTTCGTCTTTCAAACAGTGAAGATGAGAAATCAACATGTAGGTACAACAACAGTATGTGGGAAATATTGGTGAGAGTCAAAATTAATATAGTGGGCTGAAGGCAAAGAATTCTAAGTCAGTTTTAGATTCAGATTGGAGTAATGATCAAATGTATAGGATTTTTATTCAAATTTGTTAAAAGAAAAATTTTCGATTGAAAAATTTTTCCATAAAAAAAATTTCGATTAAAAAATGTTTCTATAGAAAAATTTTCGATCAAAAAATTTTTCTATAGAAAAATTTTCGATCAAAAAATTTTTCTATAGAAAAATTTTCGATTAAAAAATTTTTCTATAGAAAAATTTTCGATTAAAAAATTTTTCTATAGAAAAATTTTCGATTAAAAAATTTTTCTATAGAAAAATTTTCGATTAAAAAATTATTCTATAGAAAAATTTTCGATTAAAAAATTTTTCTATAGAAAAATTTTCGATTAAAAAATTTTTCTATAGAAAAATTTTCGATTAAAAAATTTTTCTATAGAAAAATTTTCGATTAAAAAATTTTTCTATAGAAAAATTTTCGATTAAAAAATTTTTCTATCGAAAAATTTTCGATAAAAAAATTTTTCTATAGAAAAATTTTCGATTAAAAAATTTTTCTATCGAAAAATTTTGGATAAAAAAATTTTAATAAATTTTTCTATAGAAAAATTTTCGATCAAAAAATTTTTCTATAGAAAAATTTTCGATCAAAAAATTTTTCTATAGAAAAATTTTCGATTAAAAAATTTTTCTATAGAAAATTGTTGGATTAAAAAATTATTCTATAGAAAAATTTTAGATTAAAAAATTTTTCTATAGAAAAATTTTCGATTAAAAAATTATTCTATAGAAAAATTTTAGATTAAAAAATTTTTCTATAGAAAAATTTTCGATTAAAAAATTTTTCTATAAAAAAATTTTCGATTAAAAAATTTTTCTATAGAAAAATTTTCGATTAAAAAATTTTTCTATCGAAAAATTTTGGATTAAAAAATTTTTCTATAGAAAAATTTTCGATTAAAAAATTTTTCTATAGAAAAATTTTCGATTAAAAAATTTTTCTATCGAAAAATTTTTGATAAAAAAATTTTTCTATAGAAAAATTTTTAATTAAAAAATTTTTCTATAGAAAAATTTTCGATCAAAAAATTTTTCTATAGAAAAATTTTCGATCAAAAAATTTTTCTATAGAAAAATTTTCGATTAAAAAATTTTTCTATAGAAAAATTTTCGATTAAAAAATTTTTCTATAGAAAAATTTTCGATTAAAAAATTTTTCTATAGAAAAATTTTCGATCAAAAAATTTTTCTATAGAAAAATTTTCGATTAAAAAAAAAATCTATAGAAAAATTTTCGATTTAAAAATTTGTCCATAGAAAAATTTTCGATTAAAAATTTTTCTATTGACAAATTTTCGATTAAAAGTTTTTTAATAGAAAAATATTCGATTTAAAATTTTTTCTATAGAAAAATCTTAGACTAAAAAATATTATACAAAAATTTTCAATAAAAAAATTTTTCTATAGAAAAATTTTTAATAAAAATAATTTCAATAGAAAAACTTTCTATACAAATTTTTGTATTGAAAATTTTTCGATTAAAAAATTTTCAATAGAAAAATATTCGATTAAAGATATTCTGTAGAAAAATTTTAGATTAAAATATATTATTCTATAGAAACATTTTTAGTTAAAAAATTTTACTTTAGAAAAGTTTTTAAAATTATTTTGATTAAAAAATTTTCGATTAAAAATTTTTGTATTGAAAAATTTTCGATTAAAAATTTTTCTATTAAAAAATTTTCGATTAAAAATTTTTCTATTGAAAAATTTTGGATTAAAAATTTCTCTATAGAAAAATTTTCAATTACAAAATTTTTCTATAGAAAAATTTTCGATTAAACAATTTTTCTATAGACAAATTTTCGATAAAAATATTTTTTATTGAAAATTTTTCTATAGAAAAAGTTAAAAAAAATATTTTAAAGAAAAATTTTCCCATTCCTAAATTTTTCTATACAAAAATTGTCCGAACAAAAAGTTTTTGATAAAAAAAAATTTCTATTCAAAAATTTTCTAAAACAAAAATTTTCTATTGGAAAAGTTTTAAAAAAATTTTTTCTATAGAAAAATTTTTCTATAGAAAAATTTTTGATTTAAAAGATTTGTTATAGAAAACTTTTCGATTAAAAAAATTTTCTATAGAAAATTTTTCGATTAAAAAATTTTTGTATAGAAAAATTTTCAATAAAAAAATTTTTCTATAGAAAAATTTTCAATAAAAAAATTTTTCTATAGAAAAATTTTCAATAAAAAAATTTTTCTATAGAAAAATTTTCAATAAAAAAATTTTTCTATAGAAAAATTTTAAATAAAAAAATTTTTCTATAGAAAAATTTTCAATAAAAAAATTTTTCAATAGAAAAATTTTCGGTTAAAAAATTTTTCTATCGAAAAATTTTCAATAAAAAAATTTCTTTATAGAAAAATTTTCGATTAAAATATTTTTCTGTAGAAAAATTTTCGATTAAAAAATTTTTCTATTTAAAAATTTCGGTTAAAAAATTTTTCTATAGGAAAATTTTCGGTTAAAAAATTTTCTATAGAAAAATTTTCGGTTTAAAAATTTTTAAAATTTTTAAACCGAAAATTTTTCTATAGAAAAATTTTTGGTTAAAAAATGTTTCTTTAAAAAAATTTTCGGTTAAAAAATTTTTCTTTAGAAAAATTTTCGATTAAAAAATTTTTCAATAGAAAAATTTTCAATAAAAAAATTTTTCTATACTCATTCCTCTTTCTTCCTGCCCACTGTGCAACACATTAGAAAATTGCAATTTTTTACGAAACAAAAATTTTTTTTTTTACAAAAATCAACTTGGAAAATTTGTTAGAAATTTGGTCGTATATTTGGCAGCATGATTCCGTGTAACTTAAAATGGATAGGATTCACCAATAGACGACAGTCAAACCTATGAGTTTTACTTATACCTGTCTCCATTAACATGATGATGTTGATGACTATGGAAATAATAGTGGCGGCTGCTAAAATGTTCTTTTAATTTTTTTTTATTGTTAAAATTTCTAACAACATAGAGGCTCATGTGCAACATTGACAAAGCAACATTGGCTTCAATGAGGATGTTAATGTGGACTTAAAAGAGTAAATGTGTGTGTATTTGTGTTGGTTGAAAAAAGTAAAATTAATGAAACTATCAGTAACATAAACTTTTCAGCACATCAATGAGAGTACAATGAATGCAACAAAAGGAGCAACAACAACAACAAAAACATCTACCAAACATCGAGCGATAATAACAAACTGCAACAATTGGAAAACAATTGCACACATCATTAGATCGATACCAAAAAGCCTTAAATAAAGTACATGCAACAAACAACAACAGCAACAACTAAAACTTCAAATCCTCACAACAAGCGTTATCCATTTACTCTATGTAGAAGCAACGCAATGACATCAAACTTTCTTTGTTGTTTAAGTTGCAGCAGTTGGCAACTTTGTTAGGGAGGGCAAGAGAGACCATGAGGCAGCAGATGCAGAAGAAGAAAAAGAATTGTGAGTTTTACTGCGTTGACAGTAAACAATTGCGCGTAATGTTGTTTAACAATCGACAAGAGCGCAAATTGCTGTGTTTTTCTTTTAGGCCATTGTATTCCAGTAACCAGCAACAACACAACCGACCAACAACTACCGCCAATAATAATAACAATGAACCAATAGCTGCAGCCATAGAAGCAGCATAATCAGCAATTGAGCAACATCGAGGCAGGAAACTTTTCCACAGAACAAAGTAAAATGCCAACAAAATTTACTATTGCCACTAAATCCCAATCAAAAGCCATTACAATGATTTTTCTTTTCACTGATCGTTTCGATGACAATGACAATAACTACAACAGCAGCAGCAACAACAATATCTGGGAATATATTAAAAAACAACAACCAGAAAAATTATCATAGTTTTTTTTCTAAATGCTGCTGCTTTTCTTAAATATGTTGCCGAAATACGGGTATCTCTGGTTAATTTTGACCAATTTTCCTAGAGATTGTTGGAAGGGGGAAGAAATTGGTAATATTGAAAGCAGATTAAAGAAAAATTACCAAAGTCATCTTGTTGTGTCTTGTCTCATCATTTTGTATGCTAAATGTTCAATTAAACAAGATGTTATTTCTACACATGAGACAATCAATTTTTTCCAATTTCCAATTCCAAGTCTTTATGTATTTTATTTGATGTGAGTTTTTGATTTCATTTATTTAAGATTTTTTTCTGTTGAAAATGTTACAATTTTTCGTTAACAATCATCTCGAAAATGTATATGTTCAAAAAGAGATGGGGAAGGTTTGGGGCGCTATTAAAAATTTTCTAAAATAAATTTAAGACATAAAATTTTTACTAAAAAAAAATTTTTATAGAAACTTTTTCTGAACGAAAAGTTTCAAAAAATTTTCTATAGAAACTTTTCCTAAACAAAAAATTTTCTATACAAACTTTTTCCAAACGAAAAATTTTCCATAAAAAGTTTTTCAAAAATTTTGTATAGAAACTTTTTCTGAAGGAAAAAATCTTCTTAGAAACTTTTTCTGAAGGAAAAGATCTTCTTAGAAACTTTTATAATCAAAAGATTTTTTTAAAGAAATGTTACTATAAAAATTTTTCTACAAAAATTTTTCATCGAAAATTTTTTTTTTATAAAAATTTTACACCAAAATTTTTTCTGAAAAAAATTTACACTAAAACTTTGTTTATAAAAATTTTATACCAAAAACTTTTATACAAAAATTTAACATAAAAAATGTTCCTTTCAAAATTTTGCTTCGAAAGTTTTTCTGTTAAAAATTTTAAACCGAAAATTTTTCTATAAAAATTTTAAACCAAAAATTTTTCTATAAAAATTTTACCCTAGAATTTTTCTATAAAAATTTTATACCTAAAATTTTTCTTTAAAAATTTTAAACCGAAAATTTTTCTATAAAAATTTTAAACCAAAAATTTTTCTATAAAAATTTTACCCTAGAATTTTTCTATAAAAATTTTATACCTAAAATTTTTCTTTAAAAATTTTACACCGAAAATTTTTCTATAAAAATTTTACACCAAAAATTTTTCTATAAAAATTTTACACCGAAAATTTTTCTATAAAAATTTTGCACCGAAAATTTGTCTATAACAATTTTACACCGAAAATTTTTCTATAAAAATTTTACACCGAAAATTTTTCTATAAAAATTTTATACCGAAAATTTTTCTATAAAAATTTTACACCGAAAATTTTTCTATAAAAATTTTACACCGAAAATTTTTCTATAAAAATTTTACACCGAAAATTTGTCTATAAAAATTTTACACCGAAAATTTTTCTATAAACATTTTATACCGAAAAATTTTCTATAAAAATTTTACACCGAAAATTTTTCTATAAAAATTTTACACCGAAAATTTTTCTATAAAAATTTTACACCGAAATTTTTTCTAAAAAAATTTTACACCGAAAATTTTTCTATAAAAATTTTACACCGAAAATTTTTCTATAAAAATTTTACACCGAAAATTTTTCTATAAAAATTTTACACCGAAAATTTTTCTATAAAAATTTTACACCGAAAATTTTTCTATAAAAATTTTACACCGAAAATTTTTCTATAAAAATTTTACACCGAAAATTTTTCTATAAAAATTTTACACCGAAAATTTTTCTATGAAAATTTTGCACCGAAAATTTTTCTATAAAAATGTTTCTGTATAAATTTTACACCAAAAATTTTTCTATAAAAATTTTCAAGGAAATTTTTTCTATAAAAATTCTACATAAAAAATGTTTCTAAAAAAATTTTGCATCGAATATTTTTTAAAAGGATTTTATATAGGCAATTTTTCTATAAAAAATGATATCGAAAATTTGTATATAAAAATTTTACACCGAAAATTTTTTCATAAAAGTTTTGAAGCAAAAATTTTTCTATAAAAATTTTTCAGCGAAAATTTTTCCATAAAAGTTTTGAAGCGAAAATTTTCCTATAAAAATTTTATACCGAAAATTTTTATATAAAAATTTTGCATCAAAAATGTTTCTATAAAAATTTTACGCCGAAAAGTTTTCTAGTGAAGTTTACACTGAAAATTTTTCTATTTAAACTTTACATAGAAAATTTTTGAATAAAAATTTTACATAGAAAATTTTACAGTAATTATTTTACACCGAAAATTTGCCTATAAAGTTTTCACCAAAAACTTTGCACCGAAAAGTTTTCTAGTGAAGTTTTACACAGAAAATTTTTCTATTAAAACTTTATATAGAAAATTTTTGAATAAAAATTTTACTTAGAAAATGTTACAGTAATTATTTTACACCGAAAATTTGTCTATAAAAGTTTTTTACCAAAAATTTTACACCGAAAATTTTTCTATAAAAATTTTACAAGAAAAATTTTTCTATAAAATTTTACAAGGAAATTTTTTCTATAAAAATTTTTCTAAAAAAAGTTTATATGGAAAATTTTTGTATAAAAATTTTACATAAAAAAATTTTCTAAAAAAATTTTATACCGAAAATAATCTAAAAAAAATTTATACCGAAAATTTTTCGATAAAATTTAATATCAAAAATTTTTCTCTAAAAATTTTACATTGAAAATTTTTCTCTAAAAATTTTACACCGAAAATTTTTCTATAAGAATTCTATAAAGAAAATTTGCCTATAAAAATTTTACACAAAAAATTTTTCTACAAATATTTTCCATAAAAAATTTTACACACAAAATTTTTCTTTAAACATACGTGTAAAATTTTTGTAAAGAAGTTTTATATCAAAACTATACCGAAAATTTTATAAAAATTTTGCATCGAATATTTTGCTATAGAAATTTTATATTAAAAATATTTCTATAAAAATTTTACATCGAAATTTTTTCCATAAAAATTTTACATGGAAAATTTTTCTATAAATATTTTAGTTTGAAAATTTTTCGATAAAAATTTTGCATGAAAAATATTTATATAAAAATTTTACGTAGAAGTTATTTTTTTGTTTAAATTTTACATAAAAAAATTTTATCAAAACATTGAATATTTTTCTAAAAACTTTTACATCGAAAGTTTTTCTAAAAAAATTTTGATCGAAAACTTTTCTAGAAATATTCTACTTTGAAAATTTTACTAGAAACATTTTCCATCAAAAATTTTTCTGCAAAAATTTGTCTATAAAAATTTTATGTCGAAAATTTTTTTTATAAAAAATTTACATAGAAAATTTGACATCGAAATTTTTTTTATAAAAATTTTCAAAATTGGACAAAGAAAATTTTTCTATAAAAATTTTACAAAGAAAATTTTTCTATAAAAATTTGACAAGGAACATTTTTTTTATAAAAATTTGACCAAGAAAATTTTTCTATGAAAATTTTACACCGAAAATTTTTCTATAGAAATTTTATAACGAAAATTTGTTTACAAAAATTTTATAAAAATTTTTTCTTTTAAAATTTTACACCGAAAATTTTTACTTTGAAAATTTTTTTTTTTAAATTTTACACCGAAATTTTTTTTTATGAAAACTTTTGTATCAAAAAATTTCTTTTAAAAATTTTACATCAAAAATTTTTTTATAAAAATTTTACACCGAAAATTTTTCCATAAAAATTTTCCACCGAAAATTTTTAAATAAAAAATTTACATCAAACATTTTTAAAGAAAAATTTTACATCGAGAATTTTTCTATAAAAATTTAGATCGAACATTTTTCTAAAAAAATTAGCAATAAAAATTTTTCTATAAAAATTTTACACCGCAAATTTTTTTATAAATATTTTATACCGCAAATTTTTGTATAAAAATTTTACATCGCAAATCTTTCTACAAAAACTTGACAAAGAAAGTTTTTCTGTAAAAAATTTTCATCGAAATTTATTCAGAAAAAATTTTACATAGAAAATTGTATATACAAATTTGAAAAGAAAATGTTTCTATGAAAATTAAATATAGATAATTTTCTATAAAAATTCTACTATGAAATTTTTTCGATAAGAATTTTACTTTGAAATTTTTTCGATAAGAATTTTACTTTGAAAATTTTTCGATAAAAATTGTATATTGAAAATTTTTTGATAAAAATTTTACATAGAAAATTTTTCTATAAAAATTTTACCTTGAAACTTTTTCTATAAAAATTTTGCATCTAAATTTTTGTATAAAAATTTTACATAAAAAATTTCTCTATAAAAATTTTACATAAAAAATTTTTCTATAAAAATTTTATATCAAAAATTTTTACATAAAAAATTTTCTATAAAAATTTTCTATCAACAATTTTGCTATAAAAATTTATACATAAAAAATTTAGTTAAAAATTTAAAATTTTATTAGCAGTTTCCCCTCCCTGTAAAGCAATTGCACCGATTTTATATAAGTAATTTTTATCCTATCTAATTGTTTAAGCTCAATAATCTTTACAGCAAAAGCCATTCACATTTCATGTAGACTTTTTTGTACAAAATCCTCAAGAGATCATATCGAAAGGGGGGTGTAAGTATGTAAAAATATGCATGTAACTTTCATACAAAAGATCAATAAGATAGACAGACAGAAGAATGGACGGACAGAGAGACAGACAGACACAGACATACAAAGAAACAGACAGGACGAATAGTTAAAAAAGACAACAACTACATAACAAGCATTTGCTTAGTTCAAAACGAAATCATTCCAATACCAATTCCTAATCCAAATCCAAGTGATGTTTGCAGATCAATTTTCAATTCAATTCTTAATTGTTGCACACACAAAATGCTCTAGAGTATTTGTGGCCAATAGTCTCTGCTTACTCTGTGGCACATGAGGAGTATGAGGATCGTTTTATGCCACTTATTCGTTCGAATACAAGTCATGAGTTTGTTAAATTAAACATTTAAATATTTTCTTTTGTCGATTTTTTTTCTGCTCTGTAATCAATTGTTGTTTGTAGAAATAAGACTTTATTTTTGCTTAAGTTGAAGTCGAGTAGTTTCGTTTATTTTTGCCTTAATTTGTAAGCCTTTCAAATTGACGGAATTTCAACATAAATTCAAAGCGGAGAAAAGTGATGATTTGTGATGATCTAAAATTTAAAAAAAAAAACAAGTAAAAAAGTGCTATTGTCGGCTAAGACCGACCACACGATGCCCTTCAACACTAAGGTCAAAGGTGTTCTTTTTAATGTATAAAGACAAATTTTTTGCAAAATTTTGCCATAATGCAAATATTTTCTCAAAACTTATATATTTAAGCTGTTTTCTTCATTTGGACTTATATGAGAGCTGGGGTCAAATGTGGACCGATTATCTCGAAATTTGGCAAATTGATTACAGTTGTTACAAAAATTATGTATGCAAAAACTACATTTAAATTTCGCGTTATCTTCAGATTTACGAGCGTTTTAGTGATTTTTGTCTCATTTAGTGCGTCTTGATAGAAAAGCTTGTATGGGAGCTATAGTCAAATGTGCACCGATTTCAACAAAATTTGGTACAGTGATTTTGGTTAACATAAGCAGTATTTTTTTTTTAGATTTCATGAAAAAATATTTATATTTGTGGTCAATATATCAATTCCGGAAAGTGGAACCTATGGGAGGTACCATAAATAATGGACCGATTTTGACGAATTTCAATAGCCATGGTCTAATTATCAAAAAAATGATATGTGCCAAATTTCATCAAATTACCTTTAGAATTAGACCTTTAGTTTGATTACAAGGTTTACATGGGGGTCAAGCTAGTCAGCCAGACGGACGGACGGACGGACATAGCTAAATCAACTCAGAAAGTGATTCTAAGACTATTGATATACTAAAAGGTAGGTCTAAGACAAATATTTCTAAGCGTTACATACATCAGCACAAACTTACAATACCCTTTCACCTCTGGTGGTGAAGGGCATAAAAAATAAATAACAAAATAGTTTCTTATAAAACTATTGAAAATTACTAAAGAAAATCAAGAAAATAGTTTGATTATAAACTATTCTGGAGTATTCAATTGTTGTTCCTTCTATTATTACAAAAAGATGTATCATTAATTTCTGGATATTTGAAAATTTATTTATTGTATTCAAAATTATTTAACATTTTAATAGAACATCGTTTGGCTGGCTTTTCTCTAACGCTAAAGCAAAAATATTTATACTATGTGTGTTGCTCCAGATTCACAGAGTATATTACAATTATTTGTGTGTGTGAAGATAAATATACCGAGTTAAATATGTCTTTGGTATAGTTATAAAAATATCGCATGAGATAAAAAAGTTTTCAGTATTTTTAATATAGATATTTTTACAAAAATTTTCAACATTTTAATAAATTTATATTATAAAATTGCAGTTATAATAAAAAATGTCATCAAATTTACCTTTATATACAATAAAAGGCAAATTTAAATAGTTTTTGTCATATATTTAATAAAAAAAGTTCTTAGTAAATAAATTAGGCATATGAGTTTTCTGAGGGATTTGGCCACTGTGGCCAAACGCTAAAATGTCAATAAATAGGAGCTAGTGGAGAATAAAGGCAAGGAATAACAGTATTAAACTGCGTTAATGGTTTTCCCGAATTGTGTTTGAGAGAAATTTTATACTTTGTTGAAAATATGAATTAGTCAAAAAAATGCCATATGAGTTCTCTGAGGGATTTGGCCACTGTGGCCAAACGCAAAGATCTCAATAAATATGAGCTAGTGGAGAATAAAGGCAAGGAATAATACTATTAAACTGCGTTAATGGTTTTTCCGAATTGTATTTGAGAGAGTGGCCAATTCCCTCAGAGAACTCATATGACATTTTTTTCACCAAGTCATATTTTCAACAAAGTATAAAATTTCTCTCAAATACAATTCGGAAAAACCATTAACACAGTTTAATAGTATTATTCCTTGCCTTTATTCTCCACTAGCTCCTATTTATTGACATCTTAGCTTTTGGCCACAGTGGCCAAATCCCTCAGAAAACTCACATGCCTCATTTATTTACTAAGAACTTTTTATATTAAATATGTGACAAAAACTATTTAAATTTGCCTTTTATTGTATATAAAGGTAAATTTGATGATATTTTTTATTATAACTGCAATTTGATAATATAAATTTATTAAAATGTTGAAAATTTTTGTAAAAATATCTATATTAAAAAAAAAAATACTGAAAACTTTTTTATCGCATGCGATATTTTTTATAACTATACCAAAGACATATTTAACTCGGTATATTTATCTTCACACACATCAATTATTTATTAAGTATTTTCATAGAATTCTAGTTGAAAATATAAATCAAGTTCAACAAAATTTTAATTTATGCCAATTTATCTTAAATTTTTGTCAAATTTATTTAGGGTTTAGGCAAAATTTTTGTGAAATTATTAAATTTTACATGGTTGTAATATTTTTAAAAATTTAACTTGAAATTTGAGTTTTCAGAATTTTTTACTATAAAATCTCTGACTGTTTATAAGCCACAAATATTATTCCTGCTGCTGTTGTCTCGAGACCACATCAGACATTATTCAGATGAGAGATAAGAAATATAATATTAGATTATTTATTACAATTATATGTTTGAGTTCACAATAGAAACAGGCCAACATTAGCCCAATTGTAATTTAAATTCAAGTTGAACCACAAAAAATATGGAAACAAATTCACAAATGACCAAAATATAAAAAAAAAAACAAAAATCTAAACAAAAAATCATATTAGTTCCAAAGTTATTATGTTCAACACAATTGGTTGCACTCACTCTCTGTAGGGGGAATAGTAACACTTTAGAATTACAATACTTGCAACACAACTACGACAACATGAAGTAAGTAATAGCTGCTACAGTTGAAGTGAATGTTGCATGAACAAGTCGAATATGTTGCCAGTAAAATAACAATTCAACATCAACATTCTTCTACGAAATGTTTATAACTTTATTAGTTAACACAAACAATTTCGTATTACAAATGAATAGGGAAAAACCACTGGGTGTAGAAGGAAAGCTAAAGCTTTTGAAAACCTTAACAAAAGTGGTAAGAGGAAAATGAGTTAAAAATTTAAAGCTCATAAATAGGTTGGAGTTAAGTTATTAGATTGGTGAAATCATAATTCTTCCGTAAGGTAAAAATGTCATGATATATCAAATGTAGATAAGGAAAATGTATTTATATATAAAGAACAGAATAATTACATTCATTTTAGCGCAAAGTTAAAAAAATAGTTCTATAAAAAATTTGTAAAAACGAACATTTTTCTATAGAAACTCTTTTTTGAACAAAATTTTTCGTTAAAAAAAATTTTCTATAGAAAAATTTGCATAAACAAATTTTCTATAGAAAAATTTTCATGAGGAAAATGTTTCTATAGAAAAATTTTCATAAACACAGTCTATAGAAAAATTATCATAAAAAAAATTCTACAAAAATTTTAATAAAAAAATTTTCTATACAAACATTTTTATAAAAAAAAAAAATTCTAAAAAAATTTTAATAAAAAAAATTATTCTATAGAAAAATTTTCATAAAAAAAAATTTCTATAAAAAATTTTTTTGTAAAATTTTTAATGTAAAATTTTCTTAGAAAAATTGTCGGTGTCAAATTATTATAGAAAAATTTACCGTGTAAAATTTTTATAAAAAAAATTTTATAGAAAAATTTTTGATGTAAAATATTTTTAGAAAAACCTTCAATCTAAAATTTTTAAAGAAAAATTTTCAATGTAAAATTTTTATAGAAGAATGGTCGATGTAAAATTTTTATTACAAAATTTTTAGTTTAAAATTTGTATAGAAAAATTTTTGGTGTAAAATTTTATAAAAAATTTTTAATGTAAAATTTTTTGCAAACATTTTCAGTGTAAAATTTTTATAGAAAAATTTTTTAGTGCGCAAAATTTTTAAAGAAAAATTTTCAGTGTAAAATTTTTAAAGAAAAATTTTAGATGTAAAATTTTGATAAAAATATTTTTGATATAAAATGTTTATAGAAAAACTTTCGATGCAAAACCTTGACAGAAAAATTTTTTATAATAAATTTTAATAAAAAATTTTCAGTGCAAAAGTTTTATAAAAAAATTTTATAGAAAAATTTTCGACATAAAATTTTTATAGAAAAATTTTTGGCGTAAAATTTATTAGAAAAATTATCGATGTAAAATTTTTATAAAAAAATTTTCGATGTAAAATTTTTATAGAAAAATTTTCGGTGTAAAATTTTTAAAGACAAATTTTCGCTGTAAAATTTTTATAGACAACTTTTCGCTAAAAAAAAATTTACTTCAGAAACATTTTCATAACAAAAATCATAACAAAATCTATCTTTCATAACAAAAATCTATCTATAGAATAATTTTCATAAAAAAAAATCTATAGAAAACTTTTCACATAAAAATTTTCCTAAGAAAAATTTTCATAAAAAAATTTTCTATAGAAAAATTAAAAAAAAATTCTTAAAAAAATGTTTCTATAGAAAAATTTTCATAAAAAAATGTTTCTATAGAAAAATATTCATAGAAAAATGTTTCTATAGAAAAATGTTCATAAAAAAAATTTTCTAAAAAATTTTTTGTATAGAAAAATTTTGTTTAAAAAAATTTTTCTATAGAAAAATTTTCGTTAACAAATTTTTTCTATAGAAAAATTTTCGTTAACAAATTTTTTCTATAGAAAAATTTTCGTTAACAAATTTTTTCTATAGAAAAATTTTCGTTAACAAATTTTTTCTATAAAAAATTTTCGTTAAAAAATTTTTTCTATAGAAAAATTTTCGTTAAAAAATTTTTTCTATAGAAAAAATTTCGTTAAAAAATTTTTTCTATGGAAAAATTTTCGTTAAAAAATTTTTTCTATAGAAAAATTTTCGTTAACAAATTTTTTCTATAGAAAAATTTTCGTTAACAAATTTTTTCTATAGAAAAATTTTCGTTAACAAATTTTTTCTATAGAAAAATTTTCGTTAAAAAATTTTTTCGTTAAATTTTTTTTCTATATAAAAATATATAAAATATTTATTTTTAATAACAAAATGTTAAAAAAATTAAATAGATTTGTTACTAATGTAACGTAATAATTAAACATTTAATTTTGTATTTCAATATTTAAATCCTTTTTAATTGTTCCCTTTCTAATCCTCGATTTGCCCCACCCCAGATCTTTTATCTCTAATTCATAAATAATTACAAGTCCGTAGTCTTGATATCTGATCGAACATTCTATATATTTATTTTTGTTTCATTAAATCAGATAAAAATATTAATTTGTAATTGTGCTGCAATTAATTAATAATTTAACACGATCAATTATTTATTACTTTATTAAATTAATTGTTTGGCACTGCCCAATGGCTGAAGTATTTAAATTTAAAATATTCTTATAAATAAGGCAAAATTTTATCAGATTCATATAAGCTACACAAGTAAGTATATGGATATATATATTAGAGTGTTTTGGCTTAAGCAAAATTTTCTAATTTTCTAGCAAACAAATTATTATCCAATAAAAATGTTGAACAGTTGCAAAAATGGAAAAAATAAATTTAACATTGCAGATTCTTAATATAAGATAGAAATACATTATGAATAACAAACTTAAGTATGTATATAAAAACTCAGAACATATGGGCAAATTCTGCGTGACGGACGAAATATTTATGCGAATTAAGTGAATTAAATAGCCGTTTTAGACGAGTAATCTTTGCACAGATTTCGGAGAATATTAGCCCATCGATTGTGCTATCGAATGGCATTTGTTAATTTACATACTTGTTTTGGGGGGAAAAGAAATTCGCTTTTAAAGTGTTGTGACGGACGCTACAAAAATTGGAAGTGACTTTTTTTCAACATGTGTTTCTGTAATTTTCATCAAATCGGTCATAGTAATAAAAATATTGTCAATATATTGAAGATAGAGGAAAATCAGAGGATTACAAAACAGCTTTTATAAACTATTTTAAATTTTCCAGTTTCACCAAAATTCTATAAATAAACTGTTGCGGACGCGTGACGGACCATACAGTTTTTATTTGAATGTTTTTTATTAGGAAAAATTCATATATTATATATTTTTAAGGGTTCTTAAATCAGTGAAAATAATAGTGTTATTTTTTATCGAATTTCATCTCCTTCTTCTTTATTTTCGCGGTTAAAAATGCGATTTTTGGGCACAATTTAATATTTCACAAAACGGCTACATACATATATTTAGTAAAAGTTGTGCACTTTTTGCATGTTATTTTTCGTCGAAAGACTGCAGCGGCTAGCTGTTAGAGTGTCCCAAAAATAAAAAAAAATCAAATTTCAAAAGCATCAAATTTGCCCCACTGTATGTTTTTTTTTAACACCTAATGCCTTAAATTTAATCTGTGAATATAGACCATGTTATTGCTTTATAAATAAGACATACAGTGCTCGTAAATTTTGTATTTAATAAATATCAGTACCTGGTTGACCGAGCCTTGCTCGGAACTTTATGATAAGCATTTTGAGGCAAATTTTAAAGTTTTTATATATTTTATTTTATAAAGTACAAACATAAATTTAGAGGAAAGACATTATTATATAAGATTATAGTCTGATCAAATGCACAGTTTACGATTGAATTCATTTTTCTGTGGCTCCACCTAAAGTTGTTAATACCAACTAAGAAACCTTCGTCTGCTTATGCGTAACAACTTTGCTTATGATTATAACATGATCAAATGCACAGTTTACGATTTAATTCACATTGAGTAATTTTCAGTGGTGCCACCTGTCGGACTTTGGTCATTCCAATTAAAAAACCTTCGTCGGCTTATTCGCAACAACTTTGCTAAAGATTATAGCATGATTAAATGTACAGCTTACGATTAAATTCACTTTGAGTAAATTTCAGTAGCGCTACCTGTCGGAAATTATTCATACCAACTAAAAAGCCTTCGCCGACTCATGCGCTACAACTTTGCTAAAGATCTTAGCATGATCAAATGAACGTTTTACGATTACATTAATTTTTAGTAATTTTCAATGGCATCACCAGTCGGAAATTAGTCTTACCAACTTAAAAACCTTCGCCAGCTTATCTGCAACATCTTCGCTAAAGAGCATACCATGATCAAATTCACAGTTTACTATTCTATAAAGAACATACATATAGACAAACATTAATTTGTTAAAAATTATAAGAATACTATTTTTCCCCCTTTTTATCCCCTAATTTCAAAAAGTTCCATATGCATATTTGGTACTCCTTTGGTACAAATTGAATTCGGCACATTTTATAAAAACGCAGTTAACATAATGTTCCTATTCATATTACTTTTTTAGATGTTAAGTTATAATTTTATCCCTTTTTTACCCATTTTGGCCCCAAAATCAAAGAAGTACCAAAGATGTGTTCAATATTTCTTTAACGTCTTATGATTGCAGCACAAAGTTCCTTTTAATATTCTTTACTTTAAAAAATAAGGGTGGGTTAAAAAAGTACAAAAAAACTATTTTCACCCCTTTTTACCCCCTATCGGACATAGTTTCAAAAAGTACCAAACACCTGTCCGCTTTTTATAGCTGTTTAAAACGTAATTTTAATTTTGTTTCTACACCTATTACTTTAGGAGATATAACGTTTTCGATTTTTTCCCCTTTTTACCCGTTTTTACCCTCGACCTATACATCAAAAAAGGTACCCACTGTCCAATTTTTATCAAAATCGTTAGAGCAGTTTTCAAGATAGCCATTCTATATATATATATATATATATATATATATATATATATATGTATATATACAATTATTGCTCGTTTAAGAATATAATTTTGTAAAAAATATATACTGTGACGGACGCTACTTTCCGATATATATTATTCTGTTAAATGCTATATTAACATCTATATATTTTTAGCCTTATGTAAAGCATACTATAAGTTCTCTTAACGAACCAAGTTCAATTGGAGAAGAAAAGAAAAATTGCACTAGTCAAATTAAAAAAAACTTTTTTTCTGTGACGGACGCTACACACTGTGAGCTCTTTTTTACTTGACGTTATTTATATCACTACAATTATTTCTGATAAGGTCTTTTACATCTAATTGTATAAAATTAAGTAGACTTTGAGCTTCTACTGATACTTGATACCTGAATGGATGTTTTTGCGATTTTAATGAACTTTTCAAAAACCTATTATTTGAAAAAATTTATAAAAACTCGAGATGGGTGCTAATAAAGACCTGCCACTCACGAAGAGACCAATCAAAAATTGTATTCATTATATATTCTAAAGGATCAATATATGGTCAATTTTTCCATAAACACAAAAATGTGATTTTGACAGTTTTAAAATTTTGTCATTGGTTGTCATTGGTTTTGCCTACATATAACTTTTGATACGGTTATCCGATTTTTATGAAACTAGGCTCATATTTTGGTATATTTCCGTATGTTATTGCAACGAATAATAACATTTGACAGATTGCGTAAGCAGGTTGCTATGTGTGTACCCACCATTAGATTATGTGGAAAAAGTGCACTTCTATTAAAAATACTGTATAACTTATGTTCAATACTTACCCAGTAAAACTTTTCATTACCAAATACTGAGTTAAACAGTTAAACTATTGAACACGAACTACTTACTCATTCGCTGTTTAAGTCATTACATTAACATGGGGATGTCATTGGAGGCAAGTACTTACCAATTGCAGAAAAGTAATGACTTGGGTAAGCAATTTGAAAGCAACAACAACAACAGCAACAACTTTTTTGTTGTTGTTTTATTAAAAACATATATTTTTAAACGAAATACAAAATTTTTTTTATGATCCCATGCGGGCTCGAACCCAGACCCTCCGACTGCTAGGCAGAGACTCTTCCACTGAGCTACTTCATATGTTGAAAACTTAGCAGCTTATAATTAATATAAACAATTTTTATTTTAGATCCAAAATCATGTGAAAATAACTTTGTTTTTCCCTGCTTTTTTTTGCTTTGTTGTAATTTTTGGAAAAATATTTTTATACGATTTTTTGTAATTATTTTAAAACTTTTTTAAAATTATTTTACAACTTAAACAATTTAAATCTTCTTTTTTGTATAAGTTTTTACATAAGATTGACTCTTACTTACTTAAATATTACAACCTGTTAAGGTCAAAGTCCGAGCATATTTTAGAATTCCTTGGATTTCGATCTTGTGCGAATATTCTCCAATTTTATAGGCCAAGCTTTGAAAAATGTTCCTCTACTTGGTCTTTCTATCGAAGTTTCGGACATCTTCCTCTAATATTAGGTAGTGGGACATTTCAATTCTAATTTTATCCTCTTCATTGTATTTTTTTTCAAGAGAGGGTTACTAGCCCGTAATCCTAACCCATTTTTATCGATCTTATGGGACAACTCTCGGAACATGTTAACTCACAATATTAATGGGTGTTAAACTAGCTCCCCGGGTGATACCATGAGGAGGTGTGTGTCCACAGTTGAGATGAAGGATGACCCAGATAAGTTGGGCTTACCAAGTTAAGACCAATTAGAATCGTGTTTGATATTCATTAACGTGAGTTAGTTTTACAATTTTTTTTACAGAAGATAATATTCAAGTTCTTAAAATTCAAAAATCATTTAAAATGACTCTTTTAATAAAAAAAAAAACTAAAAAAATTGTTGCCCTTGTTGGGATTTGAACCGGGGCCATTCAGTTTAAATTACCATCTTAATTACAAATAAGTACTTCTGTGATAACTTATTATTTATTCGGATGGTATGTTGTAGTCGTTACAAGGTAATCAGTTATCAGAGTACTTGGCATTACCAAAGTTTTGCTGGGTATGTATATTTATTCAAAAATTAAAATAAATATACAACTTAATGATTATTATTATTTGATAAAATATGCAATTTTCTAAAATTTTGTTTCTAGAAAAACACTTAGAACCCGCATGCGGGTCCATGTTAATTTTTACATACATACATACATACTTATATGGCTGACAATGGTCAACAAATTGAATGGAATAGTATAAAAAATATTTAAATGATTTCTGTTTAGTTAGTAACCATTTTGTTGCTAACATATGTACACATTTGTAACAATTTAGAAATAAATTGTTATTATTATTTTTATTATTCTTCGAGTTAAACAACAACAACAAGTAGTGGTTGTTAAAGTAATTCTTTTTTATTATAATATTTTTGTAAAAATTTATTAAAGGTTACCTTTACAACAAATACGTACAATTCAAATCTCATATAATTAAACAGTTGCAGTCAAATATAAAATAATAACAATAAAACAAAAATCCAACCGCAGTCCAACGACAGCCAACACAAACCATATCCACAGATTATTATCTATTTGTGATTATTCTAAAACAATTGTTTTTTTTTTTTTTTAAAAAAAAAAAAAAACAAAAGGAATTTTTCTATTATTATAATAATGTTCAGATATTTGTTTAAACACTTTTCAAAATTTATGGTCTACCAACAATTTTGTAATTTATTTATTTAACAATTGCGGGGCAATTAAATTAGATTAAAAACCAAATACTACTCAAATGAATCAGAATTTTTGTTGGGAATTAAAATGAAAATTTTAAGGTCAATATTGTAAAGATTTGAAACAGATTAGGAAAATGTCAGTTAATTACATAAAAACTGATTCCAAGACAGAAACTGGGGACAACTAAGTCGTGACTCATAAGTAAAAATAAAAAAGTTCTCAATGCAATTTTCAACGAAAATTTTTACAAAATTTTTCAAAAATTTCTTTTTTAGAAAATTTTTCAAAAATTTTTTATTTTCTTTAGCAAAATTTTTCAAAAATTTCTTATGGGAAGTTTTTCAAAAATTTTCTATTTTTATAGGAAATTTTTCAAAAATTTTCTATTTTTATAGGAAATTTTTCAAAAATTTTCTATTTTTATAGGAAATTTTTCAAAAATTTTTTATTTTTATAGGAAATTTTTCAAAATTTTCTATTTTTATAGGAAATTTTTCAAAAATTTTCTATTTTTATAGGAAATTTTTCAAAAATTTTCTATTTTTATAGAAAATGTTTCAAAATTTTTCTATTTTTATAGGAAATTTTTCAAAAATTTTCTATTTTTATAGGAAATTTTTCAAAAATTTTCTATTTTTATAGGAAATTTTTCAAAAATTTTCTATTTTTATAGGAAATTTTTCAAAAATTTTCTATTTTTATAGGAAATTTTGAAAAAAATTTCTATTTTTATAGGAAATTTTTCAAAAATTTTCTATTTTTATAGGAAATTTTTCAAAAATTTTCTATTTTTATAGGAAATTTTGAAAAAAATTTCTATTTTTATAAGAAATTTTTCAAAAATTTTCTATTTTTATAGGAAATTTTTCAAAAATTTTCTATTTTTATAGGAAATTTTTCAAAAAATTTCTATTTTTATAGGAAATTTTTCAAAAGTTTTCTATTTTTATAGGAAATTTTTCAAAAATTTTCTATTTTTATAGGAAATTTTTCAAAAATTTTCTATTTTTATAGGAAATTTTTCAAAAATTTTCTATTTTTATAGGAAATTTTTCAAAAATTTTCTATTTTTGTAGGAAATTTTTCAAAAATTTTCTATTTTTATAGGAAAATTTTAAAAAATTTTCTATTTTTATAGGAAAATTTTCAAAAATTTTCTATTTTTATAAGAAATTTTTGATTTCAAAATTTTTCTTTAGAAAAATTTTCATATCAAAATTTTTCTTTAGAAAATTTTTCATATCAAAATTTTTCTTTTAAAAATTCTTCATATCAAAATGTTTATTTAAAAAATTTTTCATATCAAAATTTTTCTTTAGAAAATTTTTGATATCAAAATTTTTCTTTAGAAAATTTTTCATATCAAAATTTTTCTTTAGAAAATTTTTCATATCAAAATTTCTCTTTAGAAAATTTTTCATATCAAAATTTTTCTTTAGAAAATTTTTCATATCAAAATTTTTCTTTAGAAAATTTTTCATACCAAAATTTATCTTTAGAAAATATCAAGATTTTTCTTTAGAAAATTTGTGATATCAAAATTTTTTTTTTAGAAAAATTTTCTATAAAAATAGAAAATTTTTCCAAAATTTTTGCAAAATTTCCCATAAAAATAGAAAGTTTTTCTATAGATATAGAAAATTTCCTATAAAAATAAAAAATTTTGATATCGAAAATTTTCTAAAGAAAAATTTCGATATCAAAAATTTTCTAAAAAAATATTTCGATACCAAAATTTTATTTAACAAAAATTTTGATATCAGAAATTTTGTCAAGAAAAATTTCGATATCAGAAATTTTCTAAAAATTTTAATATTTGGTATTACTTATAAAGTATTCTTTATTTTCGGCAAAGAACAAAATGCAAATCCCCAAAGTGCTTTAAGAAAAATCTGCAAAATTCTATAAATTTTATTAAGGAAAAAAATGAGAAAAGAAAAAGCATAAAATCAATGTATCTGTCTAATCCAACTGACTGGTAGTTTAACATGGCCTGTCAATGCAATTGTATACGATGAGTCTAACGAAATAAATCTGCTACGCACTTGCATCTTTTAACATCTATCTGAAGATCTAACAGCCATAAAAAATAATCTTTAAGATTTATTTGCAAAAGGAAAATATTCCCTTGTTATGATCATAAAATAAAGTATTGAAATTTAAACAGAGATTCGCACAAACATATACTCACTATTGGAAAGTACCCAGTGAGAAAATGATGAGGGGTAAGAGGTCTTCCAGCAGACATGATGATATCAGACTCGTGGTCTTTAATAAATTGTTAAACAGAGGAGATATTAAAATAGTAAAGCTTTAGGAGGTATAACAAAAATAAATTGGTAAATAAGGAAGTAAATGTATTTAAAGGCATTCTAAAGGAATGACTTTAGAAGCACTACATACAAATTTGATTGCCTTAAAATCAAGCAAAAACTTTAAAAATGAAATAATCAGTCTTTGGAAAGGGGACCAGAGTTTGTTTGATATCTCCTAGAAGAGGTGATAAGGCACTGTTAAGTAATGTCTATAACTTATCATTTGGTATTTTTTTCCCAGAGGGTACTTTTTTTATATCTGAAGAACGCATTCACATAAAAAGGAATGTGTCTGTGTGAAGTAAAACCCCATATGAAATAAATATCAAAATATAAAAGAAAATCATAAATTTTACTATAAACCAACTAAAGCAACAAAAAGATGGAGAAAAAATGGAAAACTTTTCATGATGCAAAAATCAAAACATTAATCCTTGGAGAATGTATGAAAGACGCGCCTGAAAGAGAGTGAGTGAGACATAGCAAAGCCATCACTGACAGACGGGCTTGAATTTCTCCAGCAAAAGATATGGGAACGGAAACTGAAACTTTTTTTTTAACATTGAGCCACCAAAATGTTAACACAAAAATATGTCTTCATATCTTTTAGAAAACACACAATTGGAAAAATGATGGTTTTGCAGCGGTATTTTGATATAATCCCATTTTTACAAAAAATAAAACCAAAGTTCGCCAAGAGAACCAAGTTTCTTATGTCCGTCCGTCTGTCTGTCAGTTGTTGCATGTTTGTAGAGCTTTTTGTTTTTTTTTTTCCTTAAATTTTATTTTGGTAATTCTGTTTTGTTGTGTTGTTTGTTGTTATGTTTGTTTGTTGTTTAGTACATAACTGACATTTGCTACATAATTGTATGTTTTTGTAGTTGTTGTTGTTTGTTACCATTTCGACAACAACAAAAACGGAATAGTATACCAATGTTCCCTGCAATACACGAGTAATTCTTTAGATGTGAACACTCTGCAATAATAAATATTGTTCGTTGGTTGTCGCTCGTTCGGTTAGTTGGCGGTAGATTTTCAAATTGCAGGTGCATTGATGAACATTACAAGTTATATCATGATGTTGTGTGATACCTACTATTGATTCTTTAAATTGCACAATGAACAAATGAGAGTAACTACTCTTCAAGTTTGTAAACTTCAGCAAAATCGGTTGCATAGTTTAGGAGTTATTGGCTATTTTACAAAAATTCATAAAATCCAATTGGGGCCAAAAATATACGGTTATCACTGAGCAGTTGCGATTTCCATTCACAGTAACGTGCCGGTCTTGATTATCACGGAAGAAGTACACGCCGCCGGCCCATTAACCGTTTGGTGCGGTTTGGTAAGCATTTTTTTCGGGATGCAATGATAACTCTTGGTGTACGTGTGGATTGCTGCCTGACCAATAACGCATATTATGTTTATTGACAAAGCCATTCAGCCAGAAATGAGTCTTATCGCTTAAGATGATATTTCTCTTAAAGTTAAGGCCACTGACTCCGAATTTCGGTAGTAAATTTTAATAATTTCGACTCTTTGTTGGCTTGGAAATGTCAAGCGAGCAGCAAGGAATATATCGTCCTCTGCTGTTCCTTTCAGTGTACTTTTGTAGCGTCCCTGTTGAAAAACCCGATATATGAAATATTTGAGCCGATACAACGATTTATATAATTTGTTGATTTCATGTAGGTTGACTGTTGTTACGACTTAAATGGTTCAATTTCAATTTTTCTTTAACATATCGGCCAGAATCTTAAGTTTTAATTATTCAATATAGTTTCCCAAAGCGTCAACATTGACTTGTTCATATAGACATAATCAGGAGTAGCCGATGAATTTTTTTAATTTTCCTAAACACCACGAACATTAAAAAAATTCATAAAAACGAGTATTAAAATCATTCAGTTGGAATTTGGATGTTAACAAAAACAAAATAGGCAAGAAAGAAATAAAAATCCAATTTATAGCAACAAAATACATGGTTCGAGAGAACAAAGAAATATAATCTCAAATATTGTTGCTACGACTACAGGAATATTTTCATAAATATTGGGAATATTTTTCAAAACAGAAATAAATTCTGATATTAAACCTTTATATTTTCGATCCAAAAATTATTTTTATAGAAAAATTTTTAATAAAAATATTTTTCTTTGGAAAATTGTTGGATAAAAATTATATTTTATAGAAAATTTTTCGATAAAAATATTTTTCTGTCAAAATTTTCGATAAAAATATTTTTTTATCAAAAAATTTTTAAATCTATTGTATATAAATTTTTGATAAAAAAAATTTTCTATAGAAAAATTTTTGTAAGAAAATTTTTTATAGAAAAATTTTTAATAAAAAAAGTTTTCTATAGAATAATTTTTGATAGAAAAATTTTCCATAAAAAATTTTTTGATAAAAAATTTTTGATAAAAAAATTTTTTATAAAAAAAAAATTATAGAAAAATTTTTGATAAAAAAAAATTTCTATAGAAACATTTTTGTAAGAAAATTTTTTTATAGAAAAGTTTTTTAATAAAAAACGTTTTCTATAGAATAATTTTTGATAAAAAAATTTTCTATAAAAAAAATTGTCATTAAAAAGTTTTACTAGTTGCACTAAGATCCCAATTCATTACAATTATTTATTATTGTAATAAATAGTTTTTTGATAAAATCAAAAAATGTTGGTGGGGAAACCTTTCCTCGACGCGTCTCGATGGTTGGTTAGGCCATCTCATCAGGAGGATTATCCCTAATTCTAGACAGAGCAAAAACCACACTATATATTTTATATTGAGGGACAAAATAAATACGAATTATTATTGTGTCCAACAAATATAAACATAAAGCGTAGATAATCATCCGAACAGAAACACACAAAAATTTTTGATAAAAAAAAAAATTTATAGAAAAATTTTTGATAAAAAAATTAAAAAAAAGATACATTTTTCTATAGAAAATCTTTTTAAAAAATTTTCTTACAAAAATTTTTTATAGAAAAATTTTTGATAAAAAAATAATATATTTTTGATCAAAAAATTTGATATAGAAAAATTGTTGATAAAAAAATTTTTCTATAGAAAAATTTTTGATAAAAAAATTTGATATAGAAAAATTTTTGATAAAAAAAATTTTCTATAGAAAAATTTTTGATTAAAAAAAATTTTCTATAGAAAAATTTTTGATTAAAAAAAAAATTCTATAATTTCTATATATACAGTTTTGTAATAAAATTTTTTTATAGAAAAATTTTTTAATAAAAAAAGATTTCTATGAAATAATTTTTGACAAAAAAAATTGTCTATAAAAAATTTTTTGATAAAAAAAATTTCATTAAAAAGTTTTACTGTAGTGTATAGCGCTAAGATCCTAATTCATTACAATTATTTATTATTGTAATAAATAGTTTTTTGATAAAATCGAAAAATGTTGGTGGGGAAACCTTTCCTCGACGCGTTTTGATGGTTGGGTAGACCATCTCATTAGGAGGATTATCCCTAACTCTAGAGCGAAAACCACCCTATATATTTTATATTGAGTGACAAAATAAATACGAATTATTATTGTGTCCAACAAATATAAACATAAAGCGTAGATTATCATCCGAACAGAAACACACAAAAATTTTTGATAAAAAAAAAATTTATAGAAAATTTTTTGTTAAAAAAATTTTCTATAGAAAAATTTTTGTAAGAAACATTTTGTTAAAAACATTTTTATATAGAAAATCTTTTTATCAAAAATTTTTTATAGAAAAATTTTTGTAAGAAAATTTATTATAGAAAAACTTTTGATAAAAAAATATTGTATAGATAAATTTTTCTATAGAAAAATTTTTGATAAAAAAATTTTTCTATAGAAAAATTTTTGATAAAAAAATTTTTATATAGAAAAATTATTGATAAAAAAATTTTTCTATAGAAAAATTTTTGATAAAAAAATTATTCTATAGAAAAATTTTTGATAAAAAAATTTTCTATAGAAAAATTTTTGATTAAAAAATATTCTATACAAAAATTTTTGATAAAAAAAAATTTTCTATAGAATAATTTTTGATAAAAAAATTTTCTATAGAATAATTTTTGATAAAAAAAAATTTTCAATAGAAAAATTTTTCAATAGAAATTTTTCTATAGAAAATTTTTTTTTTGATAAAAAAATTCTTTTATAGAAAAATTTTTGATAAAAAATTCTTCTATAGCAAAATTATTGATAAAAAATTTTTTCTATAGAAAAATTTTTGATAAACAAATATTTCTATAGAAAAATTTTTGATAAACAAATTTTTCTATAGAAAAATTTTTGATAAAAAAATTTTTCTATAGAAAAATTTTTGATAAAAAAATTTTTCTATAGAAAAATTTTTGATAAAAAAATTTTTCTATAGAAAAATTTTTTATAAAAAAATTTTTCTATAGAAAAATTTTTGATAAAAAAATTTTTCTATAGAAAAATTTTTGATAAAAAAATTTTTCTATAGAAAAATTTTTGATAAAAAAATTTTTCTATAGAAAAATTTTTGATAAAAAAATTCTTCTATAGAAAAATTTTTGATAAAAAAATTTTCTATAAAATAATTTTTGATAAAAAAATTTTTTATAGAAAAATTTTTAATAAAAATAATTGCAATAGAAAAAATTTCTATACAAAAATTTTTTTTTATAGAAAACTTTTTTATAAAAAAATTTTTCTATAGAAAAATTTTTGATAAAAAAATTTTTCTATAGAAAAATTTTTGATAAAAAAATTTTTCTATAGAAAAATTTTTGATAAAAAAATTTTTCTATAGAAAAATTTTTGATAAAAAAATTTTTCTATAGAAAAATTTTTGATAAATAAATTTTTCTATAGAAAAATTCTTGATAAATAAATTTTTCTATAGAAAAATTTTTGGTAAAAAAATTTTCTATAAAAAAATTTTTGATGAAAAAATTTTCTATAGAATAATTTTTGATGAAAAAATTTTTATAGAAAAACTTTTGATGAAAAAACTTTTTATTGAAAAATTTTCAATAAAAAAAATTTTTAATAAAAAAAATTTCTGTAGAAAAAATTTCTTAGAAAAATTTTTGATAAAAAAAATTTTCTATAGAAAAATTTTTGATAAAAACAAATTTCTCAAGAAAAATGTTTGATATATTTTGATAGTTTAATTAAAGTCCGACCTGAACATTTTTGATAATACTATTTCATACGAAAACAGCTCTGCTGTTGTTGGAAAAACAAAATATTTTTTTAATTATATTTTTTTAATTAATAAAAATATTTTTACCTGTCAAATTGTTCTCTGGGTTATCCATAAGACACAAAACGTAAACTTATGTAAGTGTAGGTTACATATTTCTATATAACTTTCTTAAAATGTACGTACGTATAACAATTTCAGTTGGTATGTTTTAACAATTTGTTGGTATGATGGGGTTAGTTTGTTGTTGCTGCTGCTGCAGCTTATAGTCATGTTGCAAATGTTGCGGTAAGTGTGTACGAGTGTTGCTGTTGCATGGGTAACATGAGATTTATCTTGCTGCCATTTTTAAAGGTTTTTTATAGGCTTCCTCTTTTTCATCTACAAATCTTTCTATACGATTACCTATAGATTTTTTGAGAAATATGTATCAAGAAAAGAAATGTAATGAATATATGTCTAAATGTCTGTCTGTCCATCCATTTAAGCAACAACAACAACAGTAACTAGTCAACTGTCTTAATGTTTTGGGATAAATATTTTGTGAGGATTAGGTTTAACATTACGAGCGAACAAGTAACAACTACATTTTTGTTAAATGTTGTATCGAATGTTTTTCTGTTTTTTGTTGCCACAATATAGAGCACACACATTTTGATTCCTTATACTCGTATATGTATGTATAAGTGTATAATGTTGCTAATGTTTGCTGCTGATGTTTTTTGTGATGTTACAACATAAACTACTTGTTGTTACATTAACAGCAACATTGATATTGTTGTTGTTACTGCAGTAGTTAAAGCAATTGCTGTTTTCTTGTTGCAAGAACAAAAAATGTACCAAAGAGTCTGATTTAAAGGTCATCTCAAAGCTGTATAATAACAACCTGTAATAATCACAAAATCACATCATCAGTACGAACGAGTTAAGAAGAATCTATAAGATACTCTTTTTTTTGCTCCGATAATTCTTGGCTTCAGAAAAATGTAGAAAAATAAGAAATTATGTGATCTTATTGAACATTGATCACGTTTCGTTTGCCAGCATCAGAAGCATCGACATCAGTTTAAAAGATAAATGTAGAGATAAGATTTGATATTTCTTCCTCTAGACGCTACAAATTTAAACGTTTAAAACAAAGTTTTGGTAATAAAATTGGTATTTTGTTCTATCTTTATATATACGAGGTTTGCCTTTCATTTTTCAAGATTTAAGAAAATAAGTTTGATATGTTTGACAATATACTCATCAAAAATTTTCAATTTTCGCTTTGCTAGGATGTAATTCTATCGAAATGAAAAATTTGCTACGAAAATTCGCAAAAATGCAGAAATATTGGCCTTCATGGTTAATATTTTAGTACCTGGCTGACCGAGCCTTGCTCGGAGCTATATGATAGGCATTTTGAGGCAAATTTTAAAGTTTTTATATATTTTATTTTATAAAGTACTAAAATAAATTTAGAGGAAAGACATTGTACAAATATTCAGCTAATTTTGAATTATTTTATTTATTTTGTCCGATCAACACATAGTTTGTATAGTTTACATTTTAACTCATTTTGAATAATTTTTGAAATTTGTCATACCAACAGAAACCTCCGTCGATCAAATGCACAGTTTACGATTTAATTCATTTTGAGTAGTTTTTAGTGGCGCCACCTGAAGTTGTTCATACCAACTAAGAAACCTTCGTCTGCTTATGCGTAACAACTTAGCTTATGATCAAATGCACAGATAACGATTTAATTCACTTTGAGTAATTTTCAGTGGTGCCACCTGTCGGACTTTGGTCATTCCAATGAATAAACCTTCGTCGGCTTATTCGCAATAACTTTGCTAAAGATTATAGCATGATTAAATGTACAGCTTACGATTAAATTCACTTTGAGTAAATTTCAGTGGCGCCACCTATCGAAATTTCTTCATACCAACAAAGAAACCTTCGTCGGCTCATGTGCAACAACTTTGCTAAAGATTATAGCATGATTAAGTGTACAGTTTACGATTTAATTCATTTTTAGTAATGTTCAGTGGCGCCACCTGTCGGAAATAAGTCATGCCAACTTAAAAACCTTCGTCGGCTTATCCGCAACATCTTCGCTAAAGAGCATAACATGATCAAATTCACAGTTTACTATTCTAAAGAGAACATACATACAGACAAACATTCATTTGTTTAAAAGGTATAACATTACTAATTTTTTCCCCTTTTTATCCCCTAATTTCAAAAAGTTCCATATGCATATTTGGTACCAATCGAATTCGGTACAATTTATTAAAACGCAGTTAACATACCAAGTACTTGTTCAATATTTCTATTGAACATCTATTGACTGCAGTACAAAGTTCCTTTCTATATTCTTTGGTTAGAAAAATAAGAGTGGGTTAAAAAAGTACCAAAAAAACTATTTTCACCCTTTTTTTTTGCCCCCTACCGAAAATAGTTTCAAAAAAGTACCAAGCACCTGTCCGCTTATTTTCATAGCTGTTTAAAACGTAATTTTAATTTTGTTTCTATACCTATTACTTTAGGAGATATAACGTTTTCGATTTTTCCCCTTTTTACCAATTTTTACCCTCTTAGAGCAAAGGTTCCAAAAGTGCCTTCTTCTTCGACCTATACAAAATAGTACCCACTGTCCAAATTTATATATATATATATATGTAAATTTTTTTTTATTTTGAAGTCATCTTTCCCTAATCTGAAAACATAAAAGCCCGCCCTCGTAAAACCTAAAGAATTCTTAAAAATTGTTTAAATAGTTTTTCTACTATAGGAGCCCAAAGCTAGAAAGTGCTTAAAATTTTCCAAACTTAACCTCTCTCACACTTGTTGGGTTTTTGGAACGAAATTTTAAAATAATTGTTTCGAAACTAATTAGTTGAGTAATTAAATTTTTATCATGATGTAACAAATCATAAATGACCCCAAAGCTAAAATGAGTAATTTGTGTAATATTTCAAAATTCACAAGTACATACATCAGAAACTAGAATGGGGTTCTAAACGAGGGCAGTTTTTCTAAAACGAAATTAAATTATTAAATGAAATATAAATAAAGTTATTTTCCCTATTTAATATAAATCTTAATAGTATGTGGATTTTACATCCATCACTAAAATCACCCTCGCATTTTGCCTGTTTATAATTTTGAGCTCTTGGCCATGTTTTGTTGGCTTTTCATTTTACCGGAAACATTCTATTATAATAATTGTAATAAATACTCAAAAATAACACCAACTCATGAACATTTTAATGCATGTCAGTGCATGTTTTATAAATTACACATTTACAAATGTTCCCGGTGGATATGAGGTTAAATAGAGCAAAGGGCTCTTGTTAAACATAACTCCTTGATGGGTCAAAGTAATACAAAGAGCAGAAATAAGTCATAAGCGACTTTTATAAAAAAATATAAAAATTTTGGTATAGAAAATTTTTCGTCAAAAAAATTCTCTATAGAAAGTTTTTCGTCAAAAAAATTTTCTATAAAAAATTTTTTGTTATAAACATTTTTTTATAGAAAATTTTTCTTTATATACAAATTTTTTCGTTTTATAAAAAAATAAATCTCTATAAAAAAAAATTTCTAAAGAAAATTTTTCGTTACCAAAAAAAATTTTCTATAGAAAATTTTTCAATACAAAATTTTTATATAAAAAAATTTTTCTATAAAAATTTTTCTGTGGCAATTTTTCGTTATAAATATTTTTTTATAGAAAATTTTATGTTAAAAAAATTTTTCGTTATAAAAAAGTTTCTATAGAAAATTTTTCGTCACAAAAAAAAAAAATTCTATAGAAAATTTTTCATTAAAAAATTTTTCAACACAAAATTTTTCTATACAAAAATTTTGTAAAGAAATTTTTCGTTATAAACATTTTTTTATAGAAAACTTTATGTTAAAAAAATTTGTCTGTAGAAAATATTTCATCAAAAAAATTTTTCTATAAACAATTTTTGGTCGACAAAATTTTCGGAAAAAATAAGAAAATTTCATGTCTTTAGATGTAAAAATAAATATCTTTAAAAAATTTTCTATAAAAAATTTTCGTAAATAAAAATATTTCTATAGAAAATGTTTCGTTAATAAAAATTTTTCTATAAAAAATATTTTTCTTTAGAAAATTTTTCTATAGAAAATTTTTCGTTAAATAGATTTTTCTAGTTTTAGTTAAAAAAAATTTCTATAGAAAATTTTTCGTTAAAAAAATTTTGTATAGAAAATTTTTCGTTAAAAAAATTTTCTATAGAAAATTTTTCGTTAAAAAAATTTTCTATAGAAAATTTTTCGTTAAAAAAATTTTCTATAGAAAATTTTTCGTCAAAAAAAGTTTTGTATAGAAAATTTTTCGTCAAAAAAAGTTTTGTATAGAAAATTTTTGGCTAAAAAAGTTTTTCTATAAATCTATAGAAAAATTTTCGTTAAAAAAATTTTTCTATAGAAAAGTTTTCGTTAAAAAAATTTTTCTATAGAAAATTTTTCGTTTAAAAATTTTTTATAGAAAATTTTTCGTTAAAAAAATTTCTCTATAGAAAATTTTTCGTTAAAAAAATTTTTCTATAGAAAAGTTTTCGTTAAAAAAATTTTTCTATAGAAAAGTTTTCGTTAAAAATATTTTTCTATAGAAAATTTTTTGTTAAAAAATTTTTCTATAGAAAATTTTTCGTTAAAAAAATTTTTTTATAGAAAATTTTTCGTTAAAAAAATTTTTCTATAGAAAAGTTTTCGTTAAAAAAAAATTTTCTATATAAAATTTTTCGTTAAAAAAAATTTTTTTATAGAAAATTTTTCGTTAAAAAAATTTTCTATAGAAAATTTTTCGTTAAAAAAAATTTTCTATAGAAAATTTTTCGTTAAAAAAAATTTTCTATAGAAAATTTTTCGTTGAAAAAATTTTCTATATGAAATTTTTCGTTGAAAAAATTTTCTATATGAAATTTTTCGTTAAAAAAAATTTTTCTGTAGAAAATTTTTTTTTTTTAATTTTTCTATAGAAAATTTTTAGTTAAAAAATTTTTTCATTAAAAAAATTTTTCTATAGAAAATTTTTCGTTAAAAAAATTTTTCTATAGAAAATTTTTCGTTAAAAAAATTTTTCTATAGAAAATTTTTCGTTAAAAAAATTTTTCTGTAGAAAATTTTTCGTTAAAAAAATTTTTCTATAGAAAATTTTTCGTTAAAAAAATTTTTCTATAGAAAATTTTTCGTTAAAAAAATTTTTCTATAGAAAATTTTTCGTTAAAAAAATTTTTCTATAGAAAATTTTTCGTTAAAAAAATTTTTCTATAGAAAATTTTTCGTTAAAAAAATTTTTCTGTAGAAAATTTTTCGTTAAAAAAATTTTTCTATAGAAAATTTTTCGTTAAAAAAATTTTTCTATAGAAAATTTTTCGTTAAAAAAATTTTTCTATAGAAAATTTTTCGTTAAAAAAATTTTTCTATAGAAAATTTTTCGTTAAAAAAATTTTTCTATAGAAAATTTTTCGTTAAAAAAATTTTTCTATAGAAAATTTTTCGTTAAAATTTTTTTTTGTAGAAAATTTTTCGTTAAAAATTTTTTTTATAGAACATTTTTGGTTCGTTATAAAACTGTTTCTGCAGAAAATTTTTTGTTATTAAAAGTTTTCGTTACAAAAATTTTTTCTATAGAACATTTTTTTATATAAAAATGTTTCAATCGAATTTGGTTTTTGTTTTATAAAAAATTTTTCGTTGCAAAATTTTTCGATAAAAAATTTTTGTTAGAAAACTTTTCGTTCAAAAATTTTTTTGCTATAGAAATTTATTGTTATACAATTTTTTCTATAGAAAATATTATGTTAAAAAAATTTTGTATACACAATTTTTGGTTTTCCTATAGAAAATTTTTCCTTAAAAAAATTTTTTCCATAAAAAACGTTTTCTTAAAAAAAATTTTTGTTAAAAAACAATTTTCTATAGAATATTTTTTATTAAAAAAATTTTTTATAGAAAATTTTTCATTAAAAAAATTTTCTATTGAACATTTTTCGTTAAAAATATTTTCTATAGAAAATTTTTTGTTAAAAAAATTTTCTATAGAAAATTTGTCATTTAAAAAATTTTCTATAGAAAATTTGTCGTTAAAAAAATTTTCTATAGAAAATTCTTCGTTGTCAAAATTTTTTATAGAAAATTATTCATCAAAAAAATTTTTCAATAGAAGTTGTTCATAATAAAAAATTATCAATAAAAAGTTAGTCATTAAAAAATGTTTCTATGGGAGGCTTTTTATTATATTTTTTTTTTTTGTAGAAAGCTTTTCTTTATAAATTTTTCTCTAAAAAATTTTTTATTATGAAAAATTAACAAAAATTTTTCTATACAAAATTTGTCGTTATAAAGATGTGTCTTTAGAAAATTTATGATCATACAAATTTTTTCTATTGAAAATTTTTTATTATAGACATTTTTCTTTAGAAAATTTTTATTATAAACAAACTTTTAAAGAAAATTCTACATTTTACAAATTTTTGTAAAGAAAATCTTTCATTATAAAAATTTTTCTATAGAAAATGTTTTATTTTAAAAATTCTTCTATAGAAAATTGTTCATTACAGAAATTTTTCTGTAGAAAATTTTTCTTTTTTCTATACAAATTTTTTAATTTTAAACTATTCACTGTAACATATTGTAACTTCGTCTGTTAACCAAATTTGTTTATGTTGTATTTCTCTGTAGCCTATAAATGCATTGAAAACTTAAACACCAAATTAAGCTCACACTTGCCACATCGTTAAGGGCAAAATAATTGTTTCCTTTTAAAATGTTTACACAAAAATCATAATAAATTCACTAATTAATTAATTTGTAACGATGACCAGGCAGTCAACAAACAAATAGAGTCACAGAGTCAATAGCAACAGCAGCAACAACTAATAGCCAAAAAAAAAAAAACAAAAAATATGAATAGACTTATTTAGGTTACAAATTGTTGTTGCCATTATTTAAAAATACACACAAACACATATACACATTCCTGCACATTGCAACTTGTGGCACGTTCAACACATACAATAATAATTTGATAAATAACCGTTACATTATAATATTCACAGGTCAATTAGTTGTTTCCTACCATTACCATCCGCCAGTCATCAACAACAACATCATCATCCACATCCACATCATCATCATCATCGCCGCCAACAGCTACAACATTTTTATCGTTATTTTCCGGAAGAATTTTCATTATATTTTATAATGATGGAGGAGAACGCGAGGAAAAAACAAAATAAATATAGAAGTGAAAAAATGTAAAATGATGAAGAAAAATGCGTTTAAATATTTCGAGTGTATGTGAGGCAAGAAGCACCCAATTGGAAAAATGGCCAAGGGCTGCATTTACTGCAGCTGTAAGGCCTGAGGTTTTTGTTCTGTTTTTGGCATTAATACTTAAACTTATTAAAAAAGAAATAAAGAAAGATCATGCGAAAGTAGTGGGCAGTTGGTAGTAAAAGGTACTTTTTTAAATATTTTATAGCAAATTTGCTTGGGGTAATAATTTGTGTATTTTTAAGAATGACTTAAATGGTTATTATTACTTTACATTGTAAAAACAATCAGCAATTACATTTTAAATGTTAAATGTATGTCAATTTTAATAGGCGTTTAAAGGTAAGATTGAAAAGATGTAGGTCGGTTATATGTTACAACCCAAAGGCTATAGTAGAAAAATAAAAATTATAAAAATTTGTATAAAGAAAATTTTTTAATTAGAAAAATTGTTCTATAGAAAATTTTCAATTATGAAAAACTTTCTATAGAAAATTTTTCATAATGAAAATTTTTCTTTAGAAAATTTTTCTTTAGAAAATTTTTCATTATGAAAATTCTTCTTCAGAAAATTTTTCATTATGAAAATTTTTCTTTAGAAAATTTTTCATTATGAAAATTCTTCTTAAGAAAATTTTTCATTATGAAAAATTTTCTTTAGACAATTTTTCATTATGAAAATTTTTTTTTAGAAAATTTTTCTTTAGAAAAGTTTTCTTTAGAAAATTTTTCATTATGAAAATTTTTCATTATGAAAATTTTTCTTTAGAAAATTTTTCATTATGAAAATTTTTCTTTAGAAAATTTTTCATTATGAAAATTTTTCTTTAGAAAATTTTTCATTATGAAAATTTTTCTTTAGAAAATTTTTCATTATGAAAATTTTTCTTTAGAAAATTTTTCATTATGAAAATTTTTCTTTAGAAAATTTTTCATTATGAAAATTTTTCTTTAGAAAATTTTTCATTATGAAAATTTTTCTTTAGAAAATTTTTCATTATGAAAATTTTTCTTTAGAAAATTTTTCATTATGAAAATTTTTCTTTAGAAAATTTTTCATTATGAAAATTTTTCTTTAGAAAATTTTTCATTATGAAAATTTTTCTTTAGAAAATTTTTCATTATGAAAATTTTTCTTTAGAAAATTTTTCATTATGAAAATTTTTCTTTAGAAAATTTTTCATTATGAAAATTTTTCTTTAGAAAATTTTTCATTACGAAAATTTTTCTTTAGAAAATTTTTCATTATGAAAATTTTTCTTTAGAAAATTTTTCATTATGAAAATTTTTCTTTAGAAAATTTTTCATTATGAAAATTTTTCTTTAGAAAATTTTTCATTATGAAAATTTTTCTTTAGAAAATTTTTCATTATGAAAATTTTTCTTTAGAAAATTTTTCATTATGAAAATTTTTCTTTAGAAAATTTTTCATTATGAAAATTTTTCTTTAGAAAATTTTTCATTATGAAAATTTTTCTTCAGAAAATTTTTCATTATGAAAATTTTTCTTCAGAAAATTTTTCATTATGAAAATTTTTCTTTAGAAAATTTTTCATTATGAAAACTTTTGTATACAAAATTTTTATACTCATTTTCACGAGTTTTATTAATGATCGTGATATTTACGAAAATTACAAAAAGTCATCGGCTTCTGGTGGTATGAGCTGCCTACGCCTGCAAATTTTGAACCGTTATGGATTGTTCTTCCTATTTCCCTTTGGGTAATTTATTGCAGTAATTATAAAATATTGAATTAATTACTCAAACAAGAAAATATGAAAAGAAATGAATATCTTCGGTAATTAAAAGATGTCAGACTATTCTATTTTACTTAATTATCTGATAAAAAAATAACTTTAAGGTAGAAATGTATGAAAATGAATAAATTTTTAAGTAAAATCGATGAATTTGTGAAAGGCTTTTATATAATGATATCTTTTGAAATTTACTTTAAACATTTTAGTCCTTTAAAAATTTTCTAGGGATTGATGTTTCTCAAGGATAGATGTAAAAATTATCCGTAGTCTTTTGTAAAATTTTATATAAATTTATACATATATGAATTTCATAGCAATTTGTGCTATAAAGTATCCGAACAATCTTTTTTAACATGCCATTAATTAGTAAGTGGATCAAGCCAAAAAAAAGTGTAAATGTAAAAATACCTGAAAACAGCACCTACGAATCGATATGACAATATAAAAAACCCACATTCAAATTTTTTTTTCTATATAGAGAAAAACATTAAAATTTATGGAATCAGAAAAGAGAAGGATAATAATTGCTTAAGCACCAGCAGAAGCAGCCATTGAATGGACCACGACGGACAAGACCAACGAAACCAAACAACTAAAGGCCAGGAATGACCAAAGAAAATTTGCAATTAGAATTCAAAGACAATTAGAGGCTTGTGAGCGGCAGCAGTAGCAGCAGTGATAGCAATTGCTCTGAACCACCACCAATAGAGGGGCAATCAGTTACTGAATATAAAGTGTGGATGACTGTTTGGCTGGATGGGTCGCGGGCTAAGGCTCTGGCAAGTCATATAAAACTGAGAAACTTAACAAGCCAATAACAATAAGAATTCAAACGAAGTCACCAAAAAATGTCAACAATGCAGGAGCATCAAATAAAAAAATGGAAAAGTAGAAAAAAGTTGGTTTATAAGATCTTCTGGTAAATTTTAAAGCATAAAATGCAATTGGACTTTTTTTTCTTCATTCGTTAGCTTCGGCATAAAGTATGATGATGGTATGGTTGATTGTTTAAAGGCCAGTTAAGAAAAAGCAAATTAAAACTTTGGTGGAGGTCGTCACAGGAAGTGAAATGAACATTTGTCTGTCTGTCTGCCTCTAAGTCCGTCCCGCCAATTCACTTAATTTTGCTTTTCTTTTCCTTTTTTACCAATTCTTTTTCGCTTTAATGTAATAATAACAGAGTCACAGTCAAAGCGGTTCTTATTAAGTGAACTCTGTAAAAGAAGACTTGATCAAGTGGAAAAAAACCGAGTGGGACAGACAGACTATTTAGCGAAAATGAAAGAGCCAAAGGAAGAGATAGATGGCGAAAAAAGCAAAAATTGTCGCCAATATAAATGTGAATAAACATAACAAGTAGTTAAAGTTTTTAAAGCAAAGCGGCAAGTGGAATTGAGTAGAGAGTGGCATGCAACCAACAATTGCTGTAACCTCCACAAAGAAGTTCAACGTAAGGCGCAAAGAAAAAATTATAAACGTAACGTCAAAAGAAAAAAAAATCTTAACGAACTTAAACAAATCGAAGCCAAAGAAATTAAATTGTCTCCCTGCCAAAGTACTCGAGGTACTAGTACTTGGTAGTAAAGCAGAACTGACTTCACTTTAAACTCCTTTAGTAGTAGATATGAGCAAAAAGTTCACCATCTATTCATATGAGTCTTGTTTATAAACTTACATATTTATAATCAAATTTAATTTAAAATACAGGGTGTCTACACAAGAGAAAAAAAGCTAACAAAATAGAAAAAAGTTTTTGTAACGAACATTTTTGTAATTTTTAAATGATAATTTTTCTATAGAAAAAATTTTTTAACGAAAAAAATTTTTGTAACGAAAATTTTTCGATAGAAAAAAATTTTTGTAACGAAAATTTTTCTGTAGAAAAAAATTTTTTTAATGAAAATTTTTCTATAGAAAAAAATTTTTTGAATGAAAATTTTTCTATAGAAAAAAATTTTTTAATGAAAATTTTTCTATAGAAAATTTTGTATAGAAAAAATTTTTTAACGAAAATTTTTCTATGGAAAAAATTTTTAACGAAAAGTTTTCTATTGAAAAAATTTTTTAACGAAAATTTTTCTATAGAAAAAAATTTTTTAACGAAAATATTTCTATTTCCGTTAAAAAAATTTTTGTGACGAAAATTTTTCTATAGAAAAAATTTTTTAACTTAAATTTTTTTATAAAAAATAAATTTCAACGAAAATTTTTTTATAGAAAACATTTTTAACGAAAATTTTTCTAAAGAAAAAATTTTTGTAACGAAAATTTTTCTATAGAAAAAAATTTTTGCAACGAAAATTTTTCTATAGAAAAAATTTTTGCAACGAAAATTTTTTTAAAGAAAAAATTTTTGTAACGAAAATTTTTCTAAAGAAAAAATTTTTGTAACGAAAATTTTTCTAAAGAAAAAATTTTTTAACGAAAATTTTTCTATAGAAAAAATTTTTGTAACGAAAATTTTTCTATAGAAAAAATTTTATAACGCAAATTTTTCTATAGAAAATATTTTGCAACGCAAATTTTTCTATAGAAAAAATTTTGTAACGCAAATTTTTCTATAGAAAAAATTTTTGTGACGAAAATTTTTCTATAGAAAAAATTTTTTAACTTAAATTTTTTATAGAAAAAATTTTTGTAACGAAAACTTTTCTTTTCCTATAGAAAAGATTTTTGTAACGAAAACTTTTCTTTTCCTATAGAAAAGATTTTTGTAACGAAAATCTTTCAATAGAAAAAAATTTTGTAACGAAAATTTTTCTATAGAAAAAATTTTTTAACGAAAATTTTTCTATAGAAAAACTTTTTGTAAAGAAAATTTTCTATTGAAAAATTTTTAAACTTAAATTTTTTATAGAAAAAAATTTTTAGCGAAAATTTTTCTGTAGAAAAACTTTTTGCAAAGAAAATTTTTCAATAGAAATATTTTTTAACTGAAATTTTTTTATAGAAAAATTTTTTTAACTTAAATTTTTTTGTAGAAAATAATTTGTAACGAAAATTTTTCTATAGAAAAAATTTTTGTAACGAAAATTTTTCTATAAAAAAAATTTTTTAACTTAAATTTTTTTATAGAAAAAATTTTTTAACTTAAATTTTTTTATAGAAAATAATTTTCAACGAAAATTTTTCTATAGAAAAAATTTTTGTAAAGAAAATTTTTCAATAGAAAATATTTTTGTAACGATAATTTTTCTATAGAAAAAATTTTTGTAACGAAAATTTTTCTATAGAAAAACTTTTTGTAAAGAAAATTTTTTTATAGAAAAATTTTTTAACTTAAATTTTTTTATAGAAAAAAATTTTTTAACTTAAATTTTTTTTATAGAAAATAATTTTTAAAAATTTTTCTTTTAAAAAAAAATTTTGTAACGAAAATTTTTTTATATAAAAAAATTTTTTGCAAGGAAAATTTTTCTATAGAAAAAATTTTTGTAACGAAAATTTTTCTAGAGAAAAAATTTAGAAAAAATTTTTCAACGAAAATTTTTCTATAGAAAAAATTTTTGTTACGAAAATTTTTCTATAAAAAAAATTTTTGTAACGAAAATTTTTCTATAAAAAAAAAAATTTGTAACGAAAATTTTTCTATAGAAAAAATTTTTTTTAACAAAAATTTTTCTATAGAAAAAATTTTTTAACGAAAGTTTTTCTATAGAAAAAATTTTTTAACGAAAATTTTTCTATAGAAAAAATTTTTGGAACTAAAATTTTTCTATAGAAAAATTTTTTGTAAAGAAAATTTTTCTATGGAAAAGTTTTTTAACTTAAATTTTTTATAGAAAAAATTTTTTAACTTAAATTTTCTTTATAGAAAATTATTTTTAACGAAAATTTTTCTATAGAAAAAATTTTTGTAACGAAAATTTTTCTATAGAAAAAATTTTTCTATAGAAAAAATTTTTCTAACGAAAATTTTTCTATAGAAAGAATTTTTGTAACTAAAATTTTTTTATAGAAAAAATTTTTTAATGAAAATTTTTCTACAGAAAAAATTTTTTAACGAAAATTTTTCTAAAAAAAAATTTTCGGTAGAAAAAATAGTTTCTCCTTTTGAAACACCCTGTTTTTGTATAACATTTTTTGGGTTAGTAAATGAAGCAAACGTAAAGCAGGAAAAACAATGTTTGTGGTTTAAATGAACCAACTGCAGGATCACAGCAAAAGTAGCTAAAATAAAACAACAACAATAAATAGTACAACACCAGTCAGCCACTAGCAACAGCAGCAGCACAACAACCATAAGGAATCAGCTTTACCGCAGAAACCACAATTAAGGAACGGACCATTTAAAGAACCACCAAGAGGCATTAGTTGCATACCGAAAACCCATTCACAGAATTACTTGCCATTTGTAAATTGTTGACAATTTATGCATATGGAAGAATGGAAACAGACCCACAAAAGACTCTTTCTTACCCCTACCCCCTTTCCCTGAAGAATGAATTTCTATTAATTTCAAAGTTTGTTGTTATTTTCTTGAAAATGTTTTTAGTTTTTGTTTTTTTTTGGATCTTGGAAGTTAAATTACTTGTTCGTTTCTTGGTTTTTTGGAAAATCTGTAAAATTTTCAAATTTTACCAAGAATTTTTTGAGGAAATTTTTTGTTGTTGTTCTTAAACTCCAAGGGAATTTATTTTGTTTTGTAAATGTTTTCAATTTTTTGTTTTATTTTTGGAAATACTCCAACTTCCACATGTGTTTTTTTACAGATGTCGACAAATGTTTTCACAAGGGCGATATATTTGTTTCATTATAGTTTTTACCTTTGAATTTTAGAGTTTTTTCCCCTGATGCCTTGAGATGAGTGTGTATCTTTTTGTTGTTGAATCAAATTATTAACGCCTTTTTCTTGTTGGTTTAGGTTTTAATTAAGTTTAAGTTTAAGGAAACTTAATTTTAATATTAAAATATATCTTGTCGTGTTTTTTAGAGAATCTATTGGTTAAGGGGAAAAGGATTTTCGGGTTTCAAAATCTGTAGGTAATAGAAAAAGTATAAAAATAGAAAATTATATTCTAGAGTTTTTCAAATGGTAGTTAAATCTACTGCATCTAGACAATAATAGACTTAGAAATACTCCCTCACAGATTTAAAATCTATATTTTAAGATTTAAAATTGAGTCTTCTAGGATCCTAGGAATTTTATTAATATTAAATATATTGTGATCTATATATATCTAGGATCTAGGTGATCAACGGTGATAGATACTTCATATTTTGAAGTCATTTTGGAAAATAGCTTTTTCCCCTCATCAATCAACGCTCTTCTTTCGTGGCGTCTAATTACTAGCGCCTAGGGAGCTAATAACATTGAACTAGTATTTAAATGTCTAATCTATAATCAATATTAACACCATTTGCCAAACTAATATTTATTATTAAATGGAAACATGAAATATGAGTTAAAGTGTGGAGAAATATGTTTATGGAAATTAGTTTAAAAATTTAAAATAAAGATTAATGATATCATTTTTCAAAGCGTCTTATTAGAAGATCATATTGTAACAAAAATGTTCTAAAAACAAGTTTCATTGAAAATTATTCTTATTTTATTTCAACATTTTCAAAAGAAAATTTTATATGAAACATTTAAAAAAAAAAAAAAAAACTATAAAAGAATTTTCTATAGAAACACTTTTTTTAAGAAACATTTTAAATAAAAAATTGCCTATGAAAAATTTTATATGAAAAATTTTCCATAGAAAAATTATATATGAAAAATTTTCTATAGAAAAATTTTTAAGACAAATTTTGCATGAAAAATTTTTTATAGCAAAATTTCTTAAAGAAAAATTTTCTATAGAAATACTTTATCTGAATTTGTTTATATATGAAAAATTTTTAATAAAAAGATTTTATATGAAAATTTTTCTTTAGAGAAATTTTATATGAAAAATTTTCTATAGAAAAATTATTTTTATGAGAAAATTTTTCCATATAAAAATTGTATATCAAAACTTTTATTCGAAAATTTTTCCATAGAAAAATTTTAGATGAAAAATTTTCTCTAGAAAAATTTTATATTAAAAAGTTTCTAAAGAAAAATTTTATATTAAAAATTTTCTAAAGAAACATTTTAATGAAAAATTGAATATGAAAAATTTTCCAAATAAAAATTACATATAAAAAATTTTCTATAGAAAAATTTTTAAGAGAAAAGTTTTACATGAAAAATTTTCTACAGAAAAATTTTTTAAAAAAAAATTTTCTATAGAAATATTTTATATGAAAATTATTTTTATATGAAAAATTTCCATAGGAAGATTTTATATAAAAAATTTTCAATAGAAAGAATGAAATCTTTCTATTGAAAAATTTTCAATAGAAAAATTTTATGTGAAAAATTTTCTTTAGAGAAATTTTATATGAAAAATTTTCCATAGAAAAATTTTATATGAAAAAATTTTTATAGAATAATTTTAAAAGGAAAATTTGAATACGAAAAATTGCCTATAAAAAAATTGTATACGAAAAATATTCCAAAAAAATTTATATGAAAAATTTTGTAAAGAAAAAATTTATATAAAAAAATTTGTAAAGAGGAAATTTATGTAAAAAATTTTCTGTAGAAAAATTTTATATGAAAAATTTTTTGTAGAAAAATGTTTTGTACAAAAATTTTTTCTAAACAAAAATTCTATAGAAAAATTTTATATGATAAATTTTATATGAAAAATTTTCTATAAAAAATTAATATAAAAAATTTTCTATAGAAAAATTTTTTATGAAGAATTTTCTATAGAAAAATTTTATGAGAAAATTTTTCCATATATCAAAAATTATATCAAAAATTTTATTCGAAAATTTTTCCATAGAAAAATTTTATATGAAAAATTTTCAGTCGAAAAATTTTATATAAAACATTTTGTATCAAAATTTAAAAAAAAAAAACAATTAAAAAATTTCATATGAAAAATTTTCTATGAAAAATTTTTTGTATGAACAATTTTCTATAGAAAAATTTTATATGAAAAATTTTCTAACGAAAAATTTAATATCAAAAATTTTCTAAGGAAAAATTTTATATCAAAAATTTTTTACAAAAAAATTTTACTTAAAAAATTTAATGAAAAATTCTACATGAATACTTTTGTATAGCTAAATTTTACATACAAATTTTCAAAAAAATAAATTGAATATACAAAATTTTCTATAGAAAATTTTATATAAATTTTCTAAAGAAAAGTTTTATATGAAAAATATTCTATGAAAAATTGTTTATAGAAAAATTTTTTAATGAAAAATTTTATACGAAAAATTTTACATAAAAATTTCCTTAAGAAAAATTTTCTATAGAAAAAGTTGATATGAAAAATTTAAAAAAAAAACTATATAAAAATGTTCTTAAGAAAACTTTTATATGAAAAATTTTCTATAAAAAAATTTATATGAAAAATTTTCTATAAAAAAATTTATATGAAAAATTTTCAATAGAAAATATATGAAAAATTTTCGATAAACAATTTAGTCTATATCTTAATCTAAGTGTTTGTATTTGTGTGTCTTAGTCTATGTCTTAGTCAATGTCTTAGTCTATGTCTTAGTCTATGTCTTAGTCAATGTCTTAGTCTATGTCTTAGTCTATGTCTTAGTCTATGTCTTAGTCTATGTCTTAGTCTATGTCTTAGTCTATGTCTTAGTCTATGTCTTAGTCTATGTCTTAGTCTATGTCTTAGTCTATGTCTTAGTCTATGTCTTAGTCTATGTCTTCGTCTATGTCTTAGTCTATGTCTTAGTCTATGTCTTAGTCTATGTCTTAGTCAATGTCTTAGTCTATGTCTTAGTCTATGTCTTAGTCTATGTCTTAGTCTATGTCTTAGTCTATGTCTTAGTCTATGTCTTAGTCTATGTCTTAGTCTATGTCTTAGTCTATGTCTTAGTCTATGTCTTAGTCTATGTCTTAGTCTATGTCTTAGTCTATGTCTTAGTCTATGTCTTAGTCTATGTCTTAGTCTATGTCTTAGTCTATGTCTTAGTCTATGTCTTAGTCTATGTCTTAGTCTATGTCTTAGTCTATGTCTTAGTCTATGTCTTAGTCTATGTCTTAGTCTATGTCTTAGTCTATGTCTTAGTCTATGTCTTAGTCTATGTCTTAGTCTATGTCTTAGTCTATGTCTTAGTCTATGTCTTAGTCTATGTCTTAGTCTATGTCTTAGTCTATGTCTTAGTCTATGTCTTAGTCTATGTCTTAGTCTATGTCTTAGTCTATGTCTTAGTCTATGTCTTAGTCTATGTCTTAGTCTATGTCTTAGTCTATGTCTTAGTCTATGTCTTAGTCTATGTCTTAGTCTATGTCTTAGTCTATGTCTTATTCTATGTCTTAGTCTATGTCTTAGTCTATGTCTTAGTCTATGTCTTAGTCTATGTCTTAGTCTATGTCTTAGTCTATGTCTTAGTCTATGTCTTAGTCTATGTCTTAGTCTATGTCTTAGTCTATGTCTTAGTCTATGTCTTAGTCAATGTCTTAGTCTATGTCTTAGTCTATGTCTTAGTCTATGTCTTAGTCTATGTCTTAGTCTATGTCTTAGTCTATGTCTTAGTCTATGTCTTAGTCTATGTCTTAGTCTATGTCTTAGTCTATGTCTTAGTCTATGTCTTAGTCTATGTCTTAGTCTATGTCTTAGTCTATGTCTTCGTCTATGTCTTAGTCTATGTCTTAGTCTATGTCTTAGTCTATGTCTTAGTCAATGTCTTAGTCTATGTCTTAGTCTATGTCTTAGTCTATGTCTTAGTCTATGTCTTAGTCTATGTCTTAGTCTATGTCTTAGTCTATGTCTTAGTCTATGTCTTAGTCTATGTCTTAGTCTATGTCTTAGTCTATGTCTTAGTCTATGTCTTAGTCTATGTCTTAGTCTATGTCTTAGTCTATGTCTTAGTCTATGTCTTAGTATATGTCTTAGTCTATGTCTTAGTCTATGTTTTAGTCTATGTCTTAATCTATGTCTTAGTATATGTCTTAGTCTATGTCTTAGTCTATGTTTTAGTCTATGTCTTAATCTATGTCTTAGTATATGTCTTAGTCTATGTCTTAGTCTATGTCTTATTCTATGTCACAAAATATTATAAATCCAAGCGACTTACTTTAGCTACTATTTCAAGTTCGGCGCTAAAACAAACACTCACTGCAAAGAAACAAAAGAAAAAGATTGAAAGGGGAGTTAATTTAAAATAATTGACAAATTATTTAAATAATATGCATTAAATTGAATAAAAATAGAAAGATAATGTCTCATTTTTACAATATAAAAATAATGAATTTAACACTTGGAAGTGACAACAAGAAAACAAGTTTCTTATATTTTGTACTATAATATTTTTTTCATTATTTCAATTACAAAAGCTACTAATTGATAAAAAAAAAATGTTTTATTTATTTATGCAGAAACTCAAACGAGCCAGACTTTGGGTTTCAGCTCAGACAAACTAAATTTTCCTCCATCCATGCATCGATCCGTCCGTCTATACCACCCTGTTTTGTTAACTTTTCTAACATTTTAAATTAGTGTCGTTTGAAATTTTCAACTTGTTCCTTTGGTCGTTTCTTCATTTGTCTGGCATTCAGTCAGTCATTCACTTTTTCACACACATTCTCCAGTCTCAGATGGACTGTTTATTTTATAAACTTAAAGTGAAACAATCAACTAAATCAAGGCTCTTTAGAGTTCTTTTCTATGGTCTCAGAAACGAAAGGAAAAATCATCGAGAACAGATTTAAAGCATCCAATAAATAGCCAACAAACCAGACGTTGGAAATATATGTGTTCCAAGTCTTTTATCGTGTCCAGCTCATTTAATATGCAAATTATTAAAAACGAACTTTGCAAAATCAAGAAATTTCGAGACAAGCAACAAAAAAATGTCTTGATGTATTTTTTTCCAGATTTCAGAGACAGAATATTTTGTCTGTTCGGAGGTTGTTGGTTGCTGGTGATGATGTTGATTATTGCGACACCTGTTCCAAATGAGCTGCAATAAAACTAATTTTTATTTAAAATTTTAAATTGCACTCAATCAACTGGATGTTGCAGCAATTAGCTACTGGAATTTATTGAAACTAAATCAAATTAAAGAGATGTAGAAAAAAATGGCAAGTGGTCAAAGGGGCCCTAAGTTGATTAAAGAAAAATTAAACAGTGGTAATACATATGTAAAAAGAAAAAATGTTCGAAAAGAAAAAATTTTCTATAGCCAAAAATTTGTAACAAAAAATTTTCTATAGAAAAAATTTTATAGAAAAAAATTTGGTTAAGAAAATTTTTTTATAGAAATAAATTTTGTTAGCAAACATTTTTCTATACAAAAAATGTTAATAACGAAAATTTTTTAATAATGAAATTTTTTCTATACCAAAAATTTTGATAACGAAAATTTTTCTAAACAAGAAATTTTAATAACCAAAATTTTTTCATACAAACAATTTTTAGAACCAAAATTTTTCTATTCATAACCAATAGTTTGCTAAACAAAATATTTTGATAACACCATTTTTCTTTATAAAAAATTTTTGTAACAAAAATTGTTCTATACAAACAAATTGTAAACCGAAAGTTTTTCTTTATAAAAAATTTGTATAACGAAAATTTTTATGTACAAAATTTTTATAACAAAAATTTTTCTATGTAAAAAATTTTGATAACGATCTTTTTTCTATACAAAAAATTTTGGTAGCGAAAATTTTTCTGTACCATAAATTTTAACAACGAAAGCTTTTCTATGCAAGAAATTTTGACAACGGAAATTTTTCAAAATAAGAAATTTTGACAACGATCATTTTTCTATACAAAAAAAAAAATGATAACGAAAGTTTCTTAATACAAGAAATTTTGATGAGAAAAATGTTTCTATACAAAAAATTTGGATAACGAAAGTTTTTCTATACGAAAAATTTTGATACCGATAATTTTGACATAACGAATTTTAACAACGACAATTATTCTATGCTTCAAGTTTTGATAACGAAAATTTTTTATACAAAAAATTTTGACAACGGAAATTTTTCTATTCAATAAATTTTGATATAGATAATTTTTCCATAAGAAAAACTTTGATAAAGGAAATGTTTCTATAAAAAAAGATAAACATAGACTAAGACATAGACTAAGACATAGACTAAGACATAGACTAAGACATAGACTAAGACATAGACTAAGACATAGACTAAGACATAGACTAAGACATAGACTAAGACATAGACTAAGACATAGACTAAGACATAGACTAAGACATAGACTAAGACATAGACTAAGACATAGACTAAGACATAGACTAAGACATAGACTAAGACATAGACTAAGACATAGACTAAGACATAGACTAAGACATAGACTAAGACATAGACTAAGACATAGACTAAGACATAGACTAAGACATAGACTAAGACATAGGCTAAGACATAGACTAAGACATAGACTAAGACATAGACTAAGACATAGACTAAGACATAGACTAAGACATAGACTAAGACATAGACTAAGACATAGACTAAGACATAGACTAAGACATAGACTAAGACATAGACTAAGACATAGACTAAGACATAGACTAAGACATAGACTAAGACATAGACTAAGACATAGACTAAGACATAGACTAAGACATAGACTAAGACATAGACTAAGACATAGACTAAGACATAGACTAAGACATAGACTAAGACATAGACTAAGACATAGACTAAGACATAGACTAAGACATAGACTAAGACATAGACTAAGACATAGACTAAGACATAGACTAAGACATAGACTAAGACATAGACTAAGACATAGACTAAGACATAGACTAAGACATAGACTAAGACATAGACTAAGACATAGACTAAGACATAGACTAAGACATAGACTAAGACATAGACTAAGACATAGACTAAGACATAGACTAAGACATAGACTAAGACATAGACTAAGACATAGACATAGACTAAGACATAGATCAAAACAAGGACTAAAACATAAAAAAATATAAAAAATTTTTCTATAGAAAAAGTTGTATATAAATTAATTTTCTATAGAAATATTTTATCAATCATTTTTTTATAGAAAAATTTTTATAAAAAATTTCTCTATGGAAAATTTATATTGAAACTTTTGGATAAAAAAACTTAAAAATTTTTCGGTAGAAAAAGTAAATTTAATATCTAAAATTTTTCTATAAAAAAATAATATCGAAAATGTTTTTTCTATTCAAATTCAAATCGAAAATTTTTCTATAATATCAGAGTGTTTTCAGAAAAAATGTAATAGAATTTTTGTATAGAAAAATTATATATACAATTTTTTTAGAGAAAAAATCAAAAATTTTTTTATAGAAAAAATCAAAAATTTTTCTATAAAAAATTAATATCGAAAACTTTTCAATTCAAGAAGAAATTTCGAAAATTTTTGTATAAAAAAATTAAGATCGAAATGTTCTTTCATATAAAAAACAAATAGAGCTTTTCAGTAGAAAAAGTAAAAAATTTATATCTAAAATGTTTTTATAGAAAAATTTTTATTAAAAAAGTTTGTATAGAAAATTTTTTTAAATTTTTCTAGAGAAAAATGCAAAAATTTTTGTATAGAAAAATATGTATGAAAAACTTCTCTACAGAAAAATTTAGCTCGAAAAATTTTTTATCGAAAAATGTTCTATAAGAAAAATTATATCGAATATTTTTCTATAGAAAAAACTTACATATATATAAAATATTTTCTTAAAAAAATAATATAAAACATTTTCCTAGTTTTTCAAAAATTATGTTGAAACATTTTCTTTAGAAAAATTGTTATTGAAATTTTTTTTATTAAAAAATGTATAACAAAAATATTTATACAGAACAAATTACATCGAAAAACTGTTTTTTCCATATGTTTGTGACGAAAATTAATTACATATTTCTCTTTTCAATTACACTAAATAGACTTCATTCATTTGCCTGAATAGTTTTAGTATGAATCAAGCAATGTCTCCAATTTTCCTGTACTTTATCAATGACTAAGAATTTTGATTTATTACTTCTTGCCACAAACCAATTGGGAATTATATCTTACACATCCATCAATATTCAATCACAACTACAATCAGATACCACACCTCACCACACCACAATATCTACATACGAATTTCCTCAAAGAGATTTTAGAATTCTAGTCAGGGTTTTAGTAGTTTAGGATGACATGGTGTAAGATATAATGTATTAGTGTCTAGATTTCCAGGAAATACAAAATTTAATGTGTTTTCAACAGAAACCAATTTACAATCGAAATTTATTTTACAGTTTAATTGTTTTTTTCTGCTTAATGCACTTTATTACATTTGGAGCGTAGTATGTATGTCTTGGGTAGAAATTTACAAACAAAAAAAAAAAAAAAAATTTAAGTGTGGGTTCACTTGTCACATAAATGTCAACGCGTATGATTTTGAATAGTGACAATGACAACAACGACAACACTTATCGATCAATGTATAATTAATTGTTTTGTTTTTGATTGTATTGTGTGCACACTTACTTATACACACACAATTTACACTCAGACTTATGTAGATGTGTGTAGTTGAGATTGTGTGTAGTTTTACACAAGTGTATAATTGAAATCAGATTGATTAATTTCCTCTTCAGATGTTTATACTGATACTCTTATGTGTAAAAATATTAGGGTGTGTTGATTTTGACAATGACTATTTATATGACTTCTTTTCTATCTACTAGGAAGAAACCCCTTTGGGTTCCGACTGCTTCAGTGTGGAGTACTGGAACATTTATGCTCGTACACTCAGGAAATTATTACAGTAACTGATTGTATTTTGTTTAGGAAGTTTTCGTTTATATTGTTTTCAAATGAATATTCGTTTAAATTTACATGAAAATTGATTTATAACATATTTACACATTTCTTTAAAAAACAAACTACAAAAAAAACAAGTAGGAAAAGCTTCACTACTAAGGTCAAATATGGACCAACAATTAAACAAGTTTTCTTTAAGTCTTAGAGACATACATACATACATACATACATACATACATACATACATACATACATACATACATACATACATACATACATACATACATACATACATACATACATACATACATACATACATACATACATACATACATACATACATACATACATACATACATACATATACTATGTGCTATTTTTCCAAAATTTCGAGATTTATATCATTTCCGGCTAAGGACCTGATATGGGAGCTAGGGTCAATTGTGGACCGATTGTTACCAAATTTTGATTATTGGTTTATATTTACAAAATATCTGTGCAAAGTTTAAGTAATCAAATGCATTTATCTTAAGAGTTATTAACGTTTTTGTGGTTTTATGTGTATATAAACGTCTTTTGAGAATGTGACTTGTATGGGAGGTATGGTCAAATATGGGCCGATTTCTACAAAATTAGGAACACTGATTAAATTTATGATAAGCAATATTTGAGCAGAATATTATTAAAATACAACTAAATTTGTGGCTGTAAAGGACCAAAAACTCTATTCCGGGAAGGCATCCCTATGGGAGGTGCCCGAAATAGTAATCCGATTGTACCCAAAAAGTATAGAGATCGTCCCTGGGATCGTCCCAAAATATGAACCTGTGCCAAATTTCATCAAATTGTCTTTAAAGTTACGACCTGTAGAGTGATAACAAGCTTACATGGATAACCGGCCAACCAGCCAGCCAGCCGGACGAACATCGTTAAAACAACTCAGGAAGTGATTCTAAGTCGATTGGTATACTAAAAGGTAGGTCCCAGACCAATATTTCTATGCGTTACAAACATCAGCACAAACCCAATATACCCTTTCCACCTATGGTGGTGAAATTATCAATTCTTTAGTTTTAATATATTTTTTCTATTATTGTATCATATATAATTCGTATTTGTTAAATTCTTGGTTTTCCTTAAGTATCGTAGGTTTGCTTACAGAAGAAGCTTTTTATAATGCTGGCCGCCTATCACCGGGTATGGCCTAAGCAAACAGAAAACTTTGTTTTGTCTGTTTGGTTTTTGATGCCTAAAAGGTTATAACATTTATATGGTTTCGTCTTTTTGTTACGTTAATTACAAAAACAAATGAAAATTGTCCGTTTTACGGAAATTTTACGTAGTTTTTTACCATTCAATTTTTGTACCCACCATCAAAAAGAATGGGGGTATATTGAGATTGACATTCCGTTTGTAATTTCCTTAATATTGGCTCAAAAATCAAAAACGATATATATTCTGAATCCTTATGAAATTCTAAGACGATTAAGCGATGTCCGTCTGTCTGTCTGTCTGTCTGTCTGTCTGTCTGTCTGTCTGTCTGTCTGTCTGTCTGTCTATATATCTGTCTGTCTGTCTGTCTGTCTGTTTGTTTGTTTGTTTGTCTGTCTGTCTGTCTGTCTGTCTGTCTGTCTGTCTGTCTGTCTGTCTGTCTGTCTGTCTGTCTGTCTGTCTGTCTGTCTATCTGTCTGTCTGTCTGTCTGTCTGTCTGTCCGTCTGTCTGTCCGTTTGTCTGTCTGTTGAAATCACGATAACGCCTAAACGAAAGGAGCTAGCTCACTGAAACTTAGTAAAAACATTTTTCACATCTGAGAAAATTTTAGTATTGAAATTGGCAAAATCGGTTAACATTTGACCATAGCTCCCTCGTCTCCCCCTGGTATAACTTCGCCTACGCTAATCGCTTATTTGCTAATAAATAACAAACTATAATAGCTATGATCATAAAATTTGGTATATGGAAGTTCTGCATAAGCCCTAGGTAACATTTACTAAAATTTCATCAAAATCGGTTCACATGTAGTCATAGCTCCCATACAAAAAACTTACGGAAACAGCCAAAATTTCACCTGAAATGCACTTAAATGCCAATAAATCTAGAACTATAACAAATATAATGACTAAATTTCGCACGATTAGGTCTTATGTCAATGCCAACCAGTGTGCAAAATTTTGTCATAATCGGTGACCATTTGACCATAGCTCCCATATAAAAAACTTACGGAAACACCAAAATACAAAAAGAATGTCCGTCTGTCCGTAAGATAAAAGCTCGATAGCGCCTTAACGAAAAGGTCTATAGCATCAAAATTTTACAAAAGGAAGTTCTATGTGAATGCCAGCCAGTGTGCGAAATTTTGTTACAATCGGTTACTATTTGATCATAGCTCCCATATAAAAAACTTACGGAAACACAAAACTACAAAAAGAAAATACGGTTTATGTCCGTCTTTCCGTCAAAGAAAAGTGCGATAGTTCCTTAACTACAACAGCTAGAGAGACAAAATTAAGCAAAAGTATGCTGAAAACGGGTAAAATCGGTTCACATTTAGTTAATGCTCCCATATAACCCTGCCCCGGGAATCACATTTGTGCTGATAAATTGAATAAAATTTTAAAATCTATGACTACTAAATTTAGAACAGAGAAGTTTTATGCAACTTTCAGTCAGTATGTAAACTTTCAGTATGTATGTAAGTATAGGAATCGGTCCATTTTTGACCATAGCTTTCATATAAAAACCGCTCCCGGTAACCACTAAAATGCCACAAACGCCAGTTAAAAGCTATTAAATTATAAACTTTATATTAATACCAGCCGATATATTAAATTTTGTAACAATCGGTCAACATTTGGCTATATTTCTTATATATATAACTAATAATAATCTAGAGATAGATTTTTATTTTTGCTCATACTTACAAATCGACCCACCCTAATAAATACTTATAGGCGGGATTAATTTGTATGTAAAGTTGTGTTTACAAATTTAATTGTTTATTTTGAAATGATACGAGCGAGAAGTATCATTAAAATTTTTTATATAAATTTATTAATAATTTATAATTATTTATTGAGTATTTTTGGAAGGTTTTAAACAAAACCACTTAATGTTAAGCTACTACACGGTGGCCGTTAATGGTTAAGCAACATTTTTAATAAAATTGCATTTTTAGCATAAAATAAATTAAAAAACTGCGGTATTTAATTTTTTTTTTGTGACTTTTGTAACATATTGAAATAATGGCAATTTAAAGATAACTACTATTTGTAGATCGGAGTTTGCAGTGGTAATTCATTGAACAGAGACTAGTTTACGAACTATCGACAATTTGCTACATTAACCCTGATACTACGTTAGGGGTCTCTCGATGACCCAATGTGTATTTATTGAGTGCATAATTTGTAAAAAACCTGTTTGTCCTTCACACCAACATATAATGACTCTAACGACGGCATATTGCATTGATCGCAATCCTTAACAACATTTTTGAAGTGAACAAATTTTAATTTTTTTAAATAGAAAAAAAATTGGGTTCAAACATGGGTTCGAACAAAATTGTAGGGTTAAGGGAAAGAAAGTTTAGGATGGTGACGTTAATTGCTCCTATTACAAAATTTTAACCGAATGGAATCTTATTCCAACGCCAGATTTAGATTGGGGTTTTCTTTCCCAACCATATATGTCATTTTTCGTAATGTCTGTAAAAGGCTCCTCCTTTTTTCGCGCTAGCAAATTTTTTTTATTGATGAGCCATCTTTTGGGCTTGGAAGTAAATAATACTCGGAGGGAGCCAAGTCGGGCGAAAACGGTGGATGTGACTGCTATTGTGGGGTCAACTGACACTTGCTGTTGACGGTTTTTCCTTTTTAAAGGTAGTCCACGAAAAGAGTATGCCATGATAATTCCAGAAAAACAAGTAAGAGTGTTATATTCGGCTGTGCCGAATCTTATGTAGCTACCATCAAATTGTGTTAAATTTAGAACATATCTCATATATCTACGAGGGTGCAGCAAATTCAAAACGTGGACCAAATTGGAAAAAAGTTGTTACTTCGGTTGCAGTAGCATTATAGTTCAACATTCAAAAGTGGTTAGTGGTTTCCCTAGTATCTATTTACGGTTACCCGGTTACGTTATCGTAACGCTGGCTGCTATTCACATAAGATTTCTTTGTGCTAAATTTAGTGGCCAAAGCTATTACAGTTTATCATTTATTGGCATTTAAGTGAATTTCAGGTGGAATTTAGGCTGTTTCCGCACTTTTTTATGGGACTTTTCAAAACGACCATACGGCAAATCAAGGTATGGAAATGCAACATCTTTACAGAGTATTTGCTAGAACGGTTAGAAACTTCAAACCATTCAAAAGTATTAAAATGTTTTTACTAATGGCCACTCTTTAGAGACAAATAAAAAGGGTAAATATTATAATTATTTTCGAGTTTTTTATATCAAGATGCAGCCTTAAAACCTTGCAACTGACCTTTTTCTAGTAGTCTGGAACAAATTAGGTAGGACTCCATTCAAATACCACAGCGGTTCAAAGTAATTTAAGAAAATATGAAAACGACATATTTTCTACATACCAGTCTAAGACAAATTTTCATTCTAAAAAATTTTCCGCATAAAATTTTTTCAATATAAAATTTTTGCGTTAGAAAAATTTTTTTTATAAAAAAATTTTCAATATTAAATTTTATATTGAAATTTTTATGTCGACAAAATTTTTGTTAAATTTTTTGTATAAGAACTTTCATCTCGAAATTTTTCTATAGAAAAACTTTCATATCAAAATTTTTCTACAGAAAAACTTTCACATCGATATTTTTCTATAGATAAAATTTTTATATTGAAAATTTTTCTACACAAAAAATTTTATATTGAAAAATTTTTTTATATACATATTTATAACTTTTATATACTGAAAATTTTTCTATAGAAAAATTTTTATATTGAAAATTTTTCTGTAGAAAAAATTTTATATTGAACATTTTTCTATAGAAAAAATTTTATATTGAAAATTTTTCTATATAAATTTTGAAAAAAAAATTTTAAATTCTTCTATAGAAAAAATTTTAAATTGAAAATTTTTCTGTAGAAAAAATTTTATATTAAGAATTTTTCTATGGAAAGAACTTTATATAGAAATTTTTTCCATAGAAAAAATTTTATATTGAAATTTTTTGTATCGAAAAAATTTTGTATTGAAAATTTTTCTACAGAAATTTTTTCTATAGAAAAAGTTTTTATTGAGATTTTTTTCTATAGCAAAAGTATTTATTGAGATTTTTTTATAGAAAAAATTTTATATTGAAAATGTTTCTATATAAATTTTGAAAAAAAAATTTTAAATTCTTCTATAGAAAAAATTTTAAATTGAAAATTTTTCTGTAGAAAAAATTTTATATTAAGAATTTTTCTATGGAAAGAACTTTATATAGAAATTTTTTCCATAGAAAAAATTTTATATTGAAATTTTTTCTATCGAAAAAATTTTGTATTGAAAATTTTTCTACAGAAATTTTTTCTATAGAAAAAGTTTTTATTGAGATTTTTTTCTATAGCAAAAGTATTTATTGAGATTTTTTTATAGAAAAAATTTTATATTGAAAATGTTTCTATATAAATTTTGAAAAAAAAATTTTAAATTCTCCTATAGAAAAAATTTTAAATTGAAAATTTTTCTGTAGAAAAAATTTTATATTAAGAATTTTTCTATGGAAAGAACTTTATATAGAAATTTTTTCCATAGAAAAAATTTTATATTGAAATTTTTTCTATCGAAAAAATTTTGTATTGAAAATTTTTCTACAGAAAAAATTTTATATTGAAAATTTTTCTGTAGAACAAAATTTATTTTAATTTATTTAAATTTAACTTTCATATCGAAATTTTTCTATAGAAAAATTTTTATATTGAAAATTTTTCTACAAACAATTTTATATTGAAATTTTTTTTATATGGTCTTTTATATACTGAAAATTTTTCTATCGAAAAAATTTTATATTGAAATTTTTTTACAGAAAAAATTTCATATTGAAAATTTTTCTGTAGAAAAAATTTTATGTTGAAAATTTTTCTATAGAAAAAAATTTATATTGAAAATTTTTCTATTGAAATTTTGAAAAAAAAAATATTAAAAATTCTTCTATAGAAAAAATTTTAAATTGAAAATTTGTCTGTAGAAAAAATTTTGTATTAAGAATTTTTCTATGGAAAAAATTTTATATTGAAATTTTTTCTATAGAAAAAATTTTATATTGAAATTTTTTCTATAGAAAAAAATTTATATTGAAATTTTTTCTATAGCAAAAATTTTATATTGAAATTTTTTCTATAGCAAAAATTTTATATTGAAATTTTTTCTATAGCAAAAATTTTATATTGAAATTTTTTCTATAGAAAAAATTTTATATTGAAATTTTTTCTATAGAAAAAATTTTATATTGAAATTTTTTCTGTAAAAATTTTATATTGAAATTTTTTCTATAGAAAAAAATTTATATTGAATTTTTTTCTATAGAAAAAATTCTATATTGAAATTTTTTCTATAGAAAAAGTTTTTATTGAGATTTTTTTTCTATAGAAAAAGTATTTATTGAGATTTTTTTTATAGAAAAAATTTTATATTGAAATTTTATCTATAGAAAAAATTTTATATTGAAAATTTTTCTATAATTTATAGTATCAGAATATAACCAGCATATTTTTATAGCTTAATTTTGAGTGGATTCTAAAGAGTACAATAGTTTTTAAATTTAATTAAATTTCAAAACATAAAATCACTTGCTATTCTATCTCAAACTCATAAATACAAGACAAACCTTTAAAAAAAATCATGACGGTAATTTCAACACCCTAAAAACTGAAATGTTTTGACAAGATCTTCAAGACCAGATTAGAAATAAACAAATTTATATATGTACAATGTGGACTTTATAATGCATTAACGGAATTTTAGTGTGATTTATGGGACTCAATATATCTGTCGGTCAGAGGTTTTTTGATCAAACAACAAATTAATCTTGTCGATAAATCTCTAGTAAATTTTATTTAACAACAAAAAGAATATATTGGTTGATTAAAATGAAAATGTTTAAGACTAACGAGTCGAGAATGGGAAAAAATCACACACTAGTCATATAAAATAGGAATATATATGTAAAATATTTCAGATATATTTACTCGTATGGTATAAAAAAGGGGTGTGTATAAAACTTTAAATGCATCTATTTATTTAATCATAAAAAACAAAGAAAATACAATTTAATTTTCATTATGAGTTAAAATCTGTTTTTAAATTTGGTGAGAAATTTTTTGAGACTAATTAAAATATTTTTAATGGCTTAATAAATCTTTAAATAAAACAAATGAAAATCTTTCTTAGATCATTAAGCGCCATATGTTAGGAAAACGAAGTCAAAGACTTAAGAAATGTTCAAGCAATAAAACAAGAAAACTAGACTGAAAGAATCTTTTATTTTCGATCCATTCGATAATTGTGATGAGCATTAGATTGCACTCCCAAGTGACATGTTTTGATAATGCATTCAATTCTTTCTTTCCTTTATTCTTTCAATGAATGATGATGATGACAATCATGATTAGTCTGACTTTTGTTATTGTTATTCTTGGTTTTGTAGATGTTACGGAACTCTAGAGAGTTGTCAAATGATGTTGTAGTAGGTCCATGCTGTTACTCATATTGTTTTTCATCATCTTTCCTATTCGTATGTGGCGGCCATGGTAATGTTTGTTCTAATGTTTTCAGTTTCAGGAACACAAAGGAACACCCAAACATACATACCATGATATATCATGCACCTTTCCGAGTTCCTATAGTCTGTGTCTGCATAGAGATGTTGCAACTACAGGTACAGTTAGATTCAATTGAAAATGATTGAAATCAAATAACGCCAACCCGGCAACCAAAGGCAGAGCATAAAACAACAGTAGGCGACAAATTTAATTGCTTTTTTTCGTTAAAAAAAAAACTGTATAACAAAATTTTCCATAGAAAATTTTTTCTATATATTATATAATTTTTTGTTATCAAAAATGTTTTTTTTAGAAAATCTTTTGTCAAAAAGGTTTTTCTATAGAAAATTTATCAATAAAAAAATGTTTCCATAGAAAATTTTTCATTACAAAAATTTAATTTAAAAATTGTATATAGAAAATTTTTTTAAAAAAAAATTTTTCTAAAGAAAATTTTTCATTAAAAAAAAAGAAAAAAGATTTTTTGAAAGAAAAATTCTCGTTAAGTTAACAATTTTTCTATGGAAAATTTTTGTATAAGTAAAAAATTTTTTATAGAAAATTTTTCGTTAAATAAAAAAATTTATATAGATAATGTTTCGTTAAATTAAACATTTTTTATAGAAAATTTTTCGTTAATTTAAAAATTTTCTATAGAAATTTTTTTGCTAAATTAAAAATTTTCTATAGAAAATTTTTTGTTTATTTAAAAATTTTCTATAGAAATTTTTTTGCTAAATTAAAAATTTTCTACAGAAAATTTTTAGTTAAAAAAAATTTTCTATAGAAAATTTTTCCTTAAAAAAAATTTTCTATAGAAAATTTTTCGTTAAAAATAATTTTCTATAGAAAATTTTTCGTTAAAAAAAATTTTCTATAGAAAATTTTTCGGTAAAAAAAATTCTCTATAGAAAATTTTTCGTTAAAAAAAATTTTCTATAGAAAATTTTTCGTTAAAAAAAATTTCGTTAAAAAAAATTTTCTATAGAAAATTTTTCGTTAAAAAAATTTTCTATAGAAAATTTTTCGTTAAAAAAAATTTTCTATAGAAAATTTTTCGTTAAAAAAAATTTTCTATAGAAAATTTTTCGTTAAAAAAAATTTTCTATAGAAAATTTTTCGTTAAAAAAAATTTTCTATAGAAAATTTTTCGTTAAAAAAAATTTTCTATAGAAAATTTTTCGTTAAAAAAAATTTTCTATAGAAAATTTTTCGTTAAAAAAAATTTTCTATAGAAAATTTTTCGTTAAAAAAAATTTTCTATAGAAAATTTTTCGTTAAAAAAAATTTTCTATAGAAAATTTTTCGTTAAAAAAAAATTTCTATAGAAAATTTTTCGTTAAAAAAAATTTTTCGTTAAAAAAAATTTTCTATAAAAAATTTTTCGTAAAAAAAATTTTTCTATAGAAAACTTTTCGTTAAATTAAAAATTTTCTATAGAAAATTTTTCGTTAAATTAAAAATTTTCTATAGAAAATTTTTCGTTAAATTAAAAATTTTCTATAGAAAATTTTTCGTTAAATTAAAAATTTTCTATAGAAAATTTTTCGTTAAATTAGAAATTTTCTATAGAAAATTTTTCGTTAAATTAAAAATTTTCTATAGAAAATTTTTCGTTAAATTAAAAATTTTCTATAGAAAATTTTTCGTTAAATTAAAAATTTTCTATAGAAAATTTTTCGTTAAATTAAAAATTTTCTATGGAAAATTTTTCGTTAAATTAAAAATTTTCTATATAAAATTTTTCGTTAAATTAAAAATTTTCTATAGAAAATTTTTCGTTAAATTAAAAATTTTCTATAGAAAATTTTTCGTTAAATTAAAAATTTTCTATAGAAAATTTTTCGTTAAATTAAAAATTTTCTATAGAAAATTTTTCGTTAAATTAAAAATTTTCTATAGAAAATTTTTAATTTAATTTTTCGTTAAAAAAAAATTTCTATACAAAATTTTTCGTTAAAAAAATTTTTCTATACAAAATTTTTCGTTAAAAAAATTTTTCTATACAAAATTTTTCGTTAAAAAAATTTTTCTACACAAAATTTTTCGTTAAAAAAAGTTTCTATACAAAATTTTTCGTTCAAAAAATTTTTCGTTAAAAAAATTTTTTTATAAAAAATTTTTCGTTAAGTAAATTTTTTTATAGAAAATTTTTCGTTAAAAAAATTTTTCTATAGAAAAATTTTTGTTAAAAAAATTTTTCTATAGAAAACTTTTCGTTAAAAAAAATTTTTCTATAGAAAACTTTTCTTTAAAAAAAATTTTTTTATAGAAAACTTTTCGTTAAAAAAATTTTTCTATAGAAAATTTTTAGTAAAAAAAAATTTTCTGTAGAAAATTTTTCGTTAAATTTTGCTTCGTACTGTATTTTTAAATGAAAATCTTTTACTTCACAGTTTGTCTGTGTAGTTACAGTTTCGGGTACGAATCTATCTGTTTGTCTGTTTTTTTCTTTCTATTAAAGTGTGAGTGTGTTCCTTTTTTGTGGACTTATGTCATGGCTAGAAACTTTCATGAAACCAAGTGATTATTCATTACAATTGCCTTAGAATTTCTTTCCTTTTCTTTTTCTATTCCTTTTATTATTTTCTCTTTTTGTTGTTGCAGCTAAAGCTCCTTTTTGTAGCAACAACATTTGCATAAAAGCATCTGGGAGTACAATTGTTGCAACAACATCAAACAATTATACAAAACATGCTACAATAGCAACAAACAAACAACAATGAACCAGCAACAACAGCATTATCGTTAGCAGCACTAGCAACAAAACTTACAAAAGACTTTTTTTCTTTTAGCCAAAATAAGAATGAAAATCTCAAAAGAACAAAAAAAATTGTCAATTGTTAATATGTGGGGACAAAACATGGTCAAGTTTTGTTTAATGTTAGAAAACCAAAAAAAAAAAATCAGCAAAAAGAAAACAGCAGCTTTGAAAGAATTAGAAAAAAAAGCAAAAATCTTCCAAAAACATGACCAAAAGAAAAGTTTTCACTGTTTCTTTTTTCTGTGTATATTTTTTTTTTGTTCTCGCTTGTTTTCCATTTTCTGGCAACAGGTTACATGTGATATTTCTTATGTCTTTCCCTCTTAGTCCATCCAGGATTTTTTTTCTAATATTGGACTTTCTTCTTGACTTTTGTTATTAAATTTTGGTGTCTTGTCTTGTTTTTGGGTTTTTTTTTTTTTTTTTTGGTCCATGAGGTTTTTGGCTGATTTTCTTTAGTTGATTATGGCAGGACTTAAGGAAAAAGTAGCTCTAACAGAATAAACCAATTCCCACTGACGAACAAGAAAATTTGTAACATTGCGAAAAACAACGACAACATCATCAGTTAGAGGCTGAAAAACAGAGAAAAATCTATGCGAAAGTAACTACATGACTCTTTTTATTCAATATGATTTAAAAGTAGGGAAGTATTCTAAGGAACATCATTATTCTGGCATCATATATAGCCTACCCAAATTTTTTTTTCTATTAGAAAAAAATTATATTTCTACAAACATTTTGTATTGAAATTTGCATTTCTTTCTAAAATATTTTAAACCTCCCTTTGATTATATCTCGCCTTCATCCCCTCGTTAACTTTAAACTTTGGCAAGTAGAACAAGTTGGAGTATTATATTCGGCTGTGCCGAATCTTATATACCCACCATCAAATTGTGTTGAATTTAGAAACATATCTCATATATCTACAAGGGTGCAGCTAATTCAAAATGTGGACCAAAAGTGAAAACATCGCTAAGCTAATTGGTATTATTGGTAAAATCTTTAGACTAAATTCGGTTGCAGTAGCTTTATAATTAATATCTATAATATCTTAGTGGTTTCCCCAGTATTTACTTTGATCAAAATTCGGTCCCATAACCGGGCATAGTTTTACATTAATAAGCTATTAAATACTTTTCGTTGAGCTTAATATTTAGCAGGGCTAAATACGTTAATAGTACTACGTCAAGTCCATAAATTTCGTTAGGAGTTCCTAATGCATCCATCGTATATAAAGTCTGGACTCAACATTGATTGATGCCTATCTAATTTCATAGGTGCAATCTTAATATAATGAATGTACCTCCAAATCTGTTTTCGATTGTAGATATAAAAATTGGATGTTATATATATAAGAATTAAAACCAAATGTTGACCGATTGTAGCAAAATTCTACACACTAGCTGGTATATATATAAAGCTTATTCTTGCAAAATTAAGTGGCCATAGCTTCTAATTTAATAGCTTTTAACTGGCCTTTACTACAATTTTTGGTTTCCGGGAGTGTTGTTTATATGAAAGCTATAGTCAAATATGGACTGATTCCTATAAAAATAGATAAACTGATCAAAAGTAGCATAAAACTTCCCTGCTTGAAATTTAGTCGTCATAGCTATTACAATTGTATTCAATTAATCAGGATTAATGTATTTCCAGAGGCGGGGTTATATGGGATCTCTAACCAAATATGAACCGATTTTGTCCATTTTCAATACACAAATTTTTCAAAATATCCAAAATACTTTTGTAGAATTTTGTCCCTTAAGCTCTTTTCGTTAAGGTGCTATCGCGCTTTTATCAAACGGACAGACGGACATAAACCCCCTTTTCTTTATGTATTTTTGTGTTTCCATAAGTTTTTATAAGGGAGCTATGGTGAAATGGTGACCGATTGTGATAAAATTTTGCATACTGGCTGGCATTGATATAAGACTTTCTTGTGCCAAATTTAGTAGTTATATCTCTTATAGTTTAATTGGCATTTAAGTGTCTTTAAGGTGAAATTTAGGCTGTTTTCATAAGTTTTTCGTATGGGAGCTATGGCTAAATGTGAACCGATTTTGATGAAATATATTCTGCCTAAGGCTTATTTGAAACTTCTTTATACCAAATTTTATCATTATAGCTGTTATAATTTGTCATTTATTAACAAATAAGCGATTAAACTAGACCAGGTTACGGGAGCTATGGTCAAATGTGAAGCGATTTTGGCCAGACAGACAGATATACAGACAGACAGATAGACAGACAGACAGACAGACAGACAGACAGACAGACAAACAGACAGACAGACAGACAGACAGACAGACAGACAGACAGACAGACAGACAGACAGACAGACAGACAGACAGACAGACAGACAGACAGACAGACAGACAGACAGACAGACATACAGACAGACAGACAGACAGACAGACAGACAGACAGACAGACAGACAGACAGACAGACAGACAGACAGACAAACAGACAGACAGACAGACAGACAGACAGACAGACAGACAGACAGACATACAGACAGACAGACAGACAGACAGACAGACAGATAGATAGATAGACAGACAGACAGACAGACAGACAGACAGACAGACAGACAGACAGACAGACAGACAGACAGACAGACAGACAGACAGATATATAGACAGACAGACAGACAGACAGACAGACAGACAGACAGACAGATAGACAGACAGACAGACAGACAGACAGACAGACAGACAGACAGACAGACAGACAGACAAACAGACAGACAGACAGACAGACAGACAGACAGACAGACAGACAGACAGACAGACATCGCTCAGTCGTCTTAGAATTTCATAAAGATTGAGAATATATATCGTTTTTGGTTGGTTGGTTGGTTGGCTCAAATATTACGAAAATTACAAACGGAATGACAATCTCAATATACCCCCCCATTCTTTTTGATGGTGGATATGAAAAGACAAAAAGTGTGTAGAAACTTGACATGGAAGAAGCGTGTTACATTTGATATTATTTCGCAGAGGCCGATTTTTTTATTTTTAACTTAAACCTTAGCAAAACTTATTGTTAAAATAAAATTCTAAAAGAAAAACTATTCACTTAAAAAATCTGAAAAAAGATAATAAAATAAAACAAACAACAAGTGATGCTAGCATTTCAACTGATGATGATGACGAGGAGCCTAAGAATGAAAATGATGATGGTAGTGGTTGTTGGTGGTGGTGGTACTTTATTTTCAGTGATCAATTGATATGGGCAAAAGACTGATGATGACCATCAAGAATGATGTATTTGTACACCCAAGCATTTTGACATGAAAACTATGCCAAATGCCACTGTAATGCCAAAGCACAAAAAAAAAATAGAAAAAACTAAAAGAAGAAAAAATGAGGGATCCTCTAAAAAAAAAGAACTGATCTTTAGAAAATATATATTCTAAGATGTCCAGGTAAGTAAATACCAAGACTTCTGCTGTTTGTTTGTTTTGTTTAGTTTGGTTAAGCAAAACGCATGACTCCGTTGACTCTATTGGTAACTTCATCTCATCCATCACGCAGGAGGCACTAACTGGCAGTCAGGCAATATAACAAATTCATACAGAAACGCATGCAAGTGTATGGTCGGTCTGTCTGTCTATTGGATGAATGTCAGTAACAGAGTTTCGAATACTAGAAAAACAATTGATCGCTTATCATCATCATCGTCCAGGCAAACTATGAGCATACTGGCCACAATGGCACTACCGCCACCACTAGCAACGCAACACAACACCACACCATCATCAAAGTATCACCACAACATTGTTGCCTATTGTAAAGCTGCTGCTTTCTCGAGAAGTCTGATCATTCAAACAAAAGGTAGAAAAACTAAAGCATCTATTCAAGAAATTTTGTATGCAACTGTTTGCGTTTAACAAGTGTAGATCAAAAAACACATGCGGACAGCTTAATATAAAACAAACTCTTCATACAAGCCACCCTTTCATCCGTAGGTCCTACTATTTGGCATTTCACAAAACTTGTTGCTCTTTTGAACACTTTTAGCACCATATACTGAAAGCGTACTAAAGGTTTTGTTAATGTTAGTAACAGATAGAAATATTGATCTAATCCGTCCACTTTTATGTGCAGCCATCGACTCAAGATCACTTCCCGAGACGATGACCATTTGCCCGTCCTTCACTTGAAATCAAATTACAAGTCATGTAACTCCTACCAAGGACTGCCAAATCTTTTCAATAGAAATATTTTTATAATGAAAAATTTCTATTGAAAAATTTTTTTATAAAAAAATTCGTTTAATAAAAAATTTTTAATGATAAATTCTGAAATGAAAAATTTTCTATAAAAAATTTTTTAATAATAAAATTTTTAATGATAAATTTTCTATAGAAAATTTTTTAATTACTAATTTTCTATCGAAAAATGTTTTAATAAAATTTTTTTTTTAAAAATTTTATATAGCAAAATTTTTTAATTAAAATTCTTCTATTGGAAATTTTTGAATGAAAAATTTTCTAAAAAAAAAAAATTTTAATAAAAAAATTTTCTATATAAAAATTTTTTAATTCAAAATCTTCTATAGAAAATTTTTTTAATGAAAAAGTTCTATAGAAATATTTTTAAATGAAAAATTTGACATAGAAAAATTTTCTATAGAAAATTTTATCAATGAAAAATTTTCTACAAAAAAAATTTTTAATGAAAACTTTTCTATAGAAAAATTTTTTAATGAAAGATTTTCTATAAAAAAATTTTTAATGAAACATTTTCTACAGAAAAAAATGAATGAAAGCATTTTTTATAGAACAAATTTGAATAGAAGATTTTATATAGCAAAAAATTCTGTAAAAAATTTTCTATAAACAAAATTTTAATGAAACATTTTCTTTAGAAAAAATTTTAATGAAAAATTTTCTTTAAAAAAGATTCTATAACGAAAAGTTTTCTATTGATAGTTTAGAATAGAAAAATTTTGATAACGAACAATTTTGTATAGAAAAATTTTGATAACGAAAAATTTGGTATTAAAAAAATTTTTATAACGAAAAATTTTCTATAGAAAAATTTTATAACGAAAAATTTTCTATAGGAAAATTTTATAACAAAAAATTTTCTACAGAAAAGTTTTCTTTAGAAAAATATTTATAACAAAAATTATTTATGAAAAATTTTTTTATAGAAGAAATTTAAATATAAAATTTTTTATAGAAAAATTTTTATAAGAAAAGTTTTGATAGAAAAAAATTTATAGCGAAACAATTTTTGCAGAACAGTTTTCTGTAGAAAAATTTGTATTACGATAAATTTTCTATAGAAATGTTTTCATAACGAAAAATTTTCTATAAAAAGATTTTTATAATGAAAAATTTTCCATAGAAAAGATATTATAACGAAAAATTTTATATAAAAAAAAATTTTATTTATTTTTTTTATAGAAAAATTTTAGAACAACAAATTTTATATAGAAAAATTTTTGTAACGAAAAATTTCCTATAGAAACATTTTTATAACGAAAAATTTTCTATAGAAACATTTTTTTAACAAAAAATTTTCTATAGAAACATTTTCTTAACGTAAAATTTTCTATAGAAATATTTTAACGTAAAATTTTCTATAGAAATATTTTAACGTAAAATTTTCTATAGAAATATTTTAACGAAAAATTTTCTATCGAAATATTTTTAACGAAAAATTTTCTATAGAAATATTTTTAACAAAAAATTTTCAATATAAATATTTTTAACGAAAAATTTTCTATAGAAAAATTTTTATAACAAAAAATTTTCTATAGAAAAATTTTTATAACGAAAAATTTTCTATAGAAAAATTTTTTAACGAAAAATTTTCTAAAGAAAAATTTTTGTAACGAAAATTTTTATATAGAAAAATTTTTGTAACGAAAATTTTTGTATAGAAAATTTTTCTATAGAAAAATTTTTGCAACGAAAATTTTTCTATAGAAAAATTTTTGTAACGAAAATTTTTCTACAGAAAAATTTTTGTAACGAAAATTTTTCTATAGAAAATTTTTTATAACGAAAATTTGTATAGAAAATTTTTGTTAACGAAAGATTTTCTATAGAAAAATATTTATAACGAAAGATTTTCTATAGAAAAATATTTATAACGAAAAACTTTCTATAGAAAAATTTTTATAACGAAAAATTTTCCATAGAATAATTTTTATAACGAAAAGTTTTCTATGAAGAAATTTTTATAACGAAAAATTTTCTATAGAAAAATTTATATAACGAAAATGTTTCTATACAAAAATTTTTATAACGAAAAATTTTCAATACAAAAAATTTTATAACGAAAAATTTTCTATAAAAAAAATTTTATAACGAAAAATTTTTAAAACGAAAAATTTTCTATAGAATAATTTTTATAAAGAAAAATTTTCTATAAAAAATTTTTATAACGAAAAATTTTCTATAGAAAAATTTTTATAACTAAAAATTTTCTGTAGAAAAATTTTTATAACAAAAAATTTTCTATAGAAAAATATATATAACGAAAAATTTTCTATAGGAAAATTTTTAAGCAAAACATTTTCTATACAAAAATTTTTATAAAGAAAAATTTTCTATAGAAAAATTTTTATAACGAAATATTTTCTATAAATAAAATTTTTTAACGAAAAATTTTCTATAGAAAAATTTTTGTAACGAAAAATTTTGTACAGAAAATTTTTGTTAACGAAAAATTTTCTATAGAAACATTTTTTTTACGAAAATTTTTCAATAGAAAAATTTTTTTAACAAAAAATATTCTGTAGAAAAATTTTCTATAGAAAAATTTTTATAACGAACAATTTTCTATACTTTTGTAATTTTTTATAAAAATATTTTTATACAGAAAACTTTTCTATAGAAAAATTTTTATTCCAAAAAATTTTTATAGAGAAAAATTAGCTATAAAAAATTGTTATACCGAAAAGTTTTCCATAGATGAACTTTATAATGAAAAATTTTATAACAACATTCCTTTAAAGAAAAATTTTAAAAAGGAAAAATTTTGTAAAAAAAATTATGACAAAAAATTTATTGTACATTAAAAGAACAACAGCCTAATTTATGTACAATCTGTCCATATTTGACCCAAGTTGTGTAGGGTATCACATAGCCCGTTTTGACCCTTAATAATTCTTTAGTATTTGTTTGTACAGTTTATGTGTTTGCCAAGTTCTTTGGCTTTAGTTTAACTCCAGAGCTTTTGTTCTTTATTATGCTGGCCTTGTTTTCCCCCAGCTCAGTTCTATATAGCAGTTGACCATCTTTTCTAGTTTTTATTTGTATTCTAATATTTATTGAATAACGAGCAGCAGCATCATCCTTAGTGATCCTCATCATCAGCAGCCTTAGAAGAACAGTGAGAGATAAAAGCAAACCCCTGCCGTGTACTTCTTTTTTTTTTTTTTTGTTTCGATTTCCAATTGCTGCTGGAGTAGGAAGCTTATGATCTTGTCAATTTGATATAATGTCCAATGTATGTTTGTAACATAAGACATCTAGAGAAACACCATAAACGAGACAAAGAAGCTGAAAAAACTCCTAGAAGGCCAGCACCACAACCACCACCAACCAACCAACCATTGATATATGACCCTATAAAATTAGACCGCTTATTCGTTTAATAAATGCAGATATTTTTGCTGATCTTTAGCAAAAAAAAAAAAAAAAGGTTCTTTGTACATTTGAGATGAGGCTACAGCAAAAACGAATTCAATATTATTGATCGATCAATTTTAGAAATTGAAAAAGTGTGTGTGCGATGAAATTTCTAGTCTTATCTGATAATTTAAATCAAAGGAAATTGTTTTTTATTTATTTGCCAAATGAAGAAAAACTAGGAAAATTTATCGAAGTAATTTATTAAGAGCAAACAAGAAAAGGCTAAAAAAAATATCACTGTTGATAGTTCTAGCAGTTTAAACGATCTCTCTGCTAAGGTATGAGATACAAATTTTGAAATATTAAAATAAAAATCCATATTTTAGATTTCCAATAAGAAATTGTTGTTTTTCTCTAGAAAAATATTTGATGACCCAAATTTTTCTATAGAAAAAATTTGGATACCGATAGTTTTTTTTATATAAAAAAATTTTGATACCGAAAATTTTTCTATGGAACAAATTTTCATACCAAAGATTTGTCTATGGAAAAAATTTTCATACCGAAAATTTTTCTATAGAAAAAATTTTGATACCGAAAATTTTTCTATAGAAAAGATTTTGATACCGAAAATTTTTCTATAGAAAAAATTTTGATACCGAAAATTTTTCTATAGAAAAAATTTTGATACCAAAAATTTTTCTATAGAAAAAATTTTGATACCGAAAATTTTTTCATTAGAAAAAATTTTTATAACGAAAATTTTTCTATAGAAAAAATTTTGATAACGAAAATTCTTCTATAGAAAAAATTTTGATACTGAAAATTTTTCTATAGAAAAAATTTTAATACCAACAATTTTTCTATAGAAAAAATTTTGATACCGAAAATTTTTCTATAGAAAAAATTTTGAAAATAAAAATTTTTCTAAAGAAAAAATTTTCATAACAAAAATTTTTCTAAAGAAAAAATTTTGATACCGAAAATTTTTCTATAGAAAAAATTTTGATACCGAAAATTTTTCTATAGAAAAAATTTTGATACCGAAAATTTTTCTATAGAAAAAATTTTGATACCGAAAATTTTTCTATAGAAAAAATTTTGATTCCGAAAATTTTTTCATTAGAAAAAATTTTGATTCCGAAAATTTTTTCATTAGAAAAAATTTTTATAACGAAAATTTTTCTATAGAAAAAATTTTGATAACTAAAATTCTTCTATAGAAAAAATTTTGATACCGAAAATTTTTCTATAGAAAAAATGTGGATACCGAAAATTTTTCTATAGAAAAAATTTTGATACTGAAATTTTTTCTATAAAAAAAATTTTGATACTGAAATTTTTTCTATAGAAAAAATTTTGATACTGAAATTTTTTCTATAGAAAAAATTTTGATACTGAAATTTTTTCTATAGAAAAAATTTTGATACTGAAATTTTTTCTATAGAAAAAATTTTGATACTGAAATTTTTTCTATAGAAAAAATTTTGATACTGAAATTTTTTATGTAGAAAAAATTTTGATACTGAAAATTTTTCTATAGAAAAAATTTTGATACTAAAACTTTTTCTATAGAAAAAATTTTGATACTGACATTTTTTCTACAGAAAAAAATTTTTATACTGAAATCTTTCTATAGAAAAAATTTTGATACTGAAATTTTTTCTATAGAAAAAATTTTGATACTAAAACTTTTAAAATTTAAAATATTTTCTATAGAAAAAATTTTGATACTGAAATTTTTTCTATAGAAAAAATTTTGATACTGAAATTTTTTCTATAGAAAAAATTTTGATACTGATTTTTTTTCTATAGAAAAAATTTTGAAACTGAAATTTTTTCTATAGAAAAAATTTTGATACTAAAACTTTTAAAATTTAAAATTTTTTCTATAGAAAAAATTTTGATACTGAAATTTTTTCTATAGAAAAAATTTTGATACTGAAATTTTTTCTATAGAAAAAATTTTGATACTGAATTTTTTTTCTATAGAAAAAATTTTGATACTGAAATTTTTTCTATAGAAAAAAATTTATAACGAAATTTTTTCTATAGAAAAAATTTTGATACTGAAATTTTTTCTATAGAAAAAATCTTGATAATGAAATTTTTTCTATAGAAAAAATTTTGATACTGAAATTTTTTCTATAGAAAATTTTTGATAACCAAAATTTTTCTATAGAAAAAATATTTAAAATTTTGTTCTAAAAATTTCTCTATTAAAAATTTACATAAAAAATATTTCTATTAAAATTTTACATCTGAAATTTTTTATCAAAAAATTTTTCTTTTCAAATTTTATAATTACAATTTGTCTATGATAATTTAATATAAAAAATTTTTCTATTAAAATTTTACATAAAAAATTTTTCTATTAAATTTTAACATAAAAAGTTTTTCTATTAAAATTTTATATTAAAAATTTTCCATTAAAATTTTTGTAATAAAAAATTTGACATCAACATTTTTTTCATCAAAAATTTTTTGTTTAAAATTTTGATTAGAAAAATTTTTCTATAAAAAAAAAATCTATAGAAATTCCTACAGAAAAAATGTCGAAAATTTGCCTATTAAATCCGAATTTTTTAAATGAAAATTTTACATCAAAAATGCTTAATTTTAAATTTTACATCAAAAATTTTTCTTTAAAAATTTAACAAAAAAAATTTTTATTTAAAAATTTAACATAAAAAATTTTGTTATTACAATTTTATTTCAAAAATTAACATCAAAAATTTTTCTATTAAAATAAAATTGCAGATAAAAGATTTTTTTATTAAAATTTTATATAAAAAATGTTTCTATTAAAATTTTACATCAGAAACTTTTCTATGAAAATTTTACATCAAAATTTTTCTATTAAAATTTTACATAAAAAAAATTTCTATTAAAACTTTATGTCAAAAATATTTCTTTGAAAATTTCGCATCAAAATTTTTTTAATAAAAATTTGACATCAACAATTCTTTTAAAAAAAAATTTCTTTAACAAAAATTTTTCGTTTTGTAATTTTACATGAAAAAGTTGTATATAGAAATGTTACATTTAAAATGTTTCTATAACAATATATACTATAAAAATTTCATACGATTTTTTTTTCTTTTTATAAGTTTTGTATCAAAAATTTGTCTACAAAAATTTTACTTCAACAATTTTGCGATTAAAATTTTACTTTCAAAATGTATCTATAAAAATGTTAGATCCAAAATTTTTATGTATTCAAAAATTTCCTATAAATTCCATAACTTAAAATTCTTCTAAACCTCAAAATTCGTTTCCATTCACATGTTTTCCACAAATCATTAAAATTAGTTCGAAGATCTTTAATTTTTTATCTTTGAAAAATCTTTCACTTTATAAATTCTCATGAATCTGTCACATTCGTTGTTAAACAGTTAAAATTTTTATGGATCTCATAAAAATCCTTTTGCAAAAGAAAAATATTTCGAAAGTTTTCCTTATGGATCCATTTAATTTTGTGTGTCCAGTTTTGTTGGTTTGGTTTAAAGAAAAACAATTCCATGAATTTCTTATATTCCAATTGTAAAAGCCAACAATTACAAATTGTCATTGCTGGAATTTATAGCAGAGAAACATTTCCTAGTCAACGAGGAGTAAAAAGACTGCTAATGTTTGTGTTATTGTTGTTGTTGTTGAACCGTATACACCTCCTTTAGACAAAGTTTAGGCCCAGCTAGAGCATTATTACCAACAGACAATATTTGCAGCCTGCTGGACCTTTTTTGTGGAAAGTAGGTTGGTTTTAAGGGAAGGAGGGCCTAGAAGGGGTTTTCCAAAGATAGAGTAGCATTTGATGCTGAAGATGAGATGAACGCAATAATAGCAACAAAAACTGAAATTGGAATGTTCAAGTGATGCTGCAACAAAGCAATAACACATCTTGGGCTTTTTCTTTTTTGTATTTTTTGTTGGTCCATCTCTTGACTTTTGCTGTTTGTTGGTGCCTGTATCCAAGTGTTTGCATTAGTAATGAGCTGCGTCACCATTATTGTCAGGAAGTTTTTCATTTCATTCCATAAAGCCAGAAAGCAAAAGCTCACACAAAAAGGTAATGGGTTAACAAATGCAAAGAGGAGCAAAAAATTATAAGAAAAAAAAGCAAACGAGTCAAAACAAACAAATAAAAAATGAAAAGGAATTGTTGAAGCATTGAGAAAATATACTCGCCTTTATACAATAGCTGTGCACTATGGGCTGGAGTCAGTTAAGTTAAGAAAAATTTTTCAATGGAAATTTTTTTTTATATTTTTCTACAGAACAAATTTCATAATGAAAGTTTTTCTATAGAAACAATTTCATAATGAAAGTTTTTCTACAGAAAAAATTTCACAATGAAAGTTTTTCTATAGAAAACATTTCAAAATGAAAGTTTTTCTATAGAAAACATTTCAAAATGAAAGTTTTTCTATAGAAAAAATTTCATAATGAACGTTTTTCTATAGAAAAAATTTCATAATGAAAGTTTTTCTATAGAAAAAATTTCATAATGAAAGTTTTTCTATAGAAAAAATTTCATAATGAAAGTTTTTCTATAGAAAAAATTTCACAATGAAAGTTTTTCTATAGAAAAAATTTCATAATGAAAGTTTTTTTATAGAAAAAATTTCATAATGAAAGTTTTTCTATAGAAAAAATTTAATAATGAAAGTTTTTCTATAGAAAAAATTTCATAATGAAAGTTTTTTTATAGAAAAAATTTCATAATGAAAGTTTTTCTATAGAAAAAATTTCATAATGAAAGTTTTTCTACAGAAAAAAATTGCATAATGAAAGTTTTTCTATAGAAAACATTTCAAAATGAAAGTTTTTCTATAGAAAACATTTCAAAATTAAAGTTTTTCTATAGAAAACATTTCATAATGAAAGTTTTTCTATAGAAAAAATTTCATAATGAACGTTTTTCTATAGAAAAAATTTCATAATGAAAGTTTTTCTATAGAAAAAATTTCATAATGAAAGTTTTTCTATAGAAAAAATTTCACAATGAATGTTTTTCTATAGAAAAAATTTCATATTGAAAATTTTTCTATAGAAAAAATTTCATATTGAAAATTTTTCTATAGAAAAAATTTCATATTGAAAATTTTTCTATAGAAAAAATTTCATATTGAAAATTTTTCTATAGAAAAAATTTCATATTGAAAATTTTTCTATAGAAAAAATTTCATATTGAAAATTTTTCTATAGAAAAAATTTCATATTGAAAATTTTTCTATAGAAAAAATTTCATATTGAAAATTTTTCTATAGAAAAAATTTCATATTGAAAATTTTTCTATAGAAAAAATTTCATATTGAAAATTTTTCTATAGAAAAAATTTCATATTGAAAATTTTTCTATAGAAAAAATTTCATATTGAAAATTTTTCTATAGAAAAAAATTCATATTGAAAATTTTTCTATAGAAAAAATTTCATATCGAACATTTTTCTATAGAAAAAATTTCATATTGAACATTTTTCTATAGAAAAAATTTCATATTGAACATTTTTCTATAGAAAAAATTTCAGAATGAAAATATTTCTATAGAAAAAATTTCAGAATGAAAATTTTTCTATAGAAAAAATTTCAGAATTTCAGAATTTTTCTATAGAAAAATTTTCAATATGAAATTTTTTGTATTGAAAGTTTTATATTGGAAATTTTTCGATAGATAAAAATATTGTTGAATTCAGTCGACCCACTGTGCAAAAATTTTAACTTTAAAACAGGCGAGGATAGAAAACTATTATTACAGCCCAATAGTTTATGTGAGGCTTCACCAACAAATAGACGAAACGACGGACAGACAAAATTTTAAACAGAAAAAATAAGGAAAATAATTTTTGTTGCACAATTGCCAGCATAAACAAACATTGAAATTGTTTCCATGTATTTTTTGCATCTTCAAAATTTTCTATATTTTTGTATTTTTTTTCGATCTTTTGGGAGAAAAAGAAATTTTCTTTCTAACAAATAACAATGAATAGAAATAGGAATAGGAATGATAACATGGTCGGTTATATAGAATTGTTTTGTGTTCGAGTAAAATGCTGCTGGGGATTTTGAATTGTTTGAGTTGCAGTTGTTTTAGTTGTTGCTGTTGTTATGTTGTTGCTGCTGCTACCATTGATCGGTCACTACAATTGTGATAAACATTTATTGTTAAGACACTCTGAATATGTGTTGCAATGAGAGTGTGTCTTCAAATTTTGTTCATCTATTATTTTGGATTTTTTTCTTAATTTTTTGCCATTTATTTGTTAGGAATTCATTCGTTTCTGTATTTATTGCTATGTTTTTCTGGCTGTTTTATTTAATTTTATTTTCTATACATCGATTGTTGCATGTGCTTATGTTTGTTAATGCGATACGATATAATTTGCCGTCATTGCAACAATTGGCAAACTAAGAAAAAAGTTAAGTGAAGAGTGTGTACGAGTGCGCGCGCATGCGCAGTTCAATTCGCAAATAAACAACTGGGAAGGGAAAGGTGTTCAACTAAGGAAAAGGTAACCATATTTTTTTTCACAAACTATTTCTTTAATATAAAAACTTTTCAAAAAAAAAAATTTTAACGGACATTTTTCGATAGAAAAATTTTTTTTATGAAAATTTTTCTATAGAAAAATTTTTTTTATGAAAATTTTTCTATAGAAAAATTTTTTTTATGAAAATTTTTCTATAGAAAAAAATTTTTTATGAAAATTTTTCTATAGAAAAAGATTTTTTATGAAAATTTTTCTTTTATTCGTTTTTTTTTTGTTAATTAAGGAAAAGGTAACCATATTTTTTTCAAAAATATTTCTTTAATTTAAAAACTTTTCCGAATATAATTTTAAACGAAAAAACTTTTTAACAAAAATTTTTCTATAGAAAAAATTTTAGAAAAATTTTTCTATAGAAAAAATTTTAGAAAAATTTTCATAAAAAAATTCTTTCTATAGAAAAATTTTTTTAAAAAAATTTTTTCTATAGAAAAGTTTTCATAAAAAAATTTTTTCTATAGAAAATGTTCATAAAAAATTTATTTCTATAGAAAAATTTTCATAAAAAATTTTTTCTATAGAAAAATTTTCATAAAAAAATTGTTTCTATAGAAAAATTTTCATAAAAAATAGTTTCTATAGAAAAATTTTCATAAAAAAATTGTATAGAAAAATTTTCATAAAAAAAAATTGTTTCTATAGAAAAATTTTCATAAAACAAATTTTTTCTATAGAAAAATTTTTTTATGAAAATTTTTCTATAGAAAAATTTTTTTATGAAAATTTTTCTATAGAAAAAATTTTTTATGACAATTTTTCTATAGAAAAAAATTTTAACGAAATTTTTTTTATAGAAAACATTTTTTTATGAAAATTTTTCTATAGAAAAAATTTTTTATGAAAATTTTTTTATAGAAAAAATTTTTTTTGAAAATTTTTCTATAGAAAAAATTTTTTAAGAAAATTTTTCTATAGAAAAAATTTTTTATGAAAATTTTTCTATAGAAAAAATTTTTTATGAAAATTTTTCTATAGAAAAAATTTTTTATGAAAATTTTTCTATAGAAAAAATTTTTTTATGAAAATTTTTCTATGGAAAAAATTTTTTAAAAAAAATTTTTCTATTGAAAAAATTATTTAACTAAAATTTTTCTATATAAAAAAACCCTTTTTACAAAAATTTTTCCATAGAAAAAATTTTTTACCGAAAATTTTTCTAAAGAAAACTTTTTTTTAAAAATGTTTTTTTTTCTACAGAAAAATTTTTTTAACGAAAATTTTTCTACACAAAAAATTTTTTAACGAAAACTTTTCTAGAAGATATTTTTTCACGAAAATTTTTCTAAGAAAAAATTTTTTAACGAAATTTTTTCTATAGTGAAAAAATTTGAACGAAATTTTTTTTAGAAAATTTTTCTATAGAAAAAATTTTTTATGAAAATTTTTCTATAGAAAAAATTTTTTATGAAAATTTTTCTATAGAAAAAATTTTTTATGAAAATTTTTCTATAAAAAAAATTTTTTATGAAAATTTTTCTATAGAAAAAATTTTTTATGAAAATTTTTCTATAGAAAAAATTTTTTTATGAAAATTTTTCTATAGAAAAATTAAAAAAAAAATTTATCTATAGAAAAAATTATTTAACGAAAATTTTTCTATATAAAAAAACCCTTGTTACAAAAATTTTTCCATAGAAACAATTTTTTACCGAAAATTTTTCTAAAGAAAACTTTTTTTTTTAAATTTTTTTTTCTACAGAAAAATTTGATTAACGAAAATTTTTCTACACAAAAAATTTTTTAACGAAAACTTTTCTAGAAAATATTTTTTCACGAAAATTTTTCTATAGAAAAAATTTTTTAACGAAATTTTTTCTATAGTAAAAAAATTTGAACGAAATTTTTTTTAGAAAATTTTTTGAAAATTTTTCTATAGAAAAAATTTTTTATGAAAATTTTTCTATAGAAAAAATTTTTTATGAAAATTTTTCTATAGAAAAAATTTTTTATTAAAATTTTTCTATAGAAAAAATTTTTTATGAAAATTTTTCTATAGAAAAAATTTTTTTATGAAAATTTTTCTATGGAAAAAATTTTTTAAAAAAAATTTTTCTATTGAAAAAATTTTTTAACTAAAATTTTTCTATATAAAAAAACCCTTTTTACAAAAATTTTTCCATAGAAAAAATTTTTTACCGAAAATTTTTCTAAAGAAAACTTTTTTTTAAAAATGTTTTTTTTCTACAGAAAAATTTTTTTAACGAAAATTTTTCTACACAAGAAATTTTTTAACGAAAACTTTTCTAGAAGATATTTTTTCTAAGAAAAAATTTTTTAACGAAATTTTTTCTATAGTGAAAAAATTTGAACGAAATTTTTTTTAGAAAATTTTTCTATAGAAAAAATTTTTTATGAAAATTTTTCTATAGAAAAAATTTGTTATGAAAATTTTTCTATAGAAAAAATTTTTTATGAAATTTTTTCTATAGAAACAATTTTTTATGAAAATTTTTCTATAGAAAAAATTTTTTATGAAAATTTTTCTATAGAAAAAATTTTTTTATGAAAATTTTTCTACAGAAAAAATTTTTTAAAAAAAATTTTTCTATAGAAAAAATTATTTAACGAAAATTTTTCTATATAAAAAAACCCTTTTTACAAAAATTTTTCCATAGAAAAAATTTTTTACTGAAAATTTTTCTAAAGAAAACTTTTTTTAAAAAAATTTTTTTTTCTACAGAAAAATTTTTTTAACGAAAATTTTTCTACACAAAAAATTTTTTAACGAAAACTTTTCTAGAAAATATTTTTTTACGAAAATTTTTCTATAGAAAAAATTTTTTAACGAAATTTTTTCTATAGTGAAAAAATTTGAACGAAATTTTTTTTAGAAAAAAAATTGAACGAAATTTAGAATAAAATTTGAACGAAATTTTTTCTATAGAATAAAATTTGAACGAAATTTTTTCTATAGAATGAAGTTTTAACGAAATTTTTTGTAGGGAAAATTTTTTAAAGAATTTTTTTATATATAGAAAAGTTTTTAAAAAATTTGTTTAACGAAATTTTTTATATAGACAAAATTTTTTAATGAAATTTTTTCCATAGAAAAAAATTTTTAACGAAATTTTTTCATAGAAAAATGTTTTTAGCGATTTTTTTTTCAATATAAGATCGCTGTCTGATTAAGTTCCAAAGGTCTGGTCTTCTTAATAATCTGAACACACTATTCAAGCCAAATATGTGCCTTGGTTTGTCTGAGAATATGATATATCTTAGCAACATATTTCATTTCAATCTTCGTTCTACCAAAATTCTAACAATTGTTTGCCTATTGTTATTAGAGTTAACACAAAAAAATTTTTGTTAAAATAAAAAGAAATTGCTTTAGGAGAAATTTGCTGACATTGAATTCTTTAGATTTTTTTCTTTTGGATCTTTGAACACAATAAACCTGGGAAGAAACACATCTTTTTCATCTGTTCTTCCTGTTTGGCAACATCGAACCAACGATGTTTCACAGATTTGTTTAAGTTTTTTTTTTGTTGCCAGAAAATTTGTTTGTAAATATTATAATTTACGATTTTTTCTACTCCGGGTGTGTGATTGTGATTTTTTGTGGCAATTTTTGTTGCATTGTTGCACTTGCTAAAATTATCATTTTTAAAATATCTCTTACAAATTTTTATTAAACAAATACTTTTTGAGGTTTCTGGTGCTTTAGTTAAACAATGGGTGTATAGAAGAATTTGACCTGAGATTATAACAACATGTTGCCAAGATCACAATAATTGTATAGAAATTTTCTAATATAAACAAGGAAATGTTATGATAAAAATTTTATAATTTGTTTTGTTTGTGTGCCTTTAAATTGATAGATTCTAAATATATAATAGAAGTTATTGTTAACTTTTAGGAAATGTAAAAAAAATTGTGGTATGACCCTAAGGTGTAAAATTATAAATACGTATAATGTAATTTACTATATTATTGGTCCCAAAGCTTACAAATTTTCAAAATTTTTCTATAGAAAAAAAATTTCATATTGAAAGTTTTCTATAGAAAAAATTTCATATTGAAAATTTTTCTATAGAAAAAATTTCATATTGAAAATTTTTCTATACAAAAAATTTCATATTGAAAATTTTTCTATACAAAAATTTCATATTGAAAATTTTTCTATAGAAAAAATTTCATATTGAAAATTTTTCTATAGAAAAAATCTCATATTGAAAATTTTTCTATAGAAAAAATTTCATATTGAAAATTTTTCTATAGAAAAAATTTCATATTGAAATTTTTATTGAAAATTTTTCTATAGAAAAAATTTCATATTGAAAATTTTTCTATAGAAAAATTTTATATTCAAAATTTTACTATAGAAAAATTTCATATTGAAAATTTTACTATAGAAAAAAATTTTTAACGAAAAATTTTCCATAGAAAAAATTTTTCATCAAAAATATTTCTACAGAAAAAATATTATATTGAAAAGTTTTCTATTAAAAAAATTTCATATTGAAAATTTTTCTATAGAAAAAATTCCGTATTGAAAATTTTTCTCTAGAAAACATTTAAAAAAAATTCAATATGAAATATTTTATTATAAAAATTTTCAATACGAAATTTTTTCAATAGAAAAATTATTAATATTAAATTTTTTCTGCAGAAAAATTTCCAATATCAAATTTTTTCTATAGAAAATTTTCAATATGAAATCTTTTCTATATAAAAATTATAAATATAAAATTTTTTCTATAGAAAAATTTTCAATATGAAACTTTCTCTATAGAAAAAATTTCATATTTTCGATATGAAATTTTTTCTATATAAAAATTATAAATATAAAATTTTTTCTATAGAAAAATTTTCAATATGAAATTTTTTCTATAGAAAAATTTTCAATATGAAATTTTTTCTATAGAAAAATTTTCAATATGAAATTTTTTCTATAGAAAAATTTTCAATATGAAATTTTTTCTATAGAAAAATTTTCAATATGAAATTTTTTCTATAGAAAAATTTTCAATATGAAATTTTTTCTATAGAAAAATTTTCAATATGAAATTTTTTCTATAGAAAAATTTTCAATATGAAATGTTTTCTATAGAAAAATTTTCAATATGAAATTTTTTCTATAGACAAATTTTCAATGTGAAATTTTGTCTATAGAAAAATTTTCAATATGAAATTTTTTCTATAGAAAAATTTTCAATATGAAATTTTTTCGATAGAAAAATTTTCAATATGAAATTTTTTCTATAGAAAAATTTTCAATATGAAATTTTTTCTATAGAAAAATTTTCAATATGAAATTTTTTCTATAGAAAAATTTTCAATATGAAACTTTTTCTATAGAAAAATTTTCAATATGAAATTATTTCTACAGAAAAATTTTCAATATGAAATTTTTTCTATAGAAAAATTTTCAATATGAAATTTTTTCTATAGAAAAATTTTCAATATGAAATTTTTTCTATAGAAAAATTTTCAATATGAAATTTTTTCTATAGAAAAATTTATTAATATGAAATTATTTCTATAGAAAATTTTTCAATATGAAATTTTTTCTATAGAAAAATTTTCAATATGAAATTTTTTCTATAGAAAAATTTTCAATATGAAATTTTTTCTATAGAAAAATTTTCAATATGAAATTTTTTTATAGAAAACTTTTTAATATGAAATTTTTTCTATAGAAAAATTTTCAATATGAAATCTTTTCTATAGAAAATTTTTCATAATGAAATCTTTTCCATAGAAAAATTTTCAATATGAAATTTTTTCTATAGAAAAATTTTCAATATGAAATTTTTTCTATAGAAAAATTTTCAATATGAAATTTTTTCTATAGAAAAATTTTCCATATGAAATTTTTTCTATAGAAAAATTTTCAATATGAAATTTTTTCTATAGAAAAATTTTCAATTTGAAATTTTTTCTATAGAAAAATTTTCAATATGAAATTTTTTCTATAGAAAAATTTTCAATATGAAATTTTTTCTATAGAAAAATTTTCAATATGAAATTTTTTCTATAGAAAATTTTTCTATAGAATAATTTTCAATATGAAATTTTTTCTATAGAAAAATTTTTGGTATGAAATTTTTTCTATAGAAAAACTTTTAATATGAAATGTTTTCTATAGGAAAATTTTTAATATGAAATTTTTTCTATAGAAAAATTGTCAATATGAAATTTTTCTATAGAAAAATTTCAATATCAATTTTTTTTTATAGAAAAATTTTCAATATAGAATTTTTTCTATAGAAAATTTTTCAATATAAAATTTTTTCTATAGAAAAATTTTCAATATGAAATTTTTTCTATGGGAAAATTTTCAATATGAAGTTTTTTCTATAGAAAAATTTTCAATATGAAAAAAATTATATTGAACAATTTCTATAGCATAATGTTGAGCATTTTTCAATAGAAAACTTTCATATCGAATGTTTTTCTAAAGAAAAATGTTCAACATAAAAAAAATTTAAATTTAATGATTATTCCCCAGATAAAGTCGTTACAAGTTCTTTATTTCCATATTTTAATATGAAAATGTAAAACTATTTTCATTTATGTCTAGATCTGATTATGATCTTTCTTGAACACCAAAAATGTTCACACCTTGTAATACCCAAAATAATAAACCCAAAATGGGCTCCCTATTTCAAAAATAACCTAAAAATTTACAAAGATAAATAAATAACATTTGAAAACCCCATGAATATGAATCTACCAATTCCCTTCTAACTACAGAAGAATTAAAATCATAAATATTTTAGCTGTCAGTATAATTTGAATATTTGAACTTTAATTTATTTAAATAGAGGGAGAGAAAAAATAAGTAATAAATATTTTTGTTATCATGGGAAAATAATCATATTTGATAAACTCTCATGTTAGATTTTGCTGACCTTTTAATTAAATATTTATTGTGTGTTCGTATTAAATTACTCGTAAGCGGTCGAATGTGAGAGAAGTGAAACGCCCACCGGATTATCAGTAAAACAGACAAACGGATAAAATCATACAGATACGAGTATCTATAGAAAAATACAAACATTATCTATAAATTTATACAAAAACAAACGTCTATACTATATATCTACTCCTCTGGAAAGAAAAAAAAAAGACTGAAATAATACAAATGAATTCATTTGGCTATAACAAAATAATAAATGGCCAAAAAACAACATGTTGGATTTATTTTCAAAACGTTTATTTTCATCTCTGTTTTCTATCTTGCTCATATTTAAAATAAATGATAAAGTTATTACAAGCTATAAAAAAAACCCCTAAAATGTTAAAAATAAGGTTTTCAAAAAATTTCGGTTATTCACATATTGTCGGTAGATGGATTTATAATGTTATATCTCGGTTAGTATTAGCTGGATCTAGCAAGACTACAGATTAGTTGAATGGCGACATCTTAGCCTTTATTAAACTAAGATATTAGAATAGTGAAAATTTATATAGTTTTAAATATATTTAGAAATTCGAATATATATATATATATATATACATATATATATATATATATATATATATATATATATATATATATATATATATATATATATATATATATATATATATATATATATATACATATATATATATATATATATATATATATATATATATATATATATATATATACATATATATATATATATATATATATATAAATGATATACAATATAACTGGCAATATTATTAAAATTCGGTAACTCTATATCTTAATTAAAAGGCGACATTTTCTATAAAAAATTTTAACACCGAAAATTTTCTATAAAAAATTTTAACACCGAAAATTTTCTATAAAAAATTTTAACACCGAAAATTTTCTATAAAAAATTTTAACACCGAAAATTTTCTATAAAAAATTTTAACACCGAAAATTTTCTATAAAAAATTTTAACACCGAAAATTTTCTATAAAAAATTTTAACACCGAAAATTTTCTATAAAAAATTTTAACACCGAAAATTTTCTATAAAAAATTTTAACACCGAAAATTTTCTATAAAAAATTTGAACACCGAAAATTTTCTATAAAAAATTTGAACACCGAAAATTTTCTATAAAAAATTTTAACACCGAAAATTTTCTATAAAAAATTTTAACACCGAAAATTTTCTATAAAAAATTTTAACACCGAAAATTTTCTATAAAAAATTTTAACACCGAAAATTTTCTATAAAAAATTTTAACACCGAAAATTTTCTATAAAAAATTTTAACACCGAAAATTTTCTATAAAAAATTTTAACACCGAAAATTTTCTATAAAAAATTTTAACACCGAAAATTTTCTATAAAAAATTTTAACACCAAAAATTTTCTATAAAAAATTTTAACACCGAAAATTTTCTATAAAAAACTTTTAACACCGAAAATTTTCTATAAAAAATGTTAACACCGAAAATTTTCTATAAAAAATGTTAACACCGAAAATTTTCTATAAAAAATGTTAACACCGAAAATTTTCTATAAAAAATTTTAACACCGAAAATTTTCTATAAAAAATTTTAACACCGAAAATTTTCTATAAAAAATTTTAACACCGAAAATTTTCTATAAAAAATTTTAACACCAAAAATTTTCTATAAAAAATTTTAACACCGAAAATTTTCTATAAAAAATTTTAACACCGAAAATTTTCTATAAAAAATTTTAACACCGAAAATTTTCTATAAAAAATTTTAACACCGAAAATTTTCTATAAAAAATTTTAACACCGAAAATTTTCTATAAAAAATTTTAACACCGAAAATTTTCTATAAAAAATTTTAACACCAAAAATTTTCTATAAAAAATTTTAACACCGAAAATTTTCTATAAAAAACTTTTAACACCGAAAATTTTCTATAAAAAATTTTAACACCGAAAATTTTCTATAAAAAATGTTAACACCGAAAATTTTCTATAAAAAATGTTAACACCGAAAATTTTCTATAAAAAATTTTAACACCGAAAATTTTCTATAAAAAATTTTAACACCGAAAATTTTCTATAAAAAATTTTAACACCGAAAATTTTCTATAAAAAATTTTAACACCGAAAATTTTCTATAAAAAATTTTAACACCAAAAATTTTCTATAAAAAATTTTAACACCGAAAATTTTCTATAAAAAAATTTTAACACCGAAAATTTTCTATAAAAAATTTTAACACCGAAAATTTTCTATAAAAAATTTTAACACCGAAAATTTTCTATAAAAAATTTTAACACCGAAAATTTTCTATAAAAAATTTTAACACCGAAAATTTTCTATAAAAAATTTTAACACCGAAAATTTTCTATAAAAAATTTTAACACCGAAAATTTTCTATAAAAAATTTTAACACCGAAAATTTTCTATAAAAAATTTTAACACCGAAAATTTTCTATAAAAAATTTTAACACCGAAAATTTTCTATAAAAAATTTTAACACCGAAAATTTTCTATAAAAAATTTTAACACCGAAAATTTTCTATAAAAAATTTTAACACCGAAAATTTTCTATAAAAAATTTTAACACCGAAAATTTTCTATAAAAAATTTTAACACCGAAAATTTTCTATAAAAAATTTTAACACCGAAAATTTTCTATAAAAAATTTTAACACCGAAAATTTTCTATAAAAAATTTTAACACCGAAAATTTTCTATAAAAAATTTTAACACCGAAAATTTTCTATAAAAAATTTTAACACCGAAAATTTTCTATAAAAAATTTTAACACCGAAAATTTTCTATAAAAAATTATAACACCGAAAATTTTCTATAAAAAATTATAACACCGAAAATTTTCTATAAAAAACTTTAACACCGAAAATTTTCTATAAAAAATTTTAACACCGAAAATTTTCTATAAAAAATTTTAACACCGAAAATTTTCTATAAAAAATTTTAACACCGAAAATTTTCTATAAAAAATTTTAACACCGAAAATTTTCTATAAAAGATTTTAACACCGAAAATTTTCTATAAAAAATTTTAACACCGAAAATTTTCTATAAAAAATTTTAACACCGAAAATTTTCTATAAAAAATTTTAACACCGAAAATTTTCTATAAAAAATTTTAACACCGAAAATTTTCTATAAAAAATTTTAACACCGAAAATTTTCTATAAAAAATTTTAACACCGAAAATTTTCTATAAAAAATTTTAACACCGAAAATTTTCTATAAAAAATTTTAACACCGAAAATTTTCTATAAAAAATTTTAACACCGAAAATTTTCTATAAAAAATTTTAACACCGAAAATTTTCTATAAAAAATTTTAATAACGAAAATTATCTATAAAAAATTTTAACACCGAAAATTATCTATAAAAAATTTTAACACCGAAAATTTTCTATAAAAAATTTTAACACCGAAAATTTTCTATAAAAAATTTTAACACCGAAAATTTTCTATAAAAAATTTTAACACCGAAAATTTTCTATAAAAAATTTTAACACCGAAAATTTTCTATAAAAAATTTTAACACCGAAAATTTTCTATAAAAAATTTTAACACCGAAAATTTTCTATAAAAAATTTTAATACCGAAAATTTTCTTTAAAAATTTAAAAACCGAAAATTTTCTATAAAAAAATTTTATACCGAAAATTTTCTATAGCAAAATTTAATATCGAAAATTTTCTGTAAAAAATTTGAATACCTAAAATTTTCTATGTCTTCAACAAGTAAAAAAACTATAAAATCCCATTTCTTTGTATAAAGTTATTTTTGTTTACAAATGAGTTAAAATTCGACAAATTGTCATATTTTAAATTTGTTTTATAGAAAAGGTTAATGATGCAAAATGTAATAACTTTGGTTGTGTTTCTTGAATTTAGATAAAGTATATCTTGTTTGAAAGGTAATCGTTTAGGCTCTATTTAATCAGAAAACACTATTAAAATTGATTAAGTGCTTGGAAAGTTATTTCTATTTCAAAGTGAATACAAATTTAGAAATTTATTTTTTTATAAAAAAAAGTATATGTATAAAAAATCATATATCTCTGGTAATATTAACTGTATCGATCAAAGCCATATCTGACTTAAGAGGTGACACTATAAGCTTTGCATATTTTAAGAAACTATTGAAATCGGATTAGGCTTTAAAAAGTTATAATGTTTCAAAATGTATACAAATTTTATTTAAATGATAAACGCATTATCACATTTTTCTTTTCCTTTACCGAAAATATAGATGTTACCAAACGTAATATCTCTAATAATATTAACTATAAGTAGCTATACTTTATGTTTTTTTCAAATCTGACATCTTAGGCTCATTTAGTTAGAAGACATTGCAAAAATTGAACAAGTCTCTCAAAAGTTATCCACTAACATATAAAGTTAATAAAAACTTCCTATTTAAAAAAAAAAATATGGCTTTAATTTAATGTGGGGTTTATATAACTCAATCGGCTGACGATTGAGTGAAATTTAAATGTATTTTGTTTTTGTTACAATAACAAAACACATGTAAAATTCACTCAATCGTCAGCCGCTTGAGTTATATAAACCCCACATAAATATCTCCATATATTTTAATATATTTTTGTATTTCGAACACAATTTGGTAATAAATTCTTAATATTCTGTCACTTTCCTATAGAAAATGAAACAAGCTCCTAATTTTGACTTTTGACCCCGGTGAAGAAAGGGTTAACCTTTTCCAATTAAAAAAAAAAACAATGTGCATTTTATATAGCCTAAGGAAGATGGCTCACTATTACTTTTATTAGGGCTGAATATTGGTGAATTTAAACAAGCATATTCCAAATTATTACAACAAATTCACATCTTCGCGAAATTTTACGATTTCAAAATGCACCTACGGCGAAATCGTTCAAGATATCGATGTCTTTTTTTTTAATATTATTTTCCCATTTGTTTGTTTTGTAATACTGGAAAGCAAATTTAATATTTGTAATATTTGTTGAACAAAATTTTCAAAAAATTAAAAAATGATTTTTTAAACCGGCCTGAGAAAAAGTATATGAAAACAAGTAAGAGTGGTATATTCGGCTTTGCCGAATCTTAGATACCCTTCACCAATGGTGTTCCAAAAGTAAAGTACAAAATCGTAAGAATATATTGATAATTATATAGTTTCTGATTACTTAGTTGAGCCCAACACAAATGCTTGATATGTATATTAATTTGCTTTTGTTCATACTAATGTAATTCCTAGCAATATTTGGTTATACTAGTATTATATGCAAAGAGTCTTTAAAATTAAGAGTCGGAAAACAAAAAGCTTTTCGGTGGCGTTATCATCTAGAATAGTTATGGACCGAAAGGTTAGGTTGGGCAGGTGGCTGATGTCTAGGGCAGCGTCACTTGGATTCAGATGTGAAAGATAATGATTACTAGACTACAAGTAGAGAATGCATATTTAAGCCAGCCAGTAGCTTCGAAATAAAATAGACACATATTTTACGAACATTTAATAAAGTTCGATAGACCAGATTAACCATACAGAAAAGATGCTTCAAAATGTAGATGCCCTTACATTTGCAATAGCACATCGATTTGATGAAGTTTAAGTATTCTGGCATGCAACCCAAAAACACAGTGCCCAGTGAGGGTTGTGCACTTTAATTCGTACGAATTATCCAACTAGTAAAAGTTCTTGATTAGTTATGTAAAACTCTGAAGTTAGCGGACTGATTTAGGTCAAAGCTCTAACAATGATAAGCCTTAAAATTATAGGGTATACACTCTTAGTTTTAGATACATACATACGTGAAATATATAGCTTTTGAATGGATGGATATCAGCTTTGTCGGAAAAGTTATTAAAGATTTACTTATGAATCTGAAGTTACTTAATTAATTAGAATGAATATTTGGGATGTATTGTTCTTTCGATCTGTCCGATGGAAGTTTGGAAAGTTTTGCTCTAGTTCCTTGTGCAATTTTAATGTGATTTAATTTATCAGCATTAAATCGATTCCCGGTCGGGGTTATATGGGAGATTTCACTAAATGTGAATAGAGCTCTCCCATTTTCAATATCGAACTTTTCAAGAGATCAGAAATACTTTTGTCAAATGTTGTCCCTCTAGAAAGTTTATTTTAGGCGCTATCGCCCTGAATATCAATATTGTACAACGTCTTTATACTAAATGTTATCATCGTATCTTAGGCGAAGTTATACGGGATCAATTGTCAAACGTGAACGGATTTTTCCCAATTGCAATAAAAAAATTTTCGTTGATATGTGAGATACTTACATACATATGTAGGTTTTGAATGGATATCATGTAGTTAGCTTCATTTTTGTACTTCCTAGGAAGATTACCCATAATTTGATATATAATACATTCTCAAATGTTATCATAATGTTCAAAAGTCAGACACAAAATTAAGATTAATGCGAGTGTCTGTCTGATAAAATCAGATTTGTGGAGCTCCTGGATTTTACACAAAATTTTAGGATATTGTCCCACCCTGAATTTTATTATTGTCGATCAAAACACCATCGCTTAAACGCTAAATTATATCTACCATAAATTACCGAATGCATCAGGATTTAGGTAATCCCCTGCGAAGGACGCTATTAAATTTCATCAAAATAAACACCTGAGATATCGACAAAACAGGAGCTCCAAAAACTTGACTACAACAGAAAAAAGGACAGACGGACGGACAAACAAACAGACGGACGGACGGACGGAGGTCGCGAAATCGATTATCCTGCCGATTCTGAGTTGATCGGCACAATTTGAATGGTATTCGCAATCAGATTTCTGGAGTATAGATTTTAGAAAATCCTCACACAAAGAATGATGTCAAGTTTCATCACAATCGGTCCATAAACACCTGAGATATCGCTGAAACAATACTTACAAAATGTAAACAAAATTTCTTAGACACGTACTTTGGGGAATTTGTTGCACACCACAAGTAGTGTTATGGCGATATCTCAATTGTTTATGGACAGCTTTTGATAAAATTTAATAACGTGATTGGCGGGGGAATTTCCTAAAATCTGATATAAAATTTATGTAGGTCCGTGCTAAAGGAGGATGGGTTTTCCTATTTCTGCATTTCATTTTTTCAACAAACATTCCCTAATGCGAACTTTGGGCAATTTGCGATACATCAAATTCAGTGTTTTGGCGATATCTCAGTTGTTTATGGACCGATTTTGATAAAATTTTACAGACTGCTTTGGGAAACTATTTCCTACAATCTGATATATAACATATTATCACATGTACACCAGGAGTATCTTTTTTCTCTTGTTATTTAAAAGTGTGTTTCAATCAAAAATTTTAAAATTTTCGTCTAATTTTTGGTATTTTTTCGATATTTCCGGTGTTTATAAACCGATTTTAATGAAATTTAATAGCGTTCATTGCGGGAGAATTTCTTAAAATCTGATATATAATTTATGTAAGTCCATCCTCCAGGGGCTTCAGAAACTTGATTTCAACAGACAGACAGACGGACGGACAGACAAACAGACAGACGGACATCGCTTAATCGATTCTCCTCCCGATTCTGAGTCGATCGGTATATGGGGTCTACGATCACTAATAAAAAAATTACAAATGGAATCACAAACTTATAATACCCTTTCACCTATTGGTGAAGGGTATAAAAAACTAAGTACATATATTTAAACAAAACTCGACTATTTAGTACTTACAGGTCATAGAATTGTAATTCATATTTTAATTTGAAATTTACTTATCCCTAAGTATCGTCAAGAACACGAATTTTCTTGAAAAAACTGTAATAACTCCGAAGGTTAGGTTAGGTTAGGCAGGATGCAGACTATAAGGTCCACCTCACTTGGGTCCATAAAGAGGTCCCTTTGTAATTCCTGCAAGGATAGAGAAAATTAAATTCTTAAAACTACCGAGTGTAAGAGGCTCAGTTGGAGCCAGCCAGATGCACCGATAAAAGAGCCTATTTTACGAATATTGATGTTCGAGATCTCTGACAGATCGTGCAGAAATGGGAATCCTAGATGGAGGGTTCTAAGTTCAGCAAGTGCTGGGCAGTGACAGAGGAAGTGGGATATTGTTTCTTCCTCCTCTGCATTGTGACAACTTCTGCAGTAGTCATTGCTTTGAAGATTAAGTCTTCTAGCATGTATACCTATAAGACAGTGTCCTGTGAGTACTGAAATAAGGGTGCGAAGTCTATGGCGCGAAAAGCTGACCAGGATTGCAGAGCGCTTACTGTCGCAAGTTGGCCATGTAAGTCTGGAGATCGTACAGATACTTTCTGTGGACCAGTTGGTCTGTGCGGACCTAAAAATAAACTGCTTTATGAGCAATTTGCATGCTGAGAGCGGAATACCTATGAATTGATCAGTGTTTTCATGACTAAGAAGAGCACCATCTTTTGCTAGGTTATCCGCTATGATGTTGCCTGGTACATTACTATGACTACGTACCCAGAAAAGTTCAATGTTGGAATGTCTCGCCATCTCATTTAGAGACGCCCGGCATTCACGGGTAAGAACGGATGTCGTGTAGACCGATGAAAGGGAATGTATGGCGGCAAGACTATCTGTACAGAAACGAATATCGTTAGGATATACTCGGTGGTACGTGAGCCACTTGCTCGCCCTATAAATAGCTGAAATTTCAGCTTGAAGAATGCTACATTGTTTTGGGAGCTTGAATTTCACTTTAATTCCAAATGATGGGATAAAGAAGCCCCCACCCATACCACGTGACGATTTGAATCCATCCGAATAGATAACCAGGGTCTCTTCACTAAAAGCGTTATGTGCCTCTGAGATATCCACAGTGAAGGATTGCTCGAAAGCGGGTGAGGGAATACAGTAGTCTATATTATCAGGGAGATTAAGTTTATCCAGAATAGTGGTGTGGCCTAGAGACGAAGTAGACCATTCACCGGTGGTTTTTAACCTGATAGCTGAGTTGAGGGCTACTAATTGGGCCATTAGCTCAGCCGGAAGCCAATTAAGCATAGTAAAGAGTGCCTTTGAAGGAGTAGTCCTTAAAGCACCCGTAATCATGAGAGCAGCAGATCTAAGGATCTTAACAAAAAGTCCTCGCTGATTAGCCTTGTTTAGGGCAGGCCACCAGACAAGAGCGCCGTACATGAGACTACTTAATGGATTTTTAATGTTGATGGCTTAAAATAAAGTTACTTTAGTTCTCTTTTATATTCCGGTAATGCTTTTTTAAATTATTTAATTCTAACTGACTAAAATTTGGGCAAACCTGTAAATATTCCTATTTTTTCCCACACAATAAAGTTTAACACTTTGTGGCCGTATGCGGCACGTGTTCCCCTTATGCAATTAAAAAAAAACTGCACAGCAGGTTTTTATGTTACATAGAACATTTCCAGGAACAGTTACGGTTCAATTACGCACTTTCTAAATATAGGGTGCACCCTAATCTCCAGTAATCAATAATAGTATTGACAGTACTATAGCTTGTTCGAAAGGAGATATTCAAACCTTCATTTGTTGGCAGACAATTTACAAATAGGCTTAAGGTACGGTCAGACTCATTAAACATTTAAATCAAATATTTTGAGTAAAATATTGTCAAAACAATATAATAAAAAATTTGTTGTCACACTTGCACATTTATTTGACGATTTTTATTTGATAAAATACAGAAAAAATATGTTGAAAGTATAAACAAAAAAACAGGTTTTATTTATGGTCACACTGAAGATTAAATATTTTCCAAAAAAATATTTGATCAAATTTTTTCAAAACAAAATTGTGTATCTAGCAATTTGTTTCTCATATTTGAGTTGTTGTTTCTCAAATTTGATGTTGTTGTTTTTCAAATTTGATGTTGTTGTTTCTGTTTGAATAGTAAACAATACAAATGCTCAGCTGTTATTTGCCCCTGTATGATGTTACAAAAATTTTGTAACATTAAATAATTATTTGATCAAAATTTAATCAAATATTTGCTCTTGCGTCGTCACATTAGGAAAATTTTTATTTGCTGGCAAATGATTTTGTTTTGTTCAAATCAACATGTTTCTTGTTTGAACCTCAAAAATATTTTGTGGTCAGACTACGAGGATTAAATATTTGATAATTTCGATTAAATGTTTAATCAATGTGACCGTAGCTTTGTATATCAAAAGTTATACACGTTTGAAAATTAGTACAAATTCTGACAATTATTGTCAAAATTTTCATTTCATATTATAGGAAGGCAAAAATGCATCCCAGAAAATGCAGTTTAGTCGGTCAAGCTCTACATTTTGAAACTCCTTACTTCTAAGGTCAAATATATTTTTTTAAAACTTCAAAATTAAAGTACATTTATGTATGTCATTACCAACATATGCCTTAATATGGAAGCTCGGGTCAATTGTAGTGTGCGCCTTAGCTTTCTCTCATTTCAAATAAGAGTTAAAGCGTTATTTTCTACTTTTTATGGGACTTTTCAAAACGACCATACTGCAGATCAATTTATAGAAGTGCAAAATCTTTATATTATAGAGTCTGTGGTCTTTGGGGGTACTTAATTCACAAATATAACAATCCCAACCGAGCTTTTTAGAACACCTTATAAAACCAATTTTTTACACTAAATATATTTAAAATTTTATTATTCATCATACATTTGAAATGTTGTTGCTACAAGTATCACAACCTGCTATTGGTAGTAACTAGATGAAGGGTTTTTCTTTTCGCTGTTATCTCCAAATATCTAAAGCTTAGAAAATTGTCTATATGTTAACCGTCATTCGTCATTGGTACCTCAAATGTGAATCCACAAAAAACCAAAACCATTTTCAAAAACAAAAACAGAAATTTTAACCAAACCAAAAAAAAAATCTCATAAATTAACCCACAAAAGCCACAATCATATTGTTCAACAGACAGAACTTCATTCGTTCATTCATTCAGTTAAAACTTAATATGAAAAGACATAGATAGACAGACGGATGGACGGACGGATGGATGGAAAGACGGAGTTAGTCAAGGCAGTCTGTTAAGAATGACTGAGTAGTCGAGCAATTTTATAATAAAAGTTTTGTTCTTCTTTTGTATTTTTTATTATTATTCATCGCAGTAATAAAAAATTAGACAATTTATCATTTGGTTAGGATTTCATTTTTATTAAAAAAGATATAGAAATATTTATGTAAATGTTGGAACATGAAGACATACTTAGTTATTTATAAGATATTTAGGAATCAAATCAAGCGTAGACGTTTTATGTGAAAGGCTTGTGGCAGGGCAAGAAAGTTGCCAGATTGCCTAAAAATAGACAACCATATGACAAAAATTTAGACCTAAAGTAAGATAAAATGAGACATAGACTAAGACTTAGTTTATGTCTTTTTATAGAAAAAAATTTCTTTAGAAAATTTTTCATATAGAAAAATTTGATTTAGAAAATTTTTGTATAGAAAAATTTCATTTAGAAAATTTTAGATATAGAACAATTTGCTTAAAAAAATTTTGTTATAGAAAAAATTTCATTTTATATAGAAAATTTTTGATAAAATTTTTTAATATACAAAATTTTTAATTAATTTTTTTATATATACAATTTTTGATGAACTTTTTTATATAAAAAATTTTAATGAAATTTTATATACAGAACATTTTTGACAAAATTTTATACATAACAAATTTTTGATGAACTTTTTTATACAAAAAATTTTTGATTACATTTTTTATATAACAAATTTTTAATGAAATTTTTTATATCCAACATTTTTTTATTAAATTTTTATATAACAAATTTGTGATGAAATTTTTTTATTGAAAATTTTTCTTGAAATTTTTTTTTATAGGAAATTTTTGCTGAAATTTTTAATCAAGAAAATCATTAATGAATTTTTTGAGATAGAAAATTTTTAAGGAAATTTTTTATATAGAAAATGCTTAATGATTTTTTTATTTTCTGTTATGATAAAAATTTCTGTAGAAAATTTTTCTTATGGAAAAAATTTCTTTATAAAATTTTTCTTAGAAAATGTTTGATTAAATTTTTTATATAGAAAATATTTAATAATAATTTTTAATAGAAAAAATTTCTTTAGAAAATTTTTCTTACAGAAAGAATTTCTTTAGAACATTTTTCTTATAGAAAAAATTTCTTAAGAAAATTCTTCTCATAGAAAAAATTTCTTTAGAATATTTTTCTTATAGAAATAATTTCAAATTTTTTAAATAGAAAATGTTTGATCAAATTTTTTATATAGAAAATATTTAATAATAATTTTTAATAGAACAACTTTCTATAAAATATTTTTCTTATAGAAATAATTTTAAATTATTTATATAGAAAACAATTAATAATAATTTTTTATAGAAAAAATTCCTTTAGAAAATTTTTCTTATCGAAAAAATTCCCTTAGAAAATTTTTCTTATCGAAAAAATTCCCTTAGAAAATTTTTCTTATAGAAAAATTTGCTTTAGTAAATTTTTCTTATAGAAAAATTTGGCTTAGTAAATTTTTCTTATAGAAAAATTTGGTTTAGTAAATTTTTCTTATAGAAAAATTTGCTTCAGTAAATTTCTCTTATAGAAAAATTTGCTTTAGTAAATTTTTCTTATAGAAAAATTTGCTTTAGTAAATTTTTCTTATAGAAAAATTTGCTTTAGTAAATTTTTCTTATAGAAAAATTTGCTTTAGTAAATTTTTCTTATAGAAAAATTTGCTCTAGTAAATTTTTCTTATAGAAAAATTGGTTTTAGTAAATTTTTCTATAAGAAAAATTTGTTTTAGTAAATTTTTCTTATAGAAAAATTTGTTTTAGTAAATTTTTCTTATAGAAAAATTTGTTTTAGTAAATTTTTCATGTAGAAAAATTTGCTTTAGTAAATTTTTCTTATAGAAAAATTTGCTTTAGTAAATTTTTCTTATAGAAAAATTTGCTTTAGTAAATTTTTCTTATAAAAAATTTGCTTTAGTAAATTTTTCTTATAAAAAATTTGCTTTAGTAAATTTTTCTTATAGAAAAATTTGCTTTAGTAAATTTTTCTTATAGAAAAATTTGCTTTAGTAAATTTTTCTTATAGAAAAATTTGCTTTAGTAAATTTTTCTTATAGAAAAATTTGCTTTAGTAAATTTTTCTTATAGAAAAATTTGCTTTAGTAAATTTTTCTTATAGAAAAATTTGCTTTAGTAAATTTTTCTTATAGAAAGATTTGCTTTAGTAAATTTTTCATATAGAAAAATTTGTTTTAGTAAATTTTTCTTATAGAAAAATTTGCTTTAGTAAATTTTTCTTATAGAAAAATTTGCTTTAGTAAATTTTTCTTATAGAAAAATTTGCTTTAGTAAATTTTTCTTATAGAAAAATTTGCTTTAGTAAATTTTTCTTATAGAAAAATTTGCTTTAGTTAATTTTTTCTTATAGAAAAATTTGCTTTAGTAAATTTTTCTTATAGAAAAATTTGCTTTAGTAAATTTTTCTTATAGAAAAATTTGCTTTAGTAAATTTTTCTTATAGAAAAATTTGCTTTAGTTAAATTTTCTTATAGAAAAATTTGCTTTAGTTAATTTTTCTTATAGAAAAATTTGCTTTAGTTAATTTTTCTTATAGAAAAATTTGCTTTAGTTAATTTTTCTTATAGAAAAATTTGCTTTAGTTAATTTTTCTTTTAGAAAAATTTGCTTTAGTTAATTTTTCTTATAGAAAAATTTGCTTTAGTAAATTTTTCTTATAGAAAAATTTACTTTAGTAAATTTTTCTTATAGAAAAATTTGCTTTAGTAAATTTTTCTCAAAGAAAAAATTTTTAATAGAAAAATATTATTTGAATATTTTTCTAATAGAAAATATTTTAAAGTCTGGCAACCTTTTCTCATTTGCATTGTTCTTAACTTTGGCATAGAATTTTGTTGAAAAAGTCACTGAACCCCTTTTGGTTTCGAATTGGTTTAATAAAAAAACATTAAAAACAACAAGAACCACAACAATTCAACATTGTCAAGATATTATTTTATGATCATCCTTCACATTTACAACAACGTTGCAACATGTTCTAACGAACGTTTCACTTTGTTGCCATAAATATTCAAATTTTCAACAATATTCAAAATTCCATAAATTTTGTTTAAACAATTATGTTCAATATAAATAGATTCTACCATCCTCTAGCGGGAAGACAAGAGTAAGTAATCGAGCTCTTTTCCAGATGCACAGGTGTTGTTTTAAATGTTAATAATAACTCAATTCTTTCTAGGAGTAAGTAGACTAGACTTAATGGTACCTCTAGTTTTGGTTTCCTACTTAATACTCCCTATCAATTGCTATAGACATGTTAATGTGTGTGTGTCATTAAAAGCTTCTCCTAAATCGCTGGGGCATTGTTGCACGTTTCACAAATGGATTTTTCAGTTATTCCTGGTGGTGTCAGTTGAAATAATGGCGGTTGTTTGTCTGTTTTGTTGTGGATTTTATTTTTGTTCGGTTTGAATTCGAACGATTTACAAGTGCCATCATAAATTTTCATTTAATAATTGAAATTCACATATTGTACGATATTTTATTATTATTATGATTTGAATTGTTGAGTAGTTGTTTTATTTTGTTGTTATTATTCGCTTTTTGTTGTTATTATTGTTGTTTTATTGAACTTATAAATTGTTATTTATGATATTGAAATTTAATTGTATTAACTATAATACACTCGTTTTGTACTTTTGTGAGTATATGAATAGAAAAAGTGGCCATTTGTTGTAAATCGTATTATTCGTAGGTGTTATTGTTTTATTGGATTTTATGTAAAATTCAACACCATTATATTTTGTTAATGGTTTGGAAAGTTTCGATATATTGTTTTCACTAACTAAATAACTTCACTTTCAAATTAAATTAAAATAAATTTATTAATCTTTTTTTTTTTAGAATTGGAAAACGCACAATTTGATGCAAGTAATAGCCTGAGCTAGTAGTATTAGTCTTAGTACCTGTCGTTAGTTTGGGTACCGGAAGTGTAGTGAAATCCCGTGCTTCTGTAGTTACAACATTCGTTATAACTTTATAGTACCAACTTCAGTAAATAGGGCAATTTATGAGTAATTTATAAATCTAAGTGATGGATAATAGAAAAATCTACACAAAATTTTATTTAATTCTACCACACTCAAAAAGTCACTTCAGACTATAAATTAAAAAAACTCACAAAACTCAAATTTTCTCTAAAATGTATCAAATAGCAAATAAACAGTGTAATTTTTCAGCAATTAGCGCTGTTATTGTTGTACCCTTCACCACCATAGAAGGAAAGGGTATTACAAGTTTGTGCTGATGTATGTAATTCATAGAAATATTTACCTTAGACCCACCTTTTAGTATACCAATAGTCTTAGAATCACTTTCTAAAGAGTGCTCTAAATAAAATTTGTAGTTGGATTTTCTTAAATAAAAATCAAACCTTTTAATATAAAAACTCTACCAAATACGCAAATATAATGACATATTATACAAAATCATTTAGCATTAAAATGTTTACTTAGTACTCGGGTTTTGCAAAATTATCGACTTTTTTCGGAAACCCTCCCATTAAAGATTTTACAGATGCTTCTGATACCTTTTTGGAGCATGTGTTCTACCTGCGCTTAAAATCGGATATGTTCTTGGAAATCTTTCCTGTGTTCTTCAATTCATTTTTTACTAGAGCCCAATACCTTTCCACAGGCCGAAGTTCTGGACAGTTAGGTGGATTTGCCTCTCGTGGTACAAAAATGACATTATTCTTTGAGTACCACTCAAGTGCCTTTTTTCCATAATGGCATAATGCCAAATCGGTTCCAAAAAAATGTAGTCACTCTGTGCTCTCTTAAAAAGGGTAACAACCGTTTTTGTAGGCACTCCTTTATATAAATTTCTGTGTTTATTGTGCCAGATGCCACAAATACTTTACTTCTTTTGCCACAACTGCAAATAGCTTGCCACACGAGAAACTTCTTAGGGAATTTTGTTTGTTTTTTTGTGCGAAACTCTTGCCGAACATTGCCCCGTTTATCAGCAACGTAAAAATCTTGACCAGGAAGTTGAGAAAAGTCTGCCAGTACGTATGTTTCATCATCCATCACACAACAGGTGTATTTTTTTATAAAATCAGACTTCAATTTTTTCGCTCGTTTTTTTGCTTCTAAATTCTTTATAGCATTGCGATCTGGAACCTTTTGCACTTTGTATGTCTTGAGTCCAGCATAAGCTTTGTCTCTATGTGCAAAATTCGTAGAACATTTCACCGTACGAGCTGCTTTTCTTAAAGAAGTGTTAGGCGCTCTTCGAAAGAGTCGCTCGACTTCTTTTGCTTTACCAATATCTGTAGGACCTTTTATCCTCCCTGATCCAGGTTTTCTTTCAATGCTCAGGTTTTCCTTATACCGTCTGATGGCATTAGAAACCGTTCGAGGGTCAACTTTCAAATTTTTAGCTATTTTTTTAAAAGTCCATGACGGATTTTTTTGAAAAGTTTTAATTATATTTTCACGAACTTTTTTTTCGCAGTCCATTTTGATTGAAATAACTATTGAAAATTAATAATTTCTAAAATAATAGTATCTGACATATCTATAGAAACTAACTTGAACAAAAAATAAATTATTTCTTGCACTATGGATAAATTTTGTCTAAAATAGTAAATGCATATTTTTTTTAGAACACTCTTTAAGTCGACTTAGCGATGTCAGTCCGTCCGTCTGGCTGTCTGGCTGGACCCTCATGTAAACCATGTAATCAAAGTACAGGTCGCAATTCTAAAGATAATTTCATGAAATTTGGCACAGATAATTTCTTTGATAGTGGGACCATGGCTGTTGAAATTCGTCAAAATCGGTCCATTATTTATGGTACCTCCTATAGGCTCCAATTCCCGGAATTGATATTTTGGCCACAAATATCAATATTTTTTTATGAAATTTAAAACAGGTACTGCTTATGTTATCCACAATCATTGTATAAAATTTTGTTGAAATTTGTAGACGTTAGCACCAAAATGTAACAATTCCATCATAAATGATTTCGAGTAAATCTAAAAACATTTTTTTACTATAAATTGTTAGAAAAGGTTATATGGGAATAATTAGGGATTGAAGTCATAAGACGATGGCGATTAACAGCCAGAATGATCTGAAGTAGTAAAATATTACGTTTTGAAGCTATTGAAATGAAAAATGTTTTAGTTTTAAGTACAAAAACCTTACAATATATAAAAAAGTTCTGTGATATTAGAGTTAAGTTTAACTTGACTTCGGTTTTTGTTTTTTAGTGTTGTCACTATTTATTTTATTTTAATTATTTATTTATTTATAAAAAAAAAAATTTGTTCGTGATGTCCAGTTTTTTAGCTATAAGTAAATAATAAAATGGAGAAAATTATGCAACATACAAAAATACAATAAAATAAACAGACTCAAGTTCCCCTGAAGAAATTTCCAAAAAAGAAACGAAACGTTGGGTGGTGTAAATCAACAATTTGAAGTTTTTATTTACATCAAAAATTACAATCTGACCATATCAGCCTAAAGGTAACCCCTTATAATATCAATAATTTAAACACGAAATATTGGTCATACTAAAAGTAAAAACAACTAAATATAAATATAAAAATTTAATTTCGTCAAAAATTTTTTTTTTTTAAGTTTTTTGAACTGTATATCAAATTTTAAGAAATCACTCGACGCAACACACTATTGAATTTCATCAAAATCGCTAGATAAATAACTGAGATATCGCCAAAGCAAAAGTTATCGATGTACGCAAATTGACAAATTTTAAACAATTAAAAAAAACAGTATTTAAAAAAAAAATTGAATTACATAGATATCAGATTTTAGAAAATACTAAAAGACAACATGGCATTAAATTTTAAAAATCGGTCTACAAACATCAGAGATATTGCCAAAAATTTAAAATTCGATGAGAATTTAAACAATTTTTATTTAAAACTGTAACAACTTTTTCAAAAAAAGTTTTGAATTTCGTCCAAAAATGTGTTAAAAAAAAAGTTTTTTGAACTGTATATCAAATTTTAGGAAATCATTCAACGCTGCACACAATTGGATTTCATCAAAATCAATAACCGAGATATCGCCAAAACAAAAGCTATCGATGTACGCAAATTGAGTAATTTAAAAAAATTTAAAAAAAACTGTATTTTTTTTTGAATTATATATCAGAATTTAGAAAATACTCCAATGCAAATTTTATCAAAATCGGTCTATAAGCACCAGAGATATCGCCAAAATTCAAAATTCGGTGAGAATTAAAAAAAAATTATAAACTGTATTTAAAAAAAAAAAATTTAAAATTCATTTAGTATTTTAGCGATATCTCGGGTGTTTATGGACCGATTTTAATAATAATAGCGTGCTGCGTAGGGGTCTAATGGTGTATAATTCATCTGGGTACACCCACCAGGTGCTCCACAAACTTTCAACAGGCAGACAGACGGACATGGCGATCCCCTGGTGATTCTGAGTCGATCGGTATAATTTTTATGGGGTCTAAGACGAATAATGAAAAAATTACAAACTGAATGACAAACTTATAATACCCTTTCACCTATTGGTGAAGTGTATATAAATAAAAATATATTTTTTTTATCAAATTTTATATCAATAGCAGGGTAAACCTTCAACCTGCTCAATACAAATTCAGACAACGTAAACCATCATAGTATTATATTTAAATAAAATTCAAAATTATTTTTATCGCTTTAAATAGCAACATTTATTGGACCTTGATTAGTGTGTCTACTGTCAATTTCAGTGTCAAGTGTTCAGTTTTTTTTTCTGCGCAAAGAAACAACATAACACGACTATCCTGATTTTAATTTTATATTTCTTTGTTTTGCAACATTCTTACAATTTTTGTTTTTCTTCTTAACATTAACTTTAACTAATCAATGCAAATTTTATGCCAAGTCTCAAATTTCACACTTCGGATTAAGAAAATCTTGTAGAGATGTTTGATTTTTTTTCCAGTATTTTCGAGTTGCGCATATATTTGACCACGCATTTTTGCTGAATAAACAAATTTTTTGAAATGTGAGTATTTACGGAAAGCACGTTTGTGTAGATAATGTTGCAACTTGCAAGTAAGTAGTTAGTAAATGTTGCTGACTGTTTGTTGCTGTTGTCGTTGTTGCAGTTGTTGCTGGTTATAGTGGTGGTAGCCCGATTATTTTATGTTTTTTCCCACTAGATGACAGCACACTAATTGCTAATGCAACTACATTTGCATTAACACCTTTTAATGTTGTTCTCTTGATCAAACAACATCAGTAAAGCAACAGCAAGAACAACAATAACAGCAACAGCAGCAGCAACAGAAATAACATTATACATTTTTAACACACAAAATAGCTACAGCAACAACTGCATTTGCTATGTAGTTATTAGAGGCAAAGAGATGGTTGAGGGGTACAAAAAGGGAGTTTTGAATTCATTTTATTTCGTTGTTGAAGGCTTAAACTTATTTTTATTTATTTGTGGCTTAATGATTGTTACTGAAGCTAAAGGTGCGTTAAAATGATGTTAAAACTTTTCTGAATATCTATAAATATACGAGAGTAAGTATGTATGTCTAAATATGTCTGGCTTTAGATACAACATTTGTGTTAATATGTTTGAGTTTTCATATAACTTTAAGGCAAAAATAGGCACAAAATTTACATTTAAACTATAAACAACAAACGTATGTATGCGTCATTATGCAATGTTTTTCCACTTATTTGATACCCTACACTATTGCACTAAACCAATATACAATAGTTGTTTAATGTTAAGGTTTGGGAATTTGGTTGGACACCGTGTGACAGGGCTCTAAGATAACACAAGTTTAATCTAGAAGGACATACGAGTATTTATGTCAACATGACTGAAGTTCTAGTGAATATAACTTTTTTTAATAAAAATTTCTAAAACTAAGTTTTTCCTAAATAAAGAGTCACAGTCTCTAAAAATTTTTAATTACAATTTTTCATCATAATAAAATTTAGAAACTCAAAAATTTTTCTATCGAAAATATTTAATATTAAAAATATTTAATAATAAATAATTTAATATTAATTTTTCTATAGAAAATTTTTCGGTTAAAATAATTTTTCTAGAGAAAATTTTTCAAGAGACAATTTTTCGGATGAAATAATTTTTCTATAGAAAATTTTTGTTAAAAAATGTTCCTAAAGAAAATTTTTGTTTAAAAATGTTTCTATAGAAAATTTTTGTTAAAAAATGTTTCTATAGAAAATTTTCCAGTTAAAAAAATATATTAGAAACTTTTTCGGTTCATAATTTTTTTTCTATAGAAAATTTTTCGGTTAAAAAAATTTTCTATAGAAAATTTTTCGGTTAAAAAAATTTTCTATAGAAAATTTTTCGGTTAAAAAAATTTTCTATAGAAAATTTTTCGGTTAAAAAAATTTTCTATAGAAAATTTTTCGGTTAAAAAAACTTCTCTATCGAAAATTTTTCGGTTAAAAAATTTTTTCTATAGAAAAATTTTCGGTTAAAAAAAATTTTCTATAGAAAATATTTCGGCTAAAAAAATTTTTCTATAGAAAATTTTTCGTTATAAAAATTTTTCTATAGAAAATTTTTTGTTACAAAAATTTTTCTATAGAAAATTTTTCGGTTAAAAAAATTTTTCTATAGAAAATTTTTCGTTATAAAAATGTTTCTATATAAAATCTTTCGGTTAAAGAAATATTTCTTTAGAAAATTTTTCGTTTAAAAAAATATTTCTTTAGAAAATTTTTCGTTTAAAAAAAATTTTCTTTAGAAAATTTTTCGGTTATAAAAATTTTTCTATAGAAAATTTTTCGTTATAAAAATTTTTCTATAGAAAATTTTTCGTTATAAAAATTTTTTTATAGAAAATTTTTCGTTATAAACATTTTTATATAAAAAATTTTTCGTTATAAAAATTTTTCGTTATAAAAATTTTTCGATATAAAAATTTTTCTATAGAAAATTTTTCGTTATAAAAATTTTTCTATAGAAAATTTTTCGTTATAAAAATGTTTCTATAGAAAATTTTTCGTTATAAAAATTTATCTATAGAAAATTTTTCCTTATAAAAATTTTTCTATAGAAAATTTTTCGTTATAAAAATTTTTCTATAGAAAATTTTTCGTTATAAAAATTTATCTATAGAAAATATGTTATAAAAATTTTTCTATAGAAAATTTTTCGTTATAAAAATTTTTCTATAGAAAATTTTTCGTTATAAAAATTTTTCTATAGAAAATTTTTCGTTATAAAAATTTTTCTATAGAAAATTTTTCGTTATAAAAATTTTTCTATAGAAAATTTTTCGTTGTAAAAATTTTTCTATAGAAAATTTTTCGTTATAAAAATTTTTCTATAGAAAATTTTTCGTTACAAAAATTTTTCTATACAAAATTTTTTGTTATGAAAATTTTTCTATAAAAAATTGTTCGTTATAAAAATGTTTCTATAGAAAATTTTTCGTTATAAAAATATTTCTATAGAAAATTTTTCATTATAAAAATGTTCCTTTAGAAAATTTTTCGATTAAAAAAATTTCTCTATAGAAAATTTTTCGGTTAAAAAAATTTCTCTATAGAAAATTTTTCTATACAAAATTTTTCGTTATAAAAATTTTTCTATAGAAAATTTTTCGTTACTAAAATTTTGCTGTAGAAAATTTTTCGTTATAGGAATTTTCTATACAAAATTTTTCGTTATAAAAATTTTTCTATAAAAAATTTTTTGTTACAAATATTTTTCTATTGAAATTTTTTCATTATAAAAATTTTTGTATAGAAAATTTTTCGTTATAAAAATTTTTCAATACCAAATTTTTTGATATAGAAATTTTTCTTAAAAAAATTTTTTCATTGATAATTTTTTGTATTAAAAATTTTTCTATTGTAAATTTTGCATTATAAAAATTTCTCTATAGAAAATTTATCATTTTAAAAAAAATTTTCGTTCTAATTATTATTTATAAAAAAGTATTTCTTAATAAAAATATTTCTATAGAAAATTTTTCATGATAGAAATGTTTTTATAAAAAATGTTTCATTAGAAAAATTTTTCTTTAAAAAATTTTTAAAAGAAAACTTTTCATTGTACAAAGTTTTGAAAGAAAATTTTTCTATCGAAAAGTTTTATTTATAAAAAAAAAATTATAGAAAATTTTTATAGAAAAATTTGCTTTATAAATTTTTTTTATAGAAATTGTTCTTAGAAAATTATTCATTTTAGAATTTTTCAATATAGAAATTTTTCTTTAGAAACTATTTCATTATAGACATTTTTTTATTAAAATTTTTCATTATAGAAACTTTTTTCAAGAAAATTTTTCATTATAGAAATTTTTATGCTTTAATTTTTTTATCATAGACATTTTTCTTTATACAAAATTTTTTGTCAGAAAAATTTTTCTATAAAAAATTTTGAATTCTAAAGGCAATTTTAAAGAATTTTTTTTTAGAAAATTTTTTATTATAGAATTATTTAATATTTTTCTTAAAAAAATTGTTTATTATAGAATTTTTCTTTAGAAAATGTTTGTTTCATTATGAAATTTTCTGTAGAAAATTTTTCTTTATATAAATTTTACGTTATAAAATTTTTTTATAGAAAAAATACCTCTGAGAAAATTTTTTAGGTGTTTAAACTTGTATCTCAAAAATGTTTCTATAAAATTTTTCTTTGAAATATTTGTTATAGTGACTCTTGTGTTCGGTCTTGACCGTCAAAAAAACTTTTGACTTGTTTTTTTATCTGAATTTTTCTCACTGTTTTCCGAATATGACCATGTTTAAATATAAAATACGACGATGTTCGAACTTGCAACAACGAGTAAACACTCAAGGAAAATTGCAGCAACAACAATAACAATAACGGCAGCATCAGGCATATATTTATTCTAGGATATAAAAATTGTTATTGTATATTGTACAAACATATACTGCAGGCAATTTTATATTTTGCTGTTGTTGTTTCAGCTGATGTTGAGCCAAAATTAAAATAAATAAATGTACCATTATTAGGCCATTAAAGGAGGGATGTAGAGGGAAGTTTGGGTCAACATTATTTTGACAGAAAAGGATGTCGTTGTTTTTTTTTTTAGATTAGAAAAAAATAATTTTTATTATAGGAATTGGAATTCCTCGAGAAAATGATTTCTATTATTTTTCACTTATTTGATTTGCAATGGAGTCAAAATGGAAGGCATGAGATTTCATTAAAATTTCGATCTGAGTTTTACTAAATACTCCCCCAGCCCTCGTAAATTTTTACACATATGAATTTACCATAAGTATAAATTGTTATTTGTTGTTGCTATGGTACTACTATTGCTGCAGTTGTTGTTCCTATAACTATTGTCGTAGTTTTTGTTTCTGTTTTCTTTTTTTTTTTTTTTGGTTGCCTCTAAAGTTGTCGTCATGCTGAATTATTACAGCGACAACTGAAAATGTTTGTTGTACGATTTCGTGAGTGCATCTTATAATGCTATTAATTATTTACATGTAGCACCTTATAATGTCAACTAGAAAATTCAATGCATAATATTATAACGCAATAAACAACGCAAACACCAGCAACTGCAGCAACAGCAACAACAACAATACGGACAACACCATTAACAACACAAGCAATGACGACAACATTTGCAAACAGCAATAATAAAAGATGACGACAACTAGAAGAGTTAAATAAAGTGCCATATATAAAAAAATTTGATAAAAATCATGATTAAGAACGAATTTGAAAGATGAGCTACTGAAATATGAAGGCAACCTAGAGCTAGTCGAATAGGTCTAAACTGCAGGCCGTTATGGAGTTATTCGATATGGCTTTTACTATTGCTAACATATGTGTCACTTACATAAAATCTTTCAAGTCTTTATAGTCCAAAGTCTGTAGAAATATATCTATTGTATAAATGATAATAATATCTTTTTAGTATCGGGTCTATATCGTCCTGAACTAATAAACAAATTTCAGATTAAAGGCATTTAAAAGATTAAAGAGGTACAGTTTCGACTAAGAATAGTTAAGAGTTACATTTTTATACTCACCATCAAAAGGAATGGGGGGTATATTGAGATTGTCATTCCGTTTGTAATTTTCTTAATATTGGCTCAAAAACCAAAAACGATATATATATTCTGAATTCTTATGAAATTCTAAGACGATTGAGCGATGTCTGTCTGTCTGTCTGTCTGTCTGTCTGTCTGTCTGTCTGTCTGTCTGTCTGTCTGTCTGTCTGTCTGTCTGTCTGTCTGTCTGTCCGTCTGTCTGTCTGTCTGTCCGTCTGTTGAAATCACGATAACGCCTAAACAAAAGGAGCTAGCTCACTGAAACTTGGTAAAAATATTCTTCATCTCTGAGAAAATTTTGGTATTGAAATTGGGCAAAATCGGTTCACATTTGAATATAGCTCCCGTATAACCTCGTCTAGGCTAATCGCTTATTTGTTAATAAATAACAAATTATAGCAGCTATGATGATTTTGTATATAGAAGTTTTACAGTAGCCCTAGGTAGCGTGTAAAATTTTCACATTTAGCCATATCTCCCATACAAAAAACTTACGAAAACAGCCTAAATTTCACCTAAAATACACTTAAATGCCAACAATTTTATCGCAATCTGTCACCATTTGATCTAGCTCCCATATAAAAAACTTACGAAAACACAAAAATTCAAAAAGAAATAAAATCATGATATCTCCTTAACTATAAAAGCTAGTAAGACTAAATTAAGCACAAGGAAGTCTTATGTCAATCTCATAGCTTCCATATAAAAAACTTATGGAAACACAAAAATACATAAGAAAAGGTTGTTTATGTCCGTCTGTCCGTCAGATAAAAGCACGACAGCGCCTTAACGAAAAGAGCTAGAGGGACAAAATTTTACAAAAGTATTTTGGATATCTTGATGAAAGATGTGTGTTGAAAATGGACAAAATCGGTTCAAATTTAGTTAGAGCTCCCATGTAACCCCGCCCCGCCCCGCGAAACACATTAATGCTGATAAATTGAATACAATTATAATAGCTATGACGATTAAATTTAAACTAGGGAAGTTTTATGCAATTTTTGATCAGTTTATCAAATTTTATAGGAATGAGTTCATATTCGACTTTAGCTTTCATATAAAAAACACTCACAGAAACCAAAAATTTTAGCAAAGGCCAGTTAAAAGCTATGAAGTTAGAAACTATGATAGCTGTGGTCACTAAATTTTGCAATAATAAGCTCTATATATATACCAGCCAGTGTGTAAAAGTTTGTTACAATCGGTCAACATTTGGCTATAATTCTTATATATATAACATCCCCTTTTTATATCTGCAATCAAAAAGATTTGGAGGCACATTAAGATTGCACCTATGAAATTAGATAGGCATCAATCAATGTTCAGCCCAGACTTTATATATGATGAATGCATTAGGAATATATGGACCTGCCGTATTACTATTAACGTGTTTAGCCTAACTACATATTAAGCACAACGAAAAGTATTTAACAAATTATTAATGCAAAACTATACCCGGTTATGAGACCGAATTTTGATCAAAGTAAATACTGGGGAAACCACTGAAATATTTTTAAATGTTGAACTATAAAGCTACGGCAACCGAATTTAGTCCAAAGGTTTTACCAACAATACCAATTAGCTTAGCGATTTTTTCAGTTTAGGTCCAGATTTTAAATTAGCTGCACCCTGTTTCTGAATTTAACATAACTTGATGGTGGGTATATAAGATTCGGCACAGCCGAATATAACACTTTTACTTGTTATTATTCTTAAAATAAAGTAATAGGAATAAAATATTTATGTCAGTCCATAAAACGATTAAAGTAAAAATATTTTGCTATTTTAGTACATAATATTTTAAATGACTTGTTCTGTTCAACAACAATTAAAGGATAAATATGCAAATATATGCAGACAGGTTATATACTTTTTTAAAGCTGACACCTTAGCCTTTAATTGGTAACAAATTTTGTACTTTAGCCGCTCAGTAACAAAAGTTATATACTACCTTAACACCACATGTAGGGTATAACAACAAAATTTTGATTCAAAATCCACTTAATAAAGTGCAACGATATAGAAAAACGAATTAAAGCTTCAAAAGATTGTAAGTCAACCCTGTAATATTACCTCTAAGACCCAGTAAGTATTTGAAATACAAGACGAGAATCTCTTAGAAAGCCAAAACCAATCTTTGAATTTAACTTTACATTTTTTTTTTTGTAAATCACATGATAAAGAAAAATGTTTTCACAAGTAAAAGTAAATTTATGCCAGAGAACATAGAGCGTGTAATGATGTGATAATATGGGCAATTCCATATTTGAATTTGAAAACAACAAAAGGATACACCACCATATATGTATGTATATTTAAGCAAGTAACTCCTGCAGACGAAGATGAAAGAGGTTTTAAAGAAATTTCCCTGTTGGCAAGCACGTGTGAGTTACCTTAAGGTTTTCTTCTCTCCAGTCACTAGGAAACGTTATTTCTAGTTATTTATTTAAACAAATGTACGTTGTAGCATGAAATGATTACGTTTAAGATAAATTACAATAAAATATATGAATCTATATATAACAACGTATTTATACAGTCAGTCAGAGTCTTTATCGTCGTTGTTCGTCCAAGGAATTTCTCGATTGCATACGTTCCAACGTTTCGTTTCTACGTTTGTTCACATACGTTGTTCCTCATAACAGCAGCTGCCGTGATTACATACGACATAAGAATTGTTGCCGGTCGTCGTCTGTGTTGCTATAGAGGAAATATACAGAGAATTGTAGAGAAAATATCATTTCTCGAGAATATAAATATTTAAATTATTCCTTTTGATTATTATAATGTGTAACATTGTTACAGTAACAAACTTTTGTTAGTGGGTGAAAAATTACAAGTGTGTGTGTGTTTTCTGAGGTAAGAGTCCTAGTTAAAGTTAAGGAAAAGTAAATCCTGTTTACATACCAATGCCACTAATATGGCACAGAAAGCTCAAAATAAAACTAAAACTTTTGTGAATCATTTTTCTTTGCATTTGCCTGCATGTCTCCATCTCGTCTTTACTGCAACGTAATAAATGTTGGTAACATTTGTTATGCAGAAGAATTTTTTTCCGATGTATTCTTTCTATTTTATTTCTCATAATATTTTGTTAAAAGAGGGATTATTGAAAATTAGTTAGAGACAAATTTTCATTTTGAAAATTTTTTATCAAAAAAATTATATGGAAAAATTTTGTAAGAAAAAATTTTTATAGAAATTTTGTTTTATATCGAAAATTTTTTATAGAATAATTTTGTATCGATATTTTGTATAGAAATTTTTGATATCAAAAATTTTCAGTAGAAAATATTTGTATCTTTAGTAAAATTTTATTCCATTATTATTATAAAAAAAAAATTTATCAGGAAATATGTCAAATCGAAAATTTTCTGAGAAAAATTTTATACAGAAATTTTTATGCAGAAAATTTTCTATAGATAAGTTTGATGTCTAAAATTTTATATAAAAATATTTTATATCAAAACTTTTTATAGAAAATATACTATAAAAAAGTTTTATATCGAAAATTTTGTATAGAAAAATTATTTATTGAAAATTCTCTATATAAAAGTTATCATTCCAAAATTTTCTACAAAAAAATTTTCTATAAAAAAGTTTCTATAGAAAAATTTTTTATTGAAATTTATCTATAGAACAATTTTTTATCGAAAATTTTCTATGGAAAAATTTTTTTTCGAAAATTTTCTATAGAAAATTTTTTTATCGAAATTTATCTATAGAACAATTTTTTTATCGAAATTTATCTATAGACAAATTTTTTATCGAAAATTTTCTATAGACAAATTTTTTATCGAAAATTTTCTATAGACAAATTTTTTATCGAAAATTTTCTATAGACAAATTTTTTATCGAAAATTTTCTATAGAAAAATTTTGTATCGAAAATTTTCTTTAGAAAAATTTTGTATAGAAAATTTTCTATAGAAAAATTTTGTATCGAAAATCTTCTATAGAAAATTTTATTTGGAAATTTTCTATAGAAAATTTTATTTGGAAATTTTCTATAGAAAATTTTATATCGAAAATTTTCTATAGAAAATTTTATATCGAAAATTTTCCATAGAAAATTTTGTATCGAAAATTTTCTACAGAAAATTTTACATCGAAAGTTTTCTATAGAAAATTTTATATCGAAAGTTTTCTATAGAAAATTTTATATCGAAAATTTTCTATAGAAAATTTTATATCGAAAATTTTCTATAGAAAATTTTATATCGAAAATTTTCTATAGAAAATTTTATATCGAAAATTTTCTATAGAAAATTTTATATCGAAAATTTTCTATAGAAAATTTTATATCGAAAATTTTCTATAGAAAATTTTATATCGAAAATTTTCTATAGAAAATTTTATATCGAAAATTTTCTATAGAAAATTTTATATCGAAAATTTCCTATAGAAAATTTTATATCGAAAATTTCCTATAGAAAATTTTATATCGAAAATTTTCTATAGAAAATTTTATATCGAAAATTTTCTATAGAAAATTTTATATCGAAAATTTTATATCGAAAATTTTCTATACAAAATTTTATATCAAAAATTTTATATCGAAAATCTTATATCGAAAATTTTCTATAGAAAATTTTATACCGTAAATTTTATATAGGAAATTTTATATCGAAAATTTTCTATAGAAAATTGTATATCAAAAATTTTCTCTAGAAAAATTTTATATCAAAATTTTCTCTAGAAAAATTTTATATCAAAATTTTCTCTAGAAAAATTTTATATCAAAAATTTTCTCTAGAAAAATTTTATATCAAAAATTTTGTATCGAAAATTTTCTATAGAAAAATTTTGTATCGAAAATTTTCTATAGAAAAATTTTGTATCGAAAATTTTCTATAGAAAAATTTTGTATCGAAAATTTTCTATAGAAAAATTTTGTATCGAAAATTTTCTATAGAAAATTTTCTATAGAAAAATTTTGTATCGAAAATTTTCTATAGAAAAATTTTGTATCGAAATTATATCGAAAATTTTCTATAGAAAAATTTTATATCGAAAATTTTCTATAGAAAATTTTCTATAGAAAATTTTATATCGAAAATTTTCTATAAAAAATTTTTTATCGAAAATTTTTTATAGAGAAAGTTTTTTTCAAAAATTTTCTCTAGAAAATTTTATATGGATAATTTTCTCTGGAAAAAATTTTATATTTAACATTTTCTATAAAAAAATTTTATATCAAAAATTTTTCATCGAAAATCTTTTCTAGAAAAATTTTTAATCGAAAATATTCTATAGAAAAATTTTTTATCGAAAATTTTCTATAGAAAATTTTCTATAGGAAAAATTTTTTATCGAAAATTTTCTATAGAAAATTTTATATCGAAAATATTCTATAGAAAAATTTTTTATCGAAAATTTTCTATAGAAAAATTTTTTATCGAAAATTTTCTATAGAAAAACTTTTTATCGAAAATTTTCTATAGAAAAATTTTTATCGAAAATTTTCAATAGAAATATTGTATATCGAAAATTTTCTATAGAAAAATTTTATGTCGAAAACTTTCTATAGAAAAATTTTATTTTGAAGATTTCCTATAGAAAAATTTTATATTGAAAATTTTCTGTAGAAAAATTTTATATCGAAAATTTTCTATAAAAAAAATTTATATCAAAAATTTTCTCTAGAACAATTTGATATCGAAAATTTTCTACAGCAATTTTGTGTCGAAATTTTCAATTGAATAATTTTTTATAGAAAATTTTCTATAGAAAGATTTTTTATCGAAAATTTTCTATTGAAAAATTTTCTATTGAAAATTTTATACCAAAAATTTTTTATATAAAAAATCAAGAAATTTTTATAAAAAATTTCATATCAGAAATTGTCTATAAAAAATTTTATATCTAAAATTTTTGAAGGGTGTGAAGATAAATTCGTCAGTTAAATACGTCCCACACCTATGTTAAATACGTTCCACACACTGTTAAGCTGATTTTGAAAAAAGACATATTTATTTTTTTACAAAAAATAGCAACAAAAAATAAATTTTTTTAAAAATTTTATTATTTTTCAATCAAAAACATTTTAAACTAAAATCTAACAAAAACAAAAAAAGATTTACAAATTATTTTCATATAAAAAAATGTAATCTATAACAAGAATATTCATGACGATATTTCCGATATTTAGAGAAAACATGAATCGGGGTAGCGAAAGACAGGAAGTAGCCCAGGACTAGTAGAAGGTATGACCATATCGGATATGTCAAGTTTTGGGCCGATATCGGAGATATAAATTTTTGAAAATTTTAATTTTTCATATATTTCGTATGAAAAAATAGACATTTTCAAGTCGATATATTTCATATTTAGAGAAAACATGAATCGGGGTAGCGAAAGACAGGGAGTAGCCTAGGACTAGTAGAAGCTATGACCATATCGGATATGTCAAGTTTTGGGCCGATATCGGAGATATAAATTTTTGAAAATTTTAATTTTTCATATATTTCATATGAAAAAATAGAAATTTTCAAGTCGATATATTTCATATTTAGAGAAAACATGAATCGGGGTAGCGAAAGACAGGGAGTAGCCTAGGACTAGTAGAAGCTATGACCATATCGGATATGTCAAGTTTTGGGCCGATATCGGAGATATAAATTTTTGAAAATTTTCATTTTTCATATATTTCATATGAAAAAATAGAAATTTTCAAGTCGATATATTTCATATTTAGAGAAAACATGAATCGGGGTAGCGAAAGACAGGGAGTAGCATAGGATTAGTAGAAGCTATGACCATATTGGATATGTCAAGTTTTGGGCCGATATCGGAGATATAAATTTTTGAAAATTTTCATTTTTCATATATTTCATATGAAAAAATTGAAATTTTCAAGTCGATATATTTCATATTTAGAGAAAACATGAATCGGGGTAGCGAAAGACAGGGAGTAGCCTAGGACTAGTAGAAGCTATGACCATATCGGATATGTCAAGTTTTGGGCCGATATCGGAGATATAAATTTTTGAAAATTTTCATTTTTCATATATTTCATATGAAAAAATAGAAATTTTCAAGTCGATATATTTCATATTTAGAGAAAACATGAATCGGGGTAGCGAAAGACAGGGAGTAGCCTAGGACTAGTAGAAGCTATGACCATATCGGATATGTCAAGTTTTGGGCCGATATCGGAGATATAAATTTTTGAAAATTTTCATTTTTCATATATTTCATATGAAAAAATAGAAATTTTCAAGTCGATATATTTCATATTTAGAGAAAACATGAATCGGGGTAGCGAAAGACAGGAAGTAGCCTAGGACTAGTAGAAGCTATGACCATATTGGATATGTCAAGTTTTGGGCCGATATCGGAGATATAAATTTTTGAAAATTTTCACTTTTCATATATTTTATATGAAAAAATTGAAATTTTCAAGTCGATATATTTCATATTTAGAGAAAACATGAATCGGGGTAGCGAAAGACAGGAAGTAGCCTAGGACTAGTAGAAGCTATGACCATATCGGATATGTCAAGTTTTGGGCCGATATCGGAGATATAAATTTTTGAAAATTTTCATTTTTCATATATTTCATATGAAAAAATTGAAATTTTCAAGTCGATATATTTCATATTTAGAGAAAACGTGAATCGGGGTAGCGAAAGACAGGGAGTAGCCTAGGATAAGTAGAAGCTATGACCATATCGGATATGTCAAGTTTTGGGCCGATATCGGAGATATAAATTTTTGAAAATTTTCATTTTTTATATATTTCATATGTAAAAATAGAGTATATTTAAGTCGATCCAATCGATATTTAGAGAAAATATGAATCGGGGTAGCGAAAGACAGGAAGTAGACTAGGACTAGTAGAAGCTATGACCATATTGGATATGTCAAGTTTTGGGCCGATATCGGAGATATAAATTTTTGAAAATTTTCATTTTTCATATATTTCATATGAAAAAATAGAAATTTTCAAGTCGATATATTTCATATTTAGAGAAAACATGAATCGGGGTAGCGAAAGACAGGAAGTAGCATAGGATTAGTAGAAGCTATGACCATATTGGATATGTCAAGTTTTGGGCCGATATCGGAGATATAAATTTTTGAAAATTTTAATTTTTCATATATTTCATATGAAAAAATAGAAATTTTCAAGTCGATATATTTCATATTTAGAGAAAACATGAATCAGGGTAGCGAAAGACAGGGAGTAGCCTAGGATAAGTAGAAGCTATGACCATATCGGATATGTCAAGTTTTGGGCCGATATCGGAGATATAAATTTTTGAAAATTTTCATTTTTTATATATTTCATATGTAAAAATAGAGTATATTTAAGTCGATCCAATCGATATTTAGAGAAAATATGAATCGGGGTAGCGAAAGACAGGAAGTAGACTAGGACTAGTAGAAGCTATGACCATATTGGATATGTCAAGTTTTGGGCCGATATCGGAGATATAAATTTTTGAAAATTTTCACTTTTCATATATTTTATATGAAAAAATTGAAATTTTCAAGTCGACATATTTCATATTTAGAGAAAACGTGAATCGGGGTAGCGAAAGACAGGGAGTAGCCTAGGATAAGTAGAAGCTATGACCATATCGGATATGTCAAGTTTTGGGCCGATATCGGAGATATAAATTTTTGAAAATTTTCATTTTTTATATATTTCATATGTAAAAATAGAGTATATTTAAGTCGATCCAATCGATATTTAGAGAAAACATGAATCGGTGTAGCGAAAGACAGGGAGTAGCCTAGGACTAGTAGAAGCTATGACCATATTGGATATGTCAAGTTTTGGGCTGATATCGGAGATATAAATTTTTGAAAATTTTAATTTTTCATATATTTCATATGAAAAAATAGAAACTTTCAAGTCGATATATTTCATATTTAGAGAAAACATGAATCGGGGTAGCGAAAGACAGGGAGTAGCCTAGGACTAGTAGAAGCTATGACCATATCGGATATGTCAAGTTTTGGGCCGATATCGGAGATATAAATTTTTGAAAATTTTCATTTTTCATATATTTCATATGAAAAAATAGAAATTTTCAAGTCGATATATTTCATATTTAGAGAAAACATGAATCGGGGTAGCGAAAGACAGGGAGTAGCATAGGATTAGTAGAAGCTATGACCATATTGGATATGTCAAGTTTTGGGCCGATATCGGAGATATAAATTTTTGAAAATGTTCACTTTTCATATATTTTATATGAAAAAATTGAAATTTTCAAGTCGATATATTTCATATTTTGAGAAAACATGAATCGGGGTAGCGAAAGACAGGAAGTAGCCTAGGACTAGTAGAAGCTATGACCATATTGGTTATGTCAAGTTTTGGGCCGATATCGGAGATATAAATTTTTGAAAATTTTCACTTTTCATATATTTCATATGAAAAAATAGAAATTTTCAAGTCGATATATTTCATATTTAGAGAAAACATGAATCGGGGTAGCGAAAGACAGGAAGTAGCCTAGGACTAGTAGAAGCTATGACCATATTGGATATGTCAAGTTGTGGGCCGATATCAGAGATATAAATTTTTGAAAATTTTCACTTTTCATATATTTTATATGAAAAAATCGAAATTTTCAAGTCGATTTATTTCATATTTAAAGAAAACATGAATCGGGGTAGCGAAAGACAGGGAGTAGTCTAGGACCAGTAGAAGCTACGACCATATCGGATATGTCAAGTTTTGGGCCGATATCGGAGATATAAATTTTTGAAAATTTTCACTTTTCATATATTTTATATGAAAAAATTGAAATTTTCAAGTCGATATATTTCATATTTAGAGAAAACATGAATCGGGGTAGCGAAAGACAGGGAGTAGCCAATTTTTTCATACAAAATATATGAAAAGTAAAAATTTTCAAAAATTTATATCTCCGATATCGGCCCAAAACTTGACATATCCAATATGGTCATAGCTTCTACTAGTCCTAGGCTACTTCCTGTCTTTCGCTACCCTGATTCATGTTTTCTCTAAATATGAAATATATCGACTTGAAAATTTCAATTTTTTCATATAAAATATATGAAAAGTGAAAATTTTCAAAAATTTATATCTCCGATATCGGCCCAAAACTTGACATATCCAATATGTTCATAGCTTCTACTAGTCCTAGGCTACTTCCTGTCTTTCGCTACCCCGATTCATGTTTTCTCTAAATATCGATTGGATCGACTTAAATATTCTCTATTTTTGCATATGAAATATATAAAAAATGAAAATTTTCAAAAATTTATATCTCCGATATCGGCCCAAAACATGACATATCCGATATGTTCATAGCTTCTACTAGTCCTAGGCTACTCCCTGTCTTTCGCTACCCCGATTCATGTTTTCTCTAAATATGAAATATATCGACTTGAAAATTTCTATTTTTTCATATGAAATATGTGAAAAATGAAAATTTTCAAAAATTTATATCTCCGATATCGGCCCAAAACTTTACATATCCGATATGGTCATAGCTTCTACTAGTCCTAGGCTACTTCCTGTCTTTCGCTACCCCGATTCATGTTTTCTCTAAATATGAAATATATCGACTTGAAAATTTCAATTTTTTCATATAAAATATATGAAAAGTGAAAATTTTCAAAAATTTATATCTCCGATATCGGCCCAAAACTTGACATATCCAATATGGTCATAGCTTCTACTAGTCCTAGGCTACTTCCTGTCTTTCGCTACCCCGATTCATGTTTTCTCCAAATATGAAATATATCGACTTGAAAATTTCTATTTTTTCATATGAAATATATGAAAAATGAAAATTTTCAAAAATTTATATCTCCGATATCGGCCCAAAACTTGACATATCCGATATGGTCATAGCTTCTACTAGTCCTAGGCTACTCCCTGTCTTTCGCTACCCTGATTCATGTTTTCTCTAAATATGAAATATATCGACTTGAAAATTTCTATTTTTTCATATGAAATATATGAAAAATTAAAATTTTCAAAAATTTATATCTCCGATATCGGCCCAAAACTTGACATATCCAATATGGTCATAGCTTCTACTAATCCTATGCTACTTCCTGTCTTTCGCTACCCCGATTCATGTTTTCTCTAAATATGAAATATATCGACTTGAAAATTTCTATTTTTTCATATGAAATATATGAAAAATGAAAATTTTCAAAAATTTATATCTCCGATATCGGCCCAAAACTTGACATATCCGATATGGTCATAGCTTCTACTAGTCCTAGGCTACTCCCTGTCTTTCGCTACCCCGATTCATGTTTTCTCTAAATATGAAATATATCGACTTGAAAATTTCTATTTTTTCATATGAAATATATTAAAAATTAAAATTTTCAAAAATTTATATCTCCGATATCGGCCCAAAACTTGACATATCCGATATGGTCATAGCTTCTACTAGTCCTAGGCTACTCCCTGTCTTTCGCTACCCCGATTCATGTTTTCTCTAAATATGAAATATATCGACTTGAAAATGTCTATTTTTTCATACGAAATATATGAAAAATTAAAATTTTCAAAAATTTATATCTCCGATATCGGCCCAAAACTTGACATATCCGATATGGTCATACCTTCTACTAGTCCTGGGCTACTTCCTGTCTTTCGCTACCCCGATTCATGTTTTCTCTAAATATCGGAAATATCGTCATGAATATTCTTGTTATTGATTACATTTTTTTATATGAAAATAATTTGTAAATCTTTTTTTGTTTTTGTTAGATTTTAGTTTAAAATGTTTTTGATTGAAAAATAATAAAATTTTTAAAAAAATTTATTTTTTGTTGCTATTTTTTGTAAAAAAATAAATATGTCTTTTTTCAAAATCAGCTTAACAGTGTGTGGAACGTATTTAACATAGGTGTGGGACGTATTTAACTGACGAATTTATCTTCACACCCTTAAATTTTTGATAGAAAAAATTTTATATTTAACATTTTCTATAAAAAAAATTGTATATCAAGAAACAGAAATTTTGTATTGAAATTTTTTATAAAGAATTTTGTATCGAAAATTTTTTATAGAAAAATTTTATATCGAAAATTTTCTATAGAAAAATTTTATATTTTCTATAGAAAAATTTTATATCGAAAATTTTCTATAGAAAAATTTTATATCGAAAATTTTTAACAGAAAAATTTTATATCGAAAATTTTCTATTGAAGATTTTCTATAGAAAAACTTTATATCAAAAATTTTTTATAGAAAAATTTTATATCGAAAATTTTTAAAATAAAAATTTTGTATCGAAATTTTTTAACAGAAAAATTTGATATCGAAAATTTTCTATAGAAAAATTTTATATAGAAAATTTTCTATAGCAAAATTTTATATAGAAAATTTTCTATAGAAAAATTTTATATCCAAAATTTTCTGTAGAAAAATTGTTGTACAAAAAATTTCTTAAAAAAAAAATTTATATAGAAAATTTTTCTAAAAAAATTTTTGTAGGTATTAAAAAGGTTGTTTAACATAATTCTAAATCCTGCCACTTTCTTGAAATACTTTCATGAAAATATGCATTATTACAAAACATAGCAACTCCAACTTAATATAACGAGCTGTATCCATAACATGAAAACTATTTCCTGTGCAAACAAACGCAACTTTAGCTACAGCAAAAATAACTACGTAAGACCAAAAATGGTGACAACACGTTTACTTCCAACGACAACGCCTTTACATCAAAATCCTAAAAATCCCTACTATCACTTGAAGCAGCAGCAGAAAAATGTTTACTTCACTAAAGCTACCATTAAACCCCCCTAACCCCTCCTCCAAATAAAGTAAAACTTTAGATTGTAGGTAAAAATAGGAAAAACTCATAAACAAAACAAATAAACATCCGAACAGCAAACACATCATGTCTAGTTAATGTTAATAATGCAAACGTGTAAGCTTTGAGGATGTTCTTCGAGTAAAAACCAAAGAAAATAAAATTTAAATTAAATGAAAAAAAAAAAATGGAAAACTGAGTATGAAAATGAAACCAAGTACAAAAACGACAACTTAAATTGCTATATTAAAAAAAAAAAGAAAAGTGAGAAAAAGGTCTCATAAAACATTTGTAAAATTTTTATGTATTTTTCTTCTTTTTTTTTTCAATGGAAATTTTCATAGAAATATGGCTAATGTATGCATCTTCCTTTGACTAGGAGTAAATATTCTGGCCTAAAAGTTAAAACATGCAATTTCTACTTTGCAACATTGTAGGCAACTCGAGTTGCTTTGGTAACCAATGCCATGTATCTACAGCTGGTATATTCTTTTAGATATACGAAAATTTCTAAATACACTGAAAAAATCAAATCTAAATATGTTTGCCCGTTTTGGTATTAATAGTAATACTAATAATGATACGATAGTCAGTTCTTCCGGAATGACACGAAAATCTTAGGAATCCGACCAGTTAGGGCAAACATGGTACAATTGTACATTTTTGATACATTTTAACCTGATTGGTATCGTGTTACTACAGCGTTGTAGTATAATCAAGAATTTTTCTGTCGGTGTAATAATGTAAAACTTGTGCATATATTTTATTTTAAAATGAAAACTATTTCCAGTGATAAGATAAATGCTATCAATTTATTTGGGATTTAAAGATATTTTATGTTATAAAAGGCAATAAAAGTCACACAAAAGGAAATTTAATAAGACTAAAAAGTTAATGTAATTATTAAAATACTAATTAGATAATTTTCCAATTAAATAGAATAGACAAGTTCTAGAGAAATAATAAAATAAAATTTAATATAAATTTTGAAATTATTTCTTTAATGAGGTACGCAAAACCTATTAATAATAGGCTAATAAGTATGAAACTAGACCCTTCCTTTCAATATTTCCCCCATTTATTTATGTTTTCAGAAGTATGGACTAGTCCCCCTTTTTCACACTTTCTACTCCATTCAATACTTTGCTTAACTTAAATTTAATATAATGGGACCTTTCAAAAGTACCATACCACAAATCAAAGTAAAGAAATGCAATATCTTTATATAATAGAGTCTTTGCTTTTACTCATTTTTTTTTTTTTGATAGACACAAAAAGCCAAATTAAGCATAAATTTATGGGGTTAATATTTTTCTGAATACTTTCCTCTAATTTTATTTAAAAAAACTTAAAAAAATTATATTTTGCAAAAAATCGTAAAAGAAAAATTTTAAATACGAAACACTGTGCCAAGCTATTGGCTTCATTTAATGGTTTCAATTTAGGTTTTTTATACAAAAATCATAAATTTTACATTTTGGTTGATAAAAACTATTTTCTTATACTCTATTCCATGAATTCGTTTTCAAAATTCCTTCAGACGTTTAGTTCCTAAGTCCCGGCTTTAGTTTTTTTTACTTCTTCACATTTTCTTATTAACTTAAAATTTATGTTGGTTTCGGGAAAACACAAGTTTTTCTCTGGCAATAAAAGTCATAAAACATTTTGAAGTATTTTATTGCCTCTAAATAAAAGAAAAAAAACGTCGAGTTAAATGTTTTTCGGGTTAAAACTTAGGACTTGGAAAACAAAAACTTTCAAAGGGAAAGTGGGAATGTTAAAAATACTTGAGTGCTAATTTTTTAAGGGAAATTCAAAAAAAAAACTTTCAAATTAACGGAAATAGTAAAATATTCAAATTGATTAGTTATAGACAAAAATTACAAAAAAATGTGTCAAATAATTAAAAGTGTAAAAGAAAAAAGTTAGATTAACAAAAATTAGTTACGTTTACTATGACCACAACAAAAATATTGTATTAACTTTAAAAGAAAAAAAAAAATTCTGTAGAAAATTTTTCGATATAAATATTTTTCTATAGAAAATTTTTTGATATAAAAATGTTTCTATAGAAAAAATTTTGATATAAAAATTTTTCTATAGAAAAACTTTCGATATAAAAATTTTTTCTATAGAAAAAATTTTCTATAAAAAAAATTTTCGATATAAAAATTTTTCTATAGAAAAATTTTCGATATAAAAATTTTTCTATCGAAAAGTTTTCGATATAAAAATTTTTTCTATAGAAAAAATTTTCTATAAAAAAATTTTCGATATAAAAATTTTGCTATAGAAAAATTTTCGATATAAAAATTTTTCTATAGAAAATTTTTGGATATAAAAACTTTTCTATAGAAAAATTTTCGATATAAAAATTTTTGTATAGAAAATTTTTCGATATAAAAATTTTTCTATAGAAAAATTTTTGATATAAAAATTTTCTACAGAAAAATTTTTGATATAACAATTTTCTATAGAAAACTTTCGATATAAAAATGTTTCTATAGAAAATTTTTTAATATAAAAATTTTTCTATAGAAAATTTTTTTATATAAAAATTTCTCTATAGAAAATTTTTCGATATAAACCTTTTTCTATAGAAAAATTTTCGATATAAAAATTTTTCTATAGAAAAATTTTCGATATAAAAATTTTTTTTATATCAAACAAATTTCTGCGGAAAAAATTTTGTTTTATCAAAAATTTTTATATCGAAAATTTTTCTATAGAAAATTTTTCTATATAAAAGTTTTTCTATAAAAAATGTCTTGATATTTTTTATAGAAAACTTTTATATAGAAATTTTTCTATAGAAAAATTTTTATATCGAAAATTTTTCTATAGAAAAATGTTTATATCGAAAATTTTTCTATAGAAAAATTTTTATATCGAAAGTTTTTCTATAGAAAAATTTTTACATCGAAAATTTTTCTAAAGAAAAATTTTTATATCAAAAAATTTTCTATAGAAAAATTTTTGTATCGAAAATTTTTCTATAGAAAAATTTTTATATCGAAAATTTTTCTATAGAAAAATTTTCGATATTTTTTCTTTAGAAAAATTTTTATATCAAAAAATTTTCTATTGAAAAATTTTTATATCGAACATTTTTCTAAAGAAAAAATTTTTCTATAGAAAAATTATCGATACAAACATTTTTCTATAGAAAAATTTTTGATATAAAAATTTTTCTATAGAAAAATGTTCGATATAAAAATTTTTCTATAGAAAAATTTTCGATATAAAATTTTTTTATAGAAAAATGTTCGATATAAAAATTTTTCTATAGAAAAATTTTCGATATAAAAATTTTTCTATAGAAAAATTTTCGATATAAAAATTTTTCTATAGAAAAATTTTCGATGTAAAGATTTTTAGATATAAACATTTTTCTATAGAAAAATTTCTATATAAAAGTTTTCTATCAAAAATATCAAGACATTTTTTATAGAAAAACTTTTATATAGAAAAATTTTCTATAGAAAAATTTTCGATATAAAAATTTTTGATAAAACAAAATTTTTTCCGCAGAAATTTGTTTGATATACAAATTTTTCGATAGAAAATTTTATATTATTAGAATTTTTCTTTAGAAATTTTTCGCTAGAAAAATTTTTCTATAGAAAATTTTTCGTTATATAAATTTTTCTAAAGAACATTTTTTGATATAAAAATTTTTCTATAGAAAATTTTTCGATATAAAAATTTTTCCAAAAAAAAGGTTCTGATATAAAAATTTTCGATAAAACAAAAATTTTTCCACAGAAATTTGTTTGATATACAAATTTTTCGATAGAAAATTTTGTGTTATTATAATTTTTCTTTAGAAAATTTTTCGTTAGAAAAATTTTTCTATAGAAAGTTTTACGTTATATAAATTTTTCTAAAGAAAATTTTTTGATATAAAAATTTTTCAATAGAAAATTTTTCGATATAAAAATTTTTCTGTAGAAAATTTTTCGTTATAAAATTTTTTCTAAAGAAAATTTTTCGATATAAAATTTTTTTATAAATATTTCGATATAAAAATTTTTCTATTGAAAATTTTTCGTTATAAAAATTTTTCTTTAGACAATTTTTTGTTTCAAAATTTTTCTACACAAAATTTTAAGTTACAAAAATTTTTCTATAGAAACTTTTTCGTTATGAAAATTTTTCTATTGAAAATTTTTCGTTATAAAAATTTTTCTATAGAAAATTTGAAGTTATAAAAAACTTTTATAATTTTTTTTTTCATGAAAATTTTAGTGTTAAAAATTTTTCTATAAAAATTTTTCGTTTAAAAACTTTTTCAATAGACAATTTTTTCTTTTAAAATTCTTCTATAAAAAATAGAAAATTTGTCATCATAAAAAATTTTGTATAGGAAATTTTTATTAAATTTTTCATGACAAAAATTTTGTCTTTGAAGTTTTTTTAAGACAAAAGTTTTTTTTTTTTCGTTCTAAAAATTTTTCAATTGAAAGTAGAAAAATAGGAAATGATTTATTAAAAAAAAATATTATTTATAGAAAATTTTTCGTTGTAAAAATTTTTCATTATAAAAAATTTTCTATTGACAATTTTTCATTCAATTTTTCATTAAAAACTTTTCTAATAAAAATTAGTTGTTATAAAAAATTTTCTATAGAAAATTTTTGGTTTTAAAAATTTTTCTATTGAAAATAGAAAATTTTATGTTTAAATGTTTTTCATGAAAATTAAGCTATTAATAATTCTTTTGTTTAAAATTTTTCTATAAACAATTTTTTCAGAGAAAACTCTTTCTTTATTAAAATTTTTAAATATTTTTTTTTTACATTTTTATTTAAAAAAAATTTTTTTTTTTAATTTTGGTATAGGAAATTTTTTGTTATAAAAAATTTTTGTATGGAAAAAATTATTCGATATAAAAATTTTTTTTATCGAATAATTTTCTATAAAAAATTTTCGTTATAAAATTTTTTTTGATAGAAAATTTTTCGTTACAAAAATTTTTTCTATAGCAAAATTTTTGCTATCAAAATTTTTATAAAGAAAATTTTTCATTATAAAAATTTCTGTAATAAAAATTGGTCTATAGAAAATTTTTCATTGTAAAAATTCTTCGTTATAAAAATTTTTCTATTTAAAATAGAAATATAGAAATATTTTATGGAAAATTTTTCTATAGAAAATTTTTCGTTATAAAAATATTTTTATAGAACATTTGTCATTATTAAAATTTTTCTATAGAACATTAAAAAAAAATAAAGTATATCAAATAAGTTTCTATAAAAAAATTTTCGTTATAAAATTTTTTTTATAGAAAATTTTTCCTTACAAGAATTTTTTCTATCGCAAAATTTAAGCTATCAAAATTTTTATAAAGAAAATTTTTCATTATAAAAACTTGTCTAATAAAAATTTGTCTATAGAAAATTTTTCATTGTAAAAATTCTTCGTTATAATAAATTTTCTGTTGAAAATAGAAATAAAGAAATATTTCATGGAAAATTTTTCTATAGAACATTTTTCGTTATAAAAATATTTTTATAGAACATTTGTCATTATTAAAATTTTTCTATAGAACATTAAAAAAAAAATAAAGTATATCGAATAAGTTTCTATAAAAAAATTTTCGTTATAAAATTTTTTTTTATAGGAAATTTTCCGTTACAAAAATTTTTGCTATCAAAATTTGTATAAAGAAAATGTTTTATTATAAAAATTTGTGGAATAAAAATTTATCTATAGAAAATTTTTCATTGTGAAAATTCTTCGTTATAAAAAATTTTCTGTTGAAAATTGAAATATTGAAATATTTTATGGAAAATTTTTCGTTATAAAATTTTTTTATAGAACATTTGTCATTATTAAAAATTTTCTATAGAACATTAAAAAAAAAAAAAATAAAGTATATCGATTAAAATTCTATAAAAAAAATTTTCGTTTTAAAATTTTTTTTATAAAAAATTTTCGTTACAAAAATTTTTTCTATCGCAAAATTTTTCTATCAAAATTTTTATAAAGAAAATTTTTCATTATAAAAACTTGTCTAATAAAAATTTGTCTATAGAAAATTTTTTATTGTAAAAATTCTTCGTTATAATAAATTTTCTGTTGAAAATAGAAATATAGAAATATTTTATGGAAAATTTTTCTATAGAAAATTTTTCGTTATAAAAATATTTTTATAGAACATTTGTCATTTTTAAAATTTTTCTATAGAGCATTAAAAAAATGAAGTATATCGAATAAGTTTCTATAAAAAAAATTTTCGTTATAAAATTTTTATTATAGAAAATTTTTCCTTACAAGAATTTTTTCTATCGAATAACTTTCTATAAAAAAAAAAATTTCGTTATAAAATTTTTTTTATAGAAAATTTTTCCTTACAAGAATTTTTTCTATCGCAAAATTTTTGCTATCAAAATTTTTATAAAAAACTTGTCTAATAAAAATTTGTCTATAGAAAATTTTTCATTGTTAAAATACTTCGTTGTAAAAATTTTTCTATTGAAAATAGAAATATAGAAATATTTTATGGAAAATTTTTCTATAGAAAATATTTTGTTTTAAAAATATTTTTATAGAACTTTTGTCATTTTGAAAATTTTTCCAAAGAAAGTAAAAAAAAGTTTTCATTACAAATTTTTTCCCTTTAATAGATATAGATTTGTTCTTTCCATTTAAAATTGTTGAGTGACATGATGGTTTTTGATCTGTCTTTAACTAGGGAAACTCTTCTTGAAGGGTTGTCCCCATCTACTTTTTTTGTTTGTAATAAATTTCTTCAGAAAATTTTTCATTATTATATTTTTTCTATACAATTTTTTTTCTTGATAAAAGATTCTTTTTCAAAATTTTTGGTACATAAAATTTTCCGTTATCAAAATATTTCAACCTTGCTTTTTTCCGGCCTAAATTATTTCAGGAGACTTTAAATAATTTACAAGCATTAATTTAGTTTTTTGCTGAATATTTTCTAAGAGATAGAAAACCTTTCCCATATTACCAAAAGTTTTTGAGACCAATTAACGCAACATTAATTAGTTAAGGAAGAAAAGGATCTTTCTTCATAACAAAAAACCAAAAAAAGGGAATAATTGTGACTAAAACTACTTTTAACAAACCTTTTAAACTTCTTTCACTAAAATGGCCAATGACCCTTCTATCAAAATTTTGAAAATTTAAGCAAAAAATAACCCAAACTTAAAAGAAACTGTCTATATTTAATGTACTCGGGACGACTGTTTCAATAAAACAATTTACAAAAAAATTTATGTTTTATAAATTTATAATTCTTTAATGTTTTTCTTTTTTTGTTCGTACAAAAAATAAATATTCATGCTAAAAATGTCAGCTGTCAATCTTTTCGCTTTCGAAAAATTAAAAAAAAGAGATTCTCAAAAAAAGAATAACCAAAAAATCAATAAAATGCGACAGCAAAAACGTCAAGAGATGGTTTTTAAATTGAAATAAAAAAAAAGAAATTCAAACAGAAACAAAATTAAAAATTGAAACAAAAATACAAATTTAAAACAATATTCATGAATATTTATTTTATAACATGATAAACATTTGTAGAATTGTGATGTTTTGTATATGTACGTTTGTTTGGATTTGGTATGTTGACATTTTCTAAACATGTCAGTAAACAGTGAATTCGTGATAGATGAAACAAGAAAATTTTAAAAAATTTGCAAATACTTAAAAGCTTAAATTTGAAATTTTTAAAATTGTTTCACTTCAATCAAAAAACCAATAAAATCAACTATAATCGGGGTCCTTATGTTAACGTTACTGTATTTGATCAGAGTTATATCCCCGAAATATAAAACCATTAAATTTATTTGCTAAAGCAGTTTTTACATATGTTCTTTAACAAATACTTTAAACTAATAATATCTACATACATCGAGATTTAAAACGGATTAAATTGTCTGAATTACTTGTTTATTTAAGAGTTTAGTAAATTATTTAAACTTAATATTTTTTCATTTATTTATGCAATCAAGGTCACTCTGGTTACCTTAAGTTTGTATACGAGTATCTAGTGAAAACCTTCACAATTTATCATTTGCGTGCTCCTGATTTTGCTCCCTTTCATTTAAGGTTTGCGTGTGCTTGTCTTTGAACGTAATTAATTAAAAACGCATTTTTAAACAAATTTATGAATAAATTAATTATTTTTTTCTCACAATTTATGCAGTAGATACAAAACTTACATAACTTAAAAGACAGTTGCCAGATCGTTTAAATGAATTACAAAAAAGTACCAAATTGGTACAATCTATATTTAGTTTGATTTTAGTATACAAAAAAGGAATTGTACGATATAAATACCTACAAAATTTCAATAAAAGTCACGATTTAAATAAAGTACCAAAATTGTTTTCAATAGTTTTTGTCATTAACTTTGACTGCACTTGAAGTAGTTCCATAGCAGCAATTGATGCCGTTCGATAGAAATGAGGCTTATAAGACTCATCTCTTGCCTTTCCATAGAAAATTACACTTATTTTTACCCAACTTTTACAGTCGCCTGAATTAAGGTGATTTACATCTTTTCATACATGGGCCATCAAATCAAATATTCATTTTGGTGTTTTTTTTAGTTATCAGAATTAGTAGAAATTTTCTGATGTAAAATTTTTTACATACAAAATTTTTAGTCATAAAAATTTTTCATACTAAATTTTTGTTATAAAAAATTGTTTATAGAATTTTTTTTTTCATTATAAAAAATTTTCTATAGAAATTTTTTAGTTAAAAAAATGTTTCTATCGAAAATTTTTCAATAAAAAAATTTTTCGTTATAAAAATTTTTCTATAGAAAAGTTTTCGTTATAAAAATACTTCTATAGATAAACAAATATTTTATAACGAAAATTTTTTCGTTATAAAAAATTGTCTATCGAAAATATTTGTTATAAAGTTTTTTCTTTAGAAAATTTTTCATTATAAAAAATTTTCTATAGAAAATTTTTCGTTATAAAAAATTTTCTATAGAATATTTGTCGTTATAAAAAATATTCTATAGAAAATTTTTCGTTATAAAAAATTTTCTTTAGAAAATTTTTCGTTATAAAAATTGTATATAGAAAATTTTTCGTTATAAAAAATTTTCTATAGAAAATTTTTTGTTATAAAAATTTGTCTATCGAAAATTTATCAATAAAAAATTTTTCGTTATAAAAATTTTTCTATAGAAAAGTTTTCGTTATAAAAATACTTCTATAGATAAACAAATATTTTATAACGAAAATTTTTTCGTTATAAAAAATTGTCTATCAAAAATATTTGTTATAAAGTTTTTTCTTTAGAAAATTTTTCGTTATAAAAAATTTTCTTTAGAAAATTTTTCGTTATAAAAAATTTTCTATAGAAAATTTGTCGTTATAAAAAATATTCTATAGAAAATTTTTCGTTATAAAAAATTTTCTTTAGAAAATTTTTCGTTATAAAAAATTGTATATAGAAAACTTTTCGTTATAAAAAATTTTCTATAGAAAAATTTTTGTTATAAAAATTTGTCTATCGAAAATTTATCAATAAAAAATTTTTCGTTATAAAAATTTTTCTATAGAAAAGTTTTCGTTATAAAAATACTTCTATAGATAAACAAATATTTTATAACGAAAATTTTTTCGTTATAAAAAATTGTCTATCAAAAATATTTGTTATAAAGCTTTTCTTTAGAAAATTTTTCGTTATAAAAAATTTTCTTTAGAAACTTTATCAATAAAAAATTTTTCTATAGAAAAGTTTTCGTATAAAAATATTTCTCTAGATAAAACAATTTTTTTTAACGAAAAATTTTTCGTTATAAAAAATTATTTATCGAAAATATTTGTTATAAAGTTTTTTCTTTAGAAAATTTTTCATTATCAATAAACAATTTTTCTATAGAAAAGTTTTCGTTATAAAAATATTTCTCTAGATAAAAAAATTTTTTATAACGAAAAACTTTTCGTTATAAAAAATTATTTATCGAAAATATTTGTTATAAAGTTTTTTCTTTAGAAAATTTTTCATTATAAAAAATTTTCTATAGAAAATTTTTCGTTATAAAAAACTTTCTATAAAAAATTTGTCGTTATAAAAAATATTCTATAGAAAATTTTTTGTTATAAAAAATTTTCTTTAGAAAAATTTCTTTTGAAAATTTTTCGTTATAAAAAATTTTCAATAGAAAATTTTTCGTTATAAAAAATTTTCTAAAGAAAAGTTTTCGTTATAAAAATTTGTCTATAAAAAATTTTTCGTTAAAAAAATGTTTCTATCGAAAATTTTTTAATAAAAAAATTTTTTGTTATAAAAATTTTTCTATAGAAAAGTTTTCGTTATAAAAATATTTCTGCAGAAAAACAAATTTTTTATAACGAAAAATATTTCGTTATAAAAAATTGTTCATCAAACATTGTTATAAAGTTTTTTCTTTTGAAAATTTTTTATTATAAAATATTTTCTAAGTTTTTCTTTAGAAAATTTTTCATTATTCATTTCATTCGTTATAAAAAATATTCTATGGACAACTTTTCGTTATAAAAAATTTTCTATAGAAAATTTTTCGTTATAAAAATTATTCTATACAAAAGTTTTCGTTATAAAAATGTTTATTTAAAAAGATTTTCGTTACAAAAATTTTTCTATAGAAAATTTAACGTTATAAAAATTTTTCTATGGAAAAGTTTTCGTTGTCGAAATTTTTCTATAGAAAATTTTTCGTTATAAAAATTTTCTATAGCAAATTTTTTGTTATAAAAATGTTTCTATAGAAAATTTTTCGTTAGTAAAATTTTTCTAAGAAAAATTTTTTTATAACAATTTATCTATAGAAAACTTTTCGTTATAAACATTTTTCTATAGAAAATTTTTCGTTATAAAAAATTTTCTATATAAAATTTTTCGTTATAAAAATTTTCCTAAAGAAAACTTTTTGTTATAAAAATTTTTTTATAGAAAATTTGTCTTTATAAAAATTTTTCTAAAGAAAATTTGTCGTTAAAAAAATTTTACTATTGAAAATTTTTCTATAGAAAATTTTTCTTTATAAAAATTTTTCTAAAGAAAAAATTTTTATAGAATATTTTTGGTTGTAAAATTTTTTCTAAAGAAAATTTTCCGTTATAACAATTTCTCTATAAAAAATTTTTCATTAAACATTTTTTTTCGTTATGAAAATTTTTTTATAGAAAATATTTCGTTATAAAAATTTTTCTATAGAAAGTTTTTCGTTATGCAATTTTTCTATAAAAAAATTTGTCTATAAAAATTTTTTTCGTAATGAAAATTTTTCTATAGAAAATATTTCGTTATACAAATTTTTCTACAGAAAGTTTTTCGTTATTAAAATTTTTCTATAGAAAATTGTTCGTTATAAACATTTTTCTCCGAAAAGAAGTGTATTTGCATTTGATCCCAAGGAAACTTGTCGTGATAAATATTTTTCTATAGAAAATTTCTCTATAAAAATTTTTTTTGTTAGAAAAATTTTTCTGTAGGAAGTTTTGCATTATACAAATTTTATTACAACAAATTTTTTGTTATAAAAATTTTATTACAACAAATTTTTTGTTATAAAAATTTTATTACAACAAATCTTTTTTTATAAAAAAATTGTTTTGCTATAAAAAATTTTCTGTAGAAAATGTTAAGTAATAAAAAATTTCTATATTAAAAATTTTTTTGTAGACAACTTTTCTTTATAAAAAGGAAAAATATGAAAATTTTTCCATAGAAAGATTTTCGTTAAAAAAAATTTCCTATAACACATTTTTTGTTATAAAAATTTTTCTGTAGAAAAATCTTTGTTATAAAAATTTTTCTATAGAAAAATCTTTGCTATAAAAATTTTTCTATAGAAAATTTTTCTTAAGAAAATTTTTTGTTATTAAAATTTTTTATAGAAAATTTTTCGCTATAAAAATTGTTTTCACACACAATTTTTCGCTAGACATTTTTTTATATAAAATTTTTCCATAGAAAACTTTTCGTTATAAAAATTTTTCTATGGAAAATTGTTCTCTATAAAAATTCTTCTATGGGAAATTTTTCGTTATGATAATTTTTTTATAGAAAATTTTTTTATAGAAATTTTTAAAAATGTTTCTATGGAAAATTTTTCGTTATAAAAATTTTTCTATATAAAATTTTTAGTCATGGAAGTTTTTCTATAGAAAATTTTTTAAGAAAAAAAAATTTTGATCGCAATCTTTTATATTTTTCGTTATAAAAAATTTTCGATAAAAAATTTTTTTATACAAAATTTTTTGTTATAAAAATGTTTCTATTGAAAATTTTTCGTTATAACATTCCTTCTGTATAAAATTTTCGTTTTACAATTTTACTATAAAAATTTTTCGGTAAAACAATTTTTCGACAGAAAGTTTTTCGTTATCATATTTTGTCGATAGAACATTTCCGTTATAATAATTTTTTGACAGAACATTTTCGTTATAAGAATATCTGTATAGAAGATTTTTTGTTATAAAATTTTTTCGTTATAAGAATTAAAATTGGATATTTTCAAACTTAATTGGATGATCGTTATATGTATGTATATATAATATGTATATATATTTCAATCTTAGATCGTTAAAAATCGTAATCTAATTATATATTTTAAAGGTAGTTTTATAAAAAAAGTTTAAATTTGTATTTCTAGATCGAGATCATAGATCAAAGTCCTAACTCTGGCATCCCCGGGTTCATCATTTTCCCAAAAAAAAAGTTTCAGTTTCATGAAGAAACAAAAAGTATTTAGTCATAAACATCCACATCCTAAATGCTTCGACTAAGGAACAAAGTTATGCGAAAAGTTATTTCAAACAGTTGCCAAAGTTATTCTACTCTTTATACAATATTTCTTATTTTCCTTTTTTGTTTAAGTTTTCTTTTTCTCCGTTTGCTTTCAATTTTTTTTGTTGCAATTTTATTCAAAGAAAAACAAAAATTCTTGATGTACAACATACAAAAACATATTTTTAAACTAAATCGGAGAAGAAACAAAGTAAAAAAAACTGCTACTAGTTCCAGTGCCAAAGTTGCAAGAAGAAAAAGTTAACAATATGCCTTTTGTGGCATATTTGCTAAAGTTTAACATGCATCAATCAGAAGCAAAACTGAACTAAACCAAACTCAGCCGTATACGAGTAGTAGGCCGTTGCAGTAGAGAAGAAAAAAAAACTGAAGGAATATCTCATCATTGTCTTTTTCGAAAAAACCTGCCACGTGGAAAGAATTTCATTTTGTGTTAATGCAATATCAGAGAAAAACTTTGTAGGGTTTTTTTCTTTCAGGAATTCTGTGATGTTTATTAATAAAAATTTATAAAAAAAAAAACAGTTCTTTTCGTTTTTTAAACTAACTAAAAATATTGGTCCAATATTCGCACAATGTCATCATGTTAAAGACTCTACCTAAAATCTACAAAGAAAGAAAATTTAAGAAAAAAAATCTTTAAGACTTTCCAAAAAACTGTTCTGAAATTTGTGTTATCGCCTAATTTTTTCCTGATTTGAGTTAATAAATCTTTGTCATTGTCACATGTCGTTTTTGAGCAGTTTTTCTGTTAAAAATTTCTTTGTTTTTGTTGACAAAACATTTAAAATTTTGATGAAAATGAAGTGAAGTATTCTTAAGTAGAGGAACGTATGTTTGTTGGCCCTTTATGTCTGTCTGTCAATCCGTCCGAAAGGCTGACATTTCTTTAAAGTTTTGACTTAGAGATTTTTTGTCATTTTGAAACTGTTGCATTTCACTTTTTTACTTCATGTATTTGAAAGATGCGTAACATACATTTCGTTGGACATTTTGAAAGGACAATAATGACATTATATCAGCTTCCTCTCGATGACTTCTTCTTTCTTTTTTGGTTTAGTAAAAATCAGAAAAAAATGTAGTTAAAAAAACCGATTTTTGGATTTGGAAATCAGAATTTTCAATCGTAGATCGTTATATAAAAAATTTCAATCGCAGATCGTTATATAATAAATTTTCAATTGTTGTATACCAAATTTTTAATCGCAGATCGTTATTAAACAAATTTTCAATCGTAGATCGTTATATAACAAACTTTTAATCCAAGATCGTCATGTAACAAATGTTTAACCGAAGATTATGTTTTAAAAATTGTTAAGCCTAGATCGTTACATAATAAATTTTCAATCGTAGAACGTAATATTCGTATAACTAATTTTCAATCGTTGGCCGTTATATTACGAAATTTCAATCGTAGATTATTATATAAAAAATTTTAATCGTAGACTGTTATATAACAAATTCTCAATCGTAGATCGTTATATAACAAATTTTCAACCGTAGATCGTTTTATAACAAAATTTTAACTGTAGATAGTTTTTTTTTAACAAATTTTCAATCTTAAACCGTTATTTAACAAATTTTCAATCGTAAATCGTTATATAACAAATTTTTAACCCAAGATCGTCACGTAACAAGTTTTTAATCGAAGATTATGTTTAAAAAATTGTTAAACCTAGTTCATTACATAACAAACTTCCAATCGTAGAACGTAATATTCGTATAACAAATTTTCAATCGTTGATCGTTATACAACAAATTCTCAATTGTAGATCGTTATATAACAAATTTTCAACGTTGATCGTTATATAACAAAATTTTGATTGTAGATCATTTTTTTTAAATATTTTCAATCTTAAACCGTTATTTAACAAATTTTCAATAGTAGATCGTAATAACAAATTTTTAATCCAAGATCGTTATGTAACAAATTTTAAATAGAAGATTTATGTTTAACAAATTTCTAAACTTAGATTTTGTTAAATAACAAATTTTCAATAGTAGATCATCATACAACAAATTGTAGATCGTTATATAATAAATTTTCAATTGTAGATCGTTATCTAATAAATTCTCAATCGTTGATCATTATGTAACAAATTTTTAGTCCAAGATCGTTATGTAACAAATTTTCAATAGTAGATTATTTTTTTCTCAAAAATTTTTTTATTACAAATTTTTCCAAAGAAAATTTTTTTTATTAAAAATTCTTCTATAAAAGTTTTTTATCCATAAATTTTCTATAGAAAATTTTGTTCACCAAAATTTTTCTATAGAAAATTCTTTTCTCAAAAATTTTCTATAGAAAAATTTTTTTACAAAAATTTTTTGAGAAAAAAATTTTTCTATATAAAATTTTTTGAGAAAAAATTTTTCTATAGAAAATTTTTTCTCAAAAATTTTTCTAAAGAAATTTTTTTATTTTTTCAAATTTTTTTTTATCAAAAATTTCTCTATATAAAATTTTCTTATCAAACTTTTTTATAGAAAATTTTCGTATCAAAAATTTTCTATAGAAAATTTTCATATCAAAACTTTTTCTATAGAAAAATTTTCTAAAGAAAATTTTTATTTCTTTCTTTTTAAAAATTTTTTTTATCAAAAACTTTCTGTAGAAAATTTTTGTATCAAAAATTTTCTGTAGTAAATTTTTATATCAAAAATTTTCTATAGAAAATTTTAATATCAAAAATTTTTTTATCAAAAATTTTCTACAGAAAAATTTTCTGTATAAAATTTTTTTATAAAAAATTTTCTATAGAAAATTTTTTTATCAAAAATTTTCTAAAGAAAAATTTTGTGTAGAAAATTTTTTTATCAAAAATTTTCTATAGAAAATTTTTTATCAAAAATGTTCTGTAAAAAATTTTTATATCAGAAATTTTCTGTAGAAAATTTTTTAATCAAAAGTTTTTTTATAAATTTTTTAATCAAAAATTTTCAAAAATATTTTTGTATTAAAAATTTTTCAAAGAAAATTTTTGTATTAAAAATTTTTCTATAAAAAATATATATTTTTTCTTTGCAAAATTTTTTGATATAAAAATTTTCTATAGAAAACTTTTCTGTTTATCAAAAATTTTCTATTTTCAAAATTTTTTCTATCGAAATTTTTTTTTTAACTAAAAATGTTTCTATAGAAAATTTTTTTATCAAAAATTTTTTTAATAGAAATTTTTTTTATCAAAAAATTTTCTATAGACAATTTTTTTATCAAAAAATTTCTATAGAAATTTTTTTTATCAAAATTTTTCTATAGAAAATTTTTTTATCAAAAATGTTCTCTAGAAAATTTTTATATCAGAAACTTTCTGTAGAAAATTTTTATATCAAATATTTTCTGTAGAAAATTTTTTTATCAAAAATTTTCTATAGAAATTTTTTTAACAAACATTTTTATATCAAAAATTTTCTTTAAACAATTTTTTTATCAAAAATTTTTTACACAAAAATTTTCTGTAGAAAATTTTTTTATCAAAAATTTTATATAGAAATTAATCAAAAATTTTCTATAGAAAATTTTTTTATCAAAAATTTGCTATAAAAAATTTTTCTGTTAAAAATTTTCTATAGAAAATTTTTTTTTCAAAAATTTTCTATAGAAAATTTTTTTTTCAAAAATTTTCTATAGAAAATTTTTTTGTCAAAAATTTTTCAAAGAAAATTTTTATATAAAAATTTTTTCTATAAAAAATCTTTATATCAAAAATTTTTTTTGCATAATTTTTTGATTTAAAAATTTTCTATAGAAAATTTCTTTTAACAAAAATTTTCTATAGAAAATTTATAGAAATTTCTTTTTTCAAAATTTTTCAATCGAATATTTTTTTTAATTTAAAATGTTTCTATAGAAAATTGTTTTATCAAAAATATTTCTATAGAAAATTTTTTTATCAAAAATTTTTCTATAGAAAATTTTTTTATCAACAATTTTTCTATAGAAAATTTTTTTATCAAAAATTTGCTATAAAAAATTTTTCTGTTAAAAATTTTCTATAGAAAATTTTTTTATCAAAAATTTTTCAATAGAAAATTTTTTTATCAAAAATTTTTCAATAGAAAATTTTTTTATCAAAAATTTTTCTATAGAAAATTTTTTTTCATATCATAAATTTTTATTTTTTAATTTTAATAATTTTTATGATTTTTAAATTAGATTAATAATTTTTAAGAATACTGAAAAAACTATGTGACACTTAGCAGTGTGGAATGCTGCATTTTCTGTCCCGCTACGGACTTCATCAGCACACTGTGTCACCAACTGTTAGATGCCAGTAGTTAAGATCATCTATTTAACTGAATTCTTAAGCGAAATTGAAAACGAGAATTATATTAACACTCATTTCTATTTCACCTATGACCATATGATCGATTCAGTTAGACGAACTTATCCACCATAGTTTTTTCCTTTATGTTTTGTATTCCTATCCTTTATTAATCTACATTTACTTTGTACTTTAACCAACTGTCAGCTGGTAATGAAGACAAAGATTTTTGTTTTTGACAAGTTTCTGTTTATTCTTTTACGTTAATGCAAATTTGAATTTAGTATTAACTTGAAAGAGTTAGTGAAAACATGTAAATCGCGGTGCCCATGCAATTTAATTGAAAGAAATTAATTTTTAGTTGAACCATGAATTTATGTTAAGAGGTTGTGGGTTCGAATCCGGGCTCAGGTTCATATCATAAATTTTTATTTTTTAATTTTAATAATTTTTATGATTTTTAAATTAGATTAATAATTTTTAAGAATACTGAAAAAACTATGTGACACTTAGCAGTGTGGAATGCTGCATTTTCTGTCCCGCTACGGACTTCATCAGCACACTGTGTCACCAACTGTTAGATGCCAGTAGTTAAGATCATCTATTTAACTGAATTCTTAAGCGAAATTGAAAACGAGAATTATATTAACACTCATTTCTATTTCACCTATGACCATATGATCGATTCAGTTAGACGAACTTATCCACCATAGTTTTTTCCTTTATGTTTTGTATTCCTATCCTTTATTAATCTACATTTACTTTGTACTTTAACCAACTGTCAGCTGGTAATGAAGACAAAGATTTTTGTTTTTGACAAGTTTCTGTTTATTCTTTTACGTTAATGCAAATTTGAATTTAGTATTAACTTGAAAGAGTTAGTGAAAACATGTAAATCGCGGTGCCCATGCAATTTAATTGAAAGAAATTAATTTTTAGTTGAACCATGAATTTATGTTAAGAGGTTGTGGGTTCGAATCCGGGGAATCAACTAAAAATTAATTTCTTTCAATTAAATTGCATGGGCACCGCGATTTACATGTTTTCACTAACTCTTTCAAGTTAATACTAAATTCAAATTTGCATTAACGTAAAAGAATAAACAGAAACTTGTCAAAAACAAAAATCTTTGTCTTCATTACCAGCTGACAGTTGGTTAAAGTACAAAGTAAATGTAGATTAATAAAGGATAGGAATACAAAACATAAAGGAAAAAACTATGGTGGATAAGTTCGTCTAACTGAATCGATCATATGGTCATAGGTGAAATAGAAATGAGTGTTAATATAATTCTCGTTTTCAATTTCGCTTAAGAATTCAGTTAAATAGATGATCTTAACTACTGGCATCTAACAGTTGGTGACACAGTGTGCTGATGAAGTCCGTAGCGGGACAGAAAATGCAGCATTCCACACTGCTAAGTGTCACATAGTTTTTTCAGTATTCTTAAAAATTATTAATCTAATTTAAAAATCATAAAAATTATTAAAATTAAAAAATAAAAATTTATGATATGAACCTGAGCCCGGATTCGAACCCACAACCTCTTAACATAAATTCATGGTTCAACTAAAAATTAATTTCTTTCAATTAAATTGCATGGGCACCGCGATTTACATGTTTTCACTAACTCTTTCAAGTTAATACTAAATTCAAATTTGCATTAACGTAAAAGAATAAACAGAAACTTGTCAAAAACAAAAATCTTTGTCTTCATTACCAGCTGACAGTTGGTTAAAGTACAAAGTAAATGTAGATTAATAAAGGATAGGAATACAAAACATAAAGGAAAAAACTATGGTGGATAAGTTCGTCTAACTGAATCGATCATATGGTCATAGGTGAAATAGAAATGAGTGTTAATATAATTCTCGTTTTCAATTTCGCTTAAGAATTCAGTTAAATAGATGATCTTAACTACTGGCATCTAACAGTTGGTGACACAGTGTGCTGATGAAGTCCGTAGCGGGACAGAAAATGCAGCATTCCACACTGCTAAGTGTCACATAGTTTTTTCAGTATTCTTAAAAATTATTAATCTAATTTAAAAATCATAAAAATTATTAAAATTAAAAAATAAAAATTTATGATATGAACCTGAGCCCGGATTCGAACCCACAACCTCTTAACATAAATTCATGGTTCAACTAAAAATTAATTTCTTTCAACAAAATTTTTTTATCAAAAATTTTTCTATAGAAAATTTTTTTTATCAAAAATTTTTCTATAGAAAATTTTTTTATCAAAAATTTTTCTTTAGAAAATTTTTTTATCAAAAATTTTTCTATAGAAAATTTTTTTATCAAAAATTTTTCTATAGAAAATTTTTTTATCAAAAATTTTTTTATTAAAAACTTTTCTATAAAAAATCTTTATATCAAGTATTTTTTTGCTAAGTTTTTTAATATCAAAATTTTCTATAAAAATATTTTTGACAAAACAAATTTATATAGAACATTTTTTTCTGTAGAAAATTTTTTTATCAAAAATATTTCTATAGAAAATTTTTTTGAAAAATTAGGTTTAATCAGGCTTGAGTTCATTTAATTTTCAAATTATTAATTTTGAAAATCAGAAAAGTAAGTGTGGAGAAAAACTGAAAAAATTATTTTTGAACAAGGCTAGTGGATTGCAATTTCTGTCCCGCCACAGGACGTCATCAGCACTTAGCGCCCTCGACCACAGTCGAGTTGTCAAATTGCAGAGATAATCATCAATTTAACTCATTGAGTTTGATCGAACATCCCTACGTTTAATTGATTGTGTATTCTCCTATTACTTGTTTTGCTCGATCTTTTCACTTGCCGTTGGCATGTAGAGAAGAACAAGACTTTTTGGTTTGATGCTATTTTTAGAATAGTAACAATGTTAACAACATATGTATGTAAGTAAATTACATGAATGTATGTAAATGCAACGTGCTCTTTGCTTTTATTTATTTGGGAATTAATTATCAAAAATTTTCTATAGAAAAATTTTTTATCAAAAATTTTCTATAGAAAATTTTTTTTATCAAAAATTTTCTATAGAAAATTTTTTTTATCAAAAATTTTCTATAGAAAATTTTTTTATCAAAAATTTTCTGTAGAAAATTTTTTTATCAAAAAGAAAATAAAAAATTTTCTATAGAAAATTTTTTTATCAAAAATTTTCTGTAGAAAATTTTTATATCAATTATCTCAAAAATTTTCTGTAGAAAATTTTTTTATCAAAAATTTTCTATACAAAAATTTTCTGTAGAAAATTTTTTAACAAATATTTTCTATAGAAAATTTTTTTGAAAGAAGTTAATCAAAAATTTTCTATAGAAAATTTTTTTATCAAAAATTTTCCATAAAAAATTTTTCTGCCAAACGTCTTCTATAGAAAATTTTTATTTCTTTCTTTTTGAAAAATTTTTTTATAAAAATTTTCTGTAGAAAATTTTTATATCAAAATTTTTCTATAGAAAATTTTTATATCAAAATTTTCTGTAGAAAATTTTTTGATATAACAATTTTCTGTAGAAAATTGTTTTATCAAAAATTTTCTATAGAAAATTTTTTATAGAAACTAATCAAAAGTTTTCTATAGAAAATTTTCTATAAAAATTGTTTCTGTTAAAAATTTTCTATAGAAACATTTTTTTGTCAAAAGTTTTTCTTTTGAAAATTTTTTTTTGATTAAAAATGTTTCTATAGAAAATTATTTTATCAAACATTTTTTTATCAAAAAATTTTCTATAGAGAATTTTTTAATCAAATATTTTTCTATAGAATTTTTTTTTATCAAAAATTTTTCAAAGAAAATTTTTGTATTAAAAATTTTTCTATAAAAAATCTTCATATCAAAAATTTCTTTTTCCAAAATTTTCTCTAGAAAATTTTTACATCAGAAATTTTCTGTAGAATATCAAAAATTTTCTGTAGAAAATTTTTTTATCAAAAATTTTCTATAGAAAATTTTTATATCAGAAATTTTCTGTAGAATATCAAAAATTTTCTGTAGAACATTTTTTTATCAAATATTTTCTATAGAAAATTTTTTTATCAAAAATTTTCTGTAGAAAATTTTTATATCAATTATATCAAATTAAATTATATCAAAAATTTTCTGTAAAAAATTTTTTTATCAAAAATTTTCTATAGAAAATTTTTTTGAAAGAAGTTAATCAAAAATTTTCTACTGAAAATTTTTTTTATCAAAAATTTTCTACTGAAAATTTTTTTTATCAAAAATTTTATTTTTTTGTCAAAATTTTTCTATCGAAAATTTTTTTTATTAAAAATGTTTCTATAGAAAATTTTTTTATAGAAATTTTTTTCTCAAAAATTTTTCTATAGAAAATTTTTTAATCAAAAAATTTTTCTATAGAAATTTTTTTTATCAAAAATTTTTCAAAGAAAATTTTTCAAAGAAAATTTTTGTATTAAAAATTTTTCTATACAAAATCTTTATATCAAAAATTTTTTTTTAAAAATTTTTTGATAAAAAAATTTTCTGTAGAAAATTTTTTTTATCAAAAATTTTCTATAAAAAATTTGTTTGTCAAAAATTTTCTATAGAAAATTTTTTGATCAAAAATCTTCTATAGAAAATTTTTTGATCAAAAATTTTCTATAGAAAAAAATTTTTTTGTCGTAATTTTTTCTATTGAAAATTTTTTTTAATTCAAAATGTTTCTATAGAAAATTTTTTTATAGAAATTTTTTTATCAAAATTTTTTAATAGAAATTTTTTTATCAAAAATTTTTTTATAGAAATTTTTTTATCAAAAATTTTGCTATAGAAAATTTGTTTATCAAAAATTTTTATAGAAAATTTTTTTATTAAAAACTTTTCTATAAAAAATCTTTATATCAAAATTTTTTTTGGTAAATTTTTTGATTTGAAAATTTTCTATAAAAATATTTTTAACAAAGCAAATTTATATAGAAAATTTTTTTCTATAGAAATTTTTTTTATAAAAAATATTTCTATAGAAAATTTTTTTATGATAAAAAAATTTTCTGTAGAAATCTTTCTAATCAACAATTTTTCTAGAATTAAATTGTTTAATATTAGTGTTGTTTTTTAATTTTTCTATAGGAATTAAATTGTTTAATATTAGTGTTTATTTCTGTTTAGAAAAATATTCCCAATTCGTTTATATTTATTTTTAACAATGTTTCAAAAATAATAGTGTCGTGGCTACAATGTTCGAGATCATATTTTTTGTCTATTCGAACCATAAATCGGATTTTGATTTTGTTCCTTGTTATTTTGTTTTCTGGTTTTGTTAGCATTCAAATCTCAATTGAATGACCTTAATACTCATTTCCACGAATTTTATTAATGATCGTGAAGTTTACGAAAATAACAAGAAGTCTTCGGCTCTTAGTGGTATGGACTGCATGTCTTTATTTATAAAGTCAGATTCCGATGGTGCCGTAAAATTCAAGAAATATTGGAATAAAAACAACAGATGAGGGCAGAATTATTTATAAGAAAAGTAGTAGTATTAGTCCAAGATGATGTGGGACCTCATACACGTTTGATCATAAACCAAAAGCTTTGTTTATGTACCTATTGGTTCTAAGGAGTACCAGCAATAAGTTTTTAGCTTTTATTTGTCCCAGTTTTTAAAAAGTAAAAAACAGGTGTCCTTTAAAATTCATATCAGATATAAGTTTCAAAGATATAATCTTACAATAATCTTATAATAAATGACCCAACGAATTTTTCTTAAAAAAAAACAGGATCTTACTGCCCCATTTTTTTCATGTCTTCGTCGTCTATTTTCTAGTAGACCAAAGCGAAGCGGATCGGATCAAAAACAAACAAATTAATTTGTAGCCGAGTTTTTAGTGTCTTCCTAAACTTAACAATCCCTTTTGACCATATATCACATTTTTGATCAAACTATCATTTATTTTGGCCTATAACTTTTCAAGCATATTGATACTATTACTGCCAAAATCATCTCAAATACATATCTCTATTCACTTTATAATTTAACCCAAATACTTAAATTTTTCATTCAATATTTTAGCTTTATTTGTTTATCAACGCCAAAGACTTCAATCCTCTTAGAATAAACAAAATAAATTAAATTTTTTGAAATGTTTACCACCTTTATTTGCCCAAAAAAAAACTCTTCTTCACAATCATAAAGTCTTCATAAATCTCCTTTAACACAAAAACCTTCTTTTGATGGAACATTTAAGCGTTTTACATATACTCTACACTAGGAGGTACATGACGTCCACTAAAGTAAACTTTCAACAGTCAAATGAAATGACAGACAGATAATATGTCTGGTGGTTATAGAGCAAAGGGAAAAGATAACAGGTTAGGAGCCTTAGAAATTTGTGGCCAGAACTTTAACAAAAAATATCAGATTTGAGGAACTACGAACTTTTAGAGTAGATCTCTCTTTAATAAGGTATTTTTTACTTTTTGAAAGGAGACTGCCAAAGTTTTTGAACTATTATAATTTAGACGAAATCAAGTATTTTTCTAGTTCAGATATAAGACAGCCAATTAGAACTGGGACTTAAAGTGGTCTCTTATATACTCAGAATTTCTTTTAGCCTTAAAAAAATAGAACATTTTGTTTAAATCAAACTTTACGCGATATCTTGTTGGTTCTTCTAATAACAACGATATCCGGTTCGAAGGACCAAATATTCTTAAACAAAGACTTTACGCCGATACAGTCAGCCAAACTCTAGTACACAATTTTAAAGAAAACGGTCGCTTTTTCTAAAGCCTAAATATCTAATCCTTCACAAATTTGGATACAATATCTCCATTTTCCGCTGTACGATGTCAAATGTAAATTTATTCATAACAAAAACCAAATTCAAAATATAATTTCCATTTCCATTATGGCCGAGAGTAGAATATGAATGAGTGAAGTATATGGACGAATGTAAAACTAAAGTAGAGTGGATTGAATTGGAACTGGTCGTCTATACCACCAGAACAGTTTTTCTTCTGTTGATTTTATTTTAGCTGCTAATGAGAGCAATAGGTTGCTGGGTTAGTTCATACTAGTCAAATAATCGCACAACTCACACAAACCGACAGACAGACTGGCAGATAGACGGACTGATACAAAATCACATATGGAAATTTGCAAAAAGAGACGGACGCTTCTAAAGAACGACAGACAAATTGCACTATGGGAGGAATTTAAGGCATTAAATAAAAAAATTTCGTTTACGAAAAATTTTCTATAGGAAATTTTAAAACTGCAAAATTTTCTATAGAAAATTTTTTACAACCGAAAAATTTTCTATAGAAACATTTTTTTAGCCTAAAAATTTTCTATAGAAAAATTGTTTAACCTAAAATTTTCTATTTTTTTTAACGGACAAATTTTCTATAGAAAATTTTTTTTTTTAACGGAAAAATTTTCAATAGAAAAATTTTTTTAAACAAAAAAAATTTTTTTATGAAAAATTTTCTATAGAAATTTTTTTGTTATGAAAAATTTTCTATAGAAAATTTTTTTTTAAGAAAAAATTTTCTATAGAAAATTTTTTTTTATCGAAAAATTTTCAAACAAAAATTTTTTTCAACGAAAAATTTTCTATACAAAAATTATTTTAAACAAAAAAAAAAATTTTTACGAAATTTTTTTTATAATTTTTATTTTTAAAAATTTTTTATAGAAAATTTATCTAACAGAAAAATTTTCTATGCAAAAATTTTTTTAAACGAAAAATTTTCTATAAAACAAGTTTTGCAACGAAAATCTTTCTATAGAAATTTTTTTTTAACGAAAAATTTTCTATAGTAGAATTTTTTTTAACGAAAAATTTTCTATAGAAATTTTTTTTAACAAAAAATTGTGTATAGAAAATTTTATTAACGAAAACTTTTTTGTAGAAATTTTTTTTAACCGAAAAATTTTCTATAGAAAAATTTTTTTACCCGAAAAATTTTCTATAGAAAAATTTTTTTACCCGAAAAATTTTCTATAGAAAAATTTTTTTACCCGAAAAATTTTCTATAGAAAAATTTTTTTACCCGAAAAATTTTCTATAGAAAAAATTTTTTAACCGAAAAATTTTCTATAGAGAAATTTTTTTAACCGAAAAATTTTCTATAGAGAAATTTTTTTAACCGAAAAATTTTCTATAGAGAAATTTTTTTAACCGAAAAATTTTCTATAGAAAAATTTTTTTAACCGAAAAATTTTCTATAGTAAAATTTTTTTAACCGAAAAATTGTCTTAACCGAAAAATTTTCTATAGAAAAAATTTTTTAACCGAAAAATTTTCTATAGAAAAATTTTTTTAACCGAAAAATTTTCTATAGAAAAATTTTTTTAACCGAAAAATTTTCTATAGAAAAATTTTTTTAACCGAAAAATTTTCTATAGAAAAATTTTTTTAACCGAAAAATTTTCTATAGAAAAATTTTTTTAACCGAAAAATTTTCTATAGAAAAATTTTTTTAACCGAAAAATTTTCTATAGAAAAATTTTTTTAACCGAAAAATTTTCTATAAAAAAATTTTTTTAACCGAAAAATTTTCTATAGAAAAATTTTTTTAACCGAAAAATTTTCTATAGAAAAATTTTTTTAACCGAAAAATTTTCTACAGAAAAATTTTTTTAACAAAAAATTTTCTATAGAATAATTTTTTTAACGAAAAATTTTCTATAGAAAATTTTTTTTTAACGAAAAATTTTCTATAGAAAATTTTTTTTAACGAAAAATTTTCTATAGAAATTTTTTTTTTAACGAAAAATTTTTTATAGAAACATTTTTTTAACCAAAATATTTTCTATAGAAAAATTTTTTTAACCGAAAAATTTTCTCTAGAAAAATTTTTTAACCGAAAAATTTTTCGGTTAAAAAAAATTTTTAAACTGAAAAATTTTCTATAGAAAAATTTTTTTAACCGAAAAATTTTCTATAGAAAAGTTTTTTTAACAGAAAAATTTTCTGTAGAAAAATTTTTTTAACCGAAAAATTTTCTGTAGAAAAATTTTTTTAACCGAAAAATTTTCTATAGAAAAATTTTTTTAACCGAAAAATTTTCTATAGAAAAATTTTTTTAACCGAAAAATTTTCTATAGAAAATTTTTTTTAACCGAAAAATTTTCTATAGAAACATTTTTTTACGAAAATTTTTAACGAAAAATTTTCTATAGAAAATTTTTTTTAACGAAAAATTTTCTATAGAAAATTTTTTTTAACGAAAAATTTTCTATAGAAAATTTTTTTTAACGAAAAATTTTCTATAGAAATTTTTTTTTAACGAAAAATTTTCTATAGAAAATTTTTTTTAACGAAAAATTTTCTATAGAAAATTTTTTTAACCGAAAAATTTTTCGGTTAAAAAAAATTTTTAAACTGAAAAATTTTCTATAGAAAAATTTTTTTAACCGAAAAATTTTCTATAGAAAAGTTTTTTTAACAGAAAAATTTTCTGTAGAAAAATTTTTTTAACCGAAAAATTTTCTGTAGAAAAATTTTTTTAACCGAAAAATTTTCTATAGAAAAATTTTTTTAACCGAAAAATTTTCTATAGAAAAATTTTTTTAACCGAAAAATTTTCTATAGAAAAATTTTTTTAACCGAAAAATTTTCTATAGAAAATTTTTTTTAACCGAAAAATTTTCTATAGAAACATTTTTTTACGAAAATTTTTAACGAAAAATTTTCTATAGAAAATTTTTTTTAACGAAAAATTTTCTATAGAAATTTTTTTTAACAAAAAATTTTTATAGAAATTTTTTTTAACGAAAAATTTTCTATAGAAAATTTTTTTAACGAAAAATTTCCTATAGAAAAATTTTTTTAACGAAAAATTTTCTATAGATATTTTTTTTAACGAAAAATTTTCTATAGAAATTTTTTTTTTTAACGAAAAATTTTCTATAGAAAAATTTTTTTTAACGAAAAATTTTCTATAGAAAATTTTTTTTAACAAAAAATTTTCTATAGAAAATTTTTTTTAACGAAAAATTTTCTATAGAAATTTTTTTTAACGAAAAATTTTCTATAAAAACATTTTTTTTACGAAAATTTTTTCTAACGAAAAATTTTCTATAGAAATATTTTTTTAACCGAAAAATTTTCTATAGAAAATTTTTTTAACGAAAAATTTTCTACAGAATAATTTTTTACCCAAAAATTTTCTATAGAAAAAAATTTTATATCAAAAAAAAATTTATAGGAAAATATGTTTTGCTGCGACATGAGTTTTTCTGACCATAGTGCAATGTTAGTCCAAAAAACCGACAGCCTAAAACTTTAATTCTTAAACTCAATATGGCTAAAATTCATAGGCCAACTCAACTCGTAATAGTCCAATGTTTGTTCATGGACAAAATTGTTATTTTATCTTCCGTATATTCTGGGCCAGTATGAACGGACAGACAGACGGTCTTCCAAACTAGTGATGATGAAGGTTATTTTGTTTTTTTGGATCTGCAGTTTTGTTAAATGGAAATTGGCAAAAAAAATAGACAACTAAAACAAAAATATAAGTATTTAAGCCATCAAGGTCTACTACATTTATTATAACTAAGTATTTCTGGTCAGAAATATTGTTGGCCAGGTTTTGTGAATATTTCTACTTTTTGCAAAAAAAAAAAAAAAGAAAATATTGGCATTTTATTGCATAAATGAATGCGAAATGAAGAAGTTTCTCATATATTGAAGTGGAGCTCTAAGTTCACGAGAGTAATGTATTCATGCCAACAACATTCGGGCACAACAGGAAGACCCTGCCTGGCATGGACAATAAGGCTGGAAATGAAAATGGAAAACATTTCTACTTTTATACCAGAACAAAAACAACAACAAGAAAAAATTGAATTTAGTTTATAAAAACTTTAAAAAACAAAAACTCATCAAAAGTTGATTGAAAACAATTTAAATGTGGCCAGGTTGATTTTTTTTTTTTGTTTTTTGTCTTCTCTTAACTCTATGTGTCCATAGTTCTATTAAATGTAGGTCTCTTGGGCGTATATTATCTTTTTTATTTTATTTATAACTTTTTTGTTTTTATTGTTACTCCTGCTGTTTTCTGGTATTGTTTTATCTTTTATGAAAAAAGCACGATTTTACGTTTGTTTTCGTATTAAATATTTTTCCTTTTGTCTATTTATTGTTTTAGGTACTTCTTTTTTTGTTTGCTTCCTAACTGGGCCATTTAACTCACTCATCATCGTTGGGAGTAAAAATGAAAATAAACAAAAAAATATTTATTATTGATTGAATTTTATCAATTATGGCAAAAAGAATTTAAAATTCATAAAATCATCAGTCAAACTGGAACAATAACCCAATATTATGGACATATCAGAGATGAATAGAAAAGATTTTCAATATACAAATTTTAATAGAAAATAACAAAAAAAAAAAAAAAACTTTTCATATTTTTTTATTTTAGAATTTAGAACGAAACTAAAAACAAAATTTAAATTGAAAAAAATTTTAACTGAAATAATATAAGCTTTTTTCACAAATAGTTTTTAATTTTGCGAAATTATAGAAATCAGAAAATTTTTCAATCTAAAACTTTTTCGAAAAAAAAATTTTCAATATAAAAATTTTTCTTTAGAAAATTTTTCGTTATAAAAATTTTTCTATAGAAAATTTTTTGATATAAACATTTTTCTATAGAAAATTTTTCAATATAAAAAATTTTCTATAGAAAGTTTTTCGCTACAAAAAATTTTTCTATAGAAAATTTTTCGATAAAAAAATTTTTCTATAGAAAATTTTTCGATATAAAAAAATTTTCTATAGAAAATTTTTCGATACAAAAAAATTTTCTATAGAAAATTTTTCGATACAAAAAAATTTTCTATAGAAAATTTTTCGATACAAAAAAAATTTCTGTAGAAAATTTTTCGATACAAAAAAATTTTCTATAGAAAATTTTTCGATACAAAAAAATTTTCTATAGAAAATTTTTCGATACAAAAAAATTTTCTATAGAAAAATTTTCGATATAAATTTTTTTTTATAAAAAATTTTAAATTTTTCTATAGAAAATTTTCAATATAAAAATTTTTCTATACAAAATTTTTTTATAGAAAAATTTTTCTATAGAAAATTTATCGATATAAAAATTTTTCGTTATAAAAATTTCTCTATAGAAAATTTTTCGATATGAAAATTTTTCTATAGAAAATTTTTCTATATAAAAATTTTTCTTTTTCCATATAAACATTTTTCTATAGAAAATTTTTCGATATAAAAATTTTCTATAGAAAATTTTTCGATATAAAAATTTTCTATAGAAAATTTTTCGATATAAAAATTTTCTATAGAAAATTTTTCGATATAAAGATTTTCTATAGAAAATTTTTCGATATAAAAATTTTTCTATAGAAAAATTTTCGATATAAAAATTTTTCTATAGAAAAATTTTCGATATAAATTTTTTTTTAAACAAAACTTTTGGATAAATAAATATTTTTATAGAACATTTTCTATATTCCATTTTTTTTTTATGGAAAATGTTTCGATATAAAAATATTTCTATAGAAAATTTTTCAATCTAAAAATTTTGATATAAAAACTTTTCACTATAAAAATGATTCAACGGAAAAAACGGATTTTTCAATATAAAAATTTTCTATAGATATTTTTTCGATATACAAATTTTTTTATAGCAAATTTTTCTACATAAAAATTTTTTCATTTTTCTATAGAAAATTTTACGATATAAAAATTCTTCTATAGGAAATTTTTAATACAAAATTATTTCTTTAGAAAATGTTTCGATCTAAAAAATAGTTTTCCTTTAGAAAATTTTTTGATCTAAAAATTTTTCTATTGAAAAATTTTCTATACAAAAGTTGTCGATATAAAAATTTTTCTATAGAAAATTTTCGATATAAAAATTTTTCAATAGAAAATTTTTCGATATAAAAATTTTTCTATATAAAATTTTTTGATATAAAAATTTTTCTATAGAAAATTTTTTGATATAAAACTTTTTTTATGAAAATCTTTCGATAAAAAAATTTTTCTATAGAAAATTTTTCTATAGAAAATTTTTTGATAGAAAAATTTTTATATAGAAAATTTTTCGATATAAGTTTTTTTATAGAAAGTTTTTGGATGTCAAATTTTTTACAAAGAAAATTTTTAGAAATAAATATTTTTCGACATAAAAATTTTTCTATAGAAAATTTTTCAATCTATATTTGATATATGATTATTTGACATTCGTCAAAAACTTGTTGATAGAAAATTTTCATAATTTTCAGAAGTAAAAAAATTTTCGTTAAACATTTTTTGATACAAATTTTTGCTAGAAAGTTTTTGGTAAAAAATTTTTGATAGAAAATTTTTCTTAAAAAATTTTGATCGAAAATTTTTGGTTAAAAGTTTTTGATAGAAAATTTTTGCTACAAAATTTTTATAGAAAATTTTTGTTAAAAAATTTTTGATAGAAAATTTTTGGATAAAAAATTTTTGATAGAAAATTTTTGGTACAAAATTTTTGATAGAAAATTTTTGGTACAAAATTTTTGATAGAAAATTTTAAGTAAAAAATTTTTGACAGAAAATTTTTGGTACAAAATTTTTGATAGAAAATTTTAAGTAAAAAATTTTTGACAGAAAATTTTTGGTACAAAATTTTTGATAGAAAATTTTAAGTAAAAAATTTTTGACAGAAATTTTTTGGTACAAAATTTTTGAAAGAAAGTTTTAAGTACAAAATTTTGATAGAAAATTTTCGGTAAAAAATTTTTGATCGAAAGTTTTTCTTAAAAAATTTTTGATAGAAAATTTTGGGTTAAAAGTTTTTGATAGAAAATTTTTGCTGCAAAATTTTTTATAGACAATTTTTGATAGAAAATTTTGGATAAAAAATTTTTGATAGAAAATTTTTGGTACAAAATTTTTGATAGAAAAATTTTGGTTTAAAGTTTTTGATAGAAAATTTTTTGGTACAAAATTTTTGATAAAAAATTTTTGCTACAAAATTTTTGATAGAAAATTTTTGGGTAAAAAATTTTTGATAGAAAAATTTTTGTTAAAAAATTGTTGATAGAAAATTTTTTCTAAAAAATTTTTGATAGAAAATTTTTGGCCAAAAAATTTTTGATAGAAAATTTTTGGTAGAAAATTTTTGATAGAAAATTTTTGGTAAAAAATTTTTGATAGAAAATTTTTGGCTAAAAAATTTTTGATACAAAATTTTAGTAAAAAATGTTTGATAGAAAATTTTTGGTAAAAAATTTTTGATAGAAAATTTTTGGTAAAAAAAATTTCATAGAAAATTTTTGGTAAAAAATTTTTTATAGAAAATGTTTGGTACAAAATTTTTGTATCAAAAATTGTTGGTAAAAAATTTTTGGTAAAAAATTTTTGATAGAAAATTTTTGGTAAAAAATTTTTGATGGAAAATTTTTAGTAAAAAATTTTTCATAGAAAATTTTTGGTAAAAAATTCTTGATAGAAAATTTTTGGTTAAAAAATTTTTGATAGAAAATTTTTGATAAAAAATTTTTGATAGAAAATTTTTAGTAAAAAATTTTTGATAGAAAATTTTAAGTAAAAAATTTCGCATAGAAAATTTTTAGTAAAAAAATTTTCATAGAAAATTTTTGGTAAAAAATTTTTCATAGAAAATTTTTGGTAAGAAATTTTTCATGAAAAATTTTTGATAGAAAATTTTAGGTACAAAATTTTTTATAGAAAATTTTTGGTACAAAATTTTTGATTGAAAATTTTTGGTAAAAAATTTTTGATAGAAAATTTTTGTTAAAAAAGTTTTGATAGACAATTTTTGGTAAAAAATTTTTCATAGAGAATTTTTGATAGAAAATTTTTCGTACAAAATTTTTGATAGAAAATTTTTCGTACAAAATTTTTGATAGAAAATTTTTCGTACAAAATTTTTGATAGAAAATTTTTGGGTAAAAAATTTTCGATAGAAAATTTTTGGTAAAAAATTTTTTATAGAAAATTTTTGGTAAAAAATTTTTGATAGAAAATTTTTGATAAACAATTTTTGATAGAAAAATTTTTGATAGAAAATTTTCTATAAAAAATTTTCAGTCAAAAATATTTGATAGAAAATTTACGGTAAAAAGTTTTTAATAAAAAACTTTGGGTAAACAAAATTTTATTGAAAATTTTGGGTAAAGAAAAACATTTTACAGAAAATTTGTTGTAAAAAATTTTTGTAGAAAATTTTCGGTAAGCAAAATTTTTGTAGAAAATTTTCGGTAAGCAAAATTTTTGTAGAAAATTTTCGGTTAAAAAATTTTTTTAGAAAAATTTCGGTAAAAATTTTTTTCTAGAAAATTTGTAATAAAATTTTTTTTTCTAGAAAATTTGTGATAAACAATTTTTTGTAAAAAATTTTTTATAGAAACTTTTTAATGGAATAATTTCGTTAAATAATTTTTTTTGAAAATTTTCGCTCAAAAAATTTTTATAAAAAATTTTCAAGAAACATTTTTTTTAAAAAAACTTTAAAACTTTTAATTTAAAACTTTTTTTAAAAAAGTTTTCAATATAAAATTTGCATATACCTCAACATTTTTTTTATAAAAAATTGTATACGAATTTTTTATAGAAATTTGTTTCTATTTTTTTTTTTTTTTTTTTGAACTTAAGAAAAATTTTAGTTTGTAAAACTCTTCATTTCTGGCCAATATAGGACTTTATATTAGTTCAACAAAATAATTTACTTCGAAATCATGTTTTCTCAGAAATAATAAATAAATAGACCTTTTGAATTAAATATTTTATTTCCGTATGAGACTAGTTAGTCTAGCTACCCTGCAGTTCAAGAGATTGTCTGAAATACTTTTAAAAATATTGTTTCTTTAAACATGTGCTTCTCATTGGACAATTTCGATGGATAATGTTAGAAGATCCATGTGCTGACCCCAGTTAGGGTCTTTTATGACTACCTATTTGCTGTTTCAGGTATTCGAGCCGATCTTTTTATCGGAACTACGGGATAAATATTCATTTAACTTTATAATATGAGTTTCATACACTTGATTTTTTATTCCTTTTAAATAAATTTTCCAGCTTTTCTAAAGCGTCTGTGGCTGTTTGTTCCTGGTATTAATGCACTTCTGTTTAAATTAAAGAGTTTTTACTTTTTTTTCTAAAAAATTCTAAACTACTTAAAAAGTTACCAACCCAGTCATAGTTACAGCAGTTGCAACTTGCAACATTATTATTGCTACTGCTGTTGTTGTTATTGTTGCTGTTGCTGTATTACTACGAACGTCTGGTAATAAGACATCGCACATCAACTAAAACTGAGTAAAAGTGGTTGATGGTACAAAGAAAGACGAATAAGACGACAACGAGGTTGCAAAGACGAAGTAAGTCGTAGTGGAAGTGGCAGTAGTAAGTAGATGATTTGGCACTACCAACTTCTTTCTACTTCTAGATACAACTTGTCTTAATTAATTACTTGCCAAAGTGCAGAACGTGGTTGTTTTCCTTAAGTGTTTTACGCACATTACACACTGTCTAATTAGTTCAATTCCTTGTATTCTTTTTACTGCAATATTTTCCTTGTTTTGTTTTTGTTATTCCTCTTCATTTTTGCTGACGACTTAAAATTGTGGTTAATAGTTTTTTAGTTTTTTTCTAAAATCCTCTTCTTTTTTCCTGCCTTAAATGGCTGCTTCATATGAATGAAATTTTATTTTTTTTTCAAAATTTGTGTTTAGAGTGTTTTTAAAGAAATTATGTATAAAATTTTAAATTGAATTGATGTTGATGTGCAAATTAGTTTTTTGATGTCAAGATTTCGTTTATTTAATTCCTCTAGCTCGTATGTAAAAAAAGAAAAAATATTGTTACCCCAGTTTGGCTTAAATATAAAAGATTTAGTACTAACAGATGCCTCGTTATGTTGTAATGAATTTTGACAGTTTTGTTTAATTTTGAGTAGAATTTAGTAGCATTTAGTCTGTCACTAAAGGATAAATTTATAGTCAGTGTGAACAAACGGTTAAGATGATATAAACTAACAAAAAAAAAAAAAAACTTTTCCTTTTTTCTGGGAAATCAACAAGTTTGTGATTTTAATACATTTAATTGGTAAATCTATGATATGAAGAGTTTTAAACTCAGTTGAAATTATTTTAGCAAATTAAGTCTTTTCCTGAAGTTAAAATGATTTATGAGGTTATGCTAAAAAATTTATGAATATTCAGGCAAAAGATTTATTAGCATTTGTTAGATACGAGTGTTAGATACTTACGTAAAAGTTAAGTTATTAGTTTTAAGTTGTTAAAGAGAATTTTGTAAGTGATACGGATATTAATTAATTCGTTTAAGATTTATCTCAAAAATGCGTTGAGTGGAATGGATTTTTTTTAAATAATTTAAAATATTCGAAAAATTGGGTCAGAATTTAAATGTTATTTTAGGTGTTGTAAAAAATAAGCGTTATTCTGATAAAAGAGAGGTCATCATTAACTAAATAAAGGCGACAGCTTTTGAGAAATGGATTCCTTCAGCATTTTTCGCTATAAAAACCTTTGTATAGAGAATTTTTTGATAGAAACCTTTTCTTACAGAAAAATTTTCGTTATAAAAAATTTGTCTATAGAAAACTTTTCATTATAAAAATTTTTCTATAGAAAAATTTTCGAAATAAAAATTTTTCTTACAAAATTTTTGTTAAAAGAATTCTTCTATAAACAATTTTTAAAAATTTTTTTAAAGAAATTTTCGTCATTAAAATTTTTCTATAGAAAATTTTCGTTATTGAAATTTTTCTTTATAAAAATTTTCTATAGAAAATTTTTAGTTATAAAAATTGTTGTAAAGGGGAAAAATTAAGGCATTTGATATCGATCGAAAGCTTAGATATTTTCAAAACATTTGTATAGCATACTTTAAGGATAATCAAAATTATTAAAAAGATGCACAGTTTCCTATATTTTTTGAAGTTATTTGCTAAAAGATGAACAATAGTAAAAGAGTTATAATTGAACTATTTGTTTTTAAAAACGAATCAAAATGGATACCAAATTTCAGTAAACTTTTTGTACTGAAGTAACTATGAACATCCCTAAAGTATAGGTACTTCAAAATATTCGCTTAAATGTCTAAGTTTTCGATCGATATCGAATGCGGTAATTTGGCCCCAAAAATTTTTTAATTTTTCGTTACAAAACTTTTTTTCGATAGAAAATTTTTCGTCATAAAAAATTTATAATGAAAAATGTTCTAAAGAAAAATTTTTATAAACAAAAATTTTTTTATGCAAAACGATAAAATGTTTACAGGGAAAATTTTTCATTTTAAACATTTTTTATAGAAAATTTTTTTGTTACAAATATTTTTCTATAGAAAAAACAAAAATTGAAATATTTTATAGAAGACTTTTCTTCACAAATATTTTTCTATAAAAATTTTTTGTTATAAAAATGTTGTAAAGAAAAGTTTTCGCTATAAAAATTTTTCGATAGAAAATTTTTCGTAATCAAAAAATTTTCTATAGAAAATTTTTCGTTATAAAAAATTTTTCTATAGAAAATGTTTCGTTATAAAAAATTTTCTATACAAAATTTTTCATTATAAATAATTTTTAAAAAAAATTTTCTACAGAAAATTTTCCGTTAAAAAAAATTTTCTATAGAAAATTTTCCGTTAAAAAATTTTTCTATAGAAAATTTTTTGTTAAAAAAAATTTTCTATAGAAAATTTTTCGTTAAAAAAAATATTTCTATAGAAAATTTTTCGTTAAAAAAAAAATTTCTATAGAAAATTTTTCGTTAAAAAAAAATTTCTATAGAAAACTTTTCGTTAAAAAAAAATTTTCTATAGAAAATTTTTCTTTTCGTTAAAAAAAATTTTTCGTTAAAACAAATTTTCTATAGAAAATTTTTCGTTAAAAAAAATTTCTATAGAAAATTTTTTTTAACGAAAAATTTTCTATAGAAATTTTTCTTTTCGTTAAAAAAAAATTTTCGTTAAAACAAATTTTTCTATAGAAAATTTTCCGTTAAAAAAAAATTTCTATAGAAAATTTTTCGTTAAAAAAAATTTTCTATAAAAAAATTTTCTTTTAAAAAAATTTTCTATAGAAAATTTTTCGTTAAAAAAAATTTTTCGATATAAAAAATTTTCTATAGAAAATTTTTCGTTATCAAAAATTTTCTATAGAAAATTTTTCGTTAAAAAAAATTTCTATAGAAAATTTTTCGTAAAAAAAAATTTCTATAGAAAATTTTTCGTTAAAAAAAAATTTTCTATAAAAAATTTTTCTTTTAAAAAAAATTTTCTATAGAAAATTTTTCGTTAAAAAAAATTTTTCGTTAAAAAAAATTTTTCTATAGAAAATTTTCCGTTAAAAAACATTTTCTATAGAAAATTTTCCGTTAAAAAAAATTTTCTATAGAAAATTTTTCGTTAAAAAAAATTTCTATAGAAAATTTTTCTTTAAAAAAAAATTTCTATAAAAATTTTTTTTTTTTTAAAAATTTTCTATACAAAAATTTTTCGTTAAAAAAAAAATTTCTATAGAAAATTTTTCTTTCAAAAAAAAAATTTCTACAGAAAACTTTTCGTTAAAAAAAATTTTCTATAGAAAATTTTTCGTTAAAAAAAATTTCTGTAGAAAATTTTTCGTTAAAAAAATTTTCTGTAGAAAATTTTTCGTTAAAAAAAATTTCTATAGAAAATTTTTCGTTAAAAAAAAATTTCTATAAAAAATTTTTTTTAAAAAAAATTTTCTATAGAGAATTTTTCGTTATAAAAAATTTTCTATAGAAAATTTTTCGTTATAAAAAATTTTCTATAGAAAATTTTTCGTTATAAAAAATTTTCTATAGAAAATTTTTCGTTATAAAAAATTTTCTATAGAAAATGTTTCGTTATAAAAAATTTTCTATAGAAAATTTTTCGTTATAAAAAATTTTCTATAGAAAATTTTTCGTTATAAAAAATTTTCTATAGAAAATTTTTCGTTAATAAAAATTTTTCGTTATAAAAAATTTTCTATAGAAAATTTTTCGTTATAAAAAATTTTCTATAGAAAATTTTTCGTTATAAAAAATTTTCTATATAAAATTTTTCGTTATAAAAAATTTTCTATAGAAAATTTTTCGTTATAAAAAATTTTCTATAGAAAGTTTTTGGTTATAAAAAATTTTCTATAGAAAGTTTTTCGTTATAAAAAATTTTCTATAGAAAATTTTTTGATATAAAAAATTTTCTATAGAAAATTTTTCGTTATAATAAAATTTTTTCGTTATAAAAATATTTCTAAATGATTTTGCTATACGAGAATTTTTCTATATAAAAAACTCATAAAAACTTTTATGATATAAAACTTTTAATAGAAAATTTGTATAGAAAATTAGTCAATATTAATATTTTGATATAAAAATATTTTTTGAAAGTTTTTGGTTATAATAATATATTCTTCGATGAAAAAAATTTTTGGATATAAAATTTTTTTAGAAAATTTTGAGGTCTTAAATTTTTATAGAAAATTTTTGTATTTGAAAAAATTGTTTTTTTATTGTAAATTTTAACAACAAAAAGGACAATTTCACTTTCAGTGTACCAAAAAAATCTCTTAAGTTGACTCAATTTATTATACAGAGGGCATACCCTCCAAATTACTCATCAAATAGCAAAGATAATTATTCGCCTAAAAAATAAAGAAAGACCGCCGCCAAAAGTTATGTTTTTGCTTTGTTTAACAGACCACAACGGACCCGAAACAACGACCACACCATGTTCAACACAAAGACAGTCAGACAGACATTCGATCTCTAAAAATGACGCAGTTGCTTCTGTATTTCCTACTTGTAAATTGTTTCAGAAGATGATGATCATCATTAATATGACAAGAAGAAACTGGGAACAAAAACTATTAACAGGTTGGAAGGAGCAAAAACAAAAAAATGTTAAAGCGAACATTATTGTCTTTTTTGTTTTTGTTCTTTCAAACTTGATTGATAAGTTGTTGATTGTTCTATCAAACTCGGCTACATAATGATGAAAACTGACCACCCAGGGTGATGTCTTAGAAGACAGGTAACAAAATTGTTTGTTTCAAATCCATCAAGAAAGTTGGAAAGGTTTCTTTTGGTGGGTTTAATTCTAAAACAATTTCCTTAAAAGTCGAATAAGAAGTTTTTTGTGCGTAATGGCGTCTTAAAGTTTTTTCAAATAAAAATGACCTTGATGTGATCGGTGAGATTCTTACAAGTTAGATTTTTCAAAACTTAATAGAAATAAGTGGGTTGCTCTTTGTGTTTTAAGATTGGATAAAGCAAATCAATCTTAATGATCGATAAAGGTTTTGTTGTATTACAAAGTGTTTTCCATGAAGATCAACGTATTCTGTTATATAAAGAACAGTTTTCTAGACAATTTTTTAAAACACTTTTCCTTTTCGAAAATTTTTGATTTTTTTGTTTTTAACCAAAATTTGTCGAAAAATTTTCTATAAAAAATTTTTTCTAGAGAAAATTTTAAAATTTTCTATAGAAAATTTTAAATTTTTCTATAGAAAATTTTAAATTTTTCTATAGAAAATTTTAAATTTTTCTATAGAAAATTTTAAATTTTTCTATAGAAAATTTTAAATTTTTCTATAGAAAATTTTAAATTTTTCTATAGAAAATTTTAAATTTTTCTATAGAAAATTTTAAATTTTTCTATAGAAAATTTTAAATTTTTCTATAGAAAATTTTAAATTTTTCTATAGAAAATTTTAAATTTTTCTATAGAAAATTTTAAATTTTTCTATAGAAAATTTTAAATTTTTCTATAGAAAATTTTAAATTTTTCTATAGAAAATTTTAAATTTTTCTATAGAAAATTTTAAATTTTTTTCTAGAAAATTTTAAATCTTTCTATAGAAAATTTTAAATTTTTCTATAGAAAATTTTAAATTTTTTTATAGAAAATTTTCGACATAAAAATGTTTCTATAGAAAAGTTTTCGATATAACAATTTTTCTATAGAAAGTTTTTTGATATTAAAATTTTTCTGTAGAAAATGTTTCGACATAAAAATTTTTCTATAGAAAATTTTTCGAAATAAAAATTTTTCAATACAAAATAAAAAATAATATATTAAAAATTTTCTATAAAAATTTTTCGATATAAACATTTTTCTATAGAAAATTTTTAGATATACAAGTTTTTCTATAGAAAATTTTCGATATAAAAATTTGTATATAGAAAATTATAGATATACAAATTTTTCTATAGAAAATTTTTCTATATAAAAATTTTTCTATAGCAAATTTTTAATATAAATATTTTTCTGTAGAAAATTTTTCGATATAAAAATTTTTATATAGAAAAATTTTCAATATAAAAATTTTTCTATAGAAAATTTATCTATAGAAAATTTTTCGATATAAAAATTTTTCTATGGAAAATTTTTCGATATAAAAATTTTTGTATAGAAAATTGTTCTATAGAAAAATTTTTATATTGAAAAGGTTTCTATAGAAAAATTTTTATATCGAAAAATTTTCTATAGAAAAATTTTTATATCAAAAAATTTTCTATAGAACAATTTTCGTTATAAAGTTTTTCTATAGAAAATTTTTCTATAAAAAATTTTAGTTATAAAAATTTTTAAAATTTTTCTATGGAAATTTTTCGTTATAAAAATTTTTGTATAAATAATTTTTCTATCGAAAATATTTCGATAGAAAAATTTGTCTATAGAAAATGTTTCAATATAAAAATTTTTCCAAAGAAAACTTGTCGATATTAAATTTTTTGATAGAAAAATATTTCTATAGAATATTTGTTGATATAAAAATTTTTCTATAGAGAATTTTTCGATATAAAATCGTTCTGCAGAAAATATTTTAATATAAAAATTTTTCTATAAAAAATTTTCGATGCAAATATTTTTAGATATAAACACTTTTTTATAGAAAAATTTCGATATAAAAATTTTTCTATAAAAAATTTGTTGATAAAAATTTGTCTATAGAAAATGTTTTGGTAAAAATTTGTCGACAGAAAATTTTTTGATAAAAACTTTTTAAAAGAAAATTTTTAGATATCAAAATGTTTTTTTAGAAAATCTTTCGATAGAAGAATATTTCTATAGAAAATTTTTCGATATAAAAATTTTTCTAAAGAAAATTTTTAAAAATATGTTATAAAAATTTTTCTATGGAAAATGTTTCTATAAAAAAGTTTTTCTATAGAGAATTTTTCGATATAAAATCGTTCTGCAGAAAATTTTTCGATATAAAAATTTTTCTATAAAAAATTTTTGATGTAAAATTTTTTAGATATAAACACTTTTTTTATAAAAAAATTTTCGATATAAAAATTTTTCTATGAAAAATTTTTTGATAAAAATTTTTCTATAAAAAATTTTTCGATAAAAATTTTTCTATAGAAAATTTTTTAATAAAAATTTTTCGATAGAAAAATTTTTGATAAAAATTTTTCGGTAGAAAATTTTTTGATAAAAATTTTTCGATAGAAAATTTTTTGATAAAAATTTTTTAAAAGAAAATTTTTAGATCTAAAAATGTTTCGTTAGAAAATCTTTCGATAGAAAAATATTTCTATAGAAAATTTTTCAATATAAAAATTTTTCTATAGAAAATTTTTAAAAGTAAGTTGTAAAAATTTTTCTATAGAAAATGTTTCCATAAATAAGTTTTAGTTATAAAAATTTTTCTATGGAAGATTTTTCGTTATAAAAATTTTTGTATAAAAAATTTTTTAAATTAACTTTTTTTTTTAATTTTTCTATAGAAAATTTTTTTATAAACATTTTTCGTAGAAAAATAAGTTTATTGAAAAATTTTTTGATATACAAATTTTTCGATAAAAACATTTTTGGATAGAAAAATCTTTTGATATAAAATTTTTCTATAGAGAAGCTTTTGATGTTAAAATGCTTAATAGAAAACTTACAATATAAAACTTTTTCAAAAAAAAATTTTTTTCTATAAAAAAATTTCAATACAATTTCAATACATTTTTTCGATAAAACATTTTTTCTAGAAAAAAATGTTTAGAAATAAAATTTTTCCACACAAAATTTTCTTTTTATAAAAATATTTCTTTAGAAAATTTTTGTTATAGAAATTGTACTCGAATTGCCCAATCTCAAAATATAAAAGGCAAGCCTAGTAATTTTGAAAACTGGCCTCTTTAAAACCATGTCTCCAACATGTTCAATGTTCTATTTTACAACAGCGAAACATATTCCTGCAATTTAATGATCTTTGCAACAATGTTATATAAACATGTTTCTAAACATATGGCTATAGTTCAGTGACTTTTTTAAAAAATCAGAAGTTAAACCGACAATTGTTCTTAATTCTATAAAACAAGTACAAGTAGGTATTGATTCAATTTTTCAAAAAAAAAATCCTTTTTAAAACCAAAAATTCAAAATACTTAGTCAATACTATTTAAAAATAAGAATAAAACTAACAAAAAAAAAACTAGCCAACACTGACATCTATCGAAAAAAAACCCTTAAGCGGCATAAGGGGCCTTCAAACAATGTTGCAACGCAAATCGTAGAAGCAGAAATAAGTTTTAATGCCAAAATGTACGAATTAATTTTACAAAGAACTCGAACCGCCGATTTTTCTATTGTTAAAATTCTTTTCATTTCGATTCTGGCTGTTTTTTTTTTTGTTATTTAGAAAATTTCAACATTTTCAATGGAAGATGCAAGACAATATTTTAAAGGTCTTTTTTTTTCTTATGCTTTATACTTTTGTGGGTAATGCCTAGAATTTCGGAAAAAAACTGAATACAAATCTATAAAACAACTACTAAAAATTCTTATAAAACTTAAAAAAAAAAACACAAAAAATATAAGCCTTTTTCTTTAAAAAGAGGTGTTTACTCCTCTTTTGTGGCTTGAAGTCAAACAAATGCAAAAATTATAAATCTTTAAAAAAAAAGAACTGCATTTTTATTTTGTTAGTTGCATTTCGAATACCACAAAAAAAGACCAAGAACATTGAAATTTTCACATTGGCGTTTTCTGTTAAATAAAATGGAATGTATTCAATTAAAATTTTAACATTTTTAACGCTTAACAATAAAAAGGAGAATAACTACATGGCCCAAACCAACCAACTTTATATTGTTTTTTATATATAAATAAAAAAAGAATTGAAATCTGAATTAAAAAAGGGAAATACTCGTAATAAACAGAAGAAAAAGGGTCGTTCGTCGCTGATTGTTGACTGAAAAGAATTGCATGCTACAGAAGTGTTTACAAATATAGTGACATGGCGGAAATTAACCAGGTTCCGTAGTCACCAATAGCTAATAAGTAGCGTTGAATCCATAAAAAAATTCTTTACTAAATATTTATAATCAAAAATAAAAGTAATTCGAATAAAAAACCAATCAAGACAAGTAAGAAAGTGCTATAGTCGGTCAAGCCCGACCATACGATACCCTTCACCGCTAAGGTCAAAGGTGTTATTTTTCCTGTATAAAGACAAATATTTGCTAAATTTGGCCATCATACAAACATTTTCTCAAAATGTATATATTTAAGCTGCTTTCGACATTTGGACTTATATGAGAGCTAGAGTCAAATGTGGACCGATTATCTCGAAATTTGACAAATTGATTACAATTGTTACAATAATTATGTATGCAAAAATAAACTTAAAACTCCCATTATCTTCAGATTTACGAGCGTTTTAGTGATTTTTGTCTCATTTAGTGCGTTTTTAAGGAAAATTTGTATGGGAGCTATGGTCAAATGTGGACCGATTTTAACGACACAGTTATTTTAGTGTACATAAGCAGTATTTGATTTAAATTTCATAAAAAAATATTGATATTTGTGGCCAATATATCAATTCCGGGAAGTGGGACCTATGGGAGGTATAATAAATAATGTACCAATTTTGACGAATTTCAATAGCCATGGTCTAATTATCAAAAAAATGATCTGTGCCAAATTTCATCAAATTATCTTTAGAATTGCGACTTGTAGTTTGATTACAAGGTTTACATGAGGGTCCAGCCAGCCAGACGGACGGACGGACATCGCTAAATCGACTCAGAAAGTGATTCTAAGCCTATTGGTATACTAAACGGTGGGTCTAAGACAAATATTTAAATGCGTTTCATACATCAGCACAAACTTATTATACCCTTACCACCTATGGTGGTGAAGGGTATAAAAAGCTATAGTCGGTCAAGCCAATCTATATGATACCCTTTACTACAAATTTCAAATATGGACCAATCATTTAACAAGTTTTCCTTAAGTCTTATAACTTTTGAAAAAAATTTTAAATTATTAAAAAATACCTATCGATGCCATATAGACTACGAAAATCTATGGTAAAAGTAGGGTCACTTTTTCGCGGGCGCTAAGAAAGTTACCCCCAAATCATTTTGAAGTTAAGTATTAGGATTTTTTTATTTATTTGAAATTTTTATTTATATGAAAAATGTTATATACAAAATTTTTCATCTAAAAATTTTTTACATAAAATTTTTTAAAAAGAAAGAGTATTCGGATTTGATACCAATCTGTTAAATTTATTTGTTAATGTAACAGACAATTTATTGATAAAGATCCAAAAAATGTTGTGTTGACAACCAATTCCTCGATGTGTTTCGATGGTTGGTTAGGCGATCTCTTCAAGAGAAGTATCCCTACTTTCAGACAGATCGAAAACCTCGCATTATTACCTATTTTACAAACACAATTATTAAGAATTATGTTTGTAAACCATTAGTAAAAGCACATTTTATCGACTGAAACTCTTTCGTTTTGAAAAGTATTTGCATCCCCACAATTTTGTTATTTTTTCATAAAATTTTTTGTATACAAATTTGTAAAATATAATAATTATTAACAGAAATTTTTCATATAAAAATCTTTTATAGAAAATTTTTCATATAAATATTTTTCAGATTAAAATTTTTCATATAAAATTATTTATAGAAAATTTTTCATATAAAAATTTTTATAGAAAATTTTTCATAAAAAAATTTTTTATAGGAAGTTTTTTATAGAAAATTTTTCATAATAAAATTTTTTATAGAAAATTGTTCATATAAAAATTTTTTATGGAAAAATTTTCATATAAAAAAAAAAAAACATTTTCATATAAAAATTATTCATATAAACATTTTTTATAGAAAATTTTTCATATAAAAATTTTTTACAGAAAATTTTTCATATAAAAATTTTTTATAGAAAATTTTTCATATAAAAATTTTTTACAGAAAATTTTTCATATAAAAATTTTTTATAGAAAATTTTTCATATAAAAATTTTTTATAGAAAATTTTTCATATAAAAATTTTTTATAGAAAATTTTTCATATAAAAATTTTTTATAGAAAATTTTTCATATAAAAATTTTTTATAGAAAATTTTTCATATAAAAATTTTTTATAGAAAATTTTTCATATAAAAATTTTTTATAGAAAATTTTTCATAGCAAAATTTTTTATAGAAAATTTTTCATAGCAAAATTTTTTATAGAAAATTTTTCATATAAAAATTTTTCATACAAAAATTTTTAAAGAAAAATTTTTCATATAAAAATTTTTTATAGAAAACTTTTCATATAAAATTTTTTTATAGAAAATTTTTCATATACAAATTTTTTATAGAAAATTTTTCATATCAAAATTTTTTATAGAAAATTTTTCGTAGAAAAATTTTTTATAGAAAATTTTCACATACAAATTTTTTATAGAAAATTTTTCATATAAAAATTTTTTTAGAAAATTTTTCATATAAAAATTGTTTATAGAAAATTTTTCATATGAAAATTTTTTATAGAAAATTTTTCATAGAAAAATTTTTCATACCAAAATTTTTTAAAGAAAAATTTTTCATACAAAGATTTTTTAATGAAAAATTTTTCATATAAAAATTTTTTATAGAAAATTTTTCATATAAGAATTTTTAAGTTAAAATTTTTCATATCAAAATTTTTTATAGAAAAATTTTTTATAGAAAATTTTCACATACAAATTTTTTATAGAAAATTTTTCATATAAAAATTTTTTATAGAAAATTTTTCATATAAAAATTTTTTATAGAAAATTTTTCATATAAAAATTTTTTATAGAAAATTTTTCATATAAAAATTTTTTATAGAAAATTTTTCATATAAAAATTTTTTATAGAAAATTTTTCATATAAAAATTTTTTATAGAAAATTTTTCATATAAACATTTTTTATAAAAAATTTTTTATATGAAAATTTTTCATATAAAAATTTTTATAGAAAATTTTTCATATAAAAATTTTTTATAGAAAATTTTTCATATAAAAATTTTTTATAGAAAATTTTTCATATAAAAATTTTTTATAGAAAATTTTTCATAGAAAAATTTTTCATACAAAAATTTTTTTAAAGAAAAATTTTTCATATAAAAATTTTTTATAGAAAATTTTTTATGGAAAAATATTCATATAACAATTTGTTATATTTTTTATAGAAAATTTTTTGTATAAAAAAAAAAACATTTTCATATAAAAATTATTCATATAAACATTTTTTATAGAAAATTTTTCATATAAAAATTTTTTACAGAAAATTTTTCATATAAAATTTTTTTATAGAAAATTTTTCATATAAAAATTTTTTATAGAAAATTTTTTTTAGAAAATTTTTCATAGAAAAATTTTTCATACAAAAATTTTTTTTAGAAAAATTTTTCATATAAAAATTTTTTACAGAAAATTTTTCATACAAAAATTTTTTATTGAAAATTTTTCATATACAAATTTTTTATAGAAAATTTTTCATATCAAAATTTTTTATAGGAAATTTTTCGTAGAAAAATTTTTTATAGGAAATTTTCACATACAAATTTTTTATAGAAAATTTTTCATATAAAAATTTTTTATAGAAAATTTTTCATATAAAAATTTTTTATAGAAAATTTTTTAAATAAAAATTTTTTATAGAAAATTTTTTTATAGAAAATTTTTCATATAAGAATTTTTAATTAAAAATTTTTCATATCAAAATTTTTTATAGAAAATTTTACATATCAAAATTTTTTATAGGAAATTTTTCATATCAAAATTTTTTATAGGAAATTTTTCATATCAAAATTTTTTATAGAAAATTTTTCATATACAAATTTTTTATAGAAAATTTTCACATACAAATTTTTTATAGAAAATTTATCATATAAAAATTTTTTATAGAAAATTTTTTATATAAAAATTTTTCATATAAAAATTTTTATAGAAAATTTTTCATATAAAAATTTTTTATAGAAAATTTTTCATATAAAAATTTTTTATAGAAAATTTTTTATATAAAAATTTTTATAAAAAATTGTACATATAAAAATTTTTATATAGAAAATGTTTCATAAAATGATTTTTTATAGAAAATTTTTCATCTAAAAATTTTTTGCAGAAAATATTTCATATTAAAATTTTTAATTCAAAATTTTTTATATAAAAATTTTTGATAGAAAATTTTTCATATTAAAATTTTTTATAGAAAATTTTTCGTATAAAAATTTTTTATAGAACATATGACAAATGTTCTATAAAAAATGTTTATATGAAAAATTTTCTATAAAAAATTTAAATATGAAAAATTTTCTATAAAAAATTTTTATATAAAAAATTTTGAATTAAAAATTTTAATATGAAATATTTTCTGCAAAAAATTTTTAATTAAAAATTTTAATATAAAATATTTTCTGCAAAAAATTTTTAGATGAAAAATTTTCTATAAAAAATTATTTTATGAAACTAAGTTGGCTTGACCAAGTTTCGATAGGTGGCGCTACTGATAATAGCTTAAATTTAAATCGAAACTGAGCATTTGATCATGCTATTGTCTTTAGCAAAGTTTTTGCGTGTAAGACGACAAAGGTTTCTAAATTGGTATGACCAATGTCCGATAGATGGCGCCATTGAAAATTACTAAAAATAAATTAAATCGTGAACTGTGCATTTTACCGTGATATAGTCTTTCGATATAGTTTTCGCATGATATAGTCTTGCACATGAGTCGACGGAGGTTTTTATGTTTGTGCTATTTATCCCCGATAGTTGGAGCCACTGAAAATGAAAAGAAACTATGCATCTGATTATGTAATGATCTTAAGCAAAGTTGTTGTACAAGAGCCGACAAAGGTTTCAGCAGCGTTGCGACTATTTTTACCAGATGGCGCCACAAAAAATAATCAAAATAAATTGATTCGCAAACTATTTAATTTGTGTTGATAGGACAAAACCAATAAAATGTTTAGCAATTAGTTGTATATTTGTGTATATCTTTCTTTCTGACTAACTTTAGTTTGTGGAGCAGCCACGAGGGCAGATGGCGCCACAAAAATGAATCAAAATAAATTGATTCGCAAACTATTTAATTTGTGTTGATAGGACAAAACCAATTAGTTGGATATTTGTGCATATCTTTTCTTCTGACTAACTTTTGTTTGTGGAACAGCCACGAGGGCAGGGTACAGCTAGCTATTATTTTATAAAAAAATGAGACTATTCAAATATTTATCACCATTATTACATCTTGTCAAGGTACCCCCATTTTGGGAATATACAATATATCGCTTTGGTCTCCCTTCACATAGTAGGGATAAATATAACGTCTTTATAGCAGATGTTTGTTTTAGCAAGCCATGGGAGCAGTGTCATGACCAGACCAAGAGGTTAAAAAATTTTAATTTAGGATTCCTTTGCAAAATCTCTTAAAACAGCTTAAAGTTAACTTGTTTGTGTTAAGAATGGGCCTAACTTTTCATCCATTGCTGTTAACATAGGGTAGACAACTATTGGGTACCTATGGTGTTGTTGTGGAAAAGGAAACTCAAACTCAATAAACATATTAATCATTTGCAAAAGATCAGTTGAATTTTTAGTTATTTTTTTTAATTTTAAAGTTGTTGCCGGTTTTTATTGCATTAACAACAAACACTAATTTCTGGGCAATTGTATTGCTAAGGCACAGCAAAAGCAGTTAGCAAAAGCTTTTTTTTAAAGGTGCGGCAAACGAGGTTATGCTTTCTCTACACCTTCACACAAAACAGAAAATAAATGGCAAGTACTTACTTACAAAATTTTACATAAGAAACTTTTTCAAAGGTAGTAGTAAAAATGTACCGAAGACAGACGGTGTGGATGGTGGTCAGTTAATAAAGCAAAACAAAGCCAAAAAAATAAAATAATTTTTATTTTAAATGTTTAAGTGCAAGGGATTTTTGTATAATGAATTCTTAGGCCGGAATTTCAAGTCTTTATTTTCACTTAAATTTCAGCAATTTTCAATGTTTTAAAAGAGGAGTGTTTAAGGGCCTTTTCCTTTTTTTTGCGTTTAAAGTAAATTTATATGTGTGTTTGGTCTTAGCAAATGCAAAAAACCTTTGAACATAAACAAGAACAAGTCGAGGAAGTTGCAGTCAAAAACAAAAAAAGTGGTCGTTGCCATTGAGTAGTTTTTATTTGGTTTAGTTTGGCAATGATCTTATCGTTTAGCGATTCATCAAAATTAATTGAAAATTTACGAGTTTTCGCACTTTACAGTTGCTGGTTGTTTAAAGTATTTTTTTTACTTTTTCATCGTGTTTTTGTTTGCGCTCTGCTGGTGGTTCCTGGTGTTGGGTAATGGCTGAAGCTACACTGTGCCTCATGCATTCCCAAATGCGCAAAACAGTAGCTCAAGGGCTAATCATTGGTTTCGATATGAAAATTAAAAAACAACAAAAAAAAGTGAAATAAAAATGAATTGAAAACAGTCCAACCATCAAAACCATCTAAATTAAAAATAATACTAACAACTAAAGAACCACAAACAAATTTTTATCTTAATGAAACTGATTCACGTCCAGTTTGGCCAAACTGATTTTATTGAATTTTTATGTGTTTTTGAATATTTTCTGTTTTATTATCCCACATCATCAGGAGGCAACATCAATATCATCAGCTTAATCATCATCGTCATCATCGCATTGAGGAGCACACTATCATCAGTGTAATAAGCTTTAAGTGCTTGTTCTATAGAATGATTTATTTCTAAATGAAATTCAACAATTTTTCTTTAATTCAATAAAAATCTGCACTTTAGTAAACATGAAAAGCCATTTCATTAGTTTGAAATCATTTTAAAATCGCCCACACTTTGTTTATTTTAACTCCTATCAAAGAGGCATCATTTGTTGCTATTCAAGGCAAGTGTTGCCAGGTTCTTAGGACCTTTTTGTAGTGGAAACCGAAGAACGACAATATTGGTCATATTCTAAGTCATAGTCTAAGTCATAGTCTAAGTCATAGTCTAAGTCATAGTCTAAGTCATAGTCTAAATCATAGTCTAAGTCACAGTTTAAGTCATAGTCTAAGTCATAGTCTCAGTCATAGTCTAAGTCATAGTCTAAGTCATAGTCTAAGTCATAGTCTAAGTCATAGTCTAAGTCATAGTCTAAGTCATAGTCTAAGTCATAGTCTAAGTCATAGTCTAAGTCATAGTCTAAGTCATAGTCTTAGTCATAGTCTAAGTCATAGTCTAAGTCATAGTCTAAGTCATAGATTAAGTCATAGTCTAAGTCATAGTCTAAGTCGTAGTCTAAGTCATAGAGTAAGTCGTAGTCTAAGTCTAAGCCATAGTGTAAGTGATTGTCGAAATCATAGTCTAAGTCATAGTCTAGGCCATAGCCTAAGTCATAGTCTAAGTCTTAGTTTAAGTCACAGTCTAAGTCATAGTCTTAGTCATAGTCTAAGTCATTGTCTAAGTCATAGTCTAAGTCATAGTCTAAGTCATAGTTTAAGACATAGTCTAAGTCATAGTCTAAGTCGTAGTCTAAGTCATAGAGTAAGTCGTAGTCTAAGTCTAAGCCATAGTGTAAGTGATTGTCCAAATCATAGTCTAAGTCATAGTCTAAGTCATAGTCTAAGTCGTAGTCTAAGTCATAGAGTAAGTCGTAGTCTAAGTCTAAGCCATAGTGTAAGTGATTGTCCAAATCATAGTCTAAGTCATAGTCTAAGTCATAGTCTAAGCCATAGTCTAAGTCATAGTCTAAGTCATAGTTTAAGTCATAGTCTAAGTCATAGTCTTAGTCATAGTCTAAGTCATAGTCTAAGTCATAGTCTAAGTCATAGTCTAAGTCATAGTTTAAGTCATAGTCTAAGTCTTAGTCTAAGTCATAGTCCAAGTCATATTTTAAGTCATAGTCTAAGTCAAAGTCTTAGTCATAGTCTAAGTCATAGTCTAAGTCATAGTCTAAGCCATAGTCTAAGTCATAGTCTAAGTCATAGTTTAAGTCATAGTCTAAGTCATAGTCTTAGTCATAGTCTAAGTCATAGTCTAAGTCATAGTCTAAATCATAGTCTAAGTCATAGTTTAAGTCATAGCCTAAGTCTTAGTCTAAGTCATAGTCCAAGTCATAGTCTAAGTCATAGTCTAAGTCATAGTCTAAGTCATAGTCTAAGTCATAGTCTAAGTCATAGTCTAAGTCATAGTCTAAGTCATAGTCTAAGTCATAGTCTAAGTCATAGTCTAAGTCATAGTCTAAGTCATAGTCTAAGTCATAGTCTAAGTCATAGTCTAAGTCATAGTCTAAGTCATAGTTTAAGTCATAGTCTAAGTCATAGTCTAAGTCATAGTCTAAGTCATAGTCTAAGTCATAGTCCAAGTCACAGTCTAAGTCATAGTCTAAGTCATAGTCTAAGTCATAGTCTAAGTCATAGTCTAAGTCATAGTCTAAGTCATGGTCTAAGTCATAGTCTAAGTCATAGTCTAAGTCATAGTCTAAGTCATAGCCTAAGTCATAGTCTAAGTCATTGCCTAAGTCATAGTCAAAGTCACAGTCTAAGTCATAGTCTAAGTCATAGTCTTAGTCATAGTCTAAGTCATAGCCTAAGTCATAGTCTAAGTCATAGCCTAAGTCATAGTCAAAGTCATAGTCTAAGTCATAGCCTAAGTCATAGTCTAAGTCATAGCCTAAGCCATAGTCTAAATCATAGTCTAAGTCATAGTCTAAGTCATAGTCTAAGTCAAAGTCTAAGTCATAGTCTAAATCATACTCTAAGTCATAGTCTAAGTCATAGTCATAGGGTCGCAGTCAAAGTCATAGGCAAAGTTACTCCAAAGTCATCGACATGCTTAAGTCTTAGTCATATCAATCTCCCAGTCATACGTTGGAAAGCACCCAATATGATATCTGAAAACAAGATCTGGCAATACTTTTCACATCAAACATATGTGCCCCCTGTTCCGTACACAAACACAAACAAAATTAAATACAATTTCCAATAAGTAAGTAAATATTCGTATATCAAATATCCAAATATTCTCCTCATAGAGAACTACAAATAAATATTATTTGTTGGCAGAAAACTCATAAATTTTGATCTATTTAATTTAGTTTCGTATTGTAAACTTTTCATTTGTTTGTTGCCAATTTACTAGATGATGCAGCAACAACAACAGCAGCAGCAACATCATCAGCACCAACAATATAGCCCCCGACCACACACTCAGTCTTTCGAACATTCATTTCCAAATAGAAAATTTCTGCTACAAATTTTTGAAAATCAACTCTCACTCTACTTTATCATATGATATTATATCATACTATAGAATTGGTTGTGGTATTTAACAGAAAACATTCACGCTCATGCAATGGAAATTGAGGAAAATACTTACTTAGTTTGTAATAAACTATTTTTGGGGAATATATATACATTTTTGTTAGTTGGTAACTGGGCATTTGGTTAGTGATTTTAATTAAATTACAATGAAAATATTTAAGAACGCATAATAAATATTTTACGGCATCATTCAATTTATACAAATGTTGGACTCTTAATGTCGACACTGCACTTACACCAGAGTTCGACTATTTGCAGTTCGAGTTGTTGGTTTGAGAGTATGAAGCTGGTAATGATGTTGGATTATTTGCACTGGCTGGTTTGGTAAGTAAAAATTTATGTTTTTGGTTTTTCAGTGCACAAAAAATTACTAAATTTTAACACATTTTTCATGTTATTCTATTTAATTTTTCATGTTCTATTTTAGATTATTATTAGGAGAGTGTTTGGAGTTGTAACAGCAGGCGGAGAAAGTAGTGTAATTTTTTTTTGTGGTAGCATTTAGGTAAGCTAATGGATTATTGTTATGAAAGAAAACCAGCAAAGTATTACTTAAGTAAATATCATCGACATAGTTAAACTTAAGTATAAATACGAGTTGTAGTCAGAATCATGGACAAAGTCAGAGTCAAAATCATAGTCAAAGTCGAAGTCAATATCAAACCAAAGTCATAATTATAGACTGAAAATCAAAATCTCAGCCAAATCGTAGTCAAAGTAAAAGTCGTGGTTAAAGTCATAGACCAAGTTAAAGGTAAAGTCATAAAGAACATTAGCGTTAATAAGTTGACAATAGAAAGAGTTTTCTATAGAAAAGTTGGCGATAGGAAGAGTTTTCCATAGAAAAGTTGGCGCCAGGAAAAGTTTTCTTTAGAAAAGTTGGTGACAGGAAGAGTTTTCTATAGAAAAGTTGAGGATGGGAAGAGTTTTCTTTAGAAAAGTTTGCGACAGGAAGAGTTTTCTATAAAAAAGTTGGTGATAGGAAGAGTTTTCTATAGAAAAGTTGGCGATAGGAAAAGTTTTCTATAGAAAAGTTGGCGATAGGAAGAGTTTTCTATAGAAAAGTTGACGATGGGAAACATTTTTTATTGAAAAGTTGACGATGGAAAGAATTGTCTATAGAAAAGTTGGCGATAGGAAGAGTTTTCAATCGAAAAGTTGGCGATAGGATAGAAAAGGATAGGATAGAAAAGTTGACGATAGGAAGAGTTTTTTTATAGAAAAGTTGACGATGGGAAGAGTTTTCTTTAGAAAAGTGTAACGAAGTAAAACTCTCATTACATTATTTTTATTATGTTATTATATTTGGATTGTATTATTTTATTTAAGTATTGGAATTTATTACCTAAGTTAAGATTTTTAATGAAATGTAATTAATTTGCATATATTTTCTCTTATTTAAAAGAGTTTAGTTATAAGAGATTACAAAGTATAAGAGAATCTAGCATTCCGCTCTCTTACACAAAATCATACTGTGCTGATCACTACTACTTACTAAGACTATCACTGCTTCAGTTGGTCTTTGGCTGTTGTAGTGGGCGGACAGCTACTGCAAGTTTGCGACAGCTTCGGTAGCAGCCATTCACACACAACCAAACCTCAGCTCAGTAGTGGTAGTCCCTACTGGTTTTTATAGCTATGGCTATAAAAACCAGTAGGGACCACTAGGGATTAGTAGTAGTAGTGTACAGGGAAACTACTGGTATTGACAGCCATAGATCCCAGACACAGTAGATTATAGTGGTAGTGCAGAGTGGAATACTGGTTCTGACGGCCATAGTCCACAGGTGTTAGTCACTAATACACTAACAACCAAAAGAAAACCCACATTATTTAAGATAAGTATATCGGACAAAGCGGGGAAGTCTGGTACTGTCTTTCGACCTGGTCGTTTCTGCCTGTTTTTCTGGATCTGGTCGCTACTATTAATATAAATTTAAGTAATTTTGTTAAGTTAAAATAAATAAATATCCTGTGAAATAAAAATCCTGGTCCTACTGAATTACTCCTGGCAAACTTGGTTATAAAAGTTTGCGACAGGAAGAGTTTTCTATAGAAAAGTTGGTGATAGGAAGAGTTTTCTATAAAAAAGTTGACGTTAGAAAGAGCTTTCTATAGAAAAGTTGACGTCGGGAATAGTTTCTATAGAAAAGTTGACGTTGGGAAGAGTTTTCTATAAAAAACTTGACGTTGGGAAGAGTTTTCTATAGAAAAGTTGACGTGGGAAGAGCTTTCTATAGAAAAGTTGACGTTAGAAAGAGCTTTCTATAGAAAAATAGTTTCTATGGAAAATTTGACGTTGGGAAGAGTTTTCTATAGAAAAGTTGACGTTGGGAAGAGTTTTCTATAGAAAAGTTGACGTTGGGAAGAGTTTTCTATAGAAAAGTTGACGTTGGGAAGAGTTTTCTATAGAAAAGTTGACGTTGGGAAGAGTTTTCTATAGAAAAGTTGACGTTGGGAAGAGTTTTCTATAGAAAAGTTGACGTTGGGAAGAGTTTTCTATAGAAAAGTTGACGTTGGGAAGAGTTTTCTGTAGAAAAGTTGACGTTGGGAAGAGTTTTCTATAGAAAAGTTGACGTTGGGAAGAGTTTTCTATAGAAAAGTTGACGTTGGGAAGAGTTTTCTATAGAAAAGTTGACGTCGGAAAGAGTTTTCTATAGAAAAGTTGACGTTGGGAAGAGTTTTCTATAAAAAAGTTGACGTTGGGAAGAGTTTTCTATAGAAAAGTTGACGTTGGAAAGAGTTTTCTATAGAAAAGTTGACGTTGTGAAGAGTTTTCTATAGAAAAGTTGACGTTGGGAAGAGTTTTCTATAGAAAAGTTGACGTTGGGAAGAGTTTTCTATAGAAAAGTTGACGTTGGGAAGAGTTTACTATAGAAAAGTTGACGTTGGGAAGAGTTTTCTATAGAAAAGTTGACGTTGGGAAGAGTTTTCTATAGAAAAGTTGACGCTGATAAGAGTTTTCTATAGAAAAGTTGACGTTGGGAAGAGTTTTCTATAGAAAAGTTGACGTTGGGAAGAGTTTTCTATAGAAAAGTTGATGTTGGGAAGAGTTTTCTATAGAAAAGTTGATGTTGGGAAGAGTTTTCTATAGAAAAGTTGGCGTTGGGAAGAGTTTTCTATAGGAAAGTTGGCGTTGGGAAGAGTTTTCTATAGGAAAGTTGGCGTTGGGAAGAGTTTTTTATAGAAAAGTTGGTGATATAAATAGTCTTCTATAGAAAAGTTGGCGAAAGGAAGAGTTTTCTATAAAAAAAGTTGGCGATAGTAAGAGTTTTCTTTGGAAAACTTGTCTTGAATTTAAGTAAAAGTTTGCATTTTATTTCTATCGATTAAACTTTCTGCTGGGTTAAACTTAAGACCTAGACTGCCATATTTAACTGTGACTATTCACTAACAAGCTTGTCTTTGGCAAAAACAGCTTCTTAATTCAGTTTTGGATACTTTTTTCACGTTATTTGTGGTGGTACTTTACTGGGTGTCAGTTATAAGCTTTATGTTTTCATTTAATATATTCCTCTTATATTCATATTAACTATTAAAATACTAAAGCTGTTGTTACTTCAATTCCCAGTTCTATGTGCTACACTTCTGAATTTATTCCTTTAACTTAAAAAAGTTTATATTTCTCGATGGATATTTTACAGTTTGTAGGCGTTACCCATAATAGTGTTTTCATTTTGTTTTTTTTCCCTGGGCCCACTTAAAGTTTTGTTAGTTTATTAGGGGCATCAACATCATCAATGTTTTCATTTCGCGTTTTATTTTCATGCCTTAACTATTTTTAACTAAATACATAAATAAGTAAAGCATTCAAACGGATTTATAGCACTTGGCAATTTGCAAGAAGCATCATTTTGTATTTATCATACAAGTTCAAAATAAACTTGAAAATGTTGTGTTTGCGTGCACCGTGAGGCAGGAATGAGGGAAAACCCATATGAACCTGCTCTTCTGTCCAATTTCTTTTGATGAGTAGGCGTTTTGTGGCTGACTTCCATGATATCTTGTTGTTGCTGTTGTTATGTGTAAATTGTATTTGTTTCACCCAATAATGAAATTTTCTTACATACACCCAATTTGACACTGTCTGTGTGTGTCAGTCTGTCCGTCTATCTGCATAATTTTGGTCTTGTTGGTTTGGAATCCAAACTTTAGATACTAACTCGAATACGAGCATGTGTGTGGACATTTGTGATCTATAGCATATTAAATTAATAATTTATTTCAAATAAATAATAAAATATTGAAGTGTGGAATGTACACATGTAATATATAAAGTGTCTTTGAAGTTGCAAAGAAGGTGGACATTTGATAATTATGACTGCAAATAAAAAAGTAAGATCCTAAAAAATTAGTTAAAAATAGATAAACATATACTAAAATTCATAGTCAATAGTTTAGGCATAGACAAAGTCATCAATATAAAAGTCAAGGTCGTTGTCAAATTTATGGAGACATTTAAGAAGATATTCGTATAGAACAGTCGACTTTAGAAAACCATTTCTATAGAAAAGTTGACGATAGGAAGACATTTTTATAGAAAAGTTGACGATAGGAAGACATTTCTATAGAAAAGTTGACGATAGGAAGACATTTCTATAGAAGAGTTGACGATAGGAAGACATTTCTATAGAAAAGTTGAATAGGAAGACATTTCTATAGAAAAGTTGACGATAGGAAGACATTTCTATACAAAAGTTGACGATAGGAAGACATTTCTATAGAAAAGTTGATGATAGAAAGACATTTCTATAGAAAAGTTGACGATAGGAAGACATTTTTATAGAAAAGTTGACGATAAGAAGACATTTCTATAGAAAAGTTGACGATAGGAAGACATTTCTATAGAAAAGTTGACGAAAGGAAGACATTTCTATAGAAAAGTTGACGATAGGAAGACATTTCTATAGAAAAGTTGACGATAGGAAGACATTTCTATAGAAAAGTTGACGATAGGAAGACATTTCTATAGAAAAGTTGACGATAGGAAGACATTTTTATAGAAAAGTTGACGATAGGAAGACATTTCTATAGAAAAGTTGACGATAGGAAGACATTTTTATAGAAAAGTTGTGGATAGGAAGACATTTCTATAGAAAAATTGACGATAGGAAGACATTTCTATAGAAAAGTTGACGATAGGAAGACATTTCTATAGAAAAGTTGACGATAGGAAGACATTTCTATAGAAAAGTTGACGATAGGAAGACATTTCTATAGAAAAGTTGACGATAGGAAGACATTTCTATAAAAAAGTTGACGTTAGTAAGACATTTGTATAGAAAAGTTGACGTTAGTAAGACATTTCTATAGAAAAGTTGACGTTAGGAAGACATTTCTATAGAAAAGTTGACGTTAGGAAGACATTTCTATAGAAAAGTTGACGTTAGGAAGACATTTCTATAGAAAAGTTAACGTAAGAAAAATATTTCTATAGAAAAGTTGAAGTTAGGAAAACATTTCTGTAGAAAAGTTGACGTTAGGAAGACATTTTTTACTTTAAAAGATTGTCTATATAAATTTTTCTATATCAAAAGCTTTTCGATAGACATTTTTTTATTAAAAAAATTAACTTTTTTTTATCAAAAAATTTTCTGTATAGAATTTTCCCACCAAATTTTTTTAAAAACTATTTCGTATCAAAAATTTTCTATAGAAATCAGAAGCTTTTTTATAGAAATTTTTTTATATCAAAAAATTTTCTCAACAAATTTTTTTTAAATAAAAAATTTTATCATATCTAAAAATTTGTCTATATAATTTTTTTTACATTAAAATTTTTTATAACAAATTTTTTTCTACAAATATTTTCTCATATCAAAAAACTGTCTTTATATAGAAATTTGTTATAAAAAATTATTATTTATGAAAAAATGTTCTATATTTTTTCACAAAAACTTTTTTACATCAAAAATTTTGTTTGTCGAAATTTCTATGAAATCTTTTTTTAATAGAAGTTTTTTAAAGCCAAAAAATTTTCTATAGAAATTTTTCCATATCAAAAAATTTTCTGTAGAAATTTTTTCATATCAAAAATTTTCTATAGAAATTTTTTTTACATCAAAAAATTTTCTATAGGAATTTTTCATACCAAGAAATTGTCTTCATTAAAATTTTTTTTAAAAACTTTTTCATATCAAAAATTTTTTACAGAAATTTTTCTATGTCAGAAACTTTTGATTTTCATTCTAAAAATATTTTTTCAATAAATTTTTAAAATAAAAAATTTTTTCATAACAAAAATTTTCTATAGAAATTTTTCATATCAAATTTTTTTTTACAGAAATTTGTTATAAAAAATGTCTATTTATGAAAAATTCCTATTTATTTTGTCTTGAAATATTGTTTTCTGTTAACAATTTTTTCACATCTAAATGTTTGTCGAAATTTCTAGGGAAATTTGTTTAATAGAAATTTTTAAAATCAAAAAATTTTCTGTACATTTTTTTTAAATCAAAAAAAAATTTATTTCAAAACATTTTTGAAAACATTTTTTTTCTATACTTAAGGTCATAGTTAAAGCCTTAGTCCAAGCCAACGTCATATTCAGAGTCATAATCAAATTCATAGTCAAAGTCATACCTAATATCTGGTAGTGAAATTGCTTATAACCTGCTTTTATGTCCTTGACTTAAACAAATTCTTAACTTTTTTTTAAATTTTTCAAATAATCATGAATCATGCTTTTCATGGAATTCAAACAAAAGTCAAAATCTCAACCTAAACTGCATTTAGCAGACACAATAACCCCAATCCATACAAATGTCAATCATAAAACGTTTTAATGCTCATACTCAACTTCAATTCACTTTAATTCCCATATATTATGACTCATTACAAATCAAACTTCTAAAAAGTTTTGGAGCAATCGAATTATTAATCAAACAAATTAAATGGATAATTTTTCATTATACCCTAAAGAGGTTAACAGCAAATGCACATCATCAATTGCTCAAACTCTGGAGGTGATGCTAAACAGAACGAACCCAAACCATTTTGTTCATTAATAAAACACAAGACAAAGAATTTTCTAATAATTTGTGCCGGCAAAGGAAAACGATAGAGAAACAAGTCATAGGAAAAACTTCTGGGGGGGAAAATTCATAGCAACACATCAGAAACTCAGCACGTAAATTATGCGAGTTCCTTGTGGCGTTGAATATTAATTGCAATAGTTATTATTTTGTTTGCCACACATTCCACGCTGATGTGGCAAGTTTATATCAGCTTAAAACTTTAGCCAAGAAATTTTTAGTTTTTTAGTAGCAGCTGTTTTGAAGTTGTAAAATATTTATGCTGGTTTTGGTTTTGGAAAAATTCAGACAGAAGCGGGTTGGTAGGCAGTTTTTTTATGCCAATGTCTGCACGCATGTGCAATTTTTTTCTACGACTTTATTTTCTAAAAGACTAGAGTCAGAGTCAGACAGTAAGAGGGTTTTTCGGTTTTAGCCTAACACTAGTTTTCTTTCTTTCATTTATTTGATATATTTTATAGCCGAATAGCGTTAGGTTTTCTGCGGTCTGGACTTTTTGGTTGCTCGCCAAAACAGCAGGCAGCTTTAAGATGTTGCAGTAAAGAAAGAAACACATTAAAATAGAAATCATTTGGCTGCAAAATAAAATAATTCTGTATCATTTCGTTGGAGCAGCAGCCAACGATCATTGATTTGTAACAGGAATATTTTGAGTGTATTTATGGTGGCAAAATTTAGTGGCAAGAAGTCAGCTAAAGCTGCTCTGCCTTGTATATTTTATAGCTGCTGATATAGTAACTAAGAAGTTGGGTTAACGGTAACAGTATGTGATAAGCGTTTATAATTATTGATATGTTGGTAACATATCCAAATATTTATGGCAATATAAATATTCAAAGTTAAGAGAACAATGCAGAGCTTTGAAATAATGGAAACATAACAAATAAAAATCCCAAGACGTCCTAGAGCTAGCATTTACTAAAGAAGGCGTATGATTGATATTAATTTTTGAAAATTTAATAAATTTATAAATACCTTTATCTTCTGATCTGCTACAATCAATCTTACCTGCAAAGAAGGTATAAGAAATTAGTTAATATATAATAAAAATTATATTTACAGATTTATAGGAAAGTTGACGAAAGGTTAAGTTTTCGAAGGAAAAGTTGACGATAGTCCATGTTTTCTAAGGAAAAGTTGACGATAGTCCAAGTTTTCTAAGGAAAAGTTGACGATAATCCAAGTTTTCTAAGGAAACGTTGACGATAGGCTAAGTTTTCTAAGGAAAAGTGGACGATAGACCAAATTTTCTAAAGAAAAGTTGACGATAGGGCAGGTTTTCTAAAGAAAAGTGGATGATAGGCCAAATTTTCTATAGAAAAGTTGACGATAGGACAAATTTTCTATAGAAAAGTTGACAATAGGACAAATTTTCTATAGAAAAGTTGATAATAGGTCAAATTTTCTATAGAAAAGATGACGATAGGCCAAATTTTCTATAGAAAATTTGACGATAGGCAACATTTTCTAAAGAAAAGTTGACGATTTTCAACATTTTCTATAGAAAAGTTGACGATATTCAACATTTTCTATAGAAAAGTTGACGATAGGCAAAATTTTCTATAGAAAAGCTGACGATAGGCAAAATTTTCTAGAGAAAAGTTGACGATAGGCAAAATTTTCTATAGAAAAGTTGACGATAGGCAAAATTTTCTATACAAAAGTTGACGATAGGCAAAATTTTCTATAGAAAAGTTGACGATAGGCAAAATTTTCTATAGAAAAGTTAACGATAGGCAAAATTTTCTACATAAAAGTTGACGATAGACAACATTTTCCATAGAAAAGTTGACGATAGTCAACGACAATAGACCAAGTTTTTTAAAAAAAAGTTGATGATAGGCAACATCTTCTATAGAAAAGTTGACGAAAGGCAAACTTTTCTATAGAAAAGTTGACGACAGGCAATATTTTCTATAGAAAAGTTGACGATATGCAATATTTTCTACAGAAAAGTTGACGATAGGCAATATTTTCTATAGAAAAGTTGACGATAGGCAATATTCTCTAGAGAAAAGTTGACGATAGGCAATATTTTCTATAGAAAAGTTGACGATAGGCAAAATTTTCTATAGAAAAGTTAACGATAGGCAAAATTTTCTACATAAAAGTTGACGATAGACAACATTTTCCATAGAAAAGTTGACGATAGTCAACGTTTTCTATAGAAAAGTTGACGACAGGCAACATTTTCTATAGAAAAGTTGACGATAGGCAACATTTTCTATAGAAAAGTTGACGATAGGCAACATTTTCTATAGAAAAGTTGACGATAGGCAACATTTTCTATAGAAAAGTTGACGATAGGCAACATTTTCTATAGAAAAGTTGACGATAGGCGACATTTTCTATAGAAAAGTTGACGATAGGCAACATTTTCTATAGAAAAGTTGACGATAGGCAACATTTTCTATAGAAAAGTTGACGATAGGCAACATTTTCTATAGAAAAGTTGACGATAGTCACCAATTTCTATAGAAAAGTGGACGAAAGACAACATTTTCTATAGAAAAGTGGACGAAAGACAACATTTTCTATAGAAAAGTTGATGATAGGCAACATTTTCTTTAGAAAGGTTGCGTTAGGCAAAATTTTCTATAGAAAAGTTGACGATAGGCAAAATTTTCTATAGAAAAGTTGCGTTAGGCAAAATTTTCTACACTTGATATTGGGAAAAATTTTCTATAGAAAAGATGATAGTGAGAAGACTTTAACTTAAAAAATTTTCTGGTGGAACGTGTTTTCTAAAAAAAAAATAATAGTTGGAGGGGTTTTATATGATATAATCGAATTGTGAAAGTTAGTGTTGTTTTATTACAGAAATTTATCTGTTATTTAAAGTCATCATTAACATCATGATTATATTCCTCATGGCTTTGGTTGTCCATCAGTTGCAAAAAACATTGCCTGTGTTTTTTGTGCCTAAATATTTGTTAGTTTTCATTAACTTTAAATGTTTTTGATAACGAAAGCAACATAAATGGAAGAACAAAAACTCCCAACTAAATATACCGGCAGTAACCACATCATATCATAAAAGATTTCCATCAATTGTACCGCCTTTTTAATCTGTTTTTTAGTTTTTTTTATTTTTTATGACTAGATTCACTGACCGCTTACTAAAAACAGAATCCTTTTTAGACCATAAAAGCATAAGCGTATTCAGTCACTCTGTCTGGAAGGAAGTGACTCAAAACCCATTTTTAGGTTTTCTACGACAACTACTCAAAACTAGAAAAACTAAGCGTAGTTGTAAGTATTTAAACTTTAAGTTGCAGCCTTAAGATTTTGAAATACCAAACATTCCTCCTTTAGTTACGCCCCTGTTCAGATTTTGAAGGTTTTGTTTTCTTTTTTAAATTTTTGTCTTGTTTTAAGCGTTTGGGTGCACAATTTATAATTTATTAATAAATATTAAACAGGCAGTCGATTTAATTTAATTTTCTTTTCTAGTTTCCTTTTTCTACTGAAAGACCATTTCCCCTTTTAAATTATGACACAAACCAAAGTTTATGAGTTTGTTCTGTAACGCAAGTAATTTTCAATTAATTTGATCGAGAGATAAAATTCTTATCGCTGAAATCTTGAACAATTTAAGATTTTGATGGGATTTAAAATGTTAAAGTCCATAAAGCGAATAAAGCAGATTTTTCTAAAAGATTTGCTTATATCTTTGATATTTTCGATTAACAAATAGCAAAAAATAAACTTTTTATTTAAAAGAGATTTATAAAATAAATAATATAAAGAAGCTTAAAAAATTGTCTTTATTTCATAGCAAATATAACCTTTTATATAGAAAGGTCTTCCCACTAACAACTTTTCCCTTTCTATACAATATTTCTACAATCGTTAACTTGTCTATGCCTATATTTAAACCTGTTTCCAAACTTCTTGGAATAAACATTGAAACTCATTTACTCCAACTACTTCCCTCCTATTCACTTAAAGATTCAAAAAACTAACACCCTTCTAGAAAAGCAAGTTCACTAAACCCAAAAGTTATGCTATACGAAATTAAGCAAAGAACCTACCTTGTATCTAAAATATTGAAGCAAATAAATTGCAAGTCTGAAAAGTTTTTGAATATGTAATTGGTTTCAACAAAAATGTCACTTGCTTACAATTTAATTAAATGGCTTCGAGACAAATTCAATTACAGAAAATACAAACAAGATTAATTAGAACGATAAAGTAACCAACAACTGACTGCCAAAACGTTTATGTATTTATTTGTTTTTGAAGGAAATTTTACAAGTTTTGAAAACAATTTGAAGTAATTTGACAAATATTTTATTTACTTGTACAATTACGTAATAATATTATAATAGATATAATATTTAGCTTAAAGCTAAATATGACTTAAATGCAGTAAAAACTTTTAGAAATATTTTCAGTATGAGAATTTTTGTTTAAGAAAATCAGGCCAAATTAAGCCCAGAAGCTTTTTAAAGTAACAATATATAAGATCAATAACATTTGGTGGTTCACTTCTTATACCCTACAAAACTTAAGGTGGAATTACATATAAGGTAAGGCTTATGTATGTTTTATTTAGAATCCACCTAAAGAAATGTCTTCCTATCGTCAACTTTTCTAAAGAAATGTCTTCCTATCGTCAACTTTTCTATAGAAATGTCTTCCTATCGTCAACTTTTCTATAGAAATGTCTTCCTATCGTCAACTTTTCTATAGAAATGTCTTCCTAGCGTCAACTTTTCTTTAGAAATGTCTTACTATCGTCAACTTTTCTATAGAAATGTCATCCTATCGTCAACTTTTCTATAGAAATGTCTTCCTATCGTCAACTTTTCTATAGAAATGTCTTCCTATCGTCAACTTTTCAATAGAAATGTCTTCCTATCGTCAACTTTTCTATAGAAATGTCTTCCTATAGTAAACTTTTCTATAGAAATGTCTTTCTATCGGCAACTTTTCTATAGAATTGTCTTCCTATCGTCAACTTTTCTATAGAAATGTCTTCCTAACGTCAACTTTTCTATAGAAATGTCTTCCTAACGTCAACTTTTCTATAGAAATGTCTTTCTAACGTCAACTTTTCTATAGAAATGTCTTCCTATCGTCAACTTTTCTATAGAAATGTCTTCCTATCGTCAACTTTTCTATAGAAATATCTTCCTATCGTCAACTTTTCTATAGAAATGTCTTCCTATCGTCAACTTTTCTATAGAAATATCTTCCTATCGTCAACTTTTCTATAGAAATGTCTTCCTATCGTCAACTTTTCTATAGAAATGTCTTCCTTACGTCAACTTTTCTATAGAAATGTCTTCCTATTGTCAACTTTTCTATAGAAATGTCTTCCTATCGTCAACTTTTCTATAGAAATGTCTTCCTATCGTCAACTTTTCTATAGAAATGTCTTCCTATCGTCAACTTTTCTATAGAAATGTCTTCCTATAGTCAACTTTTCTTCCTATTGTCAACTTTTCTATAGAAATGTCTTCCTATCGTTAACTTTTCTATAGAAATGTCTTCCTATCGTCAACTTATCTATAGAAATGTCTTCCTATCGTCAACTTTTCTATAGAAATGTCTTCCTATCGTCAACTTTTCTATAGAAATGTCTTTCTATCGTCAACTTTTATATATAAATGTCTTCCTATCGTCAACTTTTCTATAGACATGTCTTCCTATCGTCAACTTTTCTTCCTATCGTCAACTTTTCTAAAGAAATGTCTTCCTATCGTTAACTTTTCTATAGAAATGTCTTCCTATCGTCAACTTTTCTATAGAAATGTCTTCCTATCGTCAACTTTTCTATAGAAATGTCTTCCTATCGTCAACTTTTCTATAAAAATGTCTTCCTATCGTCAACTTTTCTATAGAAATGTCTTCCTCTCGTCAACTTTTCTATAGAAATGTCTTCCTATCGTCAACTTTTCTATAGAAATGTCTACCTATCGTCAACTTTTTAATAGAAATGTCTTTCTATCGTCAACTTTCATATATAAATGTCTTCCTATCGTCAACTTTTCTATAGACATGTCTTTGTATCGTCATCGTTTCTATAGAGATATCTTCTTATCGTCCTCAGTGGTGTAGTGTATCATATGGTACGTCTCATAATTTTTATTTCTTGTAAAATTTATTAGGTTTTTTAAGGATTTTGTTAGAGATTTTTAAAAAAAGATTAGCTTGGCTATAAAAAAGGCTTTAATAATAACTTAAACATTAAAATTATGCCACCTGGTTAATAACAAGTTTTGCACAATGGCCCCTAAGGTGTTATAATTTCGGAAGCAAACAATTATCAATAAAAGCTTAGAACTATAAAGTTGAGGTCAGTTTTATTTTTTAAATAAAAACTAAACAATTGTATTAACTTTAGCTTTTGAAAATGTTGACTGAGTTGTTTGTAGGAAAAGCAAAAACTCCAACTCGTGCTGTTGATTTATATATAAAGAGATAAGTTTGACTTAATGAATAATTTGTGTAATTTTTTTACGTGAAATATTAAAAAAATAATGTACAAAAAAATTTTTTTAAACAAATTTTTCTGTTTTCAATATTAAAATTTTTCTTGTTTTGTTTAAATGCGAATTTGTTTGTATTTACACAGTAGAAGTAGTTTTTCTTAAACTTCTTGGTTCTGAAGTTCGAAAAATGGGTGTGTAAACGTTTTTTGTTTTAATAATTTTTAAATGCCAGCAAAAAAATTAATGTTAGGAAAAAACATTTAAGATTCATAAAACAAACAAAACATTAAACATAATTTTACTTAAACGCTGGAAAATTTAAGTAAATTATTAAAAATTGCACAAAATAGCAAAAGCGTAGGTTGAGGAGGTGATAAGGAGGGGCCTGAGAAACTGTTTTAGATAATTGCATACAATAATATTTTTTTTACAAAATTTTTAAATGAAAAAAATTTCGAAACAAATTTTGTGTATAAATAAAAATTTCGGTCCAAATTTTTTATATAGAAAAAATTTCGGTAAAAATTTTTTATATAGAACAAATTTCGGTAAAAATTTTTTATATAGAACAAATTTCGGTACAAATTTTTTATATAAAAACAATTTCGTTACAAATTTTTTATATAGAAAAAATTTCGGTACAAATTTTTTATATAGAAAAAATTTCGGTACAAATTTTTTATATAGAAAAAATTTCGGTACAAATTTTTTACATAGAAAAAATTTCGGTACAAATTTTTTATATAGAAAAAATTTCGGTACAAATTTTTTATATAGAAAAAATTTCGGTACAAATTTTTTATATAGAAAAAATTTCGGTACAAATTTTTTATATAGAAAAAATTTCGGTACAAATTATTTATATAGAAAAAATTTCGGTACAGATTTTTTATATAGAAAAAATTTCGGTACAAATTTTTTATATAGAAAAAATTTCGGTACAAATTTTTTATATAGAAAAAATTTCGGTACAAATTTTTTATATAGAAAAAATTTCGGTACAAGTTTTTTATATAGAAAAAATTTCGGTACAAATTTTTTTATATAGAAAAAATTTCGGTACAAATTTTTTATATAGAAAAAATTTCGGTACAAATTTTTTATATAGAAAAAATTTCGGTACAAATTTTTTATATAGAAAAAATTTCGGTACAAATTTTTTATATAGAAAAAATTTCGGTACAAATTTTTTATATTGAAAAAATTTCGGTACAAATTTTTTATATAGAAAAAATTTCGGTACAAATTTTTTTTATAGCAAAAATTTCGGTACAAATTTTTTATATAGAAAAAATTTCGGTACAAATTTTTTATCTAGAAAAAATTTCGGTACAAATTTTTTATCTAGAAAAAATTTCGGTACAAATTTTTTATCTAGAAAAAATTTCGGTACAAATTTTTTATCTAGAAAAAATTTCGGTACAAATTTTTTATCTAGAAAAATTTTCGGTACAGTTTTTTTTTATAGAAAAAATTTTGTTACAAATTTTTTATATAGAAAAAATTTCGTTACAAATTTTTTATATAAAAAAAATTTTGTTCCAAATTTTTTATATCGAAAAAATTTCGTTACAAATTTTATATGTCGAAAAAATTTTGTTCCAAATTTTTTATATAGAAAAAATTTCGTTACAATTTTTTATTTAGAAAAAAATTGGTTACGAATTTTCTATATAGAAAAAATTTCGTTACGAATTTTCTATATAGAAAAAATTTCGTTACAAATTTTTTATATAGAAAAATTTCGAGACAAATTTTTTATATAGAAACATTTCGAGATAAATTTTTTATATAGAAAAATTTCGAGACAAATTTTTTATATAGAAAATTTTTTTTTTAAGAGGTCGTGGGTTTGAATCCGGGCTCAGGTTCATATCATAAATTTTTATTTTATAATTTTTATGATTTTAAAATTAGTTTAATAATTTTTAAGAATACTGAAAAATTATTAATCTAATTTAAAAATCATAAAAATTATTAAAAATAAAAAATAAAAATTTATGATATGAACCCACGACCTCTAAACAAAAATTCTTGGTTCAACTAAAAATTAATTTCTTTCAACGAAAAATTTTTTATATAGAAATTTTTACAAATTTTTTATATGGAAAAACTTTGATACAAATTTTTTATATGGAAAAACTTTGATACAAATTTTTTATATAGAAAAAATTTTGTTACAAATTTTTTATATAGAAAAAAATTTGTTATAAATTTTTTATATAATAAAAATTTCGTTATAAATTTTTTATACAAAAAAAAAAAATTTGATACAAATTTTATATATAGAAAAACTTATGTTATAAAATCTTATACATATATAAATAACCACATCCCTGATATCTTATAAAAAAAATACTTAACTTAAATCAAAATCAAATTTATTGATTCTTAAAGATAAACATTCAATCATGTTAATAGTTTGATTTTTCATATAAATTCAAGGCACAAAAGGGGTTCTTTTTGTGATGAACATGACCATAAAAAATCCGAACAAAAATCAATGAAAAATATTCACATTTTTGAATATTTAAAGACACATAAGTCACCTTCTATTTATTGTATCTATTTCTTCAGAGTTTATTTTGCATATGAAAAATGCTCTTAAAAGCACTCAGTCTTTGTTTTGAAGCATTTTTTAATGTTCAATTTTATTTTTGTATTTTTTTTTTTCTATTTGTTTCAACATAAAACCGCATAAAACTGTTGTTGACAATATCTATTACCATCGTTCTCTATTTTAAATACATGCAAAGCAGCAACAGCAGCTACAGAAAATAACAGAAAAAGAAACTAAATACGAGTAAAATAAATAAATCAATGAAAAAATATTCAAAAGCCATCTATATCGATCTATCCAACCATCTATCCATCCATCCGTCTATCGTATGGAGCAGCAACCAGTCATCCATCCATCCATCTATCGTATAAACCATTCATCTATTCATCTATCGATGAACTAAACATTTGAAATGATGTATGACCATGGCCCATGTGTACCCGAGTTATGTTTGAAGGCTGGCTTAACCACCGTTTGTTTGAATTGCAAATGACACACAGATACCAACAAACACACTCAGACACACACACAAACATAGTCATTCACTCACACAAAGAGACTTTTACAAAACACTTTTGCATTTGACAATATTTTGTTGACTTCACCTATTTCCATCTCCTTTGATTTTTTTTTCTTTTGCTCTCGTCATTTTCAGTGAAATTGACTACATTTCATCATAATATTGTCGTTGGTGTGTACCCATGTCCGGATTTGAACTACATTCTCGTAGTACTTATGGAACATAGATTTAAGTGTACTTCTAGTAACGAGTACCATCACTCCCAGAGTCATTTTTTTCTGAGTTGTATTTGTAGGGGCAGCAAAAAAAAAGAAAAGATTTTGATAAAAATCTCTTTGATATAGAGTTGGTAATAAAAACGTATCGTTTGAAATCATTTTGAATATTTGTTTTGAGTTTGGTTTGCCTTTACTGGGCTTTGTTTGATGGCGTTCGTTAAAATGATAGATTGTCCATCAAAATGTATGCAAGGAAAGTGGAATAAGAAATGTGATAGGGATTTTAGGAAAAGGTGGTTTATAACGACTGTCCAGCCAATGGGAAATACTTCAGAACTGAACTCAGAACATAAACTTGAATCAAAATTTTTTCTATATAAAATATTTTTACCTAAATTTTTTCTATACAAAAAATTTTTACCGAAATTTTTTCTATACAAAAAATTTTTACCGAAATTTTTTCTATACAATAATTTTTACCGAAATTTTTTCTATACAAAAAATGTTTACCCAAATTTTTTCCATACAAAAAATTTTTACCAAAATTTTTTCTATACAAAAATTTTTACCGAAAATTTTTCGATATAAAAAATTTTTATCGAAATTTTTTCTATATAAAAAATTTTAACCAAAATTTCTTCAATATTAAAAATTTTAACCGAATTTTTTTCTATATAAAAAATTTTAACCGAAATTTTTTTTTTTTTTTAAATTTTAACCGAAATTTTTTCTATATAAAAAATTTTAACCGAAATTTTTTCTATATAAAAAATTTTAACCGAAATTTTTTCTATATAAAAAATTTTAACCGAAATTTTTACTATATAAAAAATTTTAACCGAAATTTTTTCTATATAAAAAATTTTAACCGAAATTTTTTCTATATAAAAAATTTTAACCGAAATTTTTTCTATATAAAAAATTTTAACCGAAATTTTTTCTATATAAAAAATTTTAACCGAAATTTTTTTTATATAAAAAATTTTAACCGAAATTTTTTCTAATAAAAAATTTTAACTGAAATTTTTTCTATATAAAAAATTTTTTCTATATAAAAAATTTGTATCGAAACTTTTTCTACATAAAAAATTTTAACCGAAATTTTTTCTATATAAAAAATTTTAACCGAAATTTTTTCTATATAAAAAATTTTAACCGAAATTTTTTCTATATAAAAAATTTTAACCGAAATTTTTTCTATATAAAAAATTTTAACCGAAATTTTTTCTATGTAAAAAATTTTAACCGAAATTTTTTCTATATAAAAAATTTATACCGAAATTTTTTCTATATAAAAAATTTGTACCGAAATTTTTTCTATATAAAAAATTTGTACCGAAATTTTTTCTATATAAAAAATTTGTACCGAAATTTTTTCTATATAAAAAATTTGTACCGAAATTTTTTCTATATAAAAAATTTGTACCGAAATTTTGTCTATATAAAAAATTTGTACCGAAATTTTTTCTATATAAAAAATTTGTACCGAAATTTTTTCTATATAAAAAATTTGTACCGAAATTTTTTCTATATAAAAAATTTGTACCGAAATTTTTTCTATGTAAAAAATTTGTACCGAAATTTTTTCTATATAAAAAATTTGTACCGAAATTTTTTCTATATAAAAAATTTGTACCGAAATTTTTTCTATATAAAAAATTTGTACCGAAATTTTTTCTATATAAAAAATTTGTACCGAAATTTTTTCTATATAAAAAATTTGTACCGAAATTTTTTCTATATAAAAAATTTGTACCGAAATTTTTTCTATATAAAAAATTTGTACCGAAATTTTTTCTATATAAAAAATTTGTACCGAAATTTTTTCTATATAAAAAATTTGCACCGAAATTTTTTCTATATAAAAAATTTGTACCGAAATTTTTTCTATATAAAAAATTTGTACCGAAATTTTTTCTATATAAAAAATTTGTACCGAAATTTTTTCTATATAAAAAATTTGTACCGAAATTTTTTCTATATAAAAAATTTGTACCGAAATTTTTTCTATATAAAAAATTTGTACCGAAATTTTTTCTATATAAAAAATTTGTACCGAAATTTTTTCTATATAAAAAATTTGTACCGAAATTTTTTCTATATAAAAAATTTGTACCGAAATTTTTTCTATATAAAAAATTTGTACCGAAATTTTTTCTATATAAAAAATTTGTACCGAAATTTTTTCTATATAAAAAATTTGTACCGAAATTTTTTCTATATAAAAAATTTGTACCGAAATTTTTTCTATATAAAAAATTTGTACCGAAATTTTTTCTATATAAAAAATTTGTACCGAAATTTTTTCTATATAAAAAATTTGTACCGAAATTTTTTCTATATAAAAAATTTGTACCAAAATTTTTTCTATATAAAAAATTTTAATCGAAATTTTTTCTATATAAAAAATTTGTACCGAAATTTTTTCTATATAAAAAATTTGTACCGAAATTTTTTTTATATAAAAAATTTGTACCAAAATTTTTTCTATATAAAAAATTTTAATCGAAATTTTTTCTATATAAAAAATTTTAACCGAAATTTTTTCTATATAAAAAATTTTAACCGAAATTTTTTCTATATAAAAAATTTTAACCGAAATTTTTTCTATATAAAAAATTTTAACCGAAATTTTTTCTATATAAAAAATTTTAACCGAAATTTTTTCTATATAAAAAATTTTAACCGAAATTTTTTCTATATAAAAAATTTTAACCGAAATTTTTTTTATTTAAAAAATTTTAACCGAAATTTTTTCTATATAAAAAATTTAAAATTTTTTTTTTATATAAAAAATTTTTTCTATATAAAAAATTTGTATTGAAATTTTTTCTACATAAAAAATTTTAACCGAAATTTTTTCTATATAAAAAATTTTAACCGAAATTTTTTCTATGTAAAAAATTTTAACCGAAATTTTTTCTATATAAAAAATTTTAACTGAAATTTTTTCTATATAAAAAATTTTTACCGAAATTTTTTCTATATAAAAAATTTTAACCGAAATTTTTTCTATGTAAAAAATTTTAACCGAAATTTTTTCTATGTAAAAAATTTTAACCGAAATTTTTTCTATGTAAAAAATTTTAACCGAAATTTTTTCTATGTAAAAAATTTTAACCGAAATTTTTTCTATATAAAAAATTTTAACCGAAATTTTTTTTATATAAAAAATTTTAACCGAAATTTTTTCTATATAAAAAATTTTAACCGAAATTTTTTCTATATAAAAAATTTTTATCGAAATTTTTTCTATATTAAAAATTTTAACTGAAATTTTTTCTATATAAAAAATTTTTTCCGAAATTTTTTCTATATAAAAAATTTTAACCGAAATTTTTTCTATGTAAAAAATTTTAACCGAAATTTTTTCTATGTAAAAAATTTTAACCGAAATTTTTTCTATGTAAAAAATTTTAACCGAAATTTTTTCTATATAAAAAATTTTAACCGAAATTTTTTCTATATAAAAAATTTTAACCGAAATTTTCTTTATATAAAAAATTTTAACCGAAATTTTTTCTATATAAAAAATTTTAACCGAAATTTTTTCTATATAAAAAATTTTTTCTATATAAAAAATTTTTATCGAAATTTTTTCTACATAAAAAATTTTAACCGAAATTTTTTCTACATTAAAAATTTTAACCGAAATTTTTTCTATATAAAAAATTTTAACCGAAATTTTTTCTATGTAAAAAATTTTAACCGAAATTTTTTCTATATAAAAAATTTTAACTGAAATTTTTTCTATATAAAAAATTTTTACCGAAATTTTTTCTATATAAAAAATTTGTAACGAAATTTTTTTTATACAAAAAAAAAATTTACCGAAATTTTTTCTATATAAAAAAAATTTTACCGAAATTTTTTCTATATAAAAAATTTTACCGAAATTTTTTCTATATAAAAAATTTTAACCGAAATTTTTTCTATATAAAAAATTTTAACTGAAATTTTTTCTATATAAAAAATTTGTACCGAAATTTTTTCTATATAAAAAATTTGTACCGAAATTTTTTCTATATAAAAAATTTTTGCCGAAATTTTTTCTATATAAAAAATTTTTACCAAAATTTTTTCTCATAGAAAAAATTTCGAGACAAATTTTTCTATATAGAAAAAATTTCAAAATAAATTTTTAACCGAAATTTTTTCTATATAAAAAATTTGTACCGAAATTTTTTCTATATAAAAAATTTGTACCGAAATTTTTTCTATGTAAAAAATTTTACCGAAATTTTTTCTATGTAAAAAATTTTACCGAAATTTTTTCTATGTAAAAAATTTTACCGAAATTTTTTCTATATAAAAAATTTTAACCGAAATTTTTTCTATGTAAAAAATTTTAACCGAAATTTTTTCTATGTAAAAAATTTTAACCGAAATTTTTTTTATGTACAAAATTTTAACCGAAATTTTTTCTATATAAAAAATTTTAACCGAAATTTTTTCTATATAAAAAATTTTAACCGAAATTTTTTTTATATAAAAAATTTTAACCGAAATTTTTTCTATATAAAAAATTTTAACCGAAATTTTTTCTATATAAAAAATTTTTTCTATATAAAAAATTTGTATCGAAATTTTTTCTACATAAAAAATTTTAACCGAAATTTTTTCTATATAAAAAATTTTTAACGAAATTTTTTCTAAATAAAAAATTTTAACCGAAATTTTTTCTGTATAATAAATTAGTACCGAAATTTTTTCTATATAAAAAATTTTAACTGAAATTTTTTCTATAAAAAAATTTTTACCGAAATTTTTTCTATATAAAAAATTTGTAACGAAATTTTTTTTATACAAAAAAAAAATTTACCGAAATTTTTTCTATATAAAAAAAATTTTACCGAAATTTTTTCTATATAAAAAATTTTACCGAAATTTTTTCTATATAAAAAATTTGTACCGAAATTTTTTCTATATAAAAAATTTGTACCGAAATTTTTTCTATATAAAAAATTTTTACCAAAATTTTTTCTCAATAAAAAATTTCGAGACAAATTTTTCTATATAGAAAAAATTTCAAGATAAATTTTTAACCGAAATTTTTTCTATATAACAAATTTGTACCGAAATTTTTTCTATATAAAAAATTTGTACCGAAATTTTTTCTATGTAAAAAATTGTGCCGAAATTTTTTCTATATAAAAAAATTTTTACCGAAATTTTTTCTATATAAAAAATTTTTACCGAAATTTTTTCTATATAAAAAATTTTTACCGAAATTTTTTTCTATATAAAAAATTTGTACCGAAATTTTTTCTATATAAAAAATTTTTAACGAAATTTTTTCTAAATAAAAAATTTTTACCGAAATTTTTTCTGTATAATAAATTAGTACCGAAATTTTTTCTATATAAAAAATTTGTACCAAAATTTTTTCTATTTCGAAAAATTTGTCTTTTCTATACAAAAAAAATTTGTTTTGAAATTTTTTTTATATAGAAAAATTCTTTCGAAATTTTTTCTATATAGAAAAATTTGTCTCGAAATTTTTTCTATATAGAAAAATTTGTCTCGAAATTTTTTCTATATAGAAAAATTTGTCTCGAAATTTTTTCTACATAGAAAAATTTGTCTCGAAATTTTTTCTACATAGAAAAATTTGTCTCGAAATTGTTTCTATATAAAAAATTTGTACCGCAATTTTTCTATAAAGAAAAATTTGTCTCGAAATTTTTTCTATATAGAACAATTTGTCTCGAAATTTTTTCTATATAGAAAAATTTGTCTCGAAATTTTTGCTATATAGAAAAATTTGTCTCGAAATTTTTTCTATATAGAAAAATTTGTCTCGAAATTTTTTCTATATAGAAAAAATTGTTTCGAAATTTTTGTTATATAGAAAAAATTGTTTCGAAATTTTTTCTATATAGAAAAAATTGTTTCGAAATTTTTTCTATATAGAAAAAATTGTTTCGAAATTTTTTCTATATAGAAAAAATTGTTTCGAAATTTTTTCTATATAGAAAAAATTGTTTCGAAATTTTTTCTATAAAAAATTTGTCCTAAATTTTTTCCTATATAGAAAAAATTTTTCTCGAAACTTTTTTTTATATAAAAATTTGTTATAAGGTTTAGGGTATCTCAAGGTCGCTTCTGTCGGCCTGTAATTTCTTACTTATTTTTTCTTAGAAATCAAAACCTAGAAAATATATTCATACTTATTCATTACAAAGTTCACCTGGGACATTTTTATTTATCTACGTCAGAGACGCATAAGATTGTTTTCGTTGTTATATGAATTTCAAAAGATGTTGCCTCTTTCCCTGGGATTGTTTTGATTTGACCAAAAGCCCATGCAACCAAAATATGTAAATAAAATCATAAATTCTTGTTACATTTCTGTGGTTTTATAAATTTTTTCTACCCAACAAAATTTTAGTTAAACCTCACCTTGATTTCTAAGATTTCTTTAGGTTTTTTTTTCTTCATTATTTTCTATATCCTGATTTTTTCATTATTTATTTTTATTTTGGAATTATGTGAATGGAGGGGGGATACTACATCCAGCCAATTTTAGTCATAAAAGAAAGTTATTTAATTTCTAAACGGACAGTGCAAAAAGCAATAACAAAATGAAGTGAGGGGACAAAAAATAACCAACATTGAAAATTTATATGAAAATATTAACTTTTTTATTTAATGTTACAACCCACCCATTTCGTTTGACCTTTTGGATGCACAAAGAAATCAGACGACGACGACGACTTTAACACAGAAAGCGATGTCTGAAAAGACAAACAAATATTTAACCAACAGACGGACTCTACTAAAAGGCTACACAGAAAATCCAATAAGACAGACATGGACTTGTCCTACATACAGCACTTGCTCTCTAAGTACTCAAAGAAAATCTTCAACCAAAAACAGACTTTAGTCAAATCTTTGGTTATACATCCGTTTTATATGGATATATGATGTTGTAGCCTTTTTCTCTTTATTTTTGATACTTTTTGCATACAAATCCAACAGAATCTTTAACAAATACTCAAATACATTACGAATTTATAAACAAAAAAAGCTTCCAAAGCAAAAAAGCCATCATTGATCATAAATTCGATAAATTTGCATTGAATGAATAAGAAAAAACTTCAGTTTCGTTTTAGACAAAAGAACGAGAAAATTCCCAAAATGAAAAAAGGAAGAGACAAAAAAACGACACTTGAAAATTTACTTCTTTCTGTCTTTTTGGCTGGTAATTTGATGGTAAAAGCTGAAGAAATTGAAATGAAATCTTTAAAAACGTTTTTGGTATTTGTATTTTCTGCTTGTTAACAATGACTGAAACACAAAACCCAGGATGAGGCAGCGTTAAAAGAAGATATTTCCAATTCTTATGAGATTATTTGTGATTTCTATATTTACACTGGGCTACAAAAAAAAACTGACATTTGTACCAACATTTTTTCTTTATAATAAATTTGTCACGAAATATTTTTTATATAAAAAAATTGTCACGAATTTTTTTCTATACAAAAATTTGTCTTTATAAAAAATTTGTCTCAAAATTTATTCTATATAAAAAATTTGTCTCAAAATATTTTCTATATAAAAAATGTTTACCCAAATTTTTTCTATATAAAAAATTTTTACCCAAATTTTTTCCATATAAAAAATTTGTCTCGAAAGTTTTTCTACGTAAAATATTTGTCTCGAAATTTTTTCTATATAAAAAATTTGTACCGAAATTTTCTCTATTTAAAAAATTTGTCTCGAAATTTTTTCTATTTAAAAAATTTGTCTCGAAATTTTTTCGATATAAAAAATTTGTACCGAAATTTTTTTATAAAAAATTTGTACCGAAATTTTTTCTATATAAAAAATTTGTACTGAAATTTTTTCTATATAAAAAATTTTTACCGAAATATTTTCTATATAAAAAATTTGTACCGAAATTTTTTCTATATAAAAAATTTGTACCGAAATTTTTTCTATATAAAAAATTTGTACCGAAATTTTTTTTATATAAAAAATTTGTACCGAAATTTTTTTTATATAAAAAATTTGTGCCGAAATTTTTTTTATATAAAAAATTTGTACCGAGATTTTTGCTATATAAAAAATTTGTACCGAAATTTTTTCTATATAAAAAATTTGTACCGAAATTTTGTCGATATAAAAAATTTGTCTCGAAATTTTTTCTATATAAAAAATTTGTCTCGAAATTTTGTCGATATAAAAATTTGTCTCGAAATTTTTTCGATATAAAAAATTTGTCTCGAAATTTTTTCTATATAAAAAATTTATCTCGAAATTTTTTTCTATATAAGAAATTTGTCTCGAAATTTTTTCTATATAAAAAATTTGTCTCGAAATTTTTTCTATATAAAAAATTTATCTCGAAATTTTTTCTATATAAGAAATTTGTCTCTAAATTTTTTCTATATAAAAAATTTGTCTGGAAATTTTATCTAAATAAAAAATTTGTCTGGAAATTTTTTCTAAATAAAAAATTTGTACCGAATTTTTTTCTAAATAAAAAATTTGTACCGAATTTTTTTCTATATAAAAAATTTGTAACGAAATTTTTTCTATATAAAAAATTTGTCTCGAAATTTTTTCTATATAAAAAATTTGTCTCGAAATTTTTTCTATATAAAAAATTTGTCTCGAAATTTTTTTCTATATAAAAAATTTGTACCGAAAGTTTTTGTATATAAAAAATTTGTACCGAAAGTTTTTTTATATAAAAAATTTGTACCGAAAGTTTTTCTATATAAAAAATTTGTACCGAAATTTTTTCTATATAAATAATTTGTACCAAAATTTTTTCTATAAAAAAATTTGTACCGAAATTTTTTCTATATACAAAACTTGTCTCGAAATTTTTTCTATATAATAAATTTGTCTCGAAATTTTTTCTATATAAAAAATCTGTACCGAAATTTTTTCTATATAAAAAATCTGTACCGAAATTTTTTCTATATAAAAAATTTGTACCGAAATTTTTTCTATATAAAAAATTTGTACCGAAATTTTTTCTATATAAAAAATGTGTCTCGAAATTTTTTCTATATAAAAAAAGTGTACCGAAATTTTTTCTATATAAAAAATTTTTACCGAAATTTTTTCTATATAAAAAATTTTTACCGAAATTTTTTCTATATAAAAAATTTTTACCGAAATTTTTTCTATATAAAAAATTTTTACCGACATTTTTTCTATATAAAAAAATTTTTACCGAAATTTTTCTATATAAAAAATTTTTACCGAAATTTTTTCAATATAAAAATTTGTACCGAAATTTTTTCTATATAAAAAATTTGTACCGAAATTTTTTCTATATAAAATTTGTACCGAAATTTTTTGTATATAAAAAATTTGTACCGAAATTTTTTTTTTATAAAAAATTTGTACTGAAATTTTTTTTATATCAAAAATTTTTACCGAAATATTTTCTATATAAAAAATTTGTACCGAAATTTTTTCTATATAAAAAATTTGTACAGAAATTTTTTTTATATAAAAAATTTGTACCGAATTTTTTTTTATATAAAAAATTTGTACCGAAATTTTTTCTATATAACAAATTTGTACCGAGATTTTTTCTATATAAACAATTTGTACCGAAATTTTTTCTATATAAAAAAATTTGTACCGAAATTTTGTCGATATAAAAAATTTGTCTCGAAATTTTTTTGATATAAAAAATTTGTCTCGAAATTTTTTCTATATAAAAAATTTATCTCGAAATTTTTGTCTATATAAAAAATTTGTCTCGAAATTTTTTCTATATAAAAAATTTATCTCGAAATTTTTTCTTTATAAAAAATTTGTAACGAAACTTTTTCTATATAAAAAATTTGTACCGAAATGTTTTCTATATAAAAAATTTGTACCGAAATTTTTTCTATATAAAAAATTTGTACCGAAATTTTTTCTATATAAAAAATTTGTACCGAAATTTTTTCTATATAAATAAATTGCACCGAAATTTTTTCTATATAAAAAATTTGTACCGAAATTTTTTCTATACAAAAAATTTGTACCGAAATATTTTCTATATAAAAAATTTGTACCGAAATTTTTTCTATATAAAAAATTTGTACCGAAATTTTTTCTACATAAAAAATTTGTCTCGAAATTTTTTCTATATAAAAAAGTTGTCTCGAAATTTTTTCTATATAAAAAAGTTGTCTCGAAATTTTTTCTATATAAAAAATTTGTCTCGAAATTTTTTCTATACAAAAAATTTGTCTCAAAATTTTTTCTATATAAAAAATTTGTACTGAAATTTTTTCTATACAAAAAATTTGTACCGAAATATTTTCTATATAAAAAATTTGTACCGAAATTTTTTCTATATAAAAAATTTGTACCGAAATTTTTTCTATATAAAAAATTTGTACCGAAATTTTTTCTATGTAAAAAATTTGTACCGAAACTTTTTGTATATAAAAAATTTGTACCGAAATTTTTTCTATATAAAAAATTTGTACCGACATTTTTTCTATATAAAAAATTTGTACCGAAAATTTTTCTATGTAAAAAATTTGTACCGAAATTTTTTCTATATAAAAAATCTGTACCGAAATTTTTTCTATATAAAAAAGTTGTACCGAAATTTTTTCCGAAACTTTTTTATATAAAAAATTTGTACCGAAACTTTTTCTATATAAAAAATTTGTACCGAAATTTTTTCTACATAAAAAATTTGTCTCGAAATTTTTTATATATAAAAAAGTTGTCTCGAAATTTTTTCTATATAAAAAAGTTGTCTCGAAATTTTTTCTATATAAAAAATTTGTCTCGAAATTTTTTCTATATAAAAAATTTGTCTCGAAATTTTTTCTATATAAAAAAATTTGTCTCGAAATTTTTTCTATACAAAAAATTTGTCTCAAAATTTTTTCTATATAAAAAATTTGTACCGAAATTTTTTCTATACAAAAAATTTGTACCGAAATATTTTCTATATAAAAAATTTGTACCGAAATTTTTTCTATATAAAAAATTTGTACCGAAATTTTTTCTATATAAAAAATTTGTACCGAAATTTTTTCTATATAAAAAATTTGTACCGAAACTTTTTGTATATAAAAAATTTGTACCGAAATTTTTTCTATATAAAAAATTTGTACCGACATTTTTTCTATATAAAAAATTTGTACCGAAAATTTTTCTATGTAAAAAATTTGTACCGAAATTTTTTCTATATAAAAAATCTGTACCGAAATTTTTTCTATATAAAAAAGTTGTACCGAAATTTTTTCCGAAACTTTTTTATATAAAAAATTTGTACCGAAACTTTTTCTATATAAAAAATTTGTACCGAAATTTTTTCTACATAAAAAATTTGTCTCGAAATTTTTTATATATAAAAAAGTTGTCTCGAAATTTTTTCTATATAAAAAAGTTGTCTCGAAATTTTTTCTATATAAAAAATTTGTCTCGAAATTTTTTCTATATAAAAAAATTTGTCTCGAAATTTTTTCTATACAAAAAATTTGTCTCAAAATTTTTTCTATATAAAAAATTTGTCTCAAAATTTTTTCTATATAAAAAATTTGTCTCAAAATTTTTTCTATATAAAAAATTTGTACCCAAATTTTTTCTATAAAAAAAATTTGTCTCGAAATTTTTTCCATATAAAAAATTTGTCTCGAAATTTTTTCTATATAAAAAATTTGTCTCGAAATTTTTTCTATATAAAAAATTTGTCTCGAAATTTTTTCGATATAAAAAATTTGCCTCGAAATTTTTTTTATATAAAAAATTTGTCTCGAAATTTTTTCTATACAAAAACTTTGTCTCAAAATTTTTTCTATATAAAAAATTTGTCTGAAATTTTTTCTATATAAAAAATTTGGATCGAAAATATTTTTTTTTGAGAATTTAAAAATTTATTTTCGGTTGCCCAGTGTTTGCATATATTATTCGATAAGATTACATATGAGATCAGCATCAGTAGTTGAACATTCTGTAATGACAACACTACCAACCACCACCGCCAATGATCAGGAGAAAGTTCTTTTGAATATAATAAAAAATAACTTTATAAAAAAGTCATCTTGACTGAGTTTAAGCCAAAAACCCAAAACCTTTAGAACTAAATCAATATAAAAATGGCAAATGCATTAAAATTCGCAATTCTTTTTCGATTTTTTGTATTGTACTTTCAAGGAATAATAATAAAGGAAAAATCTGAACATAAAAATATAAAACAACATCATTATTTTGATGATGTTACCGATGACTTTATATGGAGTTATGAAAACAACATAACTCCAGATACAATAAAAGAATATAAATAAATTGAAATTTATATTGAACAACAATTTTGTTTTTTCATCAATTTCAAAATAATGAAGAGAACAAAAATTTAAACCCGAATAAAAATGGATATGAGATTTCAAAGGGTTTTGACTTAAAAAATTCCAAACTATTAAAAACAAAAGAATTGTAATGGGAAGAATTTAAAGCTTATTCAATTTTTGGGGGAATTTATTGAATGAATTTTAGAAAAATTTGAGTTTAGTGAAGTTTTATTGTATGTTCTTCTCTTGGAATTTTAAATAAAATTGCGTTCATTTTTCCCTTAATCTGAAAGGGGTTCTTTTTGCTTATAGCAGTTTAAATTTTAGAGTAATCTTTATTACTTTTCAATAAATTTTTTAATGTTAGAAAATTATTGTCATGACCTGATTATCATTATCTAATATTATATGTTCCAAATGAATTTAAAAGTATGAAATCATTACAAAATATATACACTAAATTTTATATAGAAAAAAATTCGAACACAAACTTTTTTTAAGAAAAAATTTCGAGACAAATATTTTGTACAGAAAAAATTTCGAGACAAAATTTTTATATAAAAAAATTTTTAATGTAGAAAAAATTTCGAAACAAATTTTTCATATGAAAAAAATTTCGAGAATTTGTTCTATATAAAAAATTTTTCGTGTATAAAAAACTTAGACCGAAATTTATCTCGAAATTGTTTCCAAATTTTTTATATAGAAAAAATTTCGGTACAAATTTTTTATATAGAAAAAATTTCGAGACAAATTTTTTATATAGAAAAAATTTCGAGACAAATTTTTTATATAGAAAAAAATTTCGAGACAAATTTTTTATATAGAAAAAATTTCGAGACAAATTTTTTATATAGAAAAAATTTCGAGACAAATTTTTTATATAAAAAAATTTCGAGACAAATTTTTTATATAAAAAAATTTCCAGACAAATTTTTTATATAGAAAAAATTTCGAGGCAAATTTTTTATATAGCAAAAATTTCGAGGCAAATATTTTATATAGAAAAAATTTCGAGGCAACTTTTTTATATAGAAAAAATTTCGAGGCAAATTTTTAGAAAAAATTTCGGTACAAATTTTTTATATAGAAAAAATTTCGGTACAAATTTTTTATATAGAAAAAATTTCGGTACAAATTTTTTATATAGAAAAAATTTCGGTACAAATTTTTTATATAGAAAAAATTTCGAGACAACTTTTTTATATAGAAAAAATTTCGAGACAACTTTTTTATATATAAAAAATTTCGGTACAAATTTTTTATATAGAAAAAATTTCGGTACAAATTTTTTATATAGAAAAAATTTCGGTACAAATTTTTTATATAGAAAAAATTTCGGTACAAATTTTTTATATAGAAAAAATTTCGGTACAAATTTTTTATATAGAAAAAATTTCGGTACAAATTTTTTATATAGAAAAAATTTCGGTACAAATTTTTTATATAGAAAAAATTTCGGTACAAATTTTTTATATAGAAAAAATTTCGGTACAAATTTTTTATATAGAAAAAATTTCGGTACAAATTTTTTATATAGAAAAAATTTCGGTACAAATTTTTTATATAGAAAAAATTTCGGTACAAATTTTTTATATAGAAAAAATTTCGGTACAAATTTTTTATATAGAAAAAATTTCGGTACAAATTTTTTATATAGAAAAAATTTCGGTACAAATTTTTTATATAGAAAAAATTTCGGTACAAATTTTTTATATAGAAAAAATTTCGGTACAAATTTTTTATATAGAAAAAATTTCGGTACAAATTTTTTATATAGAAAAAATTTCGGTACAAATTTTTTATATAGAAAAAATTTCGGTACAAATTTTTTATATAGAAAAAATTTCTGTACAAATTTTTTATATAGAAAAAATTTCGGTACAAATTTTTTATATAGAAAAAATTTCGGTACAAATTTTTTATATAGAAAAAATTTCGGTACAAATTTTTTATATAGAAAAAATTTCGGTACAAATTTTTTATATAGAAAAAATTTCTGTACAAATTTTTTAAATAGAAAAAATTTCGGTACAAATTTTTTATATAGAAAAAATTTCGGTATAAATTTTTTATATAGAAAAAATTTCGGTACAAATTTTTTATATAGAAAAAATTTCGGTATAAATTTTTTATATAGAAAAAATTTCGGTATAAATTTTTTATATAGAAAAAATTTCGGTACAAATTTTTTATATAGAAAAAATTTCGGTATAAATTTTTTATATAGAAAAAATTTCGGTACAAATTTTTTATATAGAAAAAATTTCGGTATAAATTTTTTATATAGAAAAAATTTCGGTACAAATTTTTTATATAGAAAAAATTTCGGTACAAATTTTTTATATAGAAAAAATTTCGGTACAAATTTTTTATATAGAAAAAATTTCGGTACAAATTTTTTATATAGAAAAAATTTCGGTACAAATTTTTTATATAGAAAAAATTTCGGTACAAATTTTTTATATAGAAAAAATTTCGGTACAAATTTTTTATATAGAAAAAATTTCGGTACAAATTTTTTATATAGAAAAAATTTCGGTACAAATTTTTTATATAGAAAAAATTTCGGTACAAATTTTTTATATAGAAAAAATTTCGGTACAAATTTTTTATATAGAAAAAATTTCGGTACAAATTTTTTATATAGAAAAAATTTCGGTACAAATTTTTTATATAGAAAAAATTTCGGTACAAATTTTTTATATAGAAAAAATTTCGGTACAAATTTTTTATATAGAAAAAATTTCGGTACAAATTTTTTATATAGAAAAAATTTCGGTACAAATTTTTTATATAGAAAAAATTTCGGTACAAATTTTTTATATAGAAAAAATTTCGGTACAAATTTTTTATATAGAAAAAATTTCGGTACAAATTTTTTATATAGAAAAAATTTCGGTACAAATTTTTTATATAGAAAAAATTTCGGTACAAATTTTTTATATAGAAAAAATTTCGGTACAAATTTTTTATATAGAAAAAATTTCGGTACAAATTTTTTATATAGAAAAAATTTCGGTACAAATTTTTTATATAGAAAAAATTTCGGTACAAATTTTTTATATAGAAAAAATTTCTGTACAAATTTTTTATATAGAAAAAATTTCGGTACAAATTTTTTATATAGAAAAAATTTCGGTATAAATTTTTTATATAGAAAAAATTTCGGTACAAATTTTTTATATAGAAAAAATTTCGGTATAAATTTTTTATATAGAAAAAATTTCGGTATAAATTTTTTATATAGAAAAAATTTCGGTACAAATTTTTTATATAGAAAAAATTTCGGTATAAATTTTTTATATAGAAAAAATTTCGGTACAAATTTTTTATATAGAAAAAATTTCGGTATAAATTTTTTATATAGAAAAAATTTCGGTACAAATTTTTTATATAGAAAAAATTTCGGTACAAATTTTTTATATAGAAAAAATTTCGGTACAAATTTTTTATATAGAAAAAATTTCGGTACAAATTTTTTGTATAGAAAAAATTTCGGTATAAATTTTTTATAAAGAAAAAATTTCGGTATAAATTTTTTATAAAGAAAAAATTTCGGTACAAATTTTTTATATAGAAAAAATTTTGAGACAAATTTTTATATAGAAAAATTTCGGTACAAATTTTTTTATATAGAAAAAATTTTGGGACAAATTTTATTTATAGAAAAATGTTTATAGAATCGATTCCTTTAAGCACCTGCCTTTATTTTTGTTATGTATTTGTATTCTACTAGAAAAACTGCACAAAAAACATCGCTAAAAAATCGCAATCAAAAATTTATTAGAGTAAATCAAATAAAGAATATAGAACTCTCCCGCTTGAACTTTTATGCTGGAAAAATATAAATGAAAAACTCATAAGAAAATTGTAGGGAAGTGAAAAAAATAAATAAAAACTATCAAATAAAACCAGCAATAGAACAAATGTACCCACCCATTTTAGAATCCATTGTTAAATTAAGTTTTATGACGACAACATCGAATGTTAGTTGTTTGCTTAATGTGAGATTTTTTTCAAAGGTTTCTTCTGCAATTTTTATTAGAGTTTCATGTAGGGACAAGGAAACAAAAATGAAAAAAAATCTATTTTTTGCAAAAAATTTCATCAAATGTCAACAAAATAAACTAAATTTGTAAGAGGAAAAAAAATCGGTTATAAAAATATGACCCAGTTTATTGAATCAAATAAAACGAGTAAGTGACAATGATGACGATGTTCCTGCTGATGGTGATGATGGCTTTGGACGTTGGTACTATTTTAGAAAAGCCAATATTTTAAAGTTTTACATTTGGAGTGTGTGTATGTCATAAGACAACTCCTCTTTCATGGAAAGTAAAACATTTTAAGAACTCAACGACATGAGTATATGTCACTGGGAACAAATTTTTCACAACGAAAAAAAATACATTTTAAAATCACAGGATCTTAAGGATGTTTGAAAAATATTTTTAGGAGATGTTGACAAGAAACATGTAAAGGCATTTAGTTGGTAAGAAATCAATTGACGTTTATATCAAGTGGAAAAACATGTTATTTTTGTATGATGCTCTTAATTGGATAATAAATTTAAGACTAAATAGACTCAACCATAGACTAAAACATAGACTAAGTCATACACTAAAACAAAGACTAAGAAATAGACTAAGACTAGCCTAAGACATTGACTATGCCATAGACTAAAACATAGACTAAAACATAGACTAAGACATAAACCAAGGCATATGCTAAGACATAGACTAAAATATAGACTAAGACATGGACTAAGCCACATGTATACTAAGAAATATATTAAGATATAGACTATAACATAGACTAAGACGTAGACTAACACATAGACTAAGACAAAGACTCAGATATAGACTAAAATAAAGACAAAGACATAGAGTAAGCAAAGACTAAGACATAAACTAAGACATAGACTAAAACATAGACTAAGACATAGACTAAGACATAGACAAAGACATAGACTAAAACATATTCTACGACATAGACTAAGACATAGACTAAAACATAGACTAAGACATAGACTAAGACATAGACTAAGACATAGACTAAGACATAGACTAAGACATAGACTAAGACATAGACTAAGACATAGACTAAGACATAGACTAAGACATAGACTAAGACATAGACTAAGACATAGACTAAGACATAGACTAAGACATAGACTAAGACATAGACTAAGACATAGACTAAGACATAGACTAAGACATAGACTAAGACATAGACTAAGACATAGACTAAGACATAGACTAAGACATAGACTAAGACATAGACTAAGACATAGACTAAGACATAGACTAAGACATAGACTAAGACATAGACTAAGACATAGACTAAGACATAGACTAAGACATAGACTAAGACATAGACTAAGACATAGACTAAGACATAGACTAAGACATAGACTAAGACATAGACTAAGACATAGACTAAGACATAGACTAAGACATAGACTAAGACATAGACTAAGACATAGACTAAGACATAGACTAAGACATAGACTAAGACATAGACTAAGACATAGACTAAGACATAGACTAAGACATAGACTAAGACATAGACTAAGACATAGACTAAGACATAGACTAAGACATAGACTAAGACATAGACTAAGACATAGACTAAGACATAGACTAAGACATAGACTAAGACATAGACTAAGACATAGACTAAGACATAGACTAAGACATAGACTAAGACATAGACTAAGACATAGACTAAGACATAGACTAAGACATAGACTAAGACATAGACTAAGACATAGACTAAGACATAGACTAAGACATAGACTAAGACATAGACTAAGACATAGACTAAGACATAGACTAAGACATAGACTAAGACATAGACTAAGACATAGACTAAGACATAGACTAAGACATAGACTAAGACATAGACTAAGACATAGACTAAGACATAGACTAAGACATAGACTAAGACATAGACTAAGACATAGACTAAGACATAGACTAAGACATAGACTAAGACATAGACTAAGACATAGACTAAGACATAGACTAAGACATAGACTAAGACATAGACTAAGACATAGACTAAGACATAGACTAAGACATAGACTAAGACATAGACTAAGACATAGACTAAGACATAGACTAAGACATAGACTAAGACATAGACTAAGACATAGACTAAGACATAGACTAAGACATAGACTAAGACATAGACTAAGACACAGACTAAGACACAGACTAAGACATAGACTAAGACATAGACTAAGACATAGACTAAGACATGGACTAAGACATAGACTAAGACATAGACTAAGACATAGACTAAGACATAGACTAAGACATAGACTAAGACATAGACTAAGACATAGACTAAGACATAGACTAAGACATAGACTAAGACATAGACTAAGACATAGACTAAGACATAGCCTAAGACATAGACTAAGACATAGACTAAGACATAGACTAAGACATAGACTAAGACATAGACTAAGACATAGACTAAGACATAGACTAAGACATAGACTAAGACATAGACTAAGACATAGACTAAGACATAGACTAAGACATAGACTAAGACATAGACTAAGACATAAACTAAGACATAGACTAAGAAAATTTGTATACAAAATTTTGTCGATATAAAAATTTTCTATACAAAATTTTTCGATATAAAAATTTTCTATAGAAAATTTTTGCTCTAAAAATTTTTTCTACAAAATTTTTCTAGAAAATTTTTCGATATAAAAATTTTCTATAGAAACTTTTTGATCTAAAAATTTTTTCTAAAAAATTTTTATAGAAAATTTTTGATATAAAAATTTTTAGGGAAATTTTTTCGACAAAAAAATTTTAAGAGAATATTTCTTACATAAAAAAATTTTAAGAGAAAATTTTTATAGAAAATTTTTCAAAATAGAAATTTTTGAAAAATATTTAGAGAGAATTTTTGATTTTAAAATTTTTATCGAAAATTTTTGATATAAAAAATTTTTGTTATAAAAATTTTAGTAGAAAATATTTGATCTCAAAATTTTTATAGCAAATTTTTGGTCTAAAAATTCTTATAGAAAAATTTTTATAGAAAAATTTTATTAGCAAATTTTTAATATAAAATTTTTGGAGAAAATTTTTTCGATAAAAAAATTTTAAGAAAAAATTTTTGAGATAAAAATTCTAGGGAAAATTTTTGATATAACAATTTTATAAAGAAAATTATTCAATTTAAAAATTATTCGAGAAACTTTTTGATATAAAAGATTTTAATAGAAAATTTTTGTTATAAAAATTTTTATGGCAAATTTTGGATCTGAACATTTTTGTAGCAAATTTATGATCTTAAAAATTTTATTGAAAATTTTTTATATAAACATTTTTGTTTGAAAATTTTTGATATAAAATATTTATAAAATATTTTTCGATCTAAAAATTTTCATAGAAAATTTGTTAATATAAAAATGTTCTTAGATATTTTTTCGATACACAAATTTTAATTTTAATAAATTACCAGAGCATTTTTAATTGGCTCTGAAACTACAAAGCATAAGTTATGAAATGTTGTCTGGGTTCGACATCCAGTCACTACAACATCAATTACGGTGAATTTTTATTAAAATTATTAATTTCCACATTCCGCATCGGTTGTTTGCCCTATATCATTAACACGCTGTCGATGTAAAATAAATAAAATTGATTCTAAAACAACATGCTTCTATAAAACGTCAATCTAATAACAGATGGCGTAATTTCACTATTTTAAGAATAGATATGATGTGTAATTATATATGTATGTACATACATGGACATATTCTCACGACATTTAAAAAATAAAAAATTCATAAATTCAGACAAAGACTACTTTTGCATTGGAACAAGTTTGATATTAAATATTTCCCATAAAAGAAAAATTCATATTGAAAAATGTCCTTAAAAAATCCTTTTTTTTTATCTTACAAAAAATTATTTCATATTAAGATTTAAGAACTTCACTTTAATCAATTTAACATATTTCCGATTAAAATCAATATTTACATTTATAACTGTCTCTTTTATTTAAACTCAAAATGACAATAACTTTTTTTCAAAGCTTTTGTGTGGTAACTGCCATTATATTCTTTTGTATTCTGATGTCGGTTGAAATTCATATTTTTCTCTACAGTCTTTTATACATATGGGTATTTCTGCAAAAATACTTCTGTATTCAAAATGCGTTATTTGACTTCAAACCACAGAATTAGAAAATTAGTTTTATGTCCATAAAACAACTAAAAATCGTTTGTCCCGTTTCGAAAAATTATACATTAAAATTTATTTTAAAATTGAAATTACATAAAAAGTTAGTTTTAGGATCAGTTTTTGGCCTTCTTTAGAACTCAATCATTAGACAATTTTCAAAATGAAGTAAAGAAAAGATACAACTGGAAAATATTGTGTGTAATATTTTTTATTTGCATAGACCCATGATAGGCAAATTAGCCCCTACGGGCCGAGCACCAATCGTCATTTTCACATGCACAACACGAACCAAGAAGAAAAAACAAACTAAAATACGAAAAATACTCACTTGTATGATAACGGTCAATTTGCAACAACAAAACACATGCAAAAGAGAACAAGAAAATATTCATTTTTTCTTAGTCTCTTTATTTGTGAAATCACCAATACATTGATATTTTCTATGTTCTCTTTGTGCCTACCATGGGCATAGACAATATAATTCGTATTTAGTTTGTTAGATATAAGGGTTGGTTTTGGATTTGTATAAAATTATAAAGACTCGCGTCGAAGAAAAGTTGCGCCCGCTATCGTTGTTGGTTTTTATACATTATATACATACACATTTTTTATTGAAATCCGTGTCGTTTTAACTTTATAACCACTTTAACTGTCCCGAGGGTTATATATGAAATGCCCATAGTCTTGAATACACAACATATTTCGATTTAATTTACAAGTTTTATAGACTTACATGAAATGTAATGAAATAAACCTTGTCAATTGCCAACAAATAAACCTTATACTCCCATCTGTATGACCTTTTCATAAATACGACAAAGACTTTTTTGCAATCTTTTTATTTTTTACCGGAGTAAGAGCTACGAACAGACAGACAGACACTGTGACATTCATATTTTGCAATATTTTTGCATATTGAATACGATTTTGGTTTTTTTTCTTCTTACTTTTCATTTATTTATTTGGCTCTTACTGTTTATTGACAATGAATTGTCAATGCATGCTGCTGCATGCATTGTTGTATGTAATATGTAATATTTACTGCTGCCGCTGCTATTGTTTTCTTTTTTGTTCTACACTATTGCTGCAAATGATATCTGACAATGAAACCGAATCGACAACATATAGCAAGAAGAAAACCCCCAAAACCACCAACAGCTAAAGTTAAGTGGAGGAGGATAACGACAGTAACGAAGTGAAATAAAAAGATATTGAAATATAAAACGACAATTGCAGCAAAAATCGAATATCGACAAAATAAAAAGAAAACCCTTTTTATAACTGTGCTATCAAATGGCAGCAGAAGTGAGTAGAATTACTGCATCAACGACAACGACAACAGCAAAACAATCGGCAACCACAGTGTGTCACGACATTGTCGATTAATGCAACATACAGCAACAACACCACCAACAACAACAACAGCAACAATGATATCAGCGGCAATATCAGCGTTGAAATAAACACGTGTTCATTGTTTAACAATAAAATCATAAAAAGAAAAACCTGGATAAAAAGAAAATTAATGCAGTAAAAATATGGAAAAACTTTTGAATAAGATGAGATTACAAACACCAAAAAAACTGCGTTCTATTCACACCCTCGCTCGCCTTGAAGGTATTGGAGTCAGCCCGACAGATGCCAAGAAATTTGTACACTTCAAGAAAATTCGGTTTGGTTAGGGTTATTTATCGAAAGTTATATCTAAGTCCTATCCAAACTCTAATTCTGAGGCTTACTCTATGTCTATTAATTTGAGGCTTACTTATAGAAAGACCCAATCAAATGAAAATCAAGCGAAAAGATTTGTTAACCAACTATGCCATTTCTTACTAAATTAGCGACTACTGAGCCCAAGGTATCATTTTAAAGCCTGGTTTCGATATAAAAATTTTCTATAGAAAATTTTTCGATATAAAAATTTTTGGTATACAAATTTTGATATAAAAATTTGTAAAAAAAACTTTTATAGAAAATTGTTGGTATAAAAATTTTTATAGAAGATTTTTGGTATAAAAATTTTTGTAGAAAGTTTTTGGTATAAAAATTTCTGTAGGAAATTTTAAGTATAAAAATTTTTATAGAAAATTTTTGGTATAAAAATTTTGATAGAAAATTTTTGGTATACAAATTTTTATAGAAAATTTTTGGTAAAAAAAATTTTTATACAAAATTTTTGGTATAAAAATTTTTATACAAAATTTTTGGTATAAAAATTTTTATACAAAATTTTTGGTATAAAAATTTTTATACAAAATTTTTGGTATAAAAATTGTTAATATAAAATTTTTGGTATAAAAATTGTTAGTATAAAATTTTTTAAAGAAGATTTTTGGTATAAAAATTAAAAAAAAAAAATTTTATAGAAAATTTTTGGTATAAAAATTTTTAAAGAAAATTTTTGGTATACAAATTTTTATAGAAAATTTTTGATATAAAAATTTTTATAGAAAGTTTTTGGTATAAAAATTTCTGTAGGAAATTTTAAGTATAAAAATTTTTATAGAAAATTTTTGGTATACAAATTTTGATAGAAAATTGTTGGTATAAAAATTTTTTTAGAAAATTTTTGGTATACAAATTTTTATGGAAAATTTTTGGTATAAAAATTTTTATAGAAAATTTTTGGTATAAAAATTTTTATACAAAATTTTTGGTATAACAATTTTTATACAAAATTTTTGGTATAAAAATTGTTAATATAAAATTTTTGGTATAAAAATTGTTAATATAAAATTTTTTAAAGAAAATTTTTGGTATAAAAATTTAAAAAAAAAAAATTTATAGAAAATGTTTGGTATAAAAATTTTTAAAGAAAATTTTTGGTATAAAAATTTTTATAGAAAATTTTTGGTATAAAAATTTTTATAGAAAATTTTTGATATAAAAATTTTTAAAGAAAATTTTTGGTATAAAAATTTTTATAGAAAATTTTTGGTATAAAAATTTTTATAGAAAATGTTTGGTATACAAATTTTTAGTATAAAAGTTATTATAGAAAGTTTTTGGTATAAAAATGTTTAAAGAAAATTTTTGGTATAAAAATTTTTAAAAAAAACTTTTGATATACAATTTTTTAAAGAAAATTTTCGATACAAAAATTTTTTTAAATAAATAATATCAAAAATTGATATTAAAATTTTTATGGAAAATTTTTCTGTATTAAAATTTTATAGAAAATTTTTCGGTATAAAAATTTTCATAGGAAATTTTACAGCAAATTTCTTTTTTATAAAAAATTTTTGATATAAAAATTATATAAAAATTTTTATATAATTTTTTTTTTAGAAAATTTTTGATCTTAAAGTTTTTCGATACAAAAATTTTTATTGATACAAAATTTTTTGTAGAAAATTTTTTAAGAAAATTTTTCGATATAAATTTTTTTTTTTGATAATTTTACGATATAAAATTTTTTATTGAAAATTTTTCAATATAAAAATTTTATAAAAAATTTTATAGACAATTTTTGGTATACAAATTTATAGAAAATTTTCGGCATAAAAATTTTATAGAAAATTTTCGGTACAAAAATTCAATAGAAAATGTTTGATCTAAAACTTGATACAAAATTTTTTATAGAAAATTTTTCGATATAAAATTTTTTATAGAAAATTTTTCGATATAAAATTTTTTATATAAAATTTTTTATATAAAATTTTTTGATATAAAATTTTTTATAGAAAATTTTTCGATATAAAATTTTTATAGAAAATTTTTCGATATAAAATTTTTTATAGAAAATTTTTCAATATAAAATTTTTTATAGAAAGTTTTCAGATATAAAATTTTTATAGAGAATTTTTAAGTACGAAAATTTCTATAGAAAATTTTTCGATTTAAAAAATTTTATAGAAAATTTTTCGATATAGAAATTTAAAAAAAAAAATTTTTGGTATAAAAGTTTTATAGAAATTTTTCGGTATAAAAATTTTATAGAAAATTTTTCGCAAAAAAATTTATAGAAAATTTTTCGATATAAAAAATTTTATAGAAAATTTCTAGATAAAAAAATTTGTCGCTATAAAATTTGATAGAAAATTTTTCGATATAAAAATTCTTATGAAAAATTTTTCGATTTAAAAAACTTTTATAGAAAATTTTTCGATATAAAAAATTTTATAGAAAATTTATCGATATAGAAATTTTTTAGAAAATTTTTCGGTATAAAAATTTTATAGAAAATTTTTCGCTATAAAATTTTATAGAAAATTTTTCAATGTAAAAATTTTTCGATATAAAAAATTTTATAGAAAATTTCTCGATATAAAAATTTTTCGCTATAAAATTTTATAGACAATTTTTGATACAAAAATTTTTATAAAAAATTTTTCGATTTAAAAAAAAATTATAGAAATTTTTTCGATATAAAAAATTTTAGAGAAAATTTATCGATATAGAAATTTATAGAAACTTTTTCGGTATAAAAATTTTATAGAAAATTTTTTGCTATAAAATTGTATAGAACATTTTTCGATATAAAAATTTTTTGATTTAAAAATTTTATAAAAAATTTTACGATATAAAGAATTTTATAGAAAATTTCTCGATATAAAAATTTTATGGAAAATTTTTCGCTATAAAATTTTAAAGAAAATTTTTTGGTATACAAATTTTATAGAAAATTTTTCGATAGAAATTTTATAGAAAATTCTTCGATATAAAAAATTTTTCGATATACAAATTTTATAGAAAATTTTTCGATATAAAAATTTTATAGAAAATTTTTCGGTATAAAAATTTTTAGTATAAAACTTTTTAGAAAATTTTTCGGTATACAAATTTTATACAAAATTTTTTGGTATAAAAATTTTATAGAAAATTTCTCGGTATAAAAATTTTATAAAAAATTTTTCGGTATAAAAATTTAATAGAAAATTTTTCGGTATAAAAATTTTATAGAAAATTTTTTGGTATAAACATTTTATAGAAATTTTTTCGATATAAAAATTGAATAGAAAATTTTTCGGTGTAAAAATTTTATAGAAAATTTTTTTGGTATAAGAATTTTATAGAAAATTTTTCGGGATAAAAATTTTGTAGAAAATTTTTCGGTATAAAAATTTTATAGAAAATTTTTCGGTATAAAAATTTTATAGAAAATTTATTGGTATAAAAATTTTATAGAAAATTTTTCGGTATAAAAATTTTACAAAAAATTTATTGATACAAAAATTTTTATAAAAAATTTTTCGATTTAAAAAAAATTATATAGAAATTTTTTCGATATAAAAAGTTTTAGAGAAAATTTATCGATATAGAAATTTATAGAAAATTTTTCGGTATAAAAATTTTATAGAAAATTTTTCGCTATAAAATTGTATAGAACGTTTTTCGATATAAAAATTTTTTGATTTAAAAATTTTATAAAAAAATTTTACGATATAAAGAATTTTATAGAAAATTTCTCGATATAAAAATTTTATGGAAAATTTTTCGCTATAAAGAAAATTTTTTGGTATACAAATTTTATAGAAAATTTTTCGATAGAAATTTTATAGAAAATTCTTCGATATAAAAAATTTTTCGATATAAAAATTTTATAGAAAATTTTTCGATATAAAAATTTTATAGAAAATTTTTCGGTATAAAAATTTTTAGTATAAAACTTTTTAGAAAAATTTTCGGTATACAAATTTTAAACAAAATTTTTCGGTATAAAAATTTATAGAAAATTTCTCGACATAAAAATTTTATAAAAAATTTTTCGGTATAAAAATTTAATAGAAAATTTTTCGGTATAAAAATTTTATAGAAAATTTTTTGGTATAAAAATTTTATAGAAATTTTTTCGATATAAAAATTGAATAGAAAATTTTTCGGTGTAAAAATTTTATAGAAAATTTTTTTGGTATAAGAATTTTATAGAAAATTTTTCTGGATAAAAATTTTGTAGAAAATTTTTCGGTATAAAAATTTTATAGAAAATTTTTCGGTATAAAAATTTTATAGAAAATTTTTCGGTATAAAAATTTTACAAAAAATTTATTGATACAAAAATTTTTATAAAAAATTTTTCGATTTAAAAAAAAAATTATAGAAATTTTTTCGATATAAAAAATTTTAGAGAAAATTTATCGATATAGAAATTTATAGAAAATTTTTCGGTATAAAAATTTTATAGAAAATTTTTCGCTATAAAATTGTATAGAACATTTTTCGATATAAAAATTTTTTGATTTAAAAATTTTATAAAAAATTTTACGATATAAAGAATGTTCTAGAAAATTTCTCGATATAAAAATTTTATGGAAAATTTTTCGCTATAAAATTTTAAAGAAAATTTTTTGGTATACAAATTTTATAGAAAATTTTTCGATAGAAATTTTATAGAAAATTCTTCGATATAAACATTTTATAGAAAATTTTTCGATATAAAAATTTTATAGAAAATTTTTCGATATTAAAATTTTATAGAAAATTTTTCGGTATAAAAATTTTTAGTATAAAACTTTTTAGAAAATTTTTCGGTATAAAAATTTTATAGAAAATTTCTCGGTATAAAAATTTTATAAAAATTTTTCGGTATAAAAATTTAATAGAAAATTTTTCGGTATAAAAATTTTATAGAAAATTTTTTGGTATAAAAATTTTATAGACATTTTTTCGATATAAAAATTGAATAGAAAATTTTTCGGTGTAAAAATTTTATAGAAAATTTTTTTGGTATAAGAATTTTATAAAAAATTTTGTAGAAAATTTTTCGGTATAAAAATTTTATAGAAAATTTTTCGGTATAAAAATTTTACAAAAAATTTTCCGGTATAAAAATTTTATAGAAAATTTTTCGGTATAAAAGTTTTAGAGAAAATTTTTGGTATTAAAATTTAATAGAAAAAATTTTGATAGAGAATTTTTCGACATAAAAATTTTTCTACAAAATTTTTCGAATTTTAAAGAAAATTCTTTGATATAAAAATTAAAAAAAAAAAATCGATATAAAATTTTTAGGTAAGTTTCTCATATAAAATTTGTCTATGTCTTTTACTATACCTAAAATTTTAAAACCCTATAAATTTAAAGAAAAAGAACTTCAACCAAAGTTAATGGCGAGATGACGAGTAACAAGAATTATAACGCCCCATAACATAAATCCAAAGCAAAAGAAGATTTCGCAAAAAGGATGCACTTAATAGAGATAAGCAATGTGATGATCAAGGTTGTTGGTTTGTTGATGCAACATCTCTTTCTGCTGCGAAAATGTACCAACAAACAAATAAATTATTTGCCTTTCTTCTTCATATGAAATGAAATTTTATTATTTATTTTGGTAAAGGTGTGTAAATTGAGTCTTCATGCACAAACATCTTCAATTGCCACATGATGAAAAGGGAAACAAATGAGAAAAAGAGATTAAACTGGGAGATGTATGAGATCTTTAAAAGAATGGGAGAAGCCACGATCACAAGCGGAGGCTGGAATCTTTGCAGAACTCAAAGAAACGATTAATTTAGATGTATTATGGGTATGTGCGTAAATATGTTACATACAAAGTATTAAAAGTAAACTTAAGAAGTGTTAGGGTAAGCTAAGAGCACGCTACATTTGATCAAGAAATGATCTTGTATTAGTGAAACAAGAGTAGTACTGATTCATCACCATGATCGCCACTATTTTCTAAACTACTTGACAGTTGATTAATAATATCGATAGTACAAAAAATCTATAATTGGAGATTTTAAGGATTGATCCTGACTAATCAGTATCTGTGTCTTCGTACTTCAAAGTCACACTTGTCCACTATAGAGTGTCCCAGTTAAATTATTTAGCAATATAAGACCATGATTAAAATGCAATCAAGGTTGTTGAATAGTTGGTTTGTTGGTCGTTTGGTTGGTTTATTAGTTGCCCGTTTCCTACATTGGACAGTCGACAGAAGAAGTTGGTGAATATTTTTTTTATATTTATTTCAACATTTATACAAAATCATAATTCGCGTGTTAAGAACACATTACTTTCACATTTGCCAAACAACAATCTCAACAAGAAAAAGACCAAAAATGAAAAACTGAATAAAATTGTACAACATTGTAATAAAAAAATAAAAAAAACTGATGGGCGAAATTGGCAAGAGGATTTCAGTTTTGCAACTGTTTCTTTCATCCGTCTGCTGTTCACTTCTTCTCGTGGTGTTGCTGCAACATTTCGTTAGTTTCTGGAGGTTGTTACGATTTTATTCATTTTCAGTGTGAGTCGTTGTTTTTTTGTTCCTTTTAGATTTTTATTAATTGCTTTTTTATATGTTTTTAATTTTTTATTTAAACTAACGAAATTGCCTCTAGTCATAATTTTGAAATGTTGTTTAAAATGAAATAAATGAAAAATATCTAAAGCAGAAAAATATAAAAATAAAAATACAAATTTAATCGCAGAAATTATGTGAAGATTTATCATTTGTTTTATTTATGTTTGAGATGAAGCAACGAGATTTGATTAGAAAAACAATAATTTAATTTAATTTTTTACAGAAAATTTTTGGTTTAAAAATTATTTTAAGAAATTTTGCAAAAAAAAAATTGAAGAAAGAAAAATTATGTTAAACATTTTTCTATATAAAAATTTTGTAAGAAAATTTTTTATAGAATTATTTTTATAGAAAAGTTGACGATTGACGATAGGAAGATATTTCTATAGAAAAGCTGACGATAGGAAGACATTTCTATATAAAAGTTGACGATAGGAAGACATTTCTATAGAAAAGTTGACGAAGGAAGATATTTCTATAGAAAAATTTGACGATAGGAAGACATTTCTATAGAAAAGTTGACAATAAGAAGAGATTTCTATAGAAAAGTTGACGATAGGAAGACATTTCTATATAAAATTTGACAAAAGGAAATTTTAAAAGAAAAGTTGACGACACGAAGACATTTCTATAGAAAAGTTGACGATAGAAAGACATTTCGATAGAAAAGTTGACAATAGGAAGACATTTCTATAGAAAAGTTGACGACAGGAAAACACTTCTATAGAAAAGTTGACGATAGTAAGGTATTTCTATAGAAAAAATGACGATAGAAGACATTTCTATAGAAAAGTTGACGATACGAAGACATTTCTATAGAAAAGTTGACGATAGGAAGACATTTCTAGAGAAAAGTTGACGATAGGAAGACATTTCTACAGAAAAGTTGACGATAGGAAGATATTTCTAAAGAAAAGTTGACGAAAGGAAGATATTTCTACAGAAAAGTTGACGATAGAAAGACATTTCTAGATAAAAGTTGACGATAGGAAGACATTTCTATAGAAAAGTTGACAATAAGAAGACATTTCTATAGAAAAGTTGACGATAGGAAGACATTTCTATAGAAAAGTTGACGATAGGAAGACATCTCTATAGAAAAGTTGACGTTAGTAAGGTATTTCTATAGAAAGAATGACGATCGAAGACATTTCTATAGAAAAGTTGACGATAGGAAGACATTTTTATAGAAAAGTTGACGATAGGAAGATATTTCTAGAGAAAAGTTGACGATAGGAAGACATTTCTATAGAAAACTTGACGATAGGAAGACATTTCTATAGAAAACTTGACGATAGAAAGACATTTTTATAGAAAAGTTGACGAGAGGAAGACATTTCTATAGAAAAGTTGACGATAGGAAGACATTTCTATAGAAAAGTTGACGATAAGAAGACATTTCTAGAGAAAAGTTGACGATAAGAAGACATTTCTGGAGAAAAGTTGACGATAAGAAGACATTTCTAGAGAAAAGTTGACGATAGGAAGACATTTTTATAGAAAAGTTGACGATAGGAAGACATTTCTATAGAAAAGTTGACGATAGGAAGACATTTCTATAGAAAAGTTGACGATAGCAAGACATTTCTATAGAAAAGTTGGCGATAGGAAGACATTTCTATAGAAAAGTTGACGATAGGAAGACACTTCTATAGAAAAGTTGACGATGGGAAGACATTTCTTTAGAAATGTTGACGATACGAAGACATTTCTTTAGAAAAGTTGAAGATAGGAAGACATTTCTTTAGAAAAGTTGACGATAGGAAGACATTTCTTTAGAAAAGTTGACGATAGGAAGACATTTCTATAGAAAAGTGGACGATAGAAAGACATTTCAAGAGAAAAGTTGACGATAGGAAGATATTTCTAGAGAAAAGTTGACGATAGGAAGACATTTCTATAGAAAACTTGACGATAGGAAGACATTTCTATAGAAAACTTGACGATAGAAAGACATTTCTATAGAAAAGTTGACGATAGGAATACATTTCTATAGAAAAGTTGACGATAGGAAGACATTTCTATAGAAAAGTTGCCGACAGGAAGACATTTCTATAGAAAAGTTGACGATGGGAAGACATTTCTTTAGAAAAGTTGACGATAGGAAGACATTTCTTTAGAAAAGTTGACGATAGGAAGATATTTCTTTAGAAAAGTTGACGATAGGAAGACATTTCTTTAGAAAAGTTGACGATAGGAAGACATTTCTTTACAAAACTTGATGATAGGAAGACATTTCTATAGAAAATTAAACGACGGGAAGACATTTCTATAGAAAAGTTGACGATAGGAAGACATTTCTATAGAAAAGTTGACGATAGGAAGATATTTCTATAGAAAAGTTGACGATGGGAAGACATTTCTTCAGAAAAGTTGACGATAGGAAGACATTTCTTTAGAAAAGTTGACGATAGGAAGACATTTATGTAGAAAACTTGATGATAGGAAGACATTTCTATAGAAAATTAAACGACAGGAAGACATTTCTATAGAAAAGTTGACGATAGGAAGACATTTCTATAGAAAAGTTGACGATAGGAAGACATTTCTATAGAAAAGTTGACGATAGGAAGACATTTCTATAGAAAAGTTGACGATGGGAAGACATTTCTTCAGAAAAGTTGACGATAGGAAGACATTTCTTTAGAAAAGTTGACGATAGGAAGACATTTATGTAGAAAACTTGATGATAGGAAGAAATTTCTATAGAAAATTAAACGACAGGAAGACATCTCTATAGAAAAGTTGACGTTAGTAAGGTATTTCTATAGAAAGAATGGCGATCGAAGACATTTCTATAGAAAAGTTGACGATAGGAAGACATTTCTATAGAAAAGTTGACGATAGGAAGATATTTCTAGAGAAAAGTTGACGATAGGAAGACATTTCTATAGAAAACTTGACGATAGGAAGACATTTCTATAGAAAACTTGACGATAGAAAGACATTTTTATAGAAAAGTTGACGAGAGGAAGACATTTCTATAAAAAAGTTTACGATAGGAAGACATTTCTATAGAAAAGTTGACGATAAGAAGACATTTCTAGAGAAAAGTTGACGATAAGAAGACATTTCTGGAGAAAAGTTGACGATAAGAAGACATTTCTAGAGAAAAGTTGACGATAGGAAGACATTTTTATAGAAAAGTTGACGATAGGAAGACATTTCTATAGAAAAGTTGACGATAGGAAGACATTTCTATAGAAAAGTTGACGATAGCAAGACATTTCTATAGAAAAGTTGGCGATAGGAAGACATTTCTATAGAAAAGTTGACGATAGGAAGACACTTCTATAGAAAAGTTGACGATGGGAAGACATTTCTTTAGAAATGTTGACGATACGAAGACATTTCTTTAGAAAAGTTGACGATAGGAAGACATTTCTTTAGAAAAGTTGACGATAGGAAGACATTTCTTTAGAAAAGTTGACGATAGGAAGACATTTCTATAGAAAAGTTGACGATAGAAAGACATTTCAAGAGAAAAGTTGACGATAGGAAGATATTTCTAGAGAAAAGTTGACGATAGGAAGACATTTCTATAGAAAACTTGACGATAGGAAGACATTTCTATAGAAAACTTGACGATAGAAAGACATTTCTATAGAAAAGTTGACGATAGGAAGACATTTCTATAGAAAAGTTGACGATAGGAAGACATTTCTATAGAAAAGTTGCCGACAGGAAGACATTTCTATAGAAAAGTTGACGATGGGAAGACATTTCTTTAGAAAAGTTGACGATAGGAAGACATTTCTTTAGAAAAGTTGACGATAGGAAGACATTTCTTTAGAAAAGTTGACGATAGGAAGACATTTCTTTAGAAAAGTTGACGATAGGAAGACATTTCTTTAGAAAAGTTGACGATAGGAAGGCATTTCTTTACAAAACTTGATGATAGGAAGACATTTCTATAGAAAATTAAACGACGGGAAGACATTTCTATAGAAAAGTTGACGATAGGAAGACATTTCTATAGAAAAGTTGACGATAGGAAGACATTTCTATAGAAAAGTTGACGATGGGAAGACATTTCTTCAGAAAAGTTGACGATAGGAAGACATTTCTTTGGAAAAGTTGACGATAGGAAGACATTTATGTAGAAAACTTGATGATAGGAAGACATTTCTATAGAAAATTAAACGACAGGAAGACATTTCTATAGAAAAGTTGACGATAGGAAGACATTTCTATAGAAAAGTTGACGATAGGAAGACATTTCTATAGAAAAGTTGACGATGGGAAGACATTTCTTCAGAAAAGTTGACGATAGGAAGACATTTCTTTAGAAAATTTGACGATAGGAAGACATTTATGTAGAAAACTTGATGATAGGAAGAAATTTCTATAGAAAATTAAACGACAGGGAGACATCTCTATAGAAAAGTTGACGTTAGTAAGGTATTTCTATAGAAAGAATGGCGATCGAAGACATTTCTATAGAAAAGTTGACGATAGGAAGACATTTCTATAGAAAAGTTGACGATAGGAAGATATTTCTGGAGAAAAGTTGACGATAGGAAGACATTTCTATAGAAAACTTGACGATAGGAAGACATTTCTATAGAAAACTTGACGATAGAAAGTCATTTTTATAGAAAAGTTGACGAGAGGAAGACATTTCTATAGAAAAGTTTACGATAGGAAGACATTTCTATAGAAAAGTTGACGATAAGAAGACATTTCTAGAGAAAAGTTGACGATAAGAAGACATTTCTGGAGAAAAGTTGACGATAAGAAGACATTTCTAGAGAAAAGTTGTCGATAGGAAGACATTTTTATAGAAAAGTTGACGATAGGAAGACATTTCTACAGAAAAGTTGACGATAGGAAGACATTTCTATAGAAAAGTTGACGATAGCAAGACATTTCTATAGAAAAGTTGGCGATAGGAAGACATTTCTATAGAAAAGTTGACGATAGGAAGACATTTCTATAGAAAAGTTGACGATGGGAAGACATTACTATAGAAAAGTTGACGATAGGAAGACATTTCTATAGAAAAGTTGACGATAGGAAGACATTTCTATAGAAAAGTTGCCGACAGGAAGACATTTCTATAGAAAAGTTGACGATGGGAAGACATTTCTTTAGAAAAGTTGACGATAGGAAGACATTTCTTTAGAAAAGTTGACGATAGGAAGACATTTCTTTAGAAAAGTTGACGATAGGAAGACATTTCTTTAGAAAAGTTGACGATAGGAAGACATTTCTATAGAAAAGTTGACGATAGAAAGACATTTCAAGAGAAAAGTTGACGATAGGAAGATATTTCTAGAGAAAAGTTGACGATAGGAAGACATTTCTATAGAAAACTTGACGATAGGAAGACATTTCTATAGAAAACTTGACGATAGAAAGACATTTCTATAGAAAAGTTGACGATAGGAAGACATTTCTATAGAAAAGTTGACGATAGGAAGACATTTCTATAGAAAAGTTGCCGACAGGAAGACATTTCTATAGAAAAGTTGACGATGGGAAGACATTTCTTTAGAAAAGTTGACGATAGGAAGACATTTCTTTAGAAAAGTTGACGATAGGAAGACATTTCTTTAGAAAAGTTGACGATATGAAGACATTTCTTTAGAAAACTTGATGATAGGAAGACATTTCTATAGAAAATTAAACGACAGGAAGACATTTCTATAGAAAAGTTGACGATAGGAAGACATTTCTATAGAAAAGTTGACGATAGGAAGACATTTCTATAGAAAAGTTGACGATGGGAAGACATTTCTTTAGAAAAGTTGACGATAGGAAGACATTTCTTTAGAAAAGTTGACGATAGGAAGACATTTATGTAGAAAACTTGATGATAGGAAGAAATTTCTATAGAAAATTAAACGACAGGAAGACATTTCTATCGAAAAGTTGAAGATAGAAAGACATTTCTATAGAAAAGTTGAAGAGAGGAAGACATTTCTATAGAAAGGTTGACGATAGGAAGACATTTATATAGAAAAGTTGACGATATGAAGACATTTCTAAAGAAAAGTTAATGATAGGAAGACATTTCTAGAGAAAAGCTGACGATAGGAAAACATTTTTATAGAAAAGTTGACGATAGGAACACATTAATAGAAAATATGATAGGAAAAATTATGCTTAAATTTAAAATTGATTAGTCCCAGTTTACATTGTACAACTTTTGTCGTTGCAATTCTTAGTTTGTGGGAAAATAGGGGGAGTAAAAATACTAGGGGAAGAGAGAAACTAAAAGTAGTACACATATTCATGTACTCTTGCAATTCGTTTATTCCCCAATTCGTAATTTTAATCGTGAAGTCAGCTGCAAGTATATTTTGACACTTGTTTTATTTTCTTATTCATGAGTGCTCACGTTCAAGTGGCTTTATTTTCAATTGAATTAAATATAAAATTAATACATTCAATAAACTCACTTATTAATTGGTATTTATCAATATCCATTTCGAAAAACAATTTCTTTTACACGAAAAATACTTGTTTGAGCACAAATATATTGTTTTTTTTACCACACGAATATACGTAAAAAAGAAAATGTCAAAAATTATGTACCTATGCATACGTCAATAAAAAATATCGGCGACAAAAATCGTACAATTTAAACGCAAATACAATTTTAAAGAAAGAACGACAAAAATCGCAGCGATAAAGATTGTACAATGTAAACTGGGACTTATAACTTCTCCGATTCACGTCATTAGCAGCAACACTGAACATTACTAAGCCCGAACAATATTAATAACTACAATTAATAATGAATTGCTCTTTTTTCATCCACTTTTATTCATAATTTCACTTTTTCACGCTCCTTTATCAAACTCAATTGCCCTAACTTAGAAAAGAAATTAATTAACAACTAATTTAACAACAAATGATTTAATGACTTGCACTAAATATAAAATATTTTTCAATTTATTTAATAATTAAAAATTATTTTAATGAAACACACGCTTTCGTTTAATAAATATTTAAGAAAACACTTTGTTGCAAACAACATGTTGGTTGGCTCTAGTTGGAACTTCTAGCAGTTGTAATCTTATTTGCTAGTAATTACGAATTAAAAAGTTTTTTCAGTGGGTGGAGTTTTCTATAGAAAAGTTTTCGTTGCAAGAAGTTTTCTATAGAAAAGTTGTCGTTGGGAGAAGTTTTCTATAGAAAAGTTGTCGTTGGGAGAAGTTTTCTATAGAAAAGTTGTCGTTGGGAGAAGTTTTCTATAGAAAAGTTGTCGTTGGGAGAAGTTTTCTATAGAAAAGTTGTCGTTGGGAGAAGTTTTCTATAGAAAAGTTGTCGTTGGGAGAAGTTTTCTATAGAAAAGTTGTCGTTGGGAGAAGTTTTCTATAGAAAAGTTGTCGTTGGGAGAAGTTTTCTATAGAAAAGTTGTCGTTGGGAGAAGTTTTCTATAGAAAAGTTGTCGTTGGGAGAAGTTTTCTATAGAAAAGTTGTCGTTGGGAGAAGTATTCTATAGAAAAATTGTCGTTGGGAGAGGTTTTCTATAGAAAAGTTGTAGTTGGGAGAAGTTTTCGTTAGAAAAGTTGTCGTTGGCAGAAGTTTTCTATATAAAAGTTGTCGCTGGGAGAAGTTTTCTATAGAAAAGTTGTCGTTGGGAGAAGTTTTCTATAGAAAAGTTTTCGTTGGGAGAAGTTTTCTATAGAAAAGTTTTCGTTGGGAGAAGTTTTCTATAGAAAAGTTGTCGTTGGGAGAAGTTTTCTATAGAAAAGTTGTCGTTGGGAGAAGTTTTCTATAGAAAAGTTGTCGTTGGAAGGAGTTTTCTATAGAAAAGTTGTCGTTGGGAGAAGTTTTCTATAGAAAAGTTATCGTTGGGAGAAGTTTTCTATAGAAAAGTTGTCGTTGGGAAAGTTTTCTATAGAAAAGTTGTCGTTTGGAGAAGTTTTCTATAGAAAAGTTGTCGTTAGGAGAAGTTTTCTATAGAAAAGTTGTCGTTGGGAGAAGTTTTCTATAGAAAAGTTGTCGTTGGGAGAATTTTTCTATAGAAAAGTTGTCGTTAGGAGAAGTTTCCTATAGAAAAGTTGTCGTTTGGAGAAGTTTTCTATAGAAAACTTGTCGTTGGGAGAAATTTTCTATATAAAAGTTGTCGTTGGGAGAAGTTTTCTATAGAAAAGTTGTCGTTGGGAGAAATTTTTTATAGAAAAGTTGTCGTTGGGAGAAGTTTTCTATAGAAAAGTTGTCGTTGGGAGTAGTTTTCTATAGAAAAGTTATCGTTGGGAGAAGTTTTCTATAGAAAAGTTGTCATTGGGAGAAGTTTTTTTATAGAAAAGTTGTCGTTTGGAGAAGTTTTCTATCGAAAAGTTTTCATTACGAAGAGTTACTGTCATTTAGAGTTTTAAATAATGAGACAATTCTAATGAAAATTAAATTATTTAAATGTGACATGCATCATAGTATAAACCAAAAAAAATTAAATTAAACGGTTTAGGTTTTCTACTTAAACCAACAAAAAACAAAAGTTTTGAACCGAAAATCGTTTCAAATATAAAATAAGTTTAGCACGTTTTATATAACGAGTTGCCAAATTATTTATTTATTTCGGATGTTTTTCAAATTTTCCCAATTTTTTTTCTGTGAGCAGCCAGAAGAAAAGATAGATTTGTTTTAAAACTTGCACATTGAAAACAAATGTTGCTGATGTTTGTATGTAGTGCAAACCGAGCAACCAACAATCTATTGTTAGTTTTACGGTTTTCTATCTGCGATTTTTTGTTTTGTTTTTGTCAGTTTGGCAATTTAATGATAAACTCGTTCAAAATGTTGTTAAGTGTTGTTGTAATACTTGTTGTTGTTGTTAGTGTTTTTAGGAACAACACTAGTCTAGTACTGAAGTCGAAAAGAAGATAATGGTGTTGTGTTGTTTTTGTGTTGAGAATTGTGTTTTTGGCTGGTGTTTCTCGGTTTGTTGTTCATTTCTATTTTTGGTCAGAAAAGCATGAATTTCGCCACGAAAATCCAAATTGGATGACAAGACAATTGTTTTTTTTTTCCTGATGTCTTTTGTGGTTGCAAATTTTTCTGTTGTTGTTTATAGGTATTAAGTGTTGTATGTTGCTATTGCTGCTGGTGTTGTTGTTGCAGCATTTTTTTTTTTTTATTTGCAGCTTCTCGCATTCACTTAAGGCATGATTGTGATTTACGCGGCCAAAGGTGAGCTTAAACTTTAGTATGAGCTCCATTATATACGCTCCAGCTAGAATTCATAAGGGTACAGAGTCAAATAATGCTCCAGAAGAAGAACGCATGGACGGACGTGTTATGTTTGAAAAAAAAAATGAAAAATCTCTAGATTTGAAAAAAAATTCGTTACAATAAAATTGCAACTTTTTATGTTGCAAATGATTGTTTTGTTGTTGTGTTTATTGTCTAAGCCAAAACTAAATGGTGATATTTTTTTTAAAGCTGGAAATATTTGAAACAGAACATAAGTACATATACACATGCAGAGCCTTAAAGGAATTCAATTATTCAGTTTGTATATAATACATTAAATGTTTATATTGAGACAAGTTTTCTATAGAAAAGTTGACGATAGGCAAAGTTTTCTATAGAAAGAGTTTTGATTGGGAAGAGTATTCAAAAACTCTTTCAAATCTCTGTCAAACATACATCACACATAGAACTCTTATTTATGTATTTCACTTTGTTATTTCCTCTTTTTTGCGGAATTCTTTCTTTCCCTTCATCTTAGGGAAATTTGTATTCCATCGCATTGTTTTAGTCGATATCATTTCGGTTACATATTATTTTGTATTTTGTATGCAATTTCCAGATGACGTTTCTTCCATGTATGATTGTTACAAAGTTTGAGTGTTAACACAACACGATTATCGTGAGGATGATTACTTTTGTGTTAAACAAAAATTTGAATCGTTCAGATTTTAGCAGCCATTGAAATTCATACAACCAACTGAAGCAAATATCTGGGTTTGTTTCCGTTTTGACTTATTTTCACTTCACAAACAACCAAAAAAAAATAGGAATAATTCAAAACAAATGGCCAAAATGCAAACCACAAACACTTCATACACATTCACAGAAAATACCGTAAGACGACTGAGGGACGTTTCAGTTGGGAGTCAGCTCCAACCTAATCACCCGACAAACCAAACAAACAGACACATAAGACATGACATATGAGTAACAACAAGTCCACTACAACAACAACATCATGATGGGGAGACATAAAGGTACTGACACAATGTGTTGTTGCCTATTCTATTCCTCATCTTAACTTGACTTTGAATTTAAATTGAAATTTGCAAATCAGTCTAAAAACTACAAAATACCATGTCATGTTTTTGTCAAACGGACAGACTTACGAACGGATGGTTGAAGTAAGTGGCAAATCCGTTACCAGAAACATTCAAATAGGAAGAAAAAACTGCTTTTGTACAAAAACTTTTGTAATTCACTTCCCACCGACAACTTTTTTATAGAAAACTCTTCCCACCGACAACTTTTCCATAGAAAACTTTTCCCACCGACAACTTTTCCATAGAAAACTCTTCCCACCGACAACTTTTCCATAGAAAACTCTTCCCACCGACAACTTTTCTATAGAAAACTCTTCCCACCGCCAACTTGTCTATAGAAAACTCTTCCCACCGCCAACTTTTCTATAGAAAACTTTTCCCACCGCTAACTTTTCTATTGAAAACTTTTCCCACCGCTAACTTTTCTATTGAAAACTTTTCCCACCGACAATTTTTCTATAGAAAACTCTTCCCACCGACAATTTTTCTACAGAAAACTCTTCCCAACGACAACTTTTCTATAGAAAACTCTTCCCACCGACAACTTTTCTATAGAAAACTCTTCCCACCGACAACTTTTCTATAGAAAACTCTTCCCACCGACTGCTTTTCTATAGAAAACTCTTCCCACCGACAACTTTTCTATAGAAAACTCTTCCCCACCGACAACTTTTCTAAAGAAAACTCTTCCCACCGACAACTTTTCTATAGAAAACTCTTCCCACCGACAACTATTCTATAGAAAACTCTTCCCACCGCCAAATTTCTATAGAAAACTTTTCCCACTTCCAAATTTCTATAGAAAACTCTTCCCACCGCCAACTTTTCTATATAAAACTCTTCCCACCGCCAACTTTTCTATAGAAAACTCTTCTCACCGCCAAATTTCTATAGAAAACCGCCAACTTTTCTATAGAAAACTCTTCCCACCGCCAAATTTCTATAGAAAACTCTTCCCACCGCCAAATTTCTATAGAAAACTCTTCCCACCGCCAAATTTCTATAGAAAACTCTTCCCACCTCCAACTTTTCTATAGAAAACTCTTCCCGCCGCCAACTTTTCTATAGAAAACTCTTCCCACCGCGAACTTTTGTATAGAAAACTCTTCCCACCGCCAACTTTTCTATAGAAAACTCTTCCCAACGCGAACTTTTCTATAGAAAACTCTTCCCACCGACAACTATTCTATAGAAAACTCTTCCCACCGCCAAATTTCTATAGAAAACTTTTCCCACTTCCAAATTTCTATAGAAAACTCTTCCCACCGCCAACTTTTCTATATAAAACTCTTCCCACCGCCAACTTTTCTATAGAAAACTCTTCCCACCGCCAAATTTCTATAGAAAACCGCCAACTTTTCTATAGAAAACTCTTCCCACCGCCAAATTTCTATAGAAAACTCTTCCCACCGCCAAATTTCTATAGAAAACTCTTCCCACCGCCAAATTTCTATAGAAAACTCTTCCCACCTCCAACTTTTCTATAGAAAACTCTTCCCGCCGCCAACTTTTCTATAGAAAACTTAAAATTTTTTATAGAACTTGTGGAAAACACTTCCCACTATTAAGTTTTTTTAAACACACTCTTAGTCAATTTTTCATGTGTTTGTAGGAATTATTGAAATGCCAAGTTATGATGCTCTAATCGCCAATAATTTTCCTATCATTTCCCGTGTTTAATGGATTCTTTATTCAATTTAATTTGGTTTAATACGCACAAAGAGATCAGCAAACCAGAGAAAAAAACTTGAAATATTATCATTTGAATGAAAATCTCTTTAAAAGTCACAAAAGCTTCTGTTAAGCCTTTTTAAAATGTCCATCTATTTGGACATAAAGGCAGAAATACAATCAAATCAATTTATCCACAGCAGCAGCAACAACAATTTAGACATTAGGTGAAAAATCCATTGATATAGGCTGCTATGGCTTAGTAAGTTACAAAGTTCGCGGAAGGAACAAAAAAATTGAAAAACATGTGAATTTCCTTTTAGCTTTAAAGAAATGTCATTCCACAGATTTTTACCTACGGGGTATTATAGGTTTCTCATGATGTTTGTGACACATATAAATATCCGTCAGGTCTCATATATATATATATATATATATATATATATATATATATATATATATATATATATATATATATATATATATATATTCTTATTTCTGTCAGTTTGTCTAATTGGTTTAACAAGGTCCATCTTTCTATCTGCCTAACTGTCCATAAAATGTTTAATATAAAGTTTAATATAAAGTTTAATTTAAATGGAAAAAAATGTTCAAATTTATCGAAAATTCGTGACAATCAGTTCAGATTTTGCCACAGTTCAAACTTAATCTAGACATACTTAAAATTCAAGAAAATGTTCGAATAATGACATAATATGACCCCAAAATAACTTTTACATTTATCGATTCACATTTGACCTCGGTTCACATTTGACCTTAGTGGTCTAGGGTATCCTATAGTCGGATACGACCGACATTTTTACTTATTTACTTTATATGATTATTCTTTTATTAATCATAATAATAATTTTAATGTCTGTTATAAATTTAGTCCTCGAACTTGTTATTCCTTGTTGCTAACGGATAAAGAGTTAAAAGGGGCTGAAAGCAGAAGAGATACCAGAGTTGAGCCCAGAATTTGAATGGTATTAAATCCACTTTGATTGCATTTCGTTTCATTTCATTTCACACTTCATTGCGATAAGTTTACATTATAAAGATGTCTTAATAATTTAGTTAAGCTGCCGACAATCATGAGACTGCTCTGCGGCTGTTGATTTTTTTTTTTTTTTTCGAACCGTTTTTTTAGAGTATGAGTATGACAATAATGATAATGGCGAGAAATATGGCTAAAAGTTTACCATAATGATGATCATTATAAGGGAAATTAAAGTTAAGGCATGCGTGCCTCAAAGCTTATTCACATACAGCCATACATATACAATAAGTGTCCTTTGCGTGTTGAACGCAGTTCTTCCATTTTTATTAGAGTTGGTCACTTTTATTAATGCCAACGTATTGGTTGTCATTGCGTTTGAAAGGAAAAAAAATATACCAAAAAAATAACAGCAACGATACCGTATTAATAAATAACAACAGCCTGTCATTTGGAACTAAATAAAAAATTTTAAGCGGCCACTACTCATAAAAAAAATATATTCAATCATTGACACTCTTTTCCTGACTTTTCACTCGATTACTTTGTCTTCTTTGCCTTTGTCCCTCCTGCCTGCTTGCCTGTCTGCCTGTTTGAGGATCTCAAGTGCGTGCAAAGGCCAAAGTAATATTAAAAGCTTTTATCTTGTCAGACAAGGAGAAGTTGGTGGACAAAGAAATAAAAAAAGCTGAACTTGAATTTGTATTTAAAATACCTTCAAGTTACATCTCTTAACACCATCTCTCTGATGCTTTGAATAAAATGTGTTGACATGCATGTTGACCAAAAACGACACTAATGAACCCTATAAAGCTTAAAGTTTAAGCAATGATAATGGATCAGACCTTAAAGTTTAATTACCTATATTTAAAATATTTAGAGCCAAAATCATATATTTTAGCTTTTGCTTTCTCTATATAATATTAAAATGTGTGTACAATAGATTTTCTGGGAGTTCAGATCATTCTGGGTCTCGAGGTCCCTTTCAAGAAACTCCAGGTCCCTTTCAAGAAACTATTATTTGGGAAAAATTTGGCTTTATTTCTGTAAGACGGTGTTAAGCCTTCTTCCCATTTCTCTACGTACTACGCCAGTTGCTGTTGTTATTTGCAGTACATCTCAACAGGCTCTGATTTTGTCTCGCAGTTGATAATCGCTTCAGTGGCTGCGCATTTTCCAGTCAGGTTTAAATACAGAGCTTCACTACAGCTTTTGGCATTATGTTGTCATTTTCGCACCACCACAAACAACTGTCCTCACAATCTCCCTCCATACGGGCCCATATCAACGATTCTGACTGTGACAGTTTACTATGCTCGACAGTTATCAGTTTCCTAACATTGGGCTTGCTCTAGTAACCATTATAGAAGGGTATCTCTACATTTCTCCAAATCACTATTTTAGTCCCCAGGTGTAAACTAATGCCATTCATAATCATAAAATGTGCACCGATTATAACTTCGCCCACAATGTTAACAACAATGAATACATGTTTGGCGTTCAGGTTGGCAATGGCTACTTTAGCAGTTGCCGCAGGTTTTTACAGCTCAAGAATTTAAGGTTTCCACGCACCAAATCAGGCCTATTAACTGACTGAGACGCCCCTAAGTCCATGGTAGAAATATGTCTTTGACCGTTAATGTATTCCCGAGCTGCTGGAATTCGGTTTTTCAGCCTCATAACTTATATGGAGATTGTGGGGCCACTAATTGTAGCAACTAACTCATGCCCCGCGAAGCTAGTTCGATTTATTTAAACGATTGTTCTTGAGGTGATTGTGGCTCCATCTGTTGGCTGCCTTGAACTAAAGTTTGTCTTCTATTTGCCCTGCAGTTTCGCTAGAAATGGCCTTCTTTACCGCAGTTGTAGCACTGCATTTTGGCTGGCTCAATTTCTCATCTACTACTCCACTTATTTTGTCTATTAGTTATTCCATACTGCTTTGACTGTTAGCAGCTACTTCGATACCTCGCAACCTACACATTTTTGGCTCGGCTATGATTTTTGCTGTTTCTTGGGCTAATGTGAATGACACAGTTTTGGCATATGTCGATTTTCGTGTGGCACACACCTCAAATTTAATATCAGGATCTCGTATACCATTCACAAATGCTGGTCCAACAAAGTCGGATTTTCGCACGGATAAATTTGCTCCACCAAGCGTTCAATATCCAAGGCAAAGTCCTTGGACATTGTCGCAAAGCTCCAGATGGTAAATTTCCTTTTTGCGTTCTCCGCCGATTTTACGCTGCTATTTAAGGTCACACTTCCTAGAACTTCTGCTACATTGCCTTTTAGAGCCAAAATTAGTTCTAGAGCTTTCTGTTGGTTGTCGTATAGATTCCGATCGACGACTGTTTCAAACTGGAACTTGAAGACATTAAACGGTAGACTGCCACCAAAACTGGGTGTTTTTATCTTACCGGATGTTTCCTGAACAATTTGAACTGGAACTCCCTGATGTTGTATGTCATTAAATTTCGAATTTCGATCGCCAATCTTCATTTCGACTTAATTTTCTATATTAGCCAGTTGTTTGTCAAATGTTCAGAAATTTCTTTCAGCTTTTCCTCTATCTGTTTATTTTCCTGCCTTGCCTCAGCTATAAGTTTCTCGTTGTTGATTTTGGCAGTTTCTTGAGGTTTCTCGTTGTTGAAACCTGCTTGTTGTTTAAAGTGAACTAACACTTAAAATTAATAAAACGATAACTTTGTAAAACGACATAAAGTGTTTTAATTTTGTTTTCGGTTGTTTGCAAAAAGAATTCCTTTCCCGTTTTTAAAGAAAAAACGTAACAATATTATATGACAGGGATCGAGAATGAATATCAAAATACGATACAAAAAGCGAGACGAAATAGATGTGCCTTCTTTTTACTATATCTATATAGCTCTGAACAGAGCTTGTATTTAAAACCATAGATTACAACTACTACTTAAAAAATATTATTGATGAGTCTAAGTCATTATTTATAAAATCATTTTTTTTTTTTGTGAAATATACAAAAAGTTTGTGCTGTCGAGACAATTTGAAGTGGTTGGTGATCGAATTCGTACTGAAACTACGAATTCGATAGTAGTTTATAGTGTTCGGGAAACCCCAAATTCATTAATTTCTCATGGCCCATTGAAAAATGAATACCAGTTATAAAATGGTTCATCATGGTTGGCCAAGTGAAGAGGATTTTTAAATGAAAATGTTTAATCATAAAATGAGAATGTGCTCTAAGAATTGTATTTGCTATATGTTTTGTTGTTGTTATCTATTGTAAATTTAGGATACATTTTTGTTTGGGTTTTTTTTGCGAACGAGTAAAGAAAAAGTTTTTTTGTTCAATAAACATTTTTATTACTACCCTGTCACAAAAATAATGGCCGGAATTAAAGGTTAATGATCTTGATAATGTTTATTTTCTACAGAAAACTTCGAATGAAACTTCTTATTGGAACACCCTATATATAGATAGGTAAATCTTTTAACCCTAACATTAATCAGTGATTCATAAGCAAATCAAACTAAAACTGACTTATTCCAACAAGAGTCAAGATTCTAATCCATATTCCTACAAGACTAAAAAAAGTTACTTCAAAAACCACAAAAACCCTAGAAAAATCAGAAGATATTTAAATTAAACCAACAAACAGTGAACAGCTACTGAATATTGTAAAAAGGTTAAAATCTTCATATTAACTTTAAAAATTCATTTATCACAAAATGTAAAGTGAAATTATGATTTCATGTTAAAAAAAAAAGCAAAAAACTTCTATGGAAAGACATGGAAACTAAACAACTCTTCACAAGAACTTGGAAAATGCAAACAAACTACCAAGAGCTAAAAACAACAGAAAATATGAATGAGAAGTCAAATAGAAGATTTAGTAGATCCTAAACATAAAACTTCCCTAAAATCTTTAAGGCTTAGACTTCATGACTGGCCTTTCAAACACTCTTTTGAAGAATTTTAGTTTTCCGTTGAAATATTATTGGTTTTGGATAAGGCATGAAGCTTTAAGGCTTATTTCTTTTTAATATTATTCCTTTAAATTTTTGAGTCGGTTTGCATGTACTTTTAATGTTTTATTGCGTGTAAGTGAAGTGAGCGAGTGAGTGAACAAATCTACGGCCAAGCAACCCAGTAGTTCCAATTGAAGGGTTTTCTCTAATTAAGAGAGATCTTAATACATGCTTGTCATTGGAGGAAGTCAATGGGTTACTAAGTGACAACTAAAAGCTGTCTCTTGGATGTGTATTTATCTCAGTGTTGCCACCAACCAAATGTTAAATTACACATGGATCATACCTTGTGATGGGACAAGGGTAAATACCCAAATGGTAAATTGGGTATTAAAAAGTAAATACCCAGGTTTTTACCCAAGTACTTGGGTATTTACCCAAAATGTGTGTATAAATCAAAATAAAACAAATTTTAAAGAAGAAGCTGTGGGTGCTAAGGGGACATTCAGAAGCAGCTGAAGTACAGAGAGCTATTAAAATTCGAACATCTAATTTGTTTAATTGAGTACTTCCACAAATTTCTTTCCTCTAATTTACTGGAGAAATTTCATCTAAACAAAAGTTTTGGCCCAAAAATCATTTCTGGCCTTGTAATTGACAAAATCTGCCATTACATTTATGTTTAGCGCCAGTGACATTGTGTAAATGAATTCCAATGCAAGAGGTACCTCAGATAAATTCGAAAATGTTCAAAATTCTGTTGCTCTACGTAACAACGAGTATTTGTTCAAATGAGATAAGTACGCGGGTATGAAGATGGGTATAAATAGGTAAATACCCAGGTCTAAACCCATCTCTAATCATACCAAAATTACACATGAAATTAGGAATTACACATGTTTTTTTTTGCAAAAGATCATACTTACTTACTTGGCCTATATTTACAACCTGTTAAGGTCAAAAGCCTAGCAAATTTTAGAAATCTATGCGTTTCGATCTTGTTCCATATTCTTTCCTCTACTTGGCCATTTCATCAAAGTTTCGGGCGTCCTCTTCTAACATAAGGGGGCAATTTTTGCTCTTATTTTAAATATTTCATAGTAACTGTTTTTTCTAACTCTTTATAGTTTTTATTTGAGAACTCGCGGCACATGATAGCTCATTACATTAACGAGTGTTAAAGTACTTCCCTGGCAGCAGCGTTCAAATACTGCGAAATAAAAAATAGTTAATAACTTTTTGCAAAGTAGGAAACAATATGTCTTCCAAGGTATTCTTTAAATCAGAAACCTTTATCCAATAATCTTTTGGCTTCAAATTGCTGTGAAGCCCAAAATTTCAAAATCTAAGAGTGCAGTTGCAATTTTGGGATCACAATGTCCACAATTATATAAATATATATTTAATATCCATTAAAATTTTTTAATTTGACGAATTGCCTCGACATAAAACTCTAGGCTATCTTAAAGTATATTTTTTTAGTCCAATATATATTGGGATTTTAAGGTGTCCATTTTAATGAATGTAGTTACATTAAAAAGTTTCATCTGTTATCCTTGACTCCCAGTGGAGCTTAGGGCCTCAACCATCCTTTTATATGGAACTCTATTGCGAGATGTTAGGCATACATCATTCCATGAATAGTTTGCTGCTTGTAACTCAATTGACCTTCTCCACGTTCTAGCACGTGCACCAACACAACGGCCGCTTCGTTGTGGATTCCAACGAAGCGCTTGTAGAGCAATGTTGGTATTTGGCCTTCTAAGTGTGTGGCCTATCCACCACCATTTCCGTTGATATACCTCTATAGAAGAAGGGATTTGTAGCGTTTAGTAGATCTTCATTTCTTATGCGATTTGGCCACCATATATTAAGGATTTGCCGCAAGCATTTGTGCGTTTCAAGTTTCGCAGCCGTAATACAAGATGGACTTGACATTCGAGTTATATATTCGTAACTTAGTTGTTGTTGATATTTGCCGAGATTTCCAAATAGCTCGGAGAATGCCGAATGCTGATTTTGCCTCATTAATACGCGATTTAATATCCTCGTCGGCGCCACCTTTTGTAGATACCAAACTACCAAGATAATTAAAAATACCCTCGTTATCCACATTGATGTGTGGCGACGGGTTTGCGACATAGCCTCCAGGCATAATCTTTGTCTTGGAGATCTTGATTTCCAGCCCGGCTGCCCGAGATTCAACATTAATAGCGCTAGGGTTTTCTTGAAAGTGACCTAGGCTTTGGCTTAGAAGGCATACGTCATCGGCGTATTCCAAGTCCTCGAGTTGTTTAAAGGGTGTCCATTGGATACTACGTCTACCATTCAGTGCCGTGCGTATTATATTGTCGATGACAAGAATAAAAAGTATGGGTGATAAGATACATCCTTGTCTTACTCCAGTAGTAACTTCGAACGGATTAGACAATTTACCTTTATGTAAAACCCGGCATTTAAAGTCCACGTACATTGCCCGAATTAAGTTCAGAATTTTCGTTGGCATGTTACGGTTTTCTAAAATTCTCCATAGATAGCTCCTGTTGTTACTGTCGAAGGCCTTCATAAAGTCGATAGGTAAACATTAAAAAGTTTGCATTATATTAATTATTTCGATTTCGAAAGGGACGTACAAACATTTACTTTTTAAAACGACAAAAATTTAAATTACGCATGAGTTACACATGCAGCCAGTTACACATCGTCTACACATGAAAATAAAAATTACACATGTTATGTGTAATTACACCTAAAGTGGCAACACTGATGTATCCCCTTCAATGACAACCACATGCTAGAATCTTAAGTGTCTTCGGCGCCATTGGAGACAATTTTTCAACTTGAAACTGCTGGATGTTTTTAAAATTGTTTCTTTTCATTTTCGGCGTAATAGACAATTTTTTATTATTTGTTGTATAGTTTCACCCATTTTTTGCCTTCTTTTTTAGCATTTCGCTCGGTCTGTCTGTCTGTCTGTTTGTCTGTCTATATGTCTGTCATTGTGTTTTCTTTCCTTTTCCTTTTTATAGTAAAAGTATCACTGATTTAATTGTTGTCAAACTATTTAATGGTGAAGGCATAACACTGACCATTAATTAGTATCGCAGACAACAATTAACATCTTTGAGACTTTTACTATAAATAGACAATTGATTAGTTTTTTTTCAATATATTGCAATGGCAGATCGTTTTAGCATAAACTTCTGCAACATACGTGGGCTAAGAGCGAATTTCTTCTCTGTTTATGCACACATTTGTCTCCATCGGCCGGATGTTTTCGCCTTATCTGAAACCCAGGTATCTGAAAATGCTGATCCACAGGATTTTCACATACCTGGGTATCAATTCCTATCCCTTTTTAACCTTCATAGGGGCATTGCAATGTACATTCGCGATGAAGTTGCGTACCAGTGCCAGCAATCATTAGGCACGCATGATAACGAATTTAGCTGTCTCTGGGTTAAATTCAGAATCAGGGCGCATCTTTTGTACTTCGGGTTTCTTTATAGAAGTCCAAACGCGGAAAGGGGCACAACTTTATCTGGCTTCGATGCCCTTTCCGATTCAATTTCGAAGATCCTCGAGAGTTGTCCGAGCAGTGAAATCGTTATTGCTGGTGATTTCAATGTTCACAACTCGTCCTGGCTTCGCCATTCGAGCCACACAACTCCTGAAGGCCAATATGTTGAGTTATTTGCAGCGCACAATCACCTTGCGCAACTGGTGAATGAGCCAACACATATTCCATGTGTTGATGGGCACCAACAAAACATCCTTGACCTTTTCCTTACTTCACACCCTGATAAGTATGAAGTAAAGGTTCTTGCACCTCTCGGAAATTCCGATCATTGTACCATTTCCGCCTCTTTTTCGCTCTCCTCACTTCGCAGCATTTCGCAAACAGCTACGAAACGTTCAATTTTTCTATACGAAAAAGGTCGTTGGGCAGAGCTCAACGAATTCTATAGGCATTTTAACTGGAAACTGTGTTTCCTCGACAGTAATGTCAATGCCTCGGCGGAAATGGTTTCTAATGTTATTAAGCTGGGAATGAAAATGTTTATCCCAGTGAAAAACATTTCGATTAAACCAAAGGTAAAAACTTGGTTTAATCAGACGTGCAAACAAGCAGTCAGATCCCGAGAGGAAGCTTTCAGAAACTGGCGCAATAACCAAAATCCAGTTACTGATTTGCAACGCAAACGTGCAAGGCGTACATGTGCCAAAGTATTAAGACGTGAAAAAGCTCTGTACGAGCAGCGTCTTCGTACTAAAATTCTTGCTGCTCCTCGGGGCAGCAAGAGTTTCTGGTCATTCGTTAAAAGAGTTAAGAATAATGCTAGTTCTTCAATTTCTTCTCTTTTAAAGAATGGTCAAACATTCACTGACCCGGTTGACAAAGCTAACCTTTTAGCTGAATTATTTGCAAGCAATTCCCGCTTGCCGGAAAGCACTCAACCTCCGCCCGAGCTCGAAAGAGTATCTGTAACTATGCCAAAGATATTCTTTCGCGCCCGTGCTGTAAAAAGGGTTTTAGCAGATCTCAACATAAACAAGTCTTCAGGGCCGGATGGCATTCCAGCACTGGTCTTGAAGCAGTGCTGTTCGACGCTTTCGCGTCCATTAGCCAACCTTTTCAGCACCTTGTACCAAGCTGGTACATTTCCTCGGTGTTGGAAGGTTGCTAATGTAACGCCAATCCCTAAAAAGGGTGAGGCTACCAACCCTGAAAATTACCGCCCAATAGCAATTTGTTCTGCACTCTCCAAAGTTTTGGAGAGTATGGTAAACCACCATCTTGTGAAATATCTGGAATCTAACAACCTACTAAGCGACCGCCAGTATGGATTTCGTAGGGGACGCTCTACGGGAGACCTGCTAGCCTTCCTTTCGGAAAAATGGTGTCATTCAATACACCGTTTTGGCGAAAGTAAAGTTGTGGCTCTGGATATTTCCAAGGCGTTTGATAGAGTGTGGCACGGAGCACTTCTATCAAAACTTATTGCTTTTGGTGTCGGTAATATCTTCTCTCGATTTATATCGAGCTTCCTCAGAGATCGCACTATAAGAGTTGTTGTAGATGGGATCTCATCAAACGAGTTCAAGCTAAATTCAGGGGTACCGCAAGGCTCCGTTCTTTCTCCTACTCTATTTCTTATCTTTATAAACGACCTTCTACGTCAAACTTCCAATCCTATCTACTCTTTTGCAGATGATAGTAACATTTGCCATTCGTATTCATTCAATCATAGACCAAACCCTTTAGAGATTGGTACTATGAGGCAAAACATGAATGAATCATTAAACCGCGATTTAGAAGCAATCTCAGAATGGGGTCGTGCGAATAGAGTCGATTTTAATGCGCGGAAAACTCAATGTTGTATGCTCACGCATAAACGCACGGCGGATCATGTTACTTCATCTGTATTAATGGGTGGTGAAAATATCGAGGAATCAGATACTCTTGATGTTCTGGGCATGAGAATTCAATGTGATGTCCGGTGGACTGAACACATTTTTCAAGTGTCGAAAGAAGCATTCAAGTGTCTCGGTTTTCTAAAACGGTGCAAGACATACTTCACTTCATCTGATCTCCTTACTATTTATACCACCTATATCCGACCGAAAATGGAATACAACTCTCATGTATGGGCCGGTGCTTCAAAGTCTATTTTGGAGCTTCTTGACCGAGTACAGGAGAGGGCGAAGGTGCTTATTGGTGACAGTAGGGTATCCAACTCTATTGATTCACTGGAGCACCGTCGCAATGTGGGTTGTGTCACACTGTTCTATCGTTACTACTTTGGAATGTGCTCTAATGAAATCAGGGAACTCGTTCCCGAAACTAGAATTTTTTTACGCAATACACGTCTATCTGTTAGAGCTCATCCCTTCGTAGTCGATTGGCCAGTAGACAGAACAACACACTACAGAGAAAATTCATTCTTTAGCCGTACAGTTCGTATGTGGAATTTACTTCCCGCAGAAATTTTTCCTGCCAGTTGCAATATAGGAAAGTTCAAATCAAATGTCCATAAACACTACTCCATCTATCCACCCTCCCATAACCTATTTTCCTAGTTCCAACACAATGCATTGCATAAGTAGGGGTCATCCCCTGAGTGCTGGTCCTAAAAAAAAAAAAAAAAAAAAAAAAAAATTTTTTATACTCGCTATACCTTTTGCAGTGATTAATCACTCGTCTGAAAAAATGTGGCAATGAAGAAGCGCACATTTTCTGAGCGGCATGTCAGTTCTTGTGTTTCTTTGTTTTTCCCCGTTTCGAATTTTCGCATGCAAACCCATCCATGTTTAGCCTGAAGTTCGCTGGCAATTTTGCTATAATGGGGGGCTTTAACATGCTTTTCCCTCTAAATCGAATTTGAGTTGGTTGGAGTTGGTTACTCGTACAATATTTGATATTATTTAGAGTTCATTCGATTTAACTTGTTATTAAGATTGAGTTAACGTTAACGTTTGGAGAAGAGTTGCGATGCAAATGTTGTGAAATAGTATTAAATTGGTAATTAATTAAGGTATTAGTGCAGATGTTGCACAGAGTTTGGGTGGAAAAAGCGGAGGGTAAGGATTATTTGAACTATGACCAAATTAATTGAGTGAACAAAGTTTAGGGCAAATTTAGATTGAATTATTGTTAAATGGAAATAAAATAAATGATCTCAATACTTTAGGTTCGAAAGGGTAGGGCTAGCTCAATACCCAGTGAATTACATCTTATTTGGAGTAGTGTGTAAGGGAAACATATTATTCATGTTACTAATACATACAATCTTATTGCAGACTTGATTATATTAAAGCAATTTCAAATTTCAACCAGACCTAGAGGAGTACAATCAAAATAGAGGAACATTTCCGTGATATTTAACTGTTTTGGGGAGCATTACATAAAATTAAATACAAATTAAGTTACCTTCATTCGAAATGGAATAGTAATGAGATAAAAGTTGGTAATAAGGAGATATAAGGCTTTATATAAATAAACTTTGTAAAAATGCGCCATCTGTTGTTGATGCTATTTTTAAGCTTTTTGTTCTTCAGCCAAATATATTTATTTTACATCGACGGCATGTTATTAAAGTAGGATGTTGTGGTAATTAATAATTTTAATAGAAATAGCAAAAGCAGAAAATGATTTTTATTTTCGAAAAAGTGATAACACATAGGCAATGCTAGTGTATATGCGAATTGGACTACGTTCTTTTGAAAAGAGGTTAAAAGAGTGGTGAAAGATGTGGAAAGGAGAGCTTATTTTTTTTATAATATTTAATACTGTTATTGCACGTCATGTATATTTTTAGCACAGTAAAGTTGAGTCATTTGTTGTTATTTAGATGCATTGTTTAAGCTTTTAGTTTTACAGCCAATTTTATTTCTTTCACATCGACGGCGTGTTATTGCTGTGAGGTTTACTTAGAAAATTTTTCATAAAAAAATTTTCTAAAGAAAAATTTTTGATAAACAAATTTTATATAAAAAAATTTTTGACAAAAAATTTTCTATAGATACAAAAATTTTCTATAGCAAAATTTTAAAATATATTAAAAAAAAATGGAATAGAAATCTTTTTCTTGTAAAAAACATCAGAACTACACATTAAAAAAATACCTATTTCAGTTAGAAGAATAAAAACGGCAACTCTTCCGACGATGTTTTTGTTCTGTTCTCTTTGTGCCGACCTCTGCTCTTTATTATGAACGGTTATCTTTCGAACTTCGAAGCAAGCTGGAATTATGCTTAACCGCCTCCGTATTAAAGTACAGGGCCAACACACGCGGCATGCCGCTGCGGGCAGTCGTAGTATTGCCAGTACTTGTTTACAAAAATGTTCACATAAAAAAATATTTGAGTAGGCTATAATTAAATCTGGCAGCACTGAAAAAATCTGCCGCGCGGAAAATAGAACTAAGTTCTACTTTTTTCTATTGCCGCTTCAAATTTGACAAATCAAAAAACAGCTGATTGCCGCCCGCAGCCGCTTGCCGCGTGCATTGGCCTTCTACCTTTATTTTTGAACAAAAAAAAAAAGAATGTTGGTCTACTCTTTATTGGATATTTATAGACTTTGTTAAGCATTCGATTTCCTTTACAACCAGACTCTACAATTCAAAGGAGTTCCAGATGAATTGATTGACCTCATCCGTACGACTTGAGATACAAACAGAGTGAATAAAGATGCAAAGCTGTGTTCTATCTCCTCTACTTTTTAACGTTAAATACTTTAGGCAATTATCATCAGATGAGGCTTCACTTATAGCTTAAAGGCAAGTCTAGAAGTTATTTCTTCTACTCTATTTCTTATTTTTCTAAATGACCTTCTATGTGAAACTTCTAATCCTATCTAGTCTTTTGCAGATGATAGCAACATCTGTCATTCGTATTCATTCAACTATAGGCTAAGCATGTTGGATATCAATTCCAAAAGGCAAACCATGAATGTTACGCTAAGTTCTGACCTTTCTACAATATCCAATTGTTGTCGTTCTAATAGGGTCGATTTCAACGCTTGAAAGACCCAATGTTGTGAGTCAACACACAAACGTGTTATGAACAATGTTGCATCATCTGTAATTATGGGTGGTATAAATATTGAGGAATCAGAAACTCTTGATGTTCTAGGCATGAAAATTCAGTGTGATGTCCGTTGGACTAATGACGTTTTTCAAGTGTCGAAAGAAGCATTCAAGTGTCTCGGCTTTCTTAAGCCGATCTATAATATCTATACCATCCTTAATATCTATACCACTTATATCCGACCTAAAATGGAATACAACTCTCATGTATGGGACGGTGCTTAAAAGTCTATTTTGGAGCTTCTCGACAAGAGAGGGCGAAGGTGATTATCGGTGACAGTAGGGTAGCCAATTGTATTGCCTCATTGGAGCATCGTCGTAATGTGGGTTGCGTTTCACTATTCTATCGCTACTACAATGGCATGTGCTCAAACGAAATTAGGGATCTTGTTCCAGAAACCCGCACATTACTTCGTAGCACACGCAATTCAACAAGGGCTCATCCCTTTGTAGTCGATTTTCCAGTGGATCGCACGACGCACTATAGGGAAAACTCGTTTTTTAGCTGTACAGCACGAATGTGGAATAAACTTCAGTCTTCGCCTCTAATTATGATATCCAAAGGCTCAAATCGAATATCCACAAACACTACTCCCTCTATCCTCCTTCCCACAACCTTTTTTCCTAGTTCCTTCAAAATGCATATGCATATGTAGGGGTCATCCCCTGAGTGGTGGTCCAATACACAAAAAAAAATGATAGGAAGGCTGACGCAGTGAACATATCAATTGAATGGAATTGCCAAGGCAGTAGGAGAAGAGACATACCCTCTTACACTTCAAGAAATCGAATTGAATCAGTTAAACCAGGATTGAACAGAAACTAAAGGCAGTGGTAAGTCCACTATGTAAAAACTTGATTGTATGCGTTTGTTGTCATGAAGATAGTAATTGAATTGAATTTCCAAAGCCGTACCTCAAAAAAGCGAATTGAAGCAGTAAACCCAGGATTTAAAAAAACTGAAGGCAATGGTCAGACCACTATGTAAAAACTTTGTTGTATTCGTTTGATCTCATAATTCTAAATAACATTTAATTTTACCATTCATGATTGAAGAATGGTAACCAAAGGTAAGACACTTAATTTTGAATTTACAATGTAAGTCCCAGTTTACATTGTACAACTGTTTTCGTTGCAATTCTTAGTTTGTGGGAAAATAGGGGGAGTAAAAATACTAGGGGAAGAGAGAAACTAAAAGTAGTACACATATGCATGTACTCTTGCAATTCGTTTATTCCCCAATTCGTAATTTTAATCGTGAAGTTAGCTGCAAGTATATTTTGACACTTGTTTTATTTTCTTATTCATGAGTGCTCACGTTCAAGTGGCTTTATTTTCAATTGAATTAAATATAAAATTAAAAATATTTGTAAATTTATCAATATATCAATATCCATTTCGAAAAACAATTTCTTTTACACGAAAAATACTTGTTTGAGCACAAATGTATTGTTTTTTTTTTACCACACGAATATACTTAAAAAAGAAAATGTCAAAAATTATGTACCTATGCATACGTCAATAAAAAATATCGGCGACAAAAATCGTACAATTTAAACGCAAACGCAATTTTAAAGAAAGAACGACAAAAATCGCAGCGATAAAGAGTGTACAATGTAAACTGGGACTAAGAAAATAAAAATTTAATATTATATAACAATGATAGTTATCATTAAAGTATGAAACACAATTGGAACGAACAACCAATTTTTCGGAACGAATATTCGTCGTTAGAAATAGAACATATGGGTTTGTATGAGTGTGCTCACAATTGATGCGTACGACGAAATTCGTCGTGCGTATAGAACAGTGCGATAGGTTTATTTCTATTTCATACGCAGACGAACGACGAATATAGAGTGGCTGTATTTCCTTTCTGCTGTAAACATTAAATATTGTATGTGTTTTTGTTAAATATGGTCACCTTTAAATTTGTAAACAAAAAATATTTATTGGAAATAAAATTAACTAAAAATATTTATCTTGTGAAATAATCAAAGAACAAAATATAAAAAAAAAATACAAACGGTGTAAGTGCGCGATATGTACGATAGGGTGATTTGAACTCGCAAATCAAAAATTCAAAAAATGGCGTCAACAACATTTATTCGTCCCAAATGTGTTTAATAGACGAATGTGCAAGACAAATTTTTAAAACTGAATTCGTCGTGCTGGACGAAAATAGTCGTTCGTCCCAATTATGTTTCTACCTTAAAACGAATTGGTCGCATTCCAACAGATCTGATCAAATATTTCATTATATATTTTAGATTAAATGAAGATACTAATACGAACTCTAGAAATTATAACTAGATCACTGATAACTAGTATTCGAGATCAAAGAAATACAATGTTTTAAACTTTACCCACCCATGCTTGACCACTGCACAATCATTCCCAACGGCACATTTCCCTCATAGAAGCAAAAAAAATCTCTTACACCTCAATATCCAAAAAGAAAAATTAACATACCAATAGAATTAATTTTACCAGTAATCTTCAGCTCATTTGCAAATTTCCTAGAACACTCATTGCTTTACACAAAAATTCAAAAGATTTTTCATTAAAAATTTTTAGGGTTTGGCAAATATTGAATATGGAAAATGTATCTAGTAACTAGTAGTAGATGAAATGGTATCTTATGATATAAATCTCATAATTTCCTGGACATTTTCGTATATTAAGTGCAAGAAAACAAAACGTATGTTGTATTTATTTCAAAAACCAAATATTTAACAAAGTTTGTGGTAACTCGTAACGAATTTCTGGAAAAGAAAAACAGAAAACCGAAAAATAATGTATTTGCACTCAATCTTATCGAAATCATATTAAATGGTCGGTGTAAGTAAACATGATATTTTCATAAATTTCCACAAAACTCCCATTTATTGCCAATGGTGATGATGACGACGAAGATCATCTTTATAAACATACGAATACATATACATATTTATGTATATGAACATGCAAGGCTACATGATGGTGGCAATGACGAAGATGACGTTGTGGTCATATAATGCTATTGAGGCGATTGCAAATAGGTTTTTCGATTTGTTTTTCTTGAATTTTTTTCTGTTTTCCAATTTTATGGCAACTATTTTGGAAAGAGTACAACGAGTAGCTTAGGAATAAAAGAGTAGATCTAAATACTAAAGACAATAAATACTACGGGTTAGGGAAATTATGGTGTTGGCAATGATACCCAATGTTGCTTATGCTGTTGATGATGATGACGATGACGACGATGGGTAATCATAGTTTGTTTTTGTTATAGCTCCTGCCATGACCAATGAATTGAGCTACTGATGTAAAAGATGTTTTGTTACCTGATAATAAGTGTGGCTTGGTATGAGTCTTTCGTTTTTTTGTCTATAGTTTTTGTTAAAATATGGAAATTGCATACTACAAGTTTTAGTGTCACTTAAATTTGTAGCTATTGCAGTGTTGCAATTGTTGCTGCTGCTGTTTTTGTTGTTATTGCAGCAGTTTGTTGTTGGGCGTTAAGATAGATAATGCAGAATACCATGTATTCATATGCATACCAACATACTTGGGAATTATATATAAAGAGAGTCAGTGCAAAGTTATCTGCATGTTTGAGCCCAGCAGTTTAAATGCTTGACCTGTCTCCTAAACTATTGAAAAGTTTAGTAAGTTTTATTAAATTAATAAACACTCTGGAAGTTCATAGAACGCACTGAAACAACCCTTCAGCTTTCCTAGAACAACTTTCTTTATAAAAGAAAACTACACAACTGAAAATTTTTCTATAGAATAAAATTTCATAATGAAAATTTTTCTATAGAAAAAAATTTCATAATGAAAATTTTTCTATAGAAAAAATTTCATAATGAAAATTTTTCTATAGAAAAAATTTCATAATGAAAATTTTTCTATAGAAAAAATTTCATAATGAAAATTTTTCTATAGAAAAAATTTCATAATGAAAATTTTTCTATAGAAAAAAATTTCACAATGAAAAATTTTCTATAGAAAAAATTTCATATAGAAAAAATTTCATAATGAAAATTTTTCTTTAGAAAAAATTTCATATAGAAAAAATTTCATAATGAAAATTTTTCTATAGAAAAAATTTCATAATGAAAATTTTTCTATAGAAAAAATTTCTTACTGAAAATTTTTCTATAGAAAAAATTTCATAATGAAAATTTTTTTATAGAAAAAATTTCATAATGAAAATTTTTCTATAGAAAAAATTTCATAATGAAAATTTTTCTATAGAAAAAATTTCATAATGAAAATTTTTCTATAGAAAAAATTATATAATGAAAATTTTTCTGTAAAAAAAATTTCATAATGAAAATTTTTCTATAGAAAAAATTTCACAATTAAAATTTTTCTATAGAAAAAATTTCACAATGAAAATTTTTCTATTTATATTTTTCTAAAAATTTCATAATGAAAATTTTTCTATAGAAAAAATTTCATAATGAAAATTTTTCTATAGAAAAAATTTCATAATGAAAATCTTTCTATAGAAAAAATTTCATAATGAAAATTTTTCTATAGAAAAAATTTCATAATGAAAATTTTTCTATAGAAAAAATTTCACAATGAAAATTTTTCTATAGAAAAAATTTCACAATGAAAATTTTTCTATAGAAAAAATTTCACAATGAAAATTTTTCTATAGAAAAAATTTCACAATGAAAATTTTTCTATAGAAAAAATTTCACAATGAAAATTTTTCTATAGAAAAAATTTCACAATGAAAATTTTTCTATAGAAAAAATTTCACAATGAAAATTTTTCTATAGAAAAAATTTCACAATGAAAATTTTTCTATAGAAAAAATTTCACAATGAAAATTTTTCTATAGAAAAAATTTCACAATGAAAATTTTTCTATTTATAGAAAAAATTTCATAATTTTTCTATTTATAGAAAAAATTTCATAATGAAAATTTTTCTATAGAAAAAATTTCATAATGAAAATTTTTCTATAGAAAAAATTTCATAATGAAAATTTTTCTACAGAAAAAATTTCATAATGAAAATTTTTCTATAGTAAAAATTTCATAATGAAAATAGAAAAAATTTCATAATGAAAATTTTTCTATAGAAAAAAATTCATATTGAAATTTTTTTCTATAGAAAAAATTTCATATTGAAATTTTTTTCTATAGAAAAAATTTCATATTGAAATTTTTTTTTCTATAGAAAAAATTTCATATTGAAATTTTTTTTCTATAGAAACAATTTCATATTGAAATTTTTTTCTATAGAAAAAATTTCATATTGAAATTTTTTTCTATAGAAAAAATTTCATATTGAAATTTTTTTCTATAGAAAAAATTTCATATTGAAATTTTTTTGTATAGAAAAAATTTCATATTGAAATTTTTTTGTATAGAAAAAATTTCATATTGAAATTTTTTTCTATAGAAAAAATTTCATATTGAAATTTTTTTGTATAGAAAAAATTTCATATTGAAATTTTTTTCTATAGAAAAAATTTCATATTGAAATTTTTTTCTATAGAAAAAATTTCATATTGAAATTTTTTTCTATAGAAAAAATTTCAATATGAAATTTTTTTCTATAGAAAAAATTTCATATTGAAATTTTTTTCTATTGAAAAAATTTCATATTGAAATTTTTTTCTATAGAAAAAATTTCATATTGAAATTTTTTTCTATAGAAAAAATTTCATATTGAAATTTTTTTCTAAAGAAAAAATTTCATATTGAAATTTTTTTCTATAGAAAAAATTTCATATTGAAATTTTTTTCTATAGAAAAAATTTCATATTGAAATTTTTTTCTACAGAAAAAATTTCATATTGAAATTTTTTTCTATAGAAAAAATTTCATATTGAAATTTTTTTCTATTGAAAAAATTTCATATTGAAATTTTTTTCTATAGAAAAAATTTCATATTGAAATTTTTTTCTATAGAAAAAATTTCATATTGAAATTTTTTTCTATAGAAAAAATTTCATATTGAAATTTTTTTCTATAGAAAAAATTTCATATTGAAATTTGTATCTATAGAAAAAATTTCATATTGAAATTTTTTTCTATAGAAAAAATTTCATATTGAAATTTTTTTCTATAGAAAAAATTTCATATTGAAATTTTTTTCTATAGCAAAATTTCATATTGAAATTTTTTTCTATAGAAAAAATTTCATATTGAAATTTTTTTCTATAGAAAAAATTTCATATTGAAATTTTTTTCTATAGAAAAAATTTCATATTGAAATTTTTTTCTCTAGAAAAAATTTCATATTGAAATTTTTTTCTATAGAAAAAATTTCATATTGAAATTTTTTTCTATAGAAAAAATTTCATATTGAAATTTTTTTCTATAGAAAAAATTTCATATTGAAATTTTTTTCTATAGAAAAAATTTCATATTGAAATTTTTTTCTATAGAAAAAATTTCATATTGAAATTTTTTTCTATAGAAAAAATTTCATATTGAAATTTTTTTCTATAGAAAAAATTTCATATTGAAATTTTTTTCTATAGAAAAAATTTCATATTGAAATTTTTTTCTATAGAAAAAATTTCATATTGAAATTTTTTTCTATAGAAAAAATTTCATATTGAAATTTTTTTCTATAGAAAAAATTTCATATTGAAATTTTTTTCTATAGAAAAAATTTCATATTGAAATTTTTTTCTATAGAAAAAATTTCATATTGAAATTTTTTTCTATAGAAAAAATTTCATATTGAAATTTTTTTCTATAGAAAAAATTTCATATTGAAATTTTTTTCTATAGAAAAAATTTCATATTGAAATTTTTTTCTATAGAAAAAATTTCATATTGAAATTTTTTTCTATAGAAAAAATTTCATATTGAAATTTTTTTCTATAGAAAAAATTTCATATTGAAATTTTTTTCTATAGAAAAAATTTCATATTGAAATTTTTTTCTATAGAAAATTTTTCATATTGAAATTTTTTTCTATAGAAAAAATTTCATATTGAAATTTTTTTCTATAGAAAAAATTTCATATTGAAATTTTTTTCCAAAGAAAAAATTTCATATTGAAATTTTTTTCTAAAGAAAAAATTTCATATTGAAATTTTTTTCTAAAGAAAAAAATTTTTTTCTATAGAAAAAATTTCATATTGAAATTTTTTATATTAAAAAAATTTCATATTGAAATTTTTTTCTATAGAAAAAATTTCATATTGAAATTTTTTTGTATACAAAAAATTTCATATTGAAATTTTTTTGTATAGAAAAAATATATTGAAAATTTGTCTATAGAAAAAATTTCATAATGAAAATTTTTCTACAGAAAAAATTTCATATAGAAAATTTCTCGATAGAAAAAATTTTATATTAAAAATTTTTCTATAGAAAAAATTTCATATTCAAAATTTTTCTATAGAAAAAATTTCATAGAGTTGGCTAGTTTCGTAGCCAATAGAACTATTGGGCATTTATGAATGCAATTCATATGGGTTACAATTTTTAAATACCAATAACAAAAGACAGCAAGCCAGCCACATCATCATCTTCCACTTCATTCCACATCATCATCATCGTCGTCGTCATAATATTCCTAGAGTGACTAGAGGTATTTACTTTTCTTTCATTTAAAAGCAGCTCTGTCCGTCTGTGTACTTCTGTATGTAGTAAAAAAAAAAAACATTAAAATCGCTTTAGATGCAATGCAACTGATTGCAATTTGAATTATTTGCCATTGGCAGCAACTTCTGTTTGTACAGAAGACCATTTCTTTTCTTTTGTGGAGTTTTTTCTGTTTGTTTTTTTTTTCAGATCTTTCTCTATATGTGAACATTATGTCGCTGATGATGTCGCTGCTGTTGCAGTTGCTTTTGTTCCAGCAATAGTTTTTGTTGTTGCTGCAGTTGTTTCTGTTATTTATATGAATTTATTTTTAATAATAGCGTTGGCAACATTCTAAACTACAACATATTTGCCAATGTATTCATTGCTGATTGCAAGGATAAAGAATGAAGAAACAACAAGACAGCAAAAAAAGTAACGGCCTTTAAAGAAATGAATTTTTGAATTTTTATATCTGTAAACTTCTAGCAACCCCTGCCAGAATAGCATAAATATTCGCACAAAACTGGTAGAAAATAGTTAAGTTTTCCTTTATATTCTTTACAATCTTTAGCCGCAATGTCTCTCATCAGATGACGCTGATGATTGGCTTAGCTCGCCTTAAACGCTGAGATATGAGTGAATGAATGAAATTGTTGCATCAAGCCTCCGGTTGCAACATGTGTGTGTTCTCTAGCTAGGCTTAACTTTGTAGGATTCATTTTAAATTCGAACTGCCATAAACAAAGTTCTCTCTAGTTTTTTGTTGTATTCTAAAAAATATATTTATTCGTAAAATGTTGTTGGCTTACTATCACAACAACTACCTACCGGTAAGATCAGTGATAATCATTTTGAACATTATAAGTTTAACTATTTAAAGTCCATTGGTTTTGGCATTTTATTTGTTTGGATGTTCATTCGTTTTGAATCGCGTAACTGTTAGCCTTCGCAGTCTATTCAATTCTGGTTTAATTTGTTATTTGAGATCATAACCAATTGAATATTTAAAAGATCTATCTCTCAAGCTGTCACATTTAAGGATATGTGACCTAGTTTCTGAGATATATCACGAATATTAAAGAACTAACTCTACTTATAGTCACAAAAAAAAATATCATATAAACATATGACCAGTTTATATACTCAACAAAAGTGTACAATTGTTAGCCATGGGGGATCTGAAGAAGATACAGCAGGTGATCCTTTACATATGACCCTGGTCAATTAAAGAAGATTTAAAAACTTTTTTCTATTTCACTGACTACAAGACAAATAGAAAATATTTGTATGCAAATTTTTTCGTTATAAAATTTTGTTATAGCAAATTTTTCGTTATAGGAATTTTTCCGTAGAAAATTTTTAATTATAAAAATATTTCTATAGAAAATTTTTTGTGATAAAATTTTTTTTTATAGAAAAAAAAATTGTCTATAGAAAATTTTTAGTTATTAAAAGTTTTCTTAACAAAATTTTTCGATACAAAATTTTTTCTATAAAATTTCTGTAGAAAATTTCCATTATTAAAATTTTTGTATAGAAATATTTTCATTGTACATTTTTTATAGAAAATTTTTCGTCATTAAAATTTTTGTATAGAAAATTTTTTCTGTATAAATTTTTTCTATTGAAATTATTTCATTACAAAGTTGTAGAAAAGTTGTCTACAGAAAATGTTACGTTACAAAAATTTTCTATAGAAAATTCTTCGTTATTAAAATTTTTTGTTATAAACATTTTTCTATATAATAAAATTTTCTATAGAAAATTTTTTGTTATATACAAATTCTTCGTTCTTAAAGTTTTTTTTTATAGAAAATTTTTCTATCGAAAAATTTTTCCATAAAAAATTTTTCGTTATAAAATTTTTTTTGAAGATAATTTTTCGTTTTAATGTCATTTCTATAGAAAATTTTTTGTTATACAATTTTTTCTATGAAAAATTTTTTGTTACAAAAATTTTTCTATAGAAAATTTTTCGTTATAAATATTTTTCTAATGTAAATTTATGTTATAGACATTTTTCTATCGAAAACTTTTCGTTATATAAATTTTTCGTTACGAAAATTTTTCTAAATTAAATTTTTGTTAAAATTTTTCTATAGAAAATTTTTCGTTATCAAAATTTTTCGCTATAAAAATTTTTCTAAAGAAAATTTTTATTTATAAAAATTTTTCTATAGAAAATTTTTCGTTATAAAAATTTTTCTATAGAAAATTCTTCTTTATAAAAATTTTTCTACAGAAAATTTTTCGTCATAAAAATTTTTCTATAGAAAATTTTTCGTTATACAAATTTTTCTATAGAAAATTTTTCGTTATAAACATTTTTCTATAGAAAATTTTTCGTTATAAAAATTTTTCTATAGAAAATTTTTCGTTATAAAAATTTTTCTATAGAAAATTTTTCGTTATAAAAACTTTTCTATAGAAAATTTTTCGCTATAAAATTTTTTCTATAGAAAACTTTTCGTTATAAAAATTTTTCTATAGAAAATTTTTCGTTATTAAAATTTTTCTTTAGAAAATTTTTTGTTATAAAAATTTTTCTATAGAAAACCTTTCGTTATAAAAATTTTTCGTTATACAAATTTTTCTATAGAAAATTTTTCGTTATACAAATTTTTCTATAGAAAATTTTTCGTTATACAAATTTTTCTATAGAAAATTTTTCGTTATAAGCATTTTTCTATATAAAATTTTTCGTTATAAAAATTTTTCTATAGAAAATTTTTCGTTATAAAAACTTTTCTATAGAAAATGTTTCTAAAGAAAATTTTTCGCTATAAAAATTTTTCTATAGAAAACTTTTCGTTATAAACATTTTTCTATAGAAAATCTTTCGTTATAAAAATTTTTCTATAGAAAATCTTTCATTATAAAAATTTTTCTATAAGAAATCTTTCGTTACAAAAATTTTTCTATAGAAAATTTTTCGTTATAAAAATTTTTCTAAAGAAAATTTTTCGTTATTAAAATTTTTCTATAGAAAATTTTTTGTTATAAAAATTTTTCTATAGAAAACCTTTCGTTATAAAAATTTTTCGTTATAAAAATTTTTCTATAGAAAATCTTTCGTTATAAAAATTTTTCTATAGAAAATCTTTCATTATAAAAATGTTTCTATAGAAAATCTTTCGTTATAAAAATTTTTCTATAGAAAATTTTTCGTTATAAAAATTTTTCTATAGAAAATTTTTCGTTACTAAAATTTTTCAGTAGAAAATTTTTTGTTATAAAAATTTTTCTATAGAAAATTGTTCGTGATAAAAATTTTTCTATAGGAAATTGTTCGTGATAAAAATTTTTCTGTAGAAGGTTTTTCGTTATAAAAATTTTTCTATAGAAGATTTTTCGTTATAAAAATTTCTCATTGTAAAAATTTTTCTATAAAAAAATTTTTCGTTGTAAAAATTTTTCTATAGAAAATTTTTCGATATAAAAATGTTTCTATAAACTTTTCTTTGGAAAACTCTTCCGATCGTCAACTTTTCTATAGAAAACTTATCCGAACGTCAACTTTTTTATAGAAAACCTATACGATCGTCAACTTTTCTATAGAAAACTTATCCGATCGTCAACTTTTCTATAGAAAACTCTTCCGATCGTCAACTTTTCTATAGAAAACTTATCCGATCGTCAACTTTTCTATAGAAAACTTATCCGATCGTCAACTTTTCTATAGAAAACTTATCCGATCGTCAACTTTTCTATAGAAAACTTATCCGATCGTCAACTTTTCTATAGAAAACTTATCCGATCGTCAACTTTTCTATGGAAAACTTATCCGATCGTCAACTTTTCTGTAGAAAACTTATCCGATCGTCAACTTTTCTATGGAAAACTTATCCGATCGTCAACTTTTCTATAGAAAACTTATCCGATCGTCAACTTTTCTATATAAAACTTAACCGATCGTCAACTTTTCGATAGAAAACATATCCGATTGTCAACTTTTCTATAGAAAACTTAGCCGATCGTCAACTTTTCTATAGAAAACTTATCCGATCGTGAAATTTTTTACAGAAAACTTATCCGATCGTCAACTTTTCTATAGAAAACTCTTCCGATCGTCAACTTTTCTATAGAAAACCTATACGATCGTCAACATTTCTATAGAAAACTCTTCCGATCGTCAACTTTTCTATAGAAAACTTATCCGATCGTCAACTTTTCTATAGAAAACTTATCCGATCGTCAACTTTTCTATAAAAAACTCTTCCGATCGTCCACTTTTCTATAGAAAACTTATCCGACCGTCAACTTTTCTATAGATTACTTATCCGACCGTCAACTTTTCTATAGAAAACTTATCCGATCGTCAACTTTTCTATAGAAAACTTATCCGATCGTCAACTTTTCTATAGAAAACTTATCCGATCGTTAACTTTTCTATAGAAAACTTATCCGATCATCAACTCTTTCGATCGTCAACTTTTCTATAGAAAACACTTTCGTAAGTCCCTTTTAGACCATAAATACTTACAGATTTTTATAAACATTCAATATTTTAACACCTGACATCATATTTTTTAAGCCTTAATAAAGCACATCAATGATCACAGGTAATAATCTCTGTCGTCTTAATTGTAATAATAAAAATTTGTATTCTTAGCTCATTTTAATTTGTCAAAAATTTCTAGGAAATCTTGTTACTAAATGATCTTGTATTCATAAGATCTTTTTTTATTGTTCGAAACCACTTACATGACATCTTTAAAGAGTTCTCACACACATTAGCAGGATGGAAAGATCACCATTAACAAGAACATCCAGGGAATGGCAGAGAGAAACCAATTCAATTATAAATTTATTAAAAACAGAAAAAAAATAAGCAACAAAAGCAAATGCAATCAACAAAACTGTCAGGGGGTATTCCATAATAGTAACAGCAAGATCAGCAACATTTTTGAGAACAACAAAAGATCGTAAGTAGAAAAAAAATGTTGTTGAACAAAAATCTCCTGTTGATAAGCCATTAGTATGGCAACACTCCTTTTTATATAAAAGCTTTGTAGAGTTTGAGTGATCTTGAGTTGCAGCCACATAAGATTCTTAAATTCAGATGATGATTACAATAATAAAGAGGAATTTGTTGTAAGTTCTTGTCTGTTCGGCTGTATCAACAATGCAAAACATTTTGATTATAATGACTATCCCCATCATAATTAGTGAGATGCTTGATCACGATCATAATGATGTTGATCATCACCATCATTTGCATTATTGTTGTGATCATGATACTTTTGGCATATTTGCACTTTTCCGAATAAAGTTGTACCGAATGCAGAATGGAATTTATTTATTTGTTAGCCTGGATAATTGCACAGGTGTGTGGGATGAAAAACTCTTTAATAACAAGAGAAATCCCAATCTGTTGTCAGTTCGTTATTGCCCGAAATGATGAAGTTTTGTTCCAGGAATAAAAATAGTATATGATAATTTGAAAAAAAGTTAGTGTGAATATGAGGAAAAACTCTGTAAATACAATACAGATTTTGTTAACCTATTTTGCTTTCTAAAGAAAAAATTTTGATTAAAAAGCAGGGGCGGAACCCAGTTACAATAAAATTTTCAATAAACAAATTTTTTGCTGTAAACATTTCGGAAAATAATTATTCGAACTTTTGTACTAACATATCTAAATAAAATTTAAAATTTTTTTTTTATAGAAAATTTTTCGTTAAAAAATTTTTGGTTTGTATGGAAAACTTTTCGTTAAAAAAATTTTCTGTAGAAAATTTTTTGTCAATAAAACTTTATAAATTTTTCTATAGAAAATTTTTCGTAAAAAAAAATTTTCTATAGAAAATTTTTCGTAAAAAAAAAAATTTCTATAGAAAATTTTTCGTAAAAAAAAAATTTTCTATACAAAATTTTTAGTTAAAAAAATTTTTCTAAAGAAAATTTTTCGTCAAAAAATTTTTTCTAAAGAAAATTTTTCGTTAAAAAATTTGTCTATAGAAAATTTTTCTTTAAAAAAGTTTTCTATAGAAAATATAAAAAATTTTTCGCTAAAAAAATTTTCTATAGAAAATTTTTTGTTAAAAAAATTTTCCTATAGAAAATTTTTCGTTAAAAAAATTTTTCTAGAGAAAATTTTTCGTTAAAAAAATTTTTCGATAGAAAATTTTTCGTTAAAAAAATTTTTCGATAGAAAATTTTTCGTTAAAAAATATTTTCTATAGCAAATTTTTCGTTAAGAAAAATTTTCTATAGAAAATTTTTCGTTAAGAAATATTTTCTATAGAAAATTTTTTGTTAAAAAATTTTGTATAGAAAATTTTTCGTTAAAAAAATTTTCTATAGAAAAATTTTCGTTAAAAAAATTTTTCTAAAGAAAATTTTTCGTTAAAAAAATTTTTCTATAGAAAATTTTTCGTTAAAAAAATTTTTCTATAGAAAATTTTTCGTTAAAAAAATTTTTCTATAGAAAATTTTTCGTTAAAAAAAATTTTCTATAGAAAATTTTTCATTAAAAAAAATTTTCTATAGAAAATTTTTCGTTAAAAAAATTTTCTATAGAAAATTTTTCGTTAAAAAAATTTTCTATAGAAAATTTTTCGTTAAAAAAAATTTTCTATAGAAAATTTTTCGTTAAAAAAAATTTTCTATAGAAAATTTTTCGTTAAAAAAAATTTTCTATAGAAAATTTTTCGTTAAAAAAAATTTTCTATAGAAAATTTTTCGTTAAAAAAAATTTTCTATAGAAAATTTTTCGTTAAAAAAATTTTCTATAGAAAATTTTTCGTTAAAAAAATATTTCTATAGAAAATTTTTCGTTAAAAAATTTTTCTATAAAAAATTGTCTGTAGACAATTTTTCTTTAAAAAGATTGTCTGTAGACAATTTTTCTTTAAAAAATGTTTCTATAGAACTTTTTTTTAATTTTTTCTATAGAAAATTTTTTTGTTTTAATTTTTTCTATTCAAAAATTTTCGTGAAAAATATTTTTCTATAAAAAATTTTTATTAAAATATTTTTCTACAGAAAATTTTTCGTTGAAAATATTTTTCTATAGAAAATTTTTGTTTGAAAAATATTTTCTATAGAAAATTTTTAGTTAAAAAAATATTTCTATAGAAAATTTTTTGTTAAAGAAAATTTTTTTTGTTAAATTTTTCTTTAGAAAAATTTTTTTCGTTAAAAAAAGACTTTTCTTTAGAAAATGTTTTGTTAAAAAAAAATTCTATAGAAAATTTTTCTTTTTTAGATTTTGCTATTGAAAATTTTTCATTAAGAAAATTTTTCTGTAGAAAATTTTTCGTTAAAAAATTTTAAGTTTAAAGAATTTTTCTATAGGAAATGTTTACATTAGAAATTTTTCTGTTAACAAAATTTTTCTACAGAAAATTTTTAGTTAAAAAATTTTATCTATAAAAGTTTTAGTTAAAAAAATTTATCTATAAAATTTTTCGTTAAAAAAATTTATCTATAAAAATTTTTCGTTAAAAAAATATTGTATGGAAAATTTTTCGTTAAAAAATTTTTTTTCATTTTTCGTTAAAAAAAATTTTCCACAGAAAATTTTTCGTTAAAAAAATTTTTCTATATAGAAAACTTTTCATCAAAAAAAATTTTCTATAGAAAATTTTTCGTTAAAAATTTTTTTCTATATAGAGAACTTTTCATCAAAAAAATTTTTCTATAGAAAATTTTTCGTTAAAAAAATTTTCTATAGAAAAGTTTTCGTTAAAAAATTTTTTCTATAGAAAATTTTTCGTTAAAAAAATTTTTATGGAAATTGTAATGAATGAAAATTGTATGGAAAATTTTTCGTTAAAAATATTTTTTCATAGAAAATTTTTCGTTAAAAAAAATTTTCCATAGAAAATTTTTCGTTAAAAAAAATTTTCCACAGAAAATTTTCTATATAGAAAACTTTTCATCAAAAAAAATTTTCTATAGACAATTTTTCGTTAAAAAAATTTTCTATAGAAAAGTTTTTGTTAAAAATTTTTTCTATAGAAAATTTTACGTTAAAAAATTTTTGAAAAAAATTTTTCGTTGAAAAATCTTTTCGATAGAAAAGTTTTCGTTAGAAAACTTTTGTTAATTTAAAAAAATTGTTTAATAGAAAATGTTTTTGATAAAAAAATTTTTCTGTAAAAAATTTTTAGTTAAAAAGATTTTTCATTAAAATTTTTTTTTTTAATATTTTTAAATATTTTAAATATATAAAAAAAAAAAAATTGTTATTGAAAATTTTTCGTTAAAAAAATTTTCTAAAAAAACGTAAAAAAAATGTTTCTATAGAAAATTGTTGGTTAAAAAAATTTTTATATAGAAAGTTTTTCGTTAAAAAGTTATTCTATGGAGAATTTTTTCATTAAAATTTGTTGGGTTTTGTCCAACAGTGCTCCTCTTTTCATCGGCAGCTCTGTTCCAAATTTCACCTAAAATTAACAATATTCACATGGTTTATATTATGACAAGATACATTTATTTAGTAAAATGAAAATATTAAATGTGTTAGATACACACACACTCACTCACTTGCGTAAAGATTATGGCAAATAAATTTTCATAAATGGCAAAAGTTTTTTTTTTTTTCTATATTAAATTGAAATATTAAATTTATAGACAATCGTTTAAGATATTTCCTCATAGACTTTCCTAAAACCTTTTTAATAAAATGTTAAGAGATTTCATAAGTACTAGGAAAACATTAGAAAAAAAAGACCGTTAGTTTAATATAGTGACCAACTGAATGGAGCTTTCGCCAAGATCATAATCGTAATCATCAAACATTTTGGCAATGTTTAGAAACTAATGGGTTTTGTCTTTTTTTTTTTGGTTCTTTGAGACTGAGGCTTGAGAATAAGACGAATAAACGAACATTTAATGCATTTGATTTCAGTGGAAAGTATAATGTACTTGAATGGATTACATACGCACAGAGCAAAGACAAAAGTTATAAGAGGAAAAAGTCAGAGATTCCCAATGCTTTTATACTCGACAAATCAGAAGAAACGTGCAGAAAAGAGTTGCCCAGATGATAAGCCTTGAGATTTACTGGGGCGCGCAATGACAAAGCAGTTGAATAAGTGTATCTTTATCTTCAATGTGAGCAACGCCTTCATTAGTCGTTACTCTGAAGATTAAGTCTCCTAACATTCTACCCAAAAACAAAATGACCTGTCAGGGTTAAGATTAGGGTGGAAGGTAGGAAGAATAGGTTAGAAGGCAGGAAGTGTATGGCGCTGTAGGGACCAAGGCTTCATAACGTTTATTATCGAAGGTAGGCGAGTGATTCCATATTATTAAAGGCAGTATATAGATAAATATGGCGGGTTGGCTGTGAATACAAAAACGAATGTCTCGATCATATATTCTGTGGTACCTTAGCCAAATGGTCGCCCTGTGGATGAAATCTCGGCCAGAAAAATAATTAATTATTAATTAAACAAATTTAAGTCAGCAACGACCAACCCGAACAGCAAGAGCTGAAGGGCTGAAATTTGGTACCTTTTTCGATGCATACATCGGCCTCTAAGGGGTTATGCCCTGAGAGGAGCTATATTTTTTAAAAAATAAAAGTGATAGGAAGAAAATTGAACATCGATACTACAATAAGACGACGATTTTGAAAATGGAAAAAAAGGAGGTGAAAAAGGGTAGAATATTTTTGATGGTACTTTTTTTCACCCACATGTTTCTTTGAAATCAACATATATCTAACAAGAGTTTGGTACTTTTTCGATCAATGGGGTAAAAACGGTGAAAACAATTCCATTGTAGGATCTTTGATTTAAGCTTGAAATTAAACCAATGAAATCAGAAATATAATTTTTAGAAAAGTCGATTGACCTTGAAAAAAATATAAAATACGTGTTTTTGTTACTTTTTAAATTTTTGGGGTTTAAAGGGGAAAAATCAATAAAATTACATTTCATATGCCAATAGGGATGAAAAGGGGAAAATTGGCTACGTTATATATCCGAAACCAAAAGCGATGGGAAAAAAAAATTTAATAAGGTTAAGATCAGATTTTAAAATAAAAGGATGCGCGATTCAAATATTAAAGGAGGCACTAATTTTTAAAATAGGGCAAATAGGGGGTAAAAAAGGTTAAAACTAAATTTTTGTAATTTTTTGACCCATATACAAATATATTATATTTTTTTTTTAAAAAAAACATAGATACAAAATTAATATCGCAGGCAATGAACACAGAAAAATATGAAATATGTATTTGGTACTTTTTTGAGTAATAACCAAAAATAGGGAAAAGCGGGGCAAAAATTAAAGGAATGTTCTTTGATTTAAAACTTTTAAACCAATGAAATATACTTTATTGAGAGGTCGATAACATTGAAGGGAAATCAAACACGTTTTGGTACTTTTTCAATTAAGGGGATACTAAAGGGAAAAATATGTAATATCATATACCCCAAATCATAAAGGATAAAAAAAGATGTGAAATTGCGCTGCGATCAGCAATGAAAATAAAAGAATATTTATTTGGTGCTTTTTTTTAAATTCGACAGTTTAGAAGATATACAAGGTTAAAACTAAGTTTTTGTACTTTAAAAAAAAAAAAATTGTAGAAAATAAATATTGGAGTAAAATTTATATCGAAGGCAATAAATACAAAAAAATATGAAATACGTATTTGGTACTTTTTCGAGTAATGAGCTAAAAAGGGTAAAAACGGGCGGAAAAATCAAGAGGAGGTTATTTATTTTAACTTTACATATCTTTTAAGACAATGAAGACAGAAATGTAATTTATGGATAGGTCGATTACATTGAATATTCTAAACACGTATTGGTACTTTTTCAATTAAGGGGATAAAAAAGAGAAAAACCGTTAACATTATATCCCCCAAATCATAAGTGATAAAATCAATAGTGAAATTGCATTGATATCAACAATGAAAAAAACACTTTGGTACTTTTTAAAAAATTTGGCAGTTTAGGAAATATAGAAAGTGCTTAGCATGAAATAGGGAGTAAATAAGGTTTAAACCGAATTATTTACTTTTTTGTTGACCCATATACATATGTATATTATGTAGAAAATAAAAAAATAAACATGCCGGCAATGAACCCAAAAAAAATATGAAATACGTATTTGGTACTTTTTCGAGAAGGTAAAAACGGGCGGAAAAATCAAGAGAAGGTTCTTTTTTTATTGTACATATCTTTTAAGCCCATTAAGACAGGAACATAATATATGGATAGGTCGATTACAATACCAATACGTGTTTAGAATATTCAATCTAAACACGTATTGGTACTTTTTCAATTTAGTGAATTAAAAGGGGAAAATTAATAGAATTATATCCCCTAAATCATAAAAGATAAAAACAAAAATGAAACTGCGTTAAGATGAATAAAAATAAAAGGACACTTATTTGGTACTTTTTCTAAAATTCGGCAGTTTAGAAGATATAAAAGGGTAAAAATGGGAAAATTTGTTAACTTTATAAATAGGAAACCAAAAGCGATAGAAAAAAAATTTAATTGGGTTTAGATAAACTTTTAAAAATAAGGGAACATTTAGTACTTTTTCCAAAATAGAATAAAATTGTAATAAACAGGAAATAAACAAATATATGGTTTCCGATTTGATAAGTTAAAAGGTAAAAACGGGAATTACTGATTCATCTTTAAACTGATCAGGACCCTAGAACTACAAACTCCATCAGATCGGAAAAAATAGCCAAGTCTATAATACTTTTTAAAAACTGGGTATAAAAGGGTAAAACACCTTGAGTATAGATCAAATTTTAGACCTTAATCGATTAATATTAAAAGAATATTAGGCACGAGTGATACTTTTTCGAAGTACTTTTTAGGTACTGCCTGGTAACTTTCATACCTAACGAAAGTTAGACTTAGTATAAAATTGTTTATAGAAAAATTCTTCTCAAAATATAAGTATTTTTGATTTGAGAATCTCTGATTCAAAGGATGACATTAATAACAATTTAGAAATTTTCATCAATTCCATTGTATTCTAAAGAATTGCCAAGAAATCGAACAAAACACAAACATATTTAATTACGAGGGTGGATTTAAAATGAACTGGTTAGAAAAGTTAAGAAAAATTAATATATTAAAAGTCTTCGCTTCACATTTAAGTAATTAGTAACCTTTAACTGTCAAAAAACAAGTAAAATAGTGCTATAGTCGGTCTAGTCCGACCATAAGATACCCTTCACCACCAAGGTCAAAGGTGTTCTTTTATCTGCATAAAGGCAAATATTTGCTAAATTTTACCATCATACAAACATTTTCTCAAAACTTATTTATTTAATCTGTTTCCGTCGTTTGGACTTACATGAGAGCTAAGGTCAAATGTGGACCGATTATCTCGAAATTTGGCAAATTGATTACAGTTGTTACAAAACTTATGTATGCAAAAAATAAACTCAAAATTCTCATTATCTTTAGATTTACGAGCGTTTTAAAGATTTTTGTCTCATTTAGTGCGTTTTGATAGCAGAGTTTATATGGGAGCTATGGTCAAATGTGGACCGATTTCAACGAAATTTGGTACAGTGATTTTGATTTGCGTAAGCAGTGTTTCAAAGTTGTTTCAAATTTCATGAAAAAAATATTGATATTTGTAATATCAATTCCAGGAAGTGGGACTTATGTGAGGTACCACAAATAATGGACCGATTTTGACGAATTTCAATTATCTCACTATACTAAAAGGTGGGTCTAAGACAAATATTTCTATGCGTTACATACATGAAGGGTATAAATAGATAGGCAATTGTTTAGCAAATGATTAGGCCTTAGCAGAGAACTTAGTAAGATTTACTTAAGTACATAGACTTTATACTAACCTGCAACTACATTTTAGTAGGAAACTAGTCCCTTGCTCTAAGGCACACAGGTAAAGCGATACATCGGTTTAACTGTCGGTTTGCTGTCGGATTCTTATTAATAATATAATTATAAGTTATTATAGAAGTTTGAAATAAAAAAAGAAAAAACTTGCAAAAATATAGATTTTTGATTCTTATAGTACAATTACTTGGCTCAGAGTACACTTATTAGATAACCTACATTTTAAAACACTTTTTAATTTACCCACTCTTCTTGGACTCTACCATAAAGAGTATTTATGAAAGTCATAACTTTTATATTAAAGCCATAATATCAAATAAACAGAAAAAAAGGAACCGAATGCAAAATTTTTTCTGCTCAAAAAAAAAAAATGAAATAAAATCCAAAAACCTACGCATCTCTGTTACAGCAGCTCTAAAACCTCACAACCTAAATATTTTTCTAAATCACACAAATACTCACATATGGATTCATATCCATGTAAACTTCGCATTCATGTGTATTTTATATGAATTATTAGAATTGTTAAAAATTTCTCAAAGAGTTTGTCTTAAACAAAAAGTATGAGATTTTCTTTTTATGTTGAATTTATTTTTCATACTTATTCCTGGTTGTTGTTATTTTAAATATGATGTAAAAGACTTGATAAACAATCTGGCTAAAATGATCGCTCATTCAAAACATTTAAATGTGCTTGTTTTTCCTTTTTTTGTTTTTTTCTTATTAACTCAATTTTTTTCCTTTCAATTTTTCTTATTCCCTAACGAGTCTTCGTTGATGCAAAGCAAAAGGGAAATGCGAGGAATATATAAAAAAGAATTACACAGACCTCACCAGACGCTGGAACAAATACTTATTTAAAGGCCTTATTACAATCTAAATATCTAAGCGATTTATTGAGTCAAAGCTTTAAAACAAACTCTAGTAGAAAAACGATTTTATAAACAATTCAAACAAACATTTGTTGGCCATGTCCCAATAAGTTTCTTTTCTATTTATCCTGTGAAAAAGGTAAAAATAGAAGAATAAGAGAAATATTTGCAATAAACGCACATAAGAAATGTCAGACTAATAAGGAAATTTAAAGAAAGTTAAGTGAATCTTTTCTTTAACAAGTAGACTAAGGCCGGCTTAAAGACTAAAATAAAGGTTTAAGTTTAGACCAACAAATACATACACAAATATCAAGACATAGACTAAGACATATACTAACACATAGACTAAGACATAGACTAAGACATAGACTAAGACATAGACATAGACTAAGACATAGACATAGACTAAGACATAGACTAAGACATAGACTAAGACATAGACTAAGACATAGACTAAGACATAGACTAAGACATAGACTAAGACATAGACTAAGACATAGACTAAGACATAGACTAAGACATAGACTAAGACATAGACTAAGACATAGACTAAGATATAGACTAAGACATAGACTAAGACATAGACTAAGACATAGACTAAGACATAGACTAAGACATAGACTAAGACATAGACTAAGACATAGACTAAGACATAGACTAAGACATAGACTAAGACATAGACTAAGACATAGACTAAGACATAGACTAAGACATAGACTAAGACATAGACTAAGACATAGACTAAGGCATAGACTAAGGCATAGACTAAGACATAGACTAAGACATAGACTAAGACTAAGACATAGACTAAGACATAGACTAAGACATAGACTAAGACATAGACTAAGACATAGACTAAGACATAGACTAAGACATAGGCAAAGATAATTCGAGAACGCTAAATTCAATGGTGTTAACCGCTATTTAAGGTTAGCTCTAGGTTTCGAGATGTAGCGTTATTTAAAAAATGGAGGAGGTTGCCAAACAAATATTCACGGAACTCGAAATCTGTTTATTTTTTGGAACTAAGTCGTTTTGGAAATAAATTTTTTTGTTTGCAAAAAAACCAAAAAAAAAAACCATTTTCAAAAAAAAATGTTTGCAAACAAAAAAATTTTTTTTCAAAACGACGGCTCGGATTATAAAAAAAAATGTTTCTGAAAGATAATTTTGTTGCCGAATTTCGATTTTGTACTTAGTTCAAAAAAATAAACAATTTTTGTGTTACGCGAATATTTATTGCGCACCCTCCTCTACTTTTGTATAACGCTATATCTCGAAAACTAAAGCTAACCTAAATAAAGCGGTTATTTTTAACCACTAAGTCACCCTTTTGTCGGTAAAAAAAGTTGTCGACAGCGAGCACAGTGTTATAATCTAAGGCTTGTAAACCAAGAGCTCCACTTCATATTTTCATTACCAAATTTAGTTGGAGTCGGTCCATATTTGATCGTACTGGCTTCCATTAAAACCAATTTTCGACACAGACTTCAATATATTAAAAATCACGAAAATGCTTTAGATTTTAATATATCTAATCTAAAACGCTTATTATTAGTTATTATGATAAAATGGATAAGTTTTGTGCAAATAAATTTCTTTCTACATTTCACTCTATCGTTGACATTATATCCACTAGGAAAGAAAACTGCACATACGTGTGTGAACGTAAAATTTTAAGATCTGGTCTTTGCTGATATGTGGTTTAACAATGGCCCAATTAAGAGGCGATTTAGGTTTAAGCGATTTGATCGTGCGATTTAACGAATTAAGAAAATGTTTTGAAAAGGGTTTTCAAAAAAAAAAATCAAACATGAGACATCAAACATTTAATTTAAAAGTTTCACTGTAGTGTATTGCAATAAGATCCCAATTTATTACAATTATTTATTATTGTAATAAATAGTTTTTTTTTTTTTTGATAAAACCAAAAAAAATGTTGGTGGGGAAACCTTTCCTCGACGCGTTTCGATGGTTGGTTAGGCCATCTCTTCAGGATGATTATCCCTAATTCTAGACTGAGCGAAAATCACACATTATATCTTATTCGAGGGACAGAATAAATACGAATTATTGTGTCCAACAAATATCAACATAAAGCGATGATTATCATTTGAACAGAAAATTACAATATTTTTCAATTTTATCTTTTCTTTATTTCCCATTTTTGTTGGGGCTATATAAACAAGCCTGCAAAGGTTGATGTAGTAAATGGCAATATTGAAGATTTTATTTTTGAGATATAGGCCAATATGTAGAAAAGAGTATGCCAAAATGGGACTCATCGGAGGAACCACTTAAGCCCAATTCGCAGTCAAGATTTTAAGTAAATGTTTAAACTTTGAATTCTATAGATCTATAGACTCAAATAAAGATTTCAAAAAATTCTAAAATTTGTTTTAAATCAAATCCGAATAATTTAAAACAAATATATTTTTTTACTTCATATAAGCAAATAATTAAGAAAATTTACCTGAAAAGAAAAACAAATGAAATATTTATTATTAAAGCTTCATTTAAAAATTTATTGTAATTGTTTATTATAATAATTAATACAAAATAAAAATACTTCCAAGCTATAAATTAAAGTAAATATTTAAGATTAAATTTTATAAAAATAAATCTGTATACATTCCATTAATCATGGCTTTTGGCAAACCATAAGTAAAATTTATTATTAACTTTAAAACAATTATTTCAGATACTTCCACTACCTTGTTTTTCTGTTCAGGACAAAACTCATTTAATTCAAAAAATATAACTTTTTGTGTATAAATTCCCTAACGAGATTTAAAACAGATGTAGCGAAAATTTCGAAAATCCATTTAATTTACGAGTATTTGAATAAAACAAAAGAGGAGTGAAATAAACAACAATTGCAACTAAATAACAGGAAAAAGGCTTCTCTTTCTATTAACAATATATTAAGTTGTTCTTTTTATTGTTGTATTTTTTTTTTATAATACAATCACGTTATAAGCCATTTTTTAATTATCATAAATTCATTCTTTTTTCTCTCTATCTTTTCGAAAAACTTCTAGCAGCGAAAAAACTTTTTTGTTTCTAGCGAAAAGAATAAATTTTATTTATTTAAAATTTTATCAGGGAACATGCACAGACGGACAGGCACGTTGAGGTAGCGCACGAGCTGTTGGTTAAATGTGTGAAATAGAAGATAGTGAAAAAAATCTGGATATTTTATTTGCCAAGAAATTTACTGGATAAATGGATACAGGAAATTTATAGTCACTAACTGAAACTACTAAAAGTATGCTATAGAAAAATTTTCGAATTTTTTAATTTCTTAAAATTTGTCTGACAAAATTAAGAATATCTTATTTTTGTCCATTATAATCATTTTTGCAGTGGCCTTTTAACACTTTAAATTTTCTACTTTTTTACACTTAGAACAAACAAAACAAAAAAGTCATTATATTATAATTGGTGTTGTTTTGTATATTTTTTTTTGTGCCCCTTGAGAAAATAATAAGATGAAATGGAAATGCGAAAAAAAGTCCAAAAGAAGAGAAAACATCTACAACAAAAAAAGATTTTCTACTAAGGAAAAAAAAGGTGTGGAAACAACTACAAACAGCAACAAAATTGCAATTTAAATTTAGCAGCTGGTTGTAAACAACACAGACCAGCAACAGCTCACTCACACATAAACATAAGTAGATGCTGGCAACAGAACACAGTGGTCCCATGGGCATCAAAGCAATTAAACATTTTAAATTGGAAATGAAAAGTGACTTCGTTTTTATTAAAAAGTAGCAATAATATATGAACAGATTTTAATTGGATTCCACAAATCAATTTTGATAAACCGATTTAGATTAAACCCGACTTTAAAGGGTAGTAAATCCGATATGGAAATACATATGATCAAATTTTTCGAAATTTCAAGCAAATTGGTCTGATCAAATGGAGTACTGTACTAAGTAGTCAGCCTTTAAAGCCACATTACTGAAATAATATTATATTTCTAACAAAAACAACATCACTTCACACTGAAAAAGATACATTTTTATAACGAAAAGTTTTTTAGCGATAAATGTTCTATCTAAAAATGTTAATAACAAAAAATCTTTTATCGAGAAATATTAATAACGAAAAATTTTCTATAAAATAATTTTAACAACGAAAAATTTTCTACAAAAAAAATTTATAACGAAAAATTTTCTATAGAAAAATTTTTATAACGAAAAATTTTCTATAGAAAAATTTTTATAACGGAAAATTTTCTATAGAAAAAATTTTATAACGAAAAATTTTCTATAGAAAAATTTTTATAACGAAAAATTTTCTATAGAAAAATTTTTATAACGAAAAATTTTCTATAGAAAAATTTTTATAACGAAAAATTTTCTATAGAAAAATTTTTATAACGAAAAATTTTCTATAGTAAAATTTTTATAACGAAAAATTTTCTATAGAAAAATTTTTATAACGAAAAATTTTCTATAGAAAAATTTTTATAACGAAAAATTTTCTATAGAAAAATTTTTATAACGAAAAATTTTCTATAGAAAAATTTTTATAACGAAAAATTTTCTATAGAAAAATTTTTATAACGAAAAATTTTCTATAGAAAAATTTTTATAACGAAAAATTTTCTATAGAAAAATTTTCATAACGAAAAATTTTCTATAGAAAAATTTTTATAACGAAAAATTTTCTATAGAAAAATTTTTATAACGAAAAATTTTCTATAGAAAAATTTTTATAACGAAAAATTTTCTATAGAAAAATTTTTATAACGAAAAATTTTCTATAGAAAAATTTTTATAACGAAAAATTTTCTATAGAAAAATTTTTATAACGAAAAATTTTCTATAGAAAAATTTTTATAACGAAAAATTTTCTATAGAAAAATTTTTATAACGAAAAATTTTTATAACGAAAAATTATCTATAGGAAAATTTTTATAACGAAAAATTATCTATAGGAAAATTTTTATAACGAAAAATTTTCTATAGAAAAATTTTTATAACGAAAATTTTCTATAGAAAAATTTTTTAACGAAAAATTTTCTATAAAAAAATTTTTATAACGAAAAATTTTCTATAGAAAAATTTTTATAACGAAAAATTTTTATAACGAAAAATTTTCTATAGAAAAACTTTTATAACAAAACATTTTTATAACGAAACATTTTCTATAGAAAAATTTTTATAACGAAAAATTTTCTATAGAATAATTCCCAAATAATGAAAAAATTTTGTAACGAAAAATTTTCTATAGAAATGTTTTTACAACGAAAAATTTTCTATAGAAAACATTTTATAACGAAAAATTTGCTAGAGAAAAACTTTTTTAATGAAAAATTTTTATAACGAAAAATTTTCTATAGAAAAACTTCTATATCGAAAAATTTTTGTAAAAAAAATATTTGCTATAGAAAAATTTGTATAACGAAAAATTGTCTATAGAAAAATATGTATAACAAAAAATTTTTTACAGAAAGGTTTTTATAACGAAAAATTTTCTATAGAAACATTTTTATAACGAAAAAGTTTCTATAGAAAAATGTTTATAATGAAAAACTTTCTATAGAAAAAATTTTATAACGAAAAATTTTCTATAGAAAAATTTTTATAACGAAAAATTTTCTATAGAAAAATTTTTATAACGAAAAATTTTCTATAGAAAAATTTTTATAACGAAAAATTTTTTATAGAAAAATTTTTATAACGAAAAATTTTCTATAGAAAAATTTTTATAACGAAAAATTTTCTATAGAAAAATTTTTATAACGAAAAATTTTCTATAGAAAAATTTTTATAACGAAAAATTTTCTATAGAAAAATTTTTATAACGAAAAATTTTCTATAGAAAAATTTTTATAACGAAAAATTTTCTATAGAAAAATTTTTATAACGAAAAATTTTCTATAGAAAAATTTTTATAACGAAAAATTTTCTATAGAAAAAATTTTATAACGAAAAATTTTCTATAGAAAAATTTTTATAATGAAAAATTTTCTATAGAAAAATTTTTATAACGAAAAATTTTCTATAGAAAAATTTTTATAACGAAAAATTTTTCTATAGAATTTTATAACGAAAAATTTTCTATAGAAAAATTTTTATAACGAAAAATTTTCTATAGAAAAATTTTTATAACGAAAAATTTTCTATAGAAAAATTTTTATAACGAAAAATTTTCTATAGAAAAATTTTTATAACGAAAAATTTTCTATAGAAAAATTTTTATAACGAAAAATTTTCTATAGAAAAATTTTTATAACGAAAAATTTTCTATAGAAAAATTTTTATAACGAAAAATTTTCTATAGAAAAATTTTTATAACGAAAAATTTTCTATAGAAAAATTTTTATAACGAAAAATTTTCTATAGAAAAATTTTTATAACGAAAAATTTTCTATAGAAAAATTTTTATAACGAAAAATTTTCTATAGAAAAATTTTTATAACGAAAAATTTTCTATAGAAAAATTTTTATAACGAAAAATTATCTATAGGAAAATTTTTATAACGAAAAATTATCTATAGGAAAATTTTTATAACGAAAAATTTTCTATACAAAAATTTTTATAACGAAAATTTTCTATAGAAAAATTTTTTAACGAAAAATTTTCTATAAAAAAATTTTTATAACGAAAAATTTTCTATAGAAAAATTTTTATAACGAAAAATTTTCTATAGAAAAACTTTTATAACAAAAAATTTTTATAACGAAACATTTTCTATAGAAAAATTTTTATAACGAAAAATTTTCTATAGAATAATTCCCAAATAATGAAAAAATTTTGTAACGAAAAATTTTCTATAGAAATGTTTTTACAACGAAAAATTTTCTATAGAAAACATTTTATAACGAAACATTTGCTAGAGAAAAACTTTTTTAATGAAAAATTTTTAAAACGAAAAATTTTCTATAGAAAAACTTCTATATCGAAAAATTTTTGTAAAAAAAATATTTGCTACAGAAAAATTTGTATAACGAAAAATTGTCTATAGAAAAATATGTATAACAAAAAATTTTTTACAGAAAGGTTTTTATAACGAAAAATTTTCTATAGAAACATTTTTATAACGAAAAAGTTTCTATAGAAAAATTTTTATAATGAAAAACTTTCTATAGAAAAAATTTTATAACGAAAAATTTTCTATAGAAAAATTTTTATAACGAAAAATTTCTATAGCGAAAAATTTTTTATAGAAAAAATTTTGTAACGAAAAATTTTCTATGGAAAAATTTTTAATAACGAAAAATTTTCTATAGAAAGATTTTTATAACGAAAAATTTTCTATAGAAAAATTTTAATAACGAAAAATTTTCTGTAGAAGAATTTTATATAGAAAAATTTAATATAGAAAAATTTTTATAACGAAAAATTTTCTGTAAAAAATTTTTCTAACCAAAAATTTTCTATAGAAAATTTTTATTACAAAAAAATTTTTATAGAAAAATTTTTATAACGAAAAAATTTCTATAAAAACATTTTTATAATAAAAAATTTTCTATAAAAATAAATTTATAACGAAAAATTTTCAATAGAAAAATGTTTAAAATAAAAAATTTTCTTTAGAAATCTTCGATAACGAAAATATTATAGGAATATTTTTCTAATGAAAAGTTTTCGATAGAGAATTTTATACGTATAAAAATTTTTTTAAAACAAATATTTTATATAGAGATATTTTCGCTATTTTCTTTTATAGAAATGTTTCGTTATAAAAATTCTTCTATAGAAAATTTTCGGTTATAAAAATTCTTCTATAGAAAATTTCTTGCTACAAAATAAATGTATATAAAGATATTTTCGCTATTTTCTTTTATAGAAAATGTTTCGTTATAAAAATGTTTCTATAGAAAATTTTTCTTAACAAAAATATTCCTATAGAAAATTTTTCATTATTAAAATTTTTCTATTGAAAATTTTTTTTATAAAAATGTTTCGATATAAAATTTTTCATTAAAATATTTTTTTATAGAAAATTTTTCATTTAAAATTTTTTGTATAGAAAATTTTCTATAAAAACTTTTTTCGTTATAAAAATATTTCAATATAAAAACTTTCTTAGTCTATGTCGCAGTCTTTTACTTAGTCTATGTCTTAATCCATGTTTTGGTATGTCTTATTCTATGTCTCATTTTATATCTTAGTCTATGTTTTAATCTATGGCTTAGTCTATGTCTTAGTCTATGTCTTAGTTGATGCCTTAATATGTGTCATAGATAAAAATATTTTTCCTAATCAATCCACTGTTCCCTTACACTAACCACACACACTCACTGTCATTGCCACAAAACGTGGCTTGAAGGTACCGGTCTTAATGCAACATGCAAAAACATTTCCAACAAAAAACATCATTATGAATATGAGTTGTTTAAAAAGCTCACACACAGACAGACAGACAGATAGACACACACTCATATTAAAAGTAATAATAATGTTGTTGTAACCCAAGCGGTGATGGTCAATGTTGGGGCTACCAACAACAACAACAACAAGAACGATATATCTGCAACATTGCATTACCAGCGAATTATAGTGTGAGATGACTGCGTTGCAATTTATTAAATGTCTTCATTTTCTCTTGTTGTTCTTCATGTTTCTTTTCATTTGTTTCACTTTTGGGCTGTAAAGACTTAATGTTGTTATTAAGCTGTTGTTTGTTGTTGCTGCTTGTATGTTGTTCATCATGTTGTTGGCTGTATTGTTGCAATTGCTGTTTATGCCTTTTTAAGATCTTTGTTTAGCAGTTGTTGGCTCACACACACCCAAAATGCTTCAAAACTCATACACACATTTACATGGTCTGTATGGAGAAGACTTTGGCTTCATCTTGTGGGGAGAGAGTGTACGAAAATGTTGAACAAACGAGCCAGAGTTAGTGTTAATGTCATGTTGCCAAAATGACTGAGTGACTGACATGATCTTTGCTGTCAGTATGAGCTGTGAGGTTTTTCTGAATTTTAGCTCTTTTTTTTATTTTGTTGTAAAAACATATTTATCTACAGCTTGTCATAAGATTTCTTATTCGATGCCCTACGATTTTCAATTTTCCAAGATATTATAGACTAATAACTACATGTCATTGGCAATAGAAATGGTCGTTAAATAGACCATTACTACAATATTAATAAGATAGTATCTTATTGATGTTTCGGTTCTAATTGGATTAAATTTCTATCCACAAAAACGGAAACGATGATCTCAACCGATGAAATTTCGAATCATCCGATTAATATATAGTCACTTAGAGATTAAAAAATAAGACGAGGTTTTTCTTCATGTCTTCTTCTTCTGTTATCCTTGACTCCCAGTGGAGCATAGGGCCTCAACCATCCTTTTGTATCTAACTCTATTGCGAGATTGTAGGCATACATCATTCCATGAATATTTTGCTGCTTGTAACTCCGCATCAATTGACCTTCTCCACGTTCTAGCAGGTGCACCAACACGACGGCCGCTTCCTTGTGGATTCCAACGAAGCGCTTATAGAGCAATGTTGGTATTTGGCCTTCGTAGTATGTGGCCTATCCACCGTCATTTCCGTTGACATACCTCTACAGAAGAAGAGATTTGGTTTGTAGCGTTTAGTAGATCCTCATTTCTTATGCGATTTGGCCACCATATATTAAGGATTTGCCGCAACCATTTGTTTGCAAAGGCTTGTAGGTGCTTATCGATGGCATCTGTGCGTTTCCAGGTTTCGCAGCCGTAATACAAGATGGGCTTGACATTCGGGTTATATATTCGTAACTTAGTTGTTGTTGATATTTGCCGAGATTTCCAAATAGCTCGGAGAACGCCGAATGCTGATTTTGCCTTATTAATACGTATCCTCGTCGGCGCCACCTCTTGTAGATACGAAACTACCAAGATAATTAAAGGTACCTACACATCCAATACCCTCGTTATCCACATTGATGTGTGGCGACGGGTTCGCGCTATAGCCTCCAGGCATTATATTTTTCTTGGAAATATTGATTTCCAGCTCAGCTGCCCGAGATTCAACAGTAATAGCGCTAGTGTTTTCTTGAAAGTGACCTGGGCCAAATTACGGCATTCGGTATCGATCGAAATCTTAGATATTTTAAGAACATTTGAATAGCATACTTTAAGAATAATCAAAATTATCTAAAATATGCACAGTTTACTATATTTTTTTTGAAGTTATTTGCCAAAAGATGAAGAATAGTAAAAGAGTTTTAATTGAACAATATATATTTTTAAAAACTAATCAAAATTGATACCAAATTTCAGTAAACTTTTTGCATCGAAGTAACTTTGAACATCCCTAAAGTGTACTCCACAATATTCGCTTAAAAGTCTGAGTTTTCGCTAGATATCGAATGCGGTAATTTGGACCCTGGTCTTTGGCTTAGAAGACATACGTCATCGGCGTATTCCAAGTCCTCGAGTTGCTTAAAGGGTGTCCATTGCATACCACGTCTACCATTCAGTGCCGTGCGCATTATATTGTCGATGACAAGGATAAAAAGTGAAGGTGATAAGATACATCCTTGTCTTACTCTAGAAGTAACTTTGAACGGATTAGACAATTTACCTTTATGTAGAACCCGGCATTTAAAGTCCACGTACATTGCCCGAATTAAGTTCAGAATTTTCGTTGGCATGTTACGGTTTTCTAAAATTCTCCATAGATAGCTCCTGTTGACACTGTCGAAGGCCTTCATAAAGTCGATAAACGCTAGATAAATTGGGGTGCGAAATTCATTACATTGCTCCAGTACTATTCTTACTGTGTTTATTAGATCAACACAAGATCTAGTCTTTTGGAACCCAAACTGATTTTAAATGTACGTGAACATTGCCCGAATTAAATTCAGAATTTTCGTTGGTATGTTACGGTTTTCCAAAATTCTCCATAGATAGCTCCTGTTGGCATTGTCGAAGGCCTTCATAAAGTCGATAAACGCTAGATAAATGAGGGTGCGGAATTCATTACATTGCTCCAGTACTATTCTTACTGTGTTGATTAGATCAACACAAGATCTAGTCTCTCGGGAACCAAACTGATTTTCGCGGAGTGTTTCAGAAACTGCGTCAGACGTTCTATTCAAAATTACTCAACTTAGTATATTGCTCGGTATTGGAAGTTATTGAAGTCTTTGGAGCCACCCATTTTTGGTATTTTGACTAGTACACCTTCATTCCAGGAGGTAGGTAGAGCTTCTTCTACCCATATCTTACGCAAAAATGAGTGCCACAGTCTCGCCGATCCTTCAACGTCACATAAAAGCATCTCCGCTGGAATATTGATATCCATCAGCGCTTCTAATCCGATGGGAATGTTTAATGTTGTCTGCAAGTGTTCCATCCATCGTATTAATTGTTCATCCGGGGTTGAGAGAAGTGTACCGCTACTACACAGAATGGGACTGTTGGTGTAGGTAAGTTTACCACACAACGCTCTTGATATATTGCATAAGGTCCTCATGTCGCCCTTACTTGGCTCGCTTGTTCATCTACCCACATTCTCTTGTCCCTCCTTGCAGACCTTTTTATTCCGTTGGATAGGTCACAGTATATTGTATTAACCCAGTAAGAAAAAAGGTTTATTCTCAAATTGAGGACGATTTGAAAATAAATCTTTTTTCAAAGGTCAAACGTTTGATACTGATTTGATACTGATTTGAGAATAATAGCGTTCTCAACAAAAAGGGGACTTTATTCTCAAATTGAGAAATGCCTTTGTTCTTAAATCATTATCAAACCTCATTGTCAAAGGTTTTTCAAATATGGATATCATCTCCATGTGGAACATAAATAAAATGGCGTCGTATTTTTGATATTTTTGAGTTTGTTTATTTTGTTTTTGAAAACGGTGCATCATATTTGAATTCTTTTGCTTAAAATATAATTTTTTTATTGTTAGGTATATATAATTTATAATTTAAGAAACAAAGAAAATTTAAGAAACAAAGAAAATTTACTTATTCATATGAATATTATTGAATTTTTAATCTCGACTTTTATAAGCCAGGTTTTATGGTCAAATATATATCAATTTTAAAATATCCGAAAGAAATAGCGAATTTTTTTGAAATGCAATTCCATTCCATTAAAATATCTTAAACATTAATTTTTTTTGTAACATAACTTTTTTTTAAAGTTTGAAAAAACATTAATTTGATATCAATTTTATATAACACCATTTTTCAATTATTCTCAATCTCATCTTAGGGTTTGATAATGATTTGAGAATAACCTTTATTCTCAATTTGAGAAACTATCATTTTTCAAACGTTTATTCTCAAATGAACCCTCATTTGAAAATGAATTTGAATCTCAAACATCTGTTCAGGTTTGAAAAAAGTTTGAAAAAAACGTTTGATATCAAATGTAAAAGTCATCATATTTCAAACGTTCGACACTATTCTGGGAAGCTCCTCAACATCAGCGTTTGCATTTAGACTTGCATTTCATGTCTTAATCTGTATTAATCTTTTTCTGAAGATGACTTGGTGGCTACTCAGAATAGGTCTTCTGAGGCTGAATATCCATCAAAATTCACACATGTATGTGGAATAAGGTTCCACTGATTCGTCTTGACTTGATATAAAATATTTCTTCCGTCTTTTCCATTTTTGATAATATTTTGATTTAAACATTTTACTCATACAATGGCATTGTTTCATTTTTCGCCGCTTTTGAAGCATTTTGACTTTATATACTCTGCGGGCTCAAGAAAAATTCTGGTCTTTGTATTTTTTCACGTCTTCTGCTGTCTTCATTCTTCATTTCTTTCAGTTATTTTCATCTTTATTAACATAATGTTTCATACTTTTATAACTATGATATAAAAAGAAGAAAATTAGCCTTCTTGCCTCTCCTGATCCATTCATCAGTTCGTACGTCTCCGTCCCATTGTCGGTGTTGTCTAAACATTTGCATCTTGTGGTCAAATTCATCCATGACTTTGAGGTGTGAGCTATTTTAATGTTCTTGATTGCCAATGATAAAATTGTTGTTGATGTTGTTGGGGACTGGTGTTGCAGTGTCCCCTCTCATCATCCAAAAATCGCTACAACCTGACACACGAATACATGCAAATAGACAATTGGTAAAATTTTTGTTTTTTTTTTGTTTTACTCTTCCTAAATTCTTTGGTGTATCTCCTATAAAAGTGACCAAGGAGTAGAATCTTGGATTTAAATTTGAAGAAAAAAAGTGCGATATTTGTTGCTTCGGATTCAAGGTGTTGCTGTTTTGTAATGGTGATTTGATGTACTTGTTGTTGTTTAATGTTTTGCTGCAGTTGTTAGTCTTATTGCTGTAACATCAAGAGTTTTTGCTGTTTGCTGTCGCTGTTAATGTTGCTGTAGTGATTTTGGTTATTGCTAAAATAAAAGTATTTGCCCTCTGGTTATCTTGTTGTAACAAGATAATTGCTTAATTTGATTGGCTTATATTATCAGGCGTAAAATGTTTACTATACAATCTCTATTCCAGCGAACATACATTCACATAAATTCAAAGACCCCGTGGTAAAAATTTGCAGACCTACATTTCTTTTCTGAAGACCTTCTATTTACTTTCTGTTTTAGGTCTGTTTATATATTTAAATCAACCTTTCTGCTCTTTGAAAAATAAATCAAAAACAATTATGAAGACCTTCTGAAAGACCTTCTTCTTTAGTTATTTCAACTTCTAGAAGCTTTTTTAATAATATAAATATGAAAGCACTATATTAAAGCCTTAATGGAAAGCTTCTTTTCAAACATATCATAAACAAAATTAAGTAGACCTTCCAAAACACCATCTTCCTGGTGTAGAGAAGGTCTTCTAAAGACCTTCTGCACTAAATTCTTCTTCAGATCATGACACTTCTAGAAGTTAAAAAAGTTATTAAAAAAAAAAAATAAGTAGACGTCCCGAAACACTATCTTCTGATGGTAGTACAGAAGGTCTTCTGAAGACCTTCTGTAGGATATTCTTATTTAGACCTTGCCACTTCTAGAAGTTCTATATATATATATATATATATATATAATTCCCCTACAACATTCCAATTGGAACAAGTGGTACTTCTCTCAGACAATGAGCAGCATCCGATTCTCATTGTCGTTGAAAGGGACCTACGTTTTAACTCCGGCTACGAACGGCAAATGCATTAGTTAGAGAAGTTTTACATAGCCTAATACTCAATAACTAGTGGCTAGCTGAGTTATAACTCTAGAAGTTCCAAAAAGACTAATTTTTCATAAATAAATAAAGACTAAGCCCTAATGGAAAACTTATTTTCAAAGAGTTCAAATACAAAATTATATAACCATTCCAAACACCATCTTCTCAAGACCTTCTCCCGAACAAAAGTAGACCTGATAATCCAAAGCCAAGCTTCTAACGGCTAATTATAGAAGCATCGTTTTAAGTAAAATAGAAGTCCTCTTATCCACAAATCATGTACACTATTATATAAGTAAAGCTGATATCTTTTCCCGCTGGGATCGAAATAGTAATATATATAAATTTTGTATACAATTCACTTTTATGCATATGAAACATACATATATACAAACATATGTATATATTGTATGTATTTATGAATAAATCTATGTAGAGGTGAGTGCATGAAATGAATAAGTTTTGGCAGATTTGTGTATATTTGTATGATAATATAGTCATATGCCCCATGGTAATAGCATTAAATCAGACACACTTAGAAAAAATAGGCAAAAATTGATAAATCAATACAAAACAAAAAAACTAAGGTATACTTTCAGGAGCCCTTCTTGATACTCTCTGAATAAATGACTAGAGCTAAGAAAAACGTGATCAGAAAATAATATTAGCTGGATGTACTATAAAGTTTAATTACTTCTCCTTTAGTGGATTTTGGCTACATTAGATCTCAGAATTTTTTTTTTCCTTAAAATTCAATATATTTATTTTTTCAGTGTTTTCATTGTATCGCCTTTCCATGTCAGCCATTCACGATGACCATTGTTAACTTGCATTTATGTAATTCTGTTTATGTTGATTGGCATCAATCTCTTATAGGATTTTTTTCTTTCTGTGATTGAATGTGATTCTGTGAAAATGCTAATTACATGCATCTTTTGGCTAAATTATGTTGTTGTCTTGAAATCTTAATTTATATACGAATTCATGTGTATTTAACCCATAAATGAAGAACAAAAAATACTTATTCCAGGAATTAATTGGTTTACAATTTTTGTATAAAAATTTTCATATCAAAAATTTTTGTATAAAAATTTTCATATCAAAAATTTTCTATAAAAATGTTTATATTGAAAATTTTCATATCAAAAATTTTCTGTAAAAAATTTCATATCGAAAATTTTCTATAAAAATTTTCATATCAAAAATTTTCATATCGACAATTTTCTAAAAAAATTTTCCTATCGAAAATTTTTAATAAAAACGTTCATATTGAAAATCTTTTATAAAAATTTTCATATAGCAAATTTTCTACAAAAAAATTTTATATAAACAATTTTCATATCGAAAATTTTCTGTAAAAACTTTTATATCGAAAATTTTCTATAAAAATTTTCGTATCGAAGATTTTCTATAAAAATTTTTATATCGAAGATTTTCTATAAAAATTTTTATATCGAAGATTCTCTATAAAAATTTTTATATCGAAAATTTTCTATAAAAATTTTCATATCGAAAATTTTCTATAAAAATATGAAAATTTTCGATATATTTTCATATTGAAAATTTTCTATAAAAATTTTCATATTGAAAATTTTCTATAAAAATTTTCATATTGAAAATTTTCTATAAAAATTTTCATATTGAAAATTTTCTATAAAAATTTTCATATTGAAAATTTTCTATAAAAATTTTCATATTGAAAATTTTCTATAAAAATTTTCATATTGAAAATTTTCTATAAAAATTTTCATATTAAAAATTTTCTATAAAAATTTTCATATTGAAAATTTTCTATAAATATTTTCATATTGAAAATTTTCTATAAAAATTTTCATATTGAAAATTTTCTATAAAAATTTTCATATTGAAAATTTTCTATAAAAATTTTCATATTGAAAATTTTCTATAAAAATTTTCATATTAAAAATTTTCTATAAAAATTTTCATATTGAAAATTTTCTATAAAAATTTTCATATTAAAAATTTTCTATAAAAATTTTCATATTGAAAATTTTCTGTAAAAATTTTCATTTTGAAAATTTTCTATAAAAATTTTCATTTTGAAAATTTTCTATAAAAATTTTCATATTGAAAATTTTCTATAAAAATTTTCATATTGAAAATTTTCTATAAAAATTTTCATATTGAAAATTTTCTATAAAAATTTTCATATTGAAAATTTTCTATAAAAATTGTCATATCGAAAATTTTCTATAAAAATTGTCATATCGAAAATTTTCTATAAAAATTTTCATATCGAAAATTTTCTATAAAAATTGTCATATCGAAAATTTTCTATAAAAATTTTCATATTGAAAATTTTCTATAAAAATTTTCATATCGAAAATTTTCTATAAAAATTTTCATATCGAAAATTTTCTATAAAAATTTTCTGTAAAAATTTCCATATCGAAAAATTTCTTTAAAATTTGTTTAACATCGAAAATTTTCTATAAAAATTTTCATATCGAAAATTAAATTAACTTACTTTAACTGTCCCATATTCATTTTTCGTTTCATTGTTCCAAAACATCTACTTATTTGTTCACCAACTCAAAAAAAAAAAAACTATCAACAACAACTCTATGTATATTTTGCTCTGCTTTTGAATTGCATTTGATTAACAACAACAACAATACACAATTTGTTATTGCAATTGCAATACTCTTCACTCTCACTAACTAGCGGCTCTTTAATTCTTCTTCTTGCTTTTCATTGCATTTAATTAGCGACGCATTAAAAAATTGCACTTTTTGCTTAATTTTTACACTGAATTTTTTCATTATTAAAACACTTTTACCAAAAATATTTTTATACACTTTTGAAGCCGACACTTTAAGCTTTCTTTTGATCTAAATTTTATTGCTGGGGGCTTATTATTTTTCCGGATAATTGCAATTTTATTTACCACTAATTTTCCTATTAATTTTTGCACTTTTTACAAGACGAGATTAAAACGCGGACTAATTGACAGTTTTATTTGGGTACATAATAGAGATGAGATAAACTAATGTAAAAAGAAGGGGAAAAAATGTTAAGTAAACGATTGGTTGATAGAGAGGAAATAAAAGTAAAGGAAGTTGATTAAAAGCAGGAAATTTATGGGTATACGGGAAATTTTAATAATAAAGATTTTTACAATCACTTTAAAATATTTACTCTAGAAATTTTTCTTTAAAAGAATAATGAATAATTGTATGAAAAAATGTATACCAAAACAATTAAGAAAGTGCTATAGTCGGCCAAGCCCGAACATACGAAAAATTATTATTTTTTTCAAAACTATATATTTAAGCTGTTTTTGTCATTTTGACCTATATGGGGGCTAGGATCATATGTGGACCGATTACCTTGAAATTTAGCAAATTTATTACAGTTAAAAAAGTTACGTATGCGAAAAATAAACTCAAAATTCTCATTATCCTCAAATTTATGAGCCTTTTTTATTTGTTTTTGTCTCATTTAGTGCGTTTTGACAGAAGAGTTAGTATAGGAGCTATGTTCAAATATGAACCGATTTCAACGAAATTTGGTACAGTGATTTAAGTTTACATAAGGAGTGTTTGTTTTAAATTTCATGAAAAAATATTTATATTTGTGGTCAATATATCAATTCCTGGAAGTGGGACCTATGGGAGGTACCATTAATAATGGACCGATTTTGACGAATTTCAATAGCCATGGTTCCATTATCAAAAAAAAAAAATGATCAGCGCCAAATTTCATCAAATTATCTTTAGAATTGCGACCTGTAGTTTGATTACAAAGTTTACATGGTGGTCCAGCCAGACGGACGCATGGACGGACGCACATCGCTAAATCGACTCAGAAAGTGATTCTTAGTCTATTGGTATACTAAAAGCTGGGTCTACGACAAATATTTCTATGCGTTACATACATCAGCACAAACTTATAATACCCTTTCCACCTATAGTAGTGAAGGGTATAAAAAGGTTTGGAAAAATCTGAAGGGGTGGGACGATTTTTCAGTGAGCTCGAGCTGGTTAGATAAATTTATGTTGAGGCAAATTTTTAGATAACGAAAAAATTTGTAGCGAAAAAGTTTCTAGCCAGAAAGCGTGCTAGAGATTTTTTGAAAAAGTTAGCCGATATTCTTGATAAATGGCTTTGAGTGAAGATCAAGTTTATAATGATGTTTTATATATGATATCGATTTAGGTTCTGCTTCATTAACTACGCTCTGGTGGCATCTATAATAACATGGAATCCATCCTCAATATGATCGAACTTAAAAATGAGTGAATTTTTCGAAGAAATGAGTTATTATAGAGAAGATGAGGATGATTTAAGTAATTATAATAGAATACTGATTTAATTTCTTTGATTTAAATGTTTTCGTGGCAGAAGTTTAGATGTGAAAGATTTGCGGAGATCCACTTACTCTTACTAAAAAAAACCGATCAAATTTCGTTCTTGATAAAGATAGAACAGTTTGGAATCTTTAACAATTTAGATGTCATATAAATTGACTAAATGAAATGTGACAGGCGACGAAAACTGGATATATGGAGAACATAAAATATGGTGAAACGTAACAAACGACTACCAAGCCTGGTAATATCGCAGATGAAATTGTGAGATTTTTGTGTCATTCCGGTGCGTAGAACCAACTGCAGTTCCAACAACAACCAAGCGACGGCCGCTTCCTTGTGGATTCCATCGAAGTGCTTGTAGAGCAATGTTGGCATTTGGCCTTCGAAGTGTGTGGCCTATCCACCGCCATTTCCGTTGACATACCTCTATAGAAGAAGGGATTTGGTTTGTAGCGTTTAGTAGATCTTCATTTCATATGTGATTTGGCCACCATATATCAAGGATTTGCTTTAATATTAAACAATTTTAAATTTTTATATATATTTTTTTAATATTTTTGATAAACAAATTTTCTATAGAAATATTTTTGATAGAAAAATATTTCTATAGAAAAATTTTTGATAAAAAAATTTTCTATAGAAAAATGTTTGATAAATAAATTTTCTATAGAAAAATTTTTTATAAAAAAATTTTCTTTAGAAAAATTTTTGATAACAAAATTTTCTCAGTAGGTACATGTCCTTTGTAATCGTCTGACTGGATTTCAACAGCTCATAATGCAAAATACATTTCTAATCACACCAAATATGGAGTCATAGATATTTAGTTCCTGTCCTGATTTAGCTGGTTCGATCTTTCTATATGACTTTTTGCATTTAGGGCTATCGTAATATATCCATTTTTCATCTTATTGCGGCTTCCAACGCTTCCGACCTGCAAAGTCGCATGTTTACAGTTGATATATTACTCTTCAAAATATCATATTTGTTATTATTGACACAAACCATATGTCATAGATATGCCATTGTTCTTCAAATCGATATTATTACCTTGTATTTACCATTATTTATAAGTAAGGTTCGTCACAACTGAATATAAGGCCCTTAATTATTTTGTACTTGAATGAACGTTTAGTACCAAAATCTCAATCATCATAATTTCTTACTAAAACTCAACATTGCCTTAAAATCTGATTTGTTTTTTAAATTTTCGTAATTTGCACATTAAGATTGATCATCAACAAAAATATAGTCAAATTAAATAAAACTTATATTTACAACCAATAAAAATTTACGGGCCTACCATAAAATAACAAAAAATCTTCAAAACCATCTTTGTCTTATTGAATACTTTTTCCAACACCCTCAAACTCCAACTCAATCTTAAACATTTAATTCAAACTTAAACGTTGAAAGCATAAAACTGAATATTAAAAGATAATCTGGGTGTAAAAAGAGAATTAATAAAACATTTAATAAATATTAAAAAAAATAAAAAAAGGATCGATAACGGGCAGACAGACTGAAGCATAAAAAGAGTCGCCCAAATGAAATACTCGTATAATGGCCACGGCGATGAAGGAAAACGAATAAAGTTGATGGCGGTGAGGCTGAGGTTGATGTTGATGAAATATGAAAAAGTGTTGAAAAATTCATGTTTTTTATACTTTCGCAAAACTTTCTCAGAAACCCAAAAAAAGACGCAGTTGAGTATCAACAATTCAATATAATTCCTTGTTCTTTTATTAAAATAAATCTGAGTTGAAATAAATTCTGGGGGGAAACAAACAGATACACAGAATTTTGGTTAAAGACATGTTGAGATAAAGGGAAAAACTTTAAGTGCTTACACTTGTAAGTCTTCACAACCAGTTATTTTTTTTTAATAAATATTTCATAAATTTAGTAAAAATCCCAGTAACTGGGTCGAAATTGAATTGCTGCTCTTTTGCTTTATAATGATTTTCAAACCAAAAGATTACACTAGTCAACAGACAAAATTACATTCAAACAAGTAAGAAAGTGCTATAGTCGTTCAGGCCCGACCATACGATACCCTTCACCACTAAGGTCAAAGGTTTTATTTTTCCTGTATAAAGACAAATATTTGCTAAATTTTGCCATCATACAAACATTCTCTCAAAACTTATTTAAGCTGCTTCCGACATTTGGACTTATATGAGAGCTAGGGTCAAATGTGGACCGATTATCTCGAAATTTGGCAAATTGCAAATTACAGTTATTACAAAAATTATGTATGCAAAAAATAAACTTAAAATTCCCATTATCTTCAGATTTTCAAATGTTTTAGTGATTTTTGTCTCATTTAGTGCGTTTTTAAAGAAAAGTTTGTATGGGAGCTATGGTCAAATGTAGACCGATTTTAACGAAATTTGGTACAGTGATTTAAGTTTACATAAGCAATATTTGATTTAAATTTCATGAAAAAATATTGATATTTGTGGTCAATATATCAATTCCGGGAAGTGAGACCTATGGGAGATACCATAAATAATTGACTGATTTTGAAGAATTTCAATTGCCATGGTCCCATTACCAAGAAATGATCTGTGCCAAATTTCATAAAATTATATTTAGAATTGCGACCTGTAGTTTGATTACAAGGTTTTCATGGGGGTCCAGCCAGACAGACGGACGGACGGACATCGCTAAATCGACTCAGAAAGTGATTCTAAGCCTATTGGTATACTAAAAGGTGGGTCTAAGACAAATATTTCCATGCGTTACATACATCAGCACAAACTTATAATACCCTTTCCACCTATGGTGGTGGTTTTTTTTTTGACCCTAGCTCTCATATAAGTCATACTCAGGTACCTTCATACTTCCAGAAATTGAGATTTTGGTTACAAATTTTGTTATATTTTTATGAAATTTATAAAAAACATTGTTTATTAGAGTTTTTCGAAAAAAAAAATAAGTCAGTCATCCCCTAGGATTAAAGATAATGTAAAAATAATACTAATTTTTTTTATCACGCCTAAAAATACCGCCCTTTTTGTATTTTGTTAACTGTTACGCCATCTTTAGTCCGATTATAACACTTTATATTTCGATGTTTAAGGCTCCGTAAGGGCTACATTTCTTTCTGTGATAGTTTTTTACTACTACGTCAGTTTTCAGTCATAATTTTTTAAAATTCGACTCGTACCCACCGTAATCGTATCGATTACGAATCTAGTTTTTAAATGTTATGACTATAAATTGACGTGGTAGTAAAAAACGATCAAAGTGAGAAATGTAGCCCTTACAGAGCCGAGAACACCGATATATAAAATGTGACGCAACTTTTTTTAGTATGGAAGGCAAACCAATCTATTGTTCATCATCAAGTTATTATTTTAATTTTAATAAAAATGAGGTTTTTTATTCAAATTTTTAAAATTGTTTTACTTCAATTTATTACAAAAAAGGTCTCGTTTACAAAAATAAAAAAATTTTGGCTCAAATGTGTCCTCTACTGGCTGGGAAGGCTTGAAATTTTGACCAAATTTATCAGACACGTTTTTTTCAAGCAAAATAAAAAATTTCTTTGAAAAAAAGCTCCTAAGTCTAAAAATAATGACAATTTTATATTTATTTTTTGCAGGCATAATTTGTGTATAACCTGTAATCAAATTGCTAAATTTCGAGAAAATCGGTCCACATTTGACCCTAGCTCCAGTATGAGACCCAAAAAAGGAAATCTCTTTAAAATATATTTTCACTTCTTTTACTTTATTGTTAATAAAATCACCATTTATTAATGGATTTTTAGGAAGTAAGACTTATTTTATTACAAATATTCACAGTTTTTAATTTAATTGAAATCGGTCCACATTTGACCGTAGCTCCAATACAAGACCTTCTGACAAAAACCACTTTAATGATTCAAAATTCACAAAAACGCTCCTAAATATGAAGATAATGAATTTGAATGAATTTTATATTTAGTTGTGGCACACATAACTCCTGTATTCCCTCTATTACCAGTAATCAAATTGCTTAATTTCGAGAAAATCGGTTCACATTTGACCCTATCTCGCAAATAAGACACAGTGACTGTAATGTCTTAAATTCAAAATTGAGTTTTTTCAGTTCATTTACTTTATTGTAAATAATATCACCATTTATTCATGGATTTTCAAGAAATATATTTTATTTTATTCTAAAAAATCGCAGGCAACAAAAGTTTTAGGTTTTGGCCATTTTCGATTTTTTATGAATTTTTAAAAAATAAAAATTTTGAAAATTTTTTTTTGCAAAAAAAATATTTTTGACTTTTAAGTGCAATAACTAAGAATCCGTTAAAATTCAAATAAAAATTTGTCTAAAACGACACAAAGATAATTTGAATAGGTTCTAAGACTTTTATCAATTTTTTTTTTTCAATTTTCGACTTTGATGAAGTTTTAAAAACTAAAAAAAATTTTTAATTTTTTGTAAAAAAAATATTTTTTGCTTTGAAGTGCAAATAACTCGGAATCCGTTAAACATATATAGAATGATTTCAAACCCACTTAAAGATAATTTTATTGGCTATTATATTCGGTATTTCCAACAAAATCATATAACCCCTACCAAAGATATGATGAAATCAATGAATCGTCTATTCAAAAATTACAAATTTCACATTGTTTTCGTTTTTGTTTTAAAACCAGCACTCAGGGGATAACCCCTACTTATGCAATACATCGTGTTGGAACTAGCGAAATAGGTTATGGGAGGGGGGATAGGTGAAATAGTGTTTGTGGACATTTGATTTGAACTTTTCTATGTTGCAACTGTCTGGGAAAACTTCTGCGGGAAGCAAATTCCACATACAAACTGTACGGCTAAAGAACGAACTTTCTCTGTAGTGAATCTCTAAAATAGACCGTCCCATACATGAGAGTTGTAAATAGTACGGAGATCAGATGAAGTGAAGTGTCTCTTACACCGTTTTAGAAAACCGAGGCACTTGAATGCTTTGTCGACACCTGAAAAATGCGATTTGTCAAACTGACATCACATTGAATTCTCATGCCCAGAACATCCGCCTAATTTAAAGAATATTAGCGTTTGATCGCTTTTATAATCATAAGACCACAATGAATCGAAAAAGTATAGTCGTGATCAAATGTGACGCAAAAAGTTGAATTTTGTTAACTAGTGTTATCAGACTAACAACAGCTTTACTTCACATAAAGCAAAGCCAAACATGTTCCTCAAAAAATTTCGTAATTTTTGAATACAATCATTGCAATTATTAAAAAATTGAAACTTATTGATGAAAATTTTTACCATTGAGCTTTAATGTCGATTATCTGCTAATAAGGAATCAATAAATTTAAAGCCAGAGACTAAATCCACGAAACAAATTTTCCTCACATACAACCTTTCATGCTTCCGTCCTTTCTCCCAGTCCATAGCTTTTCTGAACAATCAAACTCTCAACCCTAGGGTCATATTCTTCTGCATCCAACAACTCATTCCCTCATTCATGTGCAATACAATTCAACATAAGGGAAAAGCCGAATCATATTAAAAACTTGTGAAAATGATTTGCAAAATAATAAAATAAAAGAAAAAAAAGCTCATCAACAACAGAAAAATGAAAAATATTTAATTAATTTGCTTAAGTGTAAGTAAACCTGAATAAAAATGATAAATTTTTTCATAGCCCCAAAATACAAACAGGTAGATTTTTTTTTGAATCTGCAGATTCGTTTTAAATAAAATTGAACAAATGATGAATAACTACAAATAAATAACTATACAGACGGACAGATACATATATTCATGCACAAACACGCTCGTAATTGCCAACTTCATATGCAGGAAGAATTTTATGTAAAAATTTATTTTTAACCCGTTTGTGGACACCACCATTTTACTTTTCAGTGGAAGTAATTAATCACAGTTTTTATCCTTCCCAAAGCTTTCAAAGCCATTTTTCTTCTTAATTTCTTTAGAACAGAAAAAAGTCCTTAAACTTTAATTGAAGTTTCTTAACATTCCTCAAACCAAAATTTATGAGCAAATCATAATCTAAGTAGTAATTTAGAACTATAATAATAATAATATAAGAATAAAATTTTGATTTTGGAACAAAATAAAAATTTTTGTATAAAATTCAAATTTGAAGACAAACTTTAAATTTAGTACAGAATTTAAAATCGAGTTAAATTTTAAGTTAGGTAAAAATTTGTCTTTAGTAAAATTTTGAGCAAAATTTGTCTTTATTAAAATTTTGATCAAAACATGTCTTTAGAAAAATGTTTATCAAAATTGCCTTAAGAAAAATTTTGATCAAAAATTGTCTTTCCATAAAATTTTGATCAAAAATTGTCTTTAGTAAAATTTTGAACAAAATTTGTCTTTAGTAAAATTTTAATTAAAATTTGTCTTTAGTAAAATTTTGATCAAAATTTGTCTTTAGTACAACTTTGGTCAAAATTTGTAAAACTTTGCAAAATTTGTAAAATTTTGATCAAAATTTGTCTTTAGTAAAATTTTTATCAAAAATTGTCTTAAGTAAAATTTTGACCAAAATATGTCTATAGTATAATTTTGATCAAAATTTCTCTTTAGTAAAGTTTTGATCAAAATTTGTCTTTAGTAAAATTTTGATCAAAATTTGTCTTTAGTAAAATTTTTATCAAAAATTGTCTTAAGAAAAATTTGATCAAAATTTGTCTTTAGTAAAAGTTTTGATCAAAAATTGTCTTTTGCAAAATTTTGATCAAAATTTGTCTTTAGTAAAATTTTGATTAAAATTAGTATTTGTAAAATTTTGATTACAATTTGTCTTTAGTAAGATTTTGATCAAAACTTGTCTTTAGTAAAATTTTGACCAAAATATGTCTATAGTATAATTTTGATCAAAATTTCTCTTTAGTGAAGTTTTGATCAAAATTTGTCTTTAGTAAAATTTTGATCAAAATTTGTCTTTAGTAAAATTTTTATCAAAAATTGTCTTAAGTAAAGTTTTGATCAAAATTTGTCTTTAGTAAAAATTTTGATCAAAAATTGTCTTTTGCAAAATTTTGATCAAAATTTGTCTTTAGTAAAATTTTGATTAAAATTAGTATTTGTAAAATTTTGATTACAATTTGTCTTTAGTAAGATTTTGATCAAAACTTGTCTTTAGTAAAATTTAGATCAAAATTTTTCTTTAGTAAAATTTTGATCAAAATTTTTCTTTAGTGAAATTTTGATCAAAATTTTTCTTTAGTAAAATTTTGATCAAAATTTTCTTTAGTAAAATTTTCATCAAAATTTTCTTTAGTAAAATTTTGATCAACATTTTTCTTTAGTAAAATTTTGATCAAAATTTTTCTTTAGTAAAATTTTCATCAAAATTTTTCTTTAGTAAAATTTTGATCAAAATTTTTCTTTAGTAAAATTTTGATCAAAATTTTTCTTTAGTAAAATTTTGATCAAAATTTTTCTTTAGTAAAATTTTGATCAAAATGTTTCTTTAGTAAAATTTTGATCAAAATGTTTCTTTAGTAAAATTTTGATCAAAATGTTTCTTTAGTAAAATTTTGATCAAAATTTTTCTTTAGTAAAATTTTGATCAAAATTTGTCTTTTGTAAAATTTTGATCAAAATTTGTCTTTAGTAAAATTTTGATCAAAATTTGTCTTTAGTAAAATTTTGATCAAAATTTGTCTTTAGTAAAATTTTGATCAAAATTTGTCTTTAGTAAAATTTTGATCAAAATTTGTCTTTAGTAAAATTTTGGTCAAAATTTGTCTTTAGTAAAATTTTGATCAAAATTTGTCTTTAGTAAAATTTTGATCAAAATTTGTCTTTAGTAAAATTTTGATCAAAATTTGTCTTTAGTAAAATTTTGATCAAAATTTGTCTTTAGTAAAATTTTGATCAAAATTTGTCTTTAGTAAAATTTTGATCAAAATTTGTCTTTAGTAAATTTTTGATCAAAATTTGTCTTTAGTAAAATTTTGATCAAAATTTGTCTTTAGTAAAATTTTGATCAAAATTTGTCTTTAGTAAAATTTTGATCAAAATTTGTCTTTAGTAAAATTTTGATCAAAATTTGTGTTTAGTAAAATTTTGATCAAAATTTGTGTTTAGTAAAATTTTGATCAAAATTTGTCTTTAGTAAAATTTTGATCAAAATTTGTCTTTAGTAAAATTTTGATCAAAATTTGTCTTTTGCAAAATTTTGATCAAAATTTGTCTTTAGTAAAATTTTGATTAAAATTTTTCTTTAGTAAAACTTTGATTAAAATTTTTCTTTAGTAAAGTTTTGATCAAAATTTTTCTTTAGTAAAGTTTTGATCAAAATTTGCCTTTAGTAAAGTTTTGATCAAAATTTGCCTTTAGTAAAATTTTGAACAAAATTTGTCTTTAGTAAATTTTGATCAAAATTTTTCTTGAATAAAATTTTGATCAAAATTTGTCTTTAGTAAAATTTTGATCAAAATTTGTCTTTAGTAAAATTTTGATCAAAATTTGTCTTTAGTAAAATTTTGATCAAAATTTGTCTTTAGTAAAATTTTGATCAAAATTTGTCTTTAGTAAAATTTTGATCAAAATTTGTCTTTAGTAAAATTTTGATCAAAATGTTTCTTTAATAAAATTTTGATAAAAATTTGTCTTTAGTAAAATTTTGATCAAAATTTGTCTTTGGTAAAATTTTAATCAAAATTTGTCTTTATTAAAGTTCTGATCAAAATTTGTCTTAATAAAATTTTGATCTAAATTTGACTTTAGTAAAATTTTGATTAAAATTTGTCTTTAGTAAATTTTGTTGGGAATCTAACCCACCACTAGACCCCAGTGCATTCCTTTAAAGGGTTAACATTTCACATTATTTCATTTGTAATACGAATATTTAAAATATTCTCATGCATTTCCAATAAGATGCTGCTGATTAACAATAAATTTTTATATTTGTTAAAATTATTTTTATGTATTTGTCATTCACCCATATTCTTACTGCAGCAGATGGATGGATGGATGAATGTCCCCTTTTTCCTTCATTCTTTTTATAGAATTTAGCACAAACAAACAAACAAACTACAATGTGACATGTCAGTTGGAAACCCACTTATTATTTTTTTTAAGCCAGAACAAAACGGACTCGATTAACAAGTGATAAAGTAAAATTATGAGAAATTGTAAAAATTTAATGAATCTGTGAAAAAGTTTTAACGTTTACAAAAAGACAATAATGACCAACTAACAAATTTGTTCAAATGCTTTGAATTTTTGGTTGGGGCTGTTGGAGTTGGAGTATGTGTGTGAATGTTTGATGTTGCAAGGTATCAGGTGTATTTTATATTGAAATCGGTCTGGTCATTATTGGATGGATTTCTGAAATAACAATCTATAAAATTTAAGAGTTCATAAAATTTAATTATATATTTTAGCATTTTGTGGTTGAGTGAGGCGATGGTTGGTCGAACGTTTACACTAGTATACAAAATTCAATTTTCTGAGTTTTATTTGATTACCAGAATTACTTTTTTATATTCATTGTGGTCTTCTGATTATTAAAACGGTCGAAATTTAATTAGCTTTAAATTGGTTCCTTAAAATTTTTTTTATATAAATTTTGCCATTTTAGGCAAAATTTTGTGGTATTTTACAAAAATCCCAAATTTTAAAACGAAAGACAATGAAAAAACTTAGGATGTTTTTGAACTTAAAGGGCCACACATGAAAAATTGTTTTCCATAAAAGTAACTTTACCTGTTGACCAGTGTTATCAGTAAGTCTGTCTATCTGTCAGGTTTGAACAGGGTTAATATGTTTGTTTGTGGCTTGTAATACATTATGTAGCAACCAGGTTGGTCTGACGCTTGGTCGAGCTGGAAATGTCCAAAGATTCATTCATTTATTTTAAAGATTTTTTTTATTTTATAAATTTTACGATTAACAATGTTGTCAATAATAATCATAATAATAAAGAAGATGATCATCATCATCATTCAGAGGAGGATGATGCTGATGATAATGATGTTTGCATTTCCATATTACCTCAATGTCATTCATTTATCGTAAAATAAATACTCAGATACGAATATTTGTACATTTTTATGTATTGGATTTTTTATTATCAATAACATACGATTACCTACATTTTGAATACATTCCTCTGCTGCTTGCAACTTCAAATATTGATTGAATGTTTGTGTTGCTCCTCACAAAGGGGGTTGCATTAATGGTTCGAGTGTTGCAACATAATCATGAGTATTGGGTTGTAGTATGCAAAATATTTGCATTTAATGGCCCAGTTAAATCTCCTGCCGCTGCTGCTGCTACTGCCACTTTTTGTGTCAGTTTGTTGTTCATGCCCCATCAAAGTAGTTGTAGTTGTAGTATGTGGTATTCAATCAATTGCTTTTTATTATTTTATTGACAATGTTTTCAGTTTTTTTTCTTCACTTATTTTTTCAACTCTACTCATTTTATTGCTATTGGGTGCCTTGATTGTGCAATAGCGACTGCAGTAGCTGCAGCAATAGCTAAGAGTAGAGAAGCAGATGTTGTTAATATCAAAATTGAATAAAATTTTATTTTTATAAATTTTTTTTCGTATTATTCTCTTATTGCGAATGAATTTTTTAAATATGAAATGAATTTGTAAATATTGCAATGTGTTAAATTAGGGCGATCAAAATATTTTATCAAAATTTTACTAAAAAAAATTTTGAACAATATTTTACTAAAGACAAATTTTGAACAAAATTTTACTCAAGAAAAATTTTGAACAAAATTTTACTAAAGCAGAATTTTGATCAAAATTTTACTTAAGACAAATTTGGCTCTAAATTTTACTTAAGACAAATTTTGATAAAGATTTGACTAAAGACAAAGAAAGATAATTTTTGTTCAAAAGACAAGTTTTGTTCAAAATTTGACTAAAAATTTAATTTAATCAAAATTTTACTACAGACAGACTGTGATCAAAAATCTATTGAAGACAAATTTTGACTAAAAATTTTCTTACGACAAATTCTGATCAACAATTTACTTCAGACAAATTTTGTTCAAAAGATTACCAAAGACAAATTTTGATCAAATTTATACAAAAGACAATTTTGAGTTAAATTTCACTTATTATAAATTTTTATTAAAATTTTACTAAAGAAAAATTTCGAAGAAAATTTTACTAAATAAAAATTTTGAACATAATTTTACTAAAGAAAAGTTTGGAACAAAATTTTACTAAAAAAAAAAATTTTGTTCAAAATTTTATTCAAAATTTTACTAAAAAAAAAAAAATTTTGTTCAAAATTTTACTAAAGAAAAATTTTGAACAAAATTTTACTAAAGAAAAATTTTGAAGACAATTTTACTAAAGAAAAGTTTTGAACAAAATTTTATTCAAGAAAAATTTTGAACAAAATTTTACTAAAGAAAAATTTTGAACTAAATTTTACTAAAGATAAATTTTGAACAAAATTTTACTATAGACAAGTTTTGATCAAAATTTTACTAAAGACAAATTTTGATCAAAATTTTATTTAAGACAAATTTTGATCAAAATTTTACTAAAGACAAATTTTGATCAAAATTTTACTAATGAAAAATTTTGAGCAAAATTTTACTAAAAACAAATTTTGTTCAAAATTTTACTAAAGACAAATTTTGAACAAAATTTTACTAAAGAAAAATTTTAACCAAAATTTTACTAAAGAAAAGTTTTAAACAAAATTTTAGTTAAGAAAAATTTTAAACAAAATTTTACTAAAGACAAATTTTGTTTAAAATTTTACTATAGACAAATTATGATCAAAATTTTACTATAGACAAATTTTGATCAAAATTTTACTAAAGACAAATTTTGGTCAAAATTTTATTTAAGATAAATTTTGGTCAAATTTTTTTTAAGACAAATTTTGATCAACATTTTACAAAAGACAAATTTTGATCAAAATTTTACAAAAGACAAATTTTGGTCAAAATTTTAATAAAGACAAATTTTGATCAAAATTTTAATAAAGACAAATTTTGATCAAAATTTTACAAAAGACAAATTTTGATCAAAATTTTACAAAAGACAAATTTTGATCAAAATTTTACAAAAGACAAATTTTGATCAAAATTTTATTAAAGACAAATTTTGGTCAAAATTTTCTACAGACAAATTTTGGTCAAAATTTTCTAAAGACAAATTTTGATCAAAATTTTACTATAGACAAATTTTGATCAAAATTTTACTATAGACAAATTTTGATCAAAATTTTACTATAGACAAATTTTGATCAAAATTTTACTATAGACAAATTTTGATCAAAATTTTACTATAGACAAATTTTGATCAAAATTTTACTATAGACAAATTTTGATCAAAATTTTACTATAGACAATTTTTGATCAAAATTTTACTATAGACAAATTTTAGTCAAAATTTTACTATAAACAAATTTTGATCAAAATTTTACTATAGACAAATTTTGATCAAAATTTTACTATAGACAAATTTTGATCAAAATTTTACTAAAGACAAATTTTGATTGAAATTTTTTTAAATACAAATTTTGATCAAAATTTTACTTCAGACAAATTTTGTTTAAAATTTTACTTCAGACAAATTTTGTTAAAAATTTTATTAAAAGACAAAGTTTGAACAAAATTTTACTAAAGACAAATTTTGTTTAAAATTTTACTAAAGACAAATTTTGTTCAAAATTTTTCCAAAGAAAAATTTTATTTAAAACTTTTCTTTAGTAAAATTTTGTTTAAAATTTAACTAAAAACAAATTTTGTTCAAAATTCTACCAAAGACAAATTTTGATCAAAATTTTACCAGAGATAAATTTTGATCAAAATTTTACTAAAGACAAATTTTGATTAAGAAAAAAAATTTTACTTAAGGAAAATTTTGATCAAAATTTTACTAAATGTTTGTTTTTGTTCAGTCGATAATCTACGCTTTTACTTTTGGTTTATAAACATAATTCTTAATAGTTATGTTTGTAAATTTAGTAATAATGCGAGGTTTTCGATCTGTCTAAATTGGGGATAATACTCCTGAAGAGATGGCTTAACCAACCATCGAAACGCGTCGAGGAATTTGGTTTCTCCGCAAACATTTTTTGGTTTTTTATCAATAAATTGATCTGTTACATTAATAAATAAATGTAACAGGTTTGGGATCAAATGCAAATACACTTCTTTTTGGATAAATTTTGATCCAAATTTTATTAGAGACAAATTTTGATCAAAATTTTACTAAAGACAAATTTTGATCAAAATTTTACTAAAGACAAATTTTAATTAAAATTCTACCAAAGACAAATTTTGTTCAAAATTTTACTAAAGACAAATTTTGACCAAAAATTTTATACAGACAAATTTAGGTCAACATTTTTCTTAAGAGAAATTTTGATCAAAATGTTACAAAAGACAAAATTTGATCAAAATGTTACTAAAGACAAACTTTGATCAAAATTTTATTAAAGACAAATTTGGATCAAAATTTTACTTAAGACACATTTTGATCAAAATTTTACTAAAGACAAATTTTGATTAAGAAAAAAAATTTTACTTAAGGAAAATTTTGATCAAAATTTTACTAAAGATAAATTTTGATCCAAATTTTATTAGAGACAAATTTTGATCAAAATTTTACTAAAGACAATATTTGATCAAAATTTTACTAAAGACATATTTTGATCAAAATTTTACTGAAAGACAAATTTTGTTCAAAATTTTACTAAAGCCAAATTTTGACTAAAACTTATCTGCTTCCCCCTAGTAAACATCAAAATGCCTTGTATTTTTTTTATGAGGGAATGTAAATACATATTTATAACTTTCATTAGTTAAATTAAAAATGATGGTTGCATTTAATTTAAAAATTATTTATACTCGAATGCAGAATATCTTATTATTATTCATTTTTTTTTTGTCTCAATTTATAGATTTCACATTTTTTCAATCACCTTTAACATAAAAAGATATGTGATGACAAATGACAGCCATGACCTATTAATGAATTTTTAATTTTTTAAAGCCGGAAGGCTTTAGGTAATAATTTACACGTACTTGATTAAAACTTAATTGGAAATTTTACAGAAGTTCAAAACCCTTTAATTTTAAAGCGTAAAAACACTTTTTTTAATAAGCTCTATTAACTTTTCTGTCATCATTCAACACTTAGTTTAAAATCCCATTTGCAATCTGACTAACTTGTCTTAATAATTTTCCAACACAACATCAATTCTCACTTAAAATCATAGATTAATCAAAACTAATAACTTTAATAACACCGTGCAACAAATCATTTATAGCAGATGTTTGTTAAGAAATTTCCTTTCAAACTTATCCTAACAACTGCAACCATCTAGTCTAGCTACCGGATATTGCGCTTAATGAATGGAAAAGTCTCTTCCATAAAATTGACATTGGTCTCCTGAAAAGCGTTTTATGTCTCGGCCGTTTGCAAAATAATGAAGTCACCAAACAAAGAATCAACTTCAATTAAAGAGACAAGACTTTAATAATCATAAATTTAACTGCAACGACCGACCATCTATAAGTTTTAGGCCCCTATTTTTTTGCTTTTTCTGCTGATATTTAGCAAATAAATGTTCAACAAGTTTTCACAATATTCGACTGAAAATAATGTTTTACATATTGTTGCAAGTTGCTTATGTGTATATGTGTGCAAATGTGTGAGTTGTATGGTTTTTGTTGCAAGTGTAATTGTATTGTCGACATTATTGTAAAACAATTTAAAGAGTGAGTTTCCATGGATCTTATGAATTCAATCGCAATTGGATGACGTTAAATGGAGATGTAAAAAATTTTCGTGCGTTAATTGAGTTGTTAAATGTCTATTGAGCTTGTACTTGGACATTAAAACGAAGCATCTAAATGAATGTGATACTTTGTTTGAATAAGTGGATAAATTTAAAAGTTTCTTCAGCTAGAAATATACTAAAACAAAGCCAGAACTCCAACTATGGCACTAGAATTAGTAGTTAAGTTGTAATCCTCAGTTCGATTTCTCCATAATCTTTACTGTTCAGGCGTAGGCAGCCACCAGAAGCCGAAGACTTTTTGTAACTTTCGTAAATATCACGATCATTAATAAAACTCATGAAAATGAGTTTTAAAAGCATTCAGTTGGAATAAAGAAAATACAAAAACAAATTATACAAGAAACAAAATCATAATCCAATTTATAGCAACAAAATATAGGGTTCGAGAGAACAAAGAAATATAATTTCAAACATTGTTGCCATGATATTATTGTTTTTGAAAACGCAGTTTCAAATAAATGTAACCGAATTGGGAATATTTTTTGAAATAGAATTAAATTCTAATTTTAAACAGTTTTAGATTTTTATATTTTTTTTATAAATGTTCGATACAAACATTTTTTTATAGAAAAATATTTGATAAAATTTTTTCCTATGGAAAATTTTTCGATAAAAATTATTTTTTATAGAAAATTTTTCAATAAAACTTCCTATGAAAATTATTATATTAAATTTTTCTATCGAAAAATTCTGTTAAAAAAATATTGTTTTTATCAAAAAACTATTTATTACAATAATAAATAATTGTAATAAATTGGGACCTTAGTGCAATACACTGCAGTAAAACTTTTTAACTAAATGCTTGATGTCCCACAATTTTTGATAAACCATTTTATTGAAAATATTTTTCAATAAAAATTTCAGTGAAAATTTTCAAAAAAAAAAAAAAATCTAAAAAAAAAATTTTTTAAAGCAAAATTTTCGATAAAAATATAGAAAAATATATTTTCGATTGAAATTTTTTTCTGTAGAAAAATTTTCTAAAAAATCTTTGAAAAAAAATTTTCTATAGAAAAATTTTTGATAAAAAAATTTTCTATAGAAACAATTTAATAAAAAAATTTCTGTAAAAAAATGTATCATCAATTTTCACATTTTCCACAAAAACATTTTTAATGAAAAAATTTTCTATAGACAAATTGTTAATAAAATTTTCAATAGAAAAATAATAAAATTTTTTATAAAAAAATGTTTAATAAAATTTCCTATAAAAAAAAAATTTAATAAAATTTTCTATAAAAAAAAAATTTAATAAAATTTTCTATAGAAAAATTTTGAATAAAATTTTCTATAGAAAAAGTTTAAAAAAATTTTCTGTAGGAAAATTAAAAAAAAAAATGTTCTATGGAAAATTTTTAGTAAAATTTTCTATAGAAACAGTTTTAATAAAATTTTATTTAGAAACATTTTTAAAAAAATTTTCTATAGAAAAATTTTTTATAAAATTTACTACAGAAAAATTTTCAATACAATTTTCTATAGCAAAATTTGTATAAAATTTAAACAGAAAAACTTTTTGTAAAATTTTCTATAAAAAAATTTTTAATTCAATTTTCTTTAGAAAAATTTTAAGAAAAAATTTTTTAAAGAAAATTTTTTAATAAAGTTATCTATAGAAAAATTTTTAATAAAATTTTCTATAGAAAAATTTTTAATAAAATTTTTTGTAGAAAATTTTTGATAAGAAAATTTTCTATAGAAAAATTTTTGATAAGAAAATTTTCTATAGAAAAATTTTTGATAAGAAAATTTTCTATAGAAAAATTTTTGTTAAAAAAAAATTTCTATAGAAAAATTTTTGATAAAAAAAAAATGTTTCTATAGAAAAAATTTTCTATGGAAAATTTTTGATAAAAAAATTTTCTATACAAAAATTAAAAAAAATTCTATAAAAAAATTTTTGATAGAAAATTTTTTTTTTTTTAATTTTTGATAAAAAAAATTCTGCATTCGTGTATAAATAATTTTTAAATTAAATGCAACCATCAAAAATTTCTAACAAAATTTGTCTCTATATAAATTTTGATCAAAAATTGTCTTAAGTAAATTTTTGATTCAATATTGTCTTTATTAACATTTTTATATCTTTAGTAAAATTTAGATCAAAATTTGTCTTTAGCAAAATTTTGATCAAATTTTTTCTTTAGTAAGATTTTGGTTAAAATTTGTTTGTAGAAAAATTTGGATCAAAATTTGTCTTTAGTAAAATTTTGAACAAAATTTGTCTTTAATAAAATTTAGAGCAAAATATGTCTTCAGTAATTTTTTTTTTTTTTTTGTTAAATTTTTCTTTAGTAATATTTCGATCGAAATTTGGATTTAGTGAAATTTTAGTCAAAATTTGTATTTATTAAAGTTTTAAACAAAATTTGTCTTTAGAAAACTTTTTATCAAAATTTTTTTTTTTTTAGTAAAGTTTTGATTAAAAGTATGTCTTTAGTAAAATTTTGATCTAAATTTGTCTGTAGTGAGATGTGATTAAAACTTTTTAAAGAAAAATTAAAAAAAAAAACATTTTATAACAAATGTTTCTACAGAAAAATATTTGAGAAAAATTTTTTTATAGAAAAGTTTTCTATAGAAATATTTTTGATAAAAAAATTTTCTATAGAAAAATTTTTGATAAAAAAATTTTCTATAGAAAAATTTTTGATAAAAAAATTTTCTATAGAAAAATTTTTGATAAAAAAAATTTTCTATAGAAAATTTTTGATAAAATAATTTTCTATAGATAACTTTTATAGGTTTTAAATTATTTCATTTCAAAAATAAAAAAAATTTCCATTAGATTTTGTTAGTTTTCGACCCATTGTGGATTCGATATTAGACCCATATTTTTTTAAAAAATACTGAGATACAGGCAACAGTTCAGGAAATAATATATTGAAACCAGTTTTAAATATTCAAAAAATTTCAAAAGTCAAATATTTTTCGCTGATCGAAAAAAAAGTGAATTAAAAAAATGGTATTCATTTTAAACCCATAGAAGTTATTATTGTAAAGTAAGCATGTTTTTTTCGTTTTTTGAAGCTCATTCTAAAAAAATGCATTAAAAAATCAACCATATTGGACAATAATTGAAAGAGATAAACGGTCTAAAAGCTTTTGCACTTTCGAGGTGGTCTACTTTGGCTCCCAATTACTCACTCTATATAAACAAAGGGTAACAATCAATCCAAAATTGAAGAAGCTTGAGTCCTTCTTAACAATTCTCTTATACAGACTAAAGCAAACAGACTTATAGTTTAGAAGATAAAGATGTATTACCACTCTTTTTGTTTCAAACCACTGTGCAATGTCTTAAATAGAGATATCCCAATTTTTATAGCGTGCTCGACAACTTTGAGCCGAGAGAGCCAACTAAACATTCTTTCAACTATTGATTCTCTCCAAAGCTTCAGGGCTCATTCACATAACAAAGAATTTCAAGGCAATTAGCCCCTACCGAATATAAAAGTTAATACTGTCTTTAGTTACTTCTTTCCTGCCTACTTAAGTTAAAGCTTGTACTTCTGTATTAACATGTTCTCGGAAGGCGGTGAAGAAATTTTCTGCTAATGCAAAAGTTTTATTATTCAAATGGGCTTTACTTTGTATAGGCAAAATTTCTTCCTAAAACAAAAAGAAACGAACAAAACGAGGCAACAATCCATGTCGGCTGTCATTCTAAGATGTGAACTCATTTGTACAGGAAATGCTTAAAGGATACCTGGCAACTTACAATAAATGTTAAGGCATCAAGAATACAACAACACCAACAACAGCAACAAATGTCTTTATAATGAAGTATGAAATAAAACATAAAACTATGAAACAACATCATCGCCAGCCTCATCAGCAGTAGCTTTAGTTCGACTATATCAGAGACAACTGGAGCAGCAAAAACATCAGAAAGCCAAACCAACCAATAGCCAGTGAGTGCATCTTCCACTTTTCATTGTGGAAAATAGAAATTAGTTTTGTTGAGCCCGATAATTGCAGTTGTACTAAGTTTGTGTTGCAGCAACAAACACCACAATTATTGTTGTATTCTAGTGCTACTGTTGTCATTTTGTCAACCCACGTGTTGTCAGTAGTTATTGTGTAAAAGTGTGTGTCCTTTGGTTGTTGTACTTGTTGTTGCTTTTAGCCAACTACAGCTTGTTTCCATAGTTGCCACTTGCCTCGTTTATTGCCGGTGTTCACTTTAATTATGTTAAATGTTTTAAAAATTGGTTTCACTATTCTCTACAACTCTGTTTCTTTCCTCTTTCCTGTCCTGTACTGCCTCTTCCTTCCTTATACACCAACAAAAAAAAAATTGTTGGAATTTTTTTTGTTTTTGTTGCTGCAACATCAACTACCGCCATATTCTTTTGCACACAGAAGAACGAGCACTGGGTTGTCATTTTGTCATGGCAAGGTGGATAATTGGTCATTTGGTATGTGCACACGTGTAAGGTGACTTGTTTGCCTGTCAACATTTTCACAAAATAGTTTAATATGCACAATGTTGCAACTATGGCTATACTAGTGTCTATGTGTGTATGAATGTCAATTTGAGATATTTGCAACCATCTAAGTTGCAACCACCAAAAGTACCTGAATAGGTTCTTTTTAGTTAATTTTTTCGTTGTTTCATTCTTAATTCGGTTATATTCTGCCTGTCATTGAATTATGTTGTAAATTAAATGAATTATCGCTATCAATTGTTATGGATTTCCCTAAGGAAAATTGTTCAATATTTGTTATAAAAAAAAAATTAATCAATTCAAATTTTTAACAAAATTATCCTAAAGACTAATTTTTAACAAAATTTTAATAAAGACAAATTTTGATACAAATTTTACTAAACACAACTTTTGATCAAAATTTTACTAAAGACAAATTTGGATCGAAATTTTACTAAAGACAAATGTTGATGAAAATTTTCCTATATACAAATTTTGATCAAAATTTTATTAAAGACAAATTTTGATCAAAATATTACTTAAGACAACTTTTGATCAAAATTTTACTAAAAACAAATTTTAATCAAAATTTTACTAAAAAATTTTTTTTATTAAAATTCTACTAAAGAACAATTTTGATCAAAATTTTAATAAAGACAAATGTTAGTCAAAATTTTACTAAAGACAAATTTTGGTCAAAATTTTACTTAAGAGAAATTTTGATCGAAATTTTACCAAAGACAAATTTTGACCAAAGTTTTACTTAAGACAAATTTTGATCAAAGTTTTACTAGAGACAAATTTTGACCAAAATTTTACTAAAAACATATTTTGATCAAAATTTTAATACAGACAAATTTTGATCAAAATTTTACTAAAGAAAAACTTTGATCAAAATTTTACTAAAGAAAAGTTTTGATCAAAATTTTACTAAAGAAAAGTTTTGATCAAAATTTTACTAAAGAATAATTTTGATCAAAATTTTACTACAGAAAAGTTTTGATCAAAATTTTACTAAAGAATAATTTTGATCAAAATTTTACTAAAGAAAAATTTTGATCAAAATTTTTCTTTAGTAAAATTTTGATCAAAATTTTTCTTTTACTAAAGAAAAATTTTGATCAAAATTTTACTAAAGAAAAATTTTGATCAAAATTTTACTAAAGAAAAATTTTGATCAAAATTTTACTAAAGAAAAATGTTGATCAAAATTTTACTAAAGAAAAATTTTGATCAAAATTTTACTAAAGGCAAATTTTGATCAAAATTTTACTAAAGATAAATTTTGATCAAAATTTTACTAAAGAAAAATTTTGATCAAAATTTTACTAAAGAAAAATTTTGATCAAAATTTTACTAAAGAAAAATTTTGATCAAAATTTTACTAAAGAAAAATGTTGATCAAAATTTTACTAAAGAAAAATTTTGATCAAAATTTTACTAAAGGCAAATTTTGATCAAAATTTTACTAAAGATAAATTTTGATCAAAATTTTACTAAAGAAAAATTTTAATCAAAACGTTACTAAAAAATATTTTAATCAAAATTTTATTAAAGATAAATTTTTATTAAAATTTTTCAAAATTAAAATTTTGATCAAAATTTTACTAAAGAAAAATTTTGATCAAAATTTTACTAAAGACAAACTTTCATCAAAATTTTACTAAAGACAAATTTTGATCAAAATTTTACTGAAGAAAAATGTTGATCAAAATTTTACGAAAGGAAAATTTTGATCAAAATTTTACTAAAGACAAATTTTGATCAAAATTTTACTAAAGGCACATTTTGATCAAAATTTACTGAAGACAAATTTTGATAAAAATTTTACTAAAGACAAATTTTGATCAAAAATTTACTAATGACAAATTTTAATTAAAATTTTGCTATTGATAATTTTTTTTAATTTAAGCTGTAGATATTTATACCATTTACACATCTTTAAGCTAATTAAAACCAATATTACCAGTTAATAGTTTAAGGCTAAAACGAAAAAAAATACTGAAAATAGCAAAACTTTAGACTACTTTTTCCTTTATTTGATTTTCTTCAACAATTTTTTTGCTTTCATACCTGCCAGGGCAAACAAAACTCCCAACTCCTATTTCATGCCATGTCTTAAGCCATTGACATTGTGATGAATTACACACAAGGGAGTTGTGTCAAAAGTCTAGCATCTTCTGACCGACGAACCAACAGCTAAGCGACCAACTGTTCATCAGTATAAATATAAAGAGTAGAAGCGAAATAAGTTTTACATTTATCCAAAAACGTCCCTTTCGCTACCAAAACGCATAGTTTTTTGGCTAAAACAATTTTTTTTTAAATATTTGTAACCGAAAAATTTTCTATAGAAAAATTTTTTGTTAACCGAAAAATTTTCTATAGAAAATTTTTTTTAACCGAAAAATTTTCTATAGAAAATTTTTTTTGATCCGAAAAATTTTCTGTAGAAAATTTTTGTTTAACCGAAAAATTTCCTATAAACAATTTTTGTTTTACCGAAAAATTTCCTATAAACAATTTTTGTTTTACCGAAAAATTTTCTATAGACAATTTTTGTTTAGCCGAAAAATTTTCCATAGAAAATTTTTGTTTAACCGAAAATTTTCCATAGAAAATTTTTTTTTAACCGAAAAATTTTCTATAGAAAATTTTTGTTTAACCGAAAAATTTTCTATAGAAAATTTTTGTTAACCAAAAATTTTCTATAGAAAATTTTTTTGAACCGAAAAATTTTCTATAGAAAATTTTTTTTGAACCGAAAAATTTTCTATAGAAAATTTTTTTTGAACCGAAAAATTTTCTATAGAAAATTTTTTTTGAACCGAAAAATTTTCTATAGAAAATTTTTTTTGAACCGAAAAATTTTCTATAGAAAATTTTTTTTGAACCGAAAAATTTTCTACAGAAAATTTTTTTTGAACCGAAAAATGTTCTATAGAAAATTTTTTTTGAACCGAAAAATTTTCTATAGAAAATTTTTTTTTAACCCAAAAATTTTCTATATGAAAATTTTCTATAGAAAATTTTTTTTGAACCGAAAAATTTTCTATTTCTATAGAAAATTTTTTTTGAACCGAAAAATTTTCTATAGAAAATTTTTGTTTAACCGAAAAATTTTCTATAGAAAATATTTGTTTAACCGAAAAATTTTCTATAGAAAATTTTTGTTTAACCGAAAAATTTTCTATAGAAAATTTTTGTTTAACCGAAAAATTTTCTATAGAAAATTTTTGTTTAACCAAAAATTTTCTATAGAAAATTTTTTTGAACCGAAAAATTTTCTATAGAAAATTTTTTTTTGAACCGAAAAATTTTCTATAGAAAATTTTTTTTTGAACCGAAAAATTTTCTATAGAAAATTTTTTTTTGAACCGAAAAATTTTCTATAGAAAATTTTTTTTGAAGCAAAAAATTTTCTATAGAAAATTTTTTTTGAAGCAAAAAATTTTCTATAGAAAATTTTTTTTTGAATCGAAAAATTTTCTATAGAAAATTATTTTGAACCGAAAAATTTTCTATAGAAAATTTTTTTTGAACCGAAAAATTTTCTATAGAAAATTTTTTTTGAACCAAAATAATTTCTAAAGAAAATTTTTTTGAACCGAAAAATTTTCTTTAGAAAATTTTCTTTGAACCGAAAAATTTTCTATAAAAAATTTTTGTTTAACCGAAAAATTTTTTTGGAAAATTTTTATTTAACCAAAAAATTTTCTATAGAAAATTTTTGTTTAACCGAAAAATTTTTTTTGGAAAATTTTTATTTAACCAAAAAATTTTCTATAGAAAAATTTTTTTGAACCGAAAAATCTTCCATACAAAATTTTTTTTGAACCGAAAAATTTTCTATAGAAAATTTTTTTTGAATCGAAAAATTTTCTAAAGAAATTTTTTTTTGAACTAAAAAATTTTCTATAGAAATTTTTTAACCATTTAGTTTTCTATAGAAAATCTTTTATAGAAAAATTTTTTTAACCGAAAAACTTTCGAAAATTGTTGTTAAACCAAAAAATTTCCTTTTTCCTATTCCGAAGATTTTTATTTAACAAATTTTTTGAAAACCAAAAATTTTGTATAAGCGATTTTTGTATAGAAAATTTTTGTTTAACCGAAAAATTTTCTATATAAAATTTTAAATTGTAAATTTTTTTCGTTTCCATTCTTTATATGTAATAGCGTATCCTCAAGCTGCTGTGTTTGAACAAACTTTCAAGCATTCAACTCTCCTCTTATCTTCTAACTATTGACGACCGTGAAATTTAAGACTAGACAAAAGACATGATGGCACAATACGAGTGTCATAGAACGAGTCCAAGTACAAATGATGACGATGATGATGATGAAAATTATTGCAACATGCACTTCACATTACAACCTGTGTTAGTGGTGTGGCACCACCACAACTCACACTTGGTCGCTCATTCACACCAAATCAGAAATGTTGGTCCTTTTGAAAATTGTCATGCATTTGGTGTCTTCATACATGGATGGCTGATGGGATTGTCTTTCTATAAGTAAGTGCTCGCACATACTTACATACTTATTACTTTATTCCTTCCACATCATTCATATTGTATTGTATTATTTGCCATGTGTTGGTCTGTGACAAGAGTCGTTGGTACTTGTAGCAAATGAGAAACTCCCGTAAGGTGTTAATTTATTATTAATTTGTCATATACTGGCTGCTAGATAAAAACAAAGTTAAAGTACACAACAAAAAAAATGTTAAATACAAAAAACGTCATAAACTTCAAGTTGTCTACCGTCTAGACATGCACAAGTGCAATCCGCTCAACAAAAATCCTTTTGTTCCTCAACGGTGTTATAGAGTAGAGTGGAACGAATTACAGAAAAAAAATAATTCTGAAATGATGGCAAGAAAAAAAGTGCTAAAGAAATGACAAATGTATTCGGCAATTTTTAGTAGAATGAACATGCATTTACTTGCATTTTCAAGTGCAAACATGTCTTATACCTTTGCCACCCCCTTGGCATCCAACAACAATTGTTGCACCTCCCATTTATAACACCTTTAACTCATTCCGGCTTTTCAATGTTAATATCAAGATACTCATGTAGACTCGTAGACCTTTATATGATTTTTTTTTCTTCTTAACTTTGGAGTATGAGAGTAAATGCATATGAACCGTGCGTTATCCTTATGGGAAAAGTTATTATTTTCAGATGAATGAATTGCATTAAATTAAAACACAACAACAAATGTATAAGTTTCAACATTTTCCCATACTCCGTCAAGGATAAATAATGTTGAAGTAGGGGAAGGGGAACTCCTAAAATGTACTTAATCATTTTGTAGACTTGTATTGTGTTGGCCTTAAAGCGGATTTTAAAAATCTCATTATCCTTTACCAAAATGTTGTCTACAGAAATCGTTTTATTAAAGCAAAACGTCAATCAATACAAGTACTCAACATCATTAAAAAGTCATTAGATTCAACGTAAAGTAGTGCTAAAATACCAAAAAAAAATTTACCAAAAATATATTTTGGTCAAAATTTTACCAAATAAATGTTTTGATCAAAATTTTACTAAAACAAAATTTGATCAAAATTTTATTAAAGACAAATTTTGACCAAAATTTTATTAAAGACAAATTTTGATGAAAATTTTATTAAAAACAAATTTTGATCAAAATTTTACTAAAGAAAAATTTTGCTGAAAATTTTACAAAAGAAAAATTTTGATCAAAATTTTACTTAAGACAAATTTTGACCAAAATTTTACTTAAGACAAATTTTGATAAAAATTTTACTTATGACAAATTTTGTTCAAAATTTTACAAAAGACAAAATTAGATCAAAATTTTACTAAAGACAAAATTTGATCCAAATTTTAATAAAGACACATTTTGATCAAAATTTTTTTTAAGACAAATTTTGATCAGTATTTTACTAAAGACAAATTTTGACTACAATTTTACTAAAGACAAATTTTGATCAAAGTTTAACTTAAGAAACATTTTGATCAAAATTTTACTAAATAAAAATTTTGATAAAAATTTAACTAAATAAAAATTTTGATAAAAATTTAACTAAAGAAAAATTTTGATCAAAATTTAACTAACGAAAAATTTTAATCAAAATTTTACTAAGGACAATTTTTATCAAAATTTAACTAAATAAAAATTTTGATAAAAATTTTACTAAAGACAATTTTTGATCAAAATTTTACTAAAGACAATTTTTGATCAAAATTTTACTAAAGAATAATTCTGATCAAAATTTTACTAAAAAAAAAAATTGATCAAAAGTTTACATTTGGATAAAAATTTAACTAAAGAAAAATTTTGATAAAAATTTTACTAAAGAAAAATTTTACTAAAGAAAAAATTTTACTTGAGACAAATTCTGATCAAAATTTTACAAAAGACAAATTTTGATCCAAATTTTACTCAAGACAAATTTTGATCAAAATTCTACTAAAGTCAAAGTTTGATCAAAGTTTTACTAAATACAAATTTTGATTAAAATTTTACTAAAGTAATTTTTTGATTAATATTTAGATAAAGACAAATTTTGATCAAAATCTTTCCAAAGACAAATTTTGCTCAAAATTTTACTAAAGACAAATTCTGATCAAAATTTTGCTAAAGACAAATTTTTATCAAAATTTTACTTAAGACAAATTTTGATCAAAATTCTACTAAAGTCAAAGTTTGATCAAAGTTTTACTAAAGACAAATTTTGATTCAAATTTTACTAAAGTCATTTTTTGGTTAATATTTAGATAAAGACAAATTTTGATCAAAATCTTTCCAAAGACAAATTTTGATCAAAATCTTTCCAAAGACAAATTTTGATCAAAATTTTACTAAAGAAAAATTTTGATCAAAAAATTTACTAAAGACAAATTTTGATCAAAATTTTACTAAAGACAAATTTTGATCAAAATTTTACTAAAGACAAATTTTGATCAAAATTTTACTAAAGACAAATTTTGATCAAAATTTTACTAAAGACAAATTTTGATCAAAATTTTACTAAAGACAAATTTTGATCAAAATTTTACTAAAGACAAATTTTGATCAAAATTTCATTAAAGACAAATTTTGATCAAAATTTTACTAAAGAAAAATTTTGATCAAAATTTTACTAAAGAAAAATTTTGATCAAAATTTTACTAAAGAAAAATTTTGATCAAAATTTTACTAAAGAAAAATTTTGATCAAAATTTTACTAAAGAAAAATTTTGATCAAAATTTTACTAAAGAAAAATTTTGATCAAAATTTTACTAAAGAAAAATATTGATCAAAATTTTACTAAAGAAAAATTTTGATCAAAATTTTACTAAAGAAAAATTTTGATCAAAATTTTACTAAAGAAAAATTTTGATCAAAATTTTACTAAAGAAAAATTTTGATCAAAATTTTACTAAAGAAAAATTTTGATCAAAATTTTACTAAAGAAAAATTTTGATCAAAATTTTACTAAAGAAAAATTTTGATCAAAATTTTACTAAAGAAAAATTTTGATCAAAATTTTACTAAAGAAAAATTTTGATCAAAATTTTACTAAAGACAAATTTTGATCAAAATTTTACTAAAGAAAAATTTTGATCAAAATTTTACTAAAGAAAAATTTTGATCAAAATTTTACTAAAGAAAAATTTTGATCAAAATTTTACTAAAGAAAAATTTTGATCAAAATTTTACTAAAGAAAAATTTTGATCAAAATTTTACTAAAGAAAAATTTTGATCAAAATTTTACTAAAGACAAATTTTGATCAACATTTAAATAAAGAAAAATTTTGATCAAAATTTTACTAAAGACAATTTTTGATCAAAATTTAACTAAAGAAAAATTTTGATCAAAATTTAACTAAAGAAAAATTTTGATCGAAATTTTACTTAAGACAATTTTTATCAATTTTGATCAAAATTTTAATAAAGGCAATTTTTGATCAAAATTTCACTAAAGACAATTTTTGATCAAAATTTTACTAAAGACAAATCTTTGTCAAAATTTTACTAAAGACAAATTTTGGTCAAAAGTTTACTAAAGACAAATTTTGATTAGAATTTTACTAACGACAAATTTTGATCAAAATTTTACTAAAGACAAATCTTTGTCAAAATTTTACTAAAGACAAATTTTGGTCAAAAGTTTACTAAAGACAAATTTTGATCAGAATTTTACTAACGACAAATTTTGATCAAAATTTTACTAAAGACAAATCTTTGTCAAAATTTTACTAAAGACAAATCTTTGTCAAAATTTTACTAAAGACAAATTTTGGTCAAAAGTTTACTAAAGACAAATTTTGATCAGAATTTTACTAAAGAGAAATCTTTGTCAAAATTTTACTAAAGAAAAATTTTGATCAAAATTTTACTAAAGAAAAGTTTTGATCAAAATTTTACTAAAGAAAAATTTTGATCAAAATTTTACTAAAGAAAAATTTTGATCAAAATTTTGCTAAAGAAAAATTTTGATCAAAATTTTACTAAAGAAAAATTTTGATCAAAATTTTACTAAGGAAAAATTTTGATCAAAATTTTACTAAAGAAAAATTTTGATCAAAATTTTACTAAGGAAAAATTTTGATCAAAATTTTACTAAGGAAAAATTTTGATCAAAATTTTACTAAGGAAAAATTTTGATCAAAATTTTACTAAAGAAAAATTTTGATCAAAATTTTACTAAGGAAAAATTTTGATCAAAATTTTACTAAAGAAAAATTTTGATCAAAATTTTACTAAGGAAAAATTTTGATCAAAATTTTACTAAAGAAAAATTTTGATCAAAATTTTACTAAGGAAAAATTTTGATCAAAATTTTACTATAGAAAAATTTTGATCGAAATTTTACTTAAGACAATTTTTATCAAAAATTTACCATAGACAAATTTTCATCAAAATTCTACTCAAGACAAATTTTGTTCAAAATTTTACTAAAGGCAAATTTTAAACAAAACTTTTCTACAGATAAATTTTTATGAAAATTTTATTAAAGTTAAATTTTAAACAAAATTTTAGAAGCATTTTTCTTTAAAGAAAAATTTTCTATGGAAACATTTTTCTATAACGAACATATTTAATAGAAAAATTTTTCTATAACAAAAAATTTTCAACATTAAAATTCAAAAATTTTCTTCATTAAAAAGTTTTACTGTCGTGTATTGCTCTAAGATCCCAATTTATTGCAATTATTTATTATTGTAATAAATAGTTTTTTTTAAGTTTTCTTTTCTCTATAGAAAAATTTTTTTATGGCAAAAATTTCATCTCGAAAAATTTTCTTGGTAAATATTTTACGTCAAAAAATTTTCTGTGAAAAATATTTCATCTCTTAAGATTTTCTTTAAAAAATGTTTTATCTTCAAAAAGTTCAATAGAAATTTTTTCATCTCGAAAAATTTTCTATAGAAAATCAATTTTCTTTAGAAGTAATGAATGTTTCGGGGTTGGGTGCTTATTTGACAGACTTCGGTATGTAAATGATGCAGCACTTGCCATATATTTATGTTGCATGCATCTTGGCAATTTTCTGGTTAACTTTTGGACTAGAATATACAGCATTTGAATGGTAATGGTGAGGCCATTGATGATGATGTTGGCGCTCAAAGCTTACAATGTTTCAAAAAAGCTTTAATATAAATAATTGTCCAAAAGGAAACGCCTTTTTTTTAAAGGTTTTACTTAACAATAAAAAATGTGTGTGTTAAGAAAATAAATTAAGAGGAATTTTTTATAAATTTTTTCTTATTCGATGAAAAATTATATAAAAAGAAAAGTTTTTTTTAAGACAATTAGCCAACGAGTTTGAAGTCGGTTTTTTTAAGCTAACAGTCCATTCGGTTGTCCCTGTTGCAACTTAATCACTTAATGTGCATTCATGGTAAGGAATAATTAAAACCAAATTATAATGTTATTTTCTGTTTTTTTTTTTTTTTTTTTTGTATTCCTGAAAACTCTTACAACTCATACACAAATACTTCATCATATTCAAAATCTGTGGCATTTGGGGTATAAGAAAAAACCGGAGAAAAAAATGTTAAGAAAGAAAAAAAATTGTATATATTCTCACCTCTTTGCAGACAATCTACGAAAGAAACAACTCAATTAAGAAGTTGATGTCAGAGTGATGCTGGTGTTGCAGTCACTTGAGTTTGAGGCTAAAATGCAGCAGCTTTTAGTCATGTTAGGACTTAAAAGAAGCTTTCAAAAAGAAAACAAGTTACCAAAATTAAAAAAAAAATATATATATAAGAAACGAAACAGAAACACTAAAATAAAAAAGCCTTAAGATACTTACTCATTGCCTTGCAACATGAGGCATTCAAAATACCAGCAATACCACAACTACCAACAACAAAATTCATCTGCATCGAAACAAAATTATACAATTGCCAAAACACAAAACAGTGTCAAACATAAGAATCAAAAAAAAAAAAATCAGCAACAAAAAGAGTCGGCTACAATGCAACAGACACAATAACCACAACCGAAACTAGCAACATCTCTGCAGCTCAGACATAAAGCGAAGATAAATGACTGAAAACGAAAGATATTTTACGTTTTAAATTTAATATATTTTAGACCCTGTAGATGGTACCAGAAAGAAATTGCACTTGTTTGATTCGTTAGACTCTCTGGAATAAAAATACATAAAAATATATTTATTAAGGTCATAAAATATAACAATAGTTCACAAATTGCGAAAAATGGCAACAAACTATTTAAGGATAACCTTTTTAAACATGTTTTTAGTTCCATTTTAAAAAATGTCAGTCCAATAGTTTTCAGACAGAAATATTTCTATCGGTTCTATTCATAAATCTTCTTATAACTGATATAATTCATAATAATTTTTGAGAATATTTAAATTGAGAAATGTTAAATTTGTTTATTTTTACAAAAACTTTATTATTTTTTTTTGATATTTTTACAATTTTGAAAATATTTTATCTATTCATGACCCAACTAAAAAGATTTTTTTACATTTTCATTCTAGAGAGTTCAAAGCATCAGATAAGATCAATATCTTTCAAAAACTACCAACAGGGACTTAAATATTTAAATTCAAATATGTAAAACCTTTTTCGTTTCCTCACTTTCTATACGACCAAATCCAAAAAAAAACACTGACTACTCGTACAAGTGTGACTTGCAAATATCCAATCAAGCTGAAAAGGATGAAGACGATGATGAGACAAACGACAGCACAGACGACTCAGTCACAGTCTTCTTGGGGCATAAAAGAAACCTCAGAAAAAAAGGAAATTTTTTCTTGTTTTAAATGCTTTTGTTTTGGCAATAAAGCAAAAAAGAGCCGAAAAAATGCAAAATTTAAAAATGTAAAAATGTGAAAAGTAACAAACACTGAATAAAATTATTGTAAAATAGTGGTAATTTTATGCAGAGACTGACTTTATTCTTCTGTATTCATTTGATTGCAATTTATAAAAAGTCATGTTTAAAAAGCAGCAGCAGCAACAATGTAATACCGAAAGACTTAAAGGCAGCCAATCAGTTATAAATCCTTAAATACGGGCTCAACCGCTGAAAATGTCAAATGCTCTGGTCAATTGACTCTAATAGCAAAACTTTATAAATACAGTTTTTTTTTATATAAAAATCTAAAATTTTGAAAATAATTTTGTTTAAACAAAACATTTCGATATAACAATTTTTATATAAAAAAGATGTCTAGGAAATTATTTATAAAAATTTTAATATGAAATTTTTTATAAAAAATATTAATATAAAATTTTTTATAAAAAATTTTTGATATGAAATTTAAAAAAAAAATGTATATGAAATTTTTTGTATATTTTTGATATGAATTATTTTTTCAGAAAATTTTTTATATGAAATTTTCTATAGAAAAAATTTTATATGAAATTTTCTATAGAAAAAATTTTATATGAAATTTTCTATAGAAAATTTTTTATATGAAATTTTCTATAGAAAATTTTTTATATGAAATTTTCTATAGAAAATTTTTTATATGAAATTTTCTATAGAAAATTTTTTATATGAAATTTTCTATAGAAAATTTTTTATATGAAATTTTCTATAGAAAATTTTTTATATGAAATTTTCTATAGAAAATTTTTTATATGAAATTTTCTATAGAAAATTTTTTATATGAAATTTTCTATAGAAAATTTTTTATATGAAATTTTCTATAGAAAATTTTTTATATGAAATTTTCTATAGAAAATTTTTTATATGAAATTTTCTATAGAAAATTTTTTATATGAAATTTTCTATAGAAAATTTTTTATATGAAATTTTCTATAGAAAATTTTTTATATGAAATTTTCTATAGAAAATTTTTTATATGAAATTTTCTATAGAAAATTTTTTATATGAAATTTTCTATAGAAAATTTTTTATATGAAATTTTCTATAGAAAATTTTTTATATGAAATTTTCTATAGAAAATTTTTTATATGAAATTTTCTATAGAAAATTTTTTATATGAAATTTTCTATAGAAAATTTTTTATATGAAATTTTCTATAGAAAAATTTTTATATGAAATTTTCTATAGAAAATTTTTTATATGAAATTTTCTATAGAAAAATTTTTATATGAAATTTTCTATAGAAAATTTTTTATATGAAATTTTCTATAGAAAATTTTTTATATGAAATTTTCTATAGAAAATTTTTTATATGAAATTTTCTATAGAAAATTTTTTATATGAAATTTTCTATAGAAAATTTTTTATATGAAATTTTCTATAGAAAATTTTTTATATGAAATTTTCTATAGAAAATTTTTTATATGAAATTTTCTATAGAAAATTTTTTATATGAAATTTTCTATAGAAAATTTTTTATATGAAATTTTCTATAGAAAATTTTTTATATGAAATTTTCTATAGAAAATTTTTTATATGAAATTTTCTATAGAAAATTTTTTATATGAAATTTTCTATAGAAAATTTTTTATATGAAATTTTCCATAGAAAATTTTATATATGAAATTTTCTATAGAAAATTTTTTATATGAAATTTTCTATAGAAAATTTTTTATATGAAATTTTCTATAGAAAATTTTTTATATGAAATTTTCTATAGAAAGTTTTTAATATGCAGTTTTATATAGAAATTTTTTTACAGAAAATTTTCGGTATAAAATTTTTGTTAAATTTTATGAAATTTTTAATCTAAAATTTTCGATATGAAATTTTTTATAGAAAATTTTTGATATGAATTTTTTTGAACAAAATTATTGATATGAGATTTTTTATACAAAATTTTTAATATGAAATTTTTTGTAGAAAATTTTTGATATGAAATTTTTTATAAAAATTTTTGAGATAAAATTTTTTCCAGAAAATTTTTGATATCAAATTTTTTATCGAAAATTTTTGATATGAAATTTTTTATAGGAAATTTTTGAAATGAATTTTTTATAGAAACAATTTTGTATATAAAATTTTTTATAGAAAATTTTTGATGTAAAATTTTTTATAGAAAATTTTTGATGTAAAATTTTTTATAGAAAATTTTTGATATAAAATTTTTTATAGAAAATTTTTAATATGAATTTTTGACATAAAATTTTCATTTGAAATTGTTTATAGAAAATCTTGGAGATAAAATTTTTTATAGAAAATTTTTGATATGAAATTTTTCATAGAAAATTTTTGATGTAAAATTTTTTATAGAAAATTTTTGCTTCAAAATTTTTTAAAGAAAATTTTTGATATGAAACTTTTTATAGAAAATTTTTGATATGAAATTTTTTGTAGAAAATTTTTGATATGAAATTTTTTATAGAAAATTTTTGAGATAAAATTTTTTACAGAAAATTTTTGATATGAAAATTTTTTAGAAAATTTTTGATATGAAATTTTTTACAGGAAATTTTTGATTTTAAATTTTTAAAATTAAGTTTCTTATAGAAAAAATTTTGGATATCAAATTTTTTATAGAAAATTTTTGATGTAAAATTTTTATTATGAAGTTTTTCATAGAAAATTTTTGACATACAATTTTCATTTGAAATTGTTTATAGAAAATCTTAGAGGTAAAATTTTTTATAGAAAATTTTTGATATAAAATTATTGATAGAAAATTTTTGATGTAAAATTTTTTATAAAAAATTTTGATATGAAATTTTTTAAAGAAAATTTTTGAAATGAAAATTTTTATAGAAAATTTTTGATATGAAATTTTTTGTAGAAAATTTTTGATATGAAATTTTTTATAGAAAATTTTTGAGATAAAATTTTTTACAGAAAATTTTTGATATAAAATTTATTATAGAAAATTTTTGATATAAAATTTTTTATAGAAATTTTTTTTCATATGAATTTTTTTTATAGAAAATTTTTGATATGAAATTTTTACAAAAAAATTTTTGAAATTAAATTTTTTATAGAACATTTTTTACGCAAAATTTTTAAAATGAAATTTTTTTACAGAAAATTTTTGAAATGAAATTTTTTATAGAAAATATTTGATATGAAATTTTTTACAAAAAAACTTTTAATATGAAATTTTTTATAGAAAATTTTTTACAGAAAATTTTTAAAATGAAATTTTTTACAGAAAATTTTTGAAATGAAAGTTTTTTTAGAAAATTTTTGATATGAAATTTGGCATTTAAAATTTTTATAGAAAATATTTGATATGAAATTTTTTATAAAAAATTTTTGATATAAAATGTTTTATAGAAAATATTTTACAGACAATTTTTAAAATGAAAGTTTTTGAAAATAATTTTTTTTAGAAAATTTTTGATATGAAATTTTGGATTTAAAATTTTTGTAGAAAATATTTAATATCAAATTTTTTACAAAAAATTTTTTGAAATTAAATTTTTTATACAAAATTTTTGATATGAAATTTTTTGATAGAAAATTTTTAAAATTAATTTTTTTTAGAAAATTTTTGATAATAATTTTTTTTGATTTAAAATTTTTGTATCAAAATTTTTTATACACAGTTTTTGATACGATAGTTTTTATAGACATTTTTGATTTGAAATTTTTTACAGACAATTTTTGGTATTAAATTTTTTGTAAAAAAATTTTTTATAAAAAAAATTTGATATGAATTTTTTTATAGAAAATTTTAGATTTAACATTTTTTATACTAAATTTTTGATATAAAATTTTTGGTATGAAATTTTTTATAAACAAATTTTTTATATTTATAAAAAATTTTTGATATGAAATTTTTAATAAAAAAAATTTTGATATGAAATTTTTTGTAGAAAATTTTTGATATGAAATTTTGTATAGAAAATTTTTGATATGAAATTTTTGATTTGAAATTATATTAAAGTTTTTTATAAAAAACTTTTATATGAAATTGTTTATAGAAAATTTTTGACCTGAAATTTTTTATTGAATATTTTTGAAGTGAAAGTTTTTAATATGAAATTTCTTATATAAAATTTTTTATAAAAAATTTTTGATATGAAATTTTTTATAGAAAATTTGTGAGATGATATTTGTATAGACAATTTTTAATAAAAAATTTAGATCAAAAATCTTCAAAAAAAAAATTTAAAATTAAACTTTTGATAGAAATTTTCTACAGAAAATTTCTGGTATAAATTTTTTATAGAATATTTTTTGATATGAAATGTTTTACAGAAAATTTAGGTTAAACATTTTTGAACTGAAATTTTTTATATGAATTTTTTTATAGAAAATTTTTGAAACAAAATTTTTTATAAAAAAAAAAATTCTAAAAAACATATTTACAAACAATTTTTGATAGAAATTTTTTCTAAAACTTTTTAATATGAAATATTTTTATAGGAAATTTTGGATATGAAGTTTTTTATAAAAAAATTTTTGACATGAAATCTTCAGTAAAAAATTTTAGATCAAAAATGTTTGATATGAAATTTTTTATAGAAAATTTCGATAGCAGTTTTTAAATATGAAATATTTTGAAGAACATTTTTGATATGGAATTTTTTTGTAAACAATTTTTTATAGGAAATTTTAACCTGAAATTTTGTATAGAAAATGTTTAATACAAAATATTTTATAGAATTCTTTTGAAATTAAATTCTTTATAAATAACTTTTTTAATAAAAAAATATTAAAATAAAACTTTAAAATGTGTTTAATGAACTTTATTATTCAAAATTTAAGATTTGAAATGTTTTGGCATAAAAAATGTTAGTAGAAAAAATTTTTATTTGAATTTTTCTTATAGCAAAATCTGTCTTAAACTTTTTATTTAAAATTTTTTATACAATATTTCAGCTATTAATATTTTATATAGACATTTCTCGTTATTAAGATATTTAAAACAAAATTTTCGTTATTATAATTTTTTATAGACATTTTACGTCATTAAAATTTTTTGTAGAAAATTTTCGTTATTAAAAATTTTTATAGAAAATTTTCGTTAGAAAAATTTTTCATAGAAAATTTTCGTTAGAAAAATTTTTCATAGAATATATTCGTTATGAATTTTTTTTTTATAAAACTTTCGTTATTCAATTTCTTTATAGAAAATTTTAGTTATTAAAATGTTTTTACAGACAATTTTTGATATTAAAGTTTTTGCAAAAAGTTTTCGATGTTTTGAATTCCAGATATCGATTTTTTATTTCAAATTGACTCGTCTTTGACTGTACTTTCAAATGCAACTGTTAAACCTGAATACCCTCTCCCCGTAATAAGCCCCTATAGATCGCAATTATTTGAATCATTTATCTATTTAATAAAGTAAATAAATAAATAAATGTTTCCCATGCAGCCGGTGTTCAAATGCCCAAATTGTGGCTAAATAAAAATTTATTTGATGTTAAATTTCATGGAAATTTTTTACGCTTTTTTTTCGGAGGCAATAAATTAAGGCAATAGATCATTTTATAAATTATGTGGCAATGGCTCTAAAACAAAAACTCTACATATGAACCAACGAACGAACATTCATTTGACCAGAGTAATTCATTATTTTCAAAATTATTTAATTTTTTTTCTTTCTATTACCTCCGACCAGATAATAGGAAATATTTAAGCGACTTTCATTTTTTTCGAACAAAATGTGTGTAAATGTTTTTTGTTTTTCTGAAAATTATAAAATAAAATTAATAAATTTTCATTTGAAGTTGAAGTTTTTTTTCGTAGGGGTTTTGTTTTGGGTTTTGCGGCTTAATGCAATAACTGAAAATGGTTGAAAATGTTTTCATGTTTAAATATTTAACTGCTGGCTTTATAATAAATATTGAAGGGTAAAAGATAAATCGAGTTAATCGAGAATGGAACACAGAGTAATTGGAATAAAAAAAAACTCTAGAAAGAAAGAGTTATAGTTGGTTCAAACCGACCAAACAGGTGACCAACAATTTTTCAATTTTTTTACAGAAAATTTTCTAATTAAAACTTTTTACAGCAAATTTTCGATATTCATTTTTACATTTTTTATAGAAAATTTTTGATATTAAAATTTTTTTATAAAAAAATTTCGATATTAAAACTTTTTAAAGAAAATTTTTGATATGAAAATTTTTTATCGAACATTTTTGATATTAAAATTTTTCATAGAAAATTTTTGATATTAAAATTTTTTATAAAAAATTTTCGATATTAAAATTTCTTATTTAAAGTTTTCGGTATTAAAAGTTTTTATTGAAAATTGTCGATATTAAAATTTTTTATAGAAAATATTCGATATTTAAATTTTCGATATTAAAATTTTTTATAGAAAATTTTCAATATTACAATTTTTTTAAGAAAATTTTCGATTTTAAAATTTTTTATAGAAAATTTTCGATTTTAAAATTTTTTATAGAAAATTTTCGAAATTAAAATTTTTTACAGAAATTTTTCGATATTAAAATTTTTTATAGAAAATTTTCGATATTAAAATTTTTTATAGAAAATTTTCGATATTAAAATTTTTTATAGAAAATTTTCGATACTAAAATTTTTTATAGAAAATTTTCGATATTAAAATTTTTTATAGAAAATTTTCGATACTAAAATTTTTTATAGAAAATTTTCGATACTAAAATTTTTTATAGAAAATTTTCTTATTAAAATTTTTATAGAAAATTTTCGATATTTAAATTTTTTATAGAAAATTTTCGATTTTAAAATATTTTATAGAAAATTTTCGATATTAAAATTTTTTGATAGAAATTTTTCGATATTAAATTTTTTTATGGAAAATTTTCTATATTAATTTAAATTTTTTATCGAAAATTTTCGATATTTAAATTTTTTATAGAAAATTTTCGATTTTAAAATATTTTATAGAAAATTTTCGATATTAAAATTTTTTGATAGAAACTTTTCGATATTAAATTTTTTTATGGAAAATTTTCTATATTAATTTAAATTTTTTATAGAAAATTTTCGATATTAACATTTTTAATAGAACATTTTCGATACTAGCATTTTTATAGAAAATTTTCTAATTAAAATTTTTTATAGAAAATTTTCGATATTAAAATTTTTTATAGAAAATTTCTAATTAAAATTTTTTATAGAAAATTTTCGATATTTAAATTTTTTATAAAAAATTTTCTAATTAAAGTTTTTATAGAAAATATACCATATTAAAATTTTTTATAGAAAATTTTCGATATTAAAATTTTTTTTGTAGAAAATTTTCTAATAAAAATTTTTTATAGAAAATTTTCTAATAAAAATTTTTTATAGAAAATTTTCTAATTACAATTTTTTATAGAAAATATGCCATATTAAAATTTTTTATATAAAATTTTCGATATTAAAATTTTTTATAGAAAATTTTCTAATTAAAATTTTTTATAGAAAATTTTCGATATTAAAATTTTTTATAGAAAATTTTCGGTATTAAAATTTTTTAAAGAAAATTTTTAATATAAAAACTTTATAAGGAAAGTTTTCGATATTTAAATTTTAAAAGAAGATCTTTGATATTCAAATTTTTTATAGAAATTTTCGATATTTACATTTTTTATAAGAGATTTTCTAATTAAAATTTTTTATAGAAAATTTTCGATATTAAAATTTTTTATAGAAAATTTTCGATTTTAAAATTTTTTATAGAAAATTTTCGGTTTTAAAAGTTTTTATAGAAAATTTTCGATTTCAAAATTTTTTATAGAAAATTTACAATATTAAAATTTTTTATAGAAAATTTTTGAAATTAAAATTTTTTGTAGAAAATTTTCGATATTAAAATTTTTTATAGAAAATTTTTGATATTAAAATTTTTTATAGAAAATTTTCTATATTAAAATATTAAAATTTTCGATATTAATTAAAATTTTTTATAGAAAATTTTCTAATTAAAATTTTTTATACAAAATTTTCGATATTTAAATTTTTTATAAAAAAATTTCTAATTAAAATTTTTATAGAAAATATACCATATTAAAATTTTTTTAAGAAAATTTTCGATATTAAAATTTTTTATTGAAAATTTTCGATATTCAAATTTTTTAAGGAAAATTTTAGATATTAATTAAAATTTTTTATAGAAAATTTTCGATATTAAAATTTTTAATAGAAAATTTTCGATACTAACATTTTTATAGAAAAATTTTTAATTAAAATTTTTTATAGAAAATTTTTGATATTTAAATTTTTTATAAAAAATTTTCTAATTACAATTTTTATAGAAAATATACCATATTTAAATTTTTTATACAAAAATTTTCGAAATTAAAATTTTTTATAGAAAATTTTCTAACTAAAATTTTTTATAGAAAATTTTCGATATTAAAATTTTTTATAGAAATTTTTCTAGAAAATATACCATATTTAAATTTTTTATACAAAATTTTCGAAATTAAAATTTTTTATAGAAAATTTTCTAAAAAATTTTATAAGGAAAGTTTTCGATATTTAAATTTTAAAAGAAGATCTTCGATATTCAAATTTTTTATAGAAAATTTTCGATATTTAAATTTTTATAGAAAAATTTTTAATTAAAATTTTTTATAGAAAATTTTAGATATTAAAATCTTTTATAGAAAATTTTCTAATTTAAATTTTTTTTAGAAAATATTCCTTATTAAAATTTTTTTAGAAAATTTTCGATATTAAAATTTTTTATAAAAAATTTTCGATATTAAATAAAGAATATTTTCAAAAGTTACAAAAAGCACTGAAAACATAAAATACCCTTTCCGAATTTGGTGGCATAGGGTATAAACTCGACAGACCAAATGGGTTTTTTTCTTCTCGATTTCGGTTTCAGCAGCAAAAGCTGCCGCTATAAACCAAAATTGGTTTTAAATGTTGTTGCTTTTATTGTTACGATAAATAGTTTTGTTGCATACACAACATGTTGGTTGTAGACATGTCTTTTCGGTTGTTGTTTAATTCTACCGTAAAATTGAGTTGTTTCGTAGTACGCAGCAGGGAGTAGTAGTGCGTCAAAAGTTTTTAACTGACAAAACCGAACGACCGACCAAAAACAGTCAATGGAATTGATAGAATCCCAAAATATAAAAGAGATAAACGACCCATGAAATGGTTATCAAACAAATTGTTCAGTTAAGAATTTATAAAAAATAAGGAAAGTATTTTAAAACTCCATTTTTAATTAAATTTCTTAATTATTTATGAAATTCTGTTTGAAATCTTCACTATCTCCCAAAACTTCTTCTTACCAACCCTCGTTATATTTTAAATTATTTAAGTTTTTATTGGTTTTCTTATGCTTTACGTAAAAAAAATTCTCCATGTTCGAACATAAATTTTATTTCGAGAAAAACTATTTCATATATAAAATGATTATCATACTTACATTCGCATTAAAATCATAAATTGCCAATATTTGACGCCGCTATCGGCTACAGTCACACCAGCAAAAAGAGATCGTATAACATTGCGCTAAAAACGTACAACTGCTATAATTTATAGATTCATATAAGAAATATACTTGTGAACCCAATATCTGAAGAAAAAGTTAAAAACTGAAAAACCAAAACAGAATTTGAAAATGGACTAGAATTGAAAAAAAGTCTAAGAAAATCAATAGCAGAAGAAAATTAATTGGTTTTAAACGACTTTATTAACTACTACTTATGTACCGCCAACTTCTATAAGAAATGATGACGAAAATATTTTATAAAAAATTCTTATACCAAAAAATTTCTTTAAAAATTTTTTAAAGAATATTTTCAATAGAAAAATTTTATACCAAAAATTTTCTGTACAAAAATTTTATAACAAAATTATCAATAGAAAAATTTTAGATCAAAAATTTTATATAAGAAACATTTAAGATCCAAAATTTTATATTGAAAATTTTCGATAGAAAAATTTTGAATCGTAAATTTTTTATACAAAAATTTTATATCGAAAAATTTTAATAGAAAAATTTTACATCGAAAATTTTCTAAAGAAAAATTTCATACTGAAAATTTTCTATAGAAAAACCGCTATTTAAAATTTTCTATAGAAAAATTTTTATCGAAAAAATTTTATAAAAAAAATTTATAAAAAATTTTATTTCAAAAATTTTTTATTTTATATCGAAAATTTTCAATAGAAAAATTAAAGATCAGAATTTTTCCATAAGAAAAATTTTAAATCAAAAATTTTGTAATGAAAATTTTCTACAGAAAAATTTTGTATCGGAAATTTTTTATAGAAACATTTAATATCAAATATTTTCTATAGAAAAATTTTGTATCGAAAATTTTCTATAGAAAAATTGTATATAGAAAAATTTTATATCGAAAATTTTCAATAGAAAAATTTTGTATTAAAAGTTTTCCAAAAAGAAGTGTATTTGCATTTGATCCCAAATCTGTTACATTTATTTATTAATGTAACAGACCAAATTATTGATAAAAAGCCAAAAAATGTTTGTGGAGAAACCAAATTCCTCGACGCGTTTCGATGGTTGGTTAAGCCATCTCTTCAGGAGGATTATCCCCAATTTAGACAGATCGAAAACCTCGCATTATTACTAAATTTACAAACATAACTATTAAGAATTATGTTCTGCATATAGTAGCCGACGGCTACAGCAAGAATGTGGGAAGTGAAGGTAGATGAAAACTGAAAAATGTTTGTTTTTGTTCAGCCGATAATCTACGCTTTTACTTTTGGTTTATGAACATAATTCTTAATAGTTATGTTTGTAAATTTAGTAATAATGCGAGGTTTTCGATCTGTCTAAATTGGGGATAATCCTCCTGAAGAGATGGCTTAACCAACCATCGAAACGCGTCGAGGAATTTGGTTTCTCCGCAAACATTTTTTGGCTTTTTATCAATAAATTGGTCTGTTACATTAATAAATAAATGTAACAGATTTGGGATCAAATGCAAATACACTAATTTTTGAATAATATTTACATCCCGACTATTTTGTTATTTTTTGATTAAAAGTTTTCTATTGAAAAATTTTGTATCAAAAATTTTCTATAGAAAAATTTTTATCGAAAATTTTCTATAGAAAATTTTATATCGAAAATTTTCTATAGAAAAATTTTATATCGAAAATTTTCTATAGAAAAATTTTATATCGAAATTTTCTATAGAAAAATTTTATATCGAAAATTTTCTATAGAATAATTTTATATCGAAAATTTTCTATAGAAACATTTTATATCGAAAATTTTCTATAGAAAAATTTTATATCAAAAATGTTCTATAGAAAAATTTTGCACCGAAAATTTTCTATAGAAAAATTTTGTACCAAAAATTTTCTTTAGAAAAATTTTGTACCGAAAATTTTCTTTAGAAAAATTTTGTATCGAAAATTTTCTATAGAAAAATTTTGTATCGAAAATTTTCTATAAAAAAATTTTGTATCAAAAATTTTCTATAGAAAAATTTTGTATGAAATATTTTCTATAGAAAAATTTTGTATCAAAAATGTTCTATAGAAAACTTTTATACCAAAAATTTTGTATCGAAAATTTTCTACAGAAAAATTTTGTACCGAAAATTTTCTATAGAAAAAATTTGTATCAAAAATTTTCTATAGAAAAATCTTATATTGAAAATTTTATTAAGAATTTTATATAGGAAATTTTCTATGGAGAAATTTTCTATAGAAAATTTTTGTATCAAAAATTTTTTATAGAAAAATTTTATATAAAAAATTAAATATCAGAAATTTTATCGAACATTTTCTATAGAAAAATTTTGTATCAAAAATTTTCTATAGAAAAATTTTATATCAAAAATTTTCTATAGAAAACTTTTATATCAAAAATTTTCTATAGAAAAATTTTGTATTAAAAATTTTATTAAGAATTTTCTATGGAAAAATTTTGTATAGAAATTTTTTGTATCAAAAATTTCTTACAGAAAAATTTTATATAAAAAAATTAAATATCAAAAATTTTATAGAACATTAGCTATAGAATAGTTTTGTATCGAAAATTTTCTATACAAAAATTTTAATTCAAAAATTTCCATTAGAAAAATTTTATGTAGAGAAATTTTATATCAAAAATTGTCTATAGAGAAATTTTTTGTTGGAAAATTTTCTATAAAAAAATGTTATATCGAAAATTTTCTATATCATAATTTTATATCGAAATTATTCTATATCAAAATTTTATATTGAAAATTTTCTAGAAAATTGTGTTTCAAAAATTTTTTATAAAAAATTTTATATCAAAAATTTTCTATAGAATAATTTTGTATCGAAAATTTTCTATAAAATATTTGATATCAAAAATTTTTAATAGAAAAATTTTATATCGAAAATTTTGTACAGAAAAACTTTTTTTAGAAAAATTTTATATCAAAATTTTTTTAAAAAAAAATTTTATATCAAAAATTTTCTATAGAAAAATTTTACACCAAAAATTTTCTATAAGAAAATTTTGTTTTGAAAATTTTCTGTAGACAAGTTTTATATCGAAAATTCTTTATAGAAAAAATGTATGTCCAAAATTCTCTATAAAAAATTTTATATCGAAAATTCTTTACAGAAAAATTTTATATCGAAAATATTCTATAGAAAAATTGTATATTAAATCGAAAATTTTCTATAGAAAAATTGTATACCGTAGACAAATTTTTTATCGAAAATTTACTATAGAAAAATTGTATATTGAAGATTTTCTATAGAAAAATTTTATATAGAATATTTTTTAAAGAAAAATTTTATATTGAAAATTTTCTAAAAAAACAAAAAATTTTCTATAGAAAAATTTAATATCGAAAATTTTCTATAGAAAAATTTTGTATCGAAAATTTTCTATAGAAAAAATTTCATATCGAAAATTTTCTATAGAAAAATTTTATATTCAAAATTTTTTGTAGAAAAATTTTATATCGAAAATTTTCTATAGAAAAATTTTATATCGAATTTTTTTTTATATTTTTAGCTTTGCTTATGTTTATACTAAGGTACGTTGGGTTAAATTTCGGCTGAACATAGAGCTTGTATTACATGCTGTAGAGTTTACAAACTTCCTATCAAATACCCAAGATTTAAGACAAAAATTTGACTCGTTCCGAAATTCATATTCCTTATTCCTTTGGAAGGTACATCTATATGTGAAATCTCTAAATAACACAATTTTTCAAAAATAACTATAAATTTTAAATAAACCTCGTACGGGTATAGATAACAATTTTTTGAGTGTTTAAAGGTTTGTCAGTTGGGTTCCATGCAATTTTCGATCAATTTACATTCAAAATTCGTTTGTACTATTTCTTTTATACACATTTTTTGCATAAGCAATTGCTTTTCATTTCGTTCAATGAAATATTATTTATTATAATGAATTCTCATAATAAAGATATAAAGTTCTTTTATAAGTTTTTGAATTTTACAAAAAGTATCGTAACATAGATTAACCAAAAGGTTTTTCTTAGTCATGAAACTTAATACAAGTATTAAAATGTATGTAGAAAACAAAAAATTGTTGCATGTTTTTAATAATAAATTCTTAAATTAATAAATTGTCTTAATGAGTTGTACACAAGTGGTCTCTACTTGCCAGCAAATTCCAAAACGAGACGAGTATGCGACTGCAAATGGTAAAATATTGATATGAGTTTAATACGAAAAGAAATCCGAATGCAAACATACACATATTAACCAAGTCCGTTTTAGTTTAGTAGAGTCAAAAAATAAATCCAATATGGCCTATAGATATTTTTTTCTTTCGTACTTAATAGTTTGTAATGAAGGAACCTGTTCACACTGCAGGCGAACATGCATGCAACAAGTTTGTGTATAGGTTTGATGTTGTGTGTTTGGTTTTAATTAAACTACTTAAGATAGTCAAAATAATTAATTGATGTACTTAAATGTCAGTTTTGCCAATTTTGTAATCGAACTAACAAATTGAGTTTATTTGTAAATAAAAAAATTGTAATATACAATTTTCGAAAATGAGAAAAATTTCACAAAATTTTATATTAAAAGGAAAAAATTTCCTATTTTTATAGAAAAATTTACTATTTTTAAAGGAAATTTTTCAAAAATTTCCGATTTTTATAGGAAATTTTTCAAAAATTCCGATTTTTATAGGAAATTTTTCAAAAATTTACTATTTTTATAGGAAATTTTTCAAAAATTTCCTATTTTTATATTAAATTTTTCAAAATTTTTCTATTTTTATAGGAAATTTTTCAAAAATTTCCGATTTTTATAGGAAATTTTTCAAAAATTTCCGATTTTTATAGGAAATTTTTCAAAAATTTCCTATTTTTATAGGAAATTTTTCAAAAATTTCCTATTTTTATAGGAAATTTTTCAAAAATTTCCTATTTTTATAGGAAATTTTTCAAAAATTTCCTATTTTTATAGGAAATTTTTCAAAAATTTCCTATTTTTATAGGAAATTTTTCAAAAATTTCCTATTTTTATAGGAAATTTTTCAAAAATTTCCTATTTTTATAGGAAATTTTTCAAAAATTTCCTATTTTTATAGGAAATTTTTCAAAAATTTCCTATTTTTATAGGAAATTTTTCAAAAATTTCCTATTTTTATAGGAAATTTTTCAAAAATTTCCTATTTTTATAGGAAATTTTTCAAAAATTTCCTATTTTTATAGGAAATTTTTCAAAAATTTCCTATTTTTATAGGAATTTTTTCAAAAATTTCCTATTTTTATAGGAATTTTTTCAAAAATTTCCTATTTTTATAGCAAATTTTTCAAAAATTTCCTATTTTTATAGCAAATTTTTCAAAAATTTCCTATTTTTATAGGAAATTTTTCAAAAATTTCCTATTTTTATAAGAAATTTTTCAAAAATTTCCTATTTTTATAGGAAATTTTTCAAAAATTTCCTATTTTTAAAGGAAATTTTTCAAAAATTTCCTAATTTTTATAGGAAATTTTTCAAAAATTTCCTATTTTTATAGGAAATTTTTCAAAAATTTCCTATTTTTATAGGAAATTTTTCAAAAATTTCCTATTTTTATAGGAAATTTTTCAAAAATTTCCTATTTTTATAGGAAATTTTTCAAAAATTTCCTATTTTTATAGGAAATTTTTCAAAAATTTCCTATTTTTATAGGAAATTTTTCAAAAATTTCCTATTTTTATAGGAAATTTTTCAAAAATTTCCTATTTTTATAGGAAATTTTTCAAAAATTTCCTATTTTTATAGGAAATTTTTCAAAAATTTCCTATTTTTATAGGAAATTTTTCAAAAATTTCCTATTTTTATAGGAAATTTTTCAAAAATTTCCTATTTTTATAGGAAATTTTTCAAAAATTTCCTATTTTTATAGGAAATTTTTCAAAAATTTCCTATTTTTATAGGAAATTTTTCAAAAATTTCCTATTTTTATAGGAAATTTTTCAAAAATTTCCTATTTTTATAGGAAATTTTTCAAAAATTTCCTATTTTTATAGGAAATTTTTTAAAAATTTCCTATTTTTATAGGAAATTTTTCAAAAATTTCCTATTTTTATAGGAAATTTTTCAAAAATTTCCTATTTTTATAGGAAATTTTTCAAAAATTTCCTATTTTTATAGGAAATTTTTCAAAAATTTCCTATTTTTATAGCAAATTTTTCAAAAATTTCCTATTTTTATTGGAAATTTTTCAAAAATTTCCTATTTTTATAGGAAATTTTTCAAAAATTTCCTATTTTTATAGGAAATTTTTCAAAAATTTCCTATTTTTATAGGAAATTTTTCAAAAATTTCCTATTTTTATAGGAAATTTTTCAAAAGTTTCCTATTTTTATAGGAAATTTTTCAAAAATTTCCTATTTTTTTAGGAAATTTTTCAAAAATTTCCTATTTTTATAGGAAATTTTTCAAAAATTTCCTATTTTTATAGGAAATTCGTCAAAACTTTCCATTTTTATAGAAAATTTTTAAAAAATTTCCTATTTTTATAGGAAATTTTTAAAAAATTTTCTATTTTTATAGGAAATTTTTAAAAAATTTCCTATTTTTATAGGAAATTTTTAAAAAATTTCCTATTTTTATAGGAAATTTTTCAAAAATTTCCTATTTTTATAGGAAATTTTTCAAAAATTTCCTATTTTTATAGGAAATTTTTCAAAAATTTCCTATTTTTATAGGAAATTTTTCAAAAATTTCCTATTTTTATAGGAAATTTTTCAAAAATTTCCTATTTTTATAGGAAATTTTTCAAAAATTTCCTATTTTTATAGGAAATTTTTCAAAAATTTCCTATTTTTATAGGAAATTTTTCAAAAATTTCCTTTTTTATAGGAAATTTTTCAAAAATTTCCTTTTTTTTATAGGAAATTTTTCAAAGATTTCCTTTTTTTCAAAAATTTCCTATTTTTATAGGAAATTTTTCAAAAATTTCCTATTTTGATAGGAAATTTTTCAAAAATTTCCTATTTTGATAGGAAATTTTTCAAAAATTTCCTATTTTGATAGGAAATTTTTCAAAAATTTCCTATTTTTATAGGAAATTTTTCAAAAATTTCCTATTTTTATAGGAAATTTTTCAAAAATTTCCTATTTTTATAGGAAATTTTTCAAAAATTTCCTATTTTTATAGGAAATTTTTCAAAAATTTCCTATTTTTATAGGAAATTTTTCAAAAATTTCCTATTTTTATAGGAAATTTTTCAAAAATTTCCTATTTTTATAGGAAATTTTTCAAAAATTTCCTATTTTTATAGGAAATTTTTCAAAAATTTCCTATTTTTATAGGAAATTTTTCAAAAATTTCCTATTTTTATAGGAAATTTTTCAAAAATTTCCTATTTTTATAGGAAATTTTTCAAAAATTTCCTATTTTTATAGGAAATTTTTCAAAAATTTCCTATTTTTATAGGAAATTTTTCAAAAATTTCCTATTTTTATAGGAAATTTTTCAAAAATTTCCTATTTTTATAGGAAATTTTTCAAAAATTTCCTTTTTTTATAGGAAATTTTTCAAAAATTTCCTTTTTTTTATAGGAAATTTTTCAAAGATTTCCTTTTTTTTCAAAAATTTCCTATTTTTATAGGAAATTTTTCAAAAATTTCCTATTTTGATAGGAAATTTTTCAAAAATTTCCTATTTTGATAGGAAATTTTTCAAAAATTTCCTATTTTGATAGGAAATTTTTCAAAAATTTCCTATTTTGATAGGAAATTTTTCAAAAATTTCCTATTTTTGTAGGAAATTTTTCAAAAATTTCCTATTTTTATAGGAAATTTTTCAAAAATTTCCTATTTTTATAGGAAATTTTTCAAAAATTTCCTATTTTTATAGGAAATTTTTCAAAAATTTCCTATTTTTATAGGAAATTTTTCAAAAATTTCCTATTTTTATAGGAAATTTTTCAAAAATTTCCTATTTTTATAGGAAATTTTTCAAAAATTTCCTATTTTTATAGGAAATTTTTCAAAAATTTCCTATTTTTATAGGAAATTTTTCAAAAATTTCCTATTTTTATAGGAAATTTTTCAAAAATTTCCTATTTTTATAGGAAATTTTTCAAAAATTTCCTATTTTTATAGGAAATTTTTCAAAAATTTCCTATTTTTATAGGAAATTTTTCAAAAATTTCCTATTTTTATAGGAAATTTTTCAAAAATTTCCTATTTTTATAGGAAATTTTTCAAAAATTTCCTATTTTTATAGGAAATTTTTCAAAAATTTCCTATTTTTATAGGAAATTTTTCAAAAATTTCCTATTTTTATAGGAAATTTTTCAAAAATTTCCTATTTTTATAGGAAATTTTTCAAAAATTTCCTATTTTTATAGGAAATTTTTTAAAAATTTCCTATTTTTATAGGAAATTTTTTAAAAATTTCCTATTTTTATAGGAAATTTTTCAAAAATTTCCTATTTTTATAGGAAATTTTTCAAAAATTTCCTATTTTTATAGGAAATTTTTCAAAAATTTCCTATTTTTATAGGAAATTTTTCAAAAATTTCCTATTTTTATAGGAAATTTTTCAAAAATTTCCTATTTTTATAGGAAATTTTTCAAAAATTTCCTATTTTTATTGGAAATTTTTCAAAAATTTCCTATTTTTATAGGAAATTTTTCAAAAATTTCCTATTTTTATAGGAAATTTTTCAAAAATTTCCTATTTTTATAGGAAATTTTTCAAAAATTTCCTATTTTTATAGGAAATTTTTCAAAAATTTCCTATTTTTATAGGAAATTTTTCAAAAGTTTCCTATTTTTATAGGAAATTTTTCAAAAATTTCCTATTTTTTTAGGAAATTTTTCAAAAATTTCCTATTTTTATAGGAAATTTTTCAAAAATTTCCTATTTTTATAGGAAATTTTTCAAAAATTTCCTATTTTTATAGGAAATTCGTCAAAACTTTCCATTTTTATAGAAAATTTTTAAAAAATTTCCTATTTTTATAGGAAATTTTTAAAAAATTTTCTATTTTTATAGGAAATTTTTAAAAAATTTCCTATTTTTATAGGAAATTTTTAAAAAATTTCCTATTTTTATAGGAAATTTTTAAAAAATTTCCTATTTTTATGGGAAATTTTTAAAAAATTTCCTATTTTTATGGGAAATTTTTAAAAAATTTCCTATTTTTATGGGAAATTTTTAAAAAATTTCCTATTTTTATGGGAAATTTTTAAAAAATTTCCTATTTTTATAGAAATTTTTTCAAAATTTTTCTATTTTTATAGGAAATTTTTCAAAAATATCCCGATTTTATAGAAAATTTCCAATTTTGTAGAAAATTTCCCAATTTTATAGAAAATTTCCCAATTTTATAGAAAATTTCTCAATTTTATAGGACATTTTTAGAATCAGTGTAAACACATTAAAAGTGCAAAGTTGTCACAAATTATTTAAAATTTTATTGTAATTATTTTTCTTGTCTGGTTCCAAAGTATCTGTGAGTGTTGGTCCGTCCGTCAGCAAAGTTTTTCATTTGTGTTGTTATTTGCAAATGTCAACCCATAACTGAACACAATCAATAATTGCAATTAACCGGTTGTTTATTAAGTAAAAATATTTAGTCGCTTGATTTTATTTAGACAATAATTTTTTCAATAATTTTTTCTTTCCATTGGCATTGCAGAAAATATTGTCGTTATTGTTGTTAGTTGTCTTTTTGAATAAAAATAAAAAAATAATGAATAAAATTGAAAAACTAAAAATAATAAAACGACATAAAACTTAACCTGTCAGAGTTAACTTTAGTTTATAGTTGTTCGATTTAATGTTCATGTTCATTTTTCTTGTGTAATTTATTTTTTATTTATTTGCAATTTTTTCCTTTTATTTTTTGTTTGATTTAATTCTTAAGATTTATGTTAAAATAGCGTGTTAATTAATGTTGTTACGTAATAAATATTTTAATCAACCCATAAAGGAGTGAATACATGAAGTTTTCAATTTTTTCATATGTTGGCAGAATTTGAAGATCTCCAAAGATAAGCAGGTAAGAGACATTTACTTAATAGAATGTTAATAGACCTTTTATGGAATTTAGCTTAACAATGTATTTTGAGACAATTTCAAATATAAATTTCGCTATAATTTTTTTTTAAGAAATAAAAAATATTTTTTTTTGAAAAAAAAAATTCATGAGAATATGAAATTTTTTAAATTTCCTATTAAATAAGAAAGTTGAAAAAATTTCTTATAAAGTAAAGAAATTTCTGAAAAATTTGTTTTACAATTTATAAATTTTTTAAAAACTTCTTATAAAAATAAGAAATTTTTGACAAATTTCCTATAAAAATAAGACAATTTTGAAAAACTTCCTATAAAAATAAGAAATTTTTGAAAAATTTCCTATAAAATAAGAAATTTTTGAAAAATTTCCTATAAAATAAGAAATTTTTGAAAAATTTCCTATACACATAAGAAATTTTCAAAAAAAAAACTTTCTATCAAAATAAGAAACTTATGACAAATTTCTTAAAAAAAATTAGAAATTTTTGACAAATAAGAAATTTTTAAAAAATTTCCTATAAAAATAAGAAATTCTTGAAAAATTTCCTATAAAAATAAGAAATTTTTAAAAATTTCCTATAAACATAAGAAATTTTTAAAAAACTTCCTATAAAAATAAGAACATTTTGAAAAATTGTCTATAAATTTTTGAAAAATTTCTAAAATAAAATAGGAAATTTTTTAAAATTTTTCTATAAACATAAAAAATTTTTCAAAAGTTTCCTATAAAAATAAGAAATTTTTGAAAAATTTCCTACCAAAATAAGAAATTTTTGAAAAATGTCCTATAAAAAAAAAAAGAAATTTTTAAAAATATTCCTATAAAAAACGAAATTTTTGAAAAATTTTCTATAAAAAACGAAATTTTTGAAAAATTTCCTATAAAAAAAAAAACAATTTTTTAAAATATCCTATAAAAAAAGAAATTTTTTAAAAAATTCATATAAATTTTTTTTTTTAATTTCCTATAAAAATAAGAAATTTTTGAAAAATTTCCTATAAAAATAAAAAATTTTTGCAAAATTTCCTATAAAAATAAGAAATTTTTGAAAAGTTTCCTATAAAAATAAGAAATTTTCCTATTAAAATAAGAAATTTTTGAAAAATTTCCAATAAAAAAAGCAATTTTTGAAGAATTTCCTACAAAAATAAGAAATTTTTGAATAATTTCCTATAAAAAAAAAAAATTTTTTGAAAAATTTCCTATAAAAAACTAAATTTTTTAAAAATTTCCTATAAAAACCAAATTTTTGAAAAATTTCCTATAAAAAAAAAATTTTGAAAAATTTCCTATAAAAAAAAGAATTTTTTGAAAAATTTCCTATATAAAAAAAAAATTTGTTTAAATTTCCTATAAAAATAAGAATTTAAAAAAAAATTCCTATAAAAACTAAGAAATTTTTGAAAAATTTTCTTATAAAAATAAGAAATTTTTGAAAAAATTCCTATAAAAATAAGAAATGTTTGAAAAAAAATTAAGAACTTTAGAAAAATTTCCTATAAAAATAAGAATTTTTTTAAAAATTTTTATAAAAATAAGAAGTTTTGAAAAAATTTCATAAAAATAAGAAATTTTTGAAAAATTAACTAAAAAAGAAGTTTTTAAAAAATTTCCTATAAAAATAAGAAATATTTTCCCATAAAAATAAGATTTTTTGTTAAGACATTTAACAAAAAATCTTATTTTTATGGGAAATTTTTTAAAAATTTTAAAATAAGAAATTTTTGAATAAAAATAAGAAATTTTGTAAAAATTTCGTATAAAAATTATAAATTTTTGAAAAATTTCCTTTAAAATTAAGAAATTTTTGAAAATTTTCCTATAAAAATAAGAAATTTTTAATAAATTTCCCATAAAAATAAGAAATTTTTTGAAAGAAATACAAAAATACAAAATTTTTGAATAATTTCCTGTAAGACTAAGAAATTTTTTAAAAATTTCCTGTAAAATAAAGAAATTTTTGCAAAATTTTCTGTAAAATAAAGGAATTTTTAAAAATGTTTCTATAAAGATAGAAAATTAAAAAAAAATATCCAATAAAAAGCAGAAATTTTTAAAATTTTTGAAAAATTTCTTATAAAAATAAGAAATTTTTGAAAAATTACCTATAAAAATAAGAAATTTTTGAAAAATTCCCTATGAAAATAAGAAATTTTGAAAAAATTTCCTATAAAAAATAAGACATTTTTGAAAAATATTAAATTTTTGAAAAACTTCCTATAAAATTTCCTATAAAAATAAAATTTTTATAAAAATTGTAAATTTCTTACAATAAAAGGAAATTTTTGAAAAATTTCCTTTAAAAATAAGAAATTTTGGAAAATTTTCCTATAAAAAACAGGAAATTTGTGAAAAATTTCCTACAAAACTAAGAATTTTACGAAAAATTTCCTATAAAAATAAGATTTTTTTTATAAAAATAAGAAACTTTAGAAAAATGTCATATAAAAATAAGACAAATAAATTTCCTTTAAAAAATAAGAATTTTTCTACAAAAATAAGAAAATTTTTAAAAATTTATTACAAAAATAGATAATTTTTGAAAAATTTTTTATAAAAATAAACATTTAAAATTTCCTATATAAGAAATTTTTGAAAAATTTCCTATTAACATTAGAATTTTTAAAAAAACTTCCAAAAATTTTTCTACAAAATCAAGAAATTTTTTAAAAACTTTATGTAGAAATAACATTTTTTTAGTGATTTTTTTTTTGTGTAATATAAATTTTTATTTTTCTCTAATTGGAAACTTTAAATTTTAGAATAATTCTAACTCTTTGGCAGTGCAATAAAATGAATCACTCATATTGGACCTGAATATGAAACGATTTTCATAGCGTATACTCTTAAAGGCCGAGAACATCACCCAAATGACCCAAACGGCAAGGGCTAGAAAATTATGGCAATTAATTTAAACCAGTTTAAAAATTTAACAAAATTATAACTTACCTGTGCCAATTAGCAAATATAAAACGTGAGCACGATGACCATGGGTTAAGATATAAAAAACAAAGATGAGTTCGCACAAAACGCTTATTATGGCGGCAGAGAGCCAGGGTAACATCAAGGTATGACGTTTCTAAGAAAAATAAAACTATCATAAAAATTTGTTTAATACTTTTTTTTTCAAATATTTTACCTTAACTATAGCAAAAATTAGTAAAACACTCGATAGACCCAATATCACATAAAAAACGACATTTGCTATCAAAATATTATTAATGTTTTTATCCACTAGACGATTGGGTTGAGTTGTATCATTTAGCACCGAAATCAGAAATTCAGAACGAACAATACAAGCGACTAAAGTCAGGGAGGCCAGTATTAAACTGGAAGTGAAATGATCTAAACATTTTAATTTCATTATCAATAAATTATTATATTTTTTATTAATTTTATTTATAACAAACAAATTTAAATAAATGTTTCACACTTAATGCCAATACAATAGAAGGGAATGAACTAAACTTGAAAAATATTTTAATATCGCAGAAAGCTAAAATAAATACGTATTAATTTATTACTTAATAATAAAAATATAGAATAAGAAGAGAGAAAAAGTTTATTTATTAATAATAAAAGAATTAAAACAAAATATAAAAATAATTCTTGATCAAAATAGAACCTCGCGGTGCGTTTGTGGTGAAAAGCTAAATAACAAAACAAAAACCGCAGTAGAAATTAGTTGTGACTTATAAATAATATTTGTTTAGTTAGTGTCAAATAATGTAATTTTTTAAACGGGAATTTTGATGATAAGAATTTTGTATTATGTTAGAATTTGTATTAAGTTTCATAATTTAATAAAAATTTTAAACTAAAAATATTGAATCATCAAATTAAAGAATTTCGCATTTTAATAGGAAATTTTTTAAAAATTTTCCAAATAGGAAATTTTTCTAAACTTTCCTATTTTTATAGGAAATTTTTCAAAAATTTCCTATTTTTATAGGAAATTTTTCAAAAATTTCCTGTTTTTATAGGAAACTTTTCAAAAATTTCCTATTTTTATAGGAAACTTTTCAAAAATTTCCTATTTTTATAGGAAATTTTTCAAAAATTTTTCAAAAATTTCCTATTTTTATAGGAAATTTTTCAAAAATTTCCTATTTTTATAGGAAATTTTTCAAAAATTTCCTATTTTTATAGGAAATTTTTCAAAAATTTCCTATTTTTATAGGAAATTTTTCAAAAATTTCCTATTTTTATAGGAAATTTTTCAAAAATTTCCTATTTTTATAGGAAATTTTTCAAAAATTTCCTATTTTTATAGGAAATTTTTCAAAAATTTCCTATTTTTATAGGAAATTTTTCAAAAATTTCCTATTTTTATAGGAAATTTTTCAAAAATTTCCTATTTTTTTAGGAAATTTTTCAAAAATTTCCTACTTTTATAGGAAATTTTTCAAAAATTTCCTATTTTTATAGGAAATTTTTCAAAAATTTCCTATTTTTATAGGAAATTTTTCAAAAATTTCCTATTTTTATAGGAAATTTTTCAAAAATTTCCTATTTTTATAAGAAATTTTTCAAAAATTTCCTATTTTTATAGGAAATTTTTCAAAAATTTCCTATTTTTATAGGAAATTTTTCAAAAATTTCCTATTTTTATAGGAAATTTTTCAAAAATTTCCTATTTTTATGGGAAATTTTTCAAAAATTTCCTATTTTTATAGGAAATTTTTCAAAAATTTCCTATTTTTATAGGAAATTTTTCAAAAATTTCCTATTTTTATAGGAAATTTTTCAAAAATTTCCTATTTTTATAGGAAATTTTTCAAAAATTTCCTATTTTTATAGGAAATTTTTCAAAAATTTCCTATTTTTATAGGAAATTTTTCAAAAATTTCCTATTTTTATAGGAAATTTTTCAAAAATTTCCTATTTTTATAGGAAATTTTTCAAAAATTTCCTATTTTTATAGGAAATTTTTCAAAAATTTCCTATTTTTATAGGAAATTTTTCAAAAATTTCCTATTTTTATAGGAAATTTTTCAAAAATTTCCTATTTTTATAGGAAATTTTTCAAAAATTTCCTATTTTTATAGGAAATTTTTCAAAAATTTCCTATTTTTATAGGAAATTTTTCAAAAATTTCCTATTTTTATAGGAAATTTTTCAAAAATTTCCTATTTTTATAGGAAATTTTTCAAAAATTTCCTATTTTTATAGGAAATTTTTCAAAAATTTCCTATTTTTATAGGAAATTTTTCAAAAATTTCCTATTTTTATAGGAAATTTTTCAAAAATTTCCTATTTTTATAGGAAATTTTTCAAAAATTTCCTATTTTTATAGGAAATTTTTCAAAAATTTCCTATTTTTATAGGAAATTTTTCAAAAATTTCCTATTTTTATAGGAAATTTTTCAAAAATTTCCTATTTTTATAGGAAATTTTTCAAAAATTTCCTATTTTTATAGGAAATTTTTCAAAAATTTCCTATTTTTATAGGAAATTTTTCAAAAATTTCCTATTTTTATAGGAAATTTTTCAAAAATTTCCTATTTTTATAGGAAATTTTTCAAAAATTTCCTATTTTTATAGGAAATTTTTCAAAAATTTCCTATTTTTATAGGAAATTTTTCAAAAATTTCCTATTTTTATAGGAAATTTTTCAAAAATTTCCTATTTTTATAGGAAATTTTTCAAAAATTTCCTATTTTTATAGGAAATTTTTCAAAAATTTCCTATTTTTATAGGAAATTTTTCAAAAATTTCCTATTTTTATAGGAAATTTTTTAAAAATTTCCTATTTTTATAGGAAATTTTTCAAAAATTTCCTATTTTTAAAGGAAATTTTTCAAAAATTTCCTATTTTTAGAGGAAATTTTTCAAAAATTTCATGTTTTTAGAGGAAATTTTTCAAAAATTTGCTACTTTTATTGGAAATTTTTGAAAAATTTGCTACTTTTATAGGAAAATTTTCAAAAATTTCTTATTTTTATAGGAAATTTTTCGAAAATTTCCTGTTTTTATAGGAAATTTTTCGAAAATTTCCTGTTTTTATAGGAAATTTTTCAAAAATTTCCTATTTTTATAGGAAATTTTTTCAAAAATTACCTATTTCATAAATTTCTTATTTTCGAAAATTTCTTATTTTCATTTAAAATTTTTTAAAAATTTCTTCTTTTTATAGGAATTTTTCCAAAAATATTTCTTATTTTTATAGAAAATTTTTCAAAAGTTTCTTATTTTTACAGGAAATTTTCAAAACTTTTTTTTATAGGCCGAGTCAGAGCAGATTTTTGTTTTGGTTTGGATTTATCAGATGGTGCTACTTCGAGCATATGACCGTTAATTAATCCAAATAAAAATGATGCTCTTACTGAAAAACTTTCCTTTAAATTGCATTCAAATATTGCTTTAAATTCCTTCCTTAAACATTTTTGCTGCTCTTTGAAATATATTATTCCTACAATTAACACTGCGCAACTTTGTTAATTTTCCACAAAAAAATACATAAATTTTGTTGATTTTAAATGTCACTTAGCTTTTAGGGTGTAGACCATAATTCTTTTGTGGCTTTTTCTTTGACCACATCACAATTGATTTTAATTAGACATTTTACAACAAACAAACAGCAGCAACAGCAATAGCAGCAGAAGTAGCAATAGCAACATCTGTAACAGAAACAACAAACAACGAAGAAAAAAATCAAACGAAAAATCCCAATATTTATAGAGTATCGTTAACAAATCGTCATCAATGGTATAATAAATATTTTGCCACTGGCACATTACAGACAGACGGACAGATAGACAGACAGACAATCAATGAAATAAATATCACATGACCTCAACATAAACCCCAACTTGACTTTTAGTGACGGATGTAGAGAAGGACGGGAGGACAGACTGTCCTTGCTATCAGTTGAATGTTTAGAGTCTAAAAAGACAAACACATGGTGGTTTGGTCAGTTATAGAAACCATCTCAAAGTCCACGTTTCATTATGAGCCTGTCATTGGAAGAGTTACATTTTTGTTGTTTATAAAAAACAAGGGACAACATGACTAGGAAGGGAAAAAAACTAAAAAAAAGTACAAAATCATCCAACAACTGCCTCAAAAAAACATTAGCTAACCCATATTGTCCAATACATTACCCTCAGAATAGTACAAAACAATCCAAAGAAGACCAGCAATAACATTAGTGAGACACTGCACCATAAAAGGTCCGCAGGCGAGGGTATAGGAAATCAAACAGCACCAACATTTTTATAAAAAAAAACCGATTCGATCGACATGGTTAAGCCTATGTTGGGTGTATTGTATGTTCGAATGTTTCAATATGTTTGTTGTTTAGTTTCAGTTGTTATTTGTTGGTGTTGTTGTATTATTTCTGAATGTCACACCATTTTATGTGATGTTAGTTCACACCATTCGGTATTACAAGGTTTGTTGTGTTGTTGCATTTGGTCTGTAGTGCGAAAAAAACATTGAAAATATGGTAAAAATCTTTTTTTTTTGTTAATTTTTATTTGATTATTTTTCGTTGTTGTTTGTTCTTGGCCGTTTCCTAGTACATATTTGCTTTTTTGACCATCCCACCAAGCGGTTGTGTCCGAACAGAAATCCATGATGACTATGATGTTTTGTAATTTACGGCAACAACAAATGTAGGGATAAATGTAAGTGATGGGATGTAGGAGAAGTCTGAAGCACCTTATCATTTAGGAACATTTCTCTCTATAATTGCCGAAATTCTTCCAACATAAACAATAATTTTATTAATGATTAACTTATCCTCGACATTAATTCCTTATGGGTTAGGCTATATGTTTTCTAATATCTAGTATTTTATCGTATCCATTCAGGTACTTTTATTATCGAACTCTCTCCTTTCTATAGTTGTCGTGATGACCTCTCGTTTGATCCGTTGATGACCTTATTCTTCATACATGCTAAGTTTTCGTCCAATTTGACAAAAATAAGATTGTATGCCCTCTACTCTATATATATGTAAGTAACAGGATATATATGAATGCGTGGCTCCCTCTCGATTTCTTCTGTTATCCTTGACTCCCAGTGGAGCATAGGGCCTCAATTGGTTTCATTCATCAGGATGTTCTTGCATAGATTAGGCACCTCCAAAATCCTTGTACCAGCTGCCGTAGCAGGGGGATTTCTCGCATGATTACCCCTTGGAGTAGTATATTCTGTTATGTTGTTTCTTTCCATGCTTAAAACATCGTAAGTGTTAAGTCGATGGATGATGAGTCCAAAGACAAGAGCCACGTTTGTAAAGCGAGTAGCTCGATCCGAAACAGACACCCGCTTGTAGCCGCAACTAACATGTTGAACAGACGCTACAGTTCCGTACTTTACAAAGTACAATTATCTTAGACCCTTAGACCAAATACTTCGGAATGGCTCCAAGATAACTCCCTCTCACGTTGGCCCTGACCTAGAATCCCACTCGGGTGATTTACCGCATCTTCAACTAGGTTGCTCAGGTTTCCAGGATGTACCACTAGGAGGTGTGAGTAGGAATTGAATACAGTTATTACCTGTTAGCAGGAAACCCAGGCAACAACTACATCCCATTTACATCCCCTCTCGACTTTATAATTACTATAATCCCTCCACCATAAGCAGTTATTGAATCAAAGATTGATTAGTCGCCAACCTCTCTTATTCATTTATCATTGACGAACTCTCTCCTCTCTATTGCTGTCGTGATGACCTCTCGTTTGATCTCTTGATGACTTTTTCGCACATACTACGTCTTCTTGCGATTCAACAAAGAAAAGATTATATGAATACCCTCTACTCTATATACGTATGTTAGTAATAGGTTATACATAGAAGAATTGTCGAAATTCCCACACCATAATCAAATATTGATTTATTCCCGACATCTTTTCCCTACAATTTAGGTTGTAAGTCCACTTACATAAGTATTTTATCCATTCAGGTACTTTTATTATGCAATTATCTTATTTTTCTATTATTGCCGAACTCTGTTCCCTCTGTTACTGCCTTGATGAGCACTCTTCTGATCTCTTGATAACCTTCTTTTTCATCCATGCAACTTCTTCTTACGATTCAGCACAGATTAGGTTGTATACCCTCTACTCAAAATTTGTTTTTTAATGAGAGTGCCACCATTTCTCTATAATTGAAGAACCTTCTTCTCTCTTTTGCTGTTGTGATGACATCTCGTTTGATCTCTTGACAACCTTCTGCTTCATCTATGTTATTTTAGGACCCGCACTAAGGGGATGACCCCTACTTAAGCAATTCATTGTGTTGGAACTAGGAAAATAGGTTATGGGAGTGAAGTAGTGTTTATGAACATTTGATTTCAACTTCCCAAAATTGCAAATGACAGTTAAAACATCAGCTGAAAGTGAATTCCACATACGAACTGTTAGTCAGTACGAACAAATTTTGATACAAAGTGTTGTTCTATTTGTTGACCAAGCGACTACGAAGGGCTGAGTTCAGAAAAAGTTTAGATGGACGTGTATTGAGTAAGAAAGTACGAGTTTCGAGAACAACTTTATCGATTTATCATTACAACACATTCCAAAGTAGAGACAACAGAGCAGTGTAAGGCAACCTACATTGCGAATATGATTCAGTGAATATAATGAGTTGGATGCCCTCTCTATTGCTGCAGTAATTACCTCTCGTTTGATGCCTTGATAACTTTTTTCTTCATCCATCCTACGTATTTTTTTAGGAACCGCTCTCAGGAGATGACTCCTACTTGCATTGTCTTGTATTGGAACTAGGAAAATAGGTTATGGGAGTGGGATATATGGAGTAGTATTTTTGGACATTTGATTTGAACTTCCCAATATTGCCACTGACAGGGAAAACCTCTGCAAAATGCGAATTCCTCATGCGAACTGTAAGTCTAAAGAATGAATTTTTTGTATAAAGTGTTGTTCTATCTGCTGATCAAGCGACTACGAAGGGCTTAGTTTAGATAAAGTTCAGATAGACGTGTACTGAGTAAGAAAGTACGAGTTTCAGGAACAACTTTAGCGATTTCATTACATCACATTCCAAAGCAGAAACAATAGAACAGTGCAACGCGACCTATAATGCGAAGGCGATAAAGTAAATGAAAAGAGTCGTGGTGACCTCTCTGTTGCTGTCATGATGATCTCTTGATATTATTCTTTCCCATCCATCCATTGTATAACCAGGAGCACTCAGGGGATGACTTCTTCTTATTATGAGAGTGGGATATATGGAGTAGTGTTTTTAGACATTTGATTTATACTTCCCAATATTGCAACTGGCTGTCGAAACTTCTACGGGAAGAGAGATATACGAACTGTATATCAATAGAACAAACTGTAGTGTTTTTCTGCCTACTGGCCAAGCGACTAGGATGGGACGGGATCTTAAAGATAGATGTACATTGACAGGAACGAGTTCCCTGATTTCGTAAGAGCAATAGAACGATGTAACGTGCACTCGGTCAAGAAGATCCAAAATAGACTTTAAAGCTCCGGCCCGTAAATGAAAACTATATTTCACTTTCGGTTGGATGTAGGTGGTGAGTATTGTTCTGCCTACTGATCAAGCAACTACAAAGGGATGAGCTCTAACAGATAGAAGGAGGCTCGGCTTTAGGAAACGAGTTTCCTCATTTTGTTAAAGCACATGCCAAAGTAGAAACGATAACAGTTTAAGTGGATGAAAATAGTTGGATGATCATGAGCCTTTCGCTCTCTCATTCACTCGGTCGAGAAGATCCAAAATAGAATTCCATTTTTGGAAGAATATAGGTTGCATAAATAGTACTCAAATAGATGAAGTATCTTCCACACCGTTTTATGAGACCAAGGCACTTGAGAGTATTTTTGTTAATACTTGAAAAATGTAGTTAGTTCAACGGACATAACATTATTATCTAATCTCGAGAAAGCTTGACATTCTGAATCTTTAATATCCATCCATTAATACAGATCAAGTGATATGAAACGCCGTATGTTTATGTGTTTGAAGAATGGAGCCATGCGGTGCCCATGAACTAATCTTGAACTCGATTAATGAGATCCCATCTTGTTACATATTGGATCTCATCAATTTCTTATAGTGGGATCTCTGAGAAAGCTCGATAAAAATCGAAAGATATATTATTACCTACACTAAAAGCAGTACAAGCAAAGACTCTATACATATAAAGATGTTGCACTTCCATACATTGATTTGCCGTATAGTTCTTTCAATAAGTCCCATACAAAAGAGAGTATATGGTTTTTACTCTAATTTGGAAACAACTAATGCAAACGATTATCCGGTAAGATAAAGCTAAGGCACACAAGCGTGCTCAAGAAATGTATATTTGTTTGTTTATGTATTTGTCATGGTCCTATATCCACCCTGCAGTAAATGCCGTCAGAGAAACAATACTGTTTTGCTATTGACAATGTCTCCAGTACTACTTCCCTATTTTGCCCCATCCAATGTTATCTACTGTTGACATTTAACATTTAGAGTTCCTACGAAATCTACCAGTAGATATTACCACTATTTACTTAGTATTAACTTTGTAGTTCTTTTGGTCCAAATGGAGACATTGGGATCAAATCGGGGCCTATTGATATACATATATGTTGACACATTCGTTGACAATGTCTCCAGATATATATTAGAATAGTTGTCTCTATATATTCACTATTTCAGTACTGAACTAAAATTGGGGACATTTGAATTGATGTTATACAAAGTGTTGACATGGAGACACATGAACCCAGTTTTACTACAGGGCAACAAAAGTTTTTCATGCAAGAAGCAGATCGTCGCCAGCTTCTTAGGCGGAATGGGTTATGTTGCTTCAATTCCACTTAAGCATTGTAGAACGGGGATGCAAATGCGATGCAGTTGTTGCAGGGGTAACTGGTAATAACTGCATTAAATTCCTACTCACACCTCCTCGTGGTACATCCTGGAAACCTGAGCAACTTAGTTGAAGATGCGGTAAGCAACCCGAGTGGTATTCTAGTTCAGGGCTAACGTGAGGGAGAGTTATCTTGGAGCCATTTCGACGTATTTTGTCTAAGGGTCTAAGATAATTGTACTTGGTAAAGTACGAAACTGTAGTGTCTGTTCAACATGTTAGTTGCGGCTGCAAGCGGGCGTCTGTCTCGGTTCGAGCGGTTCGCTTAACAAACGTGTCTCTTGTCTTTGGACTTATCATCCAACGACTTAGCACTTGCGATATTTTAAGCATGGAAAGAAACATCATTACAGAATATACTACTCCAAGGGGTAATGAAGCACAAGCACAAGGGAAGCTGGCACAATTATTTTGAAGGTGCCTAATCTATGCAAGAATATCCTGATGAATGAAACCAATAAGGCCCTATGCTCCACTAGGAGTCAAGGATAACAGAACAAGAAGATAGAGTCTTTGCAATAAGCTTTGTTAGAAGTGCTCCGTGCTTTTATATATCAAGTAAAGACTCATTTCTTGTCCCTTCGCCATCATCTTGAATCAGCTCAATTCATTATCATCAGTATAATCATGAAAATCCATGATCTCATTATGTCCAATACTTATGTCAATAGCCCAAATAATGGTATTCCAAAAAGATTTAAATCTAACAAAAGTTGTTCTAGTCAGAAGAAAAAAAAGCAAACTTTTGATTGTTTTTTTGGCCGAATGGGTTATATGGTAACTGTTCCGCTTTAGCATGGTAGAACTATCAATTCTTTGTGGTATACGATCATTTGTCGGAAGTCTTCGGAGAAATTCGAAGACAAATCACTCTTTATCAGTACAATGTCAACACACTCATACATCTCGTTAAACATGGCATTTTTTGAGCTGACTTCTGACTTCTTTTTTCCGGATACCAAAGGCAAACTAAACGATGCGCCAAGGATACAGTTGAAGCTTTAATAACACATGTTTTGGAGATGTCTCAAAGGGAATTGAAAACCACCTATGACAAATGGTTTGAACAAATACAAAAGTGAATAGATCATGAAGAGGAATTTTTTGACAAACAATAAATCCATTTCATTTAAAAATAGTAGTTATTAACAGCAACTCCCGAAACGTAATTTGAGAATGTAACTTGAGAAAGTGTTCCAACTTCGACACGTGTATTTTCATTTGAGAAGTTAGTTAACTTTGGTCCTTTAAATCGGATCCAGATTGAAATATTAAATTATCTGACGGTGTTCAAGTATATTGTGATGATAAAATGTGATAAGTTGAAGGATCTCAAACATTTATTACCGGTGACAACCAGAATCTGGTTTAATGGACCATAAAATAATTGTAGTTGAAATTTGGAGGCAGAGTTAGACTTGCATGTCTTATTACAATCCAGTTCCGGGAAAAGTAAGCAAGAAGGGCTAGATTATATAAAACAATTCGAAGATTGCATGTTCCTCTAATCACTCCAAAAAAATCTTGTTACCAACTGCAGTGCCAAACAAAATTCCTCACCTATTTACATTGTAGGTCATTTCAATAAACCAAAAAAGAAAAAAAACATAGAAAAATTGCAAAAAAAAAAAGACAAGCGTTAATGCTCGATATCAAGAAGCCTTTTTGCGAAATAAATGTATTTTGTTACATCCATGTTGAATGGTGTAAATCTTCGTTGGTCTCCGTTGGTTGCTGTTGTTGTTGCAGATATTATGTTGCTGCAATATTTTGGTTCCTGGATTTTGTTGTGGCCTTTAATACTTGTATCTGCTTTATTTTAGACAATTTTTTTTTTACTTCATACATCTTTCGCTTTTAAAAACCAAAAAAGCTTTAGTCGGCATTTTAATTTATTACGTTCAATCTAACACGTTTACTCGCACTTGTTGTGTCAATATATTTTTGTTGTATGTTATTGTGTTATGTTGTTGCTGCTGCAAATATGGTATTAGGTTTGTATGTTGTTGTTGAGCAAATGTGGACTTGATGGTGCTAAGAACGAGGGTTGGTGTAGGAAATGTGTCAAGAATACTTATATAAAATCAGAATCCAGTTGAATGAACAAATACACGAAGATAAAGCTAGGTTGCGTTAGGTTTGATCCGGTTTGAAGGATCATTTAAGAAACATAATTAGGTACTGCTTGGTCAGTGTCTTTTCATTTAAACTTTTCTTGAGCTCCGTGTACTAAAGGTAAAGGAGGGAATCTAAAAAATTTAAGACTCACAACATTTTTAAAGTCTTTTTAGGAATTTTAGGTGTGGCTGGGTTGTATTAGGTGTGATCCGGTTTGAAGGACCATTAACAAAACATTATATGAAGACTTTATTTTGAAAGTGGAATAAGTCCATATTCCAAAAAAATTGAGTTAATGATGGGGAAAGGTTCTGCAATTGTAGATCTTACTATGCGAAAAATAATTAATTTTAAATTTAAAAAACCTACTTAAATATTAACAGTCAAACATCTGAAAGTTAACGATTTCATACAAATTTTTATTTTGAAAGTGGTTTAAGTCCCATATATTTTTCAATTTAAAAGAAAAAATCATTTATACAAAATAAAAATTTCAAATTTATTTGTTTTGAAAGTGGATTAAGTCCAATACATTGGCAAATAACTCTTAATAGAAAATTTCTCAAAAATTTACTTTTTATAGGAAATTTTTCAAAAATTTACTTTTTATAGGAAATTTTTTAAAAATTTACTTTTTGTAGGAAATTTCTCAAAAATTTATTATTATAAGAAATTTTTCAAAAATTTACTTTTTATAGGAAATTTCTCAAAAATTTACTTTTTATAGGAAATTTTTCAAAAATTTACTTTTTATAGGAAATTTTTCAATAATTTACGTTTTATAGGAAATTTTTCAAAAATTTACTTTTTATAGGAAATTTTTCAAAAATTTACTTTTTATAGGAAATTTTTCAAAAATTAACTTTTTATAGGAAATTTTTCAAAAATTTACTTTTTATAGGAAATTTTTCAAAAATTTACTTTTTATAGGAAATTTTTCAAAAATTTAATTTTTATAGGAAATTTTTCAAAATATTTCTTTTTATAGAAATTTTTTCGAAAATTTACTTTTTATAGGAAATTTTTCAAAAATTTAATTTTTAAAGGAAATTTTTCAAAAATTTACTTTTTATAGGAAATTTTTCAAAAATTTACTTTTTATAGGAAATTTTTCAAAAATTTACTTTTTATAGGAAATTTTTCAAAAATTTACTTTTTATAGGAAATTTTTCAAAAATTTATTTTTTATAAGAAATTTTTCAAAAATTTACTTTTTATAGGAAATTTTTCAAAAATTTACTTTTTATAGGAAATCTTTCAAAAATTTACTTTTTATAGGAAATTTTTCAAAAATTTACTTTTTATAGGAAATTTTTCAAAAATTTACTTTTTATAGGAAATTTTTCAAAAATTTACTTTTTATAGGAAATTTTTCAAAAATTTACTTTTTATAGGAAATTTTTCAAAAATTTACTTTTTATAGGAAATTTTTCAATAATTTACGTTTTATATGAAATTTTTCAAAAATTTACTTTTTATAGGAAATTTCTCAAAAATTTACTTTTTATAGGAAATTTTTCAAATATTTACTTTTTATAGGAAATTTTTAAAAAATTTACTTTTTTAGGAATTTTGCATTAAATGCAAAAATACCGTCTTAAAGAAAAAATGATGATTACAAACTAAAAGACTTTTCGAATCACCCTCTTATATCACAAGTTAAAATAGCATAAGTAGAAATTTGCATGTGCATATTTTATATTGTGAAGATCCAATATACTTGCCACTCGTGTACATGCATAAAACTATTTTCCAGCTTTGCATTGGGTACCACACTTCCTTGTACTTGAAGTCATATACTTTAGGCCTTAATCTCCACACACTTACGAAAGGGTAGTCCACATACATACGTCCATATGAATTAGGTTCGTTCAGCTTCTTCTGTTTTCATCTTCCAACAGAATGAGCCCTCAGCTGTTTCTTGTTGTAGTTTAAAGCTCTGTAGCTTTGTTGGACTATTTTACAAGATGCTGCTGCATTACCATCATCCAGAGAGAATTGGTACCATAAATCCTATTCCATATTTTTCAGACTACATAAAAACAAAGTTGTTCTTCTTTATGGCTCACAGCAAAGCGCAAAAACTTTAATGTTATTTGTTTTCTTTTACATTTTTTTTCTATCTTTCTTTCAATTCAATTCAAACATATTTATACTTGTAAATATTCTTCATATATAAATTTCTTTTTCATACACCAAACGTGCGACCGACCATCTTAGGAGTACGGAAAGAAAGAAATCCACATATGAATCCTGATGCAATACAATCTAGGTTTAGTTGCAAGGCTTAAGAGTTTCCCATATGTGAGTGAGTGCAATGCTTATACACAGAGAAAAATATTTGTAACTTTTACTAAATTTACAAAATCAACTACAGAGATCCTCAATCGCAATCGCCAACTTTTCTATAGAAAACTATAGCGATCGTAAACTTTTCTATATAAAACTATAGCGATCGTCAACTTTTTTATAGAAATCTATAGCGATCGCCCACTTTTCAATAGAAAACTATAGCGATCGCCTACTTTTCTATAACAAACCATAGCGATCGCCAACTTTTCTATAGAAAACTATAGCGATCGTAAACTTTTTTATATAAAAATATAGCGATCGCCAACTTTCTTATAGAAATCTACAGCGATCGCCCACTTTTCAATAGAAAACTATAGCGATCGCCTACTTTTCTATAATAAACCATAGCGATCGCCAACTTTTCTATAGAAAACTATAGCGATCGCCAACTTTTCTATAGAAAACCATAGCGATCGCCAACTTTTCTATAGAAAACCATAGCGATCGCCAACTTTTCTATAGAAAATCATAGTGATCACCAACTTTTCTATAGAAAACCACAGCGATCGCCAACAATTCTATAGAAAACCATAGCGATCGCCCACTTTCTATAGAAAACTTCAGAGATCCCAAACTTATCTACAGAAAGCCATAGCGATCAACAACTTATCTATAGAAAACCATAGCAATCGCCAACTTTTTTATAGATAAACATAGCGATCGCCATCTTTTCTATAAAAAACAATAGCGATCGCCAACTTTTCAATAGAAAACCATACCGATCGCCAACATTTCTATAAAGAAAACTATATCGATCGAAATTTTTTTTTTTTTTTTACAATAGAAAATTTTTCACTATAAACGTTTTTTTTTGTAAAAATATTTGTTCTATAAAATATTTTCTACAGAAAATTTTATAATATCAAAATTTTTGTAAAGAAAATTTTCTATAGAAAATTTCTGTAAAGAAAATTTTCTTTATAAAACTCTTTGTATTGAAATTTTTTTACTCTAAAAATTGTTCTATTGAAAATTAAAAAAAAAACATTTTTCTATAGCAAATCCTTCAAAATATTTCTAAAGAAAATTTTTCTATAGAAAATTTTTCTATAGAAAATTTTTCTATAGAAAATTTTCGATATAAAAATATTTCTATAGAAAATTTTTCGATTTAGAAATTTTTCTATATAAAAATTTTCGATATAGAAATTTTTCTATATAAAAATTTTCGATATAAAAATTTTTTGTTTAGAAAATTTTTCGACATAAAATTTTTTTCTATTGAAAATTTTTTGATATAAAAATTTTTTTATAGAAAATTTTTCTATAGAAAATAATTCGATATCAAAAGTATCCTAAAGAAATTTTACGATACAAGCATTTTTCTATAGAAGCATTTTTTATAGAAAATGTTTCGATATAGAAATTTGTTATGGAAAATTTTTAGATATAAAAAATTTTCTATAGAAAATTTTTCGATATCAAAATTTTTATATAGAAAAATTTTCGATATAATTTTTTTTCGTTATAAAAATTTTTCTATAGAAAATTTTTTGATTTAAAATTATTTCTACTGAAAATTTTTCGATATAAATATTTTTTCTATAGAAAAATTTTCTATAAAAAACTTTTCTATAAAAAACTTTTCGATATAAAAATTTTTTTGATATAAACATTTTTTCTATAGAAAATTTTTCGATATAAACATTTTTTTAAAGAAAATTTTCGATATAAAAATTTTTCTTCAGAAAATAATTCGATATAAAAATTTTTCTATAGAAAATAATTCGATATAAAAAGTATCCTAAGAAATTTTTCGATACAAACATTTTTCTATAGAAACATTTTTTATAGAAAATGTTTCGATATTGAAATTTTTTATGGAAAGTTTTTAGATATAAAAAATTTTCTATAGAAAATTTTTAGATATAAAAATTTTTCTATAGAAAAATTTTCGATATAATTTTTTTTCGTTATAAAAGTTTTTCTATAGAAAATTTTTTGATATAAAATTATTTCTACAGAAAATTTTTCGATATAAATATTTTTCTATAAAAAACTTTTCGATATAAAAATTTTTCTGATATAAAAATTGTTTTGATATAAAAATTTTTTTGATATAAAAATTTTTTCTATAGAAAATTTTTCGATATAAAAATTTTTCGATATAAAAATTTTTTTATAAAAAATTTTTCTATAGAAAATAATTCGATGTAAAAAGTTTTCTAAAGAAAATTTTCGAAACAAAAATTTTTCTATAGAAAATTTTTTATAGAAAATGTTTCGATATAGAAATTGTTTATGGATAATTTTTCGATATAAAAATTTTTCTATAGAAAAATTTTCGATAGAAAAATTTTTCCAAAGTATATAAATATTTTTCTATAAAAAAACTTTTCGATATAAAAATATTTTTGATATAAACATTTTTTCTATACAAAAATTTTTCAATATACAAATTTTTTTATAAAAAATTTTCGATATAAAAATTTGTCTATAGAAAATAATTCGATGTAAAAAGTTTTCTAAAGAAAATTTTTGATACAAAAATTTTTTACAGAAAATGTTTCGATATAGAATTTTTTTATGGATAATTTTCCGATATAAAAATTTTCTATAGAAAATTTTTCTATATAAAAACTTTTCTATAGAAAAATTTTCGATATAAAAATTTTTCGTTATCAAAATTTTTTTATAGAAAATTTTTTGATATAAAAATATTTCTATAGAAGATTTTTATACAAAAATTTTTCTATAAAAAAACTTCTCGGTATAACAATTTTTTTGATATAAATATTTATTCTATAAAAAATTTTTCGATATAAACATTTTTTCCATAGAAAATTTTTCGATATAAACATTTTTCTGTAAAAAATTTTTCGATTTAAAAATTTTTTCATAGAAGAATTTTTCTATAGAAAACTTTTCAATATAAAATTTTTTTATAGAAAATTTTTCGATATAAATATTTTTCGTTATAAAAATTTTTCTAAAGAAAATTTTTCGTTGTAAAAAATTTTCATTAGAAATTTTTTTGAAAAAAAAAATTTCTGGAGAAATTTTTTCGGTATAAAAAATTTTCTGTTGAAATTTTTTCAATATAAACATTTTTTTATAGAAATTTTTGTAAAATGAACATTTTTTTTTAAAACATGTTTCGATACTTTTTTTTAGAAAATTTTTTGATTTACAAATTTTCATATTAATTATGTATACATTTTTCTTTCGGTGTACCTTATACGAATCTTCCTTTGATTTTAAGACTTTGTATTGAATCATTGTGTTAAACTCCAGCAAGGAATTGAAATAGACTAAAGTGCCTTTGCGTAGTGTCTGGTGCAGTCTTTGGTGAGGATTAAAGCCTTTTCCCAATGTTTGTAATCCCTGTACAAGTGTTTAAATGTGAGACTGAATGTTTGTAAGTGATTAACGCTCTTAATGTTTTACAATTTTTATAGTTTTTATTTGTTGAAAACATCAAGGAAAAAATGAACATTACTACGAGTACAAACAAGCGAAAATCTCAAGAAATCTTGAAAAGAAAAAGAGTTAAAAGAAAACAGCCATAGAGGCACTTGGTACTGGTACTCGTACCAATTTATGGTCTATAATGGATTTTAACATGTGTTTTACTGAAGTTTAATAAGGATAATAGAAGTTAAACTTTATTTACAAGCAAAAGCCGAGATAGAAATATTTGCTACAGCTAAAACTAATAACGATCATTTTAACGAGATAGAATTGTAAAAATAATCGCAATTAAAATTGTAAGCAAATGTTAATGGAGTTGTTGTAGATTTTGGCAGGAAAATTAAATGAAGATATTAAGAAAATTAATATGTATAAATTTAAGAAGCAGCCAGAGGTAGTTTATTTTAATCTCCTACGCATGTATCTTTAACATTAGAAATTAAGAAAAAATTAAATTGAACAATTTTTACAGTGAAACATTTTTTAATACTGAAAATATATTTAGTAAATAAAATTAATTATATTTTAAAGTTTTTAAAGAAAAATTATCTATAGAAAACTTTTTGTATCACAAATTATTCTAAGACAACTCTTGTGTCAAAAATTTCCCTATTCAGCAATTTTTGTGTCAAAAAATATTCTATGGAACAATTTTTGTTGCCAAATATTTTCTCATAGGCATTAAAAAAAACAATTTTTAGTGAAAAATTTTTATAGTGAAAAATTTTCAAAAAGAATGACTATTCGCATTTGATCCCAAATCTTTTCTACAGAAAAATTTTCATAATGAAAAATTTTCTATAGAAAAATTTTTATAGTGAAAAATTTTCTATAGAAAAATTTTTATAGTGAAAAATTTTCTATAGAAAAATTTTAATAGTGAAAAATTTTCTATAGAAAAATTTTAATAGTGAAAAATTTTCTATAGAAAAATTTTTATAGTGAAAAATTTTCTATAGAAAAATTTTTATAGTGAGAAGTTTTATATAGAAAAATTTTTATATCGAAAAATGTTGTATAGAAAAATTTTTATAATGAAAAATTTTCTATTGAAAATTTTTTATTGAGAAAAATTTTCTATAGAAAAATTTTTAAAGTGAAAAATTTTCTACAGAAAAATTTTTATAGTGAAAAATTTTCTACAGAAAAATTTTTATAGTGAAAAATTTTCTATAGAAAAATTTTTATAGTGAAAAATTTTCTACAGAAAAATTTTTATAGTGAAAAATTTTCTATAGAAAAATTTTTATAGTGAAAAATTTTCTATAGAAAAATTTTTATAGTGAAAAATTTTCTATAGATTAATTTTAATAGTGAAAAATTTTTTATAGAAACATTTTAATAGTGAAAAATTTTCTATAGATTAATTTTATAGTGAAAAATTTTCTATAGAAAAATTTTTATAGTGAAAAATTTTATATAGAAAAATTTTTATATCGAAAAATGTTGTATAGAAAAATTTTTATAGTGAAAAATTTTCTATAGAAAATTTTTTATTGAGAAAAATTTTCTATAGAAAAATTTTTATTGTGAAAAATTTTCTATAGAACAATTTTTAAAGTGAAAAATTTTCTACAGAAAAATTTTTATAGTGTGAAATATTCTATAGAAAAATTTTTATAGAGAAAAATTTTCCATAGAAAAAATTTTAAAGTGAAAAATTTTCTCTAGAAAAATTTTTATAGTCAAAAATTTTCTATAGAAAAATTTTTATAGTGAAAATTTTCTGTAGAAAAATTTTAATATCGAAAAATATTCTATAAAAAGTTTTTATATCGAAAAATTTTTTAAAAAAAATTTTTTATATTGGAAAGTTTTCTGTAGAAAAATTTATTACAATAATAAATAATTGTTATGAATTGGGATTTTAGTGCAATAAGAAAAATGTTTATATTGAAAAATTTTCTATAAAATAATTTTATATTGGAAAATTTTTAGATTGAAAAATTTTCTTTAGAAAAATTTTCAGATTGAAAAATTTTCTATTTAAAAATTTTTATACTGAAAAATTTTCTATACAAAAATTTTTATATTGAAAAATTTTCTGCACAAAATTTTATATCTAAAATTTTTCTACAGAAAAATTTGTATGTAGAAAAATTTTCTACAGAAAAATTTTTTATAGTCAAAATTTTTCTTTAGAAAAATTTGTTATAGTTAACTTTTGCTATAAAAAATTTTTGTATCGAAAATTTTCTATAGAAAAATTTTCATATTGAAAAATTTTCTAAAGAAAAATTTTCATATTGAAAAATTTTCTATAGACAAATTTTTAAATGGAAAATTTTCTATAGAAAACTTTTTATAGAAAAATTTTTATATTGAAAATATTTCTATATTAAATGTTTATATTAAAATAGAAAAATTTTTATATTGAAATATTTTCTATAGAAAAATCTACAGTAAAACTTTTTAGACAAATTTTTATATTAGAAAATTTTCTATAAAAAAACTTTATATTGAAAAATTTCCTAATTTTTATATTGAAAAATTTTCCATACGAAATTTTTTATGTTGAAAAATTTTCTGCACAAAATTTTTTTATCGAAAATTTTTTTATAGAAAAAGTTTTATGTCGAAAAATTTTCTACAGAAATATTTTTATAGTGAAAATTTTTCTTTAGAAAAATTTATTTATAGAAAACTTTTTCTATAAAAAATGTTTGTATCGAAAATTTTCTATAAAAAAATTTTCTATTGAAAAATTTGTATATCGAAAAATTTTCTAAAGAAAAACTTTTATGTCGGAAAATTTTCTATAGACAAACTTTTATATCGAAAAATTTTCTAAAGAAAACTATCTTTAGAAATATTTTTTATAGAAACATTTGTATATCGAAAAATTTTCTATAGAAAACTTTCTTTAGAAATATTTTTTATAGAAAAATTTGTATATCCAAAATTTTTCTATATAAAAATGTTTATATTAAAATAGAAAAATTTTTGTATTGAAATATTTTCTATAGAAAAATCTTTAATGTTTAGATTATCTTGATGTCAAGCAATAGAAATATAATTTCGTGATTTGTAACCAGGTTATAGGCAGGTTAACAATAATTGTCTCAATTATTAAACATTTATTTATCTATTTATTCCAAATACATATTCACAAACTGAAAATAAGTTTTAGCTTATCTCATTTTAACATCTCTCCTTAACGGATTCTGGGTCACTTTTCCTTCAAAAGGTTCAAAAATGTTTATCAATTTCCTGCATAAAAAAGTTAAATTTTGTTGACTTAGTTTTCTATTGTTCACCCCTTTAACTCCATATCAATAGACCAAATATTTTAGCCAATTTCACCCATTTCATTTCAATAAAATTTTTGCCCTCAACTGACGATCAAAGTTTATCATTGAATATCAACCAAATGAAAATTAGCATTTTTGGTCGTAGGTATTTTCGTTAAGGAAAAACAATTTTTTTAAACTTTTTTTTTTGTGAAGAAAAAGTAACAATCGATAACGTTGCATAATCGTCAAACAATGATCAAAAAAAATTTATTCGAAAATTCCCTTAAGTTTTTTTCTGCTTTCGCTCTTCACCAAAGAAGGCATGAAATGCAAACGCTGCCAGCTCTTGATACCAGTTATGGCATTTGTTTGGGCACCTCAGATCAAGGTATTAAATGTATTTTCTGTTATTATTTTTATTTGTAAGTTTTTTGTGGTCTTGCCAAATAATTTTTTTTTGTAACTTACTTGCAACATAGTTGTCGTTGTCGTCTTGCATTTTGTAGCTAAACGAAGTCAAGCTTAAGTTTGAACTATGAACTCAAAATATTTTACTGAAACTGTTTTGGATTTTTGGTTTTATTTTCTGAGGCAATGGAGCCCAAGAAGGCCCCCACACAAGTTGTCAAAAGCATTGAATGAAGAGAATTATGATGGGCAATAGAGGCTGTTAATAGCAGCTACATGGAAGACAACTTTAGTCTAGTTTAGAAATGCGAGCAATTAAGATTATCATGCCTACTCCTTACCTAGTAAGGCTAAGGGGAATGCATAACGGATTGTGTAATAATTTAATTGTTTGATTAATGTCTAAGTCATTATTCAATCGCTTGCATTACAAAACATAAGATTTCTGTACACCAAGTCCTCCGTAGGGTACCTACAGAGCCGTAAACTTATGAAAAAACTAAGAAACATTTGTTTAGCCAATTCCCCTCCTAAATCATTAGTTGCCTAAATTTTATAAAACTTAAATACTTAAACCTGCTTCATGTTGCATTCTGCTGTTGCAACAAATAGTGGTAGCCAGCAAGCAGTTGGCTTTCGATTAAAAACGTCTTGCTCCTCTTAAGACAGGCAAGTGTTTAGCTTGTTAGCTGATCCGGAATAAATATTGACAATTTTTAAACATTTTTTTTTTGTATTATTTGTTTTATTGTCACAGTTTTAAAGGTCCAATAGGAAATTTATGGTAAAAATCGAAATAAAATTTTTTTTTTATGAAAATTTTTTACATTAAAAATTTTCTATAGCAAAATTTTGATCTCGAAAAATGTATATCTAAAAGTTTAATATAAAATAAAAAATATATAACAAAATTTTAATACTCAATAATAATACTCAATACTTCTATAGAAAATTTTTTAAATTGAAAAATTATCTATAGAAAAATTTTTATATCAAAAAAGTTTCAAAAGAAAAATTTTTATAACGAAAAATTTCGTGCAGAAAAATTTTTATACCGAAAATTTTTCTATAGAAATTTTTTATATCGAAAATTTTCTATAGAAATTTTTTATATCGAAAATTTTCTATAGAAATTTTTTATTTTCTATAGAAAAATTTTTATATCGAAAATTTTCTATAGAAAAATTTTTATATCAAAACATTTTCGATAGATAAATTTGTATATCAAAAAATTTCCTATAGAAAAATTTTTATTTCGAAAAACTTTCTATAGAAAAATTTTTTACAGAAAAATTTTCCAAAAAAAAAAAAATTATATTAAAATATTTTTATAGAAAAATTTTTTTTTTTTTTGAAAATTTTCTTTAGAAAAATTTTTATACTGAAAAATTTTCTAGAGGCAAATTTGTATATGGAAAAAATTCTATATACAAAAATTTTCTATGGAAAATTTTTTTTATCCAAAAATTTTGTATAGGAAAAATTTTATATTAAAAAATTTATATACCGAAAAATTTTTTGTAAAAAAATTTTTATACCAAAAAAATTTCTATAGAAAAATTTTTATACAGACAAATTTTCTATAGAAAAATTTTAACACCGAAAAATTTTCTATAAAAAAATTTTTGTACCGAAAAATTTTCTACAGACAAATTTTTATACCGAAAAATTTTCTATAGACAAATTTTTATACCGAAAAATTTTCTATAGAAAAATTTTGATACCGAAAAATTTTCTGTAGAAAAATTTTTATATCGAAAAATTTTCTATAGAAAAATGTTTATACCGAAAAATTTTCTATAGAAAAATTTTTATACCCAAAAATTTTCTATAGAAAAATTTTTATACCCAAAAATTTTCTATAGAAAAATTTTTATACCGACAAATTATCTATAGAAAAATTTGTATATCGAAAAATTTTCTATAGAAAAAGTTTTATATCGAAAAATTTTCTATAGAAAAATTTTTATACCGAAAAATTTTCTATAGAAAAATTTTTATACCGAAAAATTTTCTATAGAAAAATTTTTATACCGAAAAATTTTCTATAGAAAAATTTTTATACCGAAAAATTTTCTATAGACAAATTTTTATACCAAAAAAATTTTCTATAGAAAAATTTTTATACCGAAAAATTTTTTTACCAAAACATTTTTTATAGAAACATTTTTATACCCAAAAATTTTATATAGTGACATTTTTATACCCAAAAATTTTCTATAGAAAAATTTTTATACCGAAAAATTTTCTATAGAAAAATTTTTATACCGAAAAATTTTCTATAGAAAAATTTTTATACCGAAAAATTTTCTTTGGAAACATTTTTATACAGAAAAATATTCTATAGAAAAATTTTTTTACCGAAAAATTTTCTATAGAAAAATTTTTTTACCGAAAAATTTTCTATAGAAAAATTTTTTTACCGAAAAATTTTCTATAGAAAAATTTTTTTACCGAAAAATTTTCTATAGAAAAATTTTTATATCGAAAAATTTTCTATAGAAAAATTTTTATATCGAAAAATTTTCTATAGAAAAATTTTTATATCGAAAAATTTTCTATAGAAAAATTTTTATACCGAAAAATTTTCTATAGAAAAATTTGTATACCGAAAAATTTTCTATAGAAAAATTTTAATCCCGAAAAATTTTCTATAGAAAAATTTTTATACCGAAAAATTTTCTATAGAAAAATTTTTATACCGAAAAATTTTCTATAGAAAAATTTTTATACCGAAAAATTTTCTATAGAAAAATTTTTATACCGAAAAATTTTCTATAGAAAAATTTTTATACCGAAAAATTTTCTATAGAAAAATTTTTATACCGAAAAATTTTCTATAGAAAAATTTTTATACCGAAAAATTTTCTATAGAAAAATTTTTATACCGAAAAATTTTCTATAGAAAAATTTTTATACCGAAAAATTTTCTATAGAAAAATTTTTATACCGAAAAATTTTCTATAGAAAAATTTTTATACCGAAAAATTTTCTATAGAAAAATTTTTATACCGAAAAATTTTCTATAGAAAAATTTTTATACCGAAAAATTTTCTATAGAAAAATTTTTATACCGAAAAATTTTCTATAGAAAAATTTTTATACCGAAAAATTTTCTATAGAAAAATTTTTATACCGAAAAATTTTCTATAGAAAAATTTTTATACCGAAAAATTTTCTATAGAAAAATTTGTATACCGAAAAATTTTCTATAGAAAAATTTGTATACCGAAAAATTTTCTATAGAAAAATTTGTATACCGAAAAATTTTCTATAGAAAAATTTTTATACCGAAAAATTTTCTATAGAAAAATTTTTATACCGAAAAATTTTCTATAGAAAAATTTTTATACCGAAAAATTTTCTATAGAAAAATTTTTATACCGAAAAATTTTCTATAGAAAAATTTTTATACCGAAAAATTTTCTATAGAAAAATTTTTATACCGAAAAATTTTCTATAGAAAAAAAAAATTTTTCTATAGAAAAATTTTTATACCGAAAAATTTTCTATAGAAAAATTTTTATACCGAAAAATTTTCTATAGAAAAATTTTTATACCGAAAAATTTTCTATAGAAAAATTTTTATACCGAAAAATTTTCTATAGAAAAATTTTTATACCGAAAAATTTTCTATAGAAAAATTTTTATACCGAAAAATTTTCTATAGAAAAATTTGTATACCGAAAAATTTTCTATAGAAAAATTTGTATACCGAAAAATTTTCTATAGAAAAATTTGTATACCGAAAAATTTTCTATAGAAAAATTTTTATACCGAAAAATTTTCTATAGAAAAATTTTTATACCGAAAAATTTTCTATAGAAAAATTTTTATACCGAAAAATTTTCTATAGAAAAATTTTTATACCGAAAAATTTTCTATAGAAAAATTTTTATACCGAAAAATTTTCTATAGAAAAATTTTTATACCGAAAAATTTTCTATAGAAAAATTTTTATACCGAAAAATTTTCTATAGAAAAATTTTTATACCGAAAAATTTTCTATAGAAAAATTTTTATACCGAAAAATTTTCTATAGAAAAATTTTTATACCGAAAAATTTTCTATAGAAAAATTTTTGTACCGAAAAATTTTCTATAGAAAAATTTTTGTACCGAAAAATTTTCTATAGAAAAATTTTTATACCGAAAAATTTTCTATAGAAAAATTTTTATACCGAAAAATTTTCTATAGAAAAATTTTTATACCGAAAAATTTTCTATAGAAAAATTTTTATACCGAAAAATTTTCTATAGAAAAATTTTTATACCGAAAAATTTTCTATAGAAAAATTTTTATACCGAAAAATTTTCTATAGAAAAATTTTTATACCGAAAAATTTTCTATAGAAAAATTTTCTATAGAAAAATTTTTATACCGAAAAATTTTCTATAGAAAAATTTTTATACCGAAAAATTTTCTATAGAAAAATTTTTATACCGAAAAATTTTCTATAGAAAAATTTTTATACCGAAAAATTTTCTATAGAAAAATTTTTATACCGAAAAATTTTCTATAGAAAAATTTTTATACCGAAAAATTTTCTATAGAAAAATTTTTATACCGAAAAATTTTCTATAGAAAAATTTTTATACCGAAAAATTTTCTATAGAAAATTTTAATATCGAAAAATTTTCTATAGAAAATTTTAATATCGAAAAATTTTCTATAGAAAAATTTTAATATCGAAAAATTTTCTATAGAAAAATTTTAATATCGAGAAATTTTCTATAGAAAAATTTTAATATCGAAAAATTTTCTATAGAAAAATTTTAATATCGAAAAATTTTCTATAGAAAAATTTTAATATTGAAATATTTTCTATAGAAAAATATTAATATGAATAGATTTTCGATAGAAAAATTTTAATATCAAAAACTTTCTATAGAAAAATTTTAATACCGGAAAATTTTACTATCGAAAATTTTTCTATAAAAAAATTTTAATATTTAAAAACTTTATATAGAATAATTATAATAGCGAAAAATTTTTATATTGAAAAATTTTCTGTAGAAAAATTTTTATATCGAAACATTTTTTTATCAAAAAAATTGTCTATAGAAGATCAAAGAATTTCTATAAAAAACATTTTAAAATCGAAAAATCTATAAAAAAAATATAATCATACTAAATACTACTTAGTCTTTTACTAACATTACCACCCAAAATTTCCTATTGGCTCATTTCCATTATTCCAATGCCTTTTTTGCTGTTCAAACTCTGTGGCTGTTGCTGTTAGCCAGACGACAATACAAATTTTGAAATTGAATTTTGTGGTTAAATCATATTTTGTCATTATTTTAATAATGTCAAGTTAATGGTTAAAGTTACAAGAAAAAAATCAAAATACATAAATGTTCATATTAAAGTACCAGAATTGAACTATTCAATGAAAAATCAAAATAAAAGGGAACGTTTAGATAAATTCTAGCCTTTTCAAGCGACACCAGAAACCAAATAAAAGTTTCAATTTTATGGAACAATTGTCAACATGTGTTTTATTTTATTTTGTTTATTTATTTAACAAATTCTAGGAGTGGGTTATGTTATTTAGGCAAAGGTTTTTGGTTTTCAGTCATTCAGTCCGTCTGTCTGTCTGCGAACTCTAAAGCTGTCGATAGAATGACCTTAAGTTTGAGATAGAATTACCAAAATAACAATTTTTTTATATTGGTTGTGTATTGAGAAAATGATTTTTAAACTTATTAAAATAAATTTTGTTTTCACATTTTCAAAAGTGAATGGCAGATGATTTATTATAGAAGAACATGAAAAAGCCTCAAGCTATTAAAAGGTAATTGTAAACTATAATAGGCTTAAATATATTAAATAAGTAGATATTAAACTTTCTATTTGTTATAAATTGGTTTATTATAAGACTATTAAAATAAGACAATTTTCAATTAAATTTAATTTAAATTAAATTTATTTGAAGAAAATTGTAGATAAATTATGAAGAAATTCAAATGCAAATATTTAAAGAATTTTAATTACAAAGAATGAAATATTTAAATTTCTAGTTCTGTTCTAGTTCTGTTCTAGTTCTGTTCTAGTTCTGTTCTAGTTCTGTTCTAGTTCTGTTCTAGTTCTGTTCTAGTTCTGTTCTAGTTCTGTTCTAGTTCTGTTCTAGTTCTGTTCTAGTTCTGTTCTAGTTCTGTTCTAGTTCTGTTCTAGTTCTGTTCTAGTTCTGTTCTAGTTCTGTTCTAGTTCTGTTCTAGTTCTGTTCTAGTTCTGTTCTAGTTCTGTTCTAGTTCTGTTCTAGTTCTGTTCTAGTTCTGTTCTAGTTCTGTTCTAGTTCTGTTCTAGTTCTGTTCTAGTTCTGTTCTAGTTCTGTTCTAGTTCTGTTCTAGTTCTGTTCTAGTTCTGTTCTAGTTCTGTTCTAGTTCTGTTCTAGTTCTGTTCTAGTTCTGTTCTAGTTCTGTTCTAGTTCTGTTCTAGTTCTGTTCTAGTTCTGTTCTAGTTCTGTTCTAGTTCTGTTCTAGTTCTGTTCTAGTTCTGTTCTAGTTCTGTTCTAGTTCTGTTCTAGTTCTGTTCTAGTTCTGTTCTAGTTCTGTTCTAGTTCTGTTCTAGTTCTGTTCTAGTTCTGTTCTAGTTCTGTTCTAGTTCTGTTCTAGTTCTGTTCTAGTTCTGTTCTAGTTCTGTTCTAGTTCTGTTCTAGTTCTGTTCTAGTTCTGTTCTAGTTCTGTTCTAGTTCTGTTCTAGTTCTGTTCTAGTTCTGTTCTAGTTCTGTTCTAGTTCTGTTCTAGTTCTGTTCTAGTTCTGTTCTAGTTCTGTTCTAGTTCTGTTCTAGTTCTGTTCTAGTTCTGTTCTAGTTCTGTTCTAGTTCTGTTCTAGTTCTGTTCTAGTTCTGTTCTAGTTCTGTTCTAGTTCTGTTCTAGTTCTGTTCTAGTTCTGTTCTAGTTCTGTTCTAGTTCTGTTCTAGTTCTGTTCTAGTTCTGTTCTAGTTCTGTTCTAGTTCTGTTCTAGTTCTGTTCTAGTTCTGTTCTAGTTCTGTTCTAGTTCTGTTCTAGTTCTGTTCTAGTTCTGTTCTAGTTCTGTTCTAGTTCTGTTCTAGTTCTGTTCTAGTTCTGTTCTAGTTCTGTTCTAGTTCTATTTTGATTATTTTTGCTTTCTTAAATCTTCCATCTTTATATGCGTTATCTGATCTCCGGATTACTCCAATACATATGTATTTGACTTATTGAATATCTTGAAAGCATTTTGGTTATACCAATAAATTGTTGCTGATAATATATGACAAAATCTTGTTAAGAAAACCGCATTAAAGCCACGAAACCGAACCTATCATAAAATCGATATTATAAAGATCATATTTTATAAAACTACTTATGTAAAACACTATATCATTTTAAAACTCGCACTTACTGCATTATCAGATCAAAAACCAAAAATATGCAAATAAACGTATGGGTTGAAATAAATTTGAATTCAAAATTAATGGTAACGAGGGAACAAGAACACCCTTTTTAAAACAAATGCAAACAAGCGAAAACGATTTTAAAGCGCAATCTTTTACTTAACATCGCCATATATTTCCGAGGAGATAATAATCTTTGGCATTTGACTATTTGGCAGATGACTACTTTATTTGTTTTTACCACTTAAAACGAAAAGCATCGAAAGGAAATTATACACGCAGAGCCAAAAGGTATTAAATACCTGATGTTAAGCAGTTAAGTAAATTTTACTAATAAGCTGGCATTTCTCCTGCTGTTGCGTAAGTTCGCCTTTTGGGCCTTCAAAGGCTTTAAGTAGAAGATTTTTTGTAAAAAATCGAAAAAAAAGAAGGAATAACATGCAAACATTGTTTGCATGCTTAAGCGATAACGTTGTCGCTGAAAAAATTCTCTAAAAAACCAACAAATGTTTCGGGGAAAAAAAACTAAATATCACAACGATGATCACATCGATTACCAATCGCCACAATACTTAATCGCAAATTCATGCAAATTATCTGCAAAAGGGCATCATTATCGTCATCATCTGCACGTGATCATGATGATCGTTAACTTCATTATTGTCTTAAAAATAATTTTCCAAACCCATAGTTTTTGTGGAGTGGATTTGAAAGCCATGAATACTTTGTTTTAAATTGTTACAAAAAAAAAAATGACTAAAATTACAGGTGAAACTTTGGTTGCTACAACAAAAACAATAGAAAATGAAAATCATGGAGGACTGCACAGTGGGGTTGATGTCATCTAAATTTGCTAAAGTATTAAACAAACATGCTATGGTAAACTATGTTATCCCTACCTTTTTTGTTGTCATATATCAATATATTTTTTTAGCCCTGTCTTTAGTGAAATTTTGATCAAAATTTGTTAAAATTTTAATCAAAAGTTGTTTTTAGCAAAATTTTTACCAAAATTCTGATCAACATTTGTCTTTTGTAAAATTTTGACCAAAATTTGTGTTTTGTAAAATTTTGATAAAAATTTTTATTTTGTAAAATTTTGATCAAAATTTGTCTTTACTAAAATTTTGATCAAAATTTGTCTTTAGTAAAATTTTGATCAAAATTTGTCTTTAGTAAAATTTTGATTAAAATTTGTCTTTAGTAAAGTTTTGATCAAAACTTGTCTTTAGTAAAATTTTGATCAGAATTTGTCTTTAGAAAAATGTTGATCCAAATTTGTTTTAAGAAAAATTTTAATTAAAAGTATCTTTTAAAAAATTTTGATCAAAATTTTTCGTCAGTAAAATTTTGATCAAAATTTTTCTTTAGTAAAATGTTAATCAAATTTTTTCTTAAGCAAAATTTTGATCAAAATTTGTCTTTAATAAAATTTTGATTAAAATGTTTCTTAGGTAAAATTTTGATCAAAATTTGTCTTTAGTAAAATTTTGACCAACATTTTTCTTTAGTAAAATTTTGATCAAATTTTTCTTTAGTAAAATTTTGATCAATATTTTTCCTTCGTAAAATTGTAATCGAAATTTTTCTTTAGTAAAATTTTGATCACAATTTTTCTTTAATAAAATTTTAATCATAATTTGTCTTTAGTAAAATTTTGATCAAAATTTTTCTTTAGTTAAATTTTGATCAAAATTTGTCTTTGGTAAAATTTTGATCAAAATTAGTTTCTTGTAAAATTTTAATCAAAATTTGTCTTAAGTAAAATTTTGAACAAAATTTGTCTTTAGTAAAATTTCGACCTAAATTTATCTTTAGTAAAATTCTGATCCAAATTTGTGTATTGTAAAATTTAATCAAAATTTGTCTTTAGTAGAATTTAGATCAAAATTTGTCTTTAGTAAAATATTGGTCAAAATTTGTCTTTAGTTAAATTTTGATCAAAATTTGTCTTTAGTAAAATTTGGATCAAAATTTGTCGTCAGTAAAATTTTGATTAGAATTTGTTTTTAGAAACTTTTGGATCGAAAATTTCGCTGTAGTAAAATTTTGATCAAAATTTGTCTTTAGTAATATTTTAAACAGAATTTGTCTTTTGAAAAATGTTGATCAAAATTTGTCTTTAATAAAATTTTGATCAAAATTTGTCTTTAATAAAATTTTGATCAAAATTTGTCTTAAGTAAAATTTCGAACAAAATTTGTCTTTAGTAAAATTTCGATCTAAATTAATCTTTAGTAAAATTCTGATCCAAATTTGTGTATTGTAAAATTTGATCAAAATTTGTCTGTAGTAAAATTTTGATCCAAATTTGTCTTTAATAAAATTGTGATGAAAATTTTGTCTTTAATAAAATTTTGATTAAAATTTGTCTTGAGTAAAATTTTGATCAAAATTTGTCTTTACTAAAATTTTGATCAAAATTTGTCTTTAGTAAAATTTTGATTACAATTTGTTTTTAGTAAAATTTTGATTACAATTTGTTTTTAGCAAACTTTTGATCGAAAATTTCGCTGTAGTAAAATTTTGATCAAAATTTTGTCTAAGTAAAATTTTAAACAAAATTTGGCTTTAAAAAATTGTGATCAAAATTTTTAATATATTTTTTAATTCGTTCAAACCACTGTGCGCCTTCAAAAACTTACAAATGTTATCCAATAATTGATTTAGATTTCAACGAAATTCAAAGAGTGACTTTTAAAAAAGTTTATATATTAAAAAAAACCGATTTTAACTAATTTCAATTTAAACATACCTTTAAGGAACTGATGCTCTCCTTAACCACTCAACTGCCCAATAACCAGTTGCCTCATCGATTCGCCTGCGCTAGGTTTTCTGTACGATATTGTGCAGTCAGTGTTGTCAATGTGGCGCTACAAATAAATAACAAGATCGCATTAAGATTTTCATCACTGATCGTGCAGCTTTAATTGGTCTCATATCAATACAAGCGATGCTGTTTTAGGTTTTTGTTGTTGCTTCACTTTTATTTTATTTATTTGGTTTTGTCAGTATTTAAATTTTTTATTTGCCAGGGCAATGCAATTTTTTCGAGACCTAAAGAATGCGTAAAGCAAGTACTTAAATAAGCAACAAACAAAAAAACATATGCTTTTTGTGAAAGGCCCAAGATAATGGTAATCATCAACTTTATTACAACTATCAAAGATCTCGAAAAAAAAACAAAAAAAAAAAGATGAGCTGAAAAAAATTCGTAATGTTTCTCGATGTTAAAGCAACAGTTTTTGCCAGATTTAAGTTTATGACATTTGTAAAAATCAATTTCATGTTAAATTGAAAATAATGTTCAATTTTATTTTCTTGTTCTTTAACTTCCCAAACCAAAAAGGATAACAACACGTGTCTCTATGTAAATTTAACATTTCAATACCAAATTTGAAAGCCTAAACAAAAACCACTTAACATTTTAAGGTTTTTTATCATTGAAGATCTTAAATCAAATGACATTTGTTTTAAATACGAAATAAGCGATATAAAACATACGGAAAAGTTGCTGGCGCAAGACAGAAAAAAAAACTCCAAAACTCAGGCTTTGAGAAAGCAAATAAAGTCATTATTGTGGCGCCACTTGGGTAAGATCAAACGGTTTTTGCGTTTATAGTTCTTTAAACAATTCCAGGCAATATCAGCGCGACAAACCATAATAACAACAAAAATAATAAAAATTTAAGAAAAAAAACTAAAAATCTTGTCATACTTTTGTTCAGAAACCCTTTTTGCTTTTTAATGTTCTAAACTCACGTTTAAAAGCCCTTTTAGAGTATGAGAACCTAAAAAAAATAATTTTTAATAATTTAAACCCAATAGGAATTATAGGTACTAAACTTAACTGTAAACATTAATGAAATTTGGCATAGGACGGTACAAGAAAATGACTTAAATAGAACTAGAACAGAACAGAAAAAGAACAGAACTAGAACAGAACTACAACAAAACTGCAGCGAAACTACAAAAGTAATACAAAATTTGTCGATTTTATAATTTTATATAGAACATTTTTCGATATAATAATTTTTCTATCGAAAATTTTCAATATAAAAATTTTTATATAGAAAATTTTTCGATATAAAAATTTTTCTATAGAAAATTTTTCTATAGAAAATTTTTCGATATAAAAATTTTTCTATGAAAAATTTTCGATAAAAAAATTTTACTATAGAAAATTATTCGATATAAAAATTTTTCTATAGAAAAAATTTCGATATAAAAATTTTTCTATTTTATATCGAAAATTTTTCTATAGAAAAATTTTTTTATTGAAAAATTTTTCATAGAAAAATTTTTATATCGAAAAATTTTTATATCGAATAATTTTTTATAGAAAAATTTTTTATCGAATAATTTTCTATAGAAAATTTTTCGATATAAAAATTTTTATATAGAAAATTTTTCGATATAAATATTTTTCGACAAAAAAATTTTTCTATAGAAAATTCGATATAAAAATTTTTCTATAGAAAAATTTTCGATATAAAAATTTTTCTATAGAAAAATTTTCGATACAAAAATTTTTCTATAGAAAATTTTCCGACATAAAAATTTTTCTATAGAAAATTTTTCGATATAAAAATTTCTCTAAAGAAAATTTTTCGATCTTTATAGAAAATTTTTCAATATAAAAATTATTGGATGTAAAAATTTTTCGATATAAAAATTTTTCAATCGAAAATTTTTCGATATAAAAATTCCTCTATGGAAAATGTTTCGATATAAAAATTTTTCTGTAGAAAATTTTTCTGTAGAAAATTTTTCGATATAAAAATTTTACTGCAGAAAAAGTTTTATATTAAAAACTTTTCTATATTATTTTTAATATAAAAATTTTTCAATAAAAAATTTTTCGATATAAAAATTTTTCAATAGAAAATTTTTCAATATAAAAATTTTGCTATAGAAAATTTTTCGATATAAAAATTTTTCTATAGAAAATTTTTCGATATAAAAATTTTTCTACAGAAAAGTTTTTGATAAAAATATTTTGCTATAGACAATTTTTCAATATAAAAATGTTTCTATAGAAAATTTTTAGTTATAAAAATTTTTCTATAAAAAATTTTTCGATATAAAAATTTTTATATAGAAAATTTTTCGATATAAATATTTTTCTATAGAAAATTTTTCGTTATAAAAACTTTTCTGTAGAAAAATATATAGATATACAAATTTATCAATATAAAAATTTTTCTATAAAAAAATTTTTGGAAATAAAAATTTTTCTATAGAAAATTTTTCGATATAAAAATTTTTCTACAGAAAATTTTTCGATATACAAATTTTTCTGTAGAAAATTTTTCGATATAAAAACTTTTCTATAGAAAATTTTTCGATATAAAAATTTTTCTGTAAAAAATTGTTCGATATAAAAATTTATCGATATCAAAATTTTTCTATAGAAAATTTTTCGAAATAAAAATTTTTCTATAGAGAGTTTTTTGAGATAAAAATGTTTCTATAGAAAATTTTTCGAAATAAAAATTTTTCTATGGAAAATTTTTCGAGATAAAAATTTCTCTATAGAAAATTTTTCGAGATAAAAGTCTCTCTATAGAAAATTTTTCGATATAAAAATTTTTGTATAGAAAATTTGTCGATACAATAATTTTTATGTAGAAAATTTTTCAATATAAAAATTTTTCTGTAGAAAATTTTTCTATAAAAATTTTTCTGTAGAAAATTTATCTATAGAAAATTTTTCGATATAAAAAATTTTCTAAAAAATGTAAAAATGTTTCTATAGAAAACTTTTCGATGTAAAAATGTTTCTATAGAAAATTTTTCGATGTAAAGATATTTCTATAGAAAATTTTTCTATGTAAATAATTCTCTTTAGAAAATTTTTCGATATAAAAATTTTTTTACAGAAAATTTTTTGATATAAAAATTTTTCTTTAGATAACTTTTCGATTAAAAATTTTTCTATAGAATATTTTTGATATAAAAATTTTTCTATAAAAAAACTTTTTAATATAAAAATTTTTCTTTTGAAAATTTTTCAATATAAAAATTTTCCTTTGGAAAATTTAAAAAAAAAATTATTTTTGTATAGAAAATTTTTTAACAAAAAAATTTTTCTATAGAAAATTTTTCAATAGAAAATTTTTCGACATAAAAATTTTTCCATACAAAAATTTTTTAATATAAAAATTTTTCTATAGAAAATTTTTCGATAAAAAAAATTTTCTATAGAAAATTTTTCAGTAAAAAAATTCTCTATAGCAAATTTTTCAATATAAAAATTTTCTATAGAAAATTTTTCAATATAAAAATTTTCTATAGAAATTTTTCAATATAAAAATTTTCTATAGAAATTTTTCAATATAAAAATTTTCTATAGAAAATTTTTCAATATAAAAATTTTCTATAGAAAATTTTTCAATATAAAAATTTTCTATAGAAAATTTTTCAATATAAAAATTTTCTATAGAAAATTTTTCAATATAAAAATTGTCTATAGAAAATTTTTCAATATAAAAATTTTCTATAGAAAATTTTTCAATATAAAAATTTTCTATAGAAAATTTTTCAATATAAAAATTTTCTATAGAAAATTTTTCAATATAAAAATTTTCTATAGAAAATTTTTCAATATAAAAATTTTCTATAGAAAATTTTTCAATATAAAAATTTTCTATAGAAAATTTTTCAATATAAAAATTTTCTATAGAAAATTTTTCAATATAAAAATTTTCTATAGAAAATTTTTCAATATAAAAATTTTCTATAGAAAATTTTTCAATATAAAAATTTTCTATAGAAAATTTTTCAATATAAAAATTTTCTATAGAAAATTTTTCAATATAAAAATTTTCTATAGAAAATTTTTCAATATAAAAATTTTCTATAGAAAATTTTTCAATATAAAAATTTTCTATAGAAAATTTTTCAATATAAAAATTTTCTATAGAAAATTTTTTAATATAAAAATTTTCTATAGAAAATTTCTCAATATAAAAATTTTCTATAGAAAATTTTTCAATATAAAAATTTTCTATAGAAAATTTTTCAATATAAAAATTTTCTATAGAAAATTTTTCAATATAAAGAATTTCTGTAGAAAATTTTTTAATATAAAAATTTTCTATAGAAAATTTTTCAATATAAAAATTTTCTATAGAAAATTTTTCAATATAAAAATTTTCTATAGAAAATTTTTCAATATAAAAATTTTCTATAGAAAATTTTTCAATATAAAGAATTTCTGTAGAAAATTTTTTAATATAAAGAATTTCTGTAGAAAATTTTTCAATATAAAGAATTTCTGTAGAAAATGTTTTAATATAAAAAATTTCTGTAGAAAATTTTTCAATATAAAAAATTTCTATAAAAAATTTTCTATAGAAAATTTTTCAATATAAAAATTTTCTATAGAAAATTTTTCAATATAAAAATTTTCTATAGAAAATTTTTCAATATAAAAATTTTCTATAGAAAATTTTTCAATATAAAAATTTTCTATAGAAAATTTTTCAATATAAAAATTTTCTATAGAAAATTTTTCAATATAAAAATTTTCTATAGAAAATTTTTCAATATAAAAATTTTCTATAGAAAATTTTTCAATATAAAAATTTTCTATAGAAAATTTTTCAATATAAAAATTTTCTATAGAAAATTTTTAAATATAAAAATTTTCTATAGAAAATTTTTCAATATAAAAATTTTTCTATAAAAAATTTTTCAATATAAAAATTTTTCTATAGAAAATTTTTCAATATAAAAATTTTTCTATAGAAAATTTTTCAATATAAAAATTTTTCTATAGAAAATTTTTCAATATAAAAGTTTTTCTATAGAAAATTTTTCAATATAAAAATTTTTCTATAGAAAATTTTTCAATATAAAAATTTTTCTATAGAAAATTTTTCAATATAAAAATTTTTCTATAGAAAATTTGTTTAAATAAAAATTTTTCTATAGAAAATTTTTCAATATAAAAATTTTTCTATAGAAAATTTTTCAATGTCAAAATTTTTCTACAGGAAATTTTTTAATATAAAAATTTTTCTATAGAAAGTTTTTTTATATTAAAATTTTTCTACAGAAAATTTTTTCAATATTAAAATTTTTCTATAGAAAATTTTCAATATAAAAATTTTTCTACAAAAAATTTTTCAATATCAAAATTTTTCTGTAGAAAGTTTTTCAATATTGAAATTTTCTATAGAAAATTTTTCAATATTATAATTTTTCTATTGAAAATTTTTTAATATTAAAGTTTTTCTATACAAAATTTTTCAATACAAAAATTTTTCTATAGAAAATTTTGAATATAAAAATTTTTCTATAGAAAATTTTTCAATATAAATTTTTTTTGTTATAAATTGGAATCTTAGAGCAAAAATGTAATAGACAATTTATTGATAAAACAAGGAATTAAACTTAATTTCCTACATGGTACTTAATACTTCCCTAACTCCCTCTAAGCTTCCTCTCGTGTTTGCCTGCCTTTATTATTAAGTATAATTTTTTCTTCCTACCTTTTCATTTTTGGACTCATAGAGGAGAGTTATATTTTTACCTTATTAAGTTGTTTGATTTCCGTTCACTGATATTCATAATGATAATGTGTTTTTCATTTCAATTTTGTTGTTTAGTTGTTTTTTTTTTGTGGTTTTTAGATTTGCTAAAAGCTTCCGATTTCATTTTGGTATATAACTTTATCTTCTCTAAATGGAAACCTCCTACAAGGTTCTGTTTTTGTTTTTGCTTTAGCTCTTGCCCTCAGTCTTCAATGCTCTAATGTTGATGTTGTTGCACTTTTGTATCCAAAGATACAAATTTTGAGACTTTTTGATTCAGTTGTTGTCTTTCATGTACTTGTTATTACTTTAATACCATTTTTGGCTACTGTAATTTCAAATTTACAAGCCTTTTCTTCTGATTATGTTTCATCTCTAATCCTAATGTTTTAGGTTTTAGTTCATTTATTTTCCTTATTTTTTGTTTGTTGCTCATTTGTGTGGTTTTTAGCCATTAATGTTTCGGTATTGATGTTGTTTTATTATTGGCTTTTTTTGCTGATTTCCTTAACAACCACGTTTTTCGATTTTTGTGGCAAGAAACTATTAAAATAATTGACAATCAACCTCGCCACCATCAACTTTCCAAGTTTTATCAGTCAACAATAAAAACCGTTGCTGATGCATCACTATTTATGTAAATTGTGAACAACATCATTGATCATTTGCCTTCATTGGACTGGCTTCATACATTTAAAAGCTTAGCTGATCCTCAAAATGTTGTACGGAAACATAAAATATATTTTCGGAGAAAAAAGAAAATTCTTCGTTAAAAAAATTTTTCTATAGAAAATTCTTCGTTAAAAAAAATTTTCTATAGAAAATTTTTCGTTAAAAAAATTTTTCTATAGAAAATTTTTCGTTAAGAAAATTTTTCTATAGAAAATTTTTCGTTAAGAAAATTTTTCCATAGAAAATTTTTCGTTAAGAAAATTTTTCCATAGAAAATTTTTCGTTAAGAAAATTTTTCTATAGAAAATTTTTCGTTAAGAAAATTTTTCTATAGAAAATTTTTCGTTAAGAAAATTTTTCTATAGAAAATTTTTCGTTAAGAAAATTTTTCTATAGAAAATTTTTCGTTAAGAAAATTTTTCTATAGAAAATTTTTCGTTAAGAAAATTTTTCTATAGAAAATTTTTCGTTAAGAAAATTTTTCTATAGAAAATTTTTCGTTAAGAAAATTTATCGTTAAGAAAATTTTTCTATAGAAAATTTTTCGTTAAGAAAATTTTTCTATAGAAAATTTTTCGTTAAGAAAATTTTTCGTTAAGAAAATTTTTCTATAGAAAATTTTTCGTTAAGAAAATTTTTCTATAGAAAATTTTTCGTTAAGAAAATTTTTCGTTAAGAAAATTTTTCGTTAAGAAAATTTTTCGTTAAGAAAATTTTTCGTTAAGAAAATTTTTCGTTAAGAAAATTTTTCGTTAAGAAAATTTTTCTATAGAAAATTTTTCGTTAAGAAAATTTTTCTATAGAAAATTTTTCGTTAAGAAAATTTTTCTATAGAAAATTTTTCGGTAAGAAAATTTTTCTATAGAAAATTTTTCGTTAAGAAAATTTTTCTATAGAAAATTTTTCGTTAAGAAAATTTTTCTATAGAAAATTTTTCTATAGAAAATTTTTCGTTAAGAAAATTTTTCTATAGAAAATTTTTCGATAAGAAAATTTTTCTATAGAAAATTTTTCGTTAAGAAAATTTTTGTATAGAAAATTTTTCGTTAAGAAAATTTTTCTATAGAAAATTTTTCGTTAAGAAAATTTTTCTATAGAAAATTTTTTGTTAAAAAATTTTTCTATAGAAAATTTTTTGTTAAAAAATTTTTTCTATAGAAAATTTTTTGTTAAAAAATTTTTTCTATAGAAAATTTTTTGTTAAAAAATTTTTTCTATAGAAAATTTTTTGTTAAAAAATTTTTTCTATAGAAAATTTTTCGTTAAAAAAATTTTCTATAGAAAATTTTTCGTTAAAAAAATTTTCTATAGAAAATTTTTCGTTAAAAAAATTTTCTATAGAAAATTTTTCGTTAAAAAAATTTTCTATAGAAAATTTTTCGTTAAAAAAAAATTTTTCTATAGAAAATTTTTCGTAAAAAAATTTTCTATAGAAAATTTTTCGTAAAAAAAATTTTCCCATAAAAAAACTTTTCTAAAAATAATTTTCCTTTAAAATTTTTTTTTCTAAAAAAAAATTTCGTTTAAAAATTTTTTCTAAAAAACTTTTTCGTTTAAAAATTGAAAAAAAAAATCTTAACAAAAAGTTTCTATAGAAAATTTTTCTACAAAAATTTTTCTATAGAAAATTTTTATTATAAAAATTTTTCTATAGAAAATTTTTTGTTATAAAAATTTTTCTATAGAAAATTTTTTGTTATAAAAATTTTTCTATAGAAAATTTTACGATATAAAAATTTTTCTATAGAAAATTTTTCGATATTAAAATTTTCTATAGAAAATTTTGCATTATAAAAATTTTTCTATAGAAAATTTTTCGTTATAAAAATTTTTCTATAGAAAATTTTTCTATAAAAAATTTTTCATTATAAAAATTTTGTTATAGAATATTTTTTGTTATAAAAACGTTTCTGTAGAAATTTTTTTGTTATAAAATTGTTCTATAAAAAAATGTTCGATACAAAAGCCAACATTTTTATTACTTTTTTATAAGACCCTTAAAAAATCAAATTTAATATCAAAAGCCATGTCGAAAACTTCGCTTCGCATACGTTAAACAATTCCCTTTGATCTCTGTGCATCTGTTCCAAATATTTAAATTATAGCACATTAATATAATTTTTGTTAATTTGTAGTTACAAAAAATTTAACACTCCCGGCATATCACTCCTCTTAGCTTTTAACTATTTAATACTTGGCATCTGCAAAAAAAAAACAATTTGTCATAGAAAAACACAAAAAAATGACTAAACTGAAGCTTAATTTTATAACTAAACATTTCTGATAAATAAATTTTCTAGTAAAACAAAAACGTTTTTTGCATATAAAATACCCAGAAGCTAAAAATGTTGCCTGTTTTTTATATTTTTTTCATTCTAAAAACATCTTAACTATCAAACATGTTTTGTACAAACTCATACGAGTTGTATCTCATCTCATAATTTCGTCAACTCCATTCCTATTAAAAAAAAAAAAAGAATACATATGAAACGTTTTTTTCCATTCTCCTTTTCCTTAAAAAACCCTTCAAGCTTGAAATGTTGAATAATTTTTTGAGTTAAATGTATGGAAACTCAAATAAAGATGAAATCCCTTTTTTCGAACATCTATTTTACACCATTAATAACACGAAATATAACAAGTAGTAGAACAATCATGTTTTAAAGGAATCAAGAAAAAATTATGTACGTATGTATGTAAAAACTAAAGAACTTCAAGCTAAAATAATCAACGAATTAACAACATACATCAAAAAAAAATAGTATGGCTACGTTTATACTGTAAGTGGTAAGAATAGGGTAAAAGTGAGTAGAGTTTTAGAGATGGAGGATAAAACCACACAGACTTTAGCTTACGAATCGCTAGATCTTCATTTATATAAAGAAAACCCTAATTTTTCGTTCCAAAAGTTTTTCTATGCAAAATTTTTCGTTATTAAATTTTTTCTATACAAAAATTTCGTTATAAAAATTTTTTATTTACAATTTTTGTTTATAAAAATTTTTCATTAGAAAATTGTTCGTTATAAAAATTTTTCTAAAGAAAATATTTTGTTGTGAAAATTTTTCTATAGAAAATTTTTCATTATAAAAATTTTCCTATAGAAAATTTTTCGTTATTAAAATTTTTCTATAGAAAATTTTTCGTTACAAAAATTTTTCTATTGAAAATTTTTCGTCATAAAAATTTTTCTATTGAAAATTTTTCGTCATAAAAATTTTTCTATAGAAATTTTGTTGTTATACAAATTTTTCGTAAAAAAATTTTCTATAGAAAAAGTTTCATTATAAAAATTTTTCTATAGAAACTTTTTCATTATCGAAATTTTTTATAGAAAATTTTCCGTTATAAAAATTTTTCTATAGAAAATTTTTCGTTACAAAAATTTTTCTATAGAAAATTTTTCATTATAAAAATTTTTCTATAGAAAATTTTTTGTTATGAAAATTTTTCTATAGAAAATTTTTTGTTATAAAATTTAGCTGTAGAAAATATTTCGTTATAAAAATTTTTCTATAGAAAATTTTTCGTTATAAAAATTTTTGTATAGAAAATTTTTCTTTATAAAAATTTTTTATAGAAAATTTTTCATTATAAAAATTTTTCTATAGAAAATTTTTTGTTATGAAAATTTTTCTATAGAAAATTTTTTGTTATGAAAATTTTTCTATAGAAAATTCTTTGTTATGATATTTTTCTATAGAAAATTTTTCATTATAAAAATTTTTCTATAGAAAATTTTTTGTTATAAAAATTTTCTATAAAAAATTTTTCGTTATAAAAATTTTCTATAGAAAATTTTTTGTTATAAAAAATTTGTATAAAAAATTTTTCGTTATAAAAATTTCTCTATAGAAAATCTTTCATTATTAAAATGTTTCTATAGAAAATTTTTCGTTATAAACATTTTTCTTTAGAAAAATTTTTTATAGAAAATTTTTCATTATAAAAATTTTTCTATAGAACATTTTTTGTTATGAAAATTTTTCTATAGAAACTTCTTTGTTACGAAAATTTTTCTATAGAAACTTCTTTGTTACGAAAATTTTTCTATAGAAAATTTTTCATTATAAAAATTTTTCTATAGAAAATTTTTCGTTATAAAAAGTTAAAAAGTTTTCTATAGAAAATTTTCCAATATAGAAATTTTTTTATAGAAAATTTTTAGTTTTAATATTTTTTCTATACAAAATTTTTCTTTATAAAAATTTTTCTGTAGAAAATTTTTCGTTATAAAATTTTTCTGTAGAAAATTTTTCGTTATAAAATTTTTCTATAAAAAATTTTTCTATAGAAAATTTTTCGTTATAAAAATTTTTCTATAGAAACTTTTTCATTATCAAAATTTTGTATAGAAAATTATTCGTTATAAAAATTTTTCTATAGAAAATTTTTCGTTATAAAAATTTTTCTATAGAAAAAATTTTCTATAGAAAATTTTTTGTTATAAAAATTTTTTATAAAAAAATTTTCTATAGAAAATTTTTTGTTATGAAAATTTTCTATAAAAAATTGTTCGTTATAAAAATTTCTCTATAGAAAATCTTTCATTATTAAAATTTTTCTATAGAAAATTTTTCGTTATAAACATTTTTCTTTAGAAAAATTTTTTATAGAAAATTTTTCATTATAAAAATTTTTCTATAGAAAATTTTTTGTTATGAAAATTTTTCTATAGAAAATTTTTTGTTATAAAATTTAGCTGTAGAAAATATTTCGTTATAAAAATTTTTCTATAGAAAATTTTTCGTTATAAAAATTTTTGTATAGAAAATTTTTCTTTATAAAAATTTTTTATAGAAAATTTTTCATTATAAAAATTTTTCTATAGAAAATTTTTTGTTATGAAAATTTTTCTATAGAAAATTTTTTGTTATGAAAATTTTTCTATAGAAAATTCTTTGTTATGATATTTTTCTATAGAAAATTTTTCATTATAAAAATTTTTCTATAGAAAATTTTTTGTTATAAAAATTTTCTATAAAAAATTTTTCGTTATAAAAATTTTCTATAGAAAATTTTTTGTTATAAAAAATTTGTATAAAAAATTTTTCGTTATAAAAATTTCTCTATAGAAAATCTTTCATTATTAAAATGTTTCTATAGAAAATTTTTCGTTATAAACATTTTTCTTTAGAAAAATTTTTTATAGAAAATTTTTCATTATAAAAATTTTTCTATAGAACATTTTTTGTTATGAAAATTTTTCTATAGAAACTTCTTTGTTACGAAAATTTTTCTATAGAAACTTCTTTGTTACGAAAATTTTTCTATAGAAAATTTTTCATTATAAAAATTTTTCTATAGAAAATTTTTCGTTATAAAAAGTTCAAAGGTTTTCTATAGAAAATTTTCCAATATAGAAATTTTTTTATAGAAAATTTTTAGTTTTAATATTTTTTCTATACAAAATTTTTCTTTATAAAAATTTTTCTGTAGAAAATTTTTCGTTATAAAATTTTTCTGTAGAAAATTTTTCGTTATAAAATTTTTCTATAAAAAATTTTTCTATAGAAAATTTTTCGTTATAAAAATTTTTCTATAGAAACTTTTTCATTATCAAAATTTTGTATAGAAAATTATTCGTTATAAAAATTTTTCTATAGAAAATTTTTCGTTATAAAAATTTTTCGATATAAAAATTTTTCGATATAAAATTTTTCGTTATAAAAATGTTCTATAAAAAATTTTTCGTTATAAAAATTTTCTATAAAAAATTTTTCGTTATAAAAATTTTCTATAGAAAATTTAAAAATTTTCTATAGAAAACTTTTCGTTATAAAAATTTTCTATAGAAAACTTTTCGTTATAAAAATTTTCTATAGAAAATTTTTCGTTATAAAAATTTCTCTGTAGAAAATTTTTCGGTTTAAAAATTTTTCTTTAGAAAATTTTTCGTTTTTAAATTTTTTCTTTAAAAATTTTTCGTTATCAAAATTTTTCTATAGCAAATTTTTTATTAACAAAATTTTTCTATAGAAAATTTTTCGTTATAAAAAGTTCTCTATAGAAAATATTCCAATATAGAAATTTTTCTGTAGAAAATTTTTAGTTTTAAAATTTTTTCTATACAAAATTTTTCGTTATAAAAATTTTTCTATAGAAAATTTTTCGTTATAAATTTTTTCTATAAAAAATATTCTATACAAAATGTTTCTATAGAAAATTTTTCTTTAAAAAAATATTTCTATAGAAAATTTTTCGTTATAAAAATTTTTCTTTAGAAAATTTTTCGTTATAAAAATTTTTCTATAGAAAATTTTTCGTTATAAAAATTTTCTATAGAAAATTTTTCGTTATAAAAATTTTTCTATAGAAAGTTTTTCATTATCGAAGTTTTTTATACAAAATTTTTCGTTATAAAAATTTTTCTATAGAAAATTTGCCGATATAAAAATGTTCGTTATAAAAATTTTTCTTAAGAAAATTTTCATTATAAAAATTTTTCTTAAGAAAATTTTTCATTATAAAAATTTTCTGTAGAAAATTTTTCGTTATAAAAATTTCTCTATTGAAAATTTTTCGATATAAAAATCTTTCTATACAAAATTTTTTGATATAAAAATTTTTCTATAAAAAATTTTTTGTTTTAAAATTTTTTCTATAAAAAATTTTCGTTATCAAAATTTTTCTATAGAAAATTTTTCTTTATCAAAATTTTTGTATGGAAAATTTTTTGTTATCAAAATTTTTCTATAGAAAATATTTCGTTATCAAAATTTTTGTATGGAAAATTTTTTGTTATCAAAATTTTTCTATAGAAAATTTTTCGTTATCAAAATTTGTATATAAGAAATACCACATAGTATTTATATGTATGTAAGACTTAAAGAATAGTATGGTATAGTCGAACTTGACCGACGATAGCTTGTCTTGCGCCATCTGTTATTATATAGGCTGATTATTTAGCCGATAGGGTTTACTGCCGATCAATTAATACATTAATTGATGTTTGCCGAGACTAGGGCTTGAACGCAGGCAGAATATGAATGCGATATATCGATATGCAAACCAACTAAGCCACTATTATGACTAATTTAGTGACAAGATTCTGAAGACCCACCTTAAAAGGTTCTATATCCTCAGAGGACATAGAATTCAAAGATTGTACGGTTTGAAGAACCAGGAAACACAGAGTTGAACTACTCTTCATCTTGAAAATGTCAACCTGATAAAAAGTAAGCAGGAACAGGAAAAGAATCTCGAGTACCCAGTTATAAAGTTTAGTACCCTTTCCCTATTCACATTGTCGGTATAATTGATGTAATTATATATTATGTATGCATGTCATTTGTCTATAAGTGTATGCACATTGAGGTCTTAGTAATTGTAGTGGTAGTTATTGCTGTTATTGTGGCCCCTACAACTCTTTTTGTTGTAAAGATAATGATCACTTGTAATAAATACCTTAAGTATCTCATATATCAAGTAATTTCAAGGACGTATAGCTGGCGGATACTCAATAACTTAGCACAATGTACAAAAGCCGCTGCTAATATAAAAAATACAAAAAATAACAAAATAAAGGAGAAAAAAAAAACACTCAAAAGAACATTATTATTAGTAAAGTCAACTAAAAAAAAAAAAACAGCAACAAAGTGACTTCATATATAGAGAATACAATTAAAACATTAAACTGGCAGCAACACGCTCGTGAGAAGGGGTTAAATGAAGGGAATTGTTGTAGAAAATCCAGAAATTGCAGCCCAAAAATACTTTTGCTAACACATGTCGTGTATGAGATCTTAGAGTGTAAAATCTTTCAACTTCTTTACGAGTATCAACTATAGATGTACTACTATGTTAGTCCTGCTGGAACAATTTTTACAACTTAATTATTGCTAAACTGCTGCTCTACAGCAACAAACAACAACAGCAACAAGATTATTATACAACAATAAATAAAAGACATGCAACAAATAGACAAGAACCTCGAAAGGAACTAAAAGGCAACAAAACAAAAAATTCGAAACATATTCGAACCGAACTTATATTGTAACACCAGCAAAAAAAAAGCAACAACAACATCAACTCCATCCAACCCAACCACTACCATATTCAACATTTAAAGACTTCCAATAAAATTTCAAGATTTTAATGTTGTGATATGATCGAGCTTAAGCTACTGAAGCTGTCGTCATTATTATTGACATATCTTTGTATCGACAGATGGCGCTGAGGCGTTTGCTGTGACTGCTGATGCTGTTGCTGCTGCTGCTGCCGAAATGTTGTAATAGTTAGCAGTAGCTTAAGCTGACATTGTTCCCGTTGTCGTTGTTTAGCTGGGAAAATTCGCATAAAAACGCAATTTTTGAATATTAATAGCTGTGGTGGCACTTCAAGCCACCAAAATAAACAACAACAAAGCAATAGAATAGCAACTCCTATATGTTAAAGAAATCACTACTAAGGCGATAAAGTCATTTACACTCGATTCGAAATAGAGTCAAGAAATATTTAGTGGTTATAGTGGAAAACAAATTTAGCTCAATGCCTTAGAAGGTATTTTATGCTGAATAGAAATGGAGGTTGGTTCAGAAAGTTTAGTTTTTAGGAATGATAAATTTGTAAAGTTAGCTTCAAGAAAGTAGCTCGAATTCATAAACGAAGCCAAAAAATTGAATTTTTGTAAAAAATTCAAAATTTCTATATACCAAAATTTTAATTGGCAAAAAGGTCAATTGGGTTTTCTGTCTTGAATTTTTTTAAATTGTTTTACATAAACTAAAAAAATAACAAAATAGTCGGGATGTAAATATTATTCAAAAAGAAGTGTATATGCATTTGATCCCAAATCTGTTACATTTATTTATTAATGTAACAGACCAATTTATTGATAAAAAGCCAAAAAATGTTTGCGGAGAAACCAAATTCCTCGACGCATTTCGATGGTTGGTTAAGCCATCTCTTCAGGAGGATTATCCCCAATTTAGACAGATCGAAAACCTCGCATTATTACTTCATTACCTTCACTTCCCACATTCTTACTGTAGCCGTCGGCTACTATATGCAGAATGCTGTGAAGAAGGGGGGGGGGGGGGGTAAGATGTGGAAGTGAAGGTAGATGAAAACTGAAAAATGTTTGTTTTTGTTCAGTCGATAATCTACGCTTTTACTTTTGGTTTATGAACATAATTCTTAATAGTTATGTTTGTAAATTTAGTAATAATGCGAGGTTTTCGATCTGTCTAAATTGGGGATAATCCTCCTGAAGAGATGGCTTAACCAACCATCGAAACGCGTCGAGGAATTTGGTTTCTCCACGAACATTTTTTGGCTTTTTATCAATAAATTGGTCTGTTACATTAATAAATAAATGTAACAGATTTGGGATCAAATGCAAATACACTTCTTTTTGAGTTTTACATAAACAATAAAATAAACTTTATAACTGCAAAGAATTATTTATGTACCTTGTAAAGTTTTTCAGAAATTTCAAGTCAAATTATGCAAAAAATTCACTTTTTTACCTTTTTTTAATTAAAATGTTGGTATATAAAAATTTTCCATTTTTTATAAAATTCGATTTTTTGGCTTCTTTTAAAAATTTGCTCTACTTTTTATACCCATCATCAAAAAGAATGGGGGGTATATTGAGATTTTCATTCCGTTTGTAATTTCCTTAATATTGGCTCAAAAACAAAAACGATATATATTTTGAATCCTTATGAAATTCTAAGACGATTGAGCGATGTCCGTCTGTCTGTTGAAACCATGATAACGCCTTCATTCTTCATCTCTGAGAAAATGTTGGTATTGAAATTGTGCAAAATCGGTTAACATTTGACCATAGCTCCCATATAACCTCGCCAACGCTAATCGTTATTTGCTAATAAATAACAAACTATAATAGCTATGATGGCAAAATTTGGTATATAGAATTTTTGCATAAAATTTCATTAAAATCGGTTCACATTTAGTCATAGCTCCCATACAAAAAACTTACGGAAACTGCCAAAATTTCACCTAAAATACACTTAAATGTCAATAAATCTAAAACTGTAGTAGATATAATCACCAAATTTAGCACGAGGAGGTCTTATGTCAATGCCATCCAGTGTGCAAATTTTGTCACAATCGGTCACCATTTGACCATAGATCCCATATAAAAAAACTTACGGAAACACAAAAATAAAAAAGAAAAGACGGTTTATGTCCGCCTTTCCGTCAGAGAAAAGCGCTATAGCTCCTTAACTACAAGAGCAAGAGAGACAAAATTTAGCAAAAGTTCTTTCTATATGTTATGGGTAAAATCGATTTACATTTAGTTAGAGCTCCCATATAACCCTGCCCCGGGAATCACATTGAATAAAATTGTAAAATCTATGGCTACTAAATTTAGAACAGAGAAGTTTTATGCAACTTTCAGTCAGTATGTCAAATTTTATAGGAATCGGTCCATTTTTGACCATAGCTTTCATATAAAAACCGCTCCCGGTAACCACTAAAATGCCACAAACGCCAGTTAAAAGCTATTAAATTATAAACTATGTCAGCTATGACCAATAAATTTTGCACAAATAAAACTACGTTTTAAACAGCTATGAAAATAAGCGGAGAGGTGTTTGGTACTTTTTTGAAACTATGTCCGATAGGGGGTAAAAAAGGGTAAAAATAGTTTTTTTGCTACCTTTTTAACCCACTTTTATATTTTAAACTAAAGAATATAGAAAGAAAGAAACCTTGTACTGAAATCAATAGATGTGAAAGAAACATTAAACACGTATTTGGTACTTTTTTGATTTTGGGGCCAAAATGGGTAAAAAAAGGGATAAAATGATAACTAACACCTCATGAAGTAATATGCATAGGAACATTATGTAAACTGCGTTATTACAAAATGTACCGAATTCAATTGATACCAAAGAAGTACCAAATATGCATATGGAACTTTTGGAAAGTAGGGGATAAAAGGGGAAAAAGTTAGTAATGTTATAACTTTTAAACAAATAAATGTTTGTATGTTCTTTATAGAATAGTAAACTGTGAATTTGATCATGTTATGGTCTTTAACGAAGATGTTGCGGATAAGCCGGCGAAGGTTTTTAAGTAGTTAAGACTAATTTCCGTTAGGTGGCGCCACTGAAAATTACTAAAAATTAATTAAATCGTAAACTGTACATTTGATCATGCTATGATCTTTAGCAAAGTTGTTGCACATGAGCCTACGAAGGTTTCTTAGTTAGTATGAAGAAATTTCGTCAGGTGGCGCCACTGAAATTTACTCAAATTGAATTTAATCGTAAGCTGTACATTTAATCATGCTATAATCTTCAGCAAAGTTGTTGCGGATAAGCCGTCGAAGGTTAATGAATTAAAATGAGCAAAGTCCGACAGGTGGCGTCACAGAAAATTACTCAAAGTGAATAAAACCGTGTAAACGACGGTTTCTTAGTTGGTATGAACAACTTCAGGTGGCGCCACTGAAAACTACTCAAAATAAATTTAATCGTAAACTGTGCATTTGATCAGACTATAATCTTTGGCAAAGTTGTTGCGCATGAGTCGACGGAGGTTTCTGTTGGTATGACCAATTTCCAAAATTATTGAAATCAGTTAAACTGTAAACTATGCAAACTATGTGTTGGTCGGACAAAATAAATAAAATAATTTAAAATTAACTGAATATTTGTACAATGTCTTTCCTCTAAATTTATTTTAAGGAGTGTTCTAAAAAAAATATGCATTTACTATTTTAGACAAAATTTATCCATAGTGCAAGAAATAATTTATTTTTTGATCAAGTTAGTTTCTATAGATATGTCAGATGCTATTATTTTAGAAATTATTAATTGTCAATAGTTATTTCAATCAAAATGGACTGCGAAAAAAAAGTTCGTGAAAATATAATTAAAACTTTTCAAAAAAATCCGTCATGGACTTTTAAAAAAATAGCTAAAAATTTGAAAGTTGACCCTCGAACGGTTTCTAATGCCATCAGACGGTATAAGGAAAACCTGAGCATTGAAAGAAAACCTGGATCAGGGAGGAAAAAAGGTCCTACAGATATTGGTAAGGCAAAAGAAGTCTAGCGACTCTTTCGAAGAGCGCCTAACACTTCTTTAAGAAAAGCAGCTCGTACGGTGAAATGTTCTACGAATTTTGCACATAGAGTCAAAGCTTATGCTGGACTGAAGACATACAAAGTCCAAAAGGTTCCAGATCGCAATGCTATAAAGAACTTAGAAGCAAAAAAACAAGCGAAAAAATTGAAGTCTGATTTTATAAAAAAATACACCTGTTGTGTGATGGATGATGAAACATACGTATTGGTAGACTTTTCTCAACTTCCTGGTCAAGATTTTTATGTTGCTGATAAACGGGGCAATGTTCGGCAAGAGTTTCGCACAAAAAAACAAACAAAATTCCCTAAGAAGTTTCTCGTGTGCCAAGCTATTTGCAGTTGTGGCAAAAGAAGTAAAGTATTTGTGGCATCTGGCACAATAAACACAGAAATTTATATAAAGGAGTGCCTACAAAAACGGTTGTTACCCTTTTTAAGAGAGCACAGAGTGACTACATTTTTCTTGGCCCGATTTGGCATCATGCCATTATGGAAAAAAGGCACTTGAGTGGTACTCAAAGAATAATGTCATTTTTGTACCACGAGAGGCAAATCCACCTAACTATCCAGAACTTCGGCCTGTGGAAAGGTATTGGGCTCTGGTAAAAAAGGAATTGAAGAACACAGGAAAGATTTCCAAGAACATGTCCGATTTTAAGCGCAGGTGGAACACATGCTCCAAAAAGGTATCAGAAGCAACTGTAAAATCTTTAATGGGAGGGTTTCCGAAAAAAGTCGATAATTTTGCAAAACTCGAGTACTAAGTAATCATTTTAATGCTAAATGATTTTGTATAATATGTCATTATATTTGCGTATTTTGTAGAGTTTTTATATTAAAAGGTTTGATTTTTATTTAAGATAAAATATATAAAAACTTTAAAATCTGCCTCTAAATCTTATCATAAAGCTCCGAGCAAGGCTCGGTCAACCAAGTACTATTTAATAAAACGTTAACTTTCGATATAAAACTTCTCCGTAAAAAGTACAAAAATTACAACAAAAATACACTTTTTTCGATCAGCGAAAAATATTTGACTTTGGAAATTTCTCAACATTAAACGGTTTAAGATATTTGAAAACGGGTTTCACTATAAATGGTTTCCTGAACTGTTGGCTATATGTTAATATTTTCTTTTAAATTGTGAGTTTAATATCGAATGCACAATGGGTCAAAAACTAAAAAAAGTCGAAGAGGAAAAGGAATTTTTTATTTTTGAAAAAATTATAGTAAAGTAGGCCTATTTTTTCTTCGTTTCTTCAAGCTCATTCCAAAATGTAGAAAATCAACCATATTGAACAAAAATTGAATGAGCTACAAGGTTGTGAGCCGTGGTATAGCAGGTTAGTCATCCGCCTAGCATACCATAGGCCCAAGTTCGATCCCTGGCCAGACTCACTTGAAAAAATAAATTTTCAAAAAAGCGGCGGTTCACCTCATTATTTATTGAGTATTCGGCTATGTAAAACTTCTCTTACTAATGCATTTGCCGTTCGGAGCCGGCTTTAAAACGTAGGTCCCTTTCAATGAGTCTAAAAATAGAATCGGATGCAGTTCATTGTCTGAGAGAAGTACCCCTTGTTCCAATTGGAATGTTGTCGGGAAATTGTATATATACACGGTCCAAGAGCTTTTTTACTTCTGAGGTGGTCTACTTTTACGCCAAATGATTCACCCTGTATAAACACAGGGTAAACATAAATCCAAAATTTACAAAGCTTGGGTCTTCCTTAACAAGTCTCACACACATACTGATGCAATCAGACTTACAGTTTAGAAGATACCACCATTTTTTGGTTTCAAACCACTGTGTGTTGTATGCTCACGCATACGACAGATCATGGTAATTCATCTGCATCGACTGATGATGCTAATATTCAGAAATCAGACGCTCATGATATTCTGGACTTGAGAATTCAATGTGATTACAGAAATTAATGTTTGCCGTAAATGGAGCCTAAATAGGGATGGGCAAATGGAAAAAAGCATCGATATATATCGAATCGATTTTTTTGAAAAGTATCGATATATATTTTCAAAAAATATCGACATTTCGATATATCGAAATGTGTATTCTTACAAATTTTCAAATTAAGTACAAATTAAGTATGTGCGAACAAGTTACATACATTTTTAATTCAAAATTATTTATTTCTTCAAACAATTCAATAAACAATAAAAAAAATCCAAAAGAATTAAAAAAATTGCCAGAAGGTCATATAAATAAAGGATAAGAAGATGGAAATAAAATTTCAGATGTTAGGCAAACCAGTACTCATCGGATATGGACATTAGGAGCACTCTTTGCTTTATGTGTTCCCCGGTCAATCTGCTTCTAGCTTGGAAAGAACTGGTGTGAAATTTTTACAATTCATCCAAAAATGTACAGGATCTGATTTTCTTTCTAAAAGTGGTTGATCAAGATATTGCTTAAGCTCATTGGGAACAGAACCTAAACTTGGAATCTGTAACACATTTGTGTTGGAAGTTATTAGTGTTTCGTGTCTGCACCAGATAGAAGAGTTACCATTTTGTTCTAGTGTTGTTTGAGCAGATTTTGAACCGGAAGAAGTTTGTGTCATGTTGCCATGTTCTGACAGAATAATATCGCTTATTTTCAATATTGCATTTGAGACAGCTGTTAAAGAAGTAAAGTGAATACGTTTGAATCTCGAATAAAATATGGTGGCTATTGAAAAAAAAAACATAAATATTATTTTCTAAAGGCGCCAGTTTTTCTTCAACTTTTTTTTAGCAAAGCGGCTTTTACACTCGAAGGAGATGTTACGTAGTTTGGACCACTTATATCTTCAGTTGCGTCTTTGAAGGGACCAAGGAGAACACAAGGTCACGTATGACATTGAGCTGTGAAGTTGTTATCATATCTGGCGTATTTTTGTTTGTTTGACTTCTTGTAGCTAATACTTTAGCTACAATTGAATACAATTTAACGAATCGCTCCAACATATCATAGCACGAATTCCATCTAGTGCTGACAGCTTGTATTAATATCAATACTTTGCTTTCTCTTTTTCCAGATGCTTGCTGTTCCGATCGTAATTGGTCCATAGCATTAACTCCACTCACATTTTTTTATATGGACTTGACAGTCCCACTCACATAAACTTCATATAAAAAATAAAAAAAACGAGGAAAAAATAATCAGCTGGCCTTACGCAATCACTGTGTAAATAAACCCTGTGTTCAGTGATGCCAATATGGTATATAGTTAAAAAACGTCTAAAACTAAAAAATATTGAAATCGAAAAAGAATCGATATATCGGTTTTTAAAATATCGACGATATTTATCGATATTTTTTTCTAAAATATCGATATTTTTAAATATCGATATTTTTTGCCCATCCCTAAGCCTAAACCCAGGCAGAATCTTATCTTATATTCTTAAACGAGCAATAATTGTATATATATATATATATATATATATATATAGAATGGCTATCTCGAAAACGGCTCTAACGATTTTGATAAAATTTGGACAGTGGGTATCTTTTTTGATGTATAGGTCGAAGAAGAAGGGACTTTTGGAACTTTTACCTCTAAGAGGGTAAAAACGGGTAAAAAGGGGAAAAAATCGAAAACGCTATGTCTCCTAAAGTAATAGGTATAGAAACAAAATTAAAATTACGTTTTAAACAGCTTTGAAAATAAGCGGACAGGTGTTTGGTACTTTTTTGAAACTATGTCCGATAGGGGGTAAAAAAGGGTGAAAATAGTTTTTTTGGCACCTTTTTAACCCACTCTTATATTTTAAACTAAAGAATATAGAAAGAAACTTTGTACTGCAATCAATAGATGTAAAAAAAATATGAAACACGTATTTGGTACTTTTTTGATTTTGGAGCCAAAATGGGTAAAAAAGGGATAAAATGATAACTTAACATCTCCAAAGTAATATGAATAGGAACATTATACATTATGTTAAATGCGTTTTAAAAAAATGTACCGAATTCAATTGGCACCAAAAAAGTACCAAATATACATATGGAACTTTTAGAAATTAGGGAATAAAAAGGGGGAAAAATTAGTATTATTTTAAACAAATGAATGTTTGTCTGTATGTATGTTCTTTATAGAATAGTAAACGGCTAAGCCGGCGAAGGTTTTAAAGTTGATAAGACTAATTTCCGACAGATGGCGCCACTGAAAATTACTAAAAATTAATTAAATCGTAAACTGTACATTTGATCATGCTATGATCTTTAGCAAAGTTGTAGCGCATGAAGCGCACGAAGGCTTTTTACTTGGTATGAATAATTTCCGACAGGTGGCGCTACAGAAACTTACTCAAAGTCAATTTAATCGTAATCTGTACATTTAATCATGCTACAATCTTTAGCAAAGTTGTTGCTCATGAGCCGACAAAGGTTTCTTAGTTGGTATGAAGAAATTTCGACAGGTGGCGCCACTGAAATGTACTCAAAGTCAATTTAATCGTATGCTGTACATTTAATCATGCTATAATCTTCAGCAAAGTTGTTACGGATAAGCCGAAGAAGGTTTATGAATTGGAATAAGCAAAGTCCGACAGGTGGCGCCACAGAAAACTACTCAAAATGAATTAAATCGTAAACTGTGCATTTGATCAGACTATAATCTTTAGCAAAGTTGTTGCGCATGAGTCGACAGAGGTTTCTGTTGATATGAATAATTTCCAAAATTATTCAAAATGAGTTAAACTGTAAACTATGCAAACTATGTGTTGGTCGGACAAAATAAATCAAATAATTCAAAATTAACTGAATATTTCTACAATGTCTTTCCTCTAAATTTATTTTAGCACTTTATAATATAAAATATATAAAAACTTTAAAATTTTCCTCAAAATGCTTATCATAAAGCTCCGAGCAAGGCTCGGTCTACCAGGTACTATAGTTAAAAAACGTCTAAAACTAAAAAATATTGAAATCGAAAAAGAATCGATATATCGGTTTTTAAAATATCGACGATATTTATCGATATTTTTTTCTAAAATATCGATATTTTTAAATATCGATATTTTTTGCCCATCCCTAAGCCTAAACCCAGGCAGAATATGATGCTTAGTAGTCGACACAAAACTTTTCCTCCAACACATTTCTTAAACCTCCCTCGTACTTCGCCAATATTTGACAATATAATAGAATATCTTCTATGGTTAAACGAATCTCCTCCGAATCCCCTTTTTAGTCATTCGTTTTGAGGTTTGAGGAAGAAACATTTGTTATTTTTAGTGCGTGCTAACGTCATTCATTTTATTTTGCTTAGATTATTTTATAGAGCTGTTTCACAATCAGATCCTTTCACAGTGATAAAGACAATATAAAAAAGCCACAGTTTGAAAATGCCACGCTAAATGGCTGTTGTTTCGGATTTGCTTTGGAGCGGTACGTTTGCTTAAGTGCGACCTTATACATAAATACAGGTGCTATTAGTTGGAAAAACAGCAGACACAACATCTATTAATGTATCTAATGGTAACCTCTTGTTTTTCATCTTCCTCCTGAAAATTGCTATTTGGTTATACATTTGTTGGGTTTTCTTCATCATTTATAATAAACAACAAGTTGTTGATATTTAAACACATTTTTTTGGATTTCAAAGAGTTTAACACGCATCTTGAATGCGTTTTGCTGGATTTACCTGATCACACGTTTGTATAAATGTACGACTATGTTGAACGGTCGGTTGTATGCTGTGGAGCTGTTAGAGATATACTGGGGGCCGTCTTTGAAACAGTTAATGAAAAAGATGTTTTCCTTATGATAACCCCATTTCATTTCTAAGTAGTATATGATTTTTTTGTTTTAATCGGAATCTTTTTGATTAAAATTTTCCAAAGCGCAAATTGTGTACAAGTGTTACGTAAGACGGGTAGTAGTAGTAGAACATGTAATAGTTGTTTGTTAAACATAAAAATTTATCATTGCAATCATTATTATATAGTAGGAAATAATAGGAAAACAATATCGTCCTCATACATCTCTATCATTATACCCTACATCAACATGGTTGGGGACTTACTTGTATGAAGTTATTTATGTTAAAACCAAATAAAAAATTTCTATAAACATTTTTGATACAAAATTTTTCTACAGAAAATATTCAGTAAAAAATTTTTCTATAGAAAATTTTCGGTTTCAAATTTTTCTATAGAAAATTTTCGGTTTCAAATTTTTCTATAAAAAATTTTCGATATAAAATTTTTCTATAGAAAAATTTCAGTATAAAATTTTTCTGTAGAAAAATTTCGGTATAAAATTTTTCTATAAAAAATTTCAGTATAAAATTTTTCTATAGAAAAATTTCGGTATAAAATTTTTTACAGAAAAATTTTTCTACAGAAAAATTTCGGTATAAAATTTTTCTATAGAAAAATTTCAGTACAAAATTTTTCTATAGAAAAATTTCGGTATAAAATTTTTGTATAGGAAAACTTCGGTATAAAATTTTTCTATAGGAAAATTTCGGTATAAAATTTTCGGTAAAAAAATTTTCTATAGAAAATTTTCGGTAAAAGAATTTTCTATAGAAAATTTTCGGTAAAAAAAATTTCTATAGAAAATTTTCGGTCAAAAAATTTTCTATAGAAAATTTTCGGTAAAAAAATTTGCTATAGAAAATTTTCGGTAAAAAAATTTTCTATAGAAAATTTTCGGTAAAAAAATTTTCTATAGAAAATTTTCGGTAAAAAAATTTTCTATAGAAAATTTTCGGTAAAAAAATTTTCTATAGAAAATTTTCGGTAAAAAAATTTTCTATAGAAAATTTTCGGTAAAAAAATTTTCTATAGAAAATTTTCGGTAAAAAAATTTTCTATAGAAAATTTTCGGTAAAAAAATTTTCTATAGAAAATTTTCGGTAAAAAAATTTTCTATAGAAAATTTTCGGTAAAAAAATTTTCTATAGAAAATTTTCGGTAAAAAAATTTTCTATAGAAAATTTTCGGTAAAAAAATTTTCTATAGAAAATTTTCGGTAAAAAAATTTTCTATAGAAAATTTTCGGTAAAAAAATTTTCTATAGAAAATTTTCGGTAAAAAAATTTTCTATAGAAAATTTTCGGTAAAAAAATTTTCTATAGAAAATTTTCGGTAAAAAAATTTTCTATAGAAAATTTTCGGTAAAAAAATTTTCTATAGAAAATTTTCGGCAAAAAAATTTTTGGTAAAAAATTTTCTATAGAAAATTTTTCTAAAAAAATTTTCTATTTGAAAATTTTTATCGAAAATTTTCTGTAAAAAATTTTTTTATAGAAGATTTTTGGTACAAAATTTTTTATAGAAAATTTTTGGTAAAAAATTTTTCTATAGAAAATTTTTGGTAAAAAATTTTTCTATAGAAATTTTCGGTAGTAAATTTGTATAAAATGTTTCTATAGAAAATATTCGCTAAAAAAGTTTGTGTCATGTTGCCATGTTCTGACAGAATAATATCGCTTATTTTCAATATTGCATTTGAGACAGCTGTTAAAGAAGTAAAGTGAATACGTTTGAATCTCGAAGGCGCCAGCTTTTCTTCAACTTTTTTTTAGCAAAGCGGATTTTACACGAAGTCCTAAGGTGCTCGAAGGAGATGTTACGCAGTTTGGACCACTTATATCTTCAGTTGCGTCTTTGAAGGGACCAAGGAGAACACAAGGTCACGTATGACATTGAGCTGTGAAGTTGTTATCATATCTGGCGTATTTTTGTTTGTTTGACTTCTTGTAGCTAATACTTTAGCTACAATTGAATACAATTTAACGAATCGCTCCAACATATCATAGCACGAATTCCATCTAGTGCTGACAGCTTGTATTAATATCAATACTTTGCTTTCTCTTTTTCCAGATGCTTGCTGTTCCGATCGTAATTGGTCCATAGCATTAACTCCACTCACATTTTTTTATATGGACTTGACAGTCCCACTCACATAAACTTCATATAAAAAATAAAAAAAACGAGGAAAAAATAATCAGCTGGGCTTACGCAAAATTTTCGGTAAAAAAATTTTCTATAGAAAATTTTCGGTAAAAAAATTTTCTATAGAAAATTTTCGGTAAAAAAATTTTCTATAGAAAATTTTCGGTAAAAAAATTTTCTATAGAAAATTTTCGGCAAAAAAATTTTTGGTAAAAAATTTTCTATAGAAAATTTTTCTAAAAAAATTTTCTATTTGAAAATTTTTATCGAAAATTTTCTGTAAAAAATTTTTTTATAGAAGATTTTTGGTACAAAATTTTTTATAGAAAATTTTTGGTAAAAAATTTTTCTATAGAAAATTTTTGGTAAAAAATTTTTCTATAGAAATTTTCGGTAGTAAATTTGTATAAAATGTTTCTATAGAAAATATTCGCTAAAAAATTTTCTATAGAAAATTTTTGATATAAAATTTTTCTATAGAAAATTTTCAATATAAAATTTTTGTATAAAAAATTTTCGGTATAAAATTTTTTTGTAAAAAATTTTTGGTTTAAAATTTTTCTAAATTTATATAGAGGGTTTTCGATATAAAATTTGTTATAAGAACTGATTTAAAAAAATCGGTCGTAGGTGCTGTGGGGTATCTTGTAATCGATTTTGACCGATTGTACATTATTTACATGTTTTCCACATATTTCAGTTGCAATTACAAGCGTATACAAAATTAAAAGAAAATTGAAACCATATCACTGGCATAAAATCCAAAGCTTTCGTTTTCATTATCTAGACTTGAGATATTTCAAATCAAATCCTTTTAATATCATGAGTCTAATGAACGTTTTTTTAGATCTTCAAGTTGAATTCCAGATAAAGAATGTAGAGGCAGACATTTAGAAAAGAATTTTATCTAAACTGACAAAATACCGTTTCTGGTCGATTAAAAGCAAATGACTTATTCCAATGACAATATCATGCAAACCTTCTGCTTCTTGTCCTAATTTAATACTAATCATTTCTAAAACTTAATATGGATATTAAAATCTTAATGGAGTCGCTATCCACAAATTATTTCCAAACATTTGGCCTCCTAAAAATAAATTTTGTCAAGAATTTTTCTATTCGACCACACACTTTGACTCAATTATCCATCCATCCATCCATAAGGTTGAGAAACGCGGCCCCCCTCGAGACCAAAAAGTTAAATAGTTATTTTGTAAATTGACTTGACTTTTTGATGGCAAGTAATTAATTTTATTTATTTTTTTGTTGATCACTATGAAAAAAATCTAGAAGTTCAAAAATGTTTAGCTTAAGAAGAAGTTGTTTGGAAAATTCTTCAACTACCACTACCTGTATTTCAACATTTAATCTTTCAAGATTAATTGATAGATTGATTGGAATTTATTTGAGGATGATGACGATGAAGGCAAATGATTAATGAAGTTATTCGATAAAAATCTAAATAGATTCGACTAGAAATTTTAGTAAAAAATAATGTAAATTGTTAAAGAATCAAAATGTCATATTGCAATTATAATTTTAATATAAATTTTCGGTACAAAATTTTTCTATAGAAAATTTTCGGTAAAAAAATTTTCTATAGAAAATTTTCGGTAAAAAAATTTTCTATAGAAAATTTTCGGTAAAAAAATTTTCTATAGAAAATTTTCGGTAAAAAAATTTTCTATAGAAAATTTTCGGTAAAAAAATTTTCTATAGAAAATTTTCGGTAAAAAAATTTTCTATAGAAAATTTTCGGTAAAAAAATTTTCTATAGAAAATTTTCGGTAAAAAAATTTTCTAAGAAAATTTTCGGTAAAAAAATTTTCTATAGAAAATTTTCGGTAAAAAAATTTTCTATAGAAAATTTTCGGTAAAAAAAATTTTTATAGAAAATTTTCGGTAAAAAAATTTTCTATAGAAAATTTTCGGAAAAAAAATTTTCTATAGAAAATTTTCGTTAAAAAAATTTTCTATAGAAAATTTTCGGTAAAAACATTTTCGATAGAAAATTTTCGGTAAAAACATTTTCGATAGAAAATTTTCGGTAAAAACATTTTCGATAGAAAATTTTCGGTAAAAACATTTTCGATAGAAAATTTTCGGTAAAAACATTTTCGATAGAAAATTTTCGGTAAAAAAATTTTCGATAGAAAATTTTCGGTACAAAATTTGTCTATAGAAAATTTCCGGTACAAAATTTGTCTATAGAAAATTTCCGGTACAAAATTTTTCCATCGAAAATTTTAGGTACAAAATTTTTCTATAGAAAATTTTCGGTAAAAAAATTTTCTATAGGAAATTTTCGGTAAAAAAATTTTCTATAGAAAATTTTCGTTAAAAAAATTTTCGGTACAAGATTTTTATATGGAAAATTTTCGGTACAAAATTTTTCTATAGAAAATTTCGGTACGACATTTTTTTATAGAAAATTTCGGTACCAAATTTATCTATAGAAATTTTTTTTATAAAAACTGCCATTATAAACTTTTTCTATAAAATTTTCTATAGAAAAATGTTTTTACCGATAATTTTCTATAAAAACTTTTATACCGAAAATTTTCTATAGAAAACTTTTATACCGAAAATTTTCTATAGAAAAATTTTATACCGAAAATTTTCTATAGAAAAATTTTATACCGAAAATTATCTATAGAAAAATTTTATACCGAAAATTATCTATAGAAAAATTTAATACCAAAAATTTTCTATATAAAAATTTTTGACCGAAAATTTTCTATAGAAAAATTTTGTACCGAAAATTTTCTATAGAAAAATTTTGTACCGAAAATTTTCTATAGAAAAATTTTGTACTGAAAATTTTCTATAGAAAAATTTTGTACCGAAAATTTTCTATAGAAAAATTTTGTACCGAAAATTTTCTATAGAAAAATTTTGTACCGAAAATTTTCTATAGAAAAATTTTGTACCGAAAATTTTCTATAGAAAAATTTTGTACCGAAAATTTTCTATAGAAAAATTTTGTACCGAAAATTTTCTGTAGAAAAATTTTGTACCGAAAATTTTCTATAGAAAAATTTTGTACCGAAAATTTTCTATAGAAAAATTTTGTACCGAAAATTTTCTATAGAAAAATTTTGTACCGAAAATTTTCTATAGAAAAATTTTGTACCGAAAATTTTCTATAGAAAAATTTTGTACCGAAAATTTTCTATAGAAAAATTTTGTACCGAAAATTTTCTATAGAAAAATTTTGTACCGAAAATTTTCTATAGAAAAATTTTGTACCGAAAATTTTCTATAGAAAAATTTTGTACCGAAAATTTTCTATAGAAAAATTTTGTACCGAAAATTTTCTATAGAAAAATTTTGTACCGAAAATTTTCTATAGAAAAATTTTGTACCGAAAATTTTCTATAGAAAAATTTTGTACCGAAAATTTTCTATAGAAAAATTTTGTACCGAAAATTTTCTATAGAAAAATTTTGTACCGAAAATTTTCTATAGAAAAATTTTGTACCGAAAATTTTCTATAGAAAAATTTTGTACCGAAAATTTTCTATAGAAAAATTTTGTACCGAAAATTTTCTATAGAAAAATTTTGTACCGAAAATTTTCTATAGAAAAATTTTGTACCGAAAATTTTCTATAGAAAAATTTTGTACCGAAAATTTTCTATAGAAAAATTTTGTACCGAAAATTTTCTATAGAAAAATTTTGTACCGAAAATTTTCTATAGAAAAATTTTGTACCGAAAATTTTCTATAGAAAAATTTTGTACCGAAAATTTTCTATAGAAAAACTTTGTACCGAAAATTTTCTATAGAAAAATTTTGTACCGAAAATTTTCTGTAGAAAAATTTTGTACCAAAAATTTTCTATAGAAAAATTTTGTACCGAAAATTTTCTATAGAAAAATTTTGTACCGAAAATTTTCTATAGAAAAATTTTGTACCGAAAATTTTCTATAGAAAAATTTTGTACCGAAAATTTTCTATAGAAAAATTTTGTACCGAAAATTTTCTATAGAAAAATTTTGTACCGAAAATTTTCTATAGAAAAATTTTGTACCGAAAATTCTCTATAGAAAAATTTTATACCGAAAATTCTCTATAGAAAAATTTTGTACCGAAAATTTTCTATAGAAAAATTTTGTACCGAAAATTTTCTATAGAAAAATTTTGTACCGAAAATTTTCTATAGAAAAATTTTGTACCGAAAATTTTCTATAGAAAAATTTTGTACCGAAAATTTTCTATAGAAAAATTTTGTACCGAAAATTTTCTATAGAAAAATATTGTACCGAAAATTTTCTATAGAAAAATTTTGTACCGAAAATTTTCTATAGAAAAATTTTGTACCGAAAATTTTCTATAGAAAAATTTTGTACCGAAAATTTTCTATAGAAAAATTTTGTACCGAAAATTTTCTATAGAAAAATTTTGTACCGAAAATTTTCTATAGAAAAATTTTGTACCGAAAATTTTCTATAGAAAAATTTTGTACCGAAAATTTTCTATAGAAAAATTTTGTACCGAAAATTTTCTATAGAAAAATTTTGTACCGAAAATTTTCTATAGAAAAATTTTGTACCGAAAATTTTCTATAGAAAAATTTTGTACCGAAAATTTTCTATAGAAAAATTTTGTACCGAAAATTTTCTATAGAAAAATTTTGTACCGAAAATTTTCTATAGAAAAATTTTGTACCGAAAATTTTCTATAGAAAAATTTTGTACCGAAAATTTTCTATAGAAAAATTTTGTACCGAAAATTTTCTATAGAAAAATTTTGTACCGAAAATTTTCTATAGAAAAATTTTGTACCGAAAATTTTCTATAGAAAAATTTTGTACCGAAAATTTTCTATAGAAAAATTTTGTACCGAAAATTTTCTATAGAAAAATTTTGTACCGAAAATTTTCTATAGAAAAATTTTGTACCGAAAATTTTCTATAGAAAAATTTTGTACCGAAAATTTTCTATAGAAAAATTTTGTACCGAAAATTTTCTATAGAAAAATTTTGTACCGAAAATTTTCTATAGAAAAATTTTGTACCGAAAATTTTCTATAGAAAAATTTTGTACCGAAAATTTTCTATAGAAAAATTTTGTACCGAAAATTTTCTATAGAAAAATTTTATACCGAAAATTATCTATAGAAAAATTTAATACCAAAAATTTTCTATATAAAAATTTTTTACCGAAAATTTTCTATAGAAAAATTTTTTACCGATAATTTTTTATAGAAAAATTTTATACCGGAAATTTTCTATAGAAAAATTTTATACCGAAAATTTTCTATAGAAAAATTTTATACCGAAAATTTTCTATAGAATAATTTTATACCCAAAATTTTCTATAGAATAATTTTCTATAGAAAAATTTTATACCGAAAATTTTCTATAGAAAAATTTTATACCTAAAATTTTCCATAAAAAATTTTATACCGAACATTTTTTTTAGAAATATTTTATAATGAAAATTTTTTTTTTTTTTAAGTTTTTAATAAAAATTTTTAGTATAAAATTTTTTCAAAAAATAACAAATTAGTCGGGATGTAAATATTATTCAAAAAGAATAATAAAAAAAAATTTTGGTACAAAATTATATTTTGCTATAGAAAATTTTTGATATAGAATTTTTCCAGAAAATTTCAGGTATAAAATTTTTCTACAGAAAATTTTCGGTATAAAATTTTTCAATAGAAAATTTTCGTTATAACATTTTTTGATAGAAAATTTTTTCTTCAAAATTTTTCAATAGAAAGTTTAAGGTGAAACATTTTACCATAAAAAATTTTCGGAATAAACTTTTTCTATAGAAAATTTCTGGTATACAATTTTTCTATTGAAAATTTTATTAAAAATTTTCGTTATAAAATTTTTATATAGAAAAATTGTAATTATAAAAATTTTATATAGAAAAATTGTAATTATAAAAATTTTCTATAGAAAATTTTCAGTATAAAATTTTCTATTGAAAATTTTTAGTATAACATTTTCTATAAAAATTTTTTAGTACAAAATTTTCTATAAAAAATTTTTAATATGAAATTTATATAGAAAATTTTCGTTATAAATCTTTTCTATAGAAAATTTTTGTTTCAAAATTGTTCCTGTATAAATGTTTACAGCAGAAAATTTTCTTTTTGTTGTTATAAAATTTTTCTATAGAAAAGTTTCATTATAAAATTTTTATACCGAAAATTTTTCTTATAAAATTTTTTCTATAGAAAATTTTTATTTTATAATTTTTCAATAGAAAATTTTCGTTGTACATTTTTTGAATAGATTTTTTTTTTTAAATTTTCAACAGAAAATTTTCGTTATAAAATTTTTCCACAGAAAATTTTTGTATAAAATTTTTCTTTAGAAAATTTTTGTATAAAATTTTTCTTTAGAAAATTTTTGTATAAAATTTTTCTTTAGAAAATTTTTCTATAGAAAATTTTCGGTATAAAATTTGTTTATAGAATATTTTCGGTATAAAATTTTTTAATAGAAAATTATTGGTATACAATTTTTCTATAGAAAGTTTTTTGTATAAAATTTTGTAATAGAAAATTTTCGGTAGTTTTTTTATAGAATTTTTTATTGTTTTTAGGGAAGTATAGCTTTTGTGCGCTATTATCATTAAGATAAAACTGTTGATTTTAAATAGAAAATTAGAGTGCCACCTTGAGTTTCGTAGGTGTACTATAATACGGTTCGTGTCTTTACTAAATATGATTAGTGAAGACATATATTACTATTTAAATGAGAGGTTAGTATAGAATTATAGGTAAATTTAAAAAACTGTATAGTGGAGAAAATATATTTCTATAGTTAAATTATTGTACAAGATATACATATATAAGTCTTAAGCCCTCTAGTAAGTATGTATATGTTGGACACAAAGTCACTTCTGACTCCATTTAATAATAATATCTGCCCGATTAACTGACAGCTGCCTTAAATGTAAAAAATGTTGTTAGCAAACTTAAAGATATGGTAATAATTTTCATTTAATTTATATTATCGAAAAAGATTTAAATATACATAAATTCCGCAAAAATGTCTGTATGATAAATAATATTTATATCTATTTATGATTTCAATATAATATTAAAACATTAACACCTTAACTAACCCATATTTGCGCATTTCTTTTTTTTTAATAATTTATTTCAAATACAACCCAAACATTCACCTGTTGACAAAATCAATTGACTTATGAGCCATTAGCTACACCTCACGTGAGTCTACAAAATATAACGCGTCGACACATAAAAATGTAAACGTGACATTGAACATGTCTACCAATTCACTCTCATACACAGCAAAACTTTTCAAAATAAAATTATAAATTACAAACTTGCGGTTTCTGTTTCTAAATATAAACGGCATAAAAATAATTACAAAAAAAAAAAAACTTTACACTATAAAATCACTCACACAGAAAAATTCACTATAAAAAATTTTTGAAATCTAAAATCAACAAATTATAAATGAAAGTACAATTTGAAATCAGACTGACAAAAACAGAATAAAAGCGAATTCAAAAAATTTATTATTTTGCAAAAGGAAATTTTATAAAAATTTCATATTTCAATAACAAATTTTTTATAAATTTTAATTTTTCTATTCGAAATTTTTTCAAAAATTTCATAGTTTTATAGAAATTTCTTATTTTTATAGGAAAATTTTCAAAAAATTCCTATAAAATTTCCTATAAATTTTCAAAAATTTTTTATTTTTATAGGAAATTTTTGAAAAATTTTTTATTTTTATAGGAAATTTTTCAAAAATGTCTTATTTTTAATGAAATTTTTCAAAAATTTCTTATTTTTTTTAGGGAATTTTTCAAAAATTACTTATTTTTATAAGAAATTTTTAAAAAATTTCTAATTTTTATAGGAATTTTTTCAAAAATTTCTTATTTTTATAGAAAATTTTTCAAAAATTTCTTATTACGATAGGAAATTTTTCAAAAATGTATTATTTTTTAGGAAAATTTTCAAAAATTTCTTATTTTTATAGAAAGTTTTTCAGAAATTTCTTATTTTTATAGGAAATTTTTTAAAAATTTCTTATTTTTATAGGAAATTTTTTAAAAATATCTTTTTTTTTATAGGAAATTTTTCAAAAATTTCTTATTTTTTAGACAAATTTTCAAAAATTTCTTATTTTTCTAGAAAATTTTCTTAAAATTTCTTATTTTTATAGGAAACTTTTCTTAATTTTATAAGAAATTTTTCAAAAATTTCTTATTTTTATAGGAAATTTTTTAAAAATTCCTTATTTTTATAGGAAATTTTTCAAAAATTTCTTATTTTTATAGGAAATTTTTCAAAAATTTCTTATTTTTATAGGAAATTTTTCAAAAATTTCTTATTTTTATAGGAAATTTTTCAAAAATTTCTTATTTTTATAGAAAATTTTTCAAAAATTTCTTATTTTTATAAGAAATTTTTCAAAAATTTCTTATTTTTATAGGAAATTTTTCAAAAATTTCTTATTTTTATAGGAAATTTTTCAAAAATTTCTTATTTTTATAGGAAATTTTTCAAAAATTTCTTATTTTTATAGGAAATTTTTCAAAAATTTCTTATTTTTATAGGAAATTTTTCAAAAATCTCTTACTTTTATAGGAAATTTTTCAAAAATTTCTTATTTTTATAGGAAGTTTTCCAAAAATTTCTTATTTTTATAGGAAATTTTTCAAAAATTTTTTATTTTTATAGGAAATTTTTCAAAAATTTCTTATTTTTATAGGAAATTTTTCAAAAATTTCTTATTTTTATAGGAAAATTTTAATTTTTATAGGTTTTGAAAAATTTATATTTTATTTAATTTTTAAAAAATTTAAAAAATATATATTTTTACAAGAAATTTTTCAAAAATTTCTTATTTTTTATAGGAATTTTTTAAAAAATTTCTTATTTTGATAGGAAATTTTTCTAAAATTTCTTATTTTTAAATTAAATTTTTCAAAAATTTCTTATTTTTATAGGAAATTTTTCAAAAATTCCTTAAATATAGGAAATTTTTCTAAAATTTCTTTATTTTATAAGAAATTTTTTCAAAAATTTCTTTTTTGATAGGAAATTTTTAAGAAATTTATAATCTTTGTAGGAAGTTTTTCACAATGTTTTATATTTTATAGGAAATTTTTGATGCTTTGCTTTTTTTATAGGAAATGTTTTAAAATTTATTTATTTTTATAGGAAATTTTTCAAAAATTTCTTACTTTTATAGGAAATTTTTCAAAAATTTCTTATTTTTATAGAACATTTGTTAAAAATTTTCTTATTTTTTATAGGAAATTTTTGAAAAATCCTTTTTTTTTTTGTAGGGAGTTTTTCAAAAATTTTTTTATGAAATTTTTCTTATTTTTTCAGTAAATTTTTATTTTTATAATTTAAGAATATAATTAGAATAAGTATGTTAGTATTAACGCTAGACGTTATAATTGTGTTTAAGTAATTATACACTTTTTAACCAATATACTACAAACACTAATAAAAGCATTCTCAAATACTAGATATTGTCATAATATCTAGTTTTTGAGATGTTCAATTGTTTAAATATTTATTTTACAAAATGATAAGACCTAAATGAATTTCATACATTTTACTTATTTAGACATCAGACAGAGCGAATGACGTTATTTTTAACCCTAGGAAACTCCTTGATTTTATTTTTAAAATAATGGCAATCATTAATCAACTTTATCTAGATAACAAAGTATTTGTTTCATTAAATTTGTGTGTGAAAATAGTAATAATATACATTCAACCATTTAGTCCCCACGATTTACACAAGGGTTAAACAACACAAAAATTCGTCATCACTAAACTTATAGTGCAACGTTAAACTTTGCACGTTTTTCGACTTTGTCTTCTAAGTTTATTTAAAAAAACTTATACATACAGAAATTTATTGTCTCTACCTGAGCCCTAGGGGATCACCCAAATTTTATAAATATTACTCACTTTTGCTCTCTTCGCAGATCATTTTCGCTCTCTGTTTATTTTCGAATGTCTGTATTATCCATAGTGTAATTATAACAAGTGACTGCAACTCGTCAGCTGTTTTTCAAATTTTGTTCTAGTTCAAAATTTGTTTAAGTTTTCTAATGTCAAATTATTGTTGTTATTCTGAATTGTCGAATTGTTGTTTTAAATTTTGGCATTAAAAACTTTTTATCCAACAACAAAATCTATGTTGTTTTTGGCTTGTTGTATTTGTTGTAGCCATGCGTTAACCTGTATATATGAGCCTTGGTATTATCTTTTTGAGGTGAATTTAATTTTTATTGTCTCGTTTTGTATTAATGTTTACCAATGGTTTTCAATTTCTTAAAAATGGCAACAGACTTAAATTATAAAATACTGAGAAGCAAAACAAAAACCTCATCAAATTTAAACTTAAATACATCTTACCAACAAAAGGAAATCCGCCAAGAATCATTGAACTCTTGAAAAACTTTTTTGAATAAAATTTTAGTGACTTAACCCCTTTAGGACCACAAATATGGTTTATATGATTTCAACCATAACTTGAGATTTCTGGTGTTTATCTATATTTTAGCTAATAAATTAGTCTGAGTCTATTTCCTATAACAAAAAAAATCTGAAATTTAAAAAAACAAATTGGAAAACTTTTTTTCAAAAACAAAAAATTTTAAGAATTTCCAATAACATTTTTTTTTTATTTTTTTTTTTAATTTTTTTAAATTTTTTAAAAATTTCCTATAAAAATAAAAAAATTTTGAAAAACTTTCTATAATAATATGAAATTTTTGAAAAATTTCCTAAAGAAATAAAAAATTTTTGAAAACTTTCCTATAAAAATAAGAAACTTTTGAAAAATTTCCTATAAAAATAAGAAATTTTTGAAAAATTTTCTATAAAATATTTCTATAAAAATAAGAAATTTTGAAAAAAATTTCATATAAAAATAAGAAATTTTTGAAAAAAAATAAGACATTTTTAAAAAATTTCCTATAAAAATAAGAAATTTTTGAAAATTTTCCTATAAAAATAACAAATTTTTGAAAAATTTCCTATAAAAATAAGAAATTTTTGAAAAACTTCTAAAAAAATTTCCTATAAAAAAAAGGAAATTTTTGAAAAATTTCTTATAGAAATAAGAAATTTTTGAAAAATTTCCTATAAAAATAAGAAATTTTTTAAAAATTTCCTATAAAAATAAGAAATTTTTAAAAAATTTCCTATAAAAATAAGAAATTTTTAAAAATTGTCCTATTAAAATATGAAATCTTTGAAAAAATTCCTATTATAATAAGAAATTTTTCAAAAATTTCTTATAAAAATAAAAAATTTTTGAAAAATTTCTTATAAAAATAAGAAATTTTTGAAAAATTTCTTATAAAAATAAGAAATTTTTGAAAAATTTCTTATAAAAATAAGAAATTTTTGAAAAATTTCTTATAAAAATAAGAAATTTTTGAAAAATTTCTTATAAAAATAAGAAATTTGCGAAAAATTTCCTATAAAAATAGGAAATTTTTGAAAAATTTCCTATAAAAATAAGAAATTTTTGAAAAATTTCTTATAAAAATAAGAAATTTTAGAAAAATTTCCTATAAAAATAAGAAATTTTTGAAAAATTTCTAAAAATATTTCCTATAAAAATAGGAAATTTTTGAAAAATTTGCTATAAAAATAAGAAATTTTTGAAAAATTTCCTATAAAAATAAGAAATTCTTGAAAAATTTTCTATACAAATAAGAAATTTTTGAAAAATTTCGTTTAAAAATAAGAAATTTTAAAAAATTTCGTTTAAAAATAAGAAATTTTTGAAAAATTTACTTTAAAAAAATGAGAAATTTTTGAAAAATTTCCTATAATAATAAGAAATTTTTGAAAATTTTCCTAAAAAAATAATAAAGTTTTGAAAAATTTCCTATAAATAAGAAATGTTTGAAAAATTTCCTATAAATAATAAATTTTTGAAAAATTTCCTATAAAAACAAGAAATTTTTGAAAAATTTCCTATAAAAATAAGAATTTTTTTTAAATTTCCTATAAAAATAAGAATTTTTTTTAAATTTCCTATAAAAATAAGAAATTGTTGAAAAATTTCCTATAAAAAAGAGAAATTTTTGAAAAAATTCCCGTAAAAATAAAATTTTTTTGAAAAAATTCCTATAAAAACAAAAAAAATGTTGAAAAATTTCCTATAAAATAAGAAGTTTTTGAAAAATGTCCTATAAAAATAAAAAAATTTAATAAATTTCCTATAAAAATAAGAAATTTTTTGAAAAATTTCCTGTTCTAATACAAAATTTTTGAATAATTTCCTGTAAGACTAAGAAATTTTTGAAAAATTTCCTATAAGATAAAGGAATTTTTAAAAATTTTTCTATAAAGATAGAAAATTTTTAAAAAATATCCAATAAAAAGAAGACATTTTTGAAAATTTTCTTATACAAATAAGAAGCTTTTGAAAAAAAATCTATAAAAATAAGACATTTTTGAAAAATTTTCTGTAAAAATAAGAAATTTTTGAAAAATTTTCTCTAAAAATAAGAAATTTTTGAAAAATTTTCTCTAAAAATAAGAAATTTTTGAAAAATTTCCTATAAAAATAAGAAATTTTGGAAAAATTGTCTATAAAAATAAAAAAATTTTAAAAAATTTCATATAAAGTAAAAATTATACTATAAAAATAAGAAATTTCTGAAAAAACTTCTATAAAAATAGGAAATTTTTAAAAAATTTCCTATAGAAAATTAAGATAAGTTTTTAAATTTTTTTTTGCTGGGATGTTTAATGAGCCAATAAAATAACAATTAGTGCCAAATGATTAAGTGTAAAATATTTTGTTGTTATTGAGTTTCCAATTTAACACTCATTAACCTAAGGGACTGTAAAATTATATTATTTCGATAATAGTTTTATTCGATATAATAGTTTGTTTCAAATATGTGGGCATTTTTGACCTTATTGCTGTGTATACTTATCCTAAGAATTGAAAAATCAGATGGCGCTGTAGGTTAAATGTTCATTTTTGCAATATATTTTTAAATATTTAACGTTGAACCTATATCTCTTTTTCTTTTTAGTCGGAATTTGAAATGTTTTTCGACAACGCCACTTGCACTTCGGATGATCCAAATATTTTTGAGAAGTTATCCTGTTATCTAAGCAAAAGTGTTAAACGTAGAACTTTTTCTATTGAGATGCAATACAAAAAGGATATACGACATTTTCTTTTAAATATCCTTGTGGTTTTACCTCGCAAACAAAATCCTGATTTTGTGCTTTTGAATTTGACAGCTGTTGATGGATGTCGGGTTCTTGCGAATAAGAATCAAGCTCCGCTTATTAAATTGGGAATCTCGATTTTAGATCGTTATGGTAACATACCACACAAATGTCCATTCCTTAAGGATAAACTGTATTTTATGCGAGGTTTTCGACTGGACATGGGTATGTTACCAGCATTCGTCTTCGAAACTGAAATGATAACTTGGTTCGACTTTATATTGGACCGCAAAAAAATTATTAAAGGATATCTGCGAAGTGTTGTTACAATGAAAAAGAATAAAAATTCAAAAAATTAATAAAACTTGTAGGAACATACATAGAGTAAAATTTCTTATTTTTATAGGAAATTTTATTTTTTTCAAAAATTTATAATTTTCCTTGAGAAAATTTTTCAAAAATTTCTTATTTTTATATGAAATTTTTCAAAAATTTCTTATTTTTTCAAAAAATGTTCTAAAATTTTTTTTACATATAATTTAAAAAAAAAATAAAATTTTCTTATTTTTATAGGAAATTTTTTTAAAATTTCATATTTTATTAGGAAATTTTTCAAAAATTTCTTATTTCCATAGGAAATTTAAAAAAAAAGTCCTATTTTTATAGGAAATTTTTCAAAAATTTCTTATTTTTTTAGGAAATTTTTCAAAAATTTCTTATTTTTATAGGAAATTTTTCAACAATTACTTATTTCTATAGAAAATTTTTCAAAAATTTCCTATTTTTATACAACAATTTTCAAAAATCTCTTAAATTTATAGGAAATTTTTAAATTTTATGGGAAATTTTTCAAAAATTTGTTAATTTTACAGGAATTTTTTTAAAAATTTGTTATGATTATAGGAAATTTTTCTAAAATTTCTTATATTTATAGGAAATTTTTTTAAAAAATTAATATTTTTATAGGAACTTTTTAAAAAAATTCATATTTTTATAAGAACTTTTTAAAAAATTTCTTCTTTGTATAAGAAATTTTTCAAAAATTTCTGATTTGCATAAAAATTTTATGAAAAATTTCTTAATTTTAAGGAAATTTGTCAAAAATTTCTTATTTTTATAGGAAATTAAATTTTTTTTTTTATTTTTATTGGAAATTTTTCGAAAATTTCTTATTTTTTTATTTTTTTGAAAAATTCCTTATTTTTTTTAGGAAATTTTTCAAATTTTTCATATTTTTAAAAGAAATTTTTCAAAAATTTCTTATTTTTATAGGAAATTTTTCAAAAAATTTCTTATAGGAAAATTTTCAAAAATTTCTTATTTTTATAAGAAATTTTTCAAAAATTTCTTATTTTTATAAGAAATTTTTCAAAAATTTCTTATTTTTATAAGAAATTTTTCAAAAATTTCTTTATTTTATAGGAAATTTTTCAAAAATTTGTTAAAGCTTTTTTATTTTTATAGGAAACTTTTCAAAAATGTCTTATTTTTATAGGAAACTTTTCAAAAATTTCTTATTTTTATAAGAAATTTTTCAAACATTTCTTACTTTTATAGGATATTTTTCAAAAATTTCTTATTTTTATGGGAAATTTTTCAAAAATTTCCTATATTTATAGTAAATTTTTAAAATTTTTTTTATTTTTATAGGAAAATTTAAAAAAATTCTTATTTTTATAGGAAATTTTTTAAAACTTTCTTATTTTTAGAGGAAATTTTTCAAAAATTTTTATTTTATATAAGAAATTTTTCAAAAATTTCTTTTTTTTATAGGAAATCTTTCAAAATTTTTTTATTTTCTGTAGAAAAATTTCTGATTTTTACAGGAAATTTTTTAACAATTTCTTATTTTTATAGGAAATTGTTCAAAAATTTCTTAGTTTTATAGGAAATTTTTCAATAATTTCTTATTTTAATAGAATATGAAGAAAAAATTATTATTTTTATAGGAAATTTTTCTAAAATTTCTAATTTTTATGGGAAACTTTTAAAAAATTTCATATTTTTATCAGAAATTTTCCAAAAATTTCTTATTTTTATAGAAAATTTTTAAAGAATTTCTTATTTTGATAGGAAATTTAAAAAAAAATCTTATTTTTATGGGAAAATTTCAAAAAATTTTTTGTTTTTATAGGAAATTTTTCAAAAATGTCTTATTTTTATACGAAATTTATTTTTTTTTTTATTTTTATAGGACGTTTTTCTAAATTTCTTATTTTTATGAGAAATTTTGAAAATTCCTTATTTTTATTTGAAATTTTTCAAAAATTGCTTATTTGAATTTTAAATTTTTCAAAAATTTCTTATTTTTATAGCAAATTTTTCAAAATTTCTTATTTATATTTAAAATTTTTCCAAAATTTCATATTTTTATAGAAAATTTTTCTAAATTTATTTATTTTTATATTATATTTTAAAAAATGTATCATTTTTATAGAAAGTTTTTCAAAAATTTCCTTTTTTTATAGGAAATTTTTTAAAAAGTTTCTTATTTTTTAAAGAAATTTTTTGAAAAATTTTTCATTTTTATAGAAATTTTTTAAAAAATTTCTTATTTTTATAAGAAAAATTTCAAAAGTGTCTTAATTTTATAGGAAATTTTTCTAGTCTATGTGTGTCTTTCGTAGTTCCTTAATTTTAAAATTTTGTAAATTTTACATTTCCAGACATATTTCACCATTTTCGTACATATATTTGACTTTCAAAATTACTTTGAATATATTACCAACAAACCCAAACAAATAATCACCCGGAATATTTACTCTCAGGCAAAATATATGTATAGACAAACATTTTACGATTTTTTCTATATCAAAGTCTTTTCTCTCTGCTTGTAAAGACAGACGACCTGAAATTTTTATAGGCAATTTTTCAAAAATTTCCTATTTTTATAAGAAATTTTTCAAAAATTTCCTATTTTTATTGGAAATTTTTCAAAAATTTGCTATTTTTATAGGAAATTTTTCAAAAATTTCCTATTTTTATAGGAAATTTTTCAAAAATTTCCTATTTTTATAGGAAATTTTTCAAAAATTTCCTATTTTTATAGGAAATTTTTCAAAAATTTCCTATTTTTATAGGAAATTTTTCAAAAATTTCCTATTTTTATAGGAAATTTTTCAAAAATTTCCTATTTTTATAGGAAATTTTTCGTACATATATTTGACTTTCAAAATTACTTTGAATATATTACCAACAAACCCAAACAAATAATCACCCGGAATATTTACTCTCAGGCAAAATATATGTATAGACAAACATTTTACGATTTTTTCTATATCAAAGTCTTTTCTCTCTGCTTGTAAAGACAGACGACCTCATCTGACTCTTCCATCAGAAACACACAACAATTTCTGTACACGAAAGCAGCAGACACAAATTGTATAAAGGTCACCTTGGAACGCATAGAGTAATGCTTCCAAAAACAGAATAAAAATGAGTTAGAAGCCAAAAAGAGCAGCGAAAGCAACAACACGAACCAAAAAACGTGCGTTAGGCGGGAATGCATTTCAAACGATAGAGCCGCTGAAACAACCCAGTCAACAAAAACTAAGTGCCAAGTTCTGGTGGATGAATCGACGATGATGAAGGCAAACAAAAATTTTCATTCAATTCTTAATAAATTTCGTCATCATATAAACAACAGCGACGCTGACGTTTTCCAGCACTGCTGCCGGGCTAGCAGCTGATGTTTGTAGGTACGTGAGCTAAATGGGGGCTCGAAGGTCTCTAACTAATAGTGAGGGGTTTTAGGGGTTTTTTGTTAAAATTGTTTTATATATAAATAACGGCAGAACCGGCATAATTTCAAAGTAACCAAAAGTTTGTACAAGAGAGTAAAACGTATCGAAAAATTTACTCCAGCAAAGCAGCAGCGGCAAACGATAAAATACAACAGAAAACTTAACATAAAATTTCACCACATTTTTCCTTTTGAATTTTGCTAAACTACAGAAGTCAGTGCGTTATCAAACGGCTAACAGAACAGACGGTTCTCCTTAAAGAAATTATAAGTGAAGAAAATTTTGTGACTACATTTAAACAAAAAGTGAGTGTTGGGAAAAAAATTTTAAATAAAAATCTTAAACACAAATTAAAAAAAAAAAAATAAATTATCTTTTAATCAAATAATAAAACCCATTTTTATGACTTTAATTACATTTAAAAGATATTTAAAATAAAAATGAAAAGCTTTTTTTTTATAAAAAAAAGTGATGTCATTTTAATTGTTTTAACTTAAAAAAATGCAGTTTTAAATTTAATTGTTTTTATTTTTTTGTTAATATTAAAAATTTATACAAATAAACAAATGAAAAAACTGTAATAAAAAAAATCTGTATCAGAGAAAAGATTGAAAACATCTGTGATATTTCGTTTAGTACAAAAACAAAATAGTCTGTCAATTGAGCTACATATGTGCTTTTTTAACATCAATGAAACAAAATATTTGTTTCCCTACTCTACCAAAAACTAAGCTAAATTACCCAAAAAAATATATAAAAAAAATCGATGTAAATTTTTCTACAAAATTTTAAAACTTTTTTTTAGAAAAATTTTTATAGAAATTTTTTTTTGGAAAAATTTTTATAGAAATTTTTTTAGAAAAATTTTTATAGAAATTTTTTTAGAAAAATTTTTATAGAAATTTTTTTAGAAAAATTTTTATAGAAATTTTTTTAGAAAAATTTTCGATGTAAAATTTTAATAGAAAATTTTTCGAAGTAAAATTTTTATAGAAAAATTTTCGATATAAAATTTTTACAGAAAAATTTTCGATGTAAAATTTTTACAGAAAAATGTTCGATGTAAAATTTTTATCGATAAATCTTTGATGTAAAATTTTTATAGAAAAATTGTTGATGTTAAATTTTTATAGAAAAATTTTTGATACAAAAGCAGGGACTGAAAGTAACTGTTATTTTTGGATTTTTGATTAAAAAAAGCAACCACAAGGAAATGTCGGAGAATAAAACCAAGTAAACCATTTTGATAGTCTTGGACCAAATTTTCATAAAATGCGATGATTTTTAAAAATCTGATTTTTATTTTTTAGAAAAAAAAAATAATTGTTACATTTTGATTTTTATTTTTTTGAGCAAAAATAACAGTTATTTTTAACTTTTATTTTTTCGAGCAAAAATAAGAGTTATTTCTTAACTTTTATTTTTTCGAGCAAAAATAACAGTTACTTTTATTATTTCGATCATGAATAAAAGTTATTTCTTGACTTTTATTTTTTCGAGCAGAAATAAAAGTTATTTTTTGACTTTTATTTTTTCGAGCAGAAATAAAAGTTGTTTTTGTGTTTTCAATCTCAACTATGATTGCCAAACTCAACTTCATTAAGCATATGCAAATTATTTTCACTGACAAATTATATAACTTTTATTTTTGCTTGAAAAAATAAAAGTCAAAAAATAAATTTTATTTCTGCTCGAAAAAATAAAAGTCAAAAAATAATTTTTATTCGAAATAATAAAAGTCAAAAATAACTGTTATTTTTGCTTGAAAAAATAAAAGTTAAAAAATAACTTTTATTTTTACTTGAAAAAATAAAAGTAAAAATAACTGTTATTTTTTATCGAAAAAATAAAAGTCAAAAAATAACTTTTATTTTCTGACTTTTGCGATAAAAGTTATAACAGTTACGGTCCCTGTGTAAAAGTTTTACAAAAAAATTTTTGATGTAAAATTTTTCTATAAAAATTTTCAATGCAAAATTTTTGTATAAAAGTATTCGATGTAAAATTTTTCTATAAAAATTCTACAAGTTAAATTTCTTATTTTTATAGGAAATTTTTCAAAAATTTCCTATTTTTATATGAAATTTTACAAAAATTTCCTATTTTTATATGAAATTTTTCAAAAATTTCCTATTTTTATAGGAAATTTTTGAAAATTTTCCTATTGTTATAGGAAATTTTTCAAAAATTTCCTATCTTTATAGGAAATTTTTCAAAAATTTCCTATCTTTATAGGAAATTTTTCAAAAATTTCCTATTTTTATAGGAAATTTTTCAAAAATTTCCTATTTTTATAGGAAATTTTTCAAAAATTTCCTATTTTTATAGGAAATTTTTCAAAAATTTCCTATTTTTATAGGAAATTTTTCAAAAATTTCCTATTTTTATAGGAAATTTTTCAAAAATTTCCTATTTTTATAGGAAATTTTTCAAAAATTTCCTATTTTTATAGGAAATTTTTCAAAAATTTCCTATTTTTATAGGAAATTTTTCAAAAATTTCCTATTTTTAAAGGAAATTTTTCAAAAATTTCCTATTTTTATAGGCAATTTTTCAAAAATTTCCTATTTTTATAAGAAATTTTTCAAAAATTTCCTATTTTTATAGGAAATTTTTCAAAAATTTACTATTTTTATAGGAAATTTTTCAAAAATTTACTATTTTTATAGGAAATTTTTCAAAAATTTCCTATTTTTATAGGAAATTTTTCAAAAATTTCCTATTTTTATAGGAAATTTTTCAAAAATTTCCTATTTTTATAGGAAATTTTTCAAAAATTTCCTATTTTTATAGGAAATTTTTCAAAAATTTCCTATTTTTATAGGAAATTTTTCAAAAATTTCCTATTTTTATAGGAAATTTTTCAAAAATTTCCTATTTTTATAGGAAATTTTTCAAAAATTTCCTATTTTTATAGGAAATTTTTCAAAAATTTCCTATTTTTATAGGAAATTTTTCAAAAATTTCCTATTTTTATAGGAAATTTTTCAAAAATTTCCTATTTTTATAGGAAATTTTTCAAAAATTTCCTATTTTTATAGGAAATTTTTCAAAAATTTCCTATTTTTATAGGAAATTTTTCAAAAATTTCCTATTTTTATAGGAAATTTTTCAAAAATTTCCTATTTTTATAGGAAATTTTTCAAAAATTTCCTATTTTTATAGGAAATTTTTCAAAAATTTCCTATTTTTATAGGAAATTTTTCAAAAATTTCCTATTTTTATAGGAAATTTTTCAAAAATTTCCTATTTTTACAGGAAATTTTATAGGAAATTTTTCAAAAATTTCCTATTTTTATAGGAAATTTTTCAAAAATTTCCTATTTTTATTGGAAATTTTTCAAAAATTTCCTATTTTTATTGAAAATTTTTCAAAAATTTCCTATTTTTATAGGAAATTTTTCAAAAATTTCCTATTTTTATATGAAATTTTTCAAAAATTTCCTATTTTTATAGCAAATTTTCAAAAATTTCCTATTTTTATAGGAAATTTTTCAAAAATTTTGTATTTTTATAGGAAATTTTTCAAAAATTTTTTATTTTTATAGGAAATTTTTCAAAAATTTTCAATTTTTATAGGAAATTTTTCAAAAATTTTCTATTTTTATAGGAAATTTTTCAAAAATTTTCTATTTTTATAGGAAATTTTTCAAAAATTTCCTATTTTTACAGGAAATTTTTCAAAAATTTCCTATTTTTATAGGAAATTTTTCAAAAATTTCCTATTTTTATAGGAAATTTTTCAAAAATTTCCTATTTTTATAGGAAATTTTTCAAAAATTTCCTATTTTTATAGGAAATTTTTCAAAAATTTCCTATTTTTATAGGAAATTTTTCAAAAATTTCCTATTTTTATAGGAAATTTTTCAAAAATTTCCTATTTTTATAGGAAATTTTTCAAAAATTTCCTATTTTTATAGGAAATTTTTCAAAAATTTCCTATTTTTATAGGAAATTTTTCAAAAATTTCCTATTTTTATGGGAAGTTTTTCAAAAATTTCCTATTTTTATGGGAAGTTTTTCAAAAATTTCCTATTTTTATGGGAAGTTTTTCAAGTTTCTTATTTTTATAGGAAACTTTTCAAAATTTTTTTATTTTTATAGGAAAATTTTCAAAATTTTTTTATTTTTATAGGAAAATGTTTAAAAATTTCTTATTTTTAAAGGAAAGTTTTCAAAAATTTCATATTTTTATAGGAAAGTTTTCAAAAATTTCATATTTTTATAGGAAAGTTTTCAAAAATTTCATACGTTTTCAAAAATTTCTTATTTTTATAGGAAATTTTCTATTTTTCCATGAATGTAATGTTTTGCACCTCGAAAAAGAATGTAACACAAAGTTAAATTTTTACAAAGAATGTAAATTTTTAGCAATAAAGTAATTTGTAACAAAAAAAAGTACCTTTTCCACAAAAAGGTTTAAAAAAGTATTTTTTATACCCTTCACCGCCATAGGTGGAAAGGGTACTATAAGTTTGTGCTGATGTATGTAACGCAAAGAAATATTTGTCTTAGACCCACCTTTTAGTATACCAAAAGGCTTAGAATCACTTTCTGAGTCGATTTGGCGATGTCAGTTCGTCCGTCTGTCCGTCCGTCTGGACGGCTGGCTGGACCATGGCTATTGAAATTTATCAAAATCAGTCCATTATTTATGGTACCTCCCATAGGTCCCACTTCCCGGAATTGATATATTGGCCACAAATATCAATATTTTTTAATGAAAATTTAAAACTATTAATGCTTGTGCAAACTAAAATCACTGCACCAAATTTCATTGAAATCGGTCCACATTTGACCATAGCTCCCATACAAACTCTTCTGTCAAAACGCACTAAATGAGACAAAAATCAATAAAACGCTCGTAAAGCTGAAGATAATAAGAATTTTCAGTTTGCATACATAATTGTTGTAAAAACTGCAATCAATTTGCTAAATTTCAAGATAATCGGTCCACATTTGACCCTAGCTCTCATATAAGTCCAAATGACGGTAACAGCTTAAATATATAAGTTTTGAGCAAATGCTTGTATAATGGCAAAATTTAGCAAATATTTGTCTTTATTTAGCAAAAAGAACACCTTTGACCTTAGAGGTGAAGGGTATCATGTGGTCGGGCTTCACCGACATTCTTTTCTTGTTTTTATTAAGTCTGGTTTTCGAGATATTTAGTATTTTATTATTTTTTTTTTTTTTGAAACATAGTTTCCTGGGATATTTTGTTGAATAGGGTGAAGTGGTGCTGGAACATCTTAAATATTTTTAAGATTTCAAAATCTTCGGAAGTTGTGCTTTCGTTTAAGCAGTCTTATAAAATTTTTAAATTATACAGATTTGATCTTAGTGGTATCAATTATTCGGTCTATACCAATTATTGCAATATCCTACTTGTTGATTTATTAAAAGGGTCATTTAAATATTTAGCGTTTTTTTAGAAACTGATAAAAATATTTTCCCCCATATGTCTCGTTCATAAGTCTAAATCTAGTACATAATTCTTATATGTGGACCGGTGCGGCTCTTCCAGTCTAGACTCTTTTGCTTGGATTAAGAAAACAACTTAAGAAATATTCACTAGACACTTTTTTGCTTTAAAGTGTAAGTATTCTCGCTTCCAAAAAGGAAATACATACCAATCAAACAATTTTGAAAAGTTTATTAACCTCAAAATAACCTTTCATAGTATAAATTCCTAAATAATTTCACTTTCTTTTGGAACATGCGCTTTAGGAAAAATCCCCCAGAAATCCAGCAAGTATTTCCTACTACACATACTTTTAATAACAATAAACAGCTGGTTTCCTGGTTCATGTTAAAAACGAATCAAATTTGACTATCTATGACTTTGAGACAAGGTCATGGTGGAAAAAAAGTTTGTTATATTAAAAGTACTTAACACTTATTTTGAGATTTTTAAAGTACCCCTAAAGTTTTTTTATTAGAACTAATTTTAGTTTTGAAAATCATTTTAATACTATTTTAATGATAAGATAAAAATATCAGTCAATTATAGGGCGATAAAAGAAATAATTATTTATATATTCAATATAAACGATTTTGCTTATAAATTCTTGTGGCACTTTTTATTTAAAAATATTTATAATTATTAAATGGAATTTTTTATTTTCTTTTAAAAATAAACTGAAATGAATCATATTAATCTCATATTGAGATACGAGTAATTAACTATAAATTACAAATAGTTTAATTGTAAATTGCATAACATTTGTATGAAAAGATGACATTTAGAATAAACAAGTTTTCGTAAATAATTGAGGGAAGTTGTGAAATTTAAAATCTGATCATTTTAATTTTTTAAGAGATATAATCCATAAATTTTTAAAATTTTTTAAATTATTTTTTTAATTATTAAATAATTTAAATTTTCAAAAATAGTTTGAATAGGCAACTTAAGATATCCAATTAACAAGAACTTCGTCAATATGAATAATTTTTGTAAAATCAACAAAATTTATTAAGCTTTCCTATTGCAAATTTTTTATAGAAAATTTTTAATATAAAATTTTTCGATAGAAAATTTACGTTACAGAATTTTTTTTATAGAAAATTTTTGATAAAAAATTTTTCAAAAGAAAATTTTCGATACAAAATTTTTCTAAAGAAAATTTTCGATACAAAATTTTTCTAAAGAAAATCTTCGATACAAAATTTTTCTATAGAAAATTTTCGATACAAAATTTTACTATAGAAAATTTTCGATACAAAATTTTTCTATAGAAAATTTTCGATACAAAATTTTTCTATAAAAAATTTTTGATACAAAATTTTTCTATAGAAAATTTTCGATACAAAATTTTTTTATAGAAAATCTTCGATACAAAATTTTTTTATAGAAAATTTTCGATACAAAATTTTTTTATAGAAAATTTTCGATACAAAGTTTTTCTGTAGAAAATTTTCGATATAAAATTTTTCTACAGAAAATTTTCGATATAAAATTTTTCTATAAAAAATTTTCGATACAAAATTTTTTAATAAAAAATTTTCGATACAAAATTTTTCTATAGAAAATTTTCGATATAAAATTTTTCTATAGAAAATGTTCGATATAAAATTTTTCTAAAGAAAATTTTCGATACAAAATTTTTCTAAAAAAATTTTCGATACAAAATTTTTCTATAGAAAATTTTCGATACAAAATTTTTCTATAGAAAATTTTCGATATAAAATTTTTCTATAGAAAATTTTCAATATAAAATTTTTCTATAGAAAATTTTTTACATAAAATTTTTCAATAGAAAATTTTCGATATAAAATTTTTCTTTACAAAATTTTCGATATAAAATTTTTCTATACAAAATTTTTCGATATAAAATTTTTCTAAACAAAATTTTCGATATAAAATTTTTCTATAGAAAATTTTCAATATAAAATTTCCTTTTTGAATAATATTTACATCCCGACTATTTTGTTATTTTTTGATAAAATTTTTCTATAAAAAATTTTCGATATAAAATTTTTCTACAGAAAATTTTCCATATAAAATTTTTCTATAGAAAATTTTCGATATAAAATTTTTCTATAGAAAATTTTCGATATAAAATTTTTCTATACAAAATTTTCGATATGAAATTTTTCTAAAGAACATTTTCAATATAAAATTATTCAATAAAAATTTTCGATATAAAATTTTTCTATGGAAAATTTTCGATATAAAATTTTTCTAAAGAAAATTTTCCATATAAAATTTTTCTATAGAAAATTTTATATGAAAAATTTTTTTCTATAAAAAATTTTTGATAGAAAATTTTTGTATAGATATATAAAATTTTTCTATCGAAAATTTTTGATATAAAATTTTGAATATAAAATTTTTCTTTAGAAAATTTTCTACAAAAAATTTTTCAAAAAAATTTTTTGATATAAAAGATTTCTATAGAAATTTTTCTATATAAAATTTTTCTATAGAAAATTTTCGATACAAACTTTTCTATAGAAAATTTTCGATAAAAAATCTTTCTATAGAAAATTTTCGATATAAAATTTTTCTATAGAAAATTTTCGATATAAAATTTTTCCATAGAAAATTTTCGATATAAAATTTTTCTACAGAAAATTTTCGATATAAAATTTTTCTATGGAAAATTTTCGATATAAAATTTTTCTATAGAAAATTTTCGATATAAAATTTTTCTATCGAAAATTTCCGACACAAAATTTTTCTATAGAAAATTTTCGATATAAAATTTTGAATATAAAATTTTTCTTTAGAAAATTTTCTACAAAAAATTTTTCAATAAAAAATTTTTCGATATAAAAGATTTCTATAGAAATTTTTCCATATAAAATTTTTCTATAGAAAAATTTCGATATTATACTTTTCTATAGAAAATTTTCGATATTAAACTTTTCTATAGAAAATTTTCGATATAAAATTTTTCTGTACAAAATTTTCGATATAACATTTTTTATAGAAAATTTTCGATACAAAATTTTTCTATAGAAAATTTTCTACATAAAATTTTTTAATAGAAAATTTTTGATATAAAATTTTTCTATTTAAAATTTTCGATATAAAATTTTTCTATAGAAAATTTTAGATATAAAATTTTTCTATAGAAAATTTTCGATATAAAATTTTTCTACAGAAAATTTTCGATATAAAATTTTTCTATAGAAAATTTTCGATACAAAATTTGTCTATAGAAAATTTTCAATAATCAATTTTGCTTTAGACAATTTTCGATTTAAAATTTTTTTCATTCAAAAATTTTTGATATAAAATTTTTTCTATTGAAAATTTTATATAAAATTATTTCAAATATTATTTGAATAAGCAACTGAAGATTTCCTATTAACGAGTATTTCTTTAATATGAATAACTTTTGTAATATCAAGTAAATTTCAAACCCCGAATAAATTTCTATTAAATCAACACATGTCTCCATTAATTTTACTAATCGTCGGAAGTATATTAAACAAAATTTTGTAGAAAAGTTTGAAAAATTATTAACCACTTAATGTTTTTTGGAGAATTTGTGTATCTATTCATCTAATAGATGCGTGTGTTTTCAGTATCTGTGTATCTATGCTCTCCTATATCTTGTGTTCATTTTTCGAGTGCTGTTAATATTTCGTTTATTTTTTGACTCTAGAATTCCATTAAATTAACCTTGATGAAGGTCATATAAACATTTTCTTTTCCTATGGCACAAATTTAATAGAAACACACACTCCCATTCTACGTCACTTTTATCGTCCTCATTAATAAATATTTTTGACATTATTTTTATTTTTGGCTGTCATGAAAATTAATATAAATTGAAGACACGTGAATAATTTGGACACAAAGTTTTGTATTTTTGAAAACTTGGATGATTTGTAGTAATTCTATAAAAAATTCATTTGCATATATTTGCAAATTATTAAAGAAAATTCTTTTGATATACCAAATACCTGTTGAATATAGAGGCAAAAAATCTTCATCAAATTTTTCGGAATTTACCTGTAAAGAAAAAAGAAAAATATTAAAAAAAAACTGAAATAATAAATGAACCAATTCATCTAAAAATTGTAATACTCAATCCACCGTTATGTACCGACCATTATATACCCTAACAATGAGTTGTTAATAGAATTTTTTCATAAACTGTAAAATTTCCTATAAAAAAAGTAAATTTTTTGAAAAATTTCATATGAAAAAAGAAAATTTTTGAAAAATTTCCTATAAATATAGGAAATTTTTGAAAAATTTCCTATAAAAATAGGACATTTTTGAAAAATTTCCTATAAAAGTAGGACATTTTTGAAAAATTTCCTATAAAAGTAGGACATTTTTGAAAAATTTCCTATAAAAATAGGAAACTTTTAAAAATTTTCCTATAAAATTAGGAATTTTTAGAAAATTTCCTATAAAATTAGGAAATTTTTGAAAAAATTCCTATAAAATAGAAAATTTTTTTGGAAATTCTAAAATTGTTGGTCCATGTTTGACCTAAGTAGTGAAGGGAATCATATAGTCAGGCTTGACTGACTATAGCCTTTCTTACTTGTGTTTTATTGTAAATATTTCATAAATTTTTTATCTTCTCTTCTTCCAGCTAATCCCCAAAAATGGCCACCGTTAAGGATAATCTTATGAGTCAAGTTGCCGAAGTCTTGCCCACCTCTGGCAACAAGATCACCATTGTTGGTATCGGTCAAGTCGGTATGGCTTGTGCCTTCAGTATTTTGGCCCAACATGTCTCCAGTGAAATTTGCCTCATGGATGTATGCAAAGATAAGTTAATGGGTGAATTAATGGACTTGCAACATGGTTCCAATTTCTTGAAAAATCCCAAAATCACAGCCAGTACCGATTATGCCGATTCTGCCAACTCCAGATTGTGCATTGTCACCGCTGGCGTTAGGCAAAAGGAAGGCGAGTCTCGTTTGTCTTTGGTACAACGTAACACCGATATCTTGAAACACATCATTCCCAAGTTGGTGGAGAACAGTCCCGATACCATTTTGTTGATGGTCTCCAATCCTGTGGACATCATGACCTATGTCGCCTGGAAATTGTCTGGCTTACCCAAGAATCGTGTTATTGGTAGTGGTACCAATTTGGATTCATCACGTTTCCGCTTCTTGATGTCTCAGCGTTTGGGTGTTGCTCCTACCTCTTGCCATGGCTGGATTATTGGCGAGCATGGTGATAGCTCTGTGCCCGTATGGTCAGGTGTTAATATTGCTGGTGTGCGCTTGCGTGAATTGAATCCCAGCATTGGCTCTAGTGAAGATCCCGAGAAGTGGAATGAAGTCCATAAGCAAGTTGTAGATTCGGCCTATGAGGTTATTAAGCTGAAGGGTTATACCTCCTGGGCTATTGGTCTCAGTACCGCCAATTTGGCCTCGGCTATCTTGAGAAACACCAATGCCATTGCCGCCGTTTCTACCTCGGTTATGGTAAGTTATTTCGAAAATCAAATTAATTTTTTATATCATAAATAACATTTCTTTTTTCCCAATTTTCAGGGTGAACATGGCATTGACAAAGACGTTTTCCTTTCTGTGCCCTGTGTCTTGAATGCCAACGGTGTCACTCATGTGGTCAAGCAAATTTTGACCCAAACCGAAATCGATCAACTGCAAAAATCAGCCAATATTATGTCTGAAGTCCAAGCTGGTCTTAAGTTTTAAGTTTAGTACCCCAACAAAAAAAACAACATTTTAGTAAATTAGACAAATCATCACAAAATATTAGTATGACAAACTTTTAGTTTAACTAAATAATTATTCAATTTGACTAAAATGTTATCTATTAACTATAATATAAAACAAAGTATTTTTTAAGCTTAATTTTTTATTTATTTTAATTTATTATTTGTATATGTTTTTTTTGTCTTTTAATTTATAACAATTTTAATAAAAATTTATAATTTTATTTCTATTAATTAAACAAAAGATTTGAGTTTTAATTTGATTTTCTTAAACTAAATTAAAGAATTGAAAATATTAGAAAATTTCTAGCAAATGGATAAAATGTACTATAATTCAACCGTTACTACCTCATTAGCCAATTGTTTGAATCAATTACCCGGGTCTGTTAGTGTAATGATTTAAGACTCGCTGTAATTTGTTCCATTAGCTAAATTTTCTTTTGTTTGTAAAAAAAATGACAACAATTTAATTGAATGTTTTGTAATAATATAATAAAGAAATCTATTTTTCAAAAATATTTATGCACAAGAAGAAATAAATAAATTATTGCACATAATGAAAATATTTAAAAAGTTGTAAAGTCTTTTTAAAAAACAAAAAAAAGCCTCAAAATGTGATTTTAATTAGAAAGACACGCCAAATCGAAGGAAATTGTAAGGACCGAAGGACCATAATCAAATTTGGTTAACGGCATTTCAATATTTTATCGTTTTAAGTTCCTTAGAAATCTAAAGTTTTTGCAATAGAATGAAATAAAGGCATTCAAAACAATATTTTTTATTACTGATTTATGTTGCATACTTTTAGGAGTTGCAACTAAATGCCGATTTAAGTTTTAATTAAGAAAAATTTAATTTTTTAAAACGAATAGCTGAATTTAAAAGGTCAGCTTACTTCAGAAATAGCCGTGTTTTATACGCTCTTCCTTAATATAGCCCCGACTTGCACTCAAATCCATTAAAGAGCCTAAGATATTCAAAGAATCTATGATAAGCACCGATCGTTAAAACAATAAATTTCAAATGTGATCGATATCTTGTACAGTGTTGCCGTTGCTAAGATTTTAATTAATCAATTTTCGTAAAAAATTGATTTTTTGGTCATTTTTTTTTTTTTTTTTGTTCGATTGAATATTGTTTCTCAATCTATGAAAAATGTATGCAAAAGTTTGACTTTGATGCTATTTCGGCCTAAGCAGGCAGCTTAGGAATAAAATCCTCTCAACAAGAACTAAAATTACGCTCTACAAAACGCTTATACTACCAGTGTTATTATATGGTGCTGAATCATAGGCACTTGCACAAGCCGATGAAGCTGTTCTTGGAGTCTTTGAGAGGAAAATCCTACGAAAAATCTATGGTCCAATCAGCATTAACAATGAATTTCGGCATCGATTTAATCATGAGCTGTATGAGTTATTTGCTGACATTGACATAGTAAAACGTATTAAACAGCAGCGTTTGCGTTGGCTAGGACATGTGGTGCGAATGGATGAAAATACTCCAGCAAGAAAAGTGTTTGAACATGATCCCGAGGGAACTCGAAGACGAGGACGACCGAAACTTCGATGGAAAGACCAAGTAGAAGAAAATTTATCCAAGCTTGGCTTACGAAATTGGAGAATATGCGCACAAGATCGAAGCGCATGGAATTCTAAAATATGCTCGGCCTTTGACCTTAACAGGTTGTAATATAGGCCATTTAAGTAAGTAAAGTAAGTAACTTTGACCCTATCTTTTTTGGATCAAAGGTCACAATTTCAATATTTTACTTTTGACTAGTTTCAATAAAATACTTATATGCAGGAGTAGGCAGCCCATACCACCAGAAGCCGATGAACTTTTTTAACTTTTGTACTTACGAAAATTAAAAAAGTTCATCGGCGATCATTAATAAAGCTTGTGAAAATGAGTATCAAAACCATTCACTTGGAATCTGGATGCTAATAGAGTTGGTTGGTGTCGCTTAGTCAAAGAAAAGACAAATACAAAATAGACAAGAAACAAATCAAATTCCAATTTATAGCAACCAAATATATGATTCGAGGGAACAAAGAAATATAATCCCAAATATAGTTGCCACGACACAATTATTGTTGTTAACATTAAAAATATTGTTGTTAACATTATATATTTAATAATATTAATATTTTTCAAACAAAAATAAATTTTTCAAACAAAAATAAATTTTAGATTTCTATATTTTTAGATATTTCCGATCCAAAATATTTTTTATCGAAAAATATTTTTCTTTGGAAAATAAATACTTCGATAAAAATTATATTTTACAGAAAATTTTTCAATAAGAATATTTTTCTGTAAAAATTTTCGATAAAATATTTTTATACCCTTCACCACCATAGGTGGAAAGGGTATTATAAGTTTGTGCTGATGTTTGTAACGCATAGAAATATTTGTCTTAGACCCACCTTTTAGTATACCAATAGGCTTAGAATCACTTTCTGAGTCGATTTAGCGATGTCCGTCCGTCCGTCCGTCTGGCTGGCTGGCTGGACCCCCATGTAAACCTTGTAATCAAACTACAGGTCGCAATTCTAAAGATAATTTGATGAAATTTGGCACAGATCATTTTTTTGATAATGGGACCATGGCTATTGAAATTGGTCAAAATCGGTCCATTATTTATGGTACCTCCCATAGGTCCCACTTCCCGGAATTGCTATATTGGCCACGAATATCAATATTTTTTCATGAAATTTAAAACAAATACTGCTTATGTCAACTAAAATCACTGTACCAAATTTTGTTGAAATCGGTCCACATTTGACCATACCTCCCATACAAACTCTTCTTTAAAAACGCACTAAATGAGACAAAAAATCACTAAAACGCTCGTAAATCTAAAGATAATGGAAATTTTGAGTCTATTTTCTGCATACATAATTTTTGTAACAACTGTAATCAATCTGCCAAATTTCGAGATAATCGGTCCACATGTGACCCTAGCTCTCATATAAGTCCAAATGACGGAAACAGGTTGAATATATAAGTTTTGAGAAAATGTTTGTATGATGGCAAAATTTAGCAAATATTTGTCTTTACACAGGAAAAATAACACCTTTGACCTTAGTGGTGAAGGGTATCGTATGGTCGGCTTGACCGACTATAGCGCTTCCTTACTTGTTAAATCAAATAATTTTGATAAAAAAATTTTCTATAGAAAAAATTTTGATAAAAAAAATTCCTATAGAAAAATTTTTGATAAAAAAATTTCCTATAGAAAAATTAAAAAAAAAAATTCTATACATAGAAAAATTTTTGATAAAAAAAATTTTTTATAGAAAAATTTTTGATAAAAAAAATTTTCTATAGAAAAATGTTTAATAAAAAATTTTCTATAGAAAAATGTTTGATAAAAAAATGTTCTATAGAAAAATTTTTGTTAAAAAAATTTTCTATAGAAAAATTAAAAAAAAAATCTACAGCAAAATTTTTGATAGAAAATTTTCTATAGAAAACTTTTCTATTGAAAAATTTTTGACAAAAAAAAAGTTCTATAGAAAAATTTTTGATAAAAAATTATCTATGGAAAAATTTTTGTTAAAAAAATTTTCGATTGAAAAATTTTTGATAGGAAAAAAGAAATATTTTCCATAAAAAAAAATTATCAAAAATTAAAAAAAAAAAAATTGTATAGAAAAATTTTTGTAAGAAAATTTTCGATAAAAAAAATTATCTATAGAAAAATTTTTGATAAAAGAATTTCATAGAAATGTTTTGATATAAAAATACTTTTATCGAAAATATTACAGAAAATTATTTTTATCGACAATTTTTTTATAAAATCGAAGAATTTTAAAAATAAAAATACCTTTATTAAAAATTTTCTATAAAAAATTTTTAAATCTTCCACAGAAAATTTTTTTATCAAAAATTTTTCTATAGAAATTTTTTTTATCGAAAATTTTCTTACAAAAATTTTGCTATAGAAAATTTTTTTATCAAAAATTGTTCAATACAAAATTTTTTTATCACAAATTTTTCCATAGAAAATTTTTCGATCTTAAATTGTTCTATAGAAAATTTGTTTATGAAAAATTTTTCTATGGAAAATTCTTTTTATCAAAAATTTTTCTATAGAAAATTTTTTTATCAAAAATTTTTCTATGGAAAATTTTTTTAAAAAAATTTTTCTATGGAAAATTTTTTTATCAAAAATTTTTCTATGAAAATTTTTTTCTCAAAAATTTTTCTATAGAAAATTTTTCTATAGAAAAAATTTTCCATAAAAATTTGATAAAATTTTCTATAGAAAAATTTTTGATAAAAAGAATTTTTGATAAAAAAATTTCCTATAGAAAAATTAAAAAAAAAACTTCTATTGAAAAATGTTTGATAAAAAAATTTTCTATGGAAAAATTTTTGATAAAACAATTTTCTATAGAAAAATTTTTGATAAAACAATTTTCTATAGAAAAATTGTTGATAAAAAAAATTTTCTATAGAAAAATTTTTGATAAAAAAATTTTGTGTAGAAAAATTTTTGATAAAAAAATTTGTATAGAAAAATTTTTGATAAAAAACTTTCTTTAGAAAAATTGTTGATAAGAAAATTTTCTATAGAAAAATTTAAAAAAGAAATCTATAGAAAAATTTTTGACAGAAAATTTTATATTGAAAAATATTTGATAGAAAATATTCTAAAGAAAAATATTTGATAAAAAAATTTTCGATAAAAAGATTTTCCACAGAAAAATTTTTGAGAAAAAAAATTTTTGTAAGAAAATTTTCGATAAAAAAAATTTCTATAGAAAAATTTTTGATAAAAACAATTTTCTATAGAAGATTTTAAAATGTTTTGATATAGAAATATTTTTATCGAAAATTTTTACAGAAAAATATTTTTATCGAAACATTTTTTATAAAATATAATTTTTATCGAACAATTTTCCAAAGAAAAATACTTTTATTAAAAATTATCTATAAAAAATTTTAAAATCTTCTATAGAAAATATTTTTATCAAAAATTTTTCTATAAAATTTTTTTTATTGAAAATTTTCTTACAAAAAATTTCCTATAGAAAATTTTCTTATCAAAAAGTTTTTTATCGAAAATATAAAATATATATATATTTTTCTATAGAAAATTTTTTATGAAAAATTTTTCTATAGAAAATTCTTTTTATCAAAAATTTTTTTATCAAACATTTTTCTATGGAAAATTTTTTATCAAAAATTTTTCTATAGAAAATTTTTTATCAACAATTTTTCTATGGAAAACTTTTTATCAAAAATTTTTCTATGGAAAATTTTTTATCAAAAAATTTTCTATGGCAAATTCTTTTTATCAAAAATTTTTCTATGGAAAATTTTTTTATCAAAAAGTTTTCTATAGAAAATATTTTTATCAAAAATTTTTCTATAGAAAAAATATTCTATTAAAATTTGATAAAATTTTCTATAGTAAATAAAATTTTTGATAAAAAGAATTTTTGATAAAAAAATTTTGTATAGAAAAATTTTTGATAAAAAAAATTTTTTTATAGAAAATTTTTGATAAAAAAAAACTTTGTATAGAAAAATTTTTGATCAAAAATTTTCTATTGAAAAATTTTTCATAAAAAAAATTTCTATAGAAAAATTTTTCATAAAAAAATTTCTATGGAAAAGTTTTTGATAAAAAAATTTTGTATGGAAAAATTTTTGATAAAAAATTTTCTATAAAAACATTTTCAATAAAAAAATTTTCTATAGAAAAATTAAAAAAAAAAATCTATAGAAAAATGTTTAATAAAAAATTGTCTATGGAAAAATATTTGATAAAATATTTTTTATAGAAAAATTTTTGATAAACAAATTTTCTATAGAAAGATATTGATAAAAAAAAAAATTTTCTATAGAAAAATTTTTGATCAAAATATTTAAAAAAAAGTGGAGTAGAGATTTGTTTTCTTTTTAAGCATTTTAAATGTATAAAAGAACGGCAACTCTGCCGACTATTTTTTGTTCTGTTCTCTTTGCGTCGACCCCTGTTTATAGTACTAAAAGATGTACGTTATTTTTAGTGTACTTTGTGAATGTTCGTTATGATAAAGGTTGTGTATTTTAATATGTACCTATACTGTACGGTACCTTTGTATTTTTTCGAACCTAGCTCCAAACCAAAAATAAAGAAGTATTCAAATTTCGTTCGGAATTGAAAACATTACGTAGTTAAAATCCAATCGAAATGATCTTAGATTCTATAGATTCCGACTTAAAAAATTAATCATTAATACATTTTTATTTACTTAATCTAGAAATTTAAAAGTATAATATTTGCAATCACTGTTATTGTTCAGTTTAATTTCTCTTACTTCTACTTATATATTTCAAACCGCGTTCCTTTCGGGTAAAGGGCGGTTGAGGCTCGGTCAAACAAAAATACAAACCCTTTGCAGTCTCTGGATAGGTTAAACCGATTTCAACAATATTCGTATAATCACAGTTTTGTTCTCTAAATTGCATCCAATTATCACATTTTACGGCTGGTATATGAACCTCCTCCACTAAAGCTTCCATGAATAAGAGAAAAGGATACATGTGACTACATATAGAAGTGTTACAACCCGGCTGAAGTCTGCGCTTAGGGAAATAGCCAATACCATTAGGATAGATATCAACAGAGCCCATGGGATTGCGTACACCAAAAATATTACCTTCCCCATGTATGACCACAACACGTGTTGAAATATTACGACGTATATATAAATCATGGGAGTTACAGATATAGGAGCAGGGATCTATGGCAATAAGTTGGCCTATGAGAGAGATCGTTCGATAGTTGTTGAAATGTTCTTCCGCATAGGTAGAGACCCCTAAGGCAGCAACATTGGCACCCACCGAATGACCAGCTACAGTTATGTCTTTCGGGTCTATACCATTTTCGGTTAAAATTGCAAGAATCTTTGAGACAAAATAACCCTGTAAACTTAGATGATGTCGCAGAGCATAGTACAGCTGTTGTATATCCTTGGCAAAGTTGACAACAATAACATTCAGATCACGTCTCCGAGACTGTAGCATATGCAAATGGGATTGTATACTAAAGTAGCTATCGGCTGTATAAAATCCATTGATGTATAGCAAAGTTTTGCGTTTGGGATTTATATCGAATTCCTTAAGTTCGGAAAGGGAACGTATGGGTAGCTCCACACTTTGATTATTCAAAGTCAAGACATGAATACTGGTATCACTGGGATTAATGCCATCGAATAAAGACATAACACCCTCATTTACGGGAGCTTCACCTAAAATAGTTAAATGACTTTATTAAATCAATTCCTTAAATTCGTTTCTTTAAGAAAAACTTACAAAACGCCCTCCATCCTTGCGAAAAGGTCTCCGTTAATATTTCAATATTTTCCTGTTGTATTTTTTCAATGGAGTCACTCTGAACTGTTATCACAAGACTTGCAAAATAAACTAAAATTCTGTAATTTGGCCACATTTTTTGTTTCTCTTGATCTTGGTATGAGTCTGTGTTTAAATGTTTTGAACGAAACTTTTGCTTAAAAATTGTCTTTATACATTAAAATCGTATCGATTATTGTAGGTTGCAAAATTTTAGCTTTGTTAGCAAAATTTCATTTTCATGAAATTTTATCACGTTTATTTCTTTTGGATCTTTAGTATAAATTGATAAACTTAAATTCGAAATGTTTTATTTTGTTTTATAAGAATGTTCCGGCTTTATTTCGATAAGAACTTTTTTGGAAAAAAGAAAGTTGAGTACTTATCATTAGTAATAAGATAATGTTTTGACAGTTGTACTAGCTAATATACTACTATGAAATAAGCTCTAATACGCCCGTATTGCATATAAAAAATTGGCTTAAGGAAATGGGTTTCCCCTAATGGCATTGATAATTTTCTTAAGCGCAAACCTTAACCAGGGGCCAAATCGCCGCATTCAATATCTATAGAAATGTTGGATATTTCAGAAGCATTTGTGTGGCATAGTTTTAGGATCATCTAAATAATATATAACATATACGCAGACGTAGCCTGCCCATACCACCAGAAGCCGAAGACTTTCTATGATTTTCGTAAATATCACGACCATTAATATTTAGTTGAAATTTGGATGTTAGCAAAATCGGTTGGTGCCGCTTTGTTAAAGAAAATACATAAACAAAATACACAGAAATACAAAATCAAAATCCAATTTATAGCAACAAAATACATTATTTTTGTAAAAATTGTTTGAAATAAATGTAACTGAATTTTGAAATTTTTCGTAACAGAAATAAATTCTAATATTAAACAATTTTCCAAAAAGACAACAATTTTATATTTTTTGGATTAAAAATATTTTTTACATATTTTCGATACAAATATTTTTTTCTTGAAAGTTTTTTTCTATAAGATTTTTTGATAAAAATATTATTCTATGAAAATTAAAAAAAAAATTTTAATAAAAAAAAGTTTCTATAGAAAAATTTTTGATAAAAATTTTTCTATAGAAAAATTTTTGATAAAAAATTTTCTATAGAAAAATTTTTGATAAAAAATTTTCTATAGAAAAATTTTTGATAAAAAATTTTCTATAGAAAAATTTTTATCAAAAATTTTCTATAGAAAAATTTTTGATAAAAAATTTTCTATAGAAAAATTTTTGATAAAAAATTTTCTATAGAAAAATTTTTGATAAAAAATTTTCTATATAAAAATTTTTGATAAAAAAATTTCTATAGAAAAATTTTTGATAAAAAATTTTCTATAGAAAAATTTTTGATAAAAAATTTTCTATAGAAAAATTTTTTATAAAAAATTTTCTATAGAAAAATTTTTGATAAAAAATTTTCTATAGAAAAATTTTTGATAAAAAATTTTCTATAGAAAAATTTTTGATAAAAAATTTTCTATAGAAAAATTTTTGATAAAAAATTTTCTATAGAAAAATTTTTGATAAAAAATTTTCTATAGATAAAAAAGGTTTCTATAGACAAAAATAAAATAATAAAAAAGGTTTCTATAGAAAAATTTTTGATAAAAAATTTTCTATAGAAAAATTTTTGATAAAAAATTTTTTATAGAAAAATTTTTGATAAAAAATTTTCTATAGAAAAATATTTCATAAATAATTTTCTATAGAAAAATTTTTAATAAAAAATTTTCTATATTTACAAATTTTAAATCAAAAAGGTTTCTATAGACAAAAATAAAATAATAAAAAAGTTTTTAATAGAAAAATGTTTGATTTTCTATAGAAAATTTTTTGATAACAAATGTTCTATAGAACAACTTTTGATAAAAAACGTTCTATAGAAAATTTTTTGAAAAAAAAATTTCTATAGACAAACTTTTAATAAAAAAATTTTCTATAGAAAAATTTTTTATCAAAAATTTTTTCTATAAAAAATTTTTCTATAGAAAATTTTTGATAAAAAATTTTCTATAGAAAAAATTTTGATAAACAATTTTCTATAGAAAAATTTTTGATAAAAAATTTTCTACAGAAAAATTTTTGATAAATAATTTTCTATAGAAAAATTTTTAATAAAAAATTTTGTATAGAAAAAAATTTTCTATAGAAAATTTTTTGATCAAAAATGTTGTATAGAACAATTTTTGATACAAAATTTTTGATAAAAAATTTTCTATAGAAAAATACTTGATAAAAAAATTTTCTATAGAAAAATTTTTGATAAACAAATTTTCTATAGACAAAGTTTTGAAAAAAAAATTTCTATAGACAAATTTGTGATAAAAAAATTTCTATAGAAAAATTTTTGATAAAAAATTTTCTACAGAAAAATTTTTGATAAAAAATTTTCTAGAGAAAAATTTTTGATAAAAAATTTTCTACAGAAAAATTTTCATAAAAAATTTTCTATAGAAAAATTTTCATAAAAAATTTTCTATAGATAAAAAAGGTTTCTACAGACAAAAATAAAATAATAAAAAAGGTTTCTATAGAAAAATTTTTGATAAAAAATTTTCTATAGAAAAATTTTTGATAAAAAATTTTCTATAGAAAAATTTTTGATAAAAAATTTTCTATAGAAAAATTTTTGATAAAAAATTTTCTATAGAAAAATATTTCATAAATAATTTTCTATAGAAAAATTTTTAATAAAAAATTTTCTATATTTACAAATTTTAAATCAAAAAGGTTTCTATAGACAAAAATAAAATAATAAAAAAGTTTTCAATAGAAAAATGTTTGATTTTCTATAGAAAATTTTTTGATCAAAAATGTTCTATAGAACAACTTTTGATAAAAAACGTTCTATAGAAATTTTTTTGAAAAAAAAAATTTCTATAGGCAAATTTTTAATAAAAAAATTTCCTATAGAAAAATTTTTTATCAAAAATTTTTTTTATAGAAAATTTTTCTATAGAAAATTTTTGATAAAAAATGTTCTATAGAAAAATTTTTGATAAACAATTTTCTATAGAAAAATTTTTGATAAACAAATTTTCTATAGACAAAGTTTTGAAAAAAAATTTCTATAGAAAAATTTTTAATAAAAAATTTTGTATAGAAAAAAATTTTCTATAGAAAATTTTTTGATAAAAATGTTGTATAGAACAATTTTTGATACAAAATTTTTGAAAAAAAATTTTCTATAGAAAAATATTTGATAAAAAAATTTTCTATAGAAAAATTTTTGATAAACAAATTTTCTATAGACAAAGTTTTGAAAAAAAAATTTCTATAGAAAAATTTGTGATAAAAAAATTTCTACAGAAAAATTTTTGATAAAAAATTTTCTACAGAAAAATTTTCATAAAAAAATTTCTATAGAAAAATTTTCATAAAAAATTTTCTATAGATAAAAAAGGTTTCTATAGACAAAAATAAAATAATAAAAAAGGTTTCTATAGAAAAATTTTTGATAAAAAATTTTCTATAGAAAAATTTTTGATAAAAAATTTTCTATAGAAAAATTTTTGATAAAAAATTTTCTATAGAAAAATTTTTGATAAAAAATTTTCTATAGAAAAATATTTCATAAATAATTTTCTATAGAAAAATTTTTAATAAAAAATTTTCTATATTTACAAATTTTAAATCAAAAAGGTTTCTATAGACAAAAATAAAATACTAAAAAAGTTTTCAATAGAAAAATGTTTGATTTTCTATAGAAAATTTTTTGATAAAAAATGTTCTATAGAACAACTTTTGATAAAAAACGTTCTATAGAAAATTTTTTGAAAAAAAAATTTCTATAGACAAATTGTTAATAAAAAAATTTTCTATAGAAAAATTTTTTATCAAAAATTTTTTTTATAGAAAATTTTTCTATAGAAAATTTTTGATAAAAAATGTTCTATAGAAAAATTTTTGATAAACAATTTTCTATAGAAAAATTTTTGATAAAAAATTTTCTACAGAAAAATTTTTGATAAATAATTTTCTATAGAAAAATTTTTAATAAAAAATTTTGTATAGAAAAAAATTTTCTATAGAAAATTTTTTGATAAAAAATGTTGTATAGAACAATTTTTGATACAAAATTTTTGATAAAAAATTTTCTATAGAAAAATATTTGATAAAAAAATTTTCTATAGAAAAATTTCTGATAAACAAATTTTCTATAGACAAAGTTTTGAAAAAAAATTTCTATAGACAAATTTGTGATAAAAAAAAATTCTATAGAAAAATTTTTGATAAAAAATTTTCTACAGAAAAATTTTTGATAAAAAATTTTCTACAGAAAAATTTTTAATAAAAAATTTTCTATAGAAAAATTTTTGATAAGAAATTTTCTATATTAAAATTTTTTATAAAAAATTTTCTATATTCAAATTTTTTATAAAAAATTTTCTACAGAAAAATTTTTGATAAAAAATTTTCTACAGAAAAATTTTTGATAAAAAATTTTCTATAGAAAAATTTTTGATAAAAAATTTTCTATAGAAAAATTTTTGATAAAAAATTTTCTATTTTCAAATTTTTGATAAAAAATTTTCTATAGAAAAATTTTTGATAAAAAATTTTCTATAGAAAAATTTTTGATAAAAAATTTTCTATAGAAAAATTTTTGATAAAAAATTTTCTATAGAAAAATTTTTGATAAAAAATTTTCTATAGAAAAATTTTTGATAAAAAATTTTCTATAGAAAAATTTTTGATAAAAAATTTTCTATAGAAAAATTTTTGATAAAAAATTTTCTATAGAAAAATTTTTGATAAAAAATTTTCTATAGAAAAATTTTTGATAAAAAATTTTCTATAGAAAAATTTTTGATAAAAAATTTTCTATAAAAAAATTTTTGATACAAAATGTTCTCTAAAAAAATTGTTGATAAAAAATTTTCTCTAAAAAAATTGTTGATAAAAAATTTTCTATAGAAAATTTTTTGATAAAAAATGTTCTATAGAACAATTTTTGATAAAAAATGTTCTATAGAAAAATTTTTTATTAAAAAATTTTAATAGAAAAATTTTTGATAACAAATTTTATATAGATTTTTGAAAAAATATTATATTTTTGAAAAAATATTATAATATTCTATATTTTTTTTTTTTTTTTTGAAAATTATTCAAAAGAAATATTTTTCTGTAAAAAAAATCCTAAAAAATTTTTGATGAAATGTTCAATAAAAAAATTTTTTAAATTTTCCATAGAAAAATTTTTGAAAAAAAAAACATTCTATAGAAAAATTATGGAGCAAAAATTTTCTATAGAAAAATTTCTGATAAAAAAAATTTGAATAAAAAGTTTTTCTATAGAAAAATTTTGGATACAAAAATTTTCTATAGAAAAATTTTGGATAAAAAAATTTTCTATAGAAAAATTTCTGAGAAAATTTGGATAAATATTTTTTCATAGAAAAATTTTGGATAAAAAAATTTCTATAGAAAAATTTTTCATAAAAAATTTTTATAGAACAATTTTTGAACAAAAAAATGTGTATAGAAAAATTTTTGATAAAAAAATCTTCTATAGAAAAATTTTTGATAAAAATTTTCTATAGAAAATTTTTAGATAAAAATATTAAAAAAATGAAGTAGAAGGCATTTTCTTTTTAAAACATCAGAACTACACATTGAACAAATACCTATTTTAGTTAAAAATATAAAAAAAAAACGTTAACTCTTTAGAAGAATTTTTTGTTCTGTTCTCTTTGTGCCGACCTCTGATCATTTCGATGGTTAGTTAGGCCATAATCTTCAGGAGACAGATCGAAAACCTCGAATTAGTAACTATTTTGCAAACACAATCATTATGAATTATGTTTGTGAATTAAAAGGTTAAAGCTTATATTATCGACTTAACAAAAGTAAATAAAAACATTTTTCAGTTTCATCTTCCTTCACTTCTTAGGTTTTCGATCTGTCTAAAAGCAGGGATGATGGCCTAACCAACCATCGAAACACGTCGAGGAATTTTTTGTTTCCACAAACATTTTTTGGCTTTTATCAATAATAAATTGTCTATTATATTAAAAAATAAATGTAATAGACTGGGATTAAGTGCGAATCATTTTTTTAATAATATTTACTATCCCGAAAATGTTGTTATTTTTTGACAAAAATAATCTAACTTCAATAAAAATTAAAAATTTAGCATTTTACAGAGTAAGCATTACTTATTTTATCGTACATTAAGGCCTCTGTGTATTATTTACCTCCCTAAGGTATGCAGTGATAAATGAATGAGAACAGTTTCAAATCAGCTGACCCAACAGATGATCTCGAATACTTATGCACTCACAACTAAACATACGCTCTTTTAACTAAAATATTCATAAAAATACCAAAGAGGGAGATCTTTTTGTATGTATCTCGGCCAGAAAAATGCATTTAAGCCAAGATCTTTCCGCTCATTTTTGGAGCGATAATAAATGGGCAGAAACAACAACAATTTCGAATGTATAATAGCTGTTGCCAACAGGTTAATAACGATATTGTCTAAACGATTTGAGCACAGTTTCGGCACGGGTTTCAAGCGGATGAGTTGTCTCAATTCTTTGGCTAAGAAAAAAAGCGGATAAACTTGAAAGCCCCTATTTTTATAAAAAAAAAATATATATATATAATAAAACCAAAAAAAAAGTATTGAAAAAAAGCAACAATAAAACAAATTTAAATGAAAATAAAGTGAACAATAATTAATTATTGTAATAATTATAAAAAAATTTAGTAGAAAAAAAAAAAAGAAAAAAAATTAATAAAATAAAATTTTAAATAAAAATAAACAAAAAAAGAAAGAAAACCAAGGAAAATTTTGAAAAAAAAATCAGAAAAATTCTGTAAGAATAAAAATCTATATAAATAAATAAATTCTAAAATTTGTTGACAGGAAAAAAATCTTGTTTTGCAACTGCAATAAAATTTATTAAATATATTTAAAAATAAAAATTTTTAACACAAATAAAAAAGTGGTTGAAAAAAAAAGTAAATGCCCTTGTAAAATATAAAATTAAAAGAAGTTTTATAAAAATTAAAATTTTTAAATAAAAAGAGAGAGATCTCGAAAAAGAGTAAAACTTCTCTTTTTCAAGAGAAAAATATGAATTAAAAGAAATTTTTGTAAACGGAATTGTTTGTAATCAACGAAAACTAACAATAAACAATAACAATTTCAGGGAAATATTAAAAAAAATTGTTTGAAAAGTTTGCATAAGAAATAATTTGAAAGAAATCAAAAATTATGCAAGTTTCTTGGCTAAAAGAAAAAAAAAATTCAAATAATTTTTGCAATTTTTGCTTTTGTTCATTTTAAACTTCTTTCAATTCAATTCAATACTTAAAAGTTATAATGAACAACAAATTTTAATTCCGTTTAAAAAAAATTAATATTTTACTTATTTATCGCAATTAATAACTTTCATTTGTTATTCGTTATTTTTACTTAAAACGCCTGATTTTAGTTATTATTCAAATTTTTGTTTTGAATTTCAAGTTTTTTTTTTTTGAGAGAGTGTTCCATTTTTTTAGTAAATTCAATATTTTTTCACACTTTTTTATATGTAAATATTTTTCGTTTACATTTTTTATACCCTACACCTCCATAACTTAAGGTAATGTTGCAAATTTTTCTATAGAAAAAATTTTTATAACAAAATTTTTTCTACATAAAAAATTTTAAAAACAAAAATGTTTACGTAGAATAAATTTTGATAATGAAAATTTTTCTTAAAAAAAGTGTTAACACAAAAATTTTTCTAAGGACAAAATTTTAATAGCAAAAATTTTTATATACCAAAAATTTTATTAAAAAAAAGTTTTCCATAATAAAAAATATTGCTAGCAAAAATTGAAAACTAAAATCAATTTTTATAACGAAAATTTGTCCATATAAAAATTTTGATAACGAAAGTTGTTCTATAGAAAACTTTAATGAAGAACATTTTTCTATAGAAAACTTAAATGAAGTAAATTTTTCTATAGAAAACTTTAATGAAGCACATTTTTCTATAGAAAACTTTAATGAAGTAAATTTTTCTATAGAAAACTTTAATGAAGAAAATTTTTCTATAAAAAACTTTAATTACGATAATTTTTCTATAGAAAAAATAATGATAACGAAAAATTGAAAGAAATTAATTTTGATGGTCATGGTTTCGAGTCGGGCTCAGGTTCATGTCATAAATTATTTTTTTAATTTATGATTTTCTTTTATTAATTAATTTTAGTTAAACCCGAATTTATGTTGATGGTCGTGAGTTCGTGTCGGGCTTAGGTTCATGTCATAAATTATTTTTATAATTTATGATTTCTAAATTAGATGAATAAATTTTAGGAATACTGAAAAAACTATGTGACACTTAGCAGTGTGGAATGCTACATTTTCTGTCCCGCTACGGACAATGTGTCACCAACTGTTAGATGCCAGTAGTTAAGATCATCTATTTAACTTAAAAAAATTCTGAAAATTGTCTATAGAAAAATTTTTGATAAAAGATTTTCTATAGACAAATTTTTGAAAAAAAAAAAATCTATAGAGAAATTTTTGCCAGAAAAGTTTTCTATACAAAAATTTTTGTAAGAAAATTTTCAATAAAAAATATAGAAAACTTTTTGATAAATAATTTTCTATAGAAATTAAGAAAAAAAAACTTCTACAGAAAAATTTTTAATAGAAAATTTTCTATAGAAAAATATTTCATAAAAAAATTTTGTATAGAAAAATATTTGATAAAAAATTTTTTATAGAAAAATTTTTGATAAAAAAATTGAATGAAATTAATTTTTAGTTGAACTAAGAATTTATGTTAAGAGGTTGTGGTTCGAATCCGGGCTCAGATTCATATCATAAATTTTTGTTTTTATTTTTATTTTTAATAATTCTTATGATTTTTAAATTAGATGAATAAATTTTAGGAATACTGAAAAAACTATGTGACACTTAGCAGTGTGGAATGCTGCATTTTCTGTCCCGTTACGGACTTCATCAGCACAATGTGTCACCAACTGTTATATGCCAGTAGTTAAGATCATCTATTTAACTGAATTCTTAAGCGAAATGGAAAACGAGAATTATGTTAATACTCATTTCATTTATACACTGGCTTATTCTTACAAAATTTAGTGGCCATACATATCATAGTTTCTAATTTAATAGCTTTTAACTGGCCTTTGCTAAAATTTTTAGTTTCCGTGAATGTTTTTTTTATATGAAAGCTAAAGTCAAATATGGACTGATGATTCCTATAAAATTTGATAAACTGATCAAAAGTTGCATAAAACTTCCCTATTTTAAATTTAGTCGTCATAGCTATTACAATTGTATTCAATTTATCAGCATTAAGGTGTTTCCCGGGGCGGAGCTCTAACTAAATTTGAACCGATTTTGTCCATTTTCAACACACATGTTTTTCAAGATATCCAAAATACTTTTGTAAAATTTTGTCTCTCTAGCTCTTTTCGTTAAGGCGCTATCGTGCTTTTATCTGACGGGCAGACGGACATAAACAACCTTTTCTTTATGTATTTTTGTGTTTCCATAAGTTTTTTATATGGGAGCTATGGTCAAATGGTGACCGATTGTGACAAAATTTTGCACACTGGCTGGCATTGATATAAGACTTTCTTGTGCTTAATTTAGTTTTTCTAGCTCTTGTAGTTAAGGAGCTATCACGCTTTTATCTGACGGACAGACAGACATAAACAACCTTTTCTTTATGTATTTTTGTGTTTCCATAAATTTTTTATATGGGAGCTATGGTCAAATGGTGACCGATTGCAACAAAATTTTGCACACTGGCTGATATAAGACTTTCTTATGCCAAATTTAGTGGTTATATCTGTTATACTTTTATACTTTATTGGCATTTAAGTCTATTTTAGGTGAAATTTAGGCTGTTTTCGTAAGTTTTTTGTATGGGAGCTATGGCTAAATGTGAACCGATTTTGATGAAATTTTATATGATGCCTAGGGCTTATGTAAAACTTCTATATACCCATTTTTATCATCATAGCTGTTATAATTTGTCATTTATTTACAAATAAGTGATTCGCCTAGACGAGGTTATACGGGAGCTATGGTCAAATGTTAACCGATTTTGCCCAAATTCAATACCAAAATTTTCTCAGATATGAAGAATATTTTTACTAAGTTTCTGTCTAGAATTAGGGATAATCCTCCTGATGAGATGGCCTAACCAACCATAGAAACGCGTCGAGGAAAGGTTTCCCCACCAACATTTTTTGGTTTTATCAAAAAACTATTTATTAGAACAATAATTGTAATAAGTTGGGATCTTAGTGCAATACAATACTGTAAAACTTTTTAACAAAGATTTTTGTATAGAACATTTTTAAATTTTTTAAAAAAATTATGGATAAGCATTTTTCTGAAGTTTTTTTTTTTTAATTTCCTAAAATATCAGGCATGTTACAAATTCTGTTCGGAATTAAAACCATTTTGTAGTTAAATTCGGATCGAAATAGTTTTAGGTTCTATAGATTACAAAAAAAATTTTCACTTGGAATCAGTTGCTCTATCATTTTTCAACAAATAAAGCTGATTGGCTGAAGAAATTGTTCAAATACTTTATAAACTAAGAAAAACATACAAATTCAAATCTACTTTGAAAATAGAAAGTGGTTTTATTCCGAAAAAAAGTTTTTTTTTACTTTAGCAAAACACGGAATTTTTTCCATTTCCGAACGGAATTGAGTTCTGTGATATGCCTGTATATAAAAATTTTTAAATTTTATTTAGATTATCTTAAAAGTATACCATACAAATGTTTCAGAAATATCTTACATTTCAATCAAAATCAAATGCGGCGATTTGGCCTCAGATTTACTTCCGGAAATAACATATCTTCCGAAACTTTAACTGTAATAAATCCTTCCCAAGTATAAGAGAACCATCATTTTTGTTTTAATATCCATATTTGAATTCATTGCTATAGGGTATCAAAAAATCGAGCTTGATCAACCCTAAAACTTTTTTGCTTGTTTTAATTTGGATTTGTTGCTGCTACTATTTTTTGTTTGACTTTAATAAATACTTATGTATTTTTTTAAACTATTATTGCTCTCTTGACTTTCATTGTTAGTTGTATTCGGTTTCAGTTTTCAAGTTTTTTTTTTTTTTTTTTGGAAAATTACAAAATTTAACAATAAACTATAACTTGATAGTAATAGTTATAGCAAAACAGCGAAATAATTAAACAAATCTATCCCACCTAAATAAAACTCATTAGTTATTTAATATGTAATAGCTCTCCCATCACAGCTTGATTAGTAGTATAACCCTCGCACAGTGGGTCAAATATTTTGTTTTTAAATTTCGAATTAATAATTCCGCCTTTTAACACAATTTTCTATAAACACATAACACATACTTTAATGAACATCATATTAATAGAAGTGATTTTCATTTAATCCTTTCTGAAAACTGATTAAAGCAATTTGAGTTTTGAGGGACCATTCGATTATAAACTGAAGATATGGGAACTATTATGTTTAACTTATTATTGGCCGGCTTGTCGCTATAGACATGAGCTTTAACATAGCCGAGCAGAAATGCACAATTGACCGGTGTGGTTCGAAAAAAAAAAACATTTTTGGCACCTCTGCTTTATTTGATCAAACATTTAACAGGATTTTGTTTGGTTTAGTAGAATTGTCGTAAACTGTGGATTTTATCATGCTATGATCTTTAGCAAAGTTGTAGCGCATAAGTCGACGGAGGTTCTAAGTGGGTACGATTAATTTCAGATAGATGGCGCCACTGAAAATTATTCAAAGTTAATCTAATCGTAAAGTATGCTTTTGATTATGTAATGATCTTAAGTAAAGTTTTTGTGCATGAGCCGAAGAAGATTGGAGCGACTAATTTTTGTCAGATGGCGCCACTGAAAATGAATCAAAATGAATTAAATCATAAACTATGCATATGATCATGTGTTGATCGACAAAATAAACCTTCATAATAATGGGTGTTTTTTTTAGAGGTATAGAACTTCGAATTGAAAAACCATCAATTTGGCTTTATTGGAAGGATAATTTTATGCCATTAATGTTTAAATATGATTTCGGGCATGTGGCCGCCGCGGCTGGCTCGAATAAAGCCAATTCTACAGGTCCAATTTTCAACTACTTTTTCGAGCATATGTGGCCGTATGTTGGCAATAACGCCACGAATGTTGGCTTCCAAGTCCCCTAACGTTTCTGGTTTGTTGGCGTAGACGAGCGACTTCACATATCCCCAAAGAAAATAATCCAGTGGTGTCAAATCGCACGATCTTGGTGGCCAATTGACAGGTCCATTCCGCGAAATTATGCGCTCATCGAATGTTTCCTTCAATAAATCAATTGTGACGTGCGCTGTGTGGCATGTAGCGCCGTCTTGTTGGAACCACAACTCATCCACATTCATGCCATCCAATTGGGGAACAAAATAGTCGGTTATCATGGCTCTATACCGGTCTCCATATATGGTAACTGACTCTCCAGCATTATTTCGGAAGAAGTATGGCCCAATGACTCCACCAGCCCATAGAGCACACCAAACAGTCAGTTTTTGTGGATGTAATGGCGTCTCAAGGGTCTCATGTGGATTCTCTTCACTCCAAATGCGGCAATTCTGCTTGTTGACGTATTATTACTGAACAAAATTTTGCGATGAAAATCAGCATTCAATCTCATTTTCGGCCCATACACCAAAATCACGACGCATTGCATGGTCTCGCGGCTTTAATTCTTGCACAAGCTGGATCTTGTAAGGTCGCAAGCCAAGATCTTTGCGCAAAATCTTCCATAAAGTTGATGGACAAAGCTCCAATTGCTGTGCATGGTGGCGAATCGATTCATTCGGATGCGGATGCGTATTATCACATAGAGTAAACGTAGTGCGAAAACGATCCATGGTTAACCGAATTAATTGCTCTGATGGACGATTATGTCGACCATAAAATGGACGGAGCTTGCGGTAAACTTCGCGAACTGAACCATTATTTTCGAAATAAATTTGCACGATTTGCAAGCGTTGTTCTTTTGTCAACCTGTTCATGATGAAATGGCAAACCAAACTAAATATTAATCACTTGACAGCTGACAAAATGGCCGCCAGTTAAAAAAGTGATGCCAACTTAAAGTTATATACCTCAATAAAAAACACCCGATATGTTAGAAAAAAATTACACATGTGATGTTCGGGTCATATTTTGACCCCACATTTTTTTAGTTGAGAAAATTCTAATTTTGTACATTTCAAAAATATTTTTAAGGCTTGTGATCAATGCAATATGTAGTAGTTAGAGTAATTGTGTGTCGGTGTAATGAAGAAACAGGGCTACCAGATACTTTTTGGTCACTATCCCCAAATTTTAAAATTTTTAGACCCAAAAATCCCCAATTCGTAAAAAATCGTATTTGCTTACATTTTTTATTCAATTAAATGAAGACGATATTATTAAAATAAAAATAGTTTTGTATGCTTGTAATCATTACAAATTTAAATAATAAAATATTAGAAATCTAGTATTTCGTAAACTTCATAATCACGAAAGAAAAACAGACCAAGAGAATCTGATGTGTGTGAACAGCACTAACTTTTTATACCCTTCACCACCATAGGTGGAAAGGGTATTATAAGTTTGTGCTGATGTTTGTAACGCATAGAAATATTTGTCTTAGACCCACCTTTTAGTATTCCAATAGGCTTAGAATCACTTTCTGAGTCGATTTAGCGATGTCCGTCCGTCCGTCCGTCCGTCTGGCTGGCTGGCTGGACCCCCATGTAAACCTTGTAATCAAACTACAGGTTGCAATTCTAAAGATAATTTGATGAAATTTGGCACAGATCATTTTTTTCATAATGGGACCATGGCTATTGAAATTGGTCAAAATCGGTCCATTGTTTATGATACCTCCCATAGGTCCCACTTCCCGGAATTGCTATATTGGCCACAAATATCAATATTTTTTCATGAAATTTAAAACAAATACTGCTTATGTCAACTTAAATCACTGTACCAAATTTTGTTGAAATCGGTCCACATTTGACCATAGCTCCCATACAAATTCTTCTTTAAAAACGCACTAAATGAGACAAAAAATCACTAAAACGCTCGTAAATCTAAAGATAATGGCAATTTTGAATCTATTTTTTGCATACATAATTTTTGTAACAACTGTAATCAATCTGCCAAATTTCGAGATAATCGGTCCACATTTGACCCTAGCTCTCATATAAGTCCAAATGCCGGAAACAGGTTGAATATATAAGTTTTGAGAAAATGTTTGTATGATGGCAAAATTTAGCAAATATTTGTCTTTACACAGGAAAAATAACACCTTTGACCTTAGTGGTGAAGGGTATCGTATGGTCGGCTTGACCGACTATAGCGCTTTCTTACTTGTTTGAATTGAATTTCTTAACATTTCAGTTGTCGGTTGAAATTCTTGACAACAAATTTTGTTATTATTATGTTTTGTTGTTTTTGTTAAACTCATAACTGAAAATTCTCGCTTTACACAAGCTTTCCTGTAGGAACTGCTAACATATTCAAAACTGCTTGACCAAGTTCTTTATAGTGATGTGTACATATGTGGCAATATCTTGAAATTTATAAACTTTTGGCCAAAATTCAATTAAGATTGACGCATTTTTTCGAATATGGTATTCCAATTTGTAAAAGAATGTTTATTCCATTGAGTTTCGTAGACATCAATTGGGATTATTCTCGTTAACTGAATTTTGGTTGAGATATTGGATTTTTACATTTTTGCATGTATTTGTTTCTTGAAAATATTTAAATTATCTTGTAAACGTAATGCCATTTCATTTAATATTTTTTTTTTTTTTTAATTGAAACAATTAATTTTTAAATATACCTTGACTTAACAGTTTACATTTTTGTAGTTCTCTTTCGAATTCTGACCCATAATCGGATGTAATTTTTATATCAAGAAACGAATCATTCTTTATTACAAAATATTTTCCTTTATTAAAAAAGTATGAAGTTTTAAATTCACAAAAATCCCCAACAAATTTGAATGAATCCCCAAGCCCCAAACCAAATTGTTTCGCCTTTTTGAAGATTGAATATCCCCAACTTTGGGGCCAAAACCCCATATCTGGCAGCCCTGTGGAGAAACAGGTTTTTTGCAAGTTATGTACTGAATATAGGTTGTACCTTTTCCACACATTTCAATTGGAACAAGGGGTACTTCTCTGCGACAATGAGCTGCATCAGATTTCATTTTTAGACTCATTGAAAGGGACGTTTTAACTCCGACTCCGAACGGCAAATGCATTAGTTAGATAAGTTTACATAGCCAAATACTCAATAACCAGTGGCTAGCTGAGTTATAAGGTAAACCGCTTTTTTTGAAAATTTTTAGTTTTTTTTCAAGTGGGTCTGGCCAGGGATCGAACTTGTGACCTCTGATATGCTATATCATGGCGGTTTACAAAAAACAAATGCAAAAAACATATAATAAGACATATTAAATTATATATCTATTATTTATATTACAAAAATGATGGAGGGTCATAAAATGACCCCAACATGATATGTGTATACACTTGCAATAAAAAATTGTCGAAGCCTAAAATGGTGATAAAACTAATTGAATTCAATATATGTCAACAATTGGTGCACTGAGTAGTAAGAACTTTCAAATATATTCCACCAGTTAGAAATACGGTAATGTTAAATACGATTTGGGTCATCAAAAGATCCTAGCTATGAGGGTTAATAAAGAGATTTAAAATTGGATATTTGTGTAATGTCTTTCCTTCAAATTTATTCTAGTTGGCGGCGCAGCAACCTGGCGTGGGTTGTAGACCTTATTGAGTCCATGACAAATTGTGGAAAAAAATTTCAGAAATATCGGGTGTTTTTTATTGAGGTATAGAACTTTAAGTTGGCATCACTTTTTTAACTGGCGGCCATTTTGTCAGCTGTCAAGTGATTAATATTTAGTTTGGTTTGCCATTTCATCATGAACAGGTTGACAAAAGAACAACGCTGGCAAATCGTGCAAATTTATTTCGAAAATAATGGTTCAGTTCGCGAAGTTTACCGCAAGCTCCGTCCATTTTATGATCGACATAATCGTCTATCAGAGCAATTAATTCCGTTAACCATGGATCGTTTTCGCACTACGTTTACTCTATGTGATAATACGCATCCGCAGCGACGTCGAACAGTGCGCACCGAAGAAACAATTGCCGCTGTAGAGCAAAGTGTTGAAGAGGACCCGAATGAATCGATTCGCCACCGTGCACAGCAATTGGAGCTTTGTCCATCAACTTTATGGAAGATTTTGCGCAAAGATCTTGGCTTGCGACCTTACAAGATCCAGCTTGTGCAAGAATTAAAGCCGCGAGACCATGCAATGCGTCGTGATTTTGGTGTATGGGCCGAAAATGAGATTGATCTCGATGCTGATTTTCATCGCAAAATTTTGTTCAGTGATGAGGCTCATTTTTGGTTGAATGGCTACGTCAACAAGCAAAATTGAAGCATTTGGAGTGAAGAGAATCCACATGAGACCCTTGAGACGCTATTACATCCACAAAAACTGACTGTTTGGTGTGCTCTATGGGCTGGTGGAGTCATTGGGCCATACTTCTTCCGAAATAATGCTGGAGAGTCAGTTACTGTAAATGGAGACCGGTATAGAGCCATGATAACCGACTATTTTGTTCCCCAATTGGATGGCATGAATGTGGATGAGTTGTGGTTCCAACAAGACGGCGCTACATGCCACACAGCGCACGTCACAATTGATTTATTGAAGGAAACATTCGATGAGCGCATAATTTCGCGGAATGGACCTGTCAATTGGCCACCAAGATCGTGCGATTTGACACCACTGGATTATTTTCTTTGGGGATATGTGAAGTCGCTCGTCTACGCCAATAAACAAGAAACGTTAGGGGACTTGGAAGCCAACATTCGTGGCGTTATTGCCAACATACGGCACCATATGCTCGAAAAAGTAGTTGAAAATTGGACCTGTAGAATTGGCTTTATTCGAGCCAGCCGCGGCGGCCACATGCCCGAAATCATATTTAAACATTAATGGCATAAAATTATCCTTCCAATAAAGCCAAATTGATGGACATTAAAACGATTTTCTTGTGTTTTATTTCAATTCGAAGTTCTATACCTCTAAAAAAAACACCCATTACGTTCAAATACTAAAGTACTAGAGGCCCTATGCTCCACTGGGAATCAAGAATAACAGAAAAAAAAGACTAAAGTACAACGACCTACCCGAAAACTTTTTTGCGAATATCTCAAAATTTTGCACGTGTTTCGAAATCTTTGAAAATGATTTTTGTATGTTCTAACCTAGGCCTCTAACCCGCACTAGGTCGCTTTCAAAGTTTTGACAAAAGTTGCTCTGGGCCAATTTTTACTAAATTACATGGTGTCACACATGTAATTTAATAAAAATTGGCCCAGACTTCCCGAAATTGATATTTTGGCCACAAATATTAATGTGTTTTCATTAAATTAAAGCCTAGCACTGAATATGTAAACGGAAATTACTGTACCAAATTTGTACCAAAAATCGGTCCATATTTGACCATAGCTCCCATACAAACTCTTTAGTCAAAACACACTAAATGACGCAAAAAATCTGTCAAATTCATGTAAATCCGAAGATAATAATTATACCCTTCACCACAATAGGTGGAAAGGGTATTATAAGTTTGTACTGATGTATGTAACGCATGGAAATATTGGTCTTAGACCCACCTTTTAGTATACCAATAGGCTTAGAATCACTTTCTGAGTCGATTTAGCAATGTCCCTCCGTCCGTCCGTCTGGCTGGACCCCCCATGTAAACCTTGTAATCAAACTACAGGTCGCAATTCTAAAGATAATTTGATGAAATTTGGAACAGATAATTTTTTTGATAATGGGACCATGGCTATTGAAATTCGTCAAAATCGGTCCATTATTTATGGTACCTCCCATAGGTCCCACTTCCCGGAATTAATATATTGGCCACAAATATCAATATTTTTTCATGAAATTTAAAGCAAATACTGCCTATGTCAACTAAAATCACTATACCAAATTTTCTTTAAAAACGCACTAAATGAGACAATAATCACTAAAAAGCTAGTAAATCTGAAGATAATGGGAATTTTAAGTTTATTTTTTACTTTTATTTTTTATTTTTGTAACAACTGTAATCAATTTGCCAAATTTCGAGATAATCGGTCCACATTTGACCCTAGCTCTCATATAAGTCCAAATGTCGGAAGCAGCTTAAATATAAAAGTTTTAAGAAAATGTTTGTATGATGGCAAAATTTAGCAAATATTTGTCTTTATACAGAAAAGATAACACTTTTGACCTTAGTGGTGAAGGGTATCGTATGGTCGGGCTTGACCGACTATAGCACTTTCTTACTTGTTTTTTTTAATTTTAAGACAATCAGTATACATTTGACACCAATTGCCATTTAAGTCAAAATGATGAAAATAGCTTAAATATATAAGTTTTGAGAAAATCTTTTGTCCTCAGTGTTGAAGGGTATCATATGATCGGGCTTGACCATATGATACCTTACTTGTTCTTAATAGTAATGATTTTCTTTAAAAGTTGAGCTGCTAAAAAAACATTGTTAGCAGAAAAATAAATCAATGTTAATATCGCCATTTATTTATTTCATATTTCCTTCCAAACACCCCACTGTGCTTCCAACTCTATCTCTCCAAATCTCTCTATATTAAACAAAAAAAAAACCTTTCATATCCATTCAAGCCGAGAAATATACACATTTAAACAATATTTCTATACATTCAAAATATTTTTAGTTAAGCCATAAGTAATACTCAGACTCACCGAAACTATTGAAAAATTAGCTAAAGCTGAGAGTTTAATGCATAAATAAGTATGATTGTGACAGTGCAAGCAAGAAGTACTTGGACGTATGTTACAAACATATTAAGTCATTTATAAATTAATCAAGAGAATTATTAATTAAAAACATAATAAAACTTTTTTGATTAAAACTCTCTTTTTTAAGCTCTCTTTTTGTAATTCCCACTAAAAAAAAAACTGAATTCAATACCATCATCATGGATTTTTAAAAACAATTTTTTTTAATTTCAATTTAAACGATTTTTTATGTAGAGAAGTGCAAGTTGTTAAAAAAAAATAACAAAATCTATTGTTTAATAAATAACTAAAAAAAAATATTGTTAAAACATCGATCGGTCGATTGCGTCGTTTTGCGTTTTATTACTTGAATCAATAAAAAAAATCAACAACAAAAATATTTGAAATTTGAAAAAAGCGGTAGTAAATATCAACAAAATTTGTTGCTTTCTGTCTGTCTGGCTTATGATTTTATTTTAGCCAATTTTTTTCTTTTCAATAAAAAAAAAATTTTTGAAAAAAATGTGTATAAAGCATAAAAAATATTTGAAATAAATGTAATTAACGATCTGGTTGATCGCATTTAAAAGTGTTTGTTTACTTTGTGTTTCAAGACGATCTGTCCGTCCCTAAGTCCGTCTGACATTTGATCGTGTTTATTGTTTTAAGTATTTGGATTTAAACTTTTAACAAGTGACTGTCAAGTTTATTTTGTAAATTCTGTGGTTTTTCTTAACAATTGGCTTTAATCAGTTATGAAACGAAAAATCTGTAAAATAATATTTAAATTCAGCTGATCTTAAGATTCATAAGGTAAGAGATTTTTTTTGTTTGCATTGATTAAGAAATAAATATAAAAAGAATTTTTTTATTTATAAATTCTATGAATCTTGTGGTTTTTTACAGTGACTTACAAATTTATAAAGTAAAAATAAAGAAAAAAAATTTGGGTCATTTTAGCCCGCATGTATGTTAAGGGTTAAAAAAAAAAAACATTTTTAATAAAACAACATAAACATTCTTCAGAAAAAAGGTTTTTATTAGTTTTGATCGAAATTTGCCACTAAATTCATAACATTTCGTATTTTTGCCACTAAAAACCCAAATTTTGACCTTTGACCCCAATGAAAAAAGGGTTAGGCTCAGCCAATATCAAAGAAAGTTCTAGCGGACATTCGTCAATGACTGGGCAATAAAATTTAGTCTTAGCTTTATCAAAAGAAAACTTAAATAAAATTTCCTATTTACTACTTAAATAATGTCCAAAAATTTACTTTTTCGCGAAATTTTACGATTTCAAGTTGTAGGTACGGCGAAACCATATGAGCTATTAAACTGAACTTTTTTGAATTTTATCACCACATCTGTTTATTTTAACATGTCGATCAGAAATTTTGAAATTTTGAATATTTTTTTAACAAAATTTTCTAAAAATTAAAAAGTGAGTTTTGAAACGGTCCTTAAAAAAAGTACCATTTTCAGTATAAAAAAATACTATGTAAATTGAAATATATTTTAATAAATTCTAATACTTATAAGTCTTTAGATGATAAGAAATCCCTTACTTTGTAATTTCTGTACTCTAAAGTTAATTTTTTTGCTGCATATCCTTAGGCGTGTTGAAAAGGACACGAATTTTTTGGGGAAAATTGCAATAACTTTAAAAGTACAGCATGGATTTTTAGTTTTTATAATTCTAATGAAAGCTGATTTAGTTGTCTTCTACATTCAATTGTTAGTTTTGCCAAAAACATATCTTTATTGATTGAAATTTAACAAAAACAGAAAAAACTCCCATTTTCCTCATACAAATGGGTCATAGAAACAAATGTCCTGTGCACCTCAGGACATTGAAATAGGAAAACAAATTCTTTTTCCGAGCACCTACGGATGTAGAGCATCGATTTGTGCTGATTTTTGTAACTTTGTGACCTAGTCTGACACCCAGAATCAACATCTAAGTCGATTTAACAAAGTGTGTCCGTCTGTTTATTAAAAAACCAGTCGCAATTTGTATGATAACACGGGTCAACAGTTGAACTATTTTTTTTAAAGTGTTAATTACAAAAACATACGAAATTTTCAAGTTTCTGTCGATTTGTCAGTCAAACAGTTTTTGTATAAAAACTATATTTAAAACAAAGGGACACGAACTTTTTGACCTGACCTCGTATATGAAAGTGTTAATTTCAGCAAAAGCTTTTAAATTTCAATTTGAGAGTGTATGTTACTAATCGGACTTCTTCAAGATAATCTTTAAAAATAGAATTTTGTAAATTTATTTGCTTAATTAGCACCATTAAGATAAAGTATTTATTGTTATTAATATTTTTGAATATTGATTGATGATCAAGAAAGATGTTCATTACTTTCTAAAATAAATATTTAAAGCTTAAATTTGTGTGCAAGGATTTTTTTTTAGTTATGGGATATGAAACATTTTATTAAAAAGTTTTACATAATCGTATTGCACTAGGATCCCAAATAAAGAATATTAAACACATAACATTTTGAAGTGATATCAAAGACTTCCATAAATTGATTTGCCGTTTGGTCGTTTTGAAAAGTCCCATAAAAATAAGTAATGGAGACAATATCAATCTAATGAATGAAAGCTTAGGCACACACACGTGCTCATGAAATGTCTGTTTGTTTGTGCGTTTAATTGTTTTTCATTATTTTTATCCACTTTATTTTAACCCTTGAAAGCAAAAAATGTATGGAGTGCAATAGTTTTAAAGAACAAAATATTCAGTCTCATCTCCAAAATTCGATTTCCATACCACCAGAAGCCGAAGACTTTTTATAAGTTAATATTCGTGATAATAATGAAACTCGTGCAAATGAGTACGAAAAGCATTCAGCTGATATTTAGATGTTAGCAAAGTCAATAAAAAAATTTCTATAGAAAATTTTTTGATAAAAACAATATTAATACAGACAAATTTTTAATACAAAAAATTTTTATAAAAAATTCTTTATAGAATGATTTTTGTTAAAAACAAGAAATTTTTAATAAAAAAATTTTCTATAGAAAAATTTTTGATAAAAAAATATTTCTACAGAAAAATTTACTATAGAAAATTTTTATTAAAAATTATTTTATACAAACATTTTTTATAAAAAAATTTTTTATATAAAAATTTTTGATAAAAAAATTTCTAGAAAAAATTTTCTATCAAAAAATTTTAAATAAAAAAATTTTCTATAGATAAATTTTCGATATCTTTAAAAAAAACATTTTTGATTTAGAAATGATTTCAACAAAAATATTTTTCTATAGAAAAAAATTCCATAGAAATATTTTTCTGTTGAAAAATTTTCAATAAAAAAATTTTCTTTAGACAAATTTTTGATAAAAATATATTTATGCAGAAAAATTTTTGATAAAAAGAATTTTTATAGAAAATGCCTTTTTTAAAAAAAATGTTCTATAGAAAATTTTTTTATCAAAAATTTTCTATTGAAAAATTTTTTTATCAAAAATTGTTGATAAAAAAAATTTTTGATACACAAATTTCTATAGAAAAATGTTTAATAAAAAAATTTTCTATAGAAAAATTTTTGATAAAAAAATTTTCTATGGAAAAATTTTTGATAAAAAAATTTTCTATAGAAAAATTTTTGATAAAAAAATTTTCTATAGAAAAATTTTTGAAAAAAATAATTTTGGTAAAAAAATTTTCTATAGAAGCTTTTTGGTAAAAAAAATGTCTATAGAAAAATTTTGGATAAAAAAATTTTCTCTAGAAAATTTTTGATAAAAAAATTGTCTATAGAAAAATTTTTGATAAAAAAATTGTCTAAAGAAAAATTTTTGACAAAAAAATTTTTTATAGAAAAAGCTTTTTTTTTATCAAAAATTGCTCTATAGAAAATTTTTTTATCAAAAAATTTTCCATTGAAAATTTTTTTACCAAAAATTGTTGATAAAATAATTTTTGATACTCAAATTTATATAGAAAAATTTTTGATAAAAAAATTTTCCATAGAAAAATTTTTATAAAAAAATGTTCTATTAAAAACTTTCTATAGAAAAACTTTGAAAAAAAATTTTCAATAGAAAAAGTTCTGATAAAAAAAATGTTCTATAGAAAAATTGTTGATAAAAAAATTTCTATAGACAAATTTTTGATAAAAAAAATTTCTATTAAAACATTTTTGATAAAAAAATTTCTATCAAAAAATTTTCTAAAAAAAAATTTTTTATAAAAAAATTTCTATCAAAATATTTTCTATAATAAACTTTTTGATTAAAAAATGTCTATCAAAAAATTTTCTAAAGTAAAATTTTCTATAGAAAAGTTTTCGATATTTTTATAAAAAAAACAAGATTTTGACAAAAAAATATTTTATAGAAAAAATTTCGAAAGAAATATTTTTCTGTTGAAAATTTTTCAATAAAAAAATTTTTTGTAGAAAATTTTTAAATTAAAAAATTATTTCTACAGAAAAATTCATATTGGAGAATTTTTGATAAAAAAAAAATTTCTTTGAAAAATTTTTAATTAAAAATTTTCGAAAAAATTTTTCAGAAACAAATTTTCTATAGAAAAATTTTCATAAAAGAATTTTTAAAAAAAAAACTTTCTATAGAATAATTTTTGATAAAAAAAATTTTCTATTTAAAAATGTTTGATAAAAAAATTGTTGGTAAAAGAAAGGAATAGAAAACTTTCTATTTAAAAATTTTTGATAAGAAAATTTTCTTTAGAAAATTCGTAATTTTTTCTATAGAAAAAAAAATTATAAATCAAAAATTGTTTTTTAATGATATCGAAAACTTATCTATAGAAAATTTTTGTATCAAAAATTTTTTCATTGAAATTTTTTTGATCAAAAATTTTTTTATCAAAATTTTTTTTTATGAAAATTTTTTCATAGAAATTTTTTTTATCAAAAATTTTTTTAAAGAAAAATTTTTTCTAGAAATTCTTTTATCAAAAATTTTTCTATAGAAAATTTTTTTATAAAAAATATTTCTATAAAAAATTTTTTATAAAATAATTTTTAATAAAAATTTCTCTATAGAAAATTTTTCTGTAGAAATATTTTTTTATCAAAAGTTTTTCTATAGAAAATTTTTCTTTTAAAAAATTTATTTATCAAAAATTTCTTGAAGAAATTTTTTTAACAAAAATCACTCTATAAAAAATTTTTAATTAAAAATTTTAGAAAAAATTATTCAAAAACAAATTTTCTATTGAAAAATTTTTGATAAAAGAATTTTTTAAAGAAAAAACTTTCTATAGAATAATTTTTGATAAAAAAATTTCTATTTAAAAATGTTTGATAAAAAAATTGTTGGTAAAAGAAAGGAATAGAAAACTTTCTATTTAAAAATTTTTGATAAAAAAATTTTCTTTACAAAATTTTTTGATAAAAAATTTTTCTTTAGAAAATTTTTTGATAAAAAATTTTTTTATTTAAAAATGTTTGATAAAAAGAGGAAAAGAAAACTTTTTTTTAATATAAGAAGTACACATTGAAAGAAATACCAATTTTTGTTAAAAGTATAAAAAACGGCAACTCTGCTTACTTTTTTTGTTGTGTTCTTTTGTGCCGACCTCTGTTCCAGATCTTCATTTTCAACCCGAATTATACTGTTTCATAGTTAAGTCCTATGAAGCCCAAAGTTCTATATAAGATCCTTTTTCAACTGTTTCCAATTTCCGAGATCTTAAAAACTTATGCGCATATTAGCAAATATAGAGCCAGCTTCAAATCATAAAAGTTGAAAGAACCTAATTCAATTGATAGAATGCAATTTTTCATCGTAAATATTATAAGAACTCAAGTTTTGATCGTAGATCGTTAAAGATCCGAATTATCAATAGCCGATCTTTAAAGTGCACAAGTTTTAATTAAAGATCTTTAAAATCAAACCCGTAAATTCTCTTTTCTAGGTAAATCTATATGATCATACAAAACTCAAGTGACAGCTATGTAGTTATTTTGTTAACTTATTAAGAAAAATATAGATTTGCACATATGTATGTACATAAGTATACTATTTCCTCAAAAATTGAAAAAAATACCCAGTTGTTATATGACTTAAAAGTTTTCAAAATTATCTTGAATCTACGTTTTTTTTTCTGGTAAATCCCCCTCTTAAAAAGCAAACACGAGGAGGAACATGTTAAGGTTGTATTTAAATATTTCATCTTAAATTTAAAGTTTTTTTTCTTATTTCGCCTAAAAACCTTGAAACCTTAAGGCAATTTGTAGAAATGTTTAATATTAAAGAAAAAATCAACAGAGCAAAGATCAATAAAAAAAGATTTCTATTTATATTGAAGATTTAATTAAGCATAAATGTTTTTTTTTATTTTTTGGGAAGAAATTCAGAAAAAATAATTTTTACAATTTTATATTTTTTTGCTATTATTTAAACAAGTTTATGGTTATTAAAATATTTAACATTATTAAGATTAACTCGTGCTTTATAAAAATTTGCTAATTAGACTTTTAAAATTTTTTATTTTTGTTTGTATGGAAATTTTGTTTGTTATTCCTTATTTTTCGATATTTGTTGATTTTATTAAAAATCAAATAGAATCTTTAAAATTTCAAATTATTTGGATAAATATATGAGAATGAGAATAAATTTCAGAAAAGTAAATACTTTTAAGAAAAATAATAATCCAAAAAGAATGACTATTCGCATTTGATCCCAAATCTGTTACATTTATTTATTTATTAATGTAACAGACCAATTTATTGATAAAAAGCCAAAAATTGTTTGCGGAGAAACCAAAATTCCTCGGCGCGTTTCGATGGTTGGTTAGGCCATCTCTTCAGGAGGATTATCCCCAATTTAGGCAGATCGAAAACCTCGCATTACTCGTATTACTTATTTTACAAACAAAACCTTTCAGAATTATATTCATAAACCATAAGTAAAAGCGTATTGTGGTTTATGAACATAATTCTTAAAAGTTTTGTTTGTAAATTTAGTAATAATGCGAGTTTTTCGATCTGCCTAAATTGGGGATAATCCTCCTGAAGAGATGGCCTAACCAACCATCGAAACGCGCCGAGGAATTTTGGTTTCTCCCCAAACAATTTTTGGCTTTTTATCAATAAATTGGTCTGTTACATTAATAAATAAATGTAATAGATTTGGGATCAAATGCGAATAGTCATTATTTTTGAATAATATTAACATCCCGACAATTTTGTTAGTTTTTGGAAAATAATAAATTTATTAAAATGTGGGTAAATCCGTACAAATCCGTACAAATGTGCGTGATGGACGATACATTTGTACGGATTTTGTTGTACTTAAATGTATCCCATTGCCGTTCTACGCTAGATATCTTTGCACAGATTTCCGATAATATTAGCCCATCGATTGTGCTATCGAATGGCATTTGGTAATTTATATACTTCTTTTGGAGGAAAAAGATATTCGCTTTTAAAATGCTGTGACGGACGCTACAAAACATGGAAGTGACTTTTTTTTTCAACACGTGTTTCTGCAATTTTCATCAAATCGGTCATAGTAATAAAAAAACTGTAAATATATCAAAGATAGAGGAAAATCAGAGGTTTACAAAACAGCTTTTATAAAATATTTTAAAGTTTCCACTTTCACCAAAAATCCATAAATAAACTGTTGCGGACGCTAAGTGACGAACGACGAACCTAGTTCAATTAAAGAAAAGAGAAAAATTGCCTTAGTCAAATTAAAAAAACCTTTATTTCTGTGACGGACGCTACACACTGTAAGCCCTTTTTTTCTTGACGTTCTTTATATCACTCCAATTACTTTTGATGGGGTCTTTTACATTTAATTGTATAAAATTAAGCAGACTTTGAGCCCCTACTGAAACTTAATACCAAAGTGGATGTTTTTGCCATTTTTATGAACTTTTAAAAAACCTATTATTTTAACAAATGCATAAAAATTGGAGACGGGTACAAATAAAGACCTGCCATTAACGAAAAGAGCAATCAAAAATTGTGTCGAACATATATTCTTAAGGATCAATATATGGTTAATTTTTCCATAAAACACAAACACGCGATTTTGACAGTTTTAAAATTTTGCCCTTAGTTTAACGTTTTTTGGATTTGCCCATATAACAAGTGTTCTGAATAAAATTTCTAGTTGTGTTAAGTTAAATAAAACTTAAGACTGGCACTATAAAATTCCTTTAAAATATGGAAATTTATTGAAATTTATTAAAAAATTTTTATGAAAATAAAATATTGACATATTAGTTAAAAATTATAAAGTCCTTCGAGGTCCTTCTATACAAGATTTGCCTCTCGTGGTACAAATATCTTATCTTATATTCTTAAACGAGCAATAATTGTATATATATATATATATATATATAAATATATATATATATATATATATATATATAGATATATATATATATATATATATATATATATATATATATATATAAATATATATATATATATATATATATATATATATATAGAATGGCTATCTCGAAAACGGCTCTAACGATTTTGATAAAATTTGGACAGTGGGTATCTTTTTTGATGTATAGGTCGAAGAAGAAGGGACTTTTGGAACTTTTACCTCTAAGAGGGTAAAAACGGGTAAAAAGGGGAAAAAATCGAAAACGCTATGTCTCCTAAAGTAATAGGTATAGAAACAAAATTAAAATTACGTTTTAAACAGCTTTGAAAATAAGCGGACAGGTGTTTGGTACTTTTTAGAAACTATGTCCGATAGGGGGTAAAAAAGGGTGAAAATAGTTTTTGTGGCACCTTTTTAACCCACTCTTATATTTTAAACTAAAAAATATAGAAAGAAACTTGGTACTGCAATCAATAGATGTAAAAAAAACATGAAACACGTATTTGGTACTTTTTTGATTTTGGAGCCAAAATGGGTAAAAAAGGGATAAAATGATAACTTAACATCTCCAAAGTAATATGAATAGGAACATTATACATTATGTTAAATGCGTTTTAAAAAAATGTACCGAATTCAATTGGCCCCAAAAAAGTACCAAATATACATATGGAACTTTTAGAAATTAGGGAATAAAAAGGGGGAAAAATTAGTATTATTTTAAACAAATGAATGTTTGTCTGTATGTATGTTCTTTATAGAATAGTAAACTGTGAATTTGATTGTGTTATGCTCTTTAGCGAAGATGTTGCGGATAAGCCGGCGAAGGTTTTAAAGTTGATAAGACTAATTTCCGACAGATGGCGCCACTGAAAATTACTAAAAATTAATTAAATCGTAAACTGTACATTTGATCATGCTATGATCTTTAGCAAAGTTGTAGCGCATGAGCCGACGAAGGCTTTTTAGTTGGTTAGAATAATTTCCGACAGGTGGCGCTACAGAAACTTACTCAAAGTCAATTTAATCGTAATCTGTACATTAAATCATGCTATAATCTTCAGCAAAGTTGTTACGGATAAGCCGAAGAAGGTTTATGAATTGGAATAAGCAAAGTCCGACAGGTGGCGCCACAGAAAACTACTCAAAATGAATTAAATCGTAAACTGTGCATTTGATCAGACTATAATCTTTAGCAAAGGTGTTGCGTATGAGTCGACAGAGGTTTCTGTTGATATGAATAATTTCCAAAATTATTCAAAATGAGTTAAACTGTAAACTATGCAAACTATGTGTTGGTCGGACAAAATAAATCAAATAATTCAAAATTAACTGAATATTTCTACAATGTCTTTCCTCTAAATTTATTTTAGCACTTTATAATATAAAATATATAAAAACTTTAAAATTTTCCTCAAAATGCTTATCATAAAGCTCCGAGCAAGGCTCGGTCTACCAGGTACTGAAAATATTATTTGAGTATCACAGAAGTGTCTTTTCTCCATAGTTTCATGATGCCAAATCGTGCCAAAAATATGTTTGTGCTGTCTCAGAAACGGAAAAAGTCGATTTTGAGTCACTCCGTTGCATACATTTCTGTGTTTATCGTGCCTGATGCCAAAAATTCTAAACATTTATTCATATTCGGATATATTTATTAAAGCTTACTTGTTTAAAAGAACCATTTTTTATTACTCTAAGGGATAAGTTTTGTCTGCAATAGTAAATGCTTATCATAACCGAAACACTCCTTACGTCTTCTATCGTGGTTAAATTTCAAGGGCCGATGTTGATTTTGAATAAAACACAAACTATTTAGGAAATGATTGCAATCTTATTTTATTACGATATATTGGTATTACTCAATTATGTATGAAACAAAATATCGGCCAAATAGGCGCCGCGACCACGGCGGCACACCTCCATCCGATGGTCCAAATTTCCGATGGCCCTGAGGCATAATGGAGGTCCTATGCCGTTAATGTGCCGAATTATCTCATCCTTTAGCTCTTGACTTGTTGCTGGCTTATCGACGTACACCTTTTTTTTCAAATAACCCCAAAGAAAACAGTCCAACGGTGTCAAATCACATGATCTTGGCGGCCAATTGACATCGCCATTACGTGAGATAACACGGCCATTGAATTTGTTGCGCAAAAGAGCCATTGTTTTGTTAGCTGTGTGGCAAGTGGCACCGTCCTGCTGAAACCACATATCGTCCACATCCATATCTTCCAATTCGGGCCATAAAAAGTTCGTTATCATCTCACGATAACGAACACCATTCACAGTAACTGCCTGACCGGCCTCATTTTGAAAAAAATACGGCCCGATGATGCCGCCAGCCCATAAACCGCACCAAGCAGTCACTCTTTGTGGGTGCATTGGTTTTTGACAATCACTCTTCGATTCTCATTCGCCCAAATGCGGCAATTCTGTTTATTGACGAATCCACTGAGGCGAAAATGTGCCTCATCACTGAAGATGATTTTCTTCGAAAATTGATCATCCACTGTTGCCATTTCTTGCCACCATTCTGCCCATTCACGACGTTTGGAATGGTCAAGAGGCTTTAGTTCTTGAGCCAATTGCACCTTGTAAGCGTGTAAATGCTAGTCTTTATGCATAATGTTCATCAACGACGAGCGTGAAAGGTGCAATTTTTGGGCACGACGACGAGTTGAGGTGGACGGCTCTTCAGCCACACTATCGCGAACAGCAGCAATATTTTCTGCAGTACGAGCTGTATGAGCACTGGTGTTCTCACATCTTCTACAGACCCGGTTTGCTCGAATTTTTCCACGATTTTTGCGATTGTACGCACATTTGGACGATCAAATTGACCAAAAAAATCACGAAGTGCACGATAGGCATTTTGATTTGAACGCCCATTTTCATAATAAGTCTGGATAACTTTAACACGTTGTTGGATTGTGTATCTCTCCGGGTATCTCTCCGTTTTAGTATTTTGCCGATATCTCCGGTGTTTATGGACCGATTTTGATGAAATTTAACAGCGTAGGTCAATTTCCTAGAATCTGATATCTCGCTACACCCTCCAGGAGCTCCACAAACTTGATTTCAACAGACAGACAGACAGACGGACATGGCTAAATCGACTCTCCTGGCGATTCTGAGTCGATCGGTATAATTTTTATGGGGTCTAAGAATAAAAATGAAAAAATTACAAACTGAATGACAAACTTATAATACCCTTTCACCTATTGGTGAAGGGTATAAAAATTAAACATTGTAAAAAATATGCAGTTGTTTCCTCAATAATCAATAAACACATCATTAGGAATTAGTAACAAAAAAAAACCTAAATCTTTTAGACATTTTGAATTCAAAGTCCACAGAAACGACTTGCACAATTTGTTTTATAAACTATCCGAAAGAATCATTTAATTATAATCTAAAAAGACAAGATTTCAGTTTTTTAAACATATTAAATTTTAGTTTTCTTTAAACAAAATAATAAACTTGTTATTTTGACTGAAATCAATTGATTGCAAAATATGATTTAATAAAAATTGAACTGTCCGATACAAAGATGACTTTCAGGTTTTCTGATACGCATTATCATATGCATGATCGGTAGAAAAATTCTTATTAACATAGAATCAAGTATTATAATTAAAGCTTTTAAGAGACATGTGCTCAGATGTTATGAAGGTCGTTCAGATCTGCTTGAAATGTTAATTTTTATTTTGCACTACCGTACGATGACCCCAAGTGTGACCGAGCGTCAGCTTGGTAATACATACACACAAAAACTTAATTATCAATAAAAGATTTTGTCAAATATTAAGGGATTGACAGTTCTTATAGAGTCCATTGCAGTCGTACATCTTAATCAATTTAAATTTTCGATTATTCAAAAAGAAAAATTATTTGCATTTGATCTCGATCTGTTACATTAATATTTTATTGATAAAAGCCAAAAACTGTTTGTGGAATAACCAATTCCTCTACGCTTTTCGATGATTGGTTAGGCCATCTCTTCAAGAGGAGTATCCCTACTTTTAGACAGATCGAAAACTTCGCATTATTACCTGTTTTACAAACACAGTCATTACGAATTATGTTTGCAAACCAAGAAGTAAAAGCTCAGATTATCAACTGAAAAAAATCAAACACAACAGAAAAATGAAACTGAAAAATGTTTGTGTTTGCTTCTGTTCTGTTTGATAACTGATAACTGTTATACGAAATTATTCTCGATAGGATAACTGTTATACAAAAGTATTTTAACTAGGATAACTGTTATATAAAAATATTCTGTATAGAATAACTGATATTCAAAAGAATTCTCTATATAATAACTGTTATACAAAAGTATTCTCCATAGAATAACTGTTATACAAAAGTATTCTCTATAGGATAACTGTTATACGAAAGTATTCTCTATAGAATAAATGTTATAAAAATGTATTATCTATAGGATAACTGTTATACGAAAGTATTCTCTATAGGATAACTGTTATACGAAAGTATTATCTATAGGATAACTGTTATGCGAAAGTATTCTCTATAGGATAACTGTTATACAAAAGTACTCTCTATATGATAACTGTTATAAAAAAGTAAGGGATAACTGTTATACAAAAGTATTCTCTATAGGATAACTGTTATTCGAAAGTATTCTATATAGGATAACTGTAATACCAAAGTATTCCCTATAGAATAACTGTTATACAAAAGTATTCTCCATAGAATAACTGTTATACAAAAGTATTCTCTATAGGATAACTGTTATACGAAAGTATTATCTAAAGGCTAACTGTTATACAAAAGTTTTCTCTATAGAATAACTGTTATACAAAAGTATTCTCTATAGGATAACTGTTATACCAAAGTATTCTCTATAGGATAACTGTTATACCAAAGTATTCTCTATAGGATTACTGTTATACTAAAGTATTCTCTATGTGATAACTGTTATACAAAATTAATATCTGTAGGATAACTGTAATACTTAAATATGTTGAATTCTCGAATGTACCAGGTCAGGCTAATACTACATACCTTGAGGGTGCTGTGGCTTAGTTGATAAGAACGTCAATTACTAAGCGTGACATATAATATTCTGCCTGGGTTCGAGCCCCCTACAACAGTAACATGCCGTAAAACAAATAAAATTGGCTGTAACAACAGATGGCGCAACTGGTTATAAAACTAGGCATGACTAGGCTTTTCAAAGAAGGTAACCCAATTTAAAAATAGGCCTCTTTAAGCTCTGTGCACTTAGACTAACGTTTCTCTAATTTTTGTATCACTTCCAAAAAATATCAATATCAGTTGAGGTCACAAAAATCAAAAATAGGCTTTTTTTGTAAGACATATTGTTCTTGAACAACTCCAAGCATATATCTCGCACTTTTAATCTCCGATCGGCTAAGATCACATCTTGAAATTTTTCAATTGTTTCGGATGTAGGAAACTCAACAGTGCGTTAGAACATTCGGTATATTTCGTGCTTGTGCGGCCACATCGAAATTCAGAAACCATTTTTTAACATACTAATTAACCCTCTGCGGCTGACATGGTGGTGTCCGCTCTGAAAAGAATTTTCTGGAAAAACCATATATACATTACAAAACTTTTAGCTTTAAAAACAAGAAAAACACCTAAACAATAAACAAACAGGGTTTTATTAGTTTTACAAATCGGATCTTGGAAAATATAAGCCATTGAAAGACACCATTTCCAGTCTACAACATCAATATAATAGTAAACATTTTTCATGTCAGTGGTAGAGGGTTTATGGTGCAGAGTCCCCATATTATTTACAACTTAAAACTTAGCCTTGATTTGAGTAGCTCTGTTTTCGCCAAAAGTAATATCAAATACAAAAAAATTAAACAGCTTGTGCAAACTGACAGTTGTATATTGACAGGAGCAGTGCTTCCATATCAATAAGTAGGCGGGGAATTCAAAAGGTCACGGACTTATTAATCTACCCTAGTAATTAATTCAACACGGGTTATTAAATTGTCATATTTAAAAAGTATTGTAGATTTATATTAAAAATTCAATTCAAAAATTGACCAATATCAGAAAAATGCCTTAATTACTTTCTCTTCAAAATTCTTAATTAAACGGGTTTTAACACGTGCTTTATTAACTCAAAACTCAAAGATATTAAAAAATTATCATAAAATTCCTAACAACTATAAAATTAACTAATTTTTACTGGAAAAAAGAACAATATTTTCAATTTCAAAAAGTTAGTTTATTCATAAAACTTGTCTTAGTTAATAATAAATTACCATAAATCAATTTAGCTTAAATAAAAGTTAACAAAACAAAATTTACTTTCTGCTATAGAATTTAAGAAATTATTGTTTGTGAATAATTTATGGAAATAGATTTATCAATTCTTAGGAAAAGATTGAGGAAAGAAATCAACTAAATGAAGCATTTGTTTAAAAAACGCAAAAAGTTTAAAATATTAATTTCAAAAAATTTAAATAAAACGTGTTTTTGTTAAAAATAGATTTTTACTTTAAGAAAAAAATATTAATTTCAAAGGCCCGTGTTAAATTAACTATAATCCCTTTTGATTTGAAATTAATACCATTATTTGTTTCGTTGTTTTGATGATTTTAATTTTTGCTAAATTCTTTTAATTTTTTCTTTATGAATAATGAATTAAATTAATTATTATTTAAATTTAAATATCATGATCTTATAATGATGAGATTTTTAAACTTAAATATTTTTTTATTATTTTTTTAAATAAAATGAAGGTAAAATTTGTAAAAAAAAAAAACAAAATAATTGAATTTATGTGAAATAAGGAGTGTTTCGAATAAAATTTTTATTAAGTTAAATAAAATTTTTCTATGAAAATTTATTTCATTAAAAATTTTTCTATAGAAAATTTTTTTAACAAAAATGTTTCTATAGAAAATTTTTTATAAAAATTTCTTTATCAAAAATTTTTCTGTAGAAAATTTTTTTATCAAAAATTTTCCATAGAAAATCTTTTAATCAAAAATGTTTCTATACAAAATTTTTAATAAAAAATTTTATCAAAAATATTTCTATAGAAAATTTTTGCATACAACAATTTTTAGTCGAAAATTTTTCTATAGAAAAATTTTTTTACAAAAATTTTTTTATCGAAAAATTTTATTTTTCTATAGAAAAATTTTTGTAAAAAAATTTTTTTTCTCGAAAATTTTTCTATAGAAAAATTTTTTTATCGAAAGTTTTTCTATAGAAAAATATTTTTATCGAAAAATTTCTATAGAAAATTCTTTTATCGAAAATTTTTTTATCGAAAATTTTTTTATAATAAAATTTTTTATCGAAAATTTTTCAATAGAAAAAATTTCGATCAAAAAATTTTTTTATAGAAAAATTTTTTTATTGAAAATTTTTCTATAGAAAAATTTTTTTATCGAAAATTTTTCCATAAAAAAATTTTAACGAAAATTTTTTTATTGAAAATTTTTCTATCGAAAATTTTTTTATTGAAAATTTTTCTATAGAAAAATTTTTTTTTATCGAAAAATTTTCTATAGAAAAATTTTTTTTTATCGAAAAATTTTCTATAGAAAAATTTTTTTTTATCGAAAAATTTTCTATAGAAAAATTTTTTTATCGAAAATTTTTCTATAGAAAAATATTTTTATCGAAAATTTTTCTATAGAAAAATTTTTTTATCGAAAATTTTTCTATAGAAAAATTTTTTTATCGAAAATTTTTCTATAGAAAAATTTTTTTATCGAAAATTTTTCTATAGAAAAATTTTTTTATCGAAAATTTTTCTATAGAAAAATTTTTTTATCGAAAATTTTTCTATAGAAAAATTTTTTTATCGAAAATTTTTCTATAGAAAAATTTTTTTATCGAAAATTTTTCTATAGAAAAATTTTTTTATCGAAAATTTTTCTATAGCAAAATTTTTTTTTTATCGAAAATTTTTCTATAGAAAAATTTTTTTATCGAAAATTTTTCTATAGAAAAATTTTTTTATCGAAAATTTTTCTATAGAAAAATTTTTTTATCGAAAATTTTTCTATAGAAAAATTTTTTTATCGAAAATTTTTCTATAGAAAAATTTTTTTATCGAAAATTTTTCTATAGAAAAATTTTTTTATCGAAAATTTTTCTATAGAAAAATTTTTTTATCGAAAATTTTTCTATAGAAAAATTTTTTTATCGAAAATTTTTCTATAGAAAAATTTTTTTATCGAAAATTTTTCTATAGAAAAATTTTTTTATCGAAAATTTTTCTATAGCAAAATTTTTTTATCGAAAATTTTTCTATAGCAAAATTTTTTTATCGAAAATTTTTCTATAAAAAAATTTTTTTTATCGAAAATTTTTCTATAGAAAATTTCTATAGAAAAATTTTTTTTTATCGAAAATTTTTCTATAGAAAAATTTTTTTTTATCGAAAATTTTTCTATAGAAAAATTTTTTTTATCGAAAATTTTTCTATAGAAAAATTTTTTTTTTATCGAAAATTTTTCTATAGAAAATTTTTTTTTATCGAAAATTTTTCTATAGAAAAATTTATTTTTATCGAAAATTTTTCTATAGAAAAATTTTTTTTTATCTAAAATTTTTCTATAGAAAAATTTTTTTTTATCGAAAATTTTTCTATAGAAAAATTTTTTTTTATCGAAAATTTTTCTATAGAAAAATTTTTTTTATCGAAAATTTTTCTATAGAAAAATTTTTTTTTATCGAAAATTTTTCTATAGAAAAATTTTTTTTTATCGAAAATTTTTCTATAGAAAAATTTTTTTTATCGAAAATTTTTCTATAGAAAAATTTATTTTTATCGAAAATTTTTCTATAGAAAAATTTTTTTTATCGAAAATTTTTCTATAGAAAAATTTTTTTTTTATCGAAAATTTTTCTATAGAAAAATTTTTTTTATCGAAAATTTTTCTATGGAAAAATTTTTTTTATCGAAAATTTTTCTATGGAAAAATTTTTTAATTGAAAATTTTGCTATGGAAAAATTTTTTTATCGAAAATTTTTCTATAGAAAATTTTTTTAATCGAAAAATTTTCTTATCGAAAATTTTTCTATAGAAAAATTTTTTAATCGAAAATTTTTCTTCGATACTTTTTTACAGAGATTTTTTTTTTAACTTTTTTAACCGATTTTTTCTATAGAAATTTTTTTTATCAAAAATTTCAATATTGAAAAATTTTTTATCAAAATTGTTATAAAGAAAAAAACAATTTGTATATAGAAAATATTTATCGAAAACTCTTCTATAGAGAGTTTTTTTCGAAAGTTTTTCTATAGAAAGATTTTTTTGTCGAAATTTTTTGCTTACAAAATTTTTTATTAAAAATTTTTCTATAGAAAATTTTGAAAATTTTTCTATTGAAAATTTTTCTATACAAACGTTTATTTAGAAAATTTTTGTTATCAAAAATTTTATAGAAAGTTTTATTAATGATCGTGGTTTTTACGAAAATTACAAAAAGTCTTCGGCTCCTGGTGGTATGGGCTGCCTATTATTGTACACGATGGCAATTATGCTTGACTGCCGTACCACAACTAAATGAAGGGTGTTTTGTATTTTAAGCAGTTGTAATCGGGTCAGATGATTACGGGGGATCTGGACAGAAGACAAAAATTTCGATTGAAAAAAGCTGTCAACGAAAATGACAAAAATATTCGAACATATCTATAGAACTGACATGATCAACAAATATTAAGGAAATTAAAAACGGAATAACAACCTTAATATGCCCTCCGTTTTGGATGGTTTCATATCGCCTGAAATATGAGTAAAAATAGAATTCATATTTTATTCGGAACACTCTTTGTACATATTTTTTTCTTAATTTAAGGTGTGTGAGAAGTAGTTAAAAACAAATTTAAATCATTTAAAGAAGATGCTAAATTTATGGAAATTTTTTTTCGTTGTTTCAATATTTTTTTTAATGAATGTTTTAATATATTTTTTCATTAAAAAACAAGTGTTTTGCCTTAAACTTTATTCGTAAATATCACGATCTTTTTAAGTTTTATTACTTTACTTATGATTAGTTTTTGTAAAATAATTATATGATTATAAGCTTAAATTATTAAGAAAACACAAAAATTAAATCATTTTCGTCGTGTGTAATTTTAATGTCATCATAAAAATTTTGTTATTTTTAAAAAAATAAGAAACTTCAGAAAAACCTTAAGTGATGAATTTCTTTAGAAAAATTAACTTTTTTGTAGTAAATGGGTTATCACCAAATGCATTGTCATAATATTTACTTCAGCTATTTGCTTTTTTATTCTTATTTAAATTTTTAATATTTTTTAAACAAATTTGTTTCTCCACTTCGTCTTTTTTGTCATTCGCGTTTACATTTTTACTTTCATTTGAGTCTATTTACTTTTATGAGACAGCCGGGACTAGACTATTATCGCCATATCGTATGGGATCTTAGCGCTAATGATCTTTTAAGTTCAGTTCCTTTTTTTTTTTTGTTTTCTTTGTTAATAAATCTTTTATAAAATGATTCATAAATAAATTTTCCTTGTTTTTTAAGAAATGACAGCAGACAGATGGGCAAAAAACTAGTAGCCAATCCGCGATCTTTATGAATTTGAATGCCAAAAACTAGATAAAACCATGAGTTAATGATTAATTAATTTAGTTTAGTTTAAAGTTTACCGACATTTAGAAATATTGTTACAAACATTGTTAAATTTTACACTGAAATAAAGTTATTTTATATGAAATTTCATATGAACGAATAATTGAATAAAGAAAAGTTTTTTATCAAAAGTTTTCATGAATTTCGGAAGATGAAATTTACCCTTGTAACTTTGCATTATTTTCAGAAAAAGTTAAATTTTACCTTTCGGGTGTAGAAGTTAATAATAAACTAAGACCATGGATCGGCGCAAAGAGAACGGAACAAAAAAAATAGTGGGCAGAGTTGCCGTTTTTTAAACATTTAACTAAAATAGGTATTTTTCAATGTATAGATCTAACGTTTTAAATAGTTTTCTACTCCATTATTTAATAATGTCATCAAAAATTTTTCTATAGAAAATTTTTTTATCAAAAATTTTTCTATATTTTTTGTATCAAAACTTTTCTATAGAAAATGTTTTTATCAAAAATTTTTGTATAGAAAATTTTTTTGATCAAAAATTTTTCTATAGGAAATATTTTTATCAAAAATTTTTGTATAGAAAATTTTTTTTATCAATAATTTTTCTATAGAAAATTTTTTGAACAAAAATTTTTCTATAGAAAATTTTTTTATCAAAAATTTTTGTATAGAAAATTTTTTTTATCAAAAATTTTTGTATAGAAAATTTTTTTTATCAATAATTTTTATATAGAAAATTTTTTGATCAAAAATTTTTCTATAGAAAATTTTTTTATCAAAAATGTTTCTATATTTTTTGCATCAAAAATTTTTCTATAGAAAATTTTTGTGTAGAAAATTTTTTCATCAAAAATTTTTGTATAGAAATTTTTCTTTAGAAAATTTTGTATCAAAAATTTTTCTATAGAAATTTTTTTTATCAAAAATTTTTCTATAGAAAACTTTTTCATCAAAAATTTTTGTATAGAAAATGTTTTAATCAAAAATTTTTGTATAGAAAATTTTTTTAACAATAATTTTTGTATAAAAAAATTTTTGATTAAAAATTTTTCTATAGAAAATTTTTTATCAAAAATTTTTCTACAGAAAATGTTTTTATCAAAAATTTTTGTATAGAAAATTTTTTTTATCATAAATTTTTGTATAGAAAAAATTTTGATCAAAAATTTTTCCATAGAAAATTTTTTTATCAAAAATTTTTCTATAGAAAATATTTTTATCAAAAATTTTTTCTATACAAAAATTATTGATAAAAAAAATTTTCTATATATAGAAAACTTTTTTATCAAAAATTTTTGCATAGAAATTTTTCTATAGAAAATTTTTTCATCAAGAAATTTTCCTAAGAAAATGTTTTTATCAAAAAATTTTTATAGAAAATGTTTATATCAAAAATTTTTCTAAAGAAAATTTTTTTATCAAAAAATTTTTCTGTAAAAAATTTGTTCATCAAAAACATTTCTATAGAAAATTTTTTTTTATCCAAAATTTTTCTATAGAAAATATTTTTATCAAAAATTTTTGTATAGAAAATTTTTTCATCAAAAATTTTGGATAGAAATTTTTCTTTAGAAAACTTTTTCATCAAAAAATTTTCTACGGAACATTTTTATCAAAAATTTCTCTATGGAAAATTCGATTAAAAATTTTTACTATAGAAAATTTTTTTATCAAAAATTTTCTATATTTTTTTTATCAAAAATGTTTCTTAAGAAATTGTTTTTATCAAAAATTTTTGTATAGAATATTTTTTTATCAAAAATGTTTTTCAATAGAATTTTTTCTGTAGAAAATTTTTTCATCAAAAATTTTTCTATGGAAAATTTTTATCAAAAATTTTTCTATAGAAAAATTTTTTTTTATCAACATTTTTTTCTATATTTTTTGTATCAAAATTTTTTCTTTGGGAAATGTTTTTAACAAAAATGTTTGTATAGAAAATTTTTTATCAAAAAATTTCGTATAGAACATTTTTTTATCAAAAAATTTCGTTAATTTTTTTATCAAAAATTTTTGTATAGAAAATTTTCTGTAGAAAATTTTTTCATCATGTCTGGCTGGACCCCCCATGTAAACCATGTTATCAAAGTACAGGTCGCAATTTTTAAGATAATTTGATAAAATTAGGCACAGATAATTTTTTTGACAGTGGGGCCATGGTTATTGGAATTCGTCAAAATCGGTCCATTATTTATGGTACCTCCCCTACCTCGAGATAATCGGTCCACATTTGACCCTAGCTCTTATATAAGTCCAAATGACTGAAACAGCTTAAATATATAAGTTTTGAGAAAATATTTGTATGATGGCAAAATTTGTGTTTATACAGGAAAAAGAACACTTTCGACCTTAGTAGTGAAGGGTATTGTATGGTCGAACTATAGCACTTTCTTACTTTAGATTATATATCTTTGCTCTCGAACCGTATATTTTGTTACTATGTGTTGGATTTTGTTTTTGTATTTTCTTTAACGAAGCGACACTAACCAACTTTGCTAACATCCAAATCTCAACTGAATGCTTTTAATACAAATTTTCATGAGTTTCATTAATGATCGTTATATTTGCGAAAATTACAAAAAGTCATCGGCTTCTGGTTAAGTGTTCTTACAAATTAAGTTTTCTTACAAATCACAAAATCTTATCTTATATTCTTAAACGAGCAATAAGTGTATGTAAATATATATCTATATATATATATATATATATATAATGGCTATCTCGAAAACGGCTCTAACGATTTTGATAAAATTTGGGCAGTGGGTATCTTTTTTGATGTATAGGTCGAAGAAGAAGGGACATTGAGGACATTGAATAGAGTAGAGTTTGCAAAAAATCGTGTAAATGAGAAACCGCGGTTTCGGATTTAAAACACCCAAAACCGGTCGGTTTCGGTTCGGTTTTCGGTTTTTTAAATAAAACTATTTTGATTTAAATAGTTTTATTTCGGGTAAAAACGGGTAAAAAGGGGAAAAATAGAAAACGTTATATCTCTTAAAGTAATAGGTATAGAAACAAAATTAAAATTACGTTTTGAACAGCTATGAAAATAAGCGGACAGGTGTTTAGTACTTTTTTGAAACTATGTCCGATAGGGGGTAAAAAAGGGTGAAAATAGTTTTTTTGGTGCTTTTTAACCCACTCTTATATTTTAAACCAAAGAATATAGAAAGGAACTTTGTACTCAGTTAATAGATGTGAAAGAAATATTGAACACGTACTTGGAACTTTTTTGATTTTGGGGCCAAAATGGGTAAAAAGGGGATAAAATGATAACTTAACACCTCAAAAGAAATATGAATAGGAATTATGTTAACTGCGTTTTAATAAAATGTACCGAATTCAATTGGTACTAAAGAAGTACCAAATAAGCATATGGAACTTTTTGAAAGTAGTAGATAAAAAGGGGAAAAATTAGTAATGTTATAACTTTTAAACAAATGAATGTTTGTATGTTTGTTCTTTATAGAATAGTAAACTGTGAATTTGATCATTTTATGCTCTTTAGCGAAGATGTTGCGGATAAGCCGGCGAAGGTTTTTAAGTTGGTAATACTAATTTCCATTAGGTGGCGCCACTGAAAATTACTAAAAATTAATTAAATCGTAAACTGTTTATTTGATCATGCTATGGTCTTTAGCAAAGTTATAGCGCATGAGCCGTCAAAGGTTTTTTAGTTGGTTTGAATACATTTAATCATGCTATGAGCTTTAGCAAAGTTGTTGCACATGAGCCGACGAAGGTTTCTTAATTGGTATGAAGAAATTTCGACAGGTGGCGCCACTGAAATTTACTCAAAGTCAATTTAATCGTAAGCTGTACATTTAATCATGCTATAATCTTTAGCAAAGTTGTTGCGGATAAGCCGACGAAGGTTTATTAATGGGAATGACCAAAGTCCAACAGGTGGCGCCACTGAAAATTACTCAAAATGAAATAAATCGTAAACTGTGCATTTGATCATGTTATAATCATTAGAAAAGTTGTTACGCATAAGCAGACGAAAGTTTCTTAGTTGGTATGAACAACTTCAGGTGGCGCCACTGAAAATTACTTAAAATGAAATAAATCGTAAACTGTGCATTTGATCAGGGTATAATATTTAGCAAAGTTGTTGCGCATGAGTCGACGGAGGTTTCTGTTGATATGACCAATTTCCAAATTTTTTCAAAATGAGTTAATCTGTAAACTATGCAAACTATGTGTTGATCGGAAAAAATAAATAAAATAATTTGAAATTAACTGAATATTTGCATAAAATGCTTATCATAAAGTTCCGAGCAAGGCTCGGTCAACCAGGTACTATACGTTAATGGAATAGGTTTAAAAATTATTCGGATATGGATGATATATTGTAGCTTAAATAGTTAGATGAGATATTACAGATTATGGTTTATGTTTGGAATAAGATACCAGTACCTAGAATTTACAACTCCACCTTCTTATAATGTGGTTTTAATTAAAAAATTTGAGTCTTATTTCAATATTTCTGCCTTGTCAAAATCATTTTGAATAAATTCTTAACAAATTGTTATGAAAACAAATAAGTTATCTATCTGTCAATGAATCTGGGGCCAATCGAAATGTAAGATATTTTAGAAACATTTGTGTAGCATACTTTTAGGATAATCTAAATAATGTAGAACATAAAAGGTTCACTTACATTATTATGAATCATTCGAGTTTTATATTTTCTGCACTGTTTTTCAGGTTATCTTCATATTGAAGTCTTTTTATTAAAATTTTTCTTTAAGGGATTAGTTTGGGACACCCAACATTGTTTCATTTTTAGTTTTCATATAAATCATATTATTTTATACTAAATAAATAATAAATTAAAATTGTTTATACAAAAATTAATGAAAATTTAATTATTACTTCAGAGTCTTAAATTATTTAATACAATGTTTTATATTATCTACTTAAAACTAATAAATCATTAAATAGTAAAAATAATGAAATTTAAATATCAATATAGAAAAATCAGCAACAATTTCTAATAATGATGAATGTGAAAAAAAGCAAAAGATTTCTATGGATTATACACGTACTAGCAAAAATTTTCCAATAAAAAATATTTGTATAGAAATAAATAACTGAAATTTTCTAGATTGTTATATTTTAATTCTAAAATTTTCCAATAGAAATTTTGTATAGGAAATTTTTCAAAAGAATTTTTTTTAATAGCAAATCGGAAATTTTTTCAACAATTAAGGGATATCATACTCATTATTTAAAAGTTTAGCAAAGGTGTATTGCACTAGGATCCTAATTTATTATAATTAGTTTATTATTGACAAAAATAAACAACTACGCATTATATTCAATTTGTGAGACGAAACATATACGAATATAGTGTCTATCCAAATTTTTGCATAGAGATTTTTTCCGCCTAAAATTTATTTGATAAAAAAAACGCGTCGAGGAATTTGGTTTCTCCGCAAACATTTTTTGGCTTTTTATCAATAAATTGGTCTGTTACATTAATAAATAAATGTAACAGATTTGGGATCAAATGCAAATACACTTCTTTTTGTAAAAAAATTTTTAATAGAAATTTTTAAGCAGAAATTCTTTCAATAGAAAACTTTTAAAAAATTATTTTTTCAAGTGTAAAATTTTTCTATTTATTAAACTTTTATGAATGAATCGAGTTTTTCTTGGAAATTCTATTTTTATTAAAACTATAAACTAATCGAAAAAAAAAACATTTAATTGTTTGTTAATTATATATTTTTTTTCTAATTTCAGTTAAAACTGACAGCAGCAGATAAATTGGTACCAGACAAAAGCCATTCACCAAATTCAACAAAAAAACCCAATAAACAATAGAATGCAGCTTTAAAAAAAAAACTTTATAATAAATAGTTTAGAATACAAAATAGCAACAAATTCAAAAAATTTTTTCAAAAAATTAAAAGCAAATAAACCAAAGAAACTAAATAAATACTAATAATAAAATTGTTGTAAATTAACAACAAATACCAAAAGTAAAAATTTATGTAATTTTTTAAAAACTCCCGTACTAAAACAACGTGAAGGAATTTTGATTTTTCAACAAAAAAAAATTAATTTTGAAAATTAAATCTATTTCAGAGGAATATTTAATAACAAACAAAAATAATAAAACAAATAATTTTTAAAAAACAAAATTAAAGCAAAAGATGTTATAACAAATTAATCAAGAAGTTGAATTCAAAAAATTCAACAAATCAAAAATAAATATTTAAAATTTTGACACAAAATATTTTTAACGGCCTTTATGGTATGAAGTTCTTCATAAATTTAAACTTAAAATTCTTATAATTAGTTATTTAAAAATTCAAGCTTTTATTAAAAAATCTTCAAAAATCTTCACAATTTTATTATGAATATGAAATTTGCTTGATGGTGGCTGATAACTTCTTCAAGTTTTCATTATCAGTGACATTTAGAAATTTAATCTTAACAACAGCAACAAAAGTCATCACATCATGACAGTTTCCTATGCAGGTGAAGTGCCTAATGGCAGTAGTTTTGGCTGTTTTTGGAAAATTTTATGGAAGTAAGTAAAATTTCGAAATAAAATATATACAATAAAAATTTGGCATAGAACACTCGATAACCGAAGAAAATGAAAAGATTTCTAAAGAAAAGTTGGCGATCGCCTTAGTTCTCCATATAAAAGTTGGTGATTGCTATAGTTTTCTATAGAAAAAATGGCGATCGCTATAGTTTTCAATAGAAAAGTTGGCGATCGCTATATTTTTCTATAGAAAGGTAAGCGATCGTCATAATTTTTTATAGAAAATTTGCCGATCGCTATAGTTTTCAATAATAAAATTGGAGATTGCTATACTTTTCTATAGAAAAGTTGGTGATCGCCAAAGTTTTCTATAGAAAAGTTGGTGATCGCCAAAGTTTTCTATAGAAAAGTTGGTGATCGCCAAAGTTTTCTATAGAAAAGTTGGTGATCGCCAAAGTTTTCTATAGAAAAGTTGGTGATCGCCAAAGTTTTCTATAGAAAAGTTGGTGATCGCCAAAGTTTTCTATAGAAAAGTTGGTGATCGCCAAAGTTTTCTATAGAAAAGTTGGTGATCGCCAAAGTTGGTGATCGCCAAAGTTTTCTATAGAAAAGTTGGTGATCGCAAAAGTTTTCTATAGAAAAGTTGGTGATCGACAATGTTTTCTAAAGAAAAATTGGTGCTCACCAAAGTTTTCTAAAGAAAAGTTGGTGATCGCCAAAGTTTTCTAAAGAAAAGTTGGTGATCGCCAAAGTTTTCTAAAGAAAAGTTAGTGATCGCCAAAGTTTTCTAAAGAAAAGTTGGTGATCGCCAAAGTTTTCTAAAGAAAAGTTGGTGATCGCCAAAGTTTTCTAAAGAAAAGTTGGTGATCGCCAAAGCTTTCTATAGAAAAGTTGGTGATCGCCAAAGTTTTCTATAGAAAAGTTGGTGATCCCCAAAGTTTTCTATAGAAAAGTTGGTGATCCCCAAAGTTTTCTATAGAAAAGTTGGTGATCGCCAAAGTTTTCTATAGAAAAGTTGGTGATCGCCAAAGTTTTCTATAGAAAAGTTGGTGATCCCCAAAGTTTTCTATAGAAAAGTTGGTGATCGCCAAAGTTTTCTATAGAAAAGTTGGTGATCGCCAAAGTTTTCTATAGAAAAGTTGGTGATCGCCAAAGTTTTCTATAGAAAAGTTGGTGATCGCCAAAGTTTTCTATAGAAAAGTTGGTGATCGCCAAAGTTTTCTATAGAAAAGTTGGTGATCGCCAAAGTTTTCTATAGAAAAGTTGGTGATCGCCAAAGTTTTCTATAGAAAAGTTGGTGATCGCCAAAGTTTTCTATAGAAAAGTTGGTGATCGCCAAAGTTTTCTATAGAAAAGTTGGTGATCGCCAAAGTTTTCTATAGAAAAGTTGGTGATCGCCAAAGTTTTCTATAGAAAAGTTGGTGATCGCCAAAGTTTTCTATAGAAAAGTTGGTGGTCGCCAAAGTTTTCTATAGAAAAGTTGGTGATCGCCAAAGTTTTCAATAGAAAAGTTGGTGATCGCCAAAGATTTCTATAGAAAAGTTGGCGATTGCTATAGTTTTCTATATAAAAGTTGGCGATCTCATTAGTTTTCCATAGAAAATTTGGGAATCGCTTAGTTTTCTATAGAAAAGTTGGCGATCGCTATCGCTTTCTATAGAAAGGTTGGCGATCGCTATAGTTTTCCATAGAAAAGTTATCGATCGCTATAATTTTCTATATTTCTATAGTTAGCGTTCGCCATACTTTTATACAGAAAAGTTGGCGATCGCTATAGATTTCTATAGAAAAGTTAGCGATCGCTACAGTATTTCTAATTTAAACCCACCTTCATTTAATTGCAATTTTTTTCCTCTATGAGTATCTTATTAAAAAAATCTTTTAATTGAAAAATAAGATTTCATATATTTTAATGATAACTCACTTTAAATTGTAGATGGAATAAAATATGTTCAAAAATAACAATAAGAAAGAAATAATCATACAATTAAACTTTACAGATTTTTTGTTGATGATTTAATGTTTATTTTAAATTTTTAAGAAAACAATAGAAAGTCAAGATTTGCGTCTTTAGAATTTTAATTAAAATTGCAAAAATGTTGTAATTTGTGTATTTAGAGAAAATAACAGTTTATTTAGTATGAATTAATTTATGTTACCCATAACAAATTCTTGCTCCCTTATAAGTTATATCGCACATTGGGTCAAATTTGTATTATATTTAAAAATGTTTCTATACAAAATTTTTCCTTATAACATTTTTTTTTGTATCAAAATTATAAAAATTTATTTTATTTGAAAACTTTTTTAAAGGAAAATTTTACATCAAAAAAATTTTTCTATAAAAATTTTTTTTTATAAAAATGTATCTATATATTTTTCATTATAAAAATTTCATTACAACAATTTTTCTATATAAAGATTTTTATTACAAAACTTTTTCTATAGAAAATTTTCATTAGAAAAATTTTTCATTAAAAAAATATTTTTCTATAGAAAGTATTTTATTATAAAAATTGTTTCATTCCAAAAATTTCTCTGTAGAAATTTGTTCATTCTAAAAATTTTTCATTAACAAATTTTTTGATTGAAAATTTTTTATTAAAAAAATTTTTCTATTGATAATTTTTCATTAAAAAAATTTTTCTATATAAATTTTTTATCAAAAAAAATTTTTCTATAGAAAATTTTTCATTATAAAAATTTTTTAATTTTTAAACTTAAAAAAAAAAATTTCCGTTAAAAAAATTATAATTAAGAATTAACTATAGAAAAATTTTTATAATGAAAAATTTTCTATAGAAAATTTTTTTTAATAATAAATTTTCTATAGAAAATTTTGCACTATAAAAATTTTTCTATAGAAAATTGTTCTACAGAAAATTTTTAATTATAAAAATTTTTCTATAGAAAATTTTTCATTATAAAAATTTTTCTATACAAAATTTTTTATTATAAAAATTTTTCATTATTAAAATTTTTCTTAAAAAAATTTTCTTTAGAAAATTTTTCATTATAAAAATGTTTCTATACAAAATTTTTCATTATAAAAATTTTTCTACACAAAATTTTTTATTATAAAAATTTTTCTAAAGAAAATTTTTCATTATTAAAATTTTTCTTTAAAAATTTTGCATTATTAAAATTTCTCTTAAAAAAATTTTCTTTAGAAAATTTTTCATTATAAAAATGTTTCTATACAAAATTTTTCATTATAAAAATTTTTCTGTAGAAAATTTTTCATTAAAAAATGTTTCTATAGAAAATCTTTCATTATAAAAATTTTTCTATAGAAAATTTTTCATTATAAAAATTTTTCTATAGAAAATTTTTCTATAGAAAATTTTTCATTATAAAAATTTTTCTATAGAAAATTTTTCATTATAAAAATTTTTCTATAGAAAATTTTTCATTATAAAAATTTTTCTATAGAAAATTGTTCATTATAAAAATTTTCAGTATAAAAAGTTTTCATTACAAAAATTTTTCTATAGAAAAATTTTCATTACAAAAATTTTTCTATAGAAAAATTTTCGTTACAAAAATTTTCGTTACAAAAATTTTCATTATGAAAATTTTCCTATAGAAAATTTTTCACTATAAAAATTTTTCTATAGTAAATTTTTCATTATAAAAATTTTTCTATAGAAAATTTTTCATTATACAAATTTTTCTATACAAAATTTTTTATTATAAAAATTTTTCTATACAAAATTTTTTATTATAAAAATTTTTCTAAAGAAAATTTTTCATTATAAACATTTTTTTGTAGAAATTTTTTTATTATAAAAATTTTCTATAGAAAATTTTTCGTTTTAAAATTCTTTCTATAGAAAATTTTTCATTTTAAAAATTTTTCTATAGAAAATTTTTCTATAGAAAATTTTTCATTATAAAAATTTTTCATTTTTTTTTTTTCTATAGAAATTTTTTATTATAAACATTTTTCTGTAGAAAATTTTTCATTATAAAAATTTTCATTATGAAAATTTTTCATTACAAAAATTTTTCTATAGAAAAATTTTCGTTACAAAAATTTTCATTATGAAAATTTTCCTATAGAAAATTTTTCACTATAAAAATTTTTCTATAGAAAATTTTTCATTATAAAAATTTTTCTATAGAAAATTTTTCATTATACAAATTTTTCTATACAAAATTTTTTATTATACAAATTTTTCTATACAAAATTTTTTATTATACAAATTTTTCTATACAAAATTTTTCATTATAAACATTTTTCTGTAGAAATTTTTTTATTATAAAAATTTTTCTATAGAAAATTTTTCATTTTAAAATTTTTTCTATAGAAAATTTTTCATTATAAAAATTTTTCTATAGAAAATTTTTCATTATAAAAATTTTTCAATAGAAAATTTTTCTATAGAAAATTTTTCATTATAAAAATTTTTCATTATGAAAATTTTTCATTACAAAATTTTTTCTATAGAAAAATTTTCGTTACATTTTCACTATATAAATTGTTCTATAAAAAATTTTTCATTAATATTAGTGATTTTTCGACCTTTTTGTTTAATTAAATAAAAGATAAGTCTTTTATTTAACGAAAAATTTTCTTTAGAAAATTTTTCATTATAAAAATTTTTCTATAGAAAATTTTTCATTATAAAAATTCTTCTATAGAAAATTTTTCATTATACAAATTTTTCTATAGAAAATTGTTCATTATAAAAATTCTTCTATAGAAAATTTTTCATTATAAAAATTTTTCTATAGAAAATTTTTCATTATAAAAATTTTTCTATAGAAAATTTTTCATTATAAAAATTTTTCTATAGAAAATTTTTCATTATAAAAATTTTTCTATACAAAATTTTTTATTATAAAAATTTTTCTAAAGAAAATTTTTCATTATAAACATTTTTCTGTAGAAAATTTTTTATTATAAAAATTTTTCTATAGAAAATTTTTCATTTTAAAATTTTTTCTATAGAAAATTTTTCATTATAAAAATTTTTCTATAAAAAATTTTTCATTATAAAAATTTTTCTATAGAAAATTTTTCATTATAAAAATTTTTCATTTTTTTTCTATAGAAAATTTTTCATTATAAACATTTTTCTGTAGAAAATTTTTCATTATGAAAATTTTTCATTACAAAATTTTTTCTATAGAAAAATTTTCGTTACAAAAATGTTAATTATGAAAAATTTCCTATAGAAAATGTTTCACTATAAAAATTGTTCTATAAAAAATTGTTCATTAATATTAGTGATTTTTCGACCTTTTTGTTTAATTAAATAAAAGATAAGTCTTTTATTTAATGAAAAATTTTCTTTAGAAAATTTTTCATTATAAAAATTTTTCTATAGAAAATTTTTCATTATAAAAATTTTTCTATAGAAAATTTTTCATTATAAAAATTCTTCTATAGAAAATTTTTCATTATAAAAATTCTTCTATAGAAAATTTTTCATTATAAAAATTCTTCTATAGAAAATTTTTCATTATAAAAATTTTTCTATAGAAAATTGTTCATTATACAAATTTTTTGATATATAAGTTTTCACTATAAAAATGTTTCTTTAGAAAATTTTTTATTATAAACATTTTTCTGTAGAAAATTGTTTATATAAAAATTTTATAATGAAAATTTTTTATATAAAAAATTTTCTATAGAATATTTTGCATTATAAAAACTTTTCTGTAAAAAATTTTAGCCATAACTTACAGAGAGCCACAATCTCATGATGTCGGTGTAATTAAGCCAGATTTTTGTACAATTGTGCATTTCAGATGCTCTCAACTGTCAAAATCTTTGTTTTATTTAAATTTAAAAATATAAAGCGCTTAATGACAGCCCCTATAGTTTATTTACAAAATTGATTATTATAATTTATGACAGAGGAGATATTGTTGCTGTTGAATTTTATATTCATTCTATGATTTATAGCTACTGAAGCTATTAGTTGCATAGGAGGTGTATCTTATTAAATTTAGTACTTTTATGTACAAACATATTAAAAATTGGTACTGATTAGTTTCAATGTTGCTTACTAACAAACTCCGGTCTACGTTGCTGACCTTACGCTATGTGTGTTTAAAATTACAATGATTATTCTATACAACTACAAATATAGCCTTTCTTATGTAAACACTTATATTCCCTGTATTAAAACTATTTAACAATTTCCTTTATTTGTCACATAATTTTGAAATAGTTACCATATTATTAGCACCTAATATTTCTGAAAACAAAAATCTCACCTCATTATAAAACATGCACTTTTGACGAATATCTAATAAATTAAATTTTTTTCATTTACAAATGAATTTACGAGTTACAAGCAAAACAACAAAAAAAAATTAAATAAAAATTATATTGTAATTATGTCTGTAGAAATGTTCCATTCATTGTTTACTCAGAATTAATTGCCTGGTTTAGGTATTTGTTTTTTTAAATTTAAGTTAAGTTTAAAAAAATGTGTTTTTCTTTAAAATAAATGGGAAAAATATAAAAATCAGACAACCAACGACGACTTGAAAACATTTTCTTTAGTTCAGGAACGTGATTAAATGCTTGATTTAGGTTTAAGAAATATATACCTATAAAATATAAATATTTAACGGCAATTGTAGTTTAAATTGCAAATATTTAGATTTAAAGTTTTTTTTTAGAAAAAATGTACTTAGAATAAATATTTATTTTGAAATGTAAATTTAAAAAAATATATTTTTCAGCCCCGGAGGTCAACGATAAAATTTAAATTAAAAGTTAATATTTACATATTTCGAAAATACAAATAAATTTAAATTTTTAAGGTTTCTAGAAGATGTTATCTTATTTATTTATTATTTCACAAAAAAACTGCATCAAAACATCTCCTGTTGCTATCAGAATTTTATTGTTGTAATTTTATATTATAAATCACGTAAATTAAAAATTTAACATCTTTATTTTGTTGTCACTATTTATGCATTTATTTGTCCAATATGTCTAAAAAATGACATATCACAAAAACTCAAAAGTGTCATCTTAACAAATTTTTCTAGTTTTTACAAAAATGCTAGACGCGTCTGAATGTTTAAGTCATATCTATAAATTTAGCAATAAATCTAAAAAAGGCTTAATAATTGAAAACTCAATAGGATCGAAATATTTTCTATAGATATATTATTATAGATAGAAGCATTTTCTATACAAAAATTTTTGCCGAAAAATTTTCTATAGAAGAATCTTTATATCGAAAATTTTTTTATAGAAACATTTTCTATAGAAAAATTTGTATACATATAGTAAAATTTTCATATCGGAAAATTTTCTATACACAAAAAAATTTCTATAATTTTTATCAAAAAATAACAAAATAGTTTATATAGTAAAATTTTCATATCAAAAAAAATTATATAGAAAAATTTTTGTATTAAAAAATTTTCTATAGAAAAATTTCTGTATCAAAAAATTGTCTACAGAAAAACTTTTATATGGAACGATTTTTTAAAGAAAAAATTTGAATATCATAAAATTTTCTTCAGAAAAATTTTAATATCGAAAAATATTCTATAAAAAATTTTCTATAGAAAAATTTTAATAAGGAACAATTTTCTACAGAAACATTATTATATCGAAAATTTTTATATCAAAAAATTTCGTACTGAAAAATTTTTATATCAAAAAATTTTCTATAGAAAAATTATTATGTCGAAAAATTTTCTATAGTAAAACTTTTGACACTGAAAAATTTTTTATAGAAAAATTTTTATTCCGAAACCTTTTCTATGGAAAATTATTTCTATACCGAAAAATTTTCTACAGAAAAATTGTTATATCTAAAAATTATACGTAGAAAAATCTTTATATCGAAAAATTTTCTACAAAAACATTATTATATCGAAAATTTTTATATCAAAAAATTTTCTATAGAAAAATTTTCAATAGTAAAAATTTTTATACTGAAAAATTTTTATATCGAAAAATTTTCTGTCGAAAAATTTTTTATAGAAAAATTTTTATACCGAAAAATTTTCTAAAGAAAAATTTGTATACCAAAAAATGTTTATATTGAAAAATTTTCTATAGAAAAAATTTCAAATCGAAAAATTTTCTATAGAACAATTTTCTTATATAGAAAAATTTTCTATAGAGAAATTTTTATATCGAAAAATTTTCTATAGAAAAATTTTTATACCGAAAAATTTTATATAGAAACATTTTTATACCGCAAAATTTTCTATAGTAAAAATTTTTACACCGAAAAATTTTCTATAGAAAAACTTATACCGAAAAATATTTTATAGAAAAATTTTTATACCGAAAAATTTTCAATAGAAACATTTTATACCGAAAAATTTTCAATAGAAACATTTTATACCGAAAAATTTTCTATAGAAAAATTTTTATACCGAAAAAATTTTCTATAGAAAAATTTTTATACCGAAAAATTTTCTTTTAAAAAAATTTGTATACCGAAAAATTTTCTATAGAAAAATTTTTATATCGAAATTTTTTCTATAGAAACATTTTTATATCGAAAAATTTTCTATAGAAAAATTTTTATATCGAAAAATTTTCCATAGAAAAATTTTTATATCGAAAAATTTTACAGAAAAATTATTATATCGAAAAATGTTCTATAGAAAAATTATTATATCGAAAAACTTTCTATAGAAAAAATTTATATAAAAATTTTTATACCAAAAAATTTTCTATAGAAAAATTTTTTACCGAAAAATTTTCTAGAAAAATTTTTATACCAAAAAATTTTCTATAGAAAAAATTTATATAAAAATTTTTATACCAAAAAATTTTCTATAAAAAAATTTTTATACCGAAAAATTTTCAATAGAAACATTTTATACCGAAAAATTTTCTATAGAAAAATTTTTATACCGAAAAAATTTTCTATAGAAAAATTTTTATACCGAAAAATTTTCTTTTAAAAAAATTTGTATACCGAAAAATTTTCTATAGAAAAATTTTAATATCGAAATTTTTTCTATAGAAAAATTTTTATATCGAAAAATTTTTTATAGAAAAATTTTTATATCGAAAAATTTTCCATAGAAAAATTTTTATATCGAAAAATTTTACAGAAAAATTATTATATCGAAAAATTTTCTATAGAAAAATTTTTATATCGAAAAATTTTCTATAGAAAAAATTTATATAAAAATTTTTATACCAAAAAATTTTCTATAGAAAAATTTTTTACCGAAAAATTTTCTAGAAAAATTTTTATACCAAAAAATTTTCTATAGAAAAATTTTTATACCGAAAAATTTTCAATAGAAAAATGTTTATACCGAACGATTTTCTATAGAAAAATTTTTATACCGAAAAATTTTCTATAGAAAACTTTTTATATTGAAAAATTTTCTATAGCAGAATTTTTATATAGAAAAATTTTGCATTGGAAAATTTTCCATAGAAAAATGTTTATATCGAAAATTTTTCTATAGAAAAATTTTTATATCGAAAAATTTTCTATAGAAAAATTTTTATATCGAAAAATTTTCTATAGAAAAATTTTTATATCGAAAAATTTTCTATAGAAAAATTTTTATATCGAAAAATTTTCTATAGAAAAATTTTTATATCGAAAAATTTTCTATAGAAAAATTTTTATACCGAAAAATTTTCTATAGAAAAATTTTTATACCGAAAAATTTTCTATAGAAAAATATTTATACCGAAAAATTTTCTATAGAAAAATTTTTATACCGCAAATTTTTCTATAGAAAAATTTTTATATCATAAAATTCTCTATAGGAAAATTTGTATATCGAAAATTTGAATATTATGAAATTTTGTCTAGAAAAATTTTCTGTAGAAAAATTTTAATATCGAAAAATTTTCTATAGAAAAATTTTTATATCGCAACTTTTGCTATAGAAAAATTTGTATATCATAAAATTCTCTATAGGAAAATTTGTATATCGAAAATTTGAATTTTGAAAATTTTCTGTAGAAAAATTTTAATATCGAAAAATTTTCTATAGAAAAATTTTTATATCGAAAAATTTTCTATAGAAAAATTTTCTATAGAAAAATTTTTATACCGAAAAATTTTCTATAGAAAAATTTTTATACCGAAAAATTTTCTATAGAAAAATATTTATACCGAAAAATTTTCTATAGAAAAATTTTTATACCGCAAATTTTTCTATAGAAAAATTTTTACATCGCAACTTTTGCTATAGAAAAATTTGTATATCATAAAATTCTCTATAGGAAAATTTGTATATCGAAAATTTGAATATTATGAAATTTTGTCTAGAAAAATTTTCTATAGAAAAATTTTTATACCGCAAATTTTTCTATAGAAAAATTTTTATATCATAAAATTCTCTATAGGAAAATTTGTATATCGAAAATTTGAATATTATGAAATTTTGTCTAGAAAAATTTTCTGTAGAAAAATTTTAATATCGAAAAATTTTCTATAGAAAAATTTTTATATCGAAAAATTTTCTATAGAAAAATTTTCTATAGAAAAATTTTTATATCGCAACTTTTGCTATAGAAAAATTTGTATATCATAAAATTCTCTACAGGAAAATTTGTATATCGAAAATTTTAATATTATGAAATTTTATCTAGAAAAATTTTCTGTAGAAAAATTTTAATATCGAAAAATTTTCTATAGAAAAATTTTTATATCGAAAAATTTTCTATAGAAAAATTTTCTATAGAAAAATTTTTATACCGAAAAATTTTCTATAGAAAAATTTTGATACCGAAAAATTTTCTATAGAAAAATATTTATACCGAAAAATTTTCTATAGAAAAATTTTTATACCGCAAATTTTTCTATAGAAAAATTTGTATATCATAAAATTCTCTATAGGAAAATTTGTATATCGAAAATTTGAATATTATGAAATTTTGTCTAGAAAAATTTTCTGTAGAAAAATTTTAATATCGAAAAATTTTCTATAGAAAAATTTTTATACCGAAAAATTTTCTATAGAAAAATTTTTATACCGAAAAATTTTCTATAGAAAAATTTTTATACCGAAAAATTTTCTATAGAAAAATTTTTATACCGAAAAATTTTCTATGGAAAAATATTTATACCGAAAAATTCTCTATAGTAAAATGTTTATATCCAAAATTTTTTTATAGAATTTTTTTTTTATACAAAAATTTTTATAACGAAAAATTTTCTATAGAAAAAATTTTCTTTCTGTAGAAAATTAAGGCGATCGCCAACTTTTCTTAGACAACTAAAGCGATCGCAAACTTTTCTATAGAAATCTAAGGCGATCGCCAAATTTTCGATAGAAAACTAAGGCGATCTCAAACTTGTCTATAGAAAACAAATGCTATCCCCAACTTCTCTTTAGAAAACTAAGGCGATCGCCAATTTGTCTATGGAAAACTAAGGCGATTTACCACTTTTTGACAGATTACTTAAATTAAATTAAGTGAATATAATTCTAATTACAAACAAAAATAATGGAAATATTATACCACTTTTATTTACGACTTTTGGCAGAAAAAATTGAAATATTTTATTATTTTTTAATTTGTATTGATTGCTGTTAATGCCTTTTATTTTACGATTTAAATATCTTTCTAATTAAATTTTTATTTATTTTTTATTTTATTAACTTTTCTTTTAATTCTTTTTTTTTCAGGTGGCGTGGAAGCGTTTATAAATTAGTATGGCGTGAATTAGTAGCGTATTTATGTTTATATTATACTATAAATTTTGTATATAGATTTGCTTTAACCGAACAACAACAGAAGTAAGTAGACGACAATTTGAAGAACAAATAAAAATCATAATTAACAAAAAATAAACCCAAACAATTCCATAGGAAAGCTAGAGATCAGCTAATTATTTTATAGAAAATCAAGCGATCGCTATAGCTTTCTATACAAATGTTGGCGATCGCTATAGTTTTCTATAGAAAAGTTGGCGATCGCAATAGTTTTCTATAGAAAAGTTGGCGATCGCCTTAATTTTCTATAAAAAAGTTGGAGATCGCTATAGTTTTGTATAGAAAAGTTGGCGATCGCTATAGTTTTCTATAGAAAAGTTGGCGATCTTATTAGTTTATTAAAGAAAAGTTTTGAATTGTTAAGTTTTCTATACAAACTAATTCCTTGTGTATTTTTTGTTCCTCTTTCCAGAATATTTAATAAATTAAGATATTATTTCGGCCAACAGGGCGAAAGTATACCCATGTCCTTTGTGCTGGGTTTCTATGTAAGTCTGATAGTGAAACGTTGGTGGGAACAATACAGATTATTGCCATGGCCCGATACGTTGGCCCTATTTATAAGTGCTGCTATACAAAACTCAAATGGTGGAGTTAATGTAAGGGTATAGAAAATTTTTATTAAATTAATGTCAGACTTTGTACTAAGTATAATATTTTAATGACAAAAAATTCTCTAAAGTTCAAAAAAAATTCTATTATATTTTTTTTTTTTTTCAGAACGAAACCGGTCGCTTAATGCGTCGTAACATCATGCGTTACATGGTTTTGGCCTATGTCATAACTTTGCAGCGCATTTCATTACGTGTTAAGCGTCGTTTTCCCACCACCCAACATCTCGTGGATGCTGGTCTCATGCACGAGTCCGAAATGAAAATTTTCGAACATTTAAATGCCAAAAGTCCCATGTCCAAGTACTGGATGCCTCTGGTGTGGGCAACAAATATTATAAATCGTGCCCGCAAAGATGGTCTTATTACATCGGATCATATAGTGCAGACGATATTGGTCGAGTTGTCGGACATAAGAAGACGTTTGGGTGGTTTGATCGGCTATGATACCGTGTGTGTGCCATTAGTTTATACGCAGGTGAGAAAAGAACAATTTTTTTGCATTAATAAGATGATCGTTAATACATAAACTTAGACTATCGTCAACTTTTGTATAGAAAATTAAGGCGATCGCCAACTTTTCTATAGAAAATTAAGGTGATCGCCAACTTTTCTGAAGAAAATTATGGCGATCGCCAACTTTTCTGAAGAAAATTATGGCGATCGCCAACTTTTCTAAAGAAAATTATGGCGATCGCCAACTTTTCTATAGAAAATTATGGCGATCGCCAACTTTTCTATAGAAAATTATGGCGATCGCCAACTTTTCTATAAAAAATTATGGCGATCGCCAACTTTTCTATAGAAAATTATGGCGATCGCCAACTTTTCTATAGAAAATTATGGCGATCGCCAACTTTTCTATAGAAAATTATGGCGATCGCCAACTTTTCTATAGAAAATTATGGCGATCGCCAACTTTTCTATAGAAAATTATGGCGATCGCCAACTTTTCTATAGAAAATTATGGCGATCGCCAAATTTTCTATAGAAAATTATGGCGATCGCCAACTTTTCTATAGAAAATTATGGCGGTCGCCAACTTTTCTATAGAAAATTATGCCGATCGCCAACTTTTCTATAGAAAATTATGCCGATCGCCAACTTTTCTATAGAAAACTATGGCGATCGCCAACTTTTTTATAGAAAATTATGGCGATCGCCAACTTTTCTATAGAAAATTATGGCGATCGCCAACTTTTCTATAGAAATTTATGGCGATCGCCAACTTTTCTATAGAAATTTATGGCGATCGCCAACTTTTCTATAGAAATTTATGGCGATCGCCAACTTTTCTATAGAAATTTATGGCGATCGCCAACTTTTCTATAGAAATTTATGGCAATCGCCAACTTTTCTATAGAAATTTATGGCGATCGCCAACTTTTCTATAGAAAATTATGGCGATCGCCAACTTTTCTATAGAAAATTATGGCGATCGCCAACTTTTCCATAGAAAATTATGGCGATCGCCAACTTTTCTATAGAAAATTATGGCGATCGCCAACTTTTCTATAGAAAATTATGGCGATCGCCAACTTTTCTATAGAAAATTATGGCGATCGCCAACTTTTCTATAGAAAATTATGGCGATCGCCAACTTTTCTATAGAAAATTATGGCGATCGCCAACTTTTCTATAGAAAATTATGGCGATCGCCAACTTTTCTATAGAAAATTATGGCGATCGCCAATTTTTCTATAGAAATTTATGGCGATCGCCAACTTTTCTATAGAAATTTATGGCGATCGCCAACTTTTCTATAGAAATTTATGGCGATCGCCAACTTTTCTATAGAAATTTATGGCGATCGCCAACTTTTCTATAGAAAATTATGGCGATCGCCAACTTTTCTATAGAAAATTATGGCGATCGCCAACTTTTCTATAGAAAATTATGGCGATCGCCAACTTTTCTATATAAAATTTTGGCGATCGCCAACTTTTCTATAGAAAATTATGGCGATCGCCAACTTTTCTATAGAAATTTATGGCGATCGCCAACTTTTCTATAGAAAATTTTGGCGATCGCCAACTTTTCTATAGAAAATTATGGCGATCGCCAATTCGCTAAAAAAATTAAGGCTACTAAGGCCATTGACTGCGTATTTATTTACATTTTTCTTTCCCTCTCTCTATTTACAGGTTGTAACCTTAGTTTTATACACATATTTCATTGCCGCCTTATTGGGTCGACAAATGTTACCCGATTCACCAGATTATCATGGCAAAAATGATTACGATTTATATTTCCCCCTATTCACAGCATTACAGGTACATAATCTTATATTAAAAAATATATATATAAAACAAACTGAAAAGAAACCACAAATACCGCAAATTTTCTAAAATTACCTAGAAAAAATTTAAAAGCTAAGTCGTACTGATGACAGAAACCTTTTGTAAATTTGAAGACAGTTAAGCTTAAAAAAAAATCAAAGTCTATAGAAAACCCTAAAACTAATTATTATGACAAATGTGATATAAAATTAAAATATTTTGGATCATAAAGTCGGCACGAAGAAGCCAAGAAAGAGACAAGCTTTCTTTGTAAACCAGACACGATTCGTAAGGTTGCTTGTGTTTTAATTTAAATATTATATAATTTTTTAAATTGTTGAATTAATTTAAAATTTATTTTACTTTCCTTTGGCTGGTTGTTTGCTGGTTTGTGTTTAATTAAATGTATTATGAAATAAAAATGTTTGTTAAACAAAAAAATCTATTTTTAAATTGAAAAAGATATAAAATTACATACCATTTAGCGATTGCCTACTTTTTTTATAAAACTATAGCGATCGCCAATTTTAATAAAGAAAACTATAGCGATCTCTTACTTTTCTATAGAAAACTATATCGAAAACTATAGCGATCATTAAATTTTCTTTAGAAAACTATAGTGATCGCTAACTTTTCTATAGAAAACTATAGCGATCGCTTACTTTTCTATAGAAAACTATATCGATCACCAACTTTTCTATAGAAAACTATAGCGATCGCCAACTTTTCTATAGAAAACTATAGCGATTACCAACATTTCTATAGAAAACTATAGCAATCGCCAACTTTTCTATAGAAAAATATAGCGATCGCCAACTTTTCTATAGAAATCTATAGCGATCGTCAACTTTTCTTTAGAAAACTATAGCGATCGGCAACTTTTCTTTAGAAAACTATAGCGATCGCCAACTTTTCTATAGAAAATTTTAGCGATCTCCAACATTTTTAAAGAAATGTTTCGCTTTATTCAAAACTCAAACCATTTTTGTTCTCTTTATTGTTTCCAACCGGAATACTATTAATGTAGGTCAAGTGCTGGGAATTTTACCAAAAATTCTCCATTTGTGATCGAACCAAAAACAGAAAATTTATTTATTTATTTAATGAAACGAAAAAGTTGTTATTAAAAAAAAATAAATATAATTAGAAAATTAATTAATTATATTAGTAGAATTTTGTGTAAGCAATTTGGAAAAAACAACAACTCATTTTGTTAGATATTAAATAATTTTTTTGCCAGTCATTTATCCATAAAAATACCAATATCCAAATATGGAATTACAATGTATCACGTGGGATTGCCATAAAAAGAAAAACCGTCAAATAAAGTTTTTTTTTAAATAAAAATACACATTTGTTGAAGAGGAAGATCAAAACAGTGTGATAAAGAAAAATTCACACAAAAGTTTAATGTAATAGAAAAATTTCGGTTCAAATTGAACAGAATACCTCTAAAACTGCTATACCGATATTGGAAATATACTTGGCAAAAATGTTCTGTATAAAGTTTTCTATCGAAATGCTTTTGTATCAGTTCAGCAGGTTTTAAAGTGGCTCCTAGTATCTTCTCAAAGTTTTATCCTACTATCACCGAGGCTTTCGGATGCTCAGAACGTTTTGTTAATTTTTTACCGCAGAAGTCATGACTATACGGCTTTTAATTATCTTTTTTACACCTTTAACGAATGGATTTATATTCTTAATTTTTTTACTTCATGACTTTTTGAACTAAATTTAATTTTAATATTTTACACTTTTAATAGATTTATTAAACAATAAATCATTTTTTAATTGTTATTTTTACAGTTTGTTTTTTATGTCGGCTGGTTGAAAGTTGCTGAAGTGCTAATTAACCCATTCGGTGAAGATGATGATGATATAGAATTAAATTGGTTAATTGATAGACATATAAAGGTGAGTCCCACGACTATTTTAAATGATAAGTATTTAAGCAAATGAAGCGATCGCGAACATTTCTACGGAAAACTTTGGTGATAGCCAACTTTCCTATAGAAAACTATAGCAATCGTCAACTTTTCTATAGAAAACTATAGCGATCGTCAAATTTTTTATAGAAAACTATCGCGATCGCCAACTTTTCTATGTGAAAGTTGGCGATCGCCAACTTTTTTTCAGAAAACTAAGGCGATCGCAAACTTTTCTATAGAAAACTAAAGCGATCGCCAACTTTTCTATAGAAAACTATGGCGATCGCCAACTTTTCTATAGAAAACTATGGCGATCGCCAACTTTTCTATAGAAAACTATGGCGATCGCCAACTTTTCTATAGAAAACTATGGCGATCGCCAACTTTTCTATAGAAAACTATGGCGATCGCCAACTTTTCTATAGAAAACTATGGCGATCGCCAACTTTTCTATAGAAAACTTTGGCGATCACCAACTTTTCTATAGAAAACTTTGGCGATCACCAACTTTTCTATAGAAAACTTTGGCGATCACCAACTTTTCTATAGAAAACTTTGGCGATCACCAACTTTTCTATAGAAAACTTTGGCGATCACCAACTTTTCTATAGAAAACTAAGGCGATCGCCAACTTTTCTATAAAAAACTAAGGCGATTACCAACTTTTCTATAAAAAACTATAGCGATCGCCAACTTTTCTATACAAAACTAAAATGATCGCCAACTTTTCTATAGAAAACTAAGGCTATCGCCAACTTTTCTATAGAAAACTAAGGCGATTGCCAACTTTTCTATAGAAAACTAAGGTGATCGCCAACTTTTCTATAGAAAACTTTGGCGATCGCCAACTTTTCTATAGAAAACTTTGGCGATCGCCAACTTTTCTATAGAAAACTTTGGCGATCGCCAACTTTTCTATAGAAAACTTTGGCGATCGCCAACTTTTCTATAGAAAACTTTGGCGATCGCCAACTTTTCTATAGAAAACTTTGGCGATCGCCAACTTTTCTATAGAAAACTTTGGCGATCGCCAACTTTTCTATAGAAAACTTTGGCGATCGCCAACTTTTCTATAGAAAACTTTAGCGATCGCCAACTTTTCTATAGAATACTTTGGCGATCGCCAACTTTTCTATAGAAAACTTTGGCCGAGCGCCAACTTTTCTATAGAAAACTTTGGCGATCGCCAACTTTTCTATAGAAAACTTTGGCGATCGCCAACTTTTCTATAGAAAACTTTGGAGATCGCCAACTTTTCTATAGAAAACTTTGGCGATCGCCAACTTTTCTATAGAAAACTTTGGCGATCGCCAACTTTTCTATAGAAAACTTTGGCGATCGCCAACTTTTCTATAGAAAACTTTGGCGATCGCCAACTTTTCTATAGAAAACTTTGGCGATCGCCAACTTTTCTATAGAAAACTTTGGCGATCACCAATTTTTCTATAGAAAACTGAGGCGATCACCAACTTTTCTATAGAAAACTGAGGCGATCACCAACTTTTCTATAGAAAACTGAGGCGATCACCAACTTTTCTATAGAAAACTGAGGCGATCACCAACTTTTCTATTGAAAACTGAGGCGATCACCAACTTTTCTATAGAAAACTGAGGCGATCGCCAACTTTTCTATAGAAAACTGAGGCGATCACTTTTCTATAGAAAACTTTGGTGATCACCAACTTTTTTTATAGAAAACTTTGGCGATCACCAACTTTTCTATAGAAAACTAAGGTGATCTCCAAGAAAACTAGTGCGAAATGTATCTTTCCTTATAAGAATGAAGGCAATTGCCGATTTATTTCGGTAATTGTAAGTAAATTTAAGCTAAATAAGTTTTATTTTAAATAATTAAGTCTTTATCTATGCGTTGATCGTGCCAACGTTTTTAGCACACTTTGAGGTCATAAAAAATAACGATTCAAATTCCCTAACAAAATGCAACCGATTAACTGAACTGCTCTGAAATCTAAAATTCTTGTTTTAAACGATCGCTTTAAGCCAATGTTGGGCAAAGTCTCTCTGATTCTCTCTTATATTGTATTTTCCCAACCCTAGGGTTAGCAAAATACAAAATCAGAGAGACTTTGCCCAACATTGCTTTAAGCTAAATTCTGAATTTTCCAATCTAATTCAAATTTTCTTTCATAAAGTCCAAATGATTGCTCAATTATTTTAATGATCATTGATGATCCCTTCTTATTCTTAACAATTTAATTTAGGAATTACTTTCAAAATTTTAAAATGTATCGAATTTTTATCTTGCAACCAAAAAATTTCATACTTCGAAATAATCATATCATCATGATCAGTTTAATCATTTCCACTTGAAGACAAAACATCAAGAAATGTTTTCTTAAAACCAACCACATACCAAAATATCGTAATATTTTCTGACTTACAGTCGTAGTTTTTATTAGAGTTTGTCATGTTTTTCTTTTTTTGTTTTCAAAGTGGCACGTGCTAAAAATAAACTCTACTTTAAAAGACCAAAAATGACAAAGAATCTTTCTTCTGTTTTTGAAACTAATAAAAAAAATTGTTTATCATCAAATCAAGAATCAGAAGAGGAAAAAGCCAGCCACAAATGGTACGTAACTGGCCAAACTGGTTTTTGCGGGCTTAAAGTTTTGTCTGAGTCTGAGTTTAACAAAACCGTCTTCTGTCTTAACTTGACTGACCGATAAACTAAATAAAGCTCCTGTGGTAGATACATAAAAAAGTGTCATACAGTAAATTCAGGATAAATGATTTGTATAGAGTGCATCATTTTTCTTCCGTCATCCTTGACTCCAGTGGAGCATAGGGCCTCACTTTTAACTATTATTATTTATAGGAAATTCCAATTCAATATCTGTGAAAATTTAATCAGTGAGCAATTGTGTGGAGACTACTCTATCATTTTTAAAAACAACTATTTTTTCTGTCTTCGCTTTTGACTTTAACAGATGTTTTGGGTAAATTTGTCAAAGTATTCGATTAAAAGATTATTTTTGTTTGAAGGTATAAAAATGACCAAAATAATGATGTTTATGCTCATATTTAGTACTTAATTAATTTTATGCAATTTTGAAAATATTTATGCTCGTATTTTAAACCAATTTAATAAAAGGTTTTAGCTTTTTGATCCTAATAAATAATAAAATGAAAAGCGGTTAACGAAGTCTAATTCTTATCGACATTCCTATTAAAACAAATAGTTCTATAGATATTTTTAAACAAACAATTTTCTATGGAAATTTTTTTATGAAAAAAATTATATTTTAAAATCTTTATATCGAAAATTGTCTAAAAATATTTTTATTAGAAAAAAATTCCTATAGAAATTTTTATATCATAAAGTTTTCTATAGAAATTTATAAGTCTAAATATTTTTCATAGAAATTTTTATATCAAAAAATTGTCTATAAAAATGTTTTTATTGAAAAATTTTCTATAAAAATGTTTATATCAAAAAATAGAAATATAGAAATTTTTTTATCGAAAAATTTTCTACAGAAATTTTTTTATCGAAAAATTTTTTTATAGAAAAATTTTTTTATAGAAAAAATTTTATCGAAAAGTTTTCTTTAGAAATTTTTAAATCGAAAAATTTTTCATAGACATTTTTATATAGACAAATTTTCTATAAAAATTTTTTTATCGAAAAATTTTCTATAAAAATTTTTTTATCGAAAAATTTTCTATAAACATTTTTTTATTGAAAAATTTTCTATCAAAATTTTTATACCGAAAATTTTTTTATAGAAAGTTTTATATCGAAAAATTTATAGAAATTTTTAATCAAAAAATTTTCTATAGAAATTCCGATATCGAAAAAATTTCTATAGAAATTTTTATATCGAAAAATTTGTTAAAGAAATTTTTTTATCGAAAAATTGTTTATACAAATTTTTATATCGAAAATTTTTTTAAAAACTTTGAAAATTATTATTATTTTTAAATTGAAGGATTTTCTGTAGAAATTTTTTATTGAAAAATTCTCTATACAAATTTTTATATCGAAAAAATTTATATAGAAATTTTATAGATCCACAAATTTTCTTTTGACATTTTTATATTTAAAAATTTTTTATAGAAATTTTTATATTGAAAAATTTTCTAAAACAATTTTTATATCGAAAAATATCTAAAAGAATAATATCCCCAACTTTTTTTTAGAAAAAAAAATTTTTCATAGACATTTTTATATAAAAAAATTTTCTATAAAAATTTGTTTATCGAAAATTTTTTTATAGAAAATTTTTTTTATCGAAAAATTTTCTATAAAAATTTTTTTATTGAAAAATTTTCTATCAACATTTTTATACCGAAAAATTTTTTATAGAAATTTTTATATCGAAAAATTTATAGAAATTGTTTATACAAATTTTTATATCGAAAATTTTTTTAAAAACTTTTTATATTGAAAATTATTCTATAGTAATTTTTAAATTGAAGAATTTTCTGTAGAAATTTTTTATTGAAAAATTCTCTATACAAATTTTTATATCGAAAAAATTTATATAGAAATTTTATATATCCACAAATTTTCTTTTGACATTTTCATATTTAAACATTTTTTATAGAAATTTTTATATTGAAAAATTTTCTAAAACAATTTTTATATCGAAAAATATCTAAAGGAATAATATCCCCAACTTTTTTTAGAAATTTTCACATCGAAAAATTTTTTATGGAAATTTTTTTTTGGAAATTTTAATATCGAAATATTTTTGAAAGAAAATATATCGAGAAATATCGAAAAATTGTCTATAGTAATTTTTTTATCAAAAAATTTTTTATAGAAATTTTTATATCGTAAAAGTTTCTTAGAAATTTTTATAAGGAAAAATTTTCTATAAAAATTCTACAGAAATTTTTTAATCGTTAAATTGTCTATAGAAATTATTTATATACTTAGAAAATTTTTATAAAGGAATTTTTGTATCGAAAAATTTTCTAAAAAATTTTTTTATTGCAAAATTTTTTTATAAAAATGTTTATATCGAAAATTTTTTATAGAAACTTTTGTGTCGTTAAATTTTCTCTAGAAATTTTTATATTGAAAAATTTTCTATAGAAATTTTTATTTCGAAAAATTTTTTATAGAAACTTTAATATCAAAAAAGTTTCCATAGAAATTTTTATATCGAAAAATTGTATACAGAAATTTTTATAACCAAAACTTTTGTATAGAAATTTTTATATCAAAAAATTTTCGATAGAAATTTTTATATCAAAAAATTTTTAATAGAAATTTTTATATTAAAAAATTTTCGATAGATATCAAAAAATTTTCTATAAAAATTTTTATATCGAAAAAATTTCTATAGAATATTTTATATCGAAAAGTTTTCTTAGAAATTTTTATAAGGAAAAATTTTCTATAAAAATTCTACAGAAATTTTTTATCGTTAAATTTTCTATAGAAATTATTTTATCAAAAATAATTTCTATAGAAATTTTTATATCGCAAAATTTCTACAAAAATTGTTATATAAAAAAATTTTCTATATAAATTTTTATATCAAAAAATTTTCTGTAGAAATTTTATATCGAATTTTTTTTAGAAAATTTTATATCGAAAATTTTTTTTAGAAATTTATATGTCGAAAAATTTTTTTTAGAAAATTTTATATCGAAATTTTTAGAAATTTTGATGTCGAAAAATTTTCTATAGAAATTTTTATATCGAAAAATTTTCTATGGAAATTTGTATATCCAAAAATTTTCTATAGAAATTTTTATATAGAAAAATTGTCTTCAGAAATTTTTATACCGAAAAATTTTTTATAGAAATTTTTTATAAAAAATTTTTTTATCGAAAAATTTTATATCGAAAAATTTCTGTATAAATTTTTCTATTAAAAAAATTTCTATAGAAATTTTTATACCAAAAAATTTTCTATAGAAATTTTTATAACGAAAACTTTTCTATTGAAATTTTTATAACTAAAAAATTTCTATAAAAATTTTTATATCGAAAAATGTTCTGGAAATTTTTATATCGAAAAATGTTCTATAAAAATTTTTATATAGAAAAATTTTTTATAGAAATTTGTATCAGGCAAAATTTTTTATAAAATTTTTATATCAAAAAATTTTTGATAGAAATTTTTATATGAAAAAATTTTCAATGGAAATTTTTATATTGAAAAATTTTCTATAAAAATGTTTATCGAAGAATTCTATTTACTAATTTTTATATCGAAAAAATTTCTATAGAAGTTTTTATTACGAAATATTTTGTTGAGAAATTTTGATATCGAAAAATTGTCTATCAAAATTTTTATATCGAAATATTTTCTATAAAAATTTTTGTATTAAAAAATTTTCTATAAAAATTTTAATATCAAAAAATTGTTTATAAAAATTTTTGTATCAAAAAATTTATTTTGAAATTTGTATATCGAAATATTTTCTATAGAAATTTTAATATCGAAAAATTTTCTATAGAAACTTAAATATCGAAAAATTTTCGATAAAAATTTTTATATTAAACATTTTCTTTAAGAAATTTTTATGTCGAAAATTTTTCTTTATAAATTTTTTATCAAAAAATTTTCGATAGAAATTTTTATATCACAAAATTTTCGATAGATTTTTATATAAAAAAATTTTCGATAGAAATTTTTATATCAAAAAATTTTTGATAGAAATTTTTACATGGAAACATTTTCTATAAAAATTTTTATATGGAAACATTTTCTATAGAAATTTTTATATGGAAAAATTTTATATTTAAAAACTTTCTATGAAACTTTTTTTAAAGAAAAATTTTCTAAAGAAATTTTAATAAAAAAAAATTTTTATATAGAATATTTTTTTATAAAAATTTTTATATCGAAAAATTGTCTATCAAAATTTTTATATCCAAAAATTTTCTATAGAAATTTTTATAACGAAAAATTTTGTATAGAAATTTTTATATCGAAAAATTTTATATAGAAATTTTTCTAACGAAAAATTTTCTATAAAAATTTTTATATCAAAAAATTTTCTATAGCAATTTTTATAACGAAACATTTTCTGTTAAAATTTTTGTAACAAAAAGTTTTCTATAAAGAATTTTATATCGAAAAATTTTTATAAAGAAAAATTTTTGTAACAAAAAGTTTTCTATAAAGAATTTTATATCGAAAAATTTTCTATAAAAATTTTTATACCGAAAAATTTTCTATCGAAATCGAAAAATTTTGAAGAAAAATTATTATAAAGAAAAATTTTATAGAGAAATGTTTATATCGAACAATTTTCTATAGAAATTTTTATCAGAAAAAATTTTCTATAGAAAAATTTTTTTATAGAAATTTTTATATCGAAAAATTTTCTTTATAAATTTTTTATAGAAAAATTGTCTTTAGAAAATTTTTATAGAAAAATTGTCTTTTGAAATTTTTATATTGAAAAATTTTCTATAGAAATTTTTATCTGGAAAAATTTTTATATCGAAAAATTTTCTATAGAATTTTTTATGTAGAAAAATTTTCTATAGAAATTTATTTAACGAAAATTTTTCTATTGAAATTTTTTATAGAAAATTTTTTTTTAGAAATTTTTATATCGAAAAATTTTCTGTACAAATTTTCATATAGAAAAATTTTCTATAGAAATTTTATATCGAAAAATTTTCTATATAAATTTTTATATCGAAAAATTTTTTATAGATATTTCTGTATCGAAAAATTTTCAATCAAAATTTTTTATCGAAGAATTTTGTAGACAAATTTTTGTATCAAAAAATTTTCTTTAGAAATTTTTATAAAGAAAATTTTCCTAGAAGCTCTAAAATAGACATTAAAAACCGGCCATTACATGAACTATTCTATCGTGTAGGGTTGATATATGACCAATTAAAACTTTATTACTTATTTAAACAAAATTTTGGATAAACAATAAAAAAAAATATTACTATGGGATTATACAACAAAAACAAGTCAAGGTTTAAACTGCGCAAAATTTTTTCAAACATTTGCAATTATAAATCTTTAAATAGAAATTAATTAAGAATTATTTCAAACAAATAAACAAGAAAAAAACTCACTGAATAACTATTAATTTACCTACCCCCAAAAAAAATTAGATACAAAACCCAAAAAGTAATTAAGGAATTAAAAACATGTGTCAACTTATGACAATAAGAATATTGATTATAGTCGAACTCAATTACTTGTCAGTTTGACAGTCAAGACTAGTCATTTGAAGTAAACTCGTGTAAATAAACAAATAATAATTGAAGGACGAGAATTTTAAAAACAAAATTTTAAATATAGGTTTTGTGCGTTTTTTTGTTTAATTTTGCCTTAAAAACATAAAACAGTTAAACTAAATATTTTATAGCTTTTAATGAATTTTGAAGGTTCTTTGGATAAAAATTTTAATATTTTTTGCAAAATGTAAAAAAATTATTTATCACACCTTCTCACCATTGAAAACGAAAAATTAAATATTATTGAAATTAAACAGAAATAATCGTAAAAATAATAATATTATTAACATTATTATCACACCAACAACCTCACGAAATGAAAAAAACAACAACAAACGAAAATTTTAGCTAAAACGTGACGTAGAAGATAAGATGTCCATAATTATACCCTACACTACAATAGTTGGTGTTTGTTATGCATAGAAATATTGGACTGACTTCCTATAAACCGATAAACAGAATTCGGAATTTAGGCGCTCACAACTACACATGTACTTATGAAATGAAATTAAGAGAAAATATTGCTTATTCCGTATTTGACTATATCTCCCATATGACCCAAGACCAAAAGTCACTATTAAAGCTTGAAGAAATCAGTCCATAAATAAAGATAAGTCCTATAAACCAATTACCAGAAATCGTAATTTAGACGCCCCAACCACGAATTAAGGCTCGAATCAATCGCAAATTTGATGACATGATTCGGTAAAAAAAAAAATATTTTGTTAAAAATCGGGCGACATTTGATCTTGATAGAGGTATGGGGTATTTTAAAGTCGAGCTAGACCGACTATTTGACTATATTTCCCATATGACCCAAGTCCAAAAGTCACTGTTAAAACTTGACGAAATCAGTCCATAAATAAAGATAAGTCCTATAAACCAATTACCAGAAATCGTAATTTAGACTCCCCAACCACGAATTAAGGCTCGAATCAATCGCAAATTTGATGACATGATTCGGTAAAAAAAAAATATTTTGTTAAAAATCGGGAGACATTTGATCTTGATAGAGGTATGGGGTATTTTAAAGTCGAGCTAGACCGACTATAATACCTGTATAATTGTTTTTGATTATAAACTTAAATATTTTGTTGTTGGTTTAATTTTTATAATTTTTACTACTCAATTAAACACAAAAAAATTAAAATATTCATTGACTAATGACTTAAACTAAACTTGTTATAACGCTTTTTTTCACTTTTAGGCCGCTTACATGATTGTCGATGAAATGCATGAAGAGCATCCCGAGCTATTGCGTGATCAGTATTGGGAATGTGTGGTGCCAAAAGATTTACCCTATACCGTAGCCTCGGAGCATTATCGTAAAGATGAACCCAAGGGTTCGGCGGAAAATTATAAAGTTAAAAAAGAAGATGCCATGTATGCCAATATTATGCCGGGAGGAGGCAAGCGAGTCTTGTCCGATGACGTTTATGCGGATTATGTCAGTTTAAATCTTAAATACCCTTAATAACAATATTTTAATATTATTTATCTTCAATTCCAGGAAAGCGTCGACACTCCCATGGTGGAGAGACGCAAGAAAACCTGGTTTGTACGCCAACTTTCACGCATGGGCTCAATGCGCAGCCAATCGACTGCCTATTCATCGGGTGGCATGGCCTTTAATCGTAATCGCTTAAATTCTGTTTACTCCAGTCCAGAGTCTGGTCTGCCCATGACAATAGTTCAGCAGCAGCAACAACAACAGTTGGCACAAAATGCTCAACAGCATCAGCAGTTGCAATCGAAACCAAGTTTCTATGATAAATTTGTGCATCGCAAATCTTTAAGGCATCAGAGGCAGCTGATAAAACAAAGTATGTAAAGCTTCATTTAGAGGCATTTTGATATGATTAAAGTCAGTTTAAGGTTATGGTTTAAGTGTCTATCGCAATGGAGTAAAGCCCTTTAATAACTGGGTCAGGTGTTTTTATGTAAAATTTTGAACTTAATTTACTTTTTGTTAAAAAAAAAAAAAACAAATCCTAAAAATGCACATTTTATATAGAATAGCTCATAGAAAATATTTCAATACAAATTTGTTAATGGAAATTTTTTGTCTCAAATATTTTTTTATACAAAATTTTTCTATAAATTTTATAAATATATATATATATAAATTATATAAATATATATATAAATATATATATATATATATATATATATATATATATATATATATATATATATATATATATATATATATATATATATATATATATATATATATATATATATATATATATATATATATATATATATATATATATATATATAAATTATAAATTTTTCTATAGAAAATTTTTCAATATAAAAAATTTTCTGTAGAAAATTTTTCATTACAAAAAAATTTCTAAAGCTAATTTTTCGTTAAAAAATTCTCTATAGAAAATTTTTCATTATAAAAAATTTTCTAAAGAAAACTTGTCATATTAAAATTTTTTTAAAAAATAATTTTAAAGATACTTTTTCATTATAAAAAATTTTCTATACAAAACTTTTCATTAGAAAAAGTTTTCTGTAGAAAATTTTCTATAGAAAATTTTTATAACGAAAAATTCTATAGAAAATTTTTTTAATGATTACTTTTCTATAGAAAATTTTTTTTAAGTAAACTTTTCTATAGAAAATTTTTTTAATTAAAAATTTTCTTAATTCAAAAAAATAGAAAATTAAATAGAAAATTTTTTTAATTAAAAATTTTCTATAGAAATTTTTTATAATGAAAAATTTTTCTGTAGAAATTTTTCAAGAAAATTTTTTTAACGAAAAATTTTTTCATAGAAAATTTTGCTTACGAAAAATTTTCTATAAAAATTTTTTTAATGAAAAATTTTCGATAGAAAATTTTTTTAATTAAAAATTTTCTATAGAAATTTTTTATAACGAAAAATTTGCTTTAGAAAATTTTTTTAGTGAAAAATTTTCTATAGAAATTTTTTATAATGAAAAATTTTCTATAGAAAAAAATTTATAATGAAAATTTTTTATAATGGAAAATTTTCTTATGAAAAATTTTCTATCGAAAATTTTTCATTTCAAATTTTCTATAGAAAATTTTTCATTTCTATAAAAATTTTTCATTATAAAAAAAATTTTCATTACAAAAAATTTTCTATCGAAAATTTTTACAATGGAAAATTTTCATTATAAAATTTTTCATTATAAAAAAATTTCTAAGAAAATTTTTTATTATAAAAAATTTTTTATCATAAAAGATTTTCTAAGAATTCTCTATAGAAAATTTTTCATTATAAAAATTTTTCTAAAGAAAATTTTTCATTATAAAAATTTTTTTAAAGAAAACTTGTCTTTATAAAAAATTAAAAAAAAAAAAATTTTAATGATAATTTTTCATTATAAAAAATTTTCTATACAAAATTTTTCATTATAAAAAGTTTTCTGTAGAAAATTTTCTATAGAAAATTTTTTTAATGAAAACTTTTCTATAGAAAATTTTTTTAATTAAAAAATTTCTATAGAAAGTTTTCAAGAAAATTTTTTTAACAAAACATTTTTTCATAGAAAATTTTTTAACGAAAAATTTTCTATAAAATTTTTTTTACTGAAAACTTTTCTATAGAAAATTTTTTTAACTAAAAATTTTCTATAGAAATTTTTTATAACGAAAAATTTTCTTTAGAAAATTTTTTTAGTGAAAAATTTTCTATAGAAATTCTTTATAATGAAAAATTTTCTAGAAAAAAAATTTTATAATAAAAATTTTTTATGATGAAAAATTTTCTATTGAAAAAATTTTCTATCGAAAATATTTCATTTCAAATTTTCTATAGAAAATTTTTCATTTCTGTAAAAATGAAAAATTTTCTAGAAAAAAAATTTTATAATAAAAATTTTTTATAATGAAAAATTTTCTATTGAAAAAATTTTCTATCGAAAATATTTCATTTCAAATTTTCTATAGAAAATTTTTCATTTCTGTAAAAATTTTTCATTATAAAAAAATTTTCATTACAAAAAATTTTCTATCGAAAATTTTTACAAATTTAAAATATTTTCTTGAAAAATTTCTACAGAAAATTTTTTACTAAAAAAATTTTTCAATATAAAACATTTCTATAGAAAATTTTTTATTATGAAAAACTTTCTATAGAAAATTTTCATTATAAAAAATTTTCTATAGAAAATTTTTTATTATGAAAAACTTTCTATAGAAAATTTTCATTATAAAAAATTTTCTATAGAAAATTTTCATTATAAAAAATTTTCTATAGAAAATTTTCATTATAAAAATTTTTTTTAAAAAATTTTTCATTGAAAAAAATGTTTATATACAATTTTTCATTGTAAAAATTTTTCTATAGAGAATTTTTCATTGTAAAAATTTTTCATTATAAAAAAATTTTCTATCGAACATTTATCATTCTAGAAAATTTATCATTATGAAAATTTTTCTTTGCAAAATTTATAATTGTAAGTATTTTTCTATAAAAAAAATTTTTATTATAAAAAAATATAGAAAATTTTTTATAATGACAAATTTGCTATAGACATTTTTTATAATGAAAAATCCTCTCTGGAAAATTTTTTAGTATGAAACATTTTCTAAAGAAAATTTTTCATTATAGACTTTTTTCTATAGAAAATTTTTCATTATAAAATTTTTTCTATAGAAAATTTTTCACTATAAAATTTTTTCTATAGAAAATATTTCACTATAAAATTTTTTCTATAGAAAATTTTTCATTATTAAATTTTTTCTATAGAAAATTTTTCATTATAAAAAATATCTATAGAAAACTTTTCATTATAAATAAAAAATTTTCTAAAGAAAATTTTTCATTATAGAATTTTTTCTATAGAAAATTTTTCATTATAAAAAATATCTATAGAAAATTTTTCATTATAAAAATGTTTCTATAGAAAATTTTTCTTTGGAAAATTTTTCATTATAAAAATTTTTCTATAAAAAATTTTTTATTATAAAAATTTTTCTATAGAAAATTTTTCATTATAAAAATTTTTCTATAGAAAATTTTCCATTGTAAAAATTTTCGATAGAAAATTTTTTGTAATGAAAATTTTTCTGTAGAAAGTTTTTCATTATAAAATTGTTTTATTAAAAAAATTATCATTGTAGCAATTTTTTGCAGAAAATTTTTCATTATAAAATTTTTCTTTTAAAAATGTTTCTTTAAAAAATTTTTCATTATAAAAATGTTTCTATAAAAGATTTTCATTATAAAAATGTTTCTATAGAATAAGTTTTCTAAAAATTTTTTCATTTTTAATATTTTCTATAAAAAATCATAAATTAACCAATTTTCTCTAAAGTAAAGCCGTAGTTTTTATCATTTAGTACTTCCTGCATAGCTATTCTTAGGTTTAAAAAATGGACAGCCAAACAAAGTGTAGAAAACTAAATATTCATATTAGTTTCAGGTGTAAACATTATATTTTTCCCCTTTTTTTCTCTGTAATAAAAAATTCGAAATTTTCTAAATTCTTAAATTCCTATAACTATCTTTCACTTGATAATTTTGGTTTTATTTATACTTTCTTCTTTATCACTTCCAACTTTTCTGTGTAGATTCTCGTTTGAATGGTTTAAATGCAAATGCTTCAAAACCTCGTCCCCGTATACCTACTCCTGATGTATCCAAGGAAACTATGGATAAAGATAATGCAAATGGTAAATTTTTATGCTTCAAAATTTGTTACTAATTTTTCAAAAATTTCACCTACTTTAAGGCACTTAATTTTTAATTACAAAACTTATTTATGACAAAACAAAAAATCAAATATGCACTTATTTAAATTTATAGCCACCAATGCAAATACTGCGGTTATAATGGCACCACCTTTAAATACACAAACCACCATGTACCCCTATACTAGCACAGCCAACAATAATAATGGTCAAGATGGTCAAGTGTTGGGCACTTTATTATTGTCACCCATCAAAGAAATGGATAGTTCTTCGTCAAATAATACCTTAATCCCGGGACATCCAAATACGGCGGCACTAGCCCAAGCAGTATTACCAACAAATTTAACTAATAGTAATAAAATATAAAGAAATTCAATAAGAATTCATGTTAATTTGAAGTGATATTATAATAATTATTTTCTTTTTTTAGCTATTCCTGTTACTACGAATATAAATACTTTATCGTTCCCCTTTACGGTGACCACCAGTCCTACTGATACCTCGGCCACCTTAAATATTTTACCCATTTCTACTACACAAATACCCACGATAACCACAGCAACGGGTACTTTTGATGCCGGAGATGTGATTACCAGTATACCGGTTTCTTTGTCCATACAGCGTTCACCCTCGGCTGTATCCATTAATGAGTTAAATTTCAACGACAAACTCGATAACAATAATACGGCTACCGCCTTGTTATCGGTTAAGCCCTTGAATGGTGGTGTTACCTTATCACGCAACAATAGCTTTAATAATGGCAGCTTAAATATAAATATTTCCGATTCCTATTTACTTGAAAGAAGACATTCAATGCGTGACGAAAAACGTCCCGATATTAAGGATTCAACGGATAGCTCGCTACCAAATAATGGAAATTTAAATAATCATAAAGATAAAAATCCTACCAATACTACAAATACCGCTACAGCCACTTCGGCACCCTCGACGCTGGCAAAACGTCCGCCAGAACAAAAAACTGGAGAAGTTTATGTTTGATTTAAGATATTAAAATAAATTTTATTATAAAGAAAAAAAAAATATGAAAATAGTTAATTAAAGCCATCTATCCATCCATTTTTATAAAAAGAAATAGATTTTAATTATATCTGTACTATAACTATTAGGGAGGGTCAATTTTTTTTATATAGCAAAACGCCTGAAAGTCGTTAAGCAAGCACCCACACTACTTTAATGAAAACTTCATTAAAAAGTCGGAGGGGCCATTTCTCAGGCTTTTTTGGAGTTTGCTTTAAAAGCATTGAACCACCCTAATAACCATAATTACATATCGAGTGACTTTATTCAATACCGTCTATGAACCAATTTTCTCAAAATCACTCTTTTTTGAAACTGTTTTTTTATAATAAAAAAATCAGGGAAAAGAAATCAATTTTAGAACTTGGGTAAAATATAATCCGGTATGTGATGGAAATCGATCTATTTCAGATATTTTTGGAGTTAAATAACTGAAAATTATCTCTAAAATATATCAGAAATCGATCGATTTAAAAAATATCGAATTCCATCGCAAACCGGATTGTGGAAGAAATATTCCGGTATTTGATGGAAATCGATCGATTTCAAATCAATCGATTTCAGATCATTTTGACATCATTTTCTCAATTTCACAAAAATTTTGGGTTAAATAACCGAAAAGTATCTCTAAAATATATCAGAAATCGATCGATTTTCATCACAAACCGGATTGTAGAAGAAATATTCCGGTATGTGATGGAAATCGATCGTTTTTAAGTCGATCGATTTCAGATATATTTTTGAGATAATTTTTCCCCCCAAAAAAATGACAATTTAGGCTATAAACCTTTTGATTGATATCTTATCTTTCATTTAGTTTGATTTTTTGGGAAAATAACCGAAAATTATCTCAAAAATATATCTGAAATCGATCGATTTGAAAACGATCGTTTTCCATCACATACCTGAATATTTCGGTTTCTTTACCAAAACAATAAAATCTGAGGCGTTACTGCGTATTCCGATTCGAAAATAAAACTGTTCGAATTTGTATACTTCGAAAATAATTTCTTTCGAATTGAGTTACGCCGTAACCTCCCTGGGCTTTAATCCTTTTGACTGATATCTTATCTTTCATTTGGCTTAATATTTTTTTCGGAAATGGGGAAAATTATCCCAAAAAGATTTAAAAAAGATCGATTTCCATTACATACCGGATTGACTTCTGTTAAAATATTTTGGATGTAAAACAGGGTCCCAATCGCCGCATTCGATATAGATCGAAATGTAAGATATTTAAGCAACATTTGTGTAGCATATTTTTAGGATTAAATAAATCTTTGTATATAATAATCAATGCCACTTTTCGTTGTAACTCAAGAACGGGCTCACCTATCCAAACCAAATGTTAAGGCTTTGTTTGAACTATTTAGTAGATGGTTTATGTGAAGTTTGCTCAAAATCGGTAGAACGGTTCTACATTAATCACATTTTTTGCCACAAATCAGTGGTAAAAAATGTGATGAGTTTATAAAATCCATGGAAATTTTTTATATTTATATAAATATTGTATAAAATAGTTTCCATATATTGTATAAACTCTATAAATTATCTTCTTCTATATATATAAAAATTTAGCAAAGTTGTTGTGCATGAACCGACGAACATTACCACTGTTGGTATGACTAAGTTCCGACAGGTGGCGCCACTGAAAATTACTCAAATTGAATTTAATCATGAACTATTAATTTGATCATGCTACGATATTTAGCAAAGTTGTTTCGCATGAGCCGACGAGGGTTTCTATAAGTCGATGGTGGTTTCTAATGTCATTCCTCTCAATTTATTTTAATTGGTGCAGCAGCAACGTCAAAAGTTCCCTGATAGTAAAAAATAATTTCATTTAAACTAAATGTTTTGATAAACAAACTAAAATGATTAGATATCAATTTTTACAAAAATTTTTGTAAATTAATTATTTTGAAATCCATAAGGTATGTTACACAATATTTACTTAAAAGTCCGAGTTTAAAATCGATATCAAAGGCTGCGATTTTGCCCTGGTTCTTTGCTTCCCCTTAAAAATATTCTTTTTGGTTTATAGTCGCTATTGAATATAGGCTCTCGATATATTGATTTTCAAAAAGGTTGTGACATGAATCTTAAATTATTGAAAAAAAAAATATTTTCAAAAAATTAATTTTTATATAAATTTATTTGTATTTTAAAATTTAGTCGTTAAAATATCCTTGAAAAGGATTATAAATATAATTGTTTATATGTATATGTAACTATTATGAATAAGTGTGTATATTGTAATAAAGATAATTTTAAATTTGGAATCTGAAATGGCTTTTTAAACTCTACCACCAGAAGCCGATGACTTTTTGTAATTCTCGTAAATATTACGATCATTAATGAAACACATTAAAATGAGTATTAAAAGCATTCAGTTGGAATTTGGATGTTAACCGAGTCGGTTAGTGCTGCTTTGTTTGAACTAAATGTAACCGAATTGGGAATATTTTCAAAACATAAATAAATTTTAATTTTAAACAATTTTTAAAAAAATTTCTTTTTAGATATTTTCAATAGAAAGATTTTTTATAGAAAAATTTTTGATACAAATATTTTTTTTTAGAAATTATTTTTTAAAGAAAATTTTTTGATAAAAATGTTTTTCTGTGAAAATTTTCTCAAAAAAAAATTCTATACAAAATTTTTCCATAAAAATATTTTTGTAAAGATAAAAATATTTTTCTATCGAGAAATTTAAGGTAAAAATATTTTTCTATAGAAAATTTTCAAAATTTTCTAATAAATTAATAAAAAAAGTTTTCTATAGAAAAATTATTGATAAAAAAATGTTTGATAAAAAAATTTTCTATAGAAAAATTTTTGATAAAAAAAAATTGCTATAGAAAAACTTTTGATAAAAAAATTTTCTATAGAAAAATTTCTGATAAAAAAAATTTTCTATAGAAACATTTTTGAGAAAAATTTTCTATAAAAAAATTTTCTATCAAAAAATTTTTGATAAAAAAATTTTCTATAGAAAAATTTTTGATAAAAAAATTTTCTATAGAAAAATTTTTGATAAAAAAATTTTCTATAAAAAAATTTTTGATAAAAAAATTTTCTATAGAAAAATTTTTGAGAAAAAAATTTTCTATAGAAAATTTTTGAGAAAAAAATTTTCTATAGAAAAACTTTTGAGAAAAAAATTTTCTATAGAAAAAAATTTTTGATAAAAAAATTTTCTATAGAAAAATTTTTTAGAAAAAAATTTTCTATAGAAAAATTTTTGATAAAAAAATTTTAATAGAAAAATTTTTGAGAAAAAAATTTTCTATAGAACAATGTTTAATGAAAAAATTTTCTAAAGAAAAATTTTTGATAAAAAAATTTTCTATTGAAAAATTTTTGATAAAAAAATTTTCTATCAAAATTTTTCAGAAAAAAATTTTCTATAGAAAAATTTTTGAGAAAAAAATTTTCTATAGAAAAATTTTTGAGAAAAAAATTTTCTATAGAAAAATTTTTGAGAAAAAAATTTTCTATAGAAAAATTTTTAATAAAAAAATTTTCTATAGAAAAATTTTTGATAAAAAAAATTTCTATAGAAAAATTTTTAATAAAAAAATTTTCTACAGAAAAATTTTTAATAAAAAAATTTTCTATATAAAAATTTTTAATAAAAAAATTTTCTATAGAAAAATTTTTAATAAAAAAATTTTCTATAGAAAAATTTTTAATAAAAAAAATTTTCTATAGAAAAATTTTTAATAAAAAAAATTTTCTATATACAAATTATTGATAAAATACCTATTTTAGTTAAAAGTATAAAAAACGGCAACTCTGCCGACTACTTTTTTTTTGTTCTGTTCTTTTTGCGCCGACCCGTGCTGTTGAGTGTTAATCTGTTGCTACTGTAGTTAGGGACCTTCGTCTAAATTCTTGATCTCCCATTTGCTGCCCAATATTTTCTGTGATCTAAACATATTTCCTGCTCCCAGCTTTCGGTATTGAAGTTGTGTGGATAACACATAGTAAAATCACACACATTAATAGTATAGAAGGAAGAAAATGCCTGAACAAACTTTTTAAAACTAGATCTTGCTTTTCTATTCCGTCTTTTCGTGTTCTTATGATAGGTATTTACGGCTTTTGAAAAACACCTATTCCAAGGATAAGAACAATTAACAAAATCTGGATTTTTTGAAAATTCCGGATTTTGCAAAAATTCCTGGTTTTCCAAAAATTCTTGATTTTCTAAAGTCTCCATTTCGTTCTTGAGTTTTCTTTAAGATCTCTATATTGTCACCAATAATTTTTTTTACAACTTGTTCGCTTATATAATTTTGCCTGAGCCTTTCGAATGGATTAAATACACAATACTCAAGATTCTCTTCATAGATCTTTGGTAGTTTATTTTTGGACTTAGGACAGCCTCTGCCCACATTTGAAGCTATGCATAAACATCGCAAAACACAGGGATAGATTTTGTTTGTTGGATAGATATTTGGTAATAATAGCATAGCAAAATTCCAATTTGCTAAGGGGACTTCTAGCCATTTTTCACTGTTATAAATGTTGGATGCTTTTCGGCTGCCGATGTTACAAATTGGTCCTTTCATTTTGTTATTAAATTTTGTTGTTTTTGAAAAAAAAAATTATGCCAAAAGTATTTATTTAATTTAGGAACTTTAGTGTTGGAAAGTTTTTTTTAAATAATAAAAACGACTGAACGTTTTTCAATACCGGTGAAAAACTATTTGGAAAACATTTTAAGTACAGTGAAATTTCGCCATCTGCTGTTAGGTAGACACATTACTAAAGCTTTTCGTGTTCAAAAGCCAATTTTAGTATTCATACATCGAAGTGCAAAATGTAGAAGCAGTGATCCTACAACTAAGAAATTTTTCATTCTTGTTCAGTTTTATATAGATAAGAAAAATTAAAAAAAATTTCAAAATCCGTCTACTCCTCGGGGTACCTGCCTTGGACCTCCATTTTTAACCAATTATTCTTTTCAATGTACAAGTAGCAATTCTCAACAGAATTTGTTGAAATTCGACAAACTTCTTTTAATTAATTAAAAAAGAGATCTACTAATTTTGGTTGAAATAAGTCGGTACCTATCTTGGAGGTACCTATCTTGGATCCCAATTTTCACCAATTTTTCTTCTTAATGTACAATCCGCAATTCTCAACAGAATTTGATACAAGTCTACAAGTTGATTAGTTGATTTAAAAAAGAGGTTTTCTAATTTTGGTTGAAATCAATTGACTCCTTGGGTACCTGCATTGGACCCCCATTTTTCACCAATTTTTTTTTTATGTATAAGCCGCACTTCTCAACAGAATTTTAAAAGAATTACCAACACGTCTATTAATTAATCCAAGAAAGAGTTATACTAATTTTGGTTGAGGTCACTTGACTCTTTGAGTTATCTGCCTTGGACACCCATTATTTCACTTATTTTTCTTCTCAATATATATGCCGCAATTCTCAACAGAACTTGATGAAATTCGGCACTCGCCTATTAGTTTATCCAACAACTAGATCTACTAATTTTGGTTGAAATCTATCCACTCCTTGGGGTACCTACTTTGGACCCACATGTTTATACCCTACACCACCATATTTAGAAAGGGTATTATAAGTTTGTGCTGACGTATGTAACGCATAGAAATATTTGTCTTAGACCCATCTTTTAGTATACCAATAGGCTTAGAATCACTTTCTGAGTCGATTTAACGATGTCAGTCCGTCCGTCCGTCTTGCTGGACGGCTGGCTGGACCCCATGTAAACGATGTAATCAAAGTACAGAGGCCAAATTACCGCATTCGATATCGATCGAAAACTCAGACTTTTAAGCAAATATTGTGAAGTATACTTTAGGGATGTTCAAAGTTACTTCGATGCAAAAATTTTATTGAAATTTGGTATGAAATTTGATTCGTTTTTAAAAACATATTTAGTTCAATTAAAACTCTTTTACTATTGTTCATATTTTGGCAAATAACTTCAAAAAATATAGTAAACTGTGCATGTTTTAAATAATTTTGATTATCCCTTAAGTATGCTATACAAATGTTTTGAAAATATCTAAGATTTCGATGGATATCGAATGCGGTAATTTGGCCCCAGGTCGCAATTCTAGAGATAATTTAATGAAATTTGGCACAGATCATTTTTTTGATAGTGGGTGTTCACGCGGTTATGTTATCACCCTCTAACCCGTTTAAACAGTGGGACTAAGGCTATTGAAATTCGTTCAATTGGTCCGTTATTTATGGTACCTACCACAGATCCCACTTCCCCGAATTAATATATTTTCCACAAATATCATTTTTTTTATATATATATAATTTAAAACAGATACTACTTTCGTAAACCAAAATCACTGTACCAAATTTCGTCGGTCCACATTTGACCATAGCTTCCATACAAACTCTTCTGTCAAAACTGTCACTAAATGAGACAAAAATCTGTAAAACGCTCATAAATCTGAATTTTGAGTTTATTTTTTGTCACACATAATTTTTGTAATAAATTTTGTAATCTATTTGCCAAATTTCGAGATAATCGGTCCACATTTGACTCTAGCTCTCATATAAGTTCAAATGACGGAAACAGCTTAAATATATAAGTTTTGAGAAAATGTTTGTATGATGGCAATATTTAGCAAATATTTGCCTTTATACAGAAAAAATAACAGCTTTGACGTAAGTGGTGAAGGGTATCGTATGGTCGGGATTGACCGACTATATCACTTTCTTACTTGTTTTACTTATGTTTCTTATCAATAATTAGGGCGCAATTCTAAACTGAATTTAAAGAAATTCGGCACACGTCTATAAGTGGATCCAAAAAAGAGCTCTACTAATTTTGATTGAATTCCGTCGACACCTACGGGGTAGCTGCCTTGGACTTACACTTAAATTCAATTTTATTAAAAAGTTACGCCTTAACGACTGCAACACTTTTTGCTTAAGTTATGCGTAACAATTTAAGTGCTTATTTTCAGAAAATTTTGAACTTTGCTCTACAATCGGTCAATTTCGGTGAATTTTTTTCGCTCAATTTAAAGAAGAGACTTTCGCCTTTCGTGTGGTTATAGTGAGAGCACCGAGCAAAACCGAGACAACTTAGTTATTGTCCAAAGAAAAACGAAAATACTGAATTTTGTAGAGCTTTTTTGATTTCCTGATATCTTCTAAACTACATACAAGATTAAGTTATTACCTTCTGCAGACTAAAACCAAGATTTTGCATCCTAATTGAATTGACATCAAGATTAAAGCCCTAAAACTATATTCGATACAAGAGCTACTAAGTTTGATACAAAAATTTCATCACTTTTCGTTTTAGAACATTACCTTTTTTATAACACAAAATCTAACTTTTTTTGAAAACAATTATTAATCCTTAATATCTAGACTCTTCTCTATAGAACTGCATCATTCGATTTTTCAAAAGCGATGGTCAAAAACTGGGACTCGAACCCATGCATAGTAATGGGTGTATTAATCACTATCACAGCAGCAGAAGGAGTTAAAGCAATTAAATTTTTGATATGAAAAATAAAAATTATCCCAAAATTCTGCTACTTTTTTAATTGAACCAGTATTTGTTACTAAAAATAACTTAATGCTCTATATATTTGTGGCTTGGTGCTAAAAGGGCCAATGTCACAGAAAAAAATATAAAATGTAAAAATAAGTTAGTGCTAATTTGAAATTAGTAATTTCATACTTTTTTTCATACATGGGCATACTGCATTACTTTTTTACTGCAGTAAGCGTTTCAGTAATCAGTAAATGTTTACTGATTACTGAAACAAAAAATCAGTATTCAGTAAATTTTACTGATTACTGAAAAAATAAATCAGTATTCAGTAAATTTTACTGAATACTGAAAACTTTTTTCAGTATTCAGTAAATTTTACTGATTACTGAAGAAAAATATCAGTAATCAGTAATATTTACTGATTACTGAATAAAATGTTCAGTATTCAGTAAATTTTACTGATTACTGAAAAAAAATTTCAGTATTCAGTAAATTTTACTGATAACTGGAAAAAAATTCAGTAATCAGTAAATTTTACTGATTACTGCAAATAAATTCAGTAATCAGTATATTTTACTGCTTAATGATTAGATTGCAGTATCTAGAGTTTTTCAGCAAAAATTAAAAAAAAAAAACTTTTTTATTTTAACACAGAAATGTCATTGTAGACAAGCACTTAGTAAGTAATGGTACTACAAAAAGCCCATCTATGGTACTTGCCTTATTAAGTTACAAATAGGGAGTAAAATAACCCAGCAAAACTTTTGATTACCAAGTTATAAGATAAACAGCTAAAATACTGAATAGGAACTTCTTACTCATTAGCTGTTTAAATCGTTACATTAACATGGTGACGTCATTGGAGGTAAGTACTTACCAATTGCAGAAAATTAGGGACTTGAGTACATACAAAGAAAATTCCCACAACATTCAGTAAAATTTACTGATTACTGAAATTATTTTCAGCAATCAGTAAAATTTACAGAATACTGAAATTTTTTTCAGTAATCAGTAAAATTTACTGAATACTGAAAATTTTTTTCAGTAATCAAGTAAATTTACTGATTACTGAAAATGTTTTTCAGTAATCAGTAAAATTTACTGAATACTGAATTTTTTTTTCAGTAATCAGTAAAATTTACTGAATACTGAAATTTTTTTTAAGTAATCAGTAAAAATTACTGAATACTGATTTTTTCTTTCAGTAATCAGTAAAAGAAAAAAAATACTGAAAAAGTACTGGTACTGCAAAGTGCCCATCTATGCTTTTTTTCTTAATTTGGATCGTTTTTATCTATAGGATCATAATACATGTCTAACCCAAATTTTATGAGTGAAACTATCTGAGCTGTAAGGAAAACAAAATCTTATAAAAATTTTCTTTTCAAATTTTCTCAAAACTAGTTTTTTGACATTGGCCCTTTAGCACAAAGCCACAGAAATATAATCAATAATTATTGATCTTGAATATCTAGACTCTTCTCTGTAGAACTGCATCATTAGATTTTTCAAAAGCGGTGGTCAAAAACTGGGACTCGAACCCATGCATAGTAGTCGATCAACAACACAATAGCAGAAGGAGTTAAAGCCGTTAAACTTTTGATATGAAAAAGGAAAATTATCCCAAAATTCTGTTTTTTATAAATTTAACCCATATTTATTACTAAAATAACTTTATCTCTAAGAATTTTAAATTAAATATTGCAAAATATAGCCTAAAGTATGTGACTTTTCACGCCGTGACGTTGCCTATTAATAAAATAAATGTCTAAACTAATAATAATTTCAATTTGCATATTATTTATTGATTGATTACAAAATCTACGAGATATGACGGAACACGAACGTAGGGGTCAATTTGTTGATTGATCCGAAAAAAAAGTGAAAAAATCAGAGTTAATAAAGAAATGACACCACAAAAAAAGTTTCAGACTTAAACATAACTACTAATGCGACATGTAGAAATAATTTGATCAGAAATGTGAATCAGTTAGGGATTTTGATCTTTAACAAATTAAATTCGAAAATATTTTATTCTTCTATAGATGTTTAATAAATGTTTGCGTTTATACTGCAAGAAATTTGAGCACGGTAAGTATATGCATTAAAAATTGCTACTGTAATAAAATGTAAGGTTTAGATTTTTAAATTGATATTAAAAGTCAGTTACAATTTCTAAATAATTTAGAATTTATAAAAATTATTATAAACTCGTTGGTTTCCCCACCAACATTTTTTTGGTTTTATCAAAAAACTATTTATAACAATAACAAATAATTGTAATAAATTGGGATCTTAGTGCAATACACTAGAGTAAAACTTTTTATTGTAATTATTATTCTCTAAAAATTAACTCTATTTTCACAGTTTTTAAGAGACTTAGAACAATATCTATATATTTCTTAACCTACTCTTCGCAACCCTTTTTAAACAACGCTCATTGCATTCGAAAGACATTTAATTAAAAACTGAATGCAAATCAATTAAATTTGTTCATTCGCACATTTTTTATGTAGAACATTTGAGAGATCTTATTCTATGAACAATTAATTTAAACATGATCATTTATAGAACAATTCTCAGTTGGTGTTGGAACGTCGGGTCGTGTAAAGCTTTTTAAAACTGTCTTAGAAAGAAAATCGAAGAAAAAATAATATTTAAAACGAAACTTGCAAATTTAAAACTAACGAAGGATATGTAAAAACGAAAAGGGATACAGTGAAAGTGTTTAAAAGCAAGTCCTTGAAATGTAAAGAAAATAATGAAAACAAAGTGAAAGTAATCAATTTAGTCAAATATTCAATAATTTTTTTTTAATAAAAAGAAAAATATAAATGAATTTATATAAATTTAAATAAACTCAATTAGAAATATTTTTTGAATTAAGAATTCTAGATACAAAATATTGACTGAAATAAAAGTTTATGTTTAATAATTAATGTTAAAGAATTAAATTGGACATCCTCTTATCTATCCTCTAAAATTTTTTTAATTGTAAAATCCCCCGAAGTATATACAGGGTATAGGATAGATGGTGTAATGTTTGTGGACATGCGACTTAATTTTTCGGCTTAATAAATTAATGGACATATTTTTGATAAAAAAAAATTGTTTGCATATAGAAAAAAGAACTTTTTCTGTAGTACATTGTGCGATCTACTGTCCGATCTACAACAAATGGATGAGTCCTAGAAGACACACGATAGACTGGACAATCTGCAACATTTTTAATCCTAAAATACACTTAAGGGCACGTTCGATTAAATTTTTTTGATGTGACTAAAGTAGATTGTGCGATCTACTAATATAAAACAATGAAATTAATTCTATAAGACACAAGAGTAGAACAGAGACATAACACCCCTCATGTACCGCTAAGTTAATTTTAAACAGGTTTCATGATAACCCATCTATAGCAACTTCTATATAGCGATCTCTGAGAAAGCTCTATATAAATTGGGAGAATTTATTGTGTGCTAACGAACTTAGCCGCAGCAGATGCCTCAAAGGATCTTGTAACTGATTTTAAAATCCTGAAAGTTTGAAATATTCGATTGAAAATTCATTATTTGAAAACTTTTGCTGTTTTCTTATAATTTAAATTCTCACAAATGAGATCAAAGATCAGAGTAATCGTAAAATACTTAAAATAGAAATATACCAAATTGAAGATTTTTAAATATTTAATCAAATTGTTCTTAAAATTATAATTAAGGAAAAACTTTTGCGAGTTAATTTTGTCGAGCTGTTCTTAAGAAACGAATCAAAAAGACAAAAGGAGTTAAGAAGTTAGGCCGATCTTCTTCACTTGTTATTTTTGGATCCCAGTAGAGAAAAGGGTCCCCTTCTCTTATATCGGAACAAAGGCAATATAATATAAAGATATTGCACTCCATACATTTTTTAAAGTGTACAAATTAAAGTAAACAAATGCACAATCAAACATAAATTTTACGAGCATCTGTGTGTGCCTTAGCTTTCCCTCATTGGATATCCGTCTCCATTAGTTGTTTCGGAATTAGAGTAGAAGCGGTAAAACGACCATACAGTAAATCAATATAGTCTTTGATCGGAATCTATTGTGAGGCATGAAACATTTCAAGAATTGCAACTCCGCATCAATAAACAATCTCTACGTTCTAACAGGTGCCACTTCTCTCTTAACTTCATCGAAACGCTAGTAGAACAATATTGATATTTGGCCTTCAAATTGTATGGAATATCCACCGCCATTTCCTCTGAAAATGTTCTACAGAAACAGGGATTGGGTTTATTTCGTTCAGTAGATCTTAAGAATTTGTCATAAGCATTTGTTGCAACAGTGAGAAACGTTCGAGTTGTATATTTCTTACTTAGTTGTTGTTAATATTTGACGAGATTTCTAAAAAGAACTGTAAATAGCGAATGCAGATTTTGCCTTATTTGACTTGACATCAGCTGACCATGTTTAATGAACGAATATGACGCTCAGAAGTAGAATTTCTCTTGAAAAAAGGTTATAAATATTAATAAGGTTAGATATAGCTAATGAGTTTTGATTTCTTATGTCTACTTTACTAAACATTTTAAAAAGCAAATCGGTGACTGAAATGTATGTAGACGAACTAAACTTAAGGCAATGCTTAAATGGATAACGGCCGATCGTTCTTCCCATATTTGGAGTGTTATTGAAGCAAAAAGCCAATCACTGATTCATTAAGACACGTTTGCGAATTTGATGGTTAGATAAATAAGGAAAACGCCATGATAAACTTGGGAAAAGAATATGTCCGGAAAGTACTTACTTAAATTACCTATAGTTACAACCTATTTAGATCAAAAGCCGAGCATATTTAAGAATTCCATGAGCTTCTATCTTGTTCACAATTCTCCAATTTCGTATGTCAAGTTTTGAAAGATTTTCTTCTAATTGGTGTTTCCATCGAAGTTTTAGACGCCCTCTTCTATGAGTTTCATCAGGATCATTATCGAACACTTTTCTTGTCGGAGTATTTTCATCCATTTGCACAACGTGTCCACAACATGAAAACTCGATGAATAGATAATGAATGTTTTACTGAGATTAATCAAAAAATATTATCCAAATGTATATATCTTTATTGCCGATGAGGCTTAAGATCTGGATTATGATTTTAAGAAAAAAGCAAGGATGAAGGTAGACATTTCTTCCAAATGGATTTTAGAGCTGGATAAAAAAAACTTCAAAACATTATATTTGTCTGCTTCCCAGCTTATATGACATATTTTCTTTAACTAATGGACTAAGGCATTAAGGCATTAACATAAAGTAACAACAGAAAACGCATTTTCATTAAAATATTGTTACAAATGAAGAAAAGCCTGCCAAAAGCTTAGAATCAAGCAGTTCGAAATTTAAGTGAGGAATATCCATGTTTAACAAGAAACTGCTTCCACAAATCACGATTTTCAAAAGATGTAATGCAGACTTAAATAAGTATCTGGGATGAAAATGATTTTCATTCAATATCTGGTTTGTTAAAGAAAGTAACGAACATTGATAATTCATTTGAAGACTAAGTCAATGTAAATATTGATGTACAGAATATGGGTAATGTAGGGGATTTTGGATACCAAGCAACGGTTTTGATTGATCTTAAATTGGTAAGGCCAGACTTATCTTGGTTATCCTTTATCTCAACTGTGGACACTGACCTCTTCGTTGTATCACCTGGGGAACTGCGTTTAAACCGACTAATATAGTGAACTGACATGTGCCGAGAGTTCTCTCATAAGAAAGATAAAAAATATGGGTTAGATCGTCAGGAAAAAGCAATTACTATGAAAATGCTAAAATTGGAATAAAAACGACCTCCCTTATTTTAGAAGAGGACGTCCGAAACTTCTGCCTACGAATTTGGAGAATATACGCAAAAGATCGAAGGGCATGGGATTCTAAAATATACCTTTGGCCTTAACGATGAAGAGGTTCTATGTAGAGTTATAAAAAGTCGATGAGTTCCACAGCCTTTTTCAGATAATAATGATAAAGAAGAACTGACCGATGAAGAAATGGTAGATATCAATAAAATAGCTCCTACCTAAATCACGTTTCCTCATCGATTGATGCACTTCTAACTTAGGGAAGTTCGACTGCATATTTTTTTTTTTTAAACTTATTACACAAGTATACAAGGTTTTGGATCTGAGTAACCAAAAGCTGTTTCTAACGTAGTTTGGGGCGCTGAATTCGAATCTGCACTCCGTTTTTTTAAATTGATTCTGGTTTTCGAGATATTGAGCATTTTATGTTTTTGCTGGAAGCCTAGTTTTTTTAAATATTTTGTTGAATAGTGTAAAGTGGTGCTGCAATATCTTCAATGTTTTTAATGTTTTGTAATCTCCAGATAATGTGCTTTTGTTTGAGTATAACAACCATTTTATATCTACATAGATGCTATTGGAATTCAGCATCAAACTTAAAATTTCTCATTTTTCAATTTTGACCACATAGTTTCCACAATAATAACTTAATTTAACTTCTACTTTATAAAACGTAAACTAGACACTTAAGCGGTTAAAATAAGCTATTAAGGTTCCAAATCCGTTGACTACTTCCAGAAATATAAAAAAAGAAAGCGAAATTTTTAATACAATTTTTATATTTTTTATATGAAGTAGTTACACATTACATATAATTGGATCTAAGCAACTAAAATCTGTTTCTAAGGATTTTTGGGGCACTGAATCCGAATCTGCACTCCGTATTTTTATATTGGATCTAGTTTTCGAGATATTTAATAAACAAATTTTTTACAGTTTAATTTTACGCATTAAAAAGATTTAAATTAGAAATGAAGCGCAGTCGAACTTAGCCGCTTGTAGTTTTTGGGATCTGTTTCACGCATTAAAGTCCAACAGTAGTCGCTCATCATTCCCTCGTCCCAAAATCCTTGGTATCGTTTTTCGATTTTCGCCAAATCTTGGTGTAGTCGCTCTCCCTGCTCGTCGCTTGTATCACCTAAGTTTTCAGGAAAAAAATCGAGATGAGAATGCAGAAAATGTATTTTGAGAGACATTCGAGCTCCAATCTTGTAATAATTTTGCAACAAACTGTCGATTTTTTGTTTGAAATCTGGCGATTTATGGTTGCCGAGAAAGTTGTGAACAACATCTTGAAATGATACCCATGCTGCTGCTTCATTGGGCGTTAAACATTTTGTAAAGTTTCTATCGGCCATTAATTTCCGAATATCAGGTCCGACAAATATTCCCTCTTTGATTTTAGCGACCGACAATTTGGGAAATAACTTGGCCAAGTACTCAAAGGCCGGTCCTTCACGGTCGAGCGCTTTGACAAAGTTTTTTATAAGGCCAAGCTTTATGTGAAGAGGCGGCAAAAAAATGTTCTGTGGGCTGACAAGTGGTACAGAAGAGACGTTTTGTTTTCCTGGATTATAATTAGTACGGCTTGGCCAATCTTTTTGCACATAATGCTGGTCAGTTGCACGGCTATCCCACAGACACAAAAAGCAGCAAAATTTGGTAAAACCAGATTGCATCCCCATCAAAAGACCAACAACCTGTTGGAATAAATATAAATAATTTATTTATTCTTTAAAATTTAATTAAAATTTAATTTCAAACCTTCAAATCGCCACAAATTTTCCATTGATGCTCTTTATATTTTATCTTGGTCAAAATTTTAGATATTGTATCGTAGCATTCCTTCGTTTGTACTGCATGAGCAATCGGAATTGATGGTTTTATATTTCCATTGTGTATCAGAGCAGCTTTCAGGCTGTATTTTGACCCATCTATGAACAAACGCCATTCATTTATATCGTATGGTGTATTCATCGCATCAAACAAACCATTGATATCACTGCAGAAGCACATATTCTCCTCTTTTTTGAAAAATGGTAAAAGCGCCTCATTCCTGGTTCTATATACAGAGACTTTTGTTTGAGTGTCAAGAAATTTCCACTCCTGCATCCGTGAAGCGAGCAATTCTGATTTTTGTTTGGACAAATTCAAATCACGGACCAAATCATTGAGCTCACTTTGCGAAACTAAATGTTTTTCGTCCATGTTTAAATTGCTTGCAATGCTCGTCAAGGATGGACTACAAGTTCCCATGGAATTTGCACTCGTACCTGGACAAACTGGCAAAGGATCATTGCTCGCACGAGGAATTGGCTTCGAGACGGACGATACTTCGGGATATTTATATTTTGCTAGTTTTTTTGCATTTATACCGACGATATTCATTAAGCAAAAATAGCAATCATCTATATGATTTTTCGGCTCTCTCCATAACACTGGCGACGAAAATGAAAAATATACTTTTTTACCGCGTGACCACTTGTATAATATTGTGCTACACGCGTTGCAAATCAATTTCGGTACCCACGGTTTGAGAGTGTTTGATACAGAGAAACCAAAATAGTAAAAATATGCATTTCTGATCACATCAGTAATAACTTTGCCACTTTTTTTGATCATATAACGTCCGCAAACATAACAAAAACACTTTGAATCAACTATACAATTCTGCCTTTGCATTTTCACACGTTTTGAATTCCAAAAAATACAAATTAAATAACGGTACTAGCGATACTAACAGCTGACTGTCATTATGATAGCCCAGTGTTGCCAACACGCGAGAACTAAAAAACTAGAATCAATTTGGAAAAAATAAAACCGGATTTGAATTCAGCGCCCCAAATAACGTCAAGATTAGTTCTCATCTTCTCTGATCCAAAAGTTGACCCGAATTTGTAAACTTGTGTTATTATTTTTTTTTTTTAATTAGGACCAGCACTCAGGGTATGACCCCTACTTATGCTATGCATTGTGATGGAACTAGGAAAATAGGTTGTGGGAAGGAGGAAAGAGGGAGCAGTGTTTGTGGACATTATTATTTGGCAAATTTATGAAATTCAAAGCTTAACTACAACCTCATTTCGAATAAAACTTTATTTAAATGTATTTATTAACTAGCTGTACCATCCGCGCATTGCTGCAGCATTGACTAAAATAAATTTGAAGGAAAGACATTAGAAACCTCCATCGACTCATCCGCAACAACTTTGCTAAAGATCGTAGCATGATAAAATGCACAATTTACGACTTAATTCATTTTGTTAATTATTGGCGCCATCTGGTGAAAATAGAGTCTCACCAACATGAGCCAACATTCTTTGGCTCATGCACAAAAACTTACTTTAAGATCTTTACATAATCAAATGCAGTTTGTAGTTTACTATTATGGTAATTTATTTGTTTGAATATTGATTATTTAAAAATAAATTACAAAGTTTAATTAATTAAATGAAATATTATAAATTGTTAAGTTTGATTGATATAAATGGCTCAGAATATAAATGGTGCGTCTTGATTCGCGGCGTCTTCGTCTTGAACTGTCAATTACTGCACATCAGTGTTGTCAACATTCGATTTCGATCCCACATCTCGGCCATCCTGCAGGTCTAGTTCATCAGGGTCTTCTCCAACTTCGTCTGGCCATGGCTTCATAAATTCGGCACATGTGGTGGTGCGTCTGGCACCTTCGCAATCGCCCACCTTCACAACATCATAAGTATCATTCTGTTTAACCTTAACGACTTGGTATGGCCCAAGGTACTTCGGCTTAAGTTTAAGGCCTGCTCCTAGTTGAGTCCTTTTAATGGCTACGGTATCGGAAATGTTGTACTTTTTTGGTGATGTACGTCTGAGATCATATCTCTTCTTGTTTTCAGCTTGAACTTGGAGTATTTGTTGTTTAGCTGCTTGTCTAATCTCGTTTCTTTGTTCATCATAGCTAGTTGCAAACTCTTGATCAATCAGCTGCTTCAGTTGGATGTCATCATTGGTCTTCATTTTGGTACCAACAAGCATTTCGAAAGGCGTTGTACCAATACTTCTATGGTAGGTGGAATTGATGATTTGTTGTACTCTTCCAACAAACTTGTACCACTTGGAGGGGTCATCCACACTGATCTTCGATAAAACTGAGATGATAACGCTATTAAGTCTTTCGACTTGACCGTTGGCACGGGGTAGACCTGTTGTTATCAGTATGTGATTTATTTGTTCTTCTGCGCAATAGGTCTTAAAATCTTCGCTCGTAAACGCTGAACCACGATCGGAAATAATTTGCATCGGATTACCAAAAATTAAACTTTGAGACTGTAGTCGTGATATCGTATCTCTAGCTGAAGTAGTTTTTGTTGGATACAGCCAACAGAATTTGGTAAAAGAGTCGATCACTGCAAAAATGTGGTTGTACATCTTATTGGTAGATTCTAGCGGACCAAGGTAGTCAATATGATACGTGTGTAGTGGCATGCTCTCTTTAAACAACGGATGCAACTCCCCTTCTTGTTTTCCTCGCTTTCGGTTGGTTATTATACATGGGATACAGTTAGATATAAGCTTGTGTATTTTTTCTTCGAGTTTTGGTATGAAGTATTCTTTGTTTATTAAGTCTTTAGTTTTCTTTAAGGAGAAATGACCTCTTTCGTGGGCTTTCTTAATAACTTCAGTGTACATACCTTTTGGAATCACCAACAATTCATAGTCATTTGAGTTTTTATACAAAATATCTCCGTTCATGAAGTAGTCATTGTAGGTCTGCTTATCTTTTAGAATTTCTTTTATAGTTTGGATTTCCTCATCTTGATTTTGCAAACGTTTTATTTTTGGAATAAGGTAGTCTTCGCATATGACCATTACTGGATGTCGACTGAGGGCGTCCACGTGTCGCATTTGTGATCCAGGACGATGTTCCACTATGTAGTCATATTCTTGGAGAAATAGTATCCATCGAGCTACTCTCGTACACAAATCCTTTTTATCCAACGTTTTTGTAAAAGCGTTGCAATCTGTTACTAGTTTGAACCGTAAACCGATCAGATAAACTCTGAATTTCTTCAAAGCTCCTATGACTGCTAAGACTTCCAGCTCGTAACTTGTATACTTGCGTTCTTGGTCGGTTGTTTTCTTGCTCATATAGTAAACGGGATGCAAAAGGTTGTCAGAAGGTGACTTCTGTAACAATACTGCGCCATAACCGTCAATAGATGCGTCGGTGTGCACTTCAGTCTCATAATTTTGATTAAATAAGCTTAATGCTGGACTATTACTTAGAATATTCTTTAGAGCGCTGAATGCTGCCATCTGTTCATTTCCAAATACAAACTTCGTGTTCTGCTTCTTGAGGTCGGTGAGAGGTTTGGCAATCACTGAGAAATTAGGGATGAATTTCCTAAAATAACCAGCTAGTCCGAGAAATCGTTCTAGTTCTTTTAGATTCTGTGGCACTGGATAGTTAACCATGGCGTCTGTCTTTTCTTCTGATGGTGATACGCATTGGTTTTCAATAATATGACCAAGAAACTGAATTCTTTTCTTCAAGAAATTACACTTTTTAATATTTATTTCCAGACCATAATCTCTACACAGATCTAACACACGTTTTAAATTTAGGAGTGCCTCGTTTTCGTCCTTCGCTGGGATTATGATGTCATCAATGTATGGTAAAGCAACACCTTCACGGGTTAAATCACGGAAAATTGCGTTTACATGTCGTTGAAATACACCAGGAGAATTACATAATCCAAATGGAACTTTTCGGAACTGATACTGTCCATTATGCGTCACAAAAGAAGTATATTTTCTGCTATCTTCGTGTACAGGAACGTGGAAGAAACCATTACGTAAGTCGATTGTGCTGAAAACGTCAGCATTCTGCAAACGATCTAGTTGGTCTTCGATGAGAGGTAGGGGATAACGATCTTTTACGATGACCTTGTTAATTTTTCTGAAATCAATACACAACCTTGCGGTAGAGTCCTTTTTCTTAGCTAAGACAATGGGACTACAAAACTCGGATTCGGAAGGTTCTATAATACCCTCGTCTAACCATTGTTCTATCTGGTTGTCAACAATACCTCTTTCAATTATGGGTAGTCGTCTGGGATTGCAAAATATTGGTTTTTCATCTTTCAAAATTATACGCATTTCGACGTTTGTAGTTTTACATTTGTGTGGTACATAGTTACGAATCATTTCAGTAACCTTATTTTTCGCATCATCACTAGCAGCCTCGTCAACATTAATCTTGGAATCTTTAACGTCATCGATAACCTCCATTACCATGATGCTATGTACTTCTTCAGCAATTTCGTCTTTAACTTTTCTAATTTTTAAGCCATTGGGTGCAATGTTAATTTCAGCAAGGGAACAAAATTCATTTCCTAGTATTACATCGACATCAACACAGGCAAACGGGACCACATGGAAAACTAGCTCATAAAGTTCTTCTTCAATTTCAACACTTGTTTTAAAATTTCCTTTTGGTTTTATTTTGGCTTCGTTTGATGTATTACCGAATCCAATTAGATAAAAATCAGATCTTGAGAGTTCAGGTTTATTCAATGAATTGTAAACATTTTCGGTAACCACATTAAATTTACTACCCGTATCGAATAAAGCCATCCGATTTCTATCAGAAAATTTCACATTTATTTTCATAATGTTTTCAACAGTAAGTTGCCTCACATTTGCTTTCTCGGTTTTGGTTGGACATTCCTTTGACAAGTGACCAAACTTATTGCAAGCGAAGCACTTCACACCCTTTTCTTTATCTTTACAATTTTTTGATGTGTGACCTTTATCACCACAATTGTAGCAAAGAATTATTTTTTCACTCTTAGCTGTTGGTTTATTGTTATTTGTTGTTCGGTTATCAATTTTTTGTTTAGACGATCTCTCCTGCATTATTTCATAACATTTAAGTTTTTCTTTAAAATCTTTTAAGCTACACGCACCGTATAAAATGGTCTTATTAATTGTCAAATCTCTTATGCCATCGATAACGTATTGTATTAAAGCACTTTCTTCTATATTTCCGCGCGATGCTATTTCTTTCATTTTGAAAAAGTATTCGTGAACACTCTCATCTTTGTTTATTTTACGTTCAGTGAGCATTTTATGTAGTTGGGCACTGTTAGCTACATTTCCATATTCACTTATTAAGACCTGCTTCAATTTTGACCAAGTAGTTATACCTCTCTCACTAGCAACAAACAGTTTGGCTAGACCTTTAAGTGATTTTTTTGCAAATATAAATTTTTGGAATCCGTCCCAATACATTACGGCTGATGTCTCTTCAAATTCATTAATCCAAATATCTACAGGCAAACTACCACTTCCATCAAACGGTCTAATTGAATCTTCAATATCGCGAAAATTAATTGAAAATCTTGGCATATTATAAGATGCTACATTATGCTGCTCCACTGTATATGATTTGTTTTGATATTTCTTGTTGTCTTCATTACTCTTATAAGAATTTATTTTGTTATTTACATTTCTATTTTCGCTGCCGCTATTTCGTTCAACTGCTTCTTTTTGCATTAACTCGTTGCCTCTGTCGTCGTCTACGTCATCTACGCCGTTGCGCACATTCACTATTGTATGTTCTGATTCGTCGTCAGCATCTATTTCATCGTTGCTTTCGTTATCGTCGTCTTGTTCTAATTCATTTGAGTACAGCAAATTTCCAATACGCATGTTTTTGAATATATGCAAAAACAAATCGTCGACGTCGTAATTCAAAGACAAAACATTACAAATTGAAACCAAATCGCCCGTGCTCAAATTTTCCTTAACGTATTTTCCTTTCTGTTGAAATTTATCGTCTTCTTCGTCGTAATCAAAGCCAGCAAAATTTCTCAGTCTTTCTCTATTTTGACGGTCTCCTTCTTGTTCAAACACGAACTTGTGTAAGGCAACAACAACAACACGTTTAGCCGTTGACAAATTTTTACGAACAGCAACAAAATCTCCCAACAAATACATTGTCTTTATTTAAATGTAACGATTTTTTCAAAGTTTTTTCTTTCTTCTTTTTTTTTTACACTGTCTCTACTTCTTTGAATTCACTCTATTTTTTTTCTTTAAATGCGTTTTTTTTCCTTAAAACATTAATTGTGGTTGAGTCCCCAAATTTATGGTAATTTATTTGTTTGAATATTGATTATTTAAAAATAAATTACAAAGTTTAATTAATTAAATGAAATATTATAAATTGTTAAGTTTGATTGATATAAATGGCTCAGAATATAAATGGTGCGTCTTGATTCGCGGCGTCTTCGTCTTGAACTGTCAATTACTGCACATCAGTGTTGTCAACATTCGATTTCGATCCCACACTATTCCATAGTGTCACCAACTTAGAATCCTCCGTCTACTCTTGGGCAACAACTTTGATAAAGATTATAGCATGATCAAATGCGCAGTTCACAATTTAAATTATTTTGAGTCGGAAATTGGTCGTACCAACTTAGTAGCGTTCGTCGGCTCAAGCGCAACAACATTTCTTAAGATCATAACATGATCAAATGCATAGCTTACTATTCCATATGGGACATACAGACAGATAGATATTCATTTTTATATATATTGATATACATTAAATGACTTAAAAATTACCTTTACAAATGTCCATTATTTTATAAGTTTATGTACCTGAAAAGAGAAAAAAGTTGAGGTGAAATTAAAAATTTTTTAAAAAATTTATCAATTCATTGAAAAAATCCCTATTTTATCACTACATCATCAAAAATGAGATTAAAAAGAGATATTTCAAAAAAAATGAAGCTTCAACCTCTAAAACCAAAAACAAATATCTTGACCTAAAAGGTCACATAAAAATAATCTTAAAAACAATAATTGACAAACATCAAAAGAAAATATTTAATAAATAAAAATTTAATAAAACACTTTTGAGACACTTACAAACTAAAATGATCATTTACTATTAGCAACTGGAGAGATACAAACTTACGAAGCCATTGACTACGATATAAACTGAAATATTCTAAGAGTTTAATTAAATTAACCTCTTCTTGAGACAAGAAAATAACAAAAAAAATGTGTTAAAATATACGAATGATATTGAATATTTGAAATAATTGAATTACAAATAAAAATCCAAATACAAAAGATGATATTGGCTTGTTTAATTTAATGATCTTCTCATGGTCTTTTTCTCGTTGTCTCTCTTTTTCTCCCAAGTTTCATAATGGATCGTGAGGATTCCTCTATCTCGAAAACCTCCATGGATCAGCCGGTGGCCGAGGGCTTGGAGCCTTCTAAACCAGTTAGTTTTTGGAGTTTATTTCGTTTCTCAACACCACTCGAAATATTTCTACTATTTATTGGTTTTATTATGTCGGCCATTAAGGCCTTAACTTTACCGGCTGTGGTTATTATTTATAGTGAATTTACCGCCATGTTGGTTGACCGGACCTATCGTAATGGCACCAGTTCGGAGACTTATGCCCTACCTTTATTTGGAGGAGGTAAAACTTTGTGAGTATTAAAGATTTGAGAAAATACCGAAGATACTTTATAAAAAATCTCTTGAATCTCCCTAGATCCTACGAATCGGAAGAGGTTAATAATGCTGAACTTTACAATGACTCCATATCGTATGGCATTCTACTTACTATTGCCTCGGCTGTTATGTTTGTTTCGGGCATTTTCTCTGTTGATATTTTTAATTTGGTGGCTTTGAGACAAGTGACACGCATGCGCCTTAGATTATTCCAAGCGGTAATGCGACAAGATATCGGTTGGCATGATTTGGCAACGAAACAAAATTTTGCTCAGAATATGACAGAGTAAGTCCAACTTTAAACTTTTTAAACATGAAATTTTAATTTGATTTTCTTCAAGTGATGTGGAAAAGATACGAGATGGTATTTCCGAAAAAGTGGGTCATTTTATTTATCTGGTAATTGGCTTTCTTATAACTGTAGCGATTTCCTTTGCCTATGGTTGGAAATTGACCCTAGCCGTGAGTGTTTATATACCGATTGTGATAGTTCTCAATATAGTAGTGGCCAAGGTATTTATATAGAATTTACGCACACACTTTCACAATGTCGGGCTTACGTTTATCATAACGATAAAAACCCAGGTCTTCATATATGTGACCCGGTCAATGAAAAGGTGGTTTATAACTCAAAAACAAAATTTCGAAAAATTAGCTAATTTTTCGAAATTTTTAGCTAATTTTTCGAAATTTTGTTCTTGAGTCATAAGCCACCTTTTCATAGACCGGATCACATATATGAAGACCATTATCACGTTGTCAGGCTTTTTATCGTTATGGTAAACTTAAGATCGACATTGAGAATTTATGTGAATTTATGTTAGAATTTATGTGAGCTAATATCTTTCAGTTCCAAAGTAAACTTACCACCAAAGAGCAGGAATCTTACGGCAATGCTGGTAACTTGGTGGAGGAAGTTTTGAATGCTATACGTACCGTAGTATCATTCGGGGGAGAAAAGAAAGAATCTGAACGTTATGATAATTATTTGGTTCCGGCTCGCAAAGCCAGTCAGCGTAAGGGAGCCTTTTCAGGTTTGAGCGATGGTGTTTTGAAGAGCATGTTGTTTCTCTCCTGCTCCGGAGCCTTTTGGTATGGAGTCAATTTGATTATAAATGATCGCGATAAGGAAGAGAAAGAATATACCCCAGCTATATTAATGATTGTAAGATAAATTCTTTAAAAATATATCTCATTCCTTACCAACAATTTTCTTACATTCCAGGCCTTCTTTGGCATTATAATCGGTGCCGACAATATAGCCAGAACTTCTCCTTTTCTTGAATCTTTCGCCATGGCTCGTGGTTGTGCTTCTAGCATCTTTAAGGTTATCGATTCCCAATCCAAAATCGATCCCATGTCTACAGATGGCAAGATACTCAATTATGGCTTAAGAGGTGATGTTGAGTTTTTGGATGTCTTCTTTAGATATCCCTCAAGACCCGATATTATTGTTCATCGTGGCTTAAATATTAAAATCCGTTCGGGCACTACAGTGGCCTTAGTGGGTTCTTCGGGTTGTGGCAAATCGACATGCATACAATTGCTGCAACGTTTTTATGATCCCGTTTTTGGTTCGGTTTTATTGGATGATTTGGATATACGCAAATATAACATACAATGGCTGCGCTCTAATATGGCTATAGTGGGCCAAGAGCCGGTTTTATTTTTGGGAACAATAGGTAAGTTTGAAAAGTTGTTATTTTAATGTTATAGTAATTTTACTTCCGATTTAAGCTGAAAACATTAGTTATGGCAAACCGAAAGCAACACAAAAGGAAATTGAGGCGGCCGCAAAATCTGCTGGGGCTCATGAATTTATATCTAGCTTGCCAGAGGTGAGTTAATACAGTTTTATCTAATAAGAACGCAGAATACAAGGTATTTTCTATAATGGATCAGATTTGAAGGACCATTTACAAATCTGGGGCCAAATGAAAGCATTCGATATCGTTTAAAATGTAAAATATTTAAGAAACATTTGTGTAGCATACTTTTAGGATAATTTAAATAATATATCTAATATATAAAATTATTTTGTCGCAGTGTTTTTGCCAAACTTCTCAGTAATATCTTCACTGATATCCATGAAATTTTGTGTTCATATCCGATAGGTCTGAAAATCGGCTAAATGTTAAGGGTGGCCCACCATAAGGGATAGTTTATGACTCACCTAAATAACGTACCGACTTCGTATTTCTTGGAAACTAAAGAAAATAGAGCAACTAGGGCAAAGTTTGCAGGGTCAACTAGTAACATATCTGTGGCTTTGTGTTAAAAGGGCCAATGTCTTCAAAACTAAATAGTTTTGTGAAAATTAGAAATGAAATTATTATAAGAATTTATTTTCCTTACAGCTCAGCCAATTTCCATGTTTCGTTCATAAAATTTGGGTTAGACATATATTATGATCCTATAGAGGGCTATGGTATAAAATTGCTAAAAATAAATGTGAAATAAACTATTGACATTGGCCCTTTTAGCATTTAGATTTTATTTAAAAATAAAAAAAAAATGTTAAAAGGGCCAATATCAACATTGGCCCTTTTAGCCTTAACAATTCTAGATGAGTTTAGTGACATTGGCCCTTAAATTTCTTATAAAGCTGTTTTGGGATGAGCTAAAGATTGGCTGTTAAAACAAAATAAAAGAGAGTAAAAAGAGGAACTTAGTGCCACGTCTAACTCAAAACATCCGAAAATTGACATTGGCCCTTTTAGCACCAAGCCACAGAAATAAGGTTCACTATATTCTAACTTATTTATCAGAACTTTTCTGATAGTAAAAGAAATTTTAACTAAATGTTAAAAAAACGGATATGTATAGATAACAAATTGTATTAAACCTTTTGCAAAATGAACTATTTTGAAAATCACAATATTTGCTGAAAGTCTAAGATTTTGAACGATATCAAATGCGACGATTTGGCCCCTGATAGGAAAAATATCCTCTTAGGCAAACGACAAAACACGCAATATCTAACCCCTTAACTTAAATACTTTCCTTTTCAGAGCTACAAAACTATTATAGGCGAGCGTGGTTCCCAATTATCCGGCGGACAAAAGCAAAGAATTGCCATTGCTCGTGCTTTGATACAAAATCCCAAAATTTTACTATTAGATGAGGCCACTTCTGCTCTCGATTACCAATCGGAAAAATTGGTACAAGAAGCACTCGATTTTGCCTCTAAAGGCAGGACCACAATTGTAGTATCGCATAGACTTTCGGCCATTAGAGGAGCGGACAAAATCGTTTTCATTCACGAGGGTAAAGTAGTGGAAGAAGGTTCGCATGATGATCTCATGGCTTTGGAGGGAGCATACTATAATATGGTCAAGGCGGGAGAGATAAATGTTCCGGAACCAGATAATATGGAGGATTTAGATGAGGCTAAAAGTAAGCCCATTCAATTCAATTTCAAGATATCTTAAAAATAAATCATTCTTTTTCCTTAGGAAACAGTCTTGCCATCTATGAGAAATCCTTTGAAACAAATCCAATTAACTTGGAAAAGAATCAAAAGAACAGCATACTCCCTGACGAAAGTGATATAATACACAAATTCCAAAAAACTCAGAAATTAGACGAAATGTCAGAAACTAAACCCAATTTCTTTAAAACTTTTGCACGCATTCTGAAGTTATCACGTCCCGAAGCTTGCTTCATTGTCATGGGTGCAATTTGTGCTGTAGGTTTTGGTTTCACCTATCCCGCCTTCTCTGTAGCATTTGGTGAGTTCTATGCTGCTTTGGCTGAGAGTGAAGCTCAAAATGCTATTGATCGTACTGCAATATTATCCATTTGCTGTTTGGTATTGGGAATCTTGACTGGCTTGGCTTGTTTTCTACAAACTTATCTTTTTAACTACGCTGGTGTTTGGTTGACCACTAGGGTGAGGTCAATGACTTTTAAGGCTATTATGAGGCAAGAAATTGGTTGGTTTGATGAGGATACAAATTCGGTGGGAGCTTTGTCGGCACGTTTGTCAGGAGATGCTGCTGGTGTTCAAGGAGCCATTGGCTATCCCCTGAGTGGTCTCATACAGGCATTTTCGAATTTTGTTATAGGCTTAACTTTGTCGTTTTACTATTCTTGGAAACTGGCTTTACTGTGTATGAGCACTTGCCCCATTATAGTGGGTTCGGTGATATTTGAGGCTAAGTAAGATTTCCGGAAAACATTTGATATTTGATTTTAAACAAATTGAGTTTGATATTTCAGATTTATGACCACTTCAATGATGCGAGAAAAGGTAGTTTTGGAAGAGGCCTGTCGCATTGCTACCGAGGCCATAGCCAATGTTCGCACCATAGCTGGCCTTAGGAGAGAGCAGCAGGTGATTGATAAGTACAGCAAGGAAATACACAAAGTAGAAGTTTTGATTAGGCAGAAACTCAAGTACCGTGGCTTAATTAATTCTTCCGGGCAAGCTTTCCTATTTTTCGCCTATGCAGTAGCCTTGTGTTATGGTGGTGTCTTAGTTTCTGAAGGCAAAGTTCCCTTCCAAGATATTATAAAGTAAGTCTCGAAACATTCAACTTAATCGATAAAGACTGGACTAAAATGTTTTTCCTTAAGGGTCTCAGAAGTTTTACTGTACGGCTCTATGATGTTGGCTCAATCTTTGGCCTTTGCTCCTGCCTTTACTGCAGCCTTGGTGGCGGGTCATAGGCTTTTCCAGATATTAGATCGTAAACCCAAAATTACCAATTCTGCCTTACCGGCCAAGAATACATTTGCCAAGCAGTTGAATTTGTTCGAAGGAGTGCGTTTTAATAACATAGAATTCCGTTATCCCACCAGACAGGATGTAAAGATCTTGAATGGTCTTAATTTGGAAGTATTGCAGGGGAAAACAGTGGCTTTAGTGGGGCATTCAGGTTGTGGTAAATCTACTTGCATACAATTACTACAGCGTTATTATGACCCGGATAATGGTTCAATAGTAAGTACTTCCCAAATATAACCAAATTATTTTATCAAAACTTCTCTTACTTCCACAGCACATTAACAACGATGACATCAAAACTGATTTAACTCTGGACAATCTACGCTCTAAACTGGGTATTGTCTCCCAAGAGCCTTCCCTTTTCGAACGCACTATAGCCGAGAATATTGCCTATGGCGATAACTCCCGTGATGTTAGTATGTCTGAAATTATAGCAGCCGCCAAAAGTGCTAATGCTCATTCCTTTATTATGGGTCTTCCTAATGGTTATGATACAAAAATGGGTGCCCGTGGTACTCAGCTATCGGGTGGCCAGAAACAACGTATAGCCATTGCTCGTGCTTTAGTCCGCAATCCTAAAGTTCTACTACTGGATGAAGCTACCTCAGCTTTGGACTTACAAAGTGAGCAATTGGTTCAGCAGGCTCTGGATGTGGCATGTTCTGGTCGCACCTGCATTGTAATAGCTCATCGTTTGTCTACGGTTCAAAATGCCGATTTAATATGTGTTGTACAAAATGGTCGCATTGTCGAACAGGGTACACATCATCAGCTGATGGCTAAGGATGGAATTTATGCCAAATTACATAAGACTCAGAAAGATCATTGACTGAAATGTTCAGCCAAAAGTAATCAGTTAGTGTAATATACTCTTATAAGAAAATATGTAATATTATCTTTAATAAAGAAAAGACTAAATGTTAAGAAATGTGTGCACAATTTTTAAGTTTTGCAAATATAAAATAATAATCTAAATAAATTATGTTTTTCTGTATGATTCAATGTTATACGAGAGGTTTTTTTGTTTATTTTAAGAACAGTAAATTTGCACCATCTATTGTAAACTTCAAGCATTACTTAAGCTTTTTGTTTTACAGTCAATTTTTTTTTTCTTTCCCATCGATACCGTGTTCATGCTGTAGAGCAAACAGCCGATGCATCGGCTCCATCGCAATGGAGGATGTGGTAATATTGTGATAGTGTAGAAAAGTAACAGAAAAAGTTAGCTCAGATAAGGAAGATATTTGAATTTTGTGTTTAGGAAACCCTAACCATATTATTATGGTTAAAATAGTCGAAAATTTGGAGGTAATTCAATGAAATTTGGCTCATATGCCTTTCTTGGAACAGTAATAATGTCTACGGAATTTGGTCGATTATTTCGGGTACCACCCATATATAAAGTTTATCTAAATTGAGTTCTGTGAATATTATGTAGCATGCCTTTAGGCTGCGAAAAAATCGCTTCTTTTAAACCTTTTACATGAGAGGTATCCTAGATAATTGGCTCATACAACCAAATTTTATTGATTTATCAGCAAATTTAAGACAATTTCAATTATAATGATATGAGCAGGGTTTCCCAAACAAAAAATTTAAACATCTTGTTTATCTGAGCTAAAATAAAATAGTGAAATCAGGGTAACCGTCTTTGTTACTAAAAAAAAGTTCCAAAGTCAAGCACAGTGTAATTTATAATTTTAATAAAAATCTCAAACCTAGGCAAAATTTGATATGTTATGGTTATGAGTCGAAGAACTAGTCAGCTTAGTTGACTACCAGTACCAAAAACCCACTAGGTACCTTCAATATACATAGAATCATATATGTTTGCACTCGAATTTGAATCATTTTTGATAAATAAAAATAAAGATTTTTAAATTTCATAATATTATCATTTTTGTGACCCCCTTTAACGCAGAAACTTTTTACCGATCTTGCTGAAAGTTTGTTTTAAAACTACTATCCAATAGGACTAATCTTGGTATAAATTTCATCCAAATCGGAAGATTTTAAAATTTCGGTCACTTGACGTAAAATCCCCCATATAACAACCATAAAATTCCGTTAAATTCATAAACATACTCGTACCTCCGAAGAAGCAGCTAATTTTAAATGTGAGCCAAAAGCAATAAAATTTGTTACGCTAGTAGGTAAATTCTTCGGACTTACTTACTTAAATGGCCTTTATTTACAACCTGTTAAGGTCAAAGGCCGATCATATTTAAGAATTTCATGCGCTTCGTACTTGTGCGCATGTTCTCCAATTTCAAAGACTTTTCTCTACTTGGTCTTTTCATCGAAGTTTCGGAAGTCCTCTTCAGACATACGGAGGGCCGTTGTTATTCCAATTTTATCTTTTTCATGGTAATTGTTTTTTCCAGGAGTGGATTACTAACCCTACGTCCTAACCCTTTTTTATAGTTCTTATAAGAAAACTAGCGGCACATGTTAGCTACTACATTAATGGGTGTTAAAGCAGTTCTTACTTCCTATTCTGTTTTCGCTGTTTCCGTAAGTGTTTTATATGAGAAGTATGGTTTAATATAAACCGATTTAGCCCAATTTCTATACCAAACTTTATTCTTGCCAAATTTCGCTGCCCTAACTCCTTACGCTTAGGACCTATCATGTTTTCAATACCCTGACAGGCACAGTAAAATTTTAGGTGGAGTTTCATTCAGACCCTTTGGGTATTTTAGATTTTATTTCTAAAAAAAATATGACAGAAAGAAGCTTTTAGAATATTTAAGCACCCAAATTACTTACACATTTTTAAGTATTTCTTTGTTAGCTTAAAACCGGAATCATTTTGATCCCATGGGTACGCAAGGGTTAGTTTGTATAAAAATGTAATCAAGGCCTTTTTTTCAATTTTCATTGAAATATATCAATAAAAACATGTTATTTCTGGTACATTTTTTGAAAAAAAAATAATATTTTATAAATTTTACTTTTGACTCTGGTAATAAAAGGGTTTATGATACCCGATTTCAACCAAAATTTTGTCATATATTTCTTCCTATTGAAGCAATGATAATTTCAGTTTTTCTTAAAAAAAAACTGGTAGAAAATAACGGTCTTATGCTAAAAAATTTAACAACGATTGGTAAACTAAAGTTAAGCAAAATTTCTTAAAGTATTATCCTAAAACGATTATTAGCTTAACAAACCGATGTTAATCTTTTGTTAACATCAAATAATTTAAAGTAGCTGTCTACATAATTTAAAGCTACGTTAAATATTTTACTGTTTTGACAAATAATATTTTGTGAAAACTTTTAAAGAAAATATTTAAGTTTTCAGACTTATCTAATAAAAAATAATATTTTTGCTAAATTTAGTTATGATATTTTTTCTAATTTGCTATTTTTTATCATATAAAAGGTTTCGGGGGTGGGGAATTTATGAAATATAATTTTCATGATATTTCATACTCTATTTTACACATTTCATACTAAAACCAAACTTTTCAAAGAAATTGATAATACAAATTCTAATTTTTAACAAAAAATTCGTGTTTTCAACAAAAAAACAGACATCGGTCAATGAAATTTACAAAAAACATTATAGTGATGTATATATATTCAACATGAGTTAAAAGTACTCGATTTGTAAAGAATCGGTTTAAACCCTTAGTAAAAATTTGTCTATTTATTATTTTACTGTATTATAAATGTGTTTAGTTAATGCTTTTATATAACATAAACATAATTTTACAGTAAGAAAAGAAGAAAAATGTTATTTTATATTAAAAACATACAAAACATTATTTAGAAATTCGAATACCCGGAGGAAACAATGAATAATTAATTCGTTGTTTTGTGTATTTAACTATAAAGAGACAAGAGAGGATGACGATGTTGCCAGCATTAACATGTAAAATTGACTTGACGTATTTATTAGTTAAAGGACTGTTTTTGGATACTATTTTTTAACAATCGTTTGTTAGCCTTAAAGTATTTGGTAACTAACGTTTTCTTTAAGCAATATTTAAGTTTTTTTTAACATAAGACCGTAACAATTCATGTGCTTGTTTATAACTTTGGTGAAAAATTGGGTTTTTGTCGAAATCCTTTGATTTTAAGTCGCTGGTAAGGCTAAGCCGTTAGAGATATCGGTCAAATTTTTTCTTTGCGGTAATCTCCAGGGTGTTCTTACTAAAACTCTGAAACTTCTTTTTTACTTTTTTTTAATTAGTTTAACAAACTATTGAAAAACCAAATATACTTTTTTGTCCTATGAAAAAGTGACTTAACGTTAGTCCGTTGTAACAAAAATGGACATGTATTTAAATATCCTGAGGTTTCAAAAAAATAAAAAAAGTTAAACTTATTTAAATTTTTTAAAATAATAAGTTTTTCTATTGCTTATACAAAGGAGAATCTTCAAGGATGTAGAATATTTTGGAAAACCCTTAATAATTAGGAAAGTTTTTAGCCGATTTTAAGAACATATATCTCGTTGGAAAACCCATTTAGTTCTCATTACAATACTGTTAAACACTTTTTTGAAAATGTATTTTAGATGGAAATTTTTTTAAATTGTTCACATATAACTGACATATCCAAACCTTGGCGTCAAGTTGGTAATATTTCCCGATATCCGATCTAAACGGATATTGTGGTCAAATGTTAACAATTTGGGTATTGGTTTCTGTGTTACAAAGTTCAATTTTCTCCACACAAAGGTGGGACACTCTAATGTAGCTACATATATACAACATATCTAGATTCCTCTAATGGTTCTCTATCGCACATTGAACTCTTTAAACTTTTATTAATTAAAGTAATTCAATTATTTTCTTTTTCTTAAGCAATTTCTTGGTCAAGGTCGTTCGTTTCGTTTTACTGTCGTTAGAAGTAATTTGTAACTATAAGACAAATTTCATATAGATTCTAATTCATAAAAAATTGAACATATAAATATTAGCTACTACGCATATTATAGGAAATAAATGCATACGAATATATTAAAATATAACAAAGAAAGAAATATAACTAGAAATTGTTCCCAGCAAAAATGTCATATATAATAAAATTGTCTATGCAAAGACATAGAGTAGTAGTAAATCAATTCCAATTAATGTTAATAAAATCAATTTTTGTGGTTAAAAATACTATGAGAAATGCTGAAAGAAATAAAAGGGTTTGAATTGAAATTATACAAAGAGTTATATCGAAGAAGAAAAAAAAACATAGGTCAACAAAATGTTGCTGCACGAGATTTGTTGACCAAATCTAGATGTCTTTGGTTTAGTAAATCCGAAAATGACATCGGTTTTTTAGAGTTGGCTCTAGTTTTCAATATATAATTTTAATTCCGAAAAACAGTTTTAGTCTTAATCTTATATTCTTAAAAGCAATAAATGTATATATATATATATATATATATATATATATATATATATATATATATATATATATATATAGCAATAAATGTATATATATATATATATATATATATATATATATATATAGAATGGCTATCTCGAAAACGGCTCTAACGATTTTGATAAAATTTTGACAGTGGGTACCTTTTTTGATGTATAGGTCGAAGAAGAAGGGACTTTTGGAACCTTTGCCTCTAAGAGGGTAAAAACGGGTAAAAAGGGGAAATAATCGAAAACTATATATCTCCTAAGGTAATAGGTATAGAAACAAAATTAAAATTACGTTTTAAACAGCTATGAAAATAAGCGGACAGGTGTTTGGTACTTTTTTGAAACTATGTACGGTAGGGGGTAAAAAAGGGTGAAAATTGTTTTTTTGGTACTTTTTAACCCACTCTTATTTTTTAAACCAAAGAATATAGAAAGGAACTTTGTACTGCAGTCAATAGATGTGAAAGAAATATTGAACACGTATTTGGTCCTTTTTTGATTTTGGGGCCAAAATGGGGGAAAAAAAGGGATAACATGATAACTTAACATCTCAAAAAGTAATATGAATAAGAATTATGTTAACTGCGTTTTAATTCAATTGGTACCAAAGAAGTACCAAATATGTATACGGAGCTTTTTGAAATTAGGGGATAAAAAGGGGAAAAAATTAGTAATGTTATACCTTTTAAACAAATGAATGTTTGTCTGTATGTATGTTCTTTATAGAATAGTAAACTGTGCATTTGATCATGTTATGCTCTTTAGCGAAGATGTTGCGGATAAGCCGGCGAAGGTTTTTAATTTGGTAATACTAATTTCCGTTAGGTGGCGCCACTGAAAATTACTAAAAATTAATTAAATCGTAAACTGTACACTTGATCATGCTATGAACTTTAACAAAGTTGTAGCGCATGAGCCGGCGAAGGCTTTTTATTTGTTGTAAATAATTTCCGACAGGTGTCGCTACTGAAAATTACTCAAAGTCGATTTAATCATAAGCTGTACATTTAATCATGCTATAATCTTTAACAAAGTTGTTGCGGATAAGCCGATGAAGGTTTATTAATGGGAATGACCAAAGTCCGATAGGTGGCGCTACTGAAAATTACTCAAAATTAATTAAATCGTAAACTGTGCATTTGATCATGTTATAATCATAAGTAAAGTTGTTACGCATAAGCAGACGAAGGTTTCTTAGTTGGTATGAACAACTTCAGGTGGCGCCACTGAAAACTACTCAAAATGAATTAAATCATAAATTGTGCATTTGATTAAGCTATAATCTTTAGCAAAGTTGTTGCGCATGAGTCGACGGAGGTTTCTGTTGGTATGACCAATTTCCAAAATTTTTAAAATGAGTTAAACTGTAAACTATGCAAACTATGTGTTGATCGGACAAAATCAATAAAATAATTCAAAATTAACTAAATATTTGTACAATGTATTTCCTCTAAATTTATTTTACTACTTTATAAAATAAAATATATAAAAAAATTTAAAATTTGCCTAAAAATGCTTATCATAAAGCTCCGAGCAAGGCTTGGTCAACCAGGTACTATAACTTTAAAAGCTAATAAGAAAAACGGAAATTCGAGAACAATTTTATCTTAAAGTCGTTATAAAACTTTTCTTAATTTGCTTAGTCGTTTTAAAAAAATGATTCTTTTAAAAATTTGTCTGTTTTTAAGAAAATCAAAAAAAGTAGAAGAATCTTATATACCCACCATCAAGTTGTGTTAAATTAAGAAACATATCTCATATATCTACGGGAGTGCTAAATCAAAATGTGGACCAAATTCGAAAAAAATGTTACGCTACTTCATATTGTTGGTAAAATATTTGGACTAATTCGGTTGCTATACTTTCCGTTGTGCTTAATAGTTAGGACAAACACGTTGATAGTAATTCGACAGGTCCATATATTTTGTTAGGAGTTTCTAATGTACACACATATGCTTATAAACTTTGGACATTTATTGAAAGCTATCTAATTTGGTAGGTGCAATCTTATTACTGAATGTACCTCTAAATCTTTTTGATTGTAGATATAAAAAGGGGATGTTATATATGTACGAACTATAGTCAAATGTTTACCGATTCTCACAAAATTGTATATACTGGCTGGTATTTATGTAACGTATATTTATTCAAAACTTAGCGGCCATAGCTGGCATAGTTTATAATTTAATAGCTTTTAACTGACGTTTGTGGCATTTTAGTGGTTTCCGGGAGTAGTTTTTATATGAAAGCTATATTCAAATATGAACCGATTCCTATAAAATTTGATATACAGACCAATAGTTGCACAAAACTTCTCCGTTCTAAATTTAGTCGTCATAGCTTTTACAGCATAAATGTGATTCCCGAGGCAGGGTTATGTGGGAGCTCTAACTAAATGTTAACCGATTTCGCCCATTTTCAGTACACAACTTCTATATCATATCGAAAATACTTTTATAGAAGTTTGTCCCTCTAGCTCTTTTCGTTAAGGCGCTATCGAGCTTTAATCTGAAGGAAAGACGGACATAAACCCCTTTTTCTTTTTGTATTTCCTTAATTTTTTTATATGGGAGCTATAATCAAATGCTAATCGATTGTAACAAAATTTGGTACACTGTCTGGTATCCACATAAGACTTTCTTGTGCTTATTTTAGTGATCATAGATATTACAGTTTATCATTTATTGACATTTAAGTGTATTTAAGGTAGGATTTAGGCTGTCTCTGTAAATGTTTTGTATGGGAGCTATGGTCAAAAGTGAACCTATGAAATTGTATATGCTAAATTGTGCTTATGTAAAACTACCAAACGCCAAATTTTGTCATCATAGCTATTATAATTTGTTATTTATTAGCAAATTAGTCGACGAGGTTATACGGGAGCTATGGTAAAATGTGAACCGATTTTGCCCAATTTTAATACCAAAATTTTTCCAGAAATGACCTAGCTCCTTTCGTTTAAGCGTTATCGTGCTTTCCTTAGAATTTCATAAGGATTCAGAATATTTATCCCTTTTGGTTTTTGAGCCAATATTAAGGAAATTACAAACGGTATGACAATCTCAATATACCCTCCATTCTTTTTGATGGTGGGTCTAAAAGAAAAAATGTATATATATAAATTTTTGCGGGTGCCTCAGTGGCTTGTGTGCAAGACTGCTTGTGCGGAGGTTGTGGCTTCGACTTCCACCAGAGACTCTGGTCTGTTACACTACCCTGAACATATGATCTTGTCACTCAGTTCCGAAAACTATTCGAGTATAAATCAACTTTTTATTGTAATTTAAATAAATAATACATTTTTGCGAGTTGCAATTTCTTTTGATTCAATTCTTTTCTCTCAGTGTAAAATTTACATCTTTAATCAAACAATTTTCGTGATGCAATCACTTTTGAATTTGCTTTTGCGCCATTATTGTCCTAAGGTTTATAAAAGCTAAACGAAACTGTTACTTTTTCTTTAGTTCTCCCTCTTTAAAAAACAATTATTGACGTACAAGTTTTAGATATGAAAACATTTTATTTTCAAATAACCGCAAAATAGTTCCTAACGCGTAAAGGAATTTATTTCTTTTAGCATGACATTCAGTTTTAGTGAATGCCAATGATAAACTAATAAAATATAAAATAATAATTTATTAAATATCGTAATTATAACGATAATTATTTTAACAAATATTTAGTAATAAAAAACATATTCACACGACTTTCGAGTGTTTAAAAAAATTTTAAAAATTATTTAAAAATAAACTACTAAACAAAGGAGGCGCTTCAAGATACGAGTATTTGTATTGTGATAATAATCGCGAAAAAAAACTGATAAAACAACGAAAAACTTCTACTTTAAAATATTTAACAATTTCTTTATTATTACAACCACTTACAAGTTCTTTCTAAACTAGTATAAATGATGTAATTTATTAAAGAAAAAAGTTATAACTAAAATAATGTTATAAATTAAAAAAAAAAAATAATGTAGCACAACAGTTGTTTATTGATTTTCCTCATAAACCAGTAGGGAAATTGTCCTTTTAATTTATAAACAAATAATGACGCAGCAACTACCTTGTCCAATGAGATAATCATTAATCTAAAACTATAACATATATACAAAACGTTTTTCGAATTTTATACCCTTCACTACCATAGGTGGAATGGATATTATAAGTTTGTGCTGATGTATGTAACGCAAAGAAATATTTGTCTTAGACCCACCTTTTAGTATACCAATAGGCTTAGAATCACTTTCTGAGTCGATTTAGCGATGTCCGTCCGTCCGTCTGGCTGGCTGGACCCCCATGTAAACCATGTAATCAAAGTACAGGTCGCAATTCTAAAGATAATTTGATGAAATTTGGTACAGATCGTTATCAATCTGATAAATTTCGATATAATCGGTCCACAGTTGACCCTAGCTCTCATATAAGTCCAAATGACGGAAACAGCTTAAATATATAAGTTTTGAGAAAAAGTTTGTATGATGGCAAAATTTAGCAAATGTTTGTCTTTATGCAGGAAAAAGAAACATTTTACCTTAGTGGTATCGTATGGTCGGGCTTGACCGACTATAGCTCTTTCTTACTTGTTTTTTATTGTATACGAAAACATCAAAGCGTATTTTACTCGAAATCTGTAACAGGTTGAACGAAAAAAACGAGTATTTTTATCACAAATTGTTATCACTGTGGCATAGGAATTCTCTAACAATTCTTCCTTTTTGTTTTTATATCAGTCGCGAGCAAAGAATTCATTTAATATTAGTTATAGGAAAATAAATTCCCCAAGGGTTTGTTATTGTAGTAGTACATTCATTATATAAATTTTTCTACCGATTTAAAAAAAATTCACCAACTAAAATAAACTTAAATGCAGATGAAATGGTCCAATATAGGGAAGTATCATTTGCAAGAAAATAATGTATTAATCTATGTATGATTCTAATGAAAATTTTGAATGTATATAGCGATAGAGTAAATAAAGGGTACCCGAGAAGGTAATAAAGATCACAGCACAGTGGTTTGAAACAACAAAAAAGTGTTAATAAATCTATCTTCAAAACTTTAAGTCTAATTGCATTAGTATGTATGAGAATTTTGTTAAGGAGGACCCAAGTTTTCTAAATTGTGGACTTATAGTTACCCTTTCTTTACACAGAGTCAGAGACCACCTCAGAAGTAAAGAAGCTTTTGGACCGAACAGTGGTATTTCTTCAAACATCGAAGTCCAAAAAATAGAAGAAGTGGCCCTACAACAATGAAATTTTGCATACTTGTTCAGTTTTTATAGATAAGAAATATTAAAAAAAAATCAAAATCCGTAGACTCCTTGGGTTACCTGCCTTAGGCCCCCATTTTTCACCTTTTTTTCTTCTCAATGAAGAAAAAGAATTTAATGAAATTAAACACACGTTTATTAATTAAAAAAAAGCTCTATTAATTTTGGTTCAAATTTGACTACCAGTTGGGGTACCTGTCTTTGAACCCCATTTTTCACCGGCTTTTTTGCAGCAGAAATATCATAATGGACCGTGTAGCACTTTCAATTATTGTCCAATATGGTTGATTTTTTACATTTTAAAATGAGCTTGAAGAAACGAAGAAAAAATAGGCTTACTTTTATATCTGTTATGGGTTTTAAGTTATTTCAATTAAAAAATAAAAAAATAATTTTATTCTTCTACTTTTTTAGTTTTGGCCCGTTGTGCACTCGATATTATATCCACAATTTTTTAGAAAATAGTGACATATAGCTAACAGTGTAGGAAATAAAACAGTGAAAATCGTTTTTAAATATCTTGAACCGTTTAATGTTAAGAAATTTCCAAAGTCAACTATTTTACGCTGTTCGAAAAAAGTAAATTTTTTTCTCAAAAAGATGGTATAAATTTTTTACTTTCTACGAAGAAGTTTTTTATTAAAAGTTAATGTTTTATTATATATATTCGTAAAGAATGGGATTCTAGGTTGATTTTAAACCAAAATTTAAGTCAGTGCAACATTTCTTTTACGTACAGAATTGAACGAAATTTGTCTAATTTTTAAGAAAATTTTTATATTTTCAAACATATAACAAAAAAGTCAAGCCGATTTTGCAACTTTCTGAAATACAGCTATAAAGTCCCATATAATTTCTTTTGTTTCAAAAATAAAAATTAGCGCGAATTCATAAACGAATCCAGAAAATATAATTTTATAAAAAATGACAAATTTCTATATATCAAAATTTTAATAGCAAAAAAAGATCAATTGGATTTTTTTTTTAATTTTTTAAGTTGTTTTACATAAACAATAAAATAAGCTTTATAATATAACTGCTAAAAATTATGAATGTACCTTGCACAGTTTTTCCGAAATTTAAAATAAAATTTCAAGTAAAATTTTGTAATGGTTTGTACACTTTGTCATTAAACCTTTTATAGTCAAATCCCGAGGTAACAAAGTCAAAATTTTAGCGAACGATGTCGTTTCTATACTTTAAGGTCATTAATAAACTTGTCTCTACTCTACGCATTAAAGACAAATATTTGCTAAATTTTGTCATCATACAAACATTTTCTCAAGAATTGCATATATATTGAAGACTTTATTTCGAAAGTGGAATAAATCCACATTCCAAAAAAATTACGTTAATGATGGGGAAATTTCTGCAATTCGGGATCTTACTATGCGAAAAATAATTAACTTAAAATTTACAAAACCTACTAAAATATAGACAGTCAAACATTTTGTAGTTAACGATTTAATGCAAATTTCTATTTTGAAAGTGGGTTAAGTCCCAGATATTTTTCAATATAAAAGAAAATATCGAGCCCTAACCGCCAAAAAGACTCAAACGTCAAAAACTAAAATTTACAGGAGAAGTATTTTTTAAATATCTTTGGACAGTGAATTGTACTTAAATCTTTATTGTTTTTGCTGTAAAATCTTAACGGTAAATTCTACTGCCCTGATATTTTGTGAGATAATGCAGATGATCATGAATAATAAACTTTAATAATAAATTGCAAATCGTTGTAGTTGTACGAGTCTAAATTGTTTTTATAGATATTTAAAAATATTTGCAATTTCCTACAATTGAAAAAAAATTCTGAACATTTTTGGGAATGATTTTTAATTTTCAAAAATTTACTTTTTATAGGAAATTTTTCAAAAATTTACTTTTTATAGGAAATTTTTCAAAATTTTACTTTTTATAGGAAATTTTTCAAAAATTTACTTTTTATAGGAAATTTTTCAAAAATTTACTTTTTATAAGAAATTTTTCAAAAATTTACTTTTTATAGGAAATTTTTCAAAAATTTACTTTTTATAGGAAATTTTTCAAAAATTTACTTTTATAGGAAATTTTTCAAAAATTGTCGTTTTATAGGAAATTTTTCAAAAATTGTCGTTTAATAGGAAATTTTTCAAAAATTGTCGTTTAATAGGAAATTTTTCAAAAATTGTCGTTTAATAGGAAATTTTTCAAAAATTGTCGTTTTATAGGATTTTTTTCAAAAATTGTCGTTTTATAGGAATATTTTCGAAAATTTACATTTTATAGTAGTTTTGCTATGAAAAATATTTGGCAAACTTTTTTGAAACAAAAGTTTTCGTTTTAATTGTTTTGAAAGTGGATTAAGTCCCATACATTTTTCAATTAAAATACGAATATTTTGAAATTTTGTTTTGAAAGTGGTAAAGATTACTCAACCTGCTAAAAAATGCATTTCAAAATGGTTTTTATAAATTTATATTTATGAAAGAATTAATTTGATAGGTTCTGATCAAAACTTAAGATTTAATTTACTAAAATTGTTCACTTTCAAAAAAATTACCTGTGTCAAATTACATTAAATTATCTTCAGAATTGCGACCTGTACTCTGATTACATGGTTTACATGGGGGTCCAGCCAGCCAGACGGACGGATGGACTGACATCGTTAAATCGACTCAGAAAGTGATTCTACGTCTATTGGTATACTAAAGGGTGGGACTAAAACAAATATTTCTATGCCTTACATACATCAACACAAACTTATAACACCCTTTCCACCTATGGTGGTGAAGGGTATAAATATTTCTAATAATATTAATATTTCTAAAAATGTTTCTAAATTAATGCTAAATATAACAAAGGATTTGATTTTCCAAAAGAGATAGATCTAAAGTTGTTAAAACAAATGTTTCATTGATACTTTTTGCTGATAAGCACATTCCTTGAACGCGTGCTGGACATTCTTTGCATAGCCTCTTAGTTAAACAAAATTGTGAAATAACTTCTAAATTATCAACCGTGAAATTTTGAAGAAGGGTTTCTCAAAAAAGCAGATAACACCTTGGAATTGCAATAAATGTATAGACACCCAGATAAAAATATTAGTACCATTAATATGCATGTAATAAAAAAAATGTTGATAAGAATATTTACTTTAATATTGTTAATCAAATATCAGCCAAATGTTTAAGAGCCACCCCTATCGTTAGACAATAAGTACTTATATTTAGCAAAAATTGCAAATTTAAACAAAAAAATTTTATAGTTTTATACCTATAGAAAGTTGTAAAGTGAAAATTGTGATAACATAAAATTGTATTTAACAATGAACTCGAAAACCGTAACAAATTTAGTCTAATCATCACAGCGAACGGGAACACAACGCGTTCTTCAACTCTAGTTTTTAACTTGATTTTTATTTCGTCTAAGTTTCATCATTGCCAGTCATCGTGTATAAATTACTATTTAACCAAAAGTTGCTTTTAATTGACCTCCTAATAAACATAAAATTTAAAAGCTTTCTTATAAAGTAAAAAAAAGTTCTCAAACACTTAAAAAACTAAACTTAACTAAAAAAATCAACAAAATACTTCTAGTATTAGAACAAAGAATTTTGCTATTAATTGATTGAATTTTGACCAATTCATCAGAGAGTCTCTTATAGTTCATGTTGTATTGGTCTAGTGCATTTAATTTAAATTCGTGGAGTTCATTTAAAAATCGTTCGCCATGGGACAAGAACCGGACGCTAAAACAAAGAAAAAATCAAAAGTAGTCGAAAGGGATGTAGGATTTTTCGAACTTTTCTGTTATGCCACATCATGGGAATATTTCCTTTTAGTTTTGGCTTTTATTGCGGCCTTCTTGAAATCCTTGGTATTTCCGATCATCATAGTGGTATACAGTGAGCTTGTCTCCATGTTTGTGGATCGCAGTCTTTGTTTGCCAACAACTACTACCTATACGTTACCCTTGTTCGGAGGCGGAAAAATATTGTGAGTATAAAAAAATATTATTGAAAACTTGTTATATTTCTTTTAAGGGTTAAAGTGATATTAAAGCAATGTAGAAATATATTTATATAGAGAATACAATAGCTAAGGTATTGATCACCAGCCACACTTTGATAAATGGGTATAAAGATCTCGGTACCATTTTTGTAGCGCTCTTTATCTGTGATAAATTAAGTAGCAGCACCTGAACCCTCGATTTTCAAAAATACATTCTCTCACTTAACCCTTAAATAATATTTTTTATACAAAAGCTGGATCTCCTTAATGTATTTTAAAACTAAGAATCTATCATAGACACAAACCCTATCAAATGTGTAAGTAAGAGGAGCTCACTATCGGCTTCAACACCAACCAGGGTTTCCAGAAAATGTTTGCTAAATACCGGCATTATCGGCAGTTAATTTTCAGTAATCGGCAAAAAATCGGTATTGTAAATATATATCACAAATATAGGCAAATATTAAAAAATGTTCATTGAAAATTTTTCTATAGCAAAAACTTTCATTTAACATTTTTCTATAGAACAAATTTCATATTAAAAATTTTTATTAAATTTTTTCTATACAAAAAAGTTTATATTGAAAATTTTTCTATACAAAAAGTTTTATATTGAAAATTTTTCTATACAAAAAATTTTATATTGAAAATTTTTCTATACAAAAAATTTTGTATACAAAAAATTTATGTGGAAAATGTTTCTATACAAAAGAATTAATGTTGAAAATTTGTTTGTACAAAAAATTAATATTAAAAAATTTTATATGAAAAAAGCACAAATTTTCATTTAATATTTTTCTATAGAACAAATTTCATATTAAAAATTTTTCTAAAAGAAACAATCATATTGAAAATTTTTCTATACAAAAAATTTTATACTTAAAATTTTTCTATACAAAAAATTTTGTATTGAAAATTCTTATATTCAAAATTTTTCTATACAAAACGTTTATGTGGAAAATCTTTCTATACAAAAGAATTTTTGTTGAAAATTTGTTTGTACAAAAAATTATTATTAAAAAATTTTATATGGAAATTTTTTTATTTTAAAAATTGTACATATATGAAAAAGTGTTCTTTACAAAAAAAATTGATATACTGAAATTTTCGATAAAAACGATACGATACCCTTCACCACTAAGGCCAAAGGTGTTCTTTTTAATGTACAAAGAAAAATATTACCTAAATTTTGCCATCATGTAAATATTTTTTTCAAAACTTATATATTTAAGCTGTTTTTGTCATTTGGACTTATATGATAGCTAGGGTCAAATGTGGACCGATTATCTCGAAATTTGGCAAATTGATTACAAAAATTATGTATGCAAAAACTAAACTCAAAATTCTCATTATATTCAGATTTATGAGGATTTTAGAGATTTTTGTCTCATTTAGACAAAAGAGTTTGTATGGGAGCTATGGTCAAATGTGGACCGATTTCGAAAGTTGGTACAGTGATTTTGGTTTACATAAGTAGTATTTGTTTTAAATTTAAACATAAAAAAATATTGATATTTGTGACCAAAATATCAATATGGGAGGTACCATAAATAATGAACCGATTTTGAGAATTTCAGTAGCCATGGCCTTACTATCAAAAAATTATCTTTAGAATTGCGACGTGTACTTTGATTATATGGTTTACATGGGGGTCCAGCCAGACGGACGGACGGGAGGACTGACATCGCTAAACCGACTCAGAAAGTGATTCTAAGTCTTTTGATATACTAAAATAATATATTTATATGCGTTACATACATCAGCACATGCATTCCACGTATGATAGTGGAGGGTATAACTAAGAATCTATCATAGACACAAGCCCGATCAAATGTGTAAATAAGAGGCGCTCACTTCTTCTTCTGTTATCCTTGACTCCCAGTGGAGCATAGGGCCTCAATTATCGGCGCTCACTATCGGCTGTAAATTGGCATCAACACCAACCAGGATTGCCAGAAAATGTTTGCGAAAAATCGGCATTATCGGCTGTTAATTCTCAGTAATCGGCAAAAAATCGGTATGTAAAAATATATCACAAATATAGCCGAATATTAAAAAATGTTCATTGAAAATTTTTCTATGGCACAAATTTTCATTTAACATTTTTCTATAGAACAACTTTCATATTAAAAATTTTTCTAAAAGAAAAAGTCATATTGAAAATTTCTCTATACAAAAAATGTTATATTGAAAATTTCTTTATAAAAAAATTTTGTATTGAAAATTTTTCTATGAAAAAAATTTTGTATTAAAAAATTCTTCTATACAAAAGTCTTATATTAAAAATTTTTCTAAACAAAAAATTTAAGTGAAATATGTTTCTATTCAAAAGAATTTATGTTGAAAATTTTTCATGAATATATTATAAAAAATTTTATATTGAAAATTTTTCTATACAAAAAATTTTATATTGAAAATTTTTCTATACAAAAAATTTTGTATTAAAAAATTCTTCTATAAAAAAGTGTTATATTAAAATTTTTTTCTTTACAAAAAATTTATTAGGAAAATGTTTCTTCACAAAAGAATTTATGTTGAAAATTTTTCTGTACAAAAAATGAATGTTAAAACTTATAAAAAATTGTATACGAAAAATTTTTTTATTAAAAAAATTGTATATGAAATATTTTTCTTTACAAAAAAAATTTATATATCGTTACTTTAATATAGAAAGGCCCTAAGTAGTTTTTCATTCAAATTGCTTTTTAAAGCTTTATCTTATGTAATTTTATAAAAATATTATAATTTCAAAAAACATTATTATGACATTAAATCCTTCAGAGAATTTAGTAAAAAACTGCGTTTAAAAAATGTATGTATCTTCAAAACTTAAGATTTTATTAAGTTTATTTTCTCCCTCCTGTAATGTAAGAAAAATATTAGTTAGGGCTTTTCTATATTAAAGTAACGATATATAAAATGTTCGAAAAAAATATTTTAAATGGAAAATTTCAAACAGAAAAAATTTTAATTAAAAAGTTTTACTGTAGTGTATTGCACTAAGATTCCAATTTATTACAATTATTTACTGTTGGCGTAGCTAGAAGCTATAAGACTGTAATATAATAATTGAGCAGAAGCAAGGCTTTAATTTCAAGATGATGTTCTCAACTTTTTCAGTAACAGCAAATTCCCGGATTTCTAGCAGAAAAACGACAGTTTGTTGCAAAATTGGAGCTCGAATGTTTCTTAAAATAGATTTTCTGCATTATCTTATCGACTTTTTTCCTAAAAACTTAGGTTTTACAAGCGACCAGCAAGAAGAACTTAGATTAGGAGAAAATTGCAAAACGATATTAGGTATTTTGGAACGAAGGCATGATGAGCGAATACTGTTGGACTTTAATGAGTAAAACAGATCCCAAACGGTACAAACGACTCAGTCCGACTGCTCTTCATTTTTAATTTAAAACTTTTTAATGAATAAAATTGAGATTAAGTGTCAAAAATTTATTTGATATCTCGAAAACTAGAACCACCGGAGTGCAGATTCGAATTTAGCGCATCAAATAACCATAGAAACAGCTTCTGCTTGCTTAGAACCAAAACCGTGTTTACTTGTGTTATTGATATTAGTTGTGTTCCGGTACGATAACGAAACTACCTAACCTAGTCCGGTATTAACCAACACATAACCAATTACATATGTTCCCTACTCGATACTGGTTAAAAAGTCTGGATAGTTTTAAATAAGAGGGGAACTGAAATTACTCTTACAACTTAGTAAAGACTTAAACCTAAACAGAGTACGGCAATACAATTAGATAACTTTTGGGTAACTTTGGACCGGTTTGGGTAGTTTGGTTATGGTACGGGAAAACAACTTATATTAATAACTGTTACAAAGGAATAGATTTTTATTAATTTGTTTTATAGGAACTTCTAAGTATTATATAAGTATGAACTAGGACTTTAATATGTTAACACTAAATTATAATATTACCCATCTTTTACCAAAATTACCACAACTTCTCTTCCAGAATAAATGGCACCTTTGAGGAGAATATGATGGAATTGAAAAATGACTCGAAGGCTTTTGGCATTATATGTGCCCTCGACTCTTTGCTAATGTTCATAACGGGCATTATATATGTAGATCTTTACAATCATGTAGCTCTCAATTTAGTCGTACGCATGAGACGAAAGTTTTTCGAAGCAACAATACGTCAAGATATTGGTTGGCATGATATGGCACAGAATCAAAATTTTGCTGTGCGTATAACGGAGTAAGTTCTTATGAATTTTCATTTTTAAATAAATTACAATTTTATTATTTTTAATCTTGCAGTAATATGGAAAAGATACGTAATGGTATTGCCGAAAACATTGGCCACTTTGTTATGATGTTTTTTGATATTGTTATCAGTATAATAATATCATTTGTCTATGGCTGGCGTTTAACTTTGGCTATTTGTGTTTATATACCGATAACAATGGTTATAAATTATATAGTGTCTAAGGTAAGTATTTAAATGCATGAAGTGATTAAAAGATAATACAGTATAATAACGATAGTAAGTAACCCTAGGGAGAGAAAAATACATACTTTGTACGAATTCTGTAATTTTCTGTATTAAGATCTACATTAGACGAAGCTATCTAGGATCCTACGAATCATTTAGATTTCGATTTAATTACTAGATTTTAAAAATATACTTAAATTTTGATTCAAATCATCTTCAACAAATTTTTGCCGATCTTATTTTTGTTTTTCCAATTCACCAACCAATTAGTCTCTAGCTAAGTTTCTTACCGTTTCTTATTAATTTTAATATTTGAGAATAACTTAGATAAGATAAAAAGGTAGCAGGAAAAGTTAAATACAAAACGAAAAAACAAAATTAAGTTTAAGTACGAGTTTTGAAATTTTTTTCAGTGATCACAGATTTTCTCCCAACTTGCTCTATCTGCTCTAGTTTCCAAGGAAATCGAACCTTTATATTTTCATATAAAATTTTTCAAAAAATTAGGTTTCAGTACGAATTTTGAAATTTTTTTGTAGTGATCACAGATTTTGGTCCAAATTTCCAAGACCTAGTTTTCAAAAATTAAGTTTTAGTACGAATTTTGAAATTTTTTTTAGTGATCACAGGTTTTCGCCCAAATTGCTCTATGTGCTCTAGATTCCAAGGAAATCGAAGTTATATATATTCATATAAAAATTTTCAAAAAATTATGTTTAAGTACGAATTTTGAAATTTTTTAGTGATCACAGATTTTCGACCAAATTGCTCTATATGCTCTAGTTTCCAAGGAAATCGAAGTTTTATATTTCCACATAAAAATTTTCAAAAAATTAGGTTTAAGTAGGAATTTAAAAAATTCACAGATTTTAGCTAAATTGCTATAGTTTCCAAGGAAATCAAAGTTTTATATTTTCATATAAAAATTTTCAAAAAAAAAATAATTTTTAGTACGAATTTTGAAATTTTTTTTAGTTATCACAGATTTTTGCCCAAATTACTCTATCGAAGAATAGAAATCGAAGTTTTATATTTTTATATACAAATTTTCAAAAAAAAATTAGGTTTTACTACGAATTTTAAAATTTTTTGTAGTGATCACAGATTTTCGCCCAAATTGATCGATCTGCTCTAGTTTCCAAGGAAATCGATATTTTGCATTTTCATATAAAAATTTTCAAAAAATTAGATATGAATTTAGAAATGTTTTTTTAGTGGTTTTCACTCAAATTTCTCTACCTGCTTTAGTTTCCATAAAATTTTTCAAAAAATCACAGATTCTTAGATTTTCGCCCAAATTGCTCTATCTGCTCTAGGTTCCAAGGAAATCAAAGTTTTATATTTTCATATAAAAATTTTCAGAAAATTAAGTTTTAGTACGAATTTTGAAATTTTTTTTAGTGATCACAGATTTTCGCCAAAATTGCTGTATCTGCTCTAGTTTCCAAGAAAATCGAGATTTTATATTTTCATACAAAAATTTTTAAAAAATTAGGTTTTGGTACCAATTTTAAAGTTTTTTTTAGTGATTACAGATTTTTGCCCAAATTGCTCTATCTGCTCTAGTTTCCAAGGAAATCGAAGTTTTATATTTTCATATACAAATTTTCAAAAAATTAGGTTTTAGTACGAAGCAGAAATATTTGGTAATTATAAAGATTTCTTTATCAACAATAAACATTTTCTTTCTTTTAGTATCAAAGTGAATTAACTGCTCGAGAACAAAATGCTTATGCCAAGGCTGGCTCTATAGTGGAAGAAGTAATAAGCTCTGTACGTACAGTGGTGGCATTTGGAGGCGAAAAATCGGAACGCGAAAGATATGACAATCTTCTGGTGCCTGCTTGTAAGTCCGGCAAGGCCAAGGGTATATTCTTAAGTTTGGGTGATTCGGTCTTAAAGGCCATGTTATTCATATCCAGTGCAGCAGCTTTTTGGTATGGAGCCCATTTAATTCTAGAAGATCGTTATAAAAATCCCGAGGATAAAGAATATACTCCAGCTATTTTGATGATAGTAAGTTTTCTAAAAAGAAAAGATACACAATTTTCTACTAATTTACTAATAAATTTCAGGTCATTTGCGGCATTGTAGTGGGTGCCGATCACATCGCCAGAACATCTCCTTTTCTGGAGGCTTTTGCTTCAGCACGTGGCTCTGCAGTGGCCATATTTGAGGTTATTGAAACTGAATCGAAAATCGATCCTCTTTCCAAAGAGGGTAAAGTCAAGAATATGGGTTTGAAGTGTAATATTGAATTCCAAGATGTTTTCTTTTCATATCCCTCTCGTGAGGATTCCATAGTTTTGAGGGGTATAAATATTAAAATTAATGAAGGGGAAACTGTGGCTTTGGTGGGTTATTCGGGTTCGGGTAAATCCACTTGTGTACAATTGTTGCAAAGATTCTATGATCCCATCTTTGGAAAAGTGATGCTGGATAATGAGGATATACGTAAATATAATGTAAATTGGTTGAGATCTAATATGGCGGTTGTGGGTCAGGAGCCGGTATTATTTTTCGGTACAATAGGTAAGTTTTAAAAGAATTAATTCACATTTTTAACCTTGTTATTAAAGCTCTTGGTCTCCAATTACACTGTGCTCGATTTCGACAACTTTTTTTACCGACAAAAGGGAGACCTAGTGGGTAAAGATAAATCGAGTACAGTTAGCTCTAGTTCCCGAGCTAACTCGAAAACTGTTTACTTTCTTGAACTAAGTAAAAAATCGAAACTCGGCAACAAAATTATCTTTCAGAAAAACTAATTATTTTTTTTATACGAGCAGTCGTTTTGGAAATAAATTTTTTTGCTTGCAAAACAAAAAATTAATTTTGTTTTGTCATTATTTTTGTGATTTTTCAAAAACAAAACTTTTTTTCCAAAAAAAATTACTTCCAAACGACTGATCGTATTAAAAAAATAATTAATTTTTCTCAAAGGTAATTTTGTTGCCGAGTTTCGATTTTTAACTTAGTTCAAGAAAATAAATAGTTTTCGAGTTATGAGAATATTTATTGCTCAACCTCCTCCATTTTTTTAATAACGCTATATTTCGAAGTTTTATAATGTCATATAAAAATTTAAAAAAAATTTAGTACGAATTTTGAAATTTTTTTTAGTGATCACAGATTTTCACTAAAATTTCTCCATCTGCTTTAGTTTCCAAGGAAATCGAAGTTTTATATTTTCATATAAAAATTTTCAAAAAATTAGGTTAAGAAATTAAAAATTTTTTAGTGGTCACAGATTTTCGCCCAAATTGCTCTATCTGTTCTAAATAGTTTCCAAAGAAATCGAAATTTTATAATTTCATATGAAAATTAGGTTTTAGTACGAATTTTGAGATTTGTTTTAGTGATCACAGATTTTCGCGCAAATTGCCCTATCTGCTCTAGTTTCCAAGGAAATCGAAGTTTTACATGTTCATATAAAAATTTTCAAAAAATTAGGTTTTATTTTGAGTTTTACAATTTTTTTAGGATCACATATTTTTTCCCAAATTGCTCTATCTTCCCTAGTTTCCAAGGAATTTAAAGTTTTATATTTTCATATAAAAATTTTTATCTACGCGAATATTTATTGCGCAACCTCCCGCAGTTTTTAAATAACGCTATATCTCGATAATTTCAAAATCCTACTTTAGTTTTAATTATATTTCTATTCTTTCGTAGAGGAAAATATCAGACATGGTAAAATGGATGCTACCCAAAAGGAGGTTGAAGATGCTGCTAAGGCTGGAGGAGCTCATGATTTCATTATTGCTCTACCTGAGGTAAAATTCGTTTAAAAAAACCATCAATCGATTTACTTTAAAATTAACTAACAAATTATAAAACCCCCCTTAGGGCTACCATACCTTGATCAGTGAAAAGGGTGTCCAGCTATCCGGTGGCCAACGTCAACGTATTGCCATAGCACGTGCCTTAATACAAAATCCCAAAATTTTGCTTTTAGATGAAGCTACCTCAGCTTTGGATTACCATTCGGAAAAACTGGTGCAGGCTGCCTTAGATAGAGCTAGTAAAGGACGCACAACCCTGGTGGTATCCCATCGCTTATCAGCGATTTGTCATGCAGATCGCATAATATTCATAGACAAAGGTAAAGTGGCGGAGGAGGGCAATCACGAGAGTCTAATGAAAGAAAAGGGTCTTTATTATGAAATGGTAACCGCCCATGAATATGAAGGCCTGCTGGATAGTGTAAATGAAAATATTGATGAAGGTGGTAATAATAATGCTATGGAATTGGTGGAGAAGGAAAAGGATGTCATAAGTGAAAAGAATATTTTGAATGGCTTGACACATAGTCCCCGTTTTTCGGTGGTTTCTTTGGATAAAAACAGACGCGTATCGCATGGTCCCCGCTTCTCCGAAGCTTCTTTGGACAAAAATATTTTGCAAGCATTTGCCGGTCGCTTTGTAACAGATCCCTCCGAAAAGGACGTTGCTTTAGAGGCACCTAGAACTCAATATTTGAAAACATTTTGGCGTGTCTTACAGTGGGCTAGACCCGAGTGGTGTTATTTGATTATAGCTGCTACATGTGCCTTGTTATATGGCTGTGCTCAACCCGCCTTTGCCTTTGTATTTGCTGATTTATTCGGTTCATTGAATGATGAGGATCCAGAGGTGGTTTTACGTAACACTGGAAAGTCAGCTATAATAGCCACAGTAGTGGGTATTTTGGCCGGTATTACCTGCTTGACTCAAACGTATTTCTTTAACTTGGCCGGTGTTTGGTTGACTACAAGATTGAGGTAGTTTTAAGATAAACTATAAACGTCTTTAAAATTTATTTATGATTTCTTAATTTTCAGATCACTAACATTTAGCAAAATCCTTAGTCAGGAAATGGGTTGGTTTGATTTGAAAGAAAACAGCGTGGGTGGCCTTTCGGCACGTTTGGCTGGTGATGCTTCCGGGGTTCAAGGAGCCATTGGTTTTCCCTTAAGTAACATTTTACAAGCCTTCTCTAACTTTATATGCAGTTTTTCCATAGCCTTTTCCTATTCCTGGGAATTGGCTCTCATATGTTTGACCACGGCACCGTTTATGATAGCCTCGGTTATTTTTGAAGCCAAGTAAGTAAAAACTTTCACTTGCGAAATTGTCTTTCAAATTTAATATTTCTGGCCTTAGATACTCCAACAAAAGTGCCATTAAAGAAAAGGAAATTCTAGAGGAAACCAGTCGCATAGCCACGGAAACTATAGCCCAAATACGAACTGTGGCTGCCTTGCGTCGTGAAGAAGAGCTTATTAAGATATATAATAAAGAGGTGGATACATATCGTAATGAAATTAAGAAAAAATTAAGATATCGCGGTGTGGTCAATTCTTTGGGCATGGCAATCATGTTTTTAGGTTATGCCATAACCTTAACTTACGGTGGTTACATGTGTGCCAACGGTAGAATAGAATTTGCAAATATAATGAAGTAAGTATTGAATCCCCTAAGTTCTAATTAATGCTTAATACTAAATCCCTTTTTACAGAATTTCGAATTCTATGTTATATGGCCTGTTCATTTTGGCTCAATCTTTGGCCTTTACACCCATGTTTAATGCCGCCTTGGTATCAGCTGATCGTTTGTTTACGATTATTGATCGTGAACCTCAGATTAAATCACCCGATATTAATGCCTCAAAGAAATATTCTCTGGTACCCAACAAAGCAAATGCTATTCAAGGAGTCAGTTTTAGAGACATCAATTTCCATTATCCTACACGTAAAGATCAAAAGGTTCTAAGAGGTTTCAATTTAGATGTATTACAAGGTAAAACAGTGGCTTTGGTGGGAGCTTCAGGTTCTGGCAAGTCCACTTGTGTGCAGTTGTTGCTGAGATATTATGATCCGGATACTGGTTCTATAGTAAGTTTTTGTTTTAGAGTTAAAATCAACAACTATTTAACATTTTCTTTTTAAAGCTTATCGATCAAGAAGACATACACCATGACATGACCTTAACAGGTCTACGCAAACGCATAGGTATTGTCTCACAAGAACCTTCACTATTCGAAAAGACCATTGCTGATAATATTGCCTATGGTGATACCTCGCGCACGGTGCCTATGAATGAGATTTTAGCTGCTGCCAAAATGGCTAATGCCCATGACTTTATTTCTGCCCTACCATCGGGCTATGAAACATGCTTGGGTGCTCGAGGTACCCAACTGTCAGGTGGTCAGAAGCAACGCATTGCTATAGCTCGTGCTTTGGTAAGAAATCCAAAAATCTTGCTACTCGATGAAGCCACTTCTGCCTTGGATTTGCAAAGTGAACGTATTGTTCAGTCGGCTTTGGATGAAGCTTGTTCGGGTCGTACCTGTTTGGTGATAGCTCATCGTTTGGCCACAGTACAAAATGCCGATGTGATATGTGTCATACAGGGTGGACGCATTATCGAGATGGGCAGCCATCCTCAGTTGCTGGCCAAGAATGGCATTTACGCAAAACTCTATCTCAGTCAACCGAATACGCATTAGGCTTAAAGCTTTGTCGCAACAAATTTTTTTTATAAATTTTACAACTAACTTTTAGTATAGAAATTTATAGGTATAAGAAAAATATGTATGTATGTTATTGTACAATTAGCTTTAGTTTTATTGTATTGAACTCAAAAAATAAAATATTATATTTGGAAAATAACGCATTTATAAAAAAGAAAAAAATTTCTAAAACATGAATTTTTCTTCACAGTATCAATCATATCCCGATTTCTTAAAAAAAAATTGTAAGCTGAGGCCAAACTGTTTTATGCAAAGATGAAGGGACAGAAAATTTAACATAGAAAATTTGCTGTAACATTCTATCCCATCGCCATCCAATAGTAAAAGTTGAACTAGATACAAATCATCTAGTTCACTATTTAAAATAAAAACAAGCTATAGTCGGTCAAGCCCGAATATATCGTACCCTTCACTACTAAGGTCAAATATGGACCAACAATTATACAATTTTTCCTTAAGTCTTAGAGATATACATACATATACTATGTGATATTTTTTTTTAAATTTCGTGATTTATGTCTTTTCCGTCTAAGGGATATGGGAGCTAGGGTCAATTGTGGACCGATTGTTACCAAATTTTGATTATTGGTTTATATTTACAAAATATTTATGAGTGCAAAGTTAAAGTAAGCAAATGCTAGAGTTATAACATTTTTGTGCTTTTATGTGTGTACAAACGTCTTTTGAGAATGTGTGTTGTATGGGAAGTATAGTCAAATATGGGCCGATTTCTACAAAATTAGGTTATCATAACCAATATTTGTGCTAAATATTATTAAAGGCATCCCTATGGATGGTACCCTAAATAGTAATCCGATTTCGCCAAAAAGTATAGGGATCGTCCTTGAATCAATATGAGCCTGCGCACAATTTCATCAAATTATCTTTAAAGTTACGACCTGTACAATGATAACAAGCTTACATGGATAACCGGCCAGCCAGCCAGACGGACATCATTAAAACTACTCAGGGAGTGATTCTAAGTCTCAGACCAATATTTCTATGCGCTACAAACATCAACACAAACCCAATATACCCTTTCCACCTATGGTGTTGAAGGGTATAAAAATAAAGGATTTTTTTATAAAGAGAAGTAACACTCAGGCAAATATACAAAGTGTATATCGTCGGTATTATGTAGAAAGGCCCTAACTCACATTTTTTCGAAATTATTATTTTTTTTGTGATTCCAATGCATTAAGCGGTTATTCAAGTAATTTTCTAAAAAGCCCTAACTTATTCCCAAAAAATATATTTATTTTAAAAGCCCTATCTCGGCAAATTACGAGTCGTTGCATCTACAAATAATAGAAAACTTTCGAATCGTAAAGCTTTCGGTTTGATGTAAAATGAATATAATTGAATACGAGTATAAAACTTTTGTCGACAAAATATTTCGGATAGAAAACTTTCAATATCAAAAGATTTCCTATAGAAAACTTTTAACTATCTTATGGGCAACTTTTAATATCCTTCTACTAAAAACATTCCATATCGAAAGCCTTCCAATAAAAAACTGCCATTATCTAAAGATCTTATATAAAACTTTCGATATTAAAAGATTTCTTATATAAAACTTTCCTATACAATTCTTTGAATAACGAAAGTTTTCCCATAGGCAACTTTTGATGTAAAAAGCTTTCAATTAAAAACATTAAATATCAAAAGCATTCAAATCAAAAACATTTCCTATATAAAACTTTAGTCAAAATATTTCGGATAGAAAACTCTTCGTATTAACAGATTTCCTAAAGGTAAATTATAAAGATTTCTACTAAAAACATTCTATATCGAAAGCTTTCCAATATAAAACTGCCAATATCTAAGGATTTCCTTTACAAAACTTTTGATGTCGAAAGCTTCCTACAAAAAACTTTCGATATCGAAAGATTTTCTATTGAAAACTTTTGAATTCCTAGATAAAACTTTGAATAACGAAACATTTCATACAGAAAACATTTGAAGTCAAACTTTTAATATCGAAAGCCTTTCCTTTAGAAAGAAAACTTTCGTATCGAAAGACGTTCTATAGAAAACCTTGAATATCGAAAGATTTCCTATAGAAAACATTGACTATCAAAAGTTTTCCTATAGAGAACTTTTACTATCAAAAGCTTGTTTGTAACTTCTTTAACATGGGCTCAAAAACCAAAGATGCATATATTCTGAATCTTTATGAAATTCTAAGACGATTGAGCAATGACCATTTGTCTGTCCGTCTGTCTGTTGAAGGCACTATAGGGCCTAAACGAAAGAAACTTGGCAAAAGTATTATTTATTTCTTGGAATTTTTTGGTATTGAAATTGGTTTAGCGAAAGCGCTTCACATTTGATCATAGCTCGTTGATTAATAAAGCTACTGCAACCAAATTTAGTCCAAAGATTTCACCAACAATACCAACTTGAGTAACAATTTTTTTCGAATTTGGTCCTCATTTAGAATTATCTGCGACCTCGTAGATATGTGAAATATATTTCTAAATTTAATACAATTTGATGGTGGGTTTATAAGATTCGTCACAGCTAAATATAACACTCTTGTTAAGTACTCATTTTAAATATAAAGAGTTATGTTATTACCGCAGAGAAGTGATATGATTATTAAACAATTACCTGTGATTCTGATGTTTTGAGTAAAATATTGCTGAATATTTCGTACAAATTTTGCACTATAAACTTTTAAAACCAAATTCGTTTTTTAATGATTTTATTATAAATATTTTGCCATTTTAATTCTTTATTTATTTTCTTGACTTGACCTTTTTATTATTTTATTTTTCACCATGTTTTTCACGTATTATTATTTATTAAATTACAAACACTTTTATTTTACTTTCAATTTAATTTTTGTTTCTTTTGAAAATGACATTTTTTTACTTATTACAATAATTTAATTACTTTCTTACATCCTGAGAATAGGCAACACTTTGTAACTTTAAGCATTTGCACAAACCTAAACACATATTTAGCACATACACAAACCCTTGGTTACCACATTATTTGCTTGCTCTTCTTCATTTTTTTATCACTACTCAACTCTTGTTTATACTAATACTCAACCAAAAACAACAACGATTTCTAATAAGAATATGGCGTTACATTGCAATTTTTTCTGCATGCAATTTTAACACTTTTTTATTTATGATTTTTGCTAAAAATTTCACTTTTCTTATTAATTAAAAACTTTTATTTCATTAATTAAACATTTTTAAACACTTTGTGCTAATTTTTATTGAATTTGTTTCACTTTTATAACAATTTTAACCGTTTAAAATTGGAACGTACTAAAGTCGCGTCTGATCGTTTTAACATTTTCCTATTAACTAAAGAGGAAATAAAAAGAAGGAAAATAGATAAGATGAGATGGTTTAGATGAGAGGGATTATTTAGATAAAGGAAGATAAAAAAGGTTATGTAATTGGTAAGGGAAAAGGAAATGTGATAAGGAAAAAATGTTTTTAAGGAAATGAAATTATTAGTAAAATTAAATGAAATTACAAAACATAATTTTTTTTTTATTATTGTAAGATTTAAATTCAATATAAAATTTTTTCAATATACAAATTTTCAATATATTTTTTCTTTAAAAAAAATTCAATATCAAATTTTTTTCAGTAAAAAAATTTCAATATTAAAAATTTTAAATATAAAATTTTTGTAATTTTTCTTTACATAAAATTTTTTTTATCGAAATATTTTTAAATTCAAAACAAAAATTTCAAAAAAAATTTATATTAAAAATATAAATTTTTTTCTGAAAAAAATGTTCAATATAAAATTTTTCTATATAAAATTTTTTGTATATAAATTTTTTTCTATAAAAAATATTTTTCAATATAAATTTTTTTTATAGAAAAAATTCCAATATAATTTTTTTTTTTAGAAAAAATTTCAATATAAATTTTTTTTATAGAAAAAATTTCAATATAAATTTTTTTATAGAAAAAATTTCAATATAAATTTTTTTATAGAAAAAATTTCAATACAAATTTTTTTATAGAAAAAAATTCAATATAAATTTTTTTATAGAAAAAATTTCAATATAAATTTTTTATAGAAAAAATTTCAATATAAATTTTTTATAGAAAAAATTTCAATATAAATTTTCTTATAGAAAAAATTTCAATATAAAACATTTTCTATGAAAATATGTTCAATATAAAATTTTTTCTATAGAAATATTTGCAATAAAAATGTTTTTTACAGAAAAAATTTGAATATAACTTTTTTTTATAGAAAAAATTTTAATATAAATTTTTTTATAGAAAAAATTTCTACGCAAAACATTCCCTATGAAAAAATTTTCAATAAAAAAGTTTTTTATAGAAAAATTTTCAATATAAAATTTTTTCTATAAAAAAATTTTCAATTTTAATTTTTTTCTATAGAAAAATTTTCAATTTTAAATTTTTTCTATAGAAAAATTTTCAATATAAATTTTTTTAGAAAAATTTTCAATATAAAATTTTTTAGAAAAACTTTCAATATAAAATTTTTTAGAAAAATTTTCAATATAAAATTTTTTCTATAAAAAAATTTTCAATATAAAATTTTTTCCAATGGAAAAATTTTCAATGTAAAAATTTTCCTATATAAAATTTTAAATTTTAAAATTAAGGAAAAATTTTTAATATTAAAATTTTTCCTGTAAAAAAATTTTCAATACAAAATATTTTCTATAGAAAAATTTTCGGTATAAAATTTATATAGAAAATTTTCAATACAATTTTATTTTTTACAAAAAGTTTTAATGTAAAATTTTTGCTATGAAAAAATTTCAACATAAAATTTTTTCTATGAAAAAATTTTGAATATAAAATTTTTTCTATAGAAATATTTTTATAGAAAAATTTTCTATATGAAATTTTTTCTATAGAAAAATTTTCAATTTTAATTTTTTTCTATAGAAAAATTTTCAATATAAATTTTTTTAGAAAAATTTTTAATATATTTTTATTCTATAAAAAATTTTTAAATATAACATTTTTTCCACTGAAAAATTTTCAATGTAACAATTTTCCTATGGAAAATTTTTAAATTTTTTCTAAAAAAAAGTTCAATTTAAAATTGTTTCTAAAGAAAAATTTTTAATATAAAAATTTTTCTATAGAAAAAGTAATATAAAATTTTTTCTGTAAAAAAATTTTCAATATAAAATTTTTTCTATAGAACAATTTTCGGTATAAAATTTTTCTACAGAAAATTTTCAATAAAATTTTATTTTTTACAAAAAATTTCAATATAAAATTTTTTCTATGAAAAAATTTTAATATAAAATTTTTTCTATGAAAAAATTTCAATATAAAATTTTTTTTATGAAAAAATTTTGAATATAAAATTTTTTCTATGGAAATATTTTTATAGAAAAATTTTCAATATGAAATTTTTTCTATAGAAAAATTTTCAATATTAAATTTTTTCTATAGAAATATTTTCAATGTGAAATTTTTTCTATAGAAAAATTTTCAATATGAAATTTTTTATATAGAAAAATTTTCAATATATATTATATTTTTCTTTAAAAAAAAATTGAACATAAATTTTTGTTAAATGAAAAATTTTCTGTTAAAAATTTTCAATACAAAATTTTTTCTCCAGAAAATTTTTCAGTATAAAATTTTTTTATGCAAAAATTTTCAATATAAATTTTTTTAGAAAAAAAATTTCTAAAGAATTTTTTCAATATAAATTTTTTTTAGAAAAATTTTTAATATAAATTTTTTTAGAAAAATTTTTCAATATAAATTTTCTTAGAAAAAATTTCAATATAAAATTTTTTAGAAAAATTTTCAATATAAAATTTTTTAGAAAAATTTTCAATATAAAATTTTTTCTATAGAAATTTTCAATAGAAAATTTTTTCTATACAAAAATTTTTTCGAAAAATTAGGTTTCATCAGGCTTGAGTTCATTTTAATTTTCAAATTATTAATTTTGAAAATTGGAAAGTAAATTATGGAGAAAAACTGAAAAAATTATTTTTGAACGCGGCTAGTGGATTGCAATTTCTGTCCCGCCACAGGACGTCATCAGCACTTAGCGCCCTCGACCACAGTCGAGTTGTCAAATTGCAGAGATAATCATCAATTTAACTCATTGAGTTTGATCGAACATCACTACGTTTAATTGATTGTGTATTCTCCTATTACTTGTTTTGCTCGATCTTTTCACTTGCCGTTGGCATGTAGAGAAGAACAAGACTATTTGGTTTGATGCTATTTTTAGAATAGTAACAATGTTAACAACATATGTATGTAAGTAAATTACATGAATGTATGTAAATGCAACGTGCCCTTTGCTTTTAATTATTTGGGAATTAATTATTCGAACTTTAGAATTAATTGAAAAATTAGGTTTCTCGACTGTGGTCGAGGGCGCTAAGTGCTGATGACGTCCTGTGGCGGGACAGAAATTGCAATCCACTAGCCGCGTTCAAAAATAATTTTTTCAGTTTTTCTCCATAATTTACTTTCCAATTTTCAAAATTAATAATTTGAAAATTAAAATGAACTCAAGCCTGATGAAACCTAATTTTTCAATTAATTCTAAAGTTCGAATAATTAATTCCCAAATAACAAAAATTTTTTCTTTAAAAAATTTTTCAACACAATTTTTTGTATACAAAAAATTTTCAATATAAAACTTTTTCTATGAAAAAATTTTGAATACAAAATTTTTTCTATATAAATATTTTCTATAAAATTTTTAATACAAAAATTGTTTTATAAATAAAAAAGATTTTTCTATAGAAAAATTTTCAACACAAAATTTTCTCTAAAGAAAAATTTTCAATATAAAATTTTTTGTATAAAAATTTTCGATATAAAATTTTTTTCTATAGAAAAATTTTAAATTTAAAATTTGTAATATATTTTTTTCTATAGGATATAATATAATATAATATAATTTTTTTTCAACTGAAAAGTTTTCAATATACAATTTTTTTCTACACAAAAATTTTTAATAAAAAATTGCTTACCCATTAGATACCCAAAGGATAACCGGATCATTAATCCCACGTTTCTGATATAAATTATAAGGATACTTAAAAAAATCTTTTGGAATATTTAACTCAAATTTAACTTAAATTGTTTAGTTTTTTAAATAAAACACTTTCATTTAAAATTTTTTTACAGCAGAACTGTTTTTGTGTGTGAAGTTTATTTAACATTCCGTTTTATTTAAATTATTTGGTTTTATTTATTACATTATGGTTCTATTATATATTTTCCTTTTTTTACATTATTAATAGAAATAGTTTACTATAAGTTCAATTAAAAAAAATTTACGAATTATGGATATTGCTAAAGCCAACAAAAAATAAAAATTACGAAAACAATTTGGAAAAAAAATAATACTAAAAACCAAACAAAAAAACATTCTGCTAATGCAAAAAGGAAATAATAAGATACAAATTATTAAATAATTAATATTACACGTTTATAAATAAGTAGAAAGGTAAAGAAAATTTACAGTAAATTTTCAATAAATTTTTAGAAAAAATTTTAGAAAATTTTCAAAAAAATTTTGAAAATTTTCAATAAATTAATTTTTTTAAATATACAAAAAAAAAAAGAAATTAAATTAATATTAAGCATTACTATAATTATGTATTTTCTCTGGCTTTACTGATCTCTTAAACTATTTTTTTTAGAAAATATTTATTTTTTTTTTTTTTTTATTTATGTTTTGGGAGGAGGAGCAATAAGTAGCAAGAGCAGATATGGAAAATAAGTAAAAGAAGTTCATAAGTCGGCGTTTTATATTTTATAAAAGAAATAAATATAGATATAGCAGAGACATTCGCTTAAGAGAAGAAACATTGGAGAGTGACTCGGGCTTGGGGTCATGTTTAGTTTTCTTATCTAGTCTATTTTAACATTGGAATAGATTTTGCGTACAAAAACACTTGTGCCTATATAACCAACAGTACCACATATAATACCTAAAGCACCACTAAATAAGGCCATATAACCGAAATAGAAAGCGGTCTGGAATAAGCCATACATTCTAAAATAAATAAAAAATATCAATCATTAATTTATTAAAAAATAAAACAAAAGTAAACTTACTTCGTTTTAAAGAAGAAATAGTAGAACGAATATGCATAGACATAGATGGAGGTAGAGGCCGCTGACATAAAACTAGTCCATTGCCATCTATAATCTTCAGCGTTTAATAAGAAATATGTGCAAACTATAGTAACGCAAACGGTGACTATGGTAAGTATGGTAAATACTAACAGCATAAAACCATAAACATAGTAGATTTTATAGGCCCAGAATGAAGTAAAGATGAAATACCTGAAATTTTAAATACACAAATAAAAATGTTTCTATTCTATTAAGGAGACTTGTCTCTTTGCACTTACATTTCAATGAATATGGAACCGAAGGGTAGAATACCACCCAATAATATAATAATGGCAGGTTCCATAAACCATTTCTTTTCGGGTATTGGTCTGGGTACAGCATTTACACGGCATGGAAAATCAGGTTGACCATCCAAGTTGCGACCGACCACGGTACCCACCAGTGTCAAGGGTAAGATAACAAAGAAACATATACAGGTAACAGCCACCATGGTGCCGAAAGGTATAGCTCTGGAGGCATGATAACCAATGGCTATGAAATTTATAAAGAATGCTGTACCGCAAACAAACACAGGCACCATGAACGCCGACACCAACATTTGCCTGATCCACATGCGACCACCCAGACGAGCATAAAGAGAACCACCAAAGTAGCCATTGATAGGAGAAGTAGCGGCGTAAACGAAAATTGCAGTAGAGAGCATGGAACCACGTCTTTAAAGAGTATTAAACTTAAATTATCTGAATTATTTATACAAAGATTTCTACTTACTCTGTGTATAATTCCCCAACAATGGCAAAAATAATAACACAAAAGACAACGGATATCAACTGGTAACCAGCACCAATTAAAGCCGAAAAGAGTAAAATGTGTGGTGGTGAACGAAAAACATCACCATGTACTTGTTTCCAGCCATACTCATCACCTAAATCACGTTCCTTTTGTAATTATAAAGATGATTTCAAATGCATTTCCTTGGAATCAATTATAAGAGTTTTATTATGTTTCACTTACCATATCATCCATTTCCTCATCTTTACTGTAGCGGGCATAATCCTTGCGTAATGTACGCATCAAAATCATGGAAACTAAACCCACTAAGAATATGACCATCATAAAACTGTTAAAAATACTGAACCAATGAATCTGTAAGAAAAAGAACGAAGATTTTGAAAACATCAAAAGAAAGGAATTACGATTTTAAAATTGTCGGGTGCAACAGAAAATTTTGCAGAAAAAAAAACCTACACAACTCCTTTTTTTTTGTTTTTTTCTAATCAACTTAATTCTTTTTGTTATTAAATATTTTTTATCATCAGCTTCGCCGAACCAAATAAAGAGTTTTCAGAGGGGCTAATTCAGTTTTATTTAAAGCAATGTTAAGAAAAAATAAGGGTATTAAGACTTCGGTCAAATGTCCACCTCTAGCATGTCAGCAGACGTCTGATTTTTTCACCAAATTTTGCATTAAAGCTTAGCTTGTCTGGTCAATGCAGCTTCGCATTTCATCTTTTAGAGCTTCGGTTGTTTTTGGTTTTTTTGAATGTGATGGTTTTTCGAAGACTGTTTTTGTTGATAAATGCGTTATTTTCTTTCAGTTTTTTTTTTTTGGAAAAGATTCATTACGAGCTACTCCACTACTGTCTAGCTCTTGATTCGATCGTGCATCTCCAACAAGCAGTCCATCTAAAAGATGCTAACACTCCAGAAAAGGTTTTAAAATGACAATTTCGGGATACTCTATAGAAGCTACCCAGATTAATGGACCGATTTTGGGAAATTTAAACTTATTAATTTAAAACGATATTTTACTTAAAAGTCGCTTTAAAGAAAATTTTCGAATAATTTAACTTAAAACTCACCCTGTGCTGAAAGAAATGTGGATCCAAATATTTATCAAAACGATCCTTGAACTCTACAACAAATGGTTTCCAATTGACTTCATAGGAGAATTTTATCTTAGAGCCAGCCACCAGCAATTCCTTTTTCTCGGTGGTCAGATTTATATCAACAATTTGTTGGCCATTGCGACCAATATCGAATCTCTTATGGGTATAAATATAATATTTGCCATCCTTTTCATCTTTCTCGCCCACTTTGCCCCAAATGGGCAAACCGTCGATATACATTTGATACCAATATTCATTCATGACGGCATAGGTGAAGGCTTTAACCTTATCCTCCGTCAAGTCAACCATACAGATAACGGTGGCAGTAACATCACCTGAAAATAATATTAAAGATTATACAATAAAGTCTATAAATTAGAAAACTAATAAACAGAACTTACGATTGAATTCGATTTCATAACCACTAAATTCTAGTTCTACACCTTGTAAAGCCTCACTAAGAGTCTCGTGATAATGTGATATACTCGATTTGGAGCCACTGCAAAAGGGTAAACTAAAATAGGCATAAGTCTCTTGGCGATTGTGATAGGGTCCCACGGTATTCATCCATAATACTACCTCTTCACCGTCATTGTACTAAAAGATAGATAATGCAAAATTAATTAATGAATTATATTACCATTAAACTCTCTTTAATCATTTTACTACTAACTTTATGATTGTGTTCATCGGCCAAAACCTGAAAATATTGACTACTGCCGGCCAGTAACAATAGAGATACTACATAAATTTTAGCCGCCAACCCCATAGCGGCTTCGTTGTATATATAACGTACGTCTTGTTTATTTTAATGAAATATTAAATTTTTATCGGTTTATCTTATTTTATTGTATTTGGATAATAAAGTTTTTCGACGTGGCTTAACGTCTCTATTGACGAATGCTGCCGCTACCTTCTTGCTGCCACTGCGAATCTATTGTTGTAAGAATCTCATCGAAAATGTTCTAATCAATTTTATTTATGTTAAAACATCTGTAATTCTAGGTATTTTCACTTCATTTAGCTTTTTATTTATTTAAACAAATTCAAAAAGTTTATTTGAATTCTTAAAAAAGAGAATTAGAACAAAATTTCTTGTAAAATTCTTGCTGGTTGTAGAAAAAAATTGATTCGTGCTTCTTCTTTTTTATTTTGAGCAAATAATGATAACAGCCAAATACAGGGATGTACATTTTAGTATTTTTTCTAAGATAAAGCAGAGCTGTCAAGGAACTATAAGTTTTAAATTATTAGTTATATTTTTTCGTTTTTGTTTGAACAAATTTATTAACAAATATTACAGAGTCCAGAGGGCCACACAAACAATCTTAATATATATAACAATCTTAATACAGAATTAAGTTGGTATAAAAAGTAAAAAAAAAAACTAAACAAATACATACATAACTAAAAGTGTGTAAAAATGTTCTCGAAATTTAACAGTTTTATTACAGTTTATAGAAAAATTATGTCGGCAAAAAGTGAACACAAAATTTTAATTTTTTTGTGATTTTTGTTTTGTTTAATAACTTTTAAGAAAAGGGGTTTTATGGAATTATGGCAAAAAATTACGATTTCAACGAAATTTGTTACTGTTATTTCTGTTTATATAAGCAGCTTACAATTTAAGATATATACTGAAATTCGGGGCCAAAATCTTAGTGTAAATATCCAAAGAGATTTACACCAAAAAATTGTATATGAAAATTTTTTATAACAAAATTTTATAAAATAAATATATACCTCAAAGATTCAAAAAAAGAATCATTACCGTAAAATTTTCTATAAAAAAACTGTATACCGAACAGTAATAGTAGTAGTAATTTATTGAGACTTCATTTTTTTCATAATACAAGATTACCCAATACATAATGTTATTTAAAAACTTAAAATTATATCGTATTATTTTATTTACATAAATATTAAAATGATAATGCAACTGGCTTACACAGTGATTTGGAAATAAAATATATAATAGTAAAATGTTGACAATGAAATATATAGTACTTGCTCTCGGTATTCATGTTTCGTAGCAAGTAGAGTCATATCTACTTTAAATAAACTTAAAACTAAGAAAAACTAAAAACTAAAAAAAACAAAGATTAAATAAAAAAGTGTTTACCCCCTATGAATAAATGTTAAGATCAGGAAAAATATTAAGCTGTTCGTGTAGTATGCGAACTGCAGAAAGTTAATTAGTATTTGATCAGCTAAAATTTCTTTCACTTGACAAAATATTTTTTATAATGTTACCGAACAGATTTCGATCCAACATTTTTAAACCAAAATATTTCTGAATAGTTGTTGTATCCTGTAGTTTACTAGTATGTCAATATTTATCTTTATACAGTTCATCCTGTAACTAAATATGTTTTAAAAAGTAACGGCATAACATTAACATTTTTCCCAACTTTTGATAGAAATGTAAGTACTTATTTATTTTTGTAAATAAAAGTTTATGCAAAATAATTTCGAATATTTATAGTTTTAAGTTGCCCTTAGACATGGCAACTTCAGTTCACCAAGAACAAGTAACGAAATCAAATGAATCCATATCTCGACCTCCATATGTTCATTGGATTCATTGCAATGTCTGCTATGAGCAATACATGAAAAAGTCTCGCCGATTCTACTTGCTCGCCTGTGATCATGTGTGCTGTGAGCAGTGCGTAAAGAATATTAGTGAACCCTCGGTTAATGGACCTCCTTTATACAAATGTCCTCTATGTGGCCAGGAAACGTATGCCTGTAGAATGGGTAATGATATGCCATCGCATTTGAAGGAACTTTTTCATCCGGAACCTTGGTTAGATGGTTTGAACACGTATCGTTTAATGGTGTTTCAGGAGAAACATCATAAACGTTTTATGGATCATCTAAACAGCGAGGTATTCCCATTTTTCTTTTCATTGTGGGATAGAATTTAACTATTTTTGAAGGTTTTAGCAATCCGCCATAGAAGAAGCTAAAAATGAGGTGCAACGCATCAAGGAGCGATGCAGGAAATATTACAAAGAACTTGAGGAATTTAAAACAAAGCGTAAGCAACTGGAAAAGAGAGTCCGTGCTATTAGGGTACAGCGGATGGAACAGGAAGAAAAGAAATCGTAAATATAAAAATATTTCTCTTCTTTTTTTTTAAGATTTATACCTACATTTTCTTTAGATAATTTTTAAACCAAATATTGATCTAAGGAATGTTCCTAATTGGATTTATAGTTGTATTTATTAAGTTAAATAAAACTTAAACTGTGCTTTATATGTTTACATAGATGTTGTGTATTTATAAATGTATCTACTTTTTTTTCGCAAGTTATTCCAGTAAAGATTTTATAGTAGCTTTTGTTTTCAGCTTATTTGTGTTCCTCAATTACTACTTTCGAGAGCTTCAGGACAAAGTTTTGTTAAATTTGATGGATTTGCCTTTTTGGTATAAAAATGGCACAATGCCAAATCGGGCCAGAAATATATAGGCACTCTGTGCTGACTTCAAAATTGTTTAAGCTGTACACTTCGTTAAATAAATTTCTGTGCTAATCGTACCTGATGCCATAAATGTTTGCCACACAAGAAGTTTCTTTCACCGGCAGTTTTTTTTTGGACGGTAGTCTTCCTAAACATTGCACCGTTTATCAGCTACATTAAAGTCTTAAGCCGAAAGTTGAAAGAAGCCTTCTAGTACGTGCGTTTCATCTTTCATCACGCATCAGGTGTATATTTTATATTAAATTGACCGAACTGTGATGTGGAAAATAGCATTAGCATAAACTTTGGTTCGATGCACAAAAGTATATAAAGATTAAACCATACAAGCTGCTTTTTGGATAAGTGTTTATTCGGAAACATTTTTTTTATACTTGAGTTGAGCTTTTTGCTGGGGCACGAACTTTTAAAATAATCCTTAGATAAATTTTGTCCGTTGAATCTGAAAATGATTTTATTTTTTTGTAGTTGGCTCTAGTTTTTAAGATATTTTTGTTTCAAAAAAGAGATTTTGATCGACTATAATTAATATAACTTTAAAACGGCTTGCCGTGTTTATTAAACAAAATGTGAGGAAGAATTAAAGATAAAGTTGTTCTCGAACTTAGGTTTTTTCTATTTGCAGAAACCTGTTATTTCGCAAAAAAAATATCTCGAAAACTAGAGACAACTCGGAAAAACCAATGCCACTTTCGGATTTAGCAGACCAAAGACATCTAGATTTGGTAAACAAATCTCATGATGCAAAATCTTGTTGACCTTTATCTCTTAGATTAAAGAAATTAATTTGTAATAAAAACTATTTTCTTTTCAGAAATTCTAAAAACTCTTCCTCCTCTTCAGGAGTGCCCAAAGACGTTCGGGCATCTTCAGCTCCTAATATAAATGCTCGAGGCATAACATCATTTCCTTATAATGCCATTAGTCATTCATTTATATTGTAAAATAGTAAGACAAACTTAGATTAAGTTTTGTGTAAATAAAAGTTAAGTTTGAGTTTTCTAAAAATCATTGAAATTGAGATATTTGAGAAAAAGTATAAATATGTTAATCAATAATTTCTACTGATATTTTTTGACTAGAAAATTTTTGAAAGACAATTTAATATTTATTTTTAATTCAGCTTTCAAATGACAATGTCTGATAATTTCCGATATTTATCTCCCCCAGATACATAATCTTTCAGATGAATTGAAATAAGTTTTATAAGTTTATAAGTTTTTAGTACTTTTTATTTACTTTGATTTGAAAATGAAATTATTTAGTTTAAATTTTCATTTCCTTTTGTTTTATTTAAAACTACTTAAAACTTTTTTAAAGTGTTTATAATCAGTATGTAAGTTAGAATTTTGTTCTATATTATGTATATATAGACTGAATTAATTAAATACATACAAAAAAATAAAAATAATAATAATTCAATATATAGTTATAACTAATAACTAAATTTAAATTCAATGAACACTTATAATTTTTTTTGTTTTTTTTTTAATGTATTATTTTATAGTAAATTAAGATAAATTAGGGTAAAGGTAAAAATAATAAAATAAACTACAATTCACTTTGTTTAAGAAAAATAAAATTAACAGAAAACTAGAGAAAACAATTTCAACTATTTAAAACAGAAGACAACTCATAGATTTTTCGTTTTGTTAAAAAAAAATTAAATATTTCGATAACAAAATTTTCAAAAATTCTTATTAGAAAAATCTACTATATATATTTTTTAAATATTAAATATTTAAAAAAAAATTACCTTTAAATTATATTTAAAAAAATATTTCAAAATAATTTCATGTTTTTAAGGAAATTTCTCAAAAATTTTCTATTTTTTAATTTTTTTAAAAAATTTATATTTATATAGGAATTTTTTTTAAGAAATTAAAAAAAAATTCTATAAGAATAATTCGGCGGTTTTCTTATTTATTTTATCGAAAATTTTTCAAAAATTTCCGTTTGTTTTTTAGAATTTTTTTTTATTAAATTTGCATTTTTCTAGGAAATTTTTCATGAATTAATGTGTATCGAATATAATTTTTTTTACCAATAAATAAATACAAATTAGGTAACTTCTTGGGATTAAAAAAAAAAAAAATAAAAATGTTGCAAATAATACTCAACACTGGACACCTTTTCAATTATTGTCATAAATCTTGCTAATATGTAAATAGAACTACAAATAAATTTTTAAAATTTTGTTGAATATTTTAAAAGATCTTTTAAATAATGATGAGTTTCTAAAATGCTCTTGACAAAAAAGTGTCTTTTTAACTAAAAAAAACATAAAATTTCAAAATTCATGGTAGCTAAATTATATTAATTTATATAGGAAAATAGTTATAGTAAGAGTAAAAAATAGTTAAATACAAAAAAAAGTTTTTTTTAATAAATACTTTCATCATACACTTTTCATCTGTGTGTGTACGAAGAATTTGAATTAATTCATAGACCTAAATGGTTGCTTTTAATGGTTTCTTTTATGTTTGGTTGTTTAATTCAGTTAACAGTCTTTTTTACATTATACGGCGCTATCATGGCCTGGGGACTAGCAGCAACCACATTGCCACCAATATTTTGCGGAAGGGGTGGTGGAGGTTTATGTTGATTATGAAGATGTTGCTGTTGGTGTGGGTGCATTTGCGCATGTGGATGTGAATGATGCGTAGCATGCTGCTGCTGATGATGGTGATGATGTTGATGTACTATGTGTTCCTTATCTTTTAGATGAGAAGAATTTGCCGTCATAGGTGGAGGTGCATGCATATTGTGTACTGAAGCTGGACCCATAAAGAAACCAGGATTCATAGATCTATGACCGTAATTATGAAAACCAGGAGGAGGGATTGCTCCATATGGTGAACCAACAGGGTTATAGTTGCCGTCTGTCGTCATTACCGGTGGCATTAGATTTGGTGGTGGCATATTAAATTGCGTATGACGCATGCCCATCATACCCGGCGGTAAATTTGACATATTTGGTGGTGGTGCGTGCATGTGTGGCGGTACTGTAGCTCGTGATAGTGGTGATGGGGGTAAGCGCATAAAATTATTCATACGCATGCCACCAAAACCTCCTGGTGAAGGTGGATGTCTTATATTTGGTCCTTGCAAAGGAGACATTTGTGGCGAAGTTTGAGCTGGAGTAAAGTGTGGTGGTATACCACTCGATTTATTTGAGGACATTAAAGGTGTTTGCTGTGAATTTGGACTTTCTCGTTTAGAGTCGCTAATCATTTTGGGTGAATTTGCGTTGTTTTCATTTCTTACCACACGATTTAAGGCTGCCAAGGTAGTTAATTCTTTTTTAGTTGTGGCTGTAGCCGCATTTGGTAAATTAAGATTGGGTGAATGATTAGGATTGTTTATAGAAGAACCACCTCCATTTGAGTTTCCACCAGCTGTTGAACTTGACCCAGTGCCTGGTGGCACACATTTAGGATTAAGTAGACGTGGTGGTATAGGTTTTTCCAATTGTGAGACATACATTGAGTGTACCACGGAATCAAAGTGGAAATAAACCAAAGGTACTGGAGTTGGTGGCCTTAAATATATTGGTTGCTCTAGATTTGATGCTGGAGCCGTTATTGGAGGCGGAGGTGGTGGTAATTTTTCTAATGCTGGGTCAATTTTTGGTTTATGCAGCTTTAGTTTTGACTTTTCATTTACCAAATCGCGTGCTGCGGGCACATCAATTCCTCTCTTTTTACGTAGACGCAAAACTTTTCTTCTGATTTTGATTTCAATTAATTTTCGATCTTCATCATCACTATCACGACTGGGATAAATTCCATCTTCAAAGTACACCTTTTTCTTTTCAGATTTGCTATAACAAAAAAAAAAAAAAAATAATTAAGTGCAATTAAGTATTAATTAAACAAAAATAAAACGTATAAAAAATAGTTCATTGTAGAATTTGCTACTTACTCTGTCTTTTCAGCTGCTTCGGAACGTTTCAAAATGCTTTTCATTGCATTTTCTCCACCACGATGTAGCCGCATTACAGCTGCCTTTACATGTCGATTGTTAACTTCGTCTTTCCAGGAGATAGTTGATATTTTGTCAATATGACTTTTTATAGCTTCAATTGAAATAGGCGAAGTTTTCATTCTTGTAGGCTGCGTAACTTCCACATTAGAGGGTACAATTTCTAAAACGTTTCCTTTTTGAACCGCCACTGCTTTGGGCAATTCTTTGAGCACGGGATTTATTGAAGCGGGTTGGTGCGGCGTCGTCATATTGTAATACGCATTGTTCGATGGCACTGGGGATGCAGGACAAGTAACGCCACTATTTATGGTCGGTATATTTGAGTATGCAGGAGATTGCTGTTGATGTTGTGAAAGATTCATATGCGGAGCTGGTAATAAGCCCGGTTGATGCATGGGATGAATATGAGGCGGAGGTATTGGATGATGGGCTGCTTCATGAGTAGCGTGTTGTATCATGGGTACATAAGGATTTGGATAATAACCCATATTAGCAGTAGAATCCGCCATTGGCTGTGGTGGTATGGACATATAAGCCGCTCCGCCATATTGAGCATAGTTCGAGTAGCCTTCATAACCAGTAGGAGGTGTATCGCCGCTACCAGAGTTTGGTGTATTCAGTACAATATTTATGCGTGCGTCAAGCGATATACGGCTAGGAGAAACATTGTAGTAATATGATGAGGCTTGTGATACTCCGGATGCCAACGAGTCTGGTGTATAATATTGGGGATGTGGAGAGATAGATGAATGCCTTTCAAAACTGTTTTCGCGTCTATATCTATGATCGTCATATCTGTGTGGTGGAGGAGAATCGGGAGAAACTGGAGATCTGGGTGAACGTGGAAATCTTGGTGATAATGGGCTTTGTGGTGATCGCGGTGAACGGGGTGACCTTGGAGATCTAGGTCTACGTGGTGAAGGCGGTGATCGAGAGCTTGGAGAATCCAAAGGAGACAAACTGCGTCGCATAGGAGGCGAAGGAGGTTTAAATGGCAAAGGTGATCTTGAATAAGGATCTGGGCTATATGAACGTCTTCTAGGTGGTGGTGTTCTGGGAGATCTAGGTCTAGTTTGTGGAGATCTGGGTGATCTTGAACGTGAACCTCGATGACGTGCAAACTTTTTGTAATGGCTTTGTAAGTCTTGTTGGGGGCCGCGTTTCCTGCGGAATGGACTACTCTCCTTAGTTCGCCTATTAACAAATTGCCGCAAAGGACTACGACTGCGGGAACGCGATCTTCTGTTTGTAGTACGAAATCTTCCACCAGGTGCTGCTCTTCGATTTGGAGATGTATGTCGTGCAGCGGTCATACCCCTACGTGGAGGACTTATCGACAATGATCTACCACGACCTCTTCTTTGCGGACTAAGACGATTTCTGGAGTTTGATCTACGATTGCGATCTCTGTAATTTCCAGGTGACCTTTGTCGTTCACGACTTCCTGTATACAACGGAGAACGCCTATGACGATGAGAATCCCTAGATCTAGATTCTTTGGATTCTTTAGTTTCCATCATAGGCTTAACAATAGCCACTTCTTTTGCTGGTTTTACTAATTTTTCTGTGAAATCCATTTCATCTTTGTCTTCTGAGACTTTCTTTTCAAGTTCTTCATTAAGAGAGACATTAAATATAGCTGGTTTAGTGGGTAATTTCATGGGTGATATTGTCAACTTAATCGCTTCACGATTAGCATCAAATATTTTATTTGGTTCCTCGGGAGGTGGTGGCGGTGGCTGAAAGCCTAAATCATTGACTGGTAAAGCGGGAACAAAGTCTGAAATATGTTTAACAGACGGTACCTTTTCAGCCGTTTGTGTATTTTTGGCATATTTTTGTAATATAATTTTCTTTTCTTGTAAGAATAACATTTCCATTTTGTGCAATTCTTCACTTATTTCGTCGTTCGAATCGTAGTTGGCCCTCATCATTTGTATACGCGATAAATTTGCCTCTAAATTTTTGAGTTTCTTGAAATCTTTGGCTACATTTGATTTAGGAGTGGCTTTGCTTTGAGATACTGGTGTGGGAGGAGTTTGTTTTAATATTAAATTCTTTTGCAAAGGCGAAGGTGATGGAGTTCGAGCTTCTCTTTCGACTAGGGTAGACTTTTCATTAAGAATTTCTAATTCACTAGGTTTTTTACCCAAAACTGAAGGGCTATTTTTAACCATAGATGTAGGACTGCTGGCTTCCTCGATATTTGTAATTTTTGGAGTCGGTTTTACAATTGATTTAAATTCATCGCCATCATTGCTATCTTCAGAAGAAGAATCAGATGAAGATGAGCTTGACGAATTTGAAGAAGAATTTGATTCTGATGATGATGACGAGGTCGAGGAAGATGTTGAGCTGGAGTTGGAAGTTGATGATGTAGATAGGGGATCATCACTTTGATTTTGTGTTTCATTTACGGGATCATTTGAAATATTTTTAGCATTTGCAGTTGAATTTTCCTCTATATTGTTAGCTTGTTCCTTGGTGTTTGTTTTCATATCGACCCCCGAAGCTTCGACACTTTTTATAAATTGATCATACAACTCCTGCATTCCGAACAATTCAGGTTTTTTACTCTCCTGTGGTTCTACTGTTTGCATCTTATTTTCTTTTTGTAACACCTTGGGTTCTTGTGATATCGGCAATTTCTTCAACAAATCTAGAGGAGGTGTCAGTGGCAGTGGCAGTGTACTATCATCGTTTTTACCTACTTTTGATTCATTTGTTGACTCTGAATGATCATACTTTTGTAATAACTCTTTTGGAGGACTAGGGTTAGCAAAACGTGTAACAAATGAATCTTCTTCTGTCAGATCGGGTGAAGATTTTCGAGGAGTAGACATGTCTGTGGGCATATTAGAATTCATGTCAAGGTCTACATCTTCTTCGTTTTCCCAGTTATCCATATAGTCATCGGTATCGGGACTATCTTCCTTATCACTAGGAGATTTTTGATTTTTGAATGAGTCGTTAGTCTCTTCATCATCAGCTAATATAAAATCGTCTTCATTGCCATCTTCGGGGAATAAAAATTCAGTTTGAGTAAATGAAAGCGGTCTCTTTTTAGGTGCTTGTTTAACTGGAGATTTAGATTTCTTATTGTCCTTTGTAACCGGCTTTTCTTGAGACTTATCCTGGCTTTTTTTCTGCTTTGGTGGAGGTGTAGTTGATTTAAAATACTTTTCCGGTGTCATATCGATATGTTTAGATTTTGCGTGCGAGTCTTTTCCTTTGTCATCCTTACGTTTGGGTGATGTAGACCGTTTACGTTTGTTTCTAGATTCTGGAGTTTTTTCCCTTTTCCTATTTTTGCTCTCCTTCTCTTTTGCATTTATAGAATCAAGAGATCCTTTTATATCCCGTTCGCCCGACTTTGATGGTTTTGATGAAATTCTGCTGGAACTGTAGCCAGAACTATCGCCTAGCTTGCGATCTCTAGAAAGGCGACGCTTACTGGATAAATCACGATCGCGACTTTTGGTACGTGTACGAGACCGTGAGTCAATTTTACCAAAGAATCTATCGCGCGACATTGATCTTTTGAAGGGATTACGATATTTCGAAGAAACTTCAGTGCGAGACTTGCTTTTTTCACAATCTTTTTCATCGTGACGTAATTTATTTATATCTTTATCATAGCTTTTAGAAATCTTATCATCTTTGTAAGAATCTTTGGATTTATCTTTAGAAGATATTAATGATGATTTATCTTTATGCTTAGTTTCCTTTTCTTCTTTATTTTTGGAAGAGTCCAGTAGTTTTTCCTTTTCTTTATCTTTTTCCTCCTCTTTAGATTTTTTGTTTGTTTCTTTATCTTTATATGCTTTAGGTTTTTCTTTTTCAGAGCATTTTTCTTCTTTATGACATATTATTTTTGGATTTTCTTCAGTGGATCTTTTATCAGTGGCTTTGTCCAATTCTCGTTCTGGCGTTAATCTTTCTTTACTACTTTGATGTTTTTGCGTTTTCTTCATTAAAAGGTCTTTAGCCGCTTCAATAGTTTCCAATTTCATGTCATCTTGCTGTAATAGTTTGTCAATACGTTTCTGTATTTCTAAAGCATTTTGTAAAGATGAAGGTTTTTGACTTTTAGGTTCCTTTAAGGGCGGCAAAGGTGGCGTAACACTACCAAAAACTTCCAAATCTTTTTCGACTACTGGCTTTTTAGGAACAGGTGGAGGAGATTCTGCAAATATATCGAATCCCTTTTCAGTTTCACTTTTTGTAGACTTTGTCGGATGATTTTCTTTTGTTTCTTCCGAAACGTTTTCCTCTGTAGGTTCAACTTTTATTATTAGAGGTTTAACTTTTAGGGTCAAGTCCTCTATTTTAAATTGTGTAGTCTCAATTTTTTCTTGTTTGATATTTTCCACAGTATTACGTATTTCTTCCTCGTTTGGCATTTCTTCGTCTTTATCTTCTCGCTTATCCGGCGAATTTTCATGTAGTGTTTCCGTATCTTCTGAAGAATTTTCTTGCTGTTGTGTTGGCGTAGTTCTGTTCGATCCATAGGATTTACGTATTTTTTCAATTTTCTTTCTACTAGATTTTCTAGATTTTTTCTTGTGTTTCGTTGATGACGTAGATGATTTTCTCGATCTTTTCGATTTCTTTGCATCTTTCTCTTTGGATTTTTTCAACTTTTTCTTTTCTTTTGAAAGAGATTTGTGCTTTTTGTCTTTGTCTTTTTTACAAGTTTGATCATGTTTTTGCTCATCGACGCTTTCGGTATTATTATCGTCCCATCTATCTTCTGCTTGGGCGCTATTTGAACTTTGAGGTTTTACATCTGCATGAATGCCATGGAATTTGTTGTATTTAAATGCATACGATAATGATGGTTTACATTTTGTCCACCTATTAGGATGAAAATAGAAATTAAATGTATAAATTTAAATTAACAGAAAGTTGTAACAAAGTAAAAAATACAATATTTTATACCAAGCAAAGCATAAATTTTGCAAATTTGAAATTAATAGCATTGTATTTTATAAAGGCACAAAATATGTACTTACTGTAAATCCGAAGATGGTGGCAGTATAGGTGAATGACCGCGATTAGGGGGCGGAGTATGATGTTGTTGACGCTGATGATGCATACCATGAGCGCCAAATTTATGTGGACCGCCACTACTAGAGACGCCCCCAAAGAATGGTGGTCGGAAACCTTGAAAAGGCATGCGACCACGCATACCACCACGTCCACGCGGTATAAAACCACCGCGGCCATGGGAAAAGTCTGGACGGGGACCACGCATAAAAGGATTCATTGGACGAAAGCCACCCATAAATGCTTCATTTAAGAGATGAGGTGGTGGTTGTAGATGAGGCGGATAACGTGATGTTTGCATGGCGGGTACAGCAACAGCAGAATTTAATACGCTACCATGCTTTTCCGTTGACGAAACAGGCACATCATCATCGTCATCAGCTCCAGAAGAACATAGACCTTCACTTTCTTCCGATTCGGCAGGTTTTTTGTTTTTACGCTTTGTTCGTTCTTCCTTTTCGGTGCTTTCTTCCTCGCAGCTTAATAAGACATTTTCAGCGGCCTTTTTGGCTAAGGATTTAGAAATAAAAATGTTATTGTTATTCTTTGACATTAAAGATATTAAAGAACTTCCGTTAAAAATACTATTTTAGGGAGTGTTTAGAATAATATACCTATTTACTATTTCAAGCAAAACTTATCCATAGTGCAACAAATAATATTTTTTTTTATCACGTTATCTTTTATAGATAGATACATATGTCCGATGAGGGGTATTCAAACAATTATGTAATTTTTGTACTAAGAAATGAAATCCATCCAATTACCCAGAAATTTTGCCAGCGGAAATGTATTTAAAAAAAGGATGTCTATCAACATGTCATGCTTAAGTGGACAACCACCTCAAAAACCGTAACAGAGGCAACTTTAAAATATTTTACAGAAGAACATCCGAAAAATGTCTATAAATTTAAAAATGGTGAAAAATATGTCAAAATTAAATTTCTGTTCAAGTTTTATTTAACCTTATAGAACTTCAAATTTTATTCGAAACTCATTTTTAAAAATTCAGTGGCAAAAATAACTCAGATTTACACAAATCTCTGGAAAATCTTTGAATTGACAAAAAGAAATTGGAGTCTACATTGTAGGATATCATATTGCCGTCTTGACCGACAGTTTTTTACTAACAAACTTTTCAGTAACACAAAACTACAAAGACCTTTTTCTTTGAATGAGAATCTATAGTTTTGTTAATATACAGAATTATATAAAAATCAAAGAACTTTTCAAAGAAATCATAAAAGTATGACTTTGCGTATGAAAACAAATAATCAAAGCAACTTACCTTTCTTTAATTTTTTCAACTTTTTACGTTCTTCCTTGGCCTTACGTCTTTGCTCCAGTTCCAAATCATTTCCTCCAGATTGACGACGTATTTCTGCTTCTAGTTTGCGTTTGTCCGTCTCTTCTTTACGTTTCTTAGCATCTAATTCTAAAATTGCACGTACCTTTTCCTCACAGGCTTCCGCCTCCAGCTGAGAAACTGTTTTTAAGGCTTTCGCTAAAGTTTCTTTGGCTAATTGTTTGGCAGGTGGATCTGGTTTAGACTCCAAAGCCAAACGTGATGGTGTAGATTCCTTTACCATGGCCGGACTAGAGCCTGGCGGTGGTGTTTTGACCTCGCCTGGTTCTAAACTGCTGTCACCACCTTGCATATCGTCTAAAAATCCAAACGTCAACTTGGCTACACCCTCCACGGAAACTTTGATATCGTTTTTACCGCTATTACCTGCGACCACAGACACAACCTCCAAATCAAGGCCTCTACTAGTACTGCTGGATACAAAGTTGTTAGCGTCGCGCTCCACCTCCTCATGCTCTACAAATACACTTTCGAAATCTTTTGTGTTCGATTCCGTCATGTAGTTTTCTTTATATGTACATCAATAAATTTCTTATCTTTTTAATCCTTTACTTATTAAGCAAAAATATGTACTAACAAACAAATAATCATCGTTTTTCAACTTACACAATTCACAGTTTTATCATTTTTCAGTTCATTTCAGTGTTTTTTTGTTCATTTAGTAATTAAATTTCAATGTTTGCGAGTTGAAATGAGTTCCACTAAAAAACACACATTTAACCATTTGACTTAGTAATACAAATAGTTCTAGCAGTCAGTCCGTAGTAATCATTGCTGCTTATTATTTATCATCATCGTGATCACCAATGTTCATCATCATCATCGCCGTCGTCGTTGTCTTCACCTCAATGTGTATAACTTTTCCAAGTGCACAGCAATTGTTTTATTATGTGTAGTTGTGTGTCTCGTCGAGTGGTTACAAAAAAAAAATCAATTAATTATGTAGCAGAGAATAGACGTTCTTCAGTGCACGCGTTAGGAAAATTTTCATTTGCAATTTAAGGTGCTTTAATCACAGTTTTGTGTTATAATTTCATATTACTAGTAAAACTAAGTTGTTATATTTAATTTTTCTATAAACTTTATGTTATTTAATAACTTTTCTGGGGGTGATAAACTGATTTGAAAACTTATCAAAAATAATCGCGTCTAAAAAATTTCTGCTACTATTAATGATGCTTCTTCTTGTTTTTCTCGTGCATGTATAAAAAGCAACAACAATTAAAAGCAAATGTCATTACCAGTATATACAAAAGCTAAATTCTCTGAAATTAAATACTATTGCACAAATTGGTGGTGTTTATTGTCTGATTGGATTATTTTGATAATGAACACAACCAGTAAGGAAATTTATTTTTGTTGGCATACTTTAAGGCTGAAAATATTCTATAACAAGATAATAGGGAAAATTATAATAGTAAAACAATTTTTATAAGTTAAAATTATAACAAAAATTAAAATTATAACAAAAACTTTGTATCGACATTTTTTTTTAAATTTTATATAGTTATATTGTCTATAAAAAAATTTTATTCTTATTTTTCTATACTAAAATTTATAACGAAAAAAATTCAAAAAAAATATATGTATTTATATTTAAAAATTTTCTATTAAATTTGAATATCAAAAATGTTTATATACAAATTTTTTTATACCAAAACATTTTTTATAGAAGTTTTTGTGAACCCAAAAACTGTACACATTTATAACGAAAAACTCCTATAGACAAATTTTCTATAGAAATATTTTTGTAATGAAAAATTTTGTATAGCATTTTCTATAGACAAATTTTAAAAACGAAAAAGTTTTGTTATAAACATTTAATATTAAATGTTTGTATTCGAAAAATTTTATTAACAAAAATTTTCTACATTAAATTTTTACTGCTGAATTTTCTATAGAAATATTTTAAACTCAAAAGTTTTTTGTTGAAATGTTCTCATATCGAAACACATATTTTTATATCGAAAAATTTTCTATAGAAAAATATTTATAAAGAAACATTTTTATTAAAAAGTTTTCATACCGAAAAATTTCTATAACGGAAAATTCTTTATACCGACTTTTTTATAGGAATATTTTAATACTGAAAATTTTTTATAACGAAAAATTTTCTACAGAAAACTTTTAACTGAAAATTTTACGAGTATTCTACGTAATATTTTTTTATAACGAACAATTTTTACAGAAAATTTTTTACAATGAAAAATTTATAAAGAAACATTTTTATTTTTATAACTAAAAATTTTCTACCGAAAAATTTTTATAACAAAAAATTTTTGAAAAAAAAACATTTTTATAGAAAAATTCTGTTTTAACAAAAATTTGTCTTAACAATAAGAAAAAATATATAGAAACAATTTGTTTCAACAAAAATTTTTTTTTAGAAAAATTTTTGTTTTAACAAAAAATTTTCTATAGAAAAATTTTGTTTTCACAAAAAATTTTCTATAGAAAAATTTTGTTTTCACAAAAAATTTTCTATAGAAAATTTTTGTTTTCACAAAAAATTTTCTATAGAAAATTTTTGTTTTCACAAAAAATTTTCTATAGAAAATTTTTGTTTTCACAAAAAATTTTCTATAGAAAATTTTTGTTTTCACAAAAAATTTTCTATAGAAAATTTTTGTTTTCACAAAAAATTTTCTATAGAAAATTTTTGTTTTCACAAAAAATTTTCTATAGAAAATTTTTGTTTTCACAAAAAATTTTCTATAGAAAATTTTTGTTTTCACAAAAAATTTTCTATAGAAAATTTTTGTTTTCACAAAAAATTTTCTATAGAAAATTTTTGTTTTCACAAAAAATTTTCTATAGAAAATTTTTGTTTTCACAAAAAATTTTCTATAGAAAATTTTTGTTTTCACAAAAAATTTTCTATAGAAAATTTTTGTTTTCACAAAAAATTTTCTATAGAAAATTTTTGTTTTCACAAAAAATTTTCTATAGAAAATTTTTGTTTTCACAAAAAATTTTCTATAGAAAATTTTTGTTTTCACAAAAAATTTTCTATAGAAAATTTTTGTTTTCACAAAAAATTTTCTATAGAAAATTTTTGTTTTCACAAAAAATTTTCTATAGAAAATTTTTGTTTTCACAAAAAATTTTCTATAGAAAATTTTTGTTTTCACAAAAAATTTTCTATAGAAAATTTTTGTTTTCACAAAAAATTTTCTATAGAAAATTTTTGTTTTCACAAAAAATTTTCTATAGAAAATTTTTGTTTTCACAAAAAATTTTCTATAGAAAATTTTTGTTTTCACAAAAAATTTTCTATAGAAAATTTTTGTTTTCACAAAAAATTTTCTATAGAAAATTTTTGTTTTCACAAAAAATTTTCTATAGAAAATTTTTGTTTTCACAAAAAATTTTCTATAGAAAATTTTTGTTTTCACAAAAAATTTTCTATAGAAAATTTTTGTTTTCACAAAAAATTTTCTATAGAAAATTTTTGTTTTCACAAAAAATTTTCTATAGAAAATTTTTGTTTTCACAAAAAATTTTCTATAGAAAATTTTTGTTTTCACAAAAAATTTTCTATAGAAAATTTTTGTTTTCACAAAAAATTTTCTATAGAAAATTTTTGTTTTCACAAAAAATTTTCTATAGAAAATTTTTGTTTTCACAAAAAATTTTCTATAGAAAATTTTTGTTTTCACAAAAAATTTTCTATAGAAAATTTTTGTTTTCACAAAAAATTTTCTATAGAAAATTTTTGTTTTCACAAAAAATTTTCTATAGAAAATTTTTGTTTTCACAAAAAATTTTCTATAGAAAATTTTTGTTTTCACAAAAAATTTTCTATAGAAAATTTTTGTTTTCACAAAAAATTTTCTATAGAAAATTTTTGTTTTCACAAAAAATTTTCTATAGAAAATTTTTGTTTTCACAAAAAATTTTCTATAGAAAATTTTTGTTTTCACAAAAAATTTTCTATAGAAAATTTTTGTTTTCACAAAAAATTTTCTATAGAAAATTTTTGTTTTCACAAAAAATTTTCTATAGAAAATTTTTGTTTTCACAAAAAATTTTCTATAGAAAATTTTTGTTTTCACAAAAAATTTTCTATAGAAAATTTTTGTTTTCACAAAAAATTTTCTATAGAAAATTTTTGTTTTCACAAAAAATTTTCTATAGAAAATTTTTGTTTTCACAAAAAATTTTCTATAGAAAATTTTTGTTTTCACAAAAAATTTTCTATAGTAAATTTTTGTTTTCACAAAAAATTTTCTATAGTAAATTTTTGTTTTCACAAAAAATTTTCTATAGAAAATTTTTGTTTTCACAAAAAATTTTCTATAGAAAATTTTTGTTTTCACAAAAAATTTTCTATAGAAAATTTTTGTTTTCACAAAAAATTTTCTATAGAAAATTTTTGTTTTCACAAAAAATTTTCTATAGAAAATTTTTGTTTTCACAAAAAATTTTCTATAGAAAATTTTTGTTTTCACAAAAAATTTTCTATAGAAAATTTTTGTTTTCACAAAAAATTTTCTATAGAAAATTTTTGTTTTCACAAAAAATTTTCTATAGAAAATTTTTGTTTTCACAAAAAATTTTCTATAGAAAATTTTTGTTTTCACAAAAAATTTTCTATAGAAAATTTTCTATTAAAATATTTAAGTTAAAGTTTATCATTCGGAGTTTATCTAAAAAAAATTCTAATAGGTCTCATAAATACAAAACACTTAAGACAGCAACTTTAATAATGTCCCTCATCAGAACAACAACAAAAACGTCTACTCAAAAACAAAAGACTTAGAACAGCTACTTTATGATTAAATTTTCATTATTGATGAAATGTTTAATAAATAATATTTTAGATTTTCAATTTAAAACAATAAATTACAAAAAATAGTTAACAAGATTCTTATTATTGTAAACTCGAGTTTGTTGAAGCATGAAGTTTTCAAATATTTATCTATGATAATTTTATTACCACAACAAATCCCAACTATTCAATAATATCAATAGCATCTAATTATTTATTATTTTAATTAACAAAAAACAATTAAATTTCCATAAACAATAAATATTCATAAAAATTATAATAATAAACAATATTTTCCGGGATTTAATTATTTCATTTAAATAAAAATCCAGCAAAAGCTTCTTCATTTTTTTTTATCACGATTTTAGATGCATCTTAAAGAAAAAAATAACAGCAAATCACGTTTGGTTATATATCGAAAAAAAAAATTACTGAACAAAAAAAAAAAAAAATCAAAAACTTGAAGAAACTGGTTAAAAGCTAAAGAAAATACTATGAAAAACGAAAACTGGAGCGTTTTGTTTTTCCTTAACCAAAAAAAAAAAAAAAGATAAATGTTATGCAAAAATCTATGTTTTTTCTACTTGTTTCATTTTTCGTAAAACATGAAAAAAATGAAACAAGTAAAATGCAATTTTAACGTTTTGTTTTACAGTTTTTTTATATGTGTATTATGAACTCTATGACTGTCGGTCGGTCTATTATATGAATCGTTACTTGAAACTGATAGATCGCGATCGCAAGTGAACTGAGTGAGTAAACAATTTTTGTTGTGTAAATGTGAATCAGTTGATGGCTATTGCCACCGCTTCAATACTAAAGGAGTCAGCATTTTCTTTTATTTGATTTTTTTTTCTTAAAATTTTGTGCACCTTTTGTTGCCTGCCTGCCTGACAAGTGTGTGCAAAATTTTTTAGTTTTTCTTTTGTATTGGGAAAAATTTTTATATTTAATTTTCTCTGTTATTAACTTTCACTGCATTATGCACAAGTAATTAAATTTTATTTCAGTCATATAAGTTATGTTTTATTATATTCAAAAGACAACAAAAAAATAGGGAAAATAAATTTGAATATAATTTGTCATAGATTGAAATCATTGCGTTTTAGGATGTTAAGATTTATAATCAAAATCACATGACTATAAAATGAATTTCATTTATATTTGGTTACATAATTTACGAAATTTATATTATTGCAATTTTTACCGAAAATTGTAAATTATAAATTTCTTTATAAAAATTTTTACTATAAAAATTTCTATAAAAATGTTTCGTTATAAAAATCTTTTATTATAAACATTTTTATAGAAAATTTTTCATTATTAAAGTTTCTATAGAATATTTTTCATTAGAGGCATTTTTCTTTATAAAAATTTTTATAGAAAATTATTTGTTATAAAGATTTTTATAAAAAAATATGTAACTATAAAAATTTCTATATACAATTTTTTTATTAATTTCTATATAAAATTTGTATAACCAAAACATTTTCCATAAAAATATTTATAACGAAAAATTTTATAACCGAAAAATTTTTTATAAAATCTTTTATAACCAAAAAATTTTGGATCAAAATTTTTATAAGGAAAAATTTTAGATCAAAATTTTTATAACAAACAATTTTCTATAAAATCTTTTACAACGAAAAATTTTCTATACAAATTTTGTATAGAAATTTTTATAAAGAAAAATTTTCTATAAAATTTTTATAACAAAAAAATTTTGGATCAAAATTTTTATAACCGAAAAATTTTGCATCAAAATTTTTATAACGAAAAATTTTCTATAAAAATTTGTATAACCAAACAATTTTCTATAAAAGTTTTTGTAACGAAAAAGTTTCTTTAAAAATTTTAAAATCTTAAAATTTTTACAACCGAAAAATTTTCTTTAAACATTTTTAAAACCGAAAAATTTTTCGTTATAAAATTTTTATAGAAAATCATTCGTTATAAAAATGTTTATAGCAAATTTTTCGTTATAAAACTTTTTATAGAAAATTTTTCGTTATAAAAATTTTTATAGCAAGTTTTTCGTTATAAAAATTTTTATAGGAAATTTTTTTGTTATAAAACTTTTATAGAAAATTCTTCGTTACAAAAATTTTTATAGAAAATTTTTCGTTACAAAAATTTTTATAGAAAATTTTTTGTTACAAAAATATTTATAGAAAATTTTTCGTTATAAAAATTTTTATAGAAAATTTGTCGTTATAAAAATTTTTATAGAAAATTTGTCGTTATAAAAATTTTTATAGAAAATTTGTCGTTATAAAAGCTTTTATAGAAATTTTTTTGTTATAAAAGCTTTTATAGAAATTTTTTTGTTATAAAAATTTTTGTAGAAATTTTTCATTATTAAAATTTTTATAGAAAATTTTTCCTTATAAACATTTTTAAAGAAAATTTTAAGGTTATAAAAATGTTTGTGGAAAATCTTTTGTTATAAAAACTTTTATAGAAAATATTTCCTTTTAAAAATTTTTATAAAAAATTTTTCGTTATTAAAGTTTTTATAGATAACTTTTCGGTTATATAAATTGTTGTAGAAAATTTTTCGATTATAAAAATATTTATAGAAAATTTTTTGTTACAAAAATTTTTAAAGAAAACCTTTCGTTATAAAAATTTTAAGAGAAAATTTTCAGTCAAAAAAATTTTTGTAGAAAATTTTCGGTTATAAAAGTATTTATACAAAATTTTTTGTTATGAAATTTTTTATTGCAAATTTTTCGTTAAAAAATTTTTAAAGAAAATTTTTCGTTATAAAATGTTTATAGAAAATTTTTCGTTATAAAAATTATTATAGAAAATTATTCGTTATAAAAATTTTTATAAAAAATTTTCCGTTATAAAAATTTTTATAGAAAACTTTTCGTTATAAAAACTTCTTTAGAAAATGTTTCGTTACAAAAATTTTAATAGAAATTTTTCGTTCTAAAATTTTTATAGAAAATTTTTCGTTATAAAAATGTTATAGAAAATTTTTCAATTTAAAATTTAATAGAAAATTTTTCGTTATAAAAATTTTTATAAAAAAGTTTTCGTTATAAAAATTTTTATGGCAAATTTTTCGTTATAAAAAAAATATTTTGGTTACAAAAATTTTTATAGAAAATTTTTCGTTATAAAAATTTTTATAGAAAATTTTTCGTTATAAAAATTTTTATAGAAAATTTTTAGTTAGAAAAATTTACACAGAAAACTTTTCGTTATACAAATTTTTATACAAAATATTTGGTTAAAAAAAATTTTATAGAAAATTTTTCGTTATAAAAATTTTTATAGAAAATTTTTCGTTATAAAAATTTTTGTAGAAAAATGTTCGGTACTAAACATTTTTATAGAAAATTTTTCGTTGTAAAAATTTTTTGGTTATGAAAATTGTTATAGAAATATTTTTGTTATATATATTTTTATAGAAAATTTATACAGAAAAATTTTAGTTCTAAAAATTTTTAGTTATAAAAATTTGTTAGAAAATTTTTCGTTATAAAAATGTTTATAGAAAGTTTTTCGTTATAAAAACATTTATAAAAATTTTTTCGTTATAAAAATTTTTATAGAAAATTTTTCGTTAAAAAAATTTTTATTGGAAATTTTTCGTTACAAAAATTTTTATAGAAAATTTTTCCTTATAAAAATTTAAAAAAAAAAAATTTTCGTTATCAAAATTTTTATAGAAAATTTTTTGTTATATAAATTTTTAAAGAAAATTTTTTTTATAAAAATTTTGTTAAAAATTTTTCGTTTTAAAAATTTTTATAAAGAATTTTTCGTTATATAAATTTTTAAAGAAAATTTTTCGTTTTTAAATTTTTATAGAAAATTGTTCGTTATAAAAAAATAAAATTTCTATAGAAAATTTTCGGTTGTAAAAATTTTTATAAAAAATTTTTCGTTATAAATTTTTTTTCGTTAAAAAAACTTTTATAAAAATGTTTCTTTATAAAAACTTAAATAGAAAATGTTTCGTTATAAAAATTTTTCGTTTTAAAAAATTTTATAGAAAATTTTTGGTTATAAAAATTTTTATAGAAAATTTTTGGTTAAAAAAATTTTTATATAAAATTTTTCGTTTTAAAAAATTTTATAGAAAATTTTTGGTTATAAAAATTTTTATAGAAAATTTTTCGTTATAAAAATTTTTATATAAAATTTTTCGTTTTAAAAAATTTTATAGAAAATTTTTGGTTATAAACATTTTTATAGAAAATTTTTCGTTATCAAAATTTTTATAGAAAATTTTTCGTTATAAACAATTTTAAAGAAAATTTGTCGTTACTAAAATGTTTATACAAAATTTTTAGTTCTAAAAATTTTTCGTTACAAAAATTTTTTTAAAAAATTTTTCGTAATACAATTTCTTTTGAAAATATTTCGTTACATAATTTTTTGTTATAATTTGTTTAATAGAAAATTTATCGTTATAAAAAAAATAAAATTTCTATAGAAATTTTTCGGTTATAAAAATATTTATAGAAAATTTTTCGTTGTAAAAACTTTTATAGAAAATTTTTCGGTTATAAAAATTTTTATACAAAATTTTTCGGTTATAAAAATTTTTTAGAAAATTTTTCAGTTATAAAAATTATTGTTGAAAATTTTTTAGTTATAAAAATTTTTATAGAAATTTTTTTTCGGTTATTACAAATCTTATAGAAAATTATTCAGTTGTAACAAATTTTATTGAAAATTTTTTTGATATGAAAATTATTATCGAAAATTTTCGGGACTGTTGTCTTGACTAGTCTGGATTTTTGTCTCTACTTTAAGGTGGACTATTGTTTCATTTTTAGACTAGACTTTTGTCTCAACTTTAGTGTGGATTTTGACTAAAATGTGAAAGGTCGACACAACAACTATGACTTATGTCTCGACTATAGGGAATTAGTGTTTCGATTAAAGTTTGGACTATTACCGCTTATTTTAAGTCTAGACATTTGTCTTAGGACAATTTTTTTTTGATGAAGTGATGGATTAACTGATTAGTTTTTTTTTATCATCTATATATCTTTTTTGAATGAACAATTTTAAAATATTTCCATTAATTTCTATTTCTTAAAAAAAATTTAATTACTTAATTTTATTTTTACTATTTTTTTTTTGCATTAATTCAATAAAAAAACCCATTAAGTGTAATTTAATTCCAATTTCATTAACTATTCATTAATTCACTTTATTAATACAATATTTAAGCTTAATGATCATGTGAACTTGTCAAAATAAAAATTATAAGTTTCAGCAAATCCTCTTTAGAAAAAAATCTCAAAATTAAGATAAATGATAAAATTATTAAAATTCAAAATAAAGAAGATGCATGTAAGAAGTAATATATTTTTTTTATTGCACGGATTTACACAATAAGTTTTTATTATTATTTTCAGTTAAATCTGATATTCGTGTTTGAAAATTTTTTTAAGAGTCGGACGGACTGTATCTTACATAAATCATATAAAATTGCCCTTTGACATGATTTGTAATAAATTCATTAAATTTATAATACTATTGCAAACTTGTGTATAAATTTATTAAATAAAATAATCAACCACATAATATTTAAACTGGGAAAGAAAACAAAAGTATAGAAAGAAATAGTGAAAAAAAACTTGAATCTCAAATCAAAAATCTCAAAGTAGAAACCAACACTATCAAAAACTAAACCTCACAGTACCCACAAATGATCATGATTATGATGTTAGTGATGATTATATTTGTAAGAAAAAATATTTTAAAAAAGAAAGACACTACAAATTGAGGAAGAAGCTGTAATATTATTACATAATAAAACTTGAAAATTGACTGGGAAAAAGTACAAAATTAAAAAAAAAAAAAAAATACTGAACTCAAACTGAAAATAGAAAAAAACGAAAATAATAAATAAATTTATTTATAATTATGTTAGCCAACTTTAATAACTATAATGCAATAGATACGATTGTTATAACAATCATTATCATTTTTTATTAATAATAAAAACCACAAGTTTGGAAAATCATAAAATTTTCCATGACCTTTTAAAATGAACTTTAAAATGGGAGCCAACATTTATTTTGCCGGAGCAAGATTATTATTGGATATTTATTGAAATTTATTAAAAAAAATTTGAAAATTTTTTTATGAAAAGTTTCTATTGAAATGATCTAGTCACTACTCCAACCTGAAGTTGAGACAATAACCTAGACCATAGTAAAGACAAATGTCTGCTCCAGAAAATTTTCAAATCAATAGTCCAGACTATACTTCTGTTATCCTTGACTCCCAGTAGAGCATAGGGCCTCAGACTATAATGGAATCAATATTTTGCACTATAGTCAAGTCTATAGTATTGATTATAATTTAGATAGCACTCCAGATTATATTCGAGACAAAAATACAAACTTTAGTCAAGAAAATAGTCCCGACTGTAGTCGAAACAATAGTGTAGTCCATAGTCTATACAATAAGTCTAGAATATAGCTCAGATTGTAGTCGAGACAATAATGCAATCTACTATAGTCGAACCAATATTTCAATAGACAAGACTGTAGACCAGATTAAAATCGATTCAATAATCCAAACATTTGTGATGACTATAGTCAAGACAATATTGAAGACTTTAGTCTATACAAGAAGACCAGACTGTAGTCTATACAAAATATCAGATTATAGTTAAGACAAAATTCAGACTTTAGTTGAGAATCTAAATACTAGTTCAGACTATAGTCAAGACAATTTTTTACAACTAGTCGAGAAAATAGTTCCCATTTTTATAAAGACATTTATTTAGAAAATGATTCGTTTATAAAAATTATTATGGAATATTTTTCGGTTATAAAAATTTTTATAGAAAAATTTTCTGTTGTTAAAATTTTTATAACAAAATTTGCGTTTATAAAAATTTTTATAGAAAAATTTTCGTTATAAAAATTTTTATAGAAAATTTTTCGGTTATAAAAATTTTTATTAAAAATTTTACGTTATAAAAATGTTTAAAGAAAATTTTTCGTTATAAAAATTTTAATAGAAAATTTTTCGTTATAAAAATTTTAATAGAAAATTTTTCGTTATAAAAATTTTAATAGAAAATTTTTCGTTATAAAAATTTTAATAGAAAATTTTTCATTGTAAAAGTTTTTGTAGAAAATTTTTCGTTATAAAAATCTTTTTATAAAATTTTTTTTTATAGAAAAATGTTTATAGACAATTTTTCGTTATAAAAATTTGTATAGAAAATTTTTCGTTGTAAAAATTTTTATAGAATATCATTTGTTGTAAGAATTTTTATAGAAAATTATTTTAAAGACAAAAGTTCAGAAAGAAGTCGAGAAAATCGTTCTCATAATAGTTGAAAATAGTTCGGATTTTTATAAGGAAATTTTTTTAGAAAATTTTTCGGTTATAAAAATTTTTATAGAAATTTTTTTCTTTAAATTTATAGTTTAAAAAATTTATGTAGACAATTTTTCAGTATAAAAATCTATACAAAATTTTTAATTAAAAAAATTTCTATACAAAATTTTTAATTAAAAAAATTTCTATAGAAAATTTTTCATTATAAAAATTTCTATTAGAAAATTTTAAAATATAAAAATTTCTATAAAAAAAATTTTATTATTAGAAATTTTTATGATGAAAAATTTCTCAAGAAGATTTTCCTTTATAAAAATTTCTATAGAAATTTTATCATCATAAAAATTTCTAAAGAAAATTTTTCTTTAACAAAATGTCTATAAAAATTTCTGTAAAAAATTTTTCATTACCAAAAGTCTTTAGAAAATTTTCTATTGCAAAAATTTCTATAGAAAATTTTTCGTCATGACATTTTCTATAGGAAATGTTTCGTTATAAAATTTTCTATACAAAATTTTTCGTTATAAAATTTTCTATACAAAATTTTTCGTTATAAAATTTTCTACAAAAAATTTTTTGTTATAAAAAATTCTATAGAAAATTTTTCGTTACAAAAATTTCTATAAAAATAATTCCTTATACAAATTTCTCTAGAAAATTTTTCGTTATAAAAACTTCTATAGAAAATGTTTCATTATAAAAATATCTTTAGAAAATTTTTTATTATAAAAATTTTCAGATAAAATTTTTCATTATTAAAATTTCTATAGAAAACTTTTCATTATAAAACTTTTTAGAGAAAATTTTTCGTTATAAAATTTTCTAGAGAAAATTTTTTGATATAAAAAATTTAGTAGAAAATTTTTAATTAAAATAGTTTCTATAGAAAATTTTTAGTTAAAAAATTTTCTGTAGAAAATTTTTCATTATAATTTTTTTTTTTATTAGAAAATTTTTAATTAAAAAAATTTCTATAGAAAATTTTTTGTTATAAAATTTTCTAGGGAAAATTTTTCGTTAGAAAATTTTCTAGAGAAAATTTTTCGTTAGAAAATTTTCTAGAGAAAATTTTTCTTGACAAGAAAACAAGAAAACTTTACGTTCTAAAAATTTGTAAACAAAATTGTTCGTTAAAAAAATTGAAGAAAATTTAAGTTATACAAATTTTTCGTTATAAATATTTTAACAGAAAATTTTTCGATATCAAAATTTTTATAGAAAATTTTTCGATATAAAAATTTTTACAGAAAATTTTTCGTTTTAAAAACTTCTATAGAAAAGTTTTCAATATAAAAATTTCTAAAAAAATTTTTCGTTATAAAAATTTCTATAGAAATCTTTTCGTTATAAAATTTTCTATAGAAAATTTTCTATAAAATATTTTTCTATACAAAATTTTTAGTAACAAATTTTTCTATTATAAAATTTTCTATAGAAAATTATTCCTGATAAGAATTTCTAAGAAAACTTTTCGTTCTTTACCAAATTTTTCATTAGAAAGATTTATATATAAAATTTTTCCTGTAGAGAATTTTTCGTTATAAAATTTTTATAAAAAATTTTTCGTTATTAAATTTGCTATAGAAAATTTTTCGGTTCAAAATTATCTATAGAAAATATTTCGGTTTAAAATTTTCTATAGAAAATATTTCGGCTTAAAATTTTCTATAGAAAATATTTCGGCTTAAAATTTTCTATAGAAAATATTTCGGTTTAAAATTTTCTATAGAAAATATTTCGTTATAAAAATTACTATAAAATAATTTTCGTTATAAAAATTTTTATAAAAAATTTGTCGTTATAAAATTTTTTTTTTTTTGTAAAAATAAAATTTTTTAGAAATATTACGTTATAAAATTTTCTACAAAAATAAAATTTTCTACATAAAATTTAGCTTTATAAAAATTTCTATAGAAAATTTCTACAAAAAAAACTTTTGTAATAAAATTTTCCATAGAAAATAGTTCGTTATAAAATTTTCTATAAAAAATTTTTTGTGATAAGAATTTCTAAGATAATTTTTTGTTATAAAAATTTCGAAACAAAATTTTTGTTTCAAAAATTTTTTAAGAAAATTGTTTTAGAAAATTTCATTTGACTTAAATTTGTATTGAATAATCGAAATTTTTTTTACGAGACATGTCGAAAATAAATTGAATTTTCCTTTCATTGAACTTAAGTGAATTTTTCTATTTGTCTACAACTGCAAAAGTCAAACTTAACATTCATCTATCACAAATGAAAAGTACAATAAATTTTCACAATTTTTCCCGACGTATGTATAACAGCATGAGTAAATTGTATTTATTAGTACATAAATACTAAATATCTGCTATGTAACTACAATACATACGTGTCGTATGGACGTGTGTAAGTATTTAAGTAAAGTACAAGTAAATGTAAATGTAATTTAAAGCTGTAAATGAATTTTTCTTTACATTGGTGCCACGTTCAAACTGGTACTGCGGCAGTTATTTGCTAAAGCAGCAGGAGCGTTTGTTGATACGTTGGTACAAGTATCCGAACATTTTGAGTATTTGAGAGTACAAGTACCTTGGGAGTCAGTCAGTTCGTCAGACGTTAATAAAATCATCAAAAAATACAAATAAAAGTAAATTAAATTTAATCCCCAAACAAATACTTAAACAAACTAAAGTGAATATGTAATAGTAAAATTTTAAAAGTCCAGGTAAATAAATATATATGTACAAAAATACAAATTAAACGTAATAAATAAAAAACGATTTAAGACAAATGCTAATAATTTGCACATCATGTGAGTCCAAAGCTTTCGTTCAAGTTACCGATAAAGACGGATTTGAGATAAAAAAATTAAAAAAAAAACAATAAAAACAAGAGTCACAAAAACTGGCAAATCATTTATAACTCGGATCTTCGCTTTTACAATTATTCAGATTTTTTCTAAAGTTTTAAAATAATTGCAAATAAAGTAAAAATTATATAAATAAATACTTAAAAAAGCCGGTTTAAATTCACCATTATTATTGTTATTTATTTGATTAGCAATAATTTTCAATTGTTTTTATTAATTTATGGATGTTTTTTATATAAAAAACAATTTTTGAAAAAAATATCAAAATAATATCAAAACTTTAAGGCAAAAAAAAAATCTCTAAAAATAGTTTTAAAGGATTCAAGAAAGGCTAAGCTTAAGATATTGTCAAAGACATAGAATTAGGTCTAAAACTTAAACTGCCTCTTTCAATAATGTCATAAAATATTAAGTCTTTTTCAAAACATAAACATTTTATTTTTAATTAAAAATGTTCGATTGCTTAAAATTAAATTTAATTAATTAAATTTTGTCAAAAATTTTACAAATCTACTTTTTAATAAAAATGAACTCCCTTATCCATAAATGAAAAATGTGGCTATGACAAGCTTATAATTCAAATTTTCCATACAAAATTCCTTTTATAAGAATTTGATAATTTAATAATTAGTTTTTGAATAAGGGGTTTAGTTTTTTGTACCTTTTAAGATTAATTAGCTATTAACTTTTAGCATAACAGTCCAGTAAAAACAAAAGACTTAGAACAGCTACTCAAAATGTGAACACTGTCTTAGAAGAAAAGACAGTGTTCACAAAGAAATATACCATTTAAAGTTAACTATAAGGTCAGATTTATATGTGCTAGGCTAATGATAATGACGACAAGGTCCTCGTTACTTGGGTTCTGAAATAGTCCCTTTGTGTTACCTGCAATTGATAGAAGAAAGAAAAAAGTTTCTTGACAACCATTCCAACAGACTGTAATGGATCTTTCTATTTTACAAACGCTTATCTTCTAGAGCTGAAATAGATCGTGCAAAAAATAGTAACCTAGATGAAAATTCCTGAGGTATGCCCCAGCATACTAACACATAGACTAAGACATAGACTTAGACATAGACTAAGACAGAGACTAAGACATAGACTAAGACATAGATTAAGACATAGACTAAGACATAGACTAAGACATAGACTAAGATATAGACTAAGACATAGACTAAGACATAGACTAAGACATAGACTAAGACATAGACTAAGACATAGACTAAGACATAGACTAAAACATAGACTAAGACATAGACTAAGACAAAGACTAAGACATAGAATAAGACATAGACTAAAACATAGACTAAGACATAGACTAAGACATAGACTAAGACATAGACTAAGACATAGACTAAGACATAGACTAAGACATAGACTAAGACATAGACTAAGACATAGACTAAGACATAGACTAAGACATAGACTAAGACATAGACTAAGACATAGACTAAGACATAGACTAAGACATAGACTAAGACATAGACTAAGACATAGACTAAGACATAGACTAAGACATAGACTAAGACATAGACTAAGACATAGACTAAGACATAGACTAAGACATAGACTAAGACATAGACTAAGACATAGACTAAGACATAGACTAAGACATAGACTAAGACATAGACTAAGACATAGACTAAGACATAGACTAAGACATAGACTAAGACATAGACTAAGACATAGACTAAGACATAGACTAAGACATAGACTAAGACATAGACTAAGACATAGACTAAGACATAGACTAAGACATAGACTAAGACATAGACTAAGACATAGACTAAGACATAGACTAAGACATAGATTAAGACAAAGACTAAGACATAGACTAAGACATAGACTAAGACATAGACTAAGACATAGACTAAGACATAGACTAAGACATGGACTAAGACATAGACTAAGATATAGACTAAGGCAGAGTAAGACATAGACTAAGACATAGACTAAGACATAGACTAAGACATAGACTAAGACATAGACTAAGACATAGACTAAGACATAGACTAAGACATAGACTAAGACATAGACTAAGACATAGACTAAGACATAGACTAAGACATAGACTAAGACATAGACTAAGACATAGACTAAGACATAGACTAAGACATAGACTAAGACATAGACTAAGACATAGACTAAGACATAGACTAAGACATAGACTAAGACATAGACTAAGACATAGACTAAGACATAGACTAAGACATAGACTAAGACATAGACTAAGACATAGACTAAGACATAGACTAAGACATAGACTAAGACATAGACTAAGACATAGACTAAGACATAGACTAAGACATAGACTAAGACATAGACTAAGACATAGACTAAGATATAGACTAAGACATAGACTAAGACATAGACTAAGACATAGACTAAGACATAGACAAAGACATAGACTAAGACATAGATTAAGACAAAGACTAAGACATAGACTAAGACATAGACTAAGACATAGACTAAGACATAGACTAAGACATAGACTAAGACATAGACTAAGACATAGACTAAGACATAGACTAAGACATGGACTAAGACATAGACTAAGATATAGACTAAGGCAGAGTAAGACATAGACTAAGACATAGACTATGACATGGACTATGACATAGACTAAGACATAGACTATGACATGGACTATGACATAGACTGAGACATAGACTATGACATAGACTATGACATAGATTATGACGTAGACTATGACATAGTCTGTGACATAGACTAAGACATATACTAAGATATAGATTAAGACATAGACTAAGATAGATAAAGACTTAAAATAAATTTTATTTCCAGAAGGGCAATGAAGAAGCCCCTACTCCCATATTCCACCGTTGCTACGAGTAATCTATGCATATCTCAATAAGTCCATCCGTAGGGCATTTGGGCCTCAAAAGAACTTCACAAAAGGTATCGGTCAAAGAATTGAGTGGATAATACTTAGTTTATCTGTAATATTGAAATTTTGTTGAGGGATACCAGGCTCTGATGGTTAATCTGATAGCAAAGAAAATATACAATAAAGATATTGCACTTCATATATTTTTTTCTGTTAATTGTGAAATTAAAGTGGATAAAGAGCAATGAAAAACATATAAACGCACAAACAAACATACATTTAATTCATTCATTTTCTCCATTAGTTGTTTTTGAATAGGAGTAAAAGCGGTATACTCTATTTTTTATGGGACTTTTCAAAACGACCATACTGTAAATCAATAAGTGGAAGTGCAACATCTTTATAATAAATTTTTACTGATTGGCCAGTAAAGAGCTATGTGTTGTGCCCTTAGCCTAACAAGAACCAGTTAAGCACGGTAAAATGTGCCTTGAAATGTAAAGTTCTTATGGTCCAAGTCATCATTAGAGGATTTTTTGATTTTAACAAAGACATTGTCAACTTCAGGCTACTAGAGAAGATTACTTTACCTAAGGTGTTCGTCTATAGGTTTGGCTTCCTAAGGCTATATACTTTACATCAAGGTTGACCATTATTTGCGTGGCAGGGGAATAAAAACAATTAACATTAAACAAGAAAACTTTTTCTTTACTTCTACTGAAAAAAAAAAATACACAAACAAAAATGCATACTAAACTAATGAAATATACAGCAAATACAATTTCAGTGCACATTCTTATTTATAGATTAAGCTTCTTATTTAAAAACGCTCTCCATTTGGCCAACCTTGCTTTAGATACTCTGGTTTGGATGTTGAGGCTCTATGACAACTTAGGGTGCAGAATGACGATTAAATGTTTAATATGATCAGTGAGCGCAAGTTGTACAAGGTTACAACTTCGGGGGAGTGTATTTTTGAAGATTAACTCCCAGACCATTGATTAATAAGGCAAGAGCGATTTCAAGTCGTTGTGACGGGGTGTAAAAGGACTTACCTGAAAATGTCACTATGAAGACATCTATGTATTGTGCCATAAGCTCAACCAGAAAAACTGCCTTAAAAGGTATAGTCATCTGCACATACCTTACGTTAGGTGCTCTTTTATAGGCTTAACTTTCATTTCGAAGAGCCAGGCAGAATAGGCAGCGATATAGCCACATGTATTGCCTAAGGCTCTACTACATAGTAACAGTGCAATTGATGCTTTAGATACTCTGGTTTGCGTATTGAGGCTCCATAATGAACCTTAAATATTTAAAATGATCAGTGAGCGTAAGTTCAATCTTGTACAACTTTGGGGAAGTGTATTATTGTATTTTCTGAAAAATGGAACAAGTTCGTTTTGTCAAGTTAAACTTTCAGACCATTGATTAATGTGGCAAGAGCGACTTCGAGTCGTAGTGAAAGTGACGTCATCTGCACAATCGGCAGTTTTGAAACTCAGGGTGTCTAGTTCCATTAGCAATTTTTATTGGCAAGGCTGAACAACGTCATTTATACTTATCGTCATTTATCAAAATTTAACGACAATATAAATTAAATTTCTAAATTTTTCGGTATGTACTTTAAATTAAGGTCTTTTTTTTAATAAAATGATGCTAAGAATCCCCAGCCTTCTCATTTTTAGTGATTAAATTTATATCTAAACAAGCTTAAGTTATATAAGAACAGTAATTTTCTTATTTATTTTATAGTTTATTTAGGAAAAAGTTTTAAATTACATATTGAATTCGATTTCTTGCAATTCAAATACATATTTGCTACAAAGTAACCAAAAGATGATACTTTCTCTTCCCAAGTGCACAAATGGAATACAATACAATGCGTTCACCACATACAGTTTTTAGGCAATTTTTTTGTTAGTATGTACTTTAGTATTAGGTTTTTACTCATTCGTTCATCTTTGTTATATGAATTATTATCTAATAGTTATTTGTTTTACTATGTATTGATAATGACACTGACGGATGTTGATTGTTACTGTTTTGTTATTTCTTCGTTTTTTTCAAATGCCATGTATTTAATTTCAAATCATTTGTGTTAACAATATTTAATAAGTCTTAAAGTAAAATGTAATAAATAAATCATATTCATTTAAGTTTATCAACATATTTCAACATTTACAAAGATAAAGTAAAATTTAACAATAAATAATTTTCTTAAAAAAAGATTAATGTAATAGTTAAAGTTGTTAACTTTTTAAATAAATACTTTAACTTACAAATAATAAAAAATCCAAAAAAGTGTGATTATTTTAGCATTATAGTGCAAAATATTTTAATTTTATATCATGTAGATGAATTTATTTAATATAAATAAAGATAAATGAAGTATAACTTAAAAATAATTATTCGGAAATAAATTAGTCAGCGAAGGTTATTTTAAATTTTATTGAGTTAAATAATCAAGGGAACGAGACATTATAATAATAGCAATAAAAAAACAACTACTTCAAAACAAATAATATAATGTCAAGAAAACATGCCACAAAAACCAGATGACTTCCTTTTTCGTATGGAAAAATTGTAGCAGATACTTTTTTTAAATTGCCATGTCTGTCTTTATTCATGCTGATAATTTTGATGTGGTTTTCAATGGATGAGTAAATATTACATTATATATCATACATTAAATACATACTTACATATTCGAAATGAGATTGTTAAAATTTTATAAATAGAAAATCCATGTGAACCCTAATTCGGAAGATATTATATAAACCATACCTTCGCCAGGAAACCGCAAAGAATAGCTAAAGTCAAAGACCAAGATATGCCTTAGACTAAGAAATTAAAATAAATTATTAACTAAGACACAGACTAAGACATAGACAAAAATATAGACTAAGATATAGACTAAGATATAGACTAAGATATAGACTAAGATACAGACTAAGGTACAGACTAAGCAATAGACTAAGACATAGACTAAGACATAGACTAAGACATAGACTAAGACATAGACTAAGACATAGACTAAGACATAGACTAAGACATAGACTAAGACATAGACTAAAACATAGACTAAGACATAGACTAAGATATAGACTAAGACATAGACTAAGACTTAGAATAAGATATAGAATAAGACATAGACTAAGACATAGACTAAGGCATAGACTAAGGCATAGACTAAGACATAGACATAGACTAAGACATAGACTAAGACATAGACTAAGACATAGACTAAGACATTGACTAAGACATAGACTAAGACATAGACTAAGACATAGACTAAGACATAGACTAAGACATAGACTAAGACACAGACTAAGACACAGACTAAGACATAGACTAAGACATAGACTAAGACATAGACTAAGACATAGACTAAGACATAGACTAAGACATAGACTAAGACATAAGCTAAGACATAGGCTAAGACATAGACTAAGACATAGACTAAGACATAGACTAAGACATAGACTAAGACATAGACTAAGGCATAGACTAAGACATAGACTAAGACATAGGCAAAGACATAGGCAAAGACATAGACTAAGACATAGACTAAGACATAGACTAAGACATAGACTAAGACATAGACTAAGACATAGACTAAGACATAGACTAAGACATAGACTAAGACATAGACTAAGACATAGACTAAGACATAGACTAAGACATAGACTAAGACATAGACTAAGACATAGACTAAGACATAGACTAAGACATAGACTAAGACATAGACTAAGACATAGACTAAGACATAGACTAAGACATAGACTAAGACATAGACTAAGACATAGACTAAGACATAGACTAAGACATAGACTAAGACATAGACTAAGACATAGACTAAGACATAGACTAAGACATAGACTAAGACATAGACTAAGACATAGACTAAGACATAGACTAAGACATAGACTAAGACATAGACTAAGACATAGACTAAGACATAGACTAAGACATAGACTAAGACATAGACATGAACTAAGACATAGACTAAGACATAGACTAAGACATAGACTAAGACATGGACTAAGACATAGACTAAGACATAGACTAAGACATAGACTAAGACATAGACTAAGACATAGACTAAGACATAGACTAAGACATAGACTAAGACATAGACTAAGACATAGACTAAGACATAGACTAAGACATAGACTAAGATATAGACTAAGACATAGACTAAGACATAGACTAAGACATAGACTAAGACATAGACTAAGACATAGACTAAGACATAGACTAAGACATAGACTAAGACATTGACTAAGACATTGACTAAGACATTGACTAAGACATAGACATAGACTAAGACATAGACTAAGACATAGACTAAGACATAGACTAAGACATAGACTAAGACATAGACTAAGACATAGACTAAGACATAGACTAAGACATAGACTAAGACATAGACTAAGACATAGACTAAGACATAGACTAAGATATAGACTAAGATATAGACTAAGACATAGACTAAGACATAGACTAAGACATAGACTAAGACATAGACTAAGACATAGACTAAGACATAGACTAAGACATAGACTAAGACATAGACTAAGACTTAGACTAAGACATAGACTAAGACATAGACTAAGACATAGACTAAGACATAGACTAAGACATAGACTAAGACATAGACTAAGACATAGACTAAGACATAGACTAAGACATAGACTAAGACATAGACTAAGACATAGACTAAGACATAGACTAAGACATAGACTAAGACATAGACTAAGACATAGACTAAGACATAGACTAAGACATAGACTAAGACATAGACTAAGACATAGACTAAGACATAGACTAAGACATAGACTAAGACATAGACTAAGACATAGACTAAGACATAGACTAAGACATAGACTAAGACATAGACTAAGACATAGACTAAGACATAGACTAAGACATAGACTAAGACATAGACTAAGACATAGACTAAGACATAGACTAAGACATAGACTAAGACATAGACTAAGACATAGACTAAGACATAGACTAAGACATAGACTAAGACATAGACTAAGACATAGACTAAAACATAGACTAAGACATAGACTAAGACATAGACTAAGACATAGACTAAGACATAGACTAAGACATAGACTAAGACATAGACTAAGACATAGACTAAGACATAGACTAAGACATAGACTAAGACATAGACTAAGACATAGACTAAGACATAGACTAAGACATAGACTAAGACATAGACTAAGACATAGACTAAGACATAGACTAAGACATAGACTAAGACATAGACTAAGACATAGACTAAGACATAGACTAAGACATAGACTAAGACATAGACTAAGACATAGACTAAGACATAGACTTAGACATAGACTAAGACATAGACTAAGACATAGACTAAGACATAGACTAAGACATAGACTAAGATATAGACTAAGATATAGACTAAGACATAGACTAAGACATAGACTAAGACATAGACTAAGACATAGACTAAGACATAGACTAAGACATAGACTAAGACATAGACTAAGACATAGACTAAGACATAGACTAAGACATAGACTAAGACATAGACTAAGACATAGACTAAGACATAGACTAAGACATAGACTAAGACATAGACTAAGACATAGACTAAGACATAGACTAAGACATAGACTAAGACATAGACTAAGACATAGACTAAGACATAGACTAAGACATAGACTAAGACATAGACTAAGACATAGACTAAGACATAGACTAAGACATAGACTAAGACATAGACTAAGACATAGACTAAGACATAGACTAAGACATAGACTAAGACATAGACTAAGACATAGACTAAGACATAGACTAAGACATAGACTAAGACATAGACTAAGACATAGACTAAGACATAGACTAAGACATAGACTAAGACATAGACTAAGACATAGACTAAGACATAGACTAAGACATAGACTAAGACATAGACTAAGACATAGACTAAGACATAGACTAAAACATAGACTAAGACATAGACTAAGACATAGACTAAGACATAGACTAAGACATAGACTAAGACATAGACTAAGACATAGACTAAGACATAGACTAAGACATAGACTAAGACATAGACTAAGACATAGACTAAGACATAGACTAAGACATAGACTAAGACATAGACTAAGACATAGACTAAGACATAGACTAAGACATAGACTAAGACATAGACTAAGACATAGACTAAGACATAGACTAAGACATAGACTAAGACATAGACTAAGACATAGACTAAGACATAGACTAAGACATAGACTAAGACATAGACTAAGACATAAACTAAGACATAGACTAAGACATAGACTAAGACATGGGCTAAAGCATGGACTAAAGCATAGACTAAGACATAGACTAAGATATAGACAATTTTGTGAAGGACATGTTTTACAAAAACTAAAAAATTTCCGTAGAACAATTTTTTATAACAAAAAATCTTAGATAGAAACATTTTTTTGTATCCAAAAATTTTTTTATGAAAAAAATTTAAAAAAGTTATAGAAAAATCTTTTTTAAAACAAAAAAATGAGTGAATTGTAAACCTTTTGTTACGAAAAATTTTCTATTTAAAAAAATTTATTTGTTTTTTAACGATTAATTTTACATCTGTAGTAAAAACAAAAGACTTAGAAAAGCAACTTTAAATGCTGTTTTCATTTTGCAGAAACACAAAGTTTTCAGAACAGCGTAGAAAGCATATCTATCTAGATCAACGCATTAAATAAGACCTAGGCCAAAATTAATATTCAGATTAAAATTTAAATTTCCGACTAGTAATTCAGTTTTTAACAAAATAAGGGATTTCTTAATTATACTTTGTTTTCAGTCTAATTAAATGCAAAACGTTCTCGAATTAGACTCAAATATTCTCACAATTTGTCATGTTTATCTAGATTGTTGTAGAAGTAAACATTCCCTTTAGTATTTGATATTTCATCTAGCAACGGAACTGGAAAAAATAGACAACATTTCAAGATGATTTCGTTTTCTGGCTCTGATAGAAACACGCAACATTTTCAAGTTAGATTTATTTAATAAGAAAATTAAGTTTTATTTTTTATTTAACATGAATTTATTATGATAAAAATACATACAACTTTTAACGCTGCAATTATTATAAGTTTATATAGTATATACTCTCATAAGTTTGAAAACAATTTTGTTAAAATTATGAAAAACGATATGTTTGTTACTTAGCTTAACAAACTAATCCATCTCTAGTTAATAGCAAGAAGTCTAGGAAATGTTTTTCGTTTTTTTTTTTTTTGTATTTTTATTTTCTTTCATGCAGTTTTATATTTATTTATTTATCAATTTTCATGTAGAAAAATATAAAAACCAAGCTCATCATATTTTGTATATATTGTAAATACTTATTAACGCAATTAAGAGCCATGATTTTTATTTTATATTCCACGCTTAATGATTTGCAGGTATTTTTTAGATCATTTATGTAGAAAAAATAGAAATATTAAAAAATAAATTTTTTTTTTAAATAAATTTAAAAAATATGTATCTACACATAAAAAATATAACAGTCATTGACACTTAAATGTTACAGTTTTGTGTTAAAGAAACTCTAAATATGTACATTTTTTCAAACGAAAGAAAATTAATATTTAAATGTACAATGATGCGTATGAGTGATTTTAATTCGCATGATAAAGGACCTAAATGCGTGTATTTAATTATTTTATTAATATTAATTATACGCTCATAATATGTAGGCTGTTTTAAGAGATTAAGAAAAGTTTTCTTTAAGTTAATTCAAACATGTTTCAGGGGCAGGAACCTTAAACGCCTAGCCTCAAAATACAACTCAAACAGTGCCAAAGAAAATTACGTTTCCAAGCTCTAAAAAAATTTTTAATATAAATATTTTACATAGAAAATTGTTCATGTAAATATTTTCTATAGAAAATTTTTCATATAAAAATTTTCTATAGAAAATTTTTCATATAGAAATTTTCTATAGAAAATTTTTCATATAGAAATTTTCTATAGAAAATTTTTCATATAGAAATTTTCTATAGAAAATTTTTCATATAGAAATTTTCTATAGAAAATTTTTCATATAGAAATTTTCTATAGAAAATTTTTCATATAGAAATTTTCTATAGAAAATTTTTCATACAGAAATTTTCTATAGAAAATTTTTCATATAAAAATTTTCAATAGAAAATTTTTCATATAAAAATTTTCAATAGAAAATTTTTCATATAAAAATTTTCATATAGAAATTTTCTATAGAAAATTTTTGTATGAAAAATTTTCTATAGAAATTTTTATATGAAAAATTTTCTATAGAAATTTTTATATGAAAAATTTTCTATAGAAAATTTTTATATGAAAAATTTTCTATAGAAAATTTTTATATTTTCTATAGAAAATTTTTATATGAAAAATTTTCTATAGAAAATTTTTATATTTTCTATAGAAAATTTTTATATGAAAAATTTTCTATAGAAAATTTTTATATGAAAAATTTTCTATAGAAAATTTTTATATGAAAAATTTTCTATAGAAAATTTTTATATGAAAAATTTTCTATAGAAAATTTTTATATGAAAAATTTTCTATAGAAAATTTTTATATGAAAAATTTTCTATAGAAAATTTTTGTATGAAAAATTTTCTATAGAAAATTTTTATATGAAAAATTTTCTATAGAAAATTTTTATATGAAAAATTTTCTATAGAAAATTTTTATATGAAAAATTTTCTATAGAAAATTTTTATATGAAAAATTTTCTATAGAAAATTTTTATATGAAAAATTTTCTGTAGAAAATTTTTATATGAAAAATTTTCTATAGAAAATTTTTATATGAAAAATTTTCTATAGAAAATTTTTATATGAAAAATTTTCTATAGAAAATTTTTATATGAAAAATTTTCTATAGAAAATTCTTATATGAAAAATTTTCTATAGAAAATTTTTATATGAAAAATTTTCCATAGAAAATTTTTATATGAAAAATTTTCCATAGAAAATTTTTATATGAAAAATTTTCCATAGAAAATTTTTATATGAAAAATTTTCCATAGAAAATTTTTATATGAAAAATTTTCCATAGAAAATTTTTATATGAAAAATTTTCTATAGAAAATTTTTATATGAAAAATTTTCTATAGAAAATTTTTATATGAAAAATTTTCTATAGAAAATTTTTATATGAAAAATTTGCTATAGAAAATTTTTATATGAAAAATTTTCTATTTTTATATGAAAAATTTTCTATTTTTATATGAAAAATTTTCTATCTCTAATTTTTATATGAAAAATTTTCTATCTCTAATTGTTGGGGTGAAGAGCTGGTTGGGAAAACAAAACTCGATAAGTAAATCTCTGAGCTGGATAACTATGGAACTTTCAAGTTGTCGCTCACAAAGATACAAACCCAGCGTACAATATGAAAGGAGAACGAAAATAAGAACACAAATTGTATTAGGATTAGGAATTTTGGAATCAATGGATTTATTGTTACCTTTGCTGTTGGCTGTTAGTATAAGAAGAAGGATTAATTCTAAGGGCCAAAACGGAAGCTACATATTAGACGTTTTGGACCAGTTGACAGCTGAAATTAGGCCTTATTGAAGAGGGAGATAGCATGATTTTTAGAACATTTACAACAATCAGCTTTAATATATATCAAGAGCAGATAGGGTGTATCTGCTCAACACAATATTAATGCTGAAGGCAAGATAGGGCCTTTTGGCATTAACATTGCCGCCCGCCTTGCAGGATATATGCAATGAATAATGGAAGAATCAAGCTGCTCCCGTCTAAGATGTTGCTTCTGTAAGGAAAAGACAAAGGATTTCAATAATTTTGAACAACATGAAATTCAGTTTAATACAATTCAATTAAGTTTTAAAATTATAAATAATGTAATACAATAAGAAAATAGGAATAGGAAAAAATACGTTTGCATTTGCTTCAGCCTAAAGTGCATTTGAAAAATAGTTAAAGAGTTGCAGGACCGTAAATGATCCAGCCGAAGACAGTACTTTGGGCTGTCGGAAAACCGGTTCTAGATATGACACCTTCGGAGATGACCTTCGGATAGAGGTCGACCCCGATTATAATATCTATTGGGGCGGATTCATAGAATTTTAAGTCCGCGATAAACAAGTCCTTAAAATTCTTTTTATAGGACTCCGGAAGCGACTGCGCAGGAGTTCGCATTGCAATTCTGTTGTCAACCCGGAACGTTCCTTCTATTTTTGATGTGGCGTCAAACCGAGATTTTAGAACAAGTGGACAGACCGTTTCATCATTCAAAGTATATGTTGTTAACCCAAGTTTATCAATTAGGCCTTTTGCCACTCGACTGACTACCGAACCCGAGTCTAACAATGCACGGGCATGTGCGGTTTTTGACCCGATCTTAACCAGAACGGTCGGCAACAAAACAGTGGTATTCTGACGTAGAATAGTAGTCCAGGTAGCCGCTTTAGATGTGGAGGTCGACGAATGTGTTGCGGATTGACGGTTTTTACTTAACTCCTTCTGTGCAGATCGCTGTTTGGAAGTCGAAGAGCGTCGTCTTGATGTTCGGGAGGATGTCGAAGCTTCAGGGGTTGGAGATCTAGAAGAAGATCTAGAAGGAATCAGATCCTTTACCAAACGAGGGTTGACATGGAGTAACGTGTGATGAAATTTCCGACAATGTTTACACCCGTGTTTTGAGAAGCAAGTTCCCTGTGAATGATCGTGCGCTAAACAATTTGAACAATATTTGTGTTTTCGAACAACGCTGATACGATCTGCCATGTTCATCGCAAGGAACTTGCGACATGTACGTAGTGGATGAGGTCGCTTGCATATGCGGCAGGGATAAGCGTTATATTTGCTGATAAATCCCTTAGATGAGTTTTGTGACTTTTTGGGCATGATGAAGCTGAAAAGAAGATACATATGAAACAGAAAGAAATTTGCAAACGCTATTTAGGAATTGTTAGGAAGAATTATCAATTTGACTATGGGCCTAACTATTGACCCACGCTGCGTAAGAACTTCGGCTACCCGTGCGCGATCATCGGTACCCGTAAAGATTTTGGTTACTCTACCGAGGCGCCAAGAATTCGGAGGGAGATTTTCGTCCTTGATCACTACCAGCGCCCCTGGATTAACATTAATTTCCGGTCTTTGCCATTTAACTCTTTTTCCCATCTCCTTTAAGTACTCATTTTTCCATCTGGAGCAGAAGTTGGAGCAGAAGTTTTGATGAATTGCTTGAAGTCTTTGCCACCGATTTGTGACAGAAATAGGAGAAGTATTTATTTGAGGATCAATCGGTGCAAGAATTGGAGTTCCGATGAGAAAATGTCCTGGAGTGAGTGCGCAGAGATCAGAAGGCTCAGTCGAAATAGGCGAAATAGGTCTGGAGTTCAAACAGGATTCAATCTTCGAAAGCAGTGTGGAAAACTCTTCGAATGTGTATTTGTGGCAACCGGATATCTTACGGAAATGCGCTTTGAAGCTCTTTACCCCAGCTTCCCATAATCCACCCATATGTGGAGCTCCCGCGGGGATAAAGTGCCACGAAATGTTTTGATGTGCGTAATTGGACAGTATACGCTGCTGCGAAGTTTGAATAAACTCTTTAGCCAGAACTTTTGATGCTCCCACGAATGTAGTCCCATTATCGGAATGGAGGTGAAGAGGACAACCGCGTCGTGAGACAAATCGGCTAAAGGCTGCTAGGAATGCAGGTGTGGATAAATCAGAAGTGGCTTCCAAATGTATAGCCTTCGTGGAAAAGCATACAAAGACACAAACGTATCCCTTTGAAATGCGACAGGCTCGTCCAGAGTAGCTTTTGATGTCAAAAGGGCCAGCGAAGTCTAAGCCTGTGTGAGTGAAAGGCCGGGAAATTTCGGTGCGCTCGCTCGGCAAAGCTGCCATCATCTGCCTTTGGCATCTCTTTTTGTAAATTACACATATTTTACATTTTCCTATCGTTGTTTTAATAAGATTTTTGGCCTTGGGGATCCAATATTGAGTCCGGAGAAGCCGCAATACCAACTGGTTTCCTCCATGAAGGCTTATCTCGTGGATAAATTTGACTAGGATCCGTGCAAAGTGGCTATTGTAGGGAATAATGATCGGATGCTTTTCATTATAGGAAAGGTCAGGCGAGGATTCAAGCCGACCACAAGAACGCATTATTCCTTCTGGATCAACAAATGGATTTAAGCTCAAGAGACTGCTGGACTTGGAAATTTCATGTCTAGAATAGAGAGCTTTGTATTCTATTGGATAACTCGCCTTTTGACTAACCGAAATGAGCTGATCTCGGACGAACTTAATTTCTGAACTAGTGAGCGAAAGGGAATTCCTGTAGAAGTTGGGACGAAATCTTGGATTTGTTCTTAAGAAAAACCTGTAGACATAGGCCATGACTCTCAAAGCCCTTGAAAGCGATGAAAAACGTTCTATTAGGTCTTCAAAGTTATTAAAGTACGAAAAATGTACTCTCACGGATTTGGTTTCAAGATCAGTAGCTGGAAACGTGGAATTGTTGGATTTTGGCCAGTCTGATTTTTCGGATTTGAGCCAATGAGGTCCAAACCACCAAAGATCATTATCCGAAAGATCCTGTGGACTTACACCTCGACTTGCTAGGTCAGCTGGATTAGACTCGGAGTTCACATGCCGCCATTGGGAATACTCAATCACTTGACTGATCTTGGATACCCGATTCGCTACAAAAGTGAGCCAGCTACAAGCGGGTTTCGCCAACCATGAGAGCACAATTGTAGAATCCGTCCAGCAATAATAGGAATATTTTTGTAAATCTAGCCGTGGAAGTAGGCTATCAACCATTTCGGCCAATAAAACTGCTCCGCAAAGTTCTAATCGTGGAATAGAAATCGTTTTGATAGGAGCTACCTTAGTCTTGGATGTGACTAGATAGGTAGAAATCGAATTTGAATCTGCTATTCGGATATATAATGCCGCTGCGTATGCTTTTTCGGACGCATCGCAAAATCCATGGAATTGGACGTCGGCATTTGGACAATAACCAATCCATCGAGGAACCCGAATGGTATTGATAACGGAGTAGTGTGACTGGAAGGATTTCCATTGAGAAAGAGTATCTGGAGACAGGACTTCATCCCATCCAGTACCGTCCATCCAAATTTTCTGCATAATGATTTTTGCTTGGATTATACATGGGGCTAACCAACCTGCTGGATCGAAAAGTTTAGCGATTTGGGATAAGACTTCCCTCTTTGTGAAATTTCCCTGATTTGCAAATGGACTTGCTACAAAGTAAAAGTCATCACCACGCGCGTTCCACCGGATACCCAAGGTTTTTGTGGAACTACTATCTTCAAACTGGAGAAAGTCTTCGCGAAGCAGATGGTCTGGTGGTATGTCGCTTAAAATGTCTCTGGAGTTCGATGTCCACTTTCTCAAAGAAAATCCTGCGGATTGTAACGCCTGGAACAATTCTTTTCTAGCTTTGATGGAATCCTGTATAGTATGAGCTCCTGCTAGGACATCATCGACGTACATGGCATTTCTAAGTATTGAACTAGCTATTGGATAAAGGGCTTGAACATCATCCGCCAATTGAAGTAAAGTCCGAATAGCAAGATACGGCGCACTATTGACTCCGAATGTGACAGTTTTCAACTCGTAATCGCAAATTGGACCATTTGGATTACTTCTAAACAAGATTCGTTGATAAGGAGTATGACTTTCATTAACTAAAATCTGCCTATACATCTTTTGGATGTCTGCATTGAAAACATATTGAAAAAAACGCCATTTCAAAATAAGGAGAGTTAAGTCATTCTGCAGAACAGGGCCTATATGGAGTAACGAGTTCAGGCTTTGTCCATTGGATGATGGAGTAGAAGCGTTGAACACCACACGAACTTTGGTTGTCAAACTTTCTGGTTTGATTACCGCATGGTGTGGCAGATAATAAACATTTGGACTTTCCGAGAGGTTTGACGATTGAATTCGCTTCATATGACCAAGGTCTTCATACTCCTGAACCACCTGGTCGTATTCGATTTTGAAGCTTGGAGTTCGTATCAATCTAGCCTCGTTTCGGAAGAATTGTGCCATGGCACTTGTCCTAGAATGACCTAAGTGTAGTGAGTTTGGAAATTCTTCCTTAAATGGAAGTGAAACTATGTATCTTCCATCTGAATTCCGCTTGGTTGTCCTACGATACAAGTCCTCACAGTACTGATCGGATGGAGACATGAAGTTCTTCCTTGGAAGATTCTCCACCTCCCAAAAACGAGAAATTTCCTTATCCAAGGAAATTTCGCAGAAATATGAAGTTACTTTGGGACCAGAACTTGAGAAATTGGAGACTGGACCAGTAAGAATCCATCCGAAGATGGTTTCTTGCGCTATTAAGGACTGACATATGTTATGCTTTATCCCGGAGCAGATAATAGAAGGGAAAAGGTCGCCGCCAATTAGCATATCGATCTTCGAACTAATGAAAAACTTAGGATCAGCCAATGGAACATCAGGAAGATTTGTAAAGTCGAAATCTGAAATTGCTTGCGAAGGCAAGCTATTTGATAAATGTGGAACCACAAGTGCCGTGACAGGAATGGAAATCTCACTGTCTAATTGGGAGCCCAATACAAAGGAGCATTGGTTGTGCACCTTTGCAGAGACGGTATTATTCAATCCTGAAATTTGAACGCTAGTAGGTTTGGAAGGAAGATTAAGACGATTGAACATACGCTCTGAAATAAAAGTGCCTTCGGAGCCTGAATCAATTAGGGCGCGAGCCTGGTATCTTATACCCAAATGGCATATATTTACCCAGGCTGTTCCTAACAAAACTCCTCTAGAACTGGAGGCGAAACAAGACTGCACACTGTCTGGATTTGATGTATTTGTGGACTGTATTTTGCTACGAGTAATTGGGCCAGTGTATGGAGTCGAATCGGCATTTAGATTGGAAGCTTGGCTCGTACTAGGCTCTTGTGAAGTGTTTGAATTAGCAACATCTTTATGCAAAAGAGTGTTGTGTCTTTTTTGGCATTTGAAGCATGTATTCTTGCTAGTGCAATTTCTCATACTGTGGGTTTTCGAAAAACAATTAAGACACAGATTCTGCCTTTTAACTTCGTTGAAACGATGTTGATGATCCATTTTTAGGAATTTAGGACACTTGCGGATTATATGGTTTTCTTTGGGACATAATTGACACTGTGGAACCGAAACATTTGTTTGGAAACTATTGACTCTTGGTTTTGAATTTTGAACTGGAGCATTTTTCGACTTCGTTTCGTTATTTTTATTCGTACCCCGAATCTCGGAAACGGATTCTAAGGTTCTATAACGATTGGTCAGAAACTCGCTTAGTTCTGACCACTTGGGAATGGAAGTCTTATCTTTTAATTCTTGCTCCCACAATGTCAATGTAGTCTCGGGAAGTTTGTTCGTACATATGAAAACGAAGATCGGATCCCAACTTGATACGTCAATGCCATAAAGTTTAAGGATTGAGATACATGAGTTAATATCTCTCTGAATCTGTTTTATTAACTTTCCTGATTCGGAATGAATGGTCTGGATGTTGAAGAGAATCTTCAATTGGCCATTCACCAGGACTCTTCGGTTTTCATATCGAACGCACAAGTCCCTCCAAGCCATATCGAAACCTTCGTTAGTAAGTGGACTTTTCTTTACTATCTCCCTGGCCTCGCCTTTTGTCTTCTGTGTGAGATAAAACAATTTCTCGACATTACTGGCTTTGGAGTTTGACACTACCGCTGTGAACATATCGCGGAATGTGGGCCAGGTAGCATAACTACCATAAAAGGTATCGATTTCGATTGGAGGCAAGTGTAAACTGCGAGAGGAAGCTTGATTGGAGACACCGAGATCCCTGGACGTACTTGGCTCCAGAATGGGAGCGCGAGGTACTCGAAAAGAGTCGGAAATTTCTGACAATTTTGTCAAGCAATTACAGTACGTAATATAAGTACTCTTGTACTTAAATTTGAATGACTCTATGTCTATAGGATCTTCATTATCTGCTTCCTTTTCGGCTTCAAGAATGAATTTATCGTAGGCAACCTTAACTTGACACCAGTTGGATTTAAGCTCCGAACGATGCACTTCAATAGTATGCAGCGATGTCACCGGAAACTGGTTATCGTTAAGGTCCGCCTCGAATTCTACAATACCGTCCGCTAAACGGATGAAATTGTCCAACGACATTTTGAGATTTGATAAACAAAGATTTGGATAATGAAATTTGTAAAGTAATTGGAACTAAGTACTGAAATTGAAGAAATTTATTCAAATTTATTCAAGAATTTGCGAAAAACGAAATTAATTTGAAATTAAACAATCTTGAATTGGTAGGAAACGTAACTAGCGAGAATGAAATTTTGGTAAAATGTACCAAAGTTCACCGAACGAAGCAACTAATAAAATATGCTAGTACAATTGTCCTTTCAAGATGCCAAAGATTTGAAAATTTTCAAATGAATTGTATTAAACAAATGTTAATACCCAAAATTAATAAATTTGAATAAATGTTGCAATATGATTGTAAAGTTGTATTTCAGTAATACAAACGAAAAAAAGGTAATTTGTTTGAAAATTTACCTAGATCGTATCCGCATATAAATTGGTTGCTGGGATGCGATCAGCTGTTTTGAAAACAAATCTCGTTTAAGGTCGTTGAACTTTTGTTTACATAGAATTACTATGTAATTCCAGTAATGAATCAACGTATTAGGTCTCTTCCCTAATAAATGTGAACAAATAGAAAAATGATTTCAAAACAAAATTTTGAGAAAATCTTGCGAAACTATGAATAATAGAATACCAATTGCAAAGAACAATAAAACGATTTTAAAAATTTCAAAAACCTATGAGGCAGAAGGATTGTAAAAAAAAATAAATATTATTAATTTGGACGTGGATAATTCCAATTAATTTTAAATTTGATTTTAAAGAACGAAACTCTGATTTTCGTCAAACTAGAGATGAAAATTATATTATGCAACTGTGGTAAAAATCGATTTTAATTTTCTTGGAAACTAACTTCAAAATTAATTTGTAATCTTGTTTACAAACAATAACTAAAACTTAAGGTTAAGCATAAACCTTGAATGTTACTCAACAAATATAATTTACTAAATAAATAGGTTGAAGGATGGTAGCATGAACATAACACACATTAATTCATATAAGAAAATCTGTGTAACTTGATCAATGAACAGACCTAATGTATTTGTTTACATAAAATCCAATTCGTTTGTTTACTTTTCTCAATCTTCCTTTTTTTTAACAAAAAGCTTTTCTTGGTTTTTGGAAACTTTCCAGGAGAGTGAAAAAAATGAAAGTAAACAAAGCAAAAAAAATGTTAGCAAACGGAAAAGTGTTGCCGAGAAATAAATTTATATAAATAAAATAATTTTGCGAAAAACTTTTTTTTTTTTAATTTTCAATAAAGAATATTTAAGAAAAGCGGTTGAAAAAGGTTAGAAATAAAAGCAATCAAAGAGTCTTAATATTGACCAATAACAAAAGGATCTTGTTATTATGATATGCTTATGATTTATCTTAAAATATTGCTATATTTTTTAGTAGACTTCTTAGATGTGTAATTTTTTAACCTTTTTTTGTATTCTTTTAAGATTTGAAAAAATTGGGAATAGATAGATGATTTGATTTCCCTGACTTTTAGTATTTGGATAACGACCAATTCTAAGCTCAATATAGAATTGTATTATATGAATATAAATCCTTTAACTGGATTGTTAAAGTTGTATAAATAAATATTTCAAGGGTGATCAAAACTTTAAATGGCCATGGATGATAAAATTTTGAAAAAATTTCGATTAATTGGTTGAAAACAATTTTGATAACTTGAAATAACTGCTAATACGTTAGTAATAACAACTCACTATTTTTTTTTTAAATTGTATGATATATTGGGAGAATATTATATCGAAAACGAAATGTTTTAAAATTTAGTAGCGAAATATATTTTATTAACTATTTTAATTCGATTTGCAATCTGTAATTTTATTTATTTATGTATGTATATTTTATATTTATATATTTATCTGTCTATTTATTTATTTATTTATTTATTTATTAAGCTATTTATTTAAAATATTTGCTTATTGATTTACTTTATTAATTAATTAATTAGTTTTTAACCTCACGGTAATACTGTTTTCTTTTTATATGAATTTGTTTTTTACTACTTTGTTACAAAAAGTTCTAAGATAGAGATCAAAGAAATTTTTTTTTTATTGATATCAAATGAAAGCTTTTAAACAAATATCAAGAGAAAATTCTCTTTACCAAAAATGTTACGAGAGTACGAATGAATTTAAAATTAAAAGAGTAAGATAAATTTTGTAAATTTATGCTGAAAAAAATCATGTAACATAGATGAGCATAATCTGTAGGAAGAGGGGAAATATTTCGGTGACGAGGAGTTTAAGGAAAAGGAGAATTTAAAAGAGCCAAGGAGAATGATATTAATTAAGGGGTAATGTTTTTTCGCCGCACATTCGCCGTGAATTAAATAATTTTTTTTTTTAAACAAAATAAATTGGTGATAAATTATGGATTTTTTTCTTACAAAAGATTTTTATTTTTTTTTTTTTGTTTTAATTAAAAAATTGCACAATTAACTCACAATTAACTGGTAGTGATCAGGATTAATTATAATATTTAAATTGTCCCACGTTGTGGCGAATTAGACGCCAAATCTCCCCTTTTTGTGGTTTTCTTTTGATCACTTCTATTCCTTTCTTTTTAATTTCGGTATTCCTCTTGAAATTTTAGGCAAATCTTGATTTTCTTTATTTTTTATTTTGTATGTATTTATTTAATCGGGGTTTTTTATATATATATTTTTTCTTTTTAAATTATTCTTTGATTTTTCTTTGAAATTTTCGAATTTTTATGGTGGCTACTAAGAGTAGCTTGAAATAAATAAATATTAAAAAAACTAAAATTGACCTTTCGAGCGTTCGAAACAAATGCACTTTGCAGACTAAAAAGGGAAAAGCTTTATGCAAACGTACCTTTTGATTTGGTGTAATGTATGTAATTTGAATGTGTTTAATTAGCCGCAAGAGTAAATCCAATTATTTCCAAGAGACTCAATTGAAACAATGCCAGAGAACAATCGAAAGCTTTTTTTTTCCAATTCGGTTCGATTAGGGCCAAATGTTGGGGTGAAGAGCTGGTTGGGAAAACAAAACTCGATAAGTAAATCTCTGAGCTGGATAACTATGGAACTTTCAAGTTGTCGCTCACAAAGATACAAACCCAGCGTACAATATGAAAGGAGAACGAAAATAAGAACACAAATTGTATTAGGATTAGGAATTTTGGAATCAATGGATTTATTGTTACCTTTGCTGTTGGCTGTTAGTATAAGAAGAAGGATTAATTCTAAGGGCCAAAACGGAAGCTACATATTAGACGTTTTGGACCAGTTGACAGCTGAAATTAGGCCTTATTGAAGAGGGAGATAGCATGATTTTTAGAACATTTACAACAATCAGCTTTAATATATATCAAGAGCAGATAGGGTGTATCTGCTCAACACAATATTAATGCTGAAGGCAAGATAGGGCCTTTTGGCATTAACACTAATTTTTATATGAAAAATTTTCTATCTCTAATTTTAATATGAAAATTTATCCGTTTTGTGAAATATTAAATTATGCCCAAAAATCGTTTTTTTAACCTCGAACATGAAGCGGAATGAGATGAAATTCGGGAACAAATAACAGCACTAGGTTCACTGATTTACGAACCTTTAAAAAAATATGAAATATTTTCTATATAAAATTTTTCTATATAAAATTTTTCATATAAACATTTTCGATAGAAAATTTTTATATAAAATATAAAAAAATGGGTGCATATAAAGACCTGCCATTCACGAAGAGATTAATCAAAAATTGTATCCATTATATATTCTAAAGGATCAATACATAGTAAATTTTTACATAAACACAAATATGTGATTTTAACAGTTTTAAAATTTTGTCCTTGGTTTAATGTTTTTCGGATTTGCCCATATCTTTAGTAAAAACAAAAGACTTAGAACAGCAACTTTAAAAGCTGCCAGCATTTCTATTGATAAAACCACATAGACTGGGACATTGTATGGAATCTAAAACAAAACTAAGCCTATAAACTGATTTAAGAAAAAATGCAGCTTTTTCTTCTTAATTATAGTTCTCACCATTAAGTTTATATCCCCTCTGTTAATTTAGTTTTAGAACAAACTCATCACCTGGGGTCACTTGTAATTTATCATCAGGCTCTATCTTTTACTCTTTTATTTTTATTTCAATAATTATAGTGCAGTTTAGTTGTTCTAAATATTTTCAAGCCAGTCTTTATTGTATTTTATTGCTAAAGATGATCTCACCGATTCAACAATGACACCAATCAATGTTTGGTTTTACTTTAAGCCAACAATAAAACAAATTAATTACATGTTTTCGAAAGGTCTTAAACAATAAAATGGACACAACTGTTAAGATAAAAATAATTCAAAATTATTTTTATTGCAGTTTTAATCAAAGTTTTGAAATCATTTAGCAAATATTATAGAAAAAGATATTAAAAGTATGTAAACATTAGAAAAAAGGAAATTTTTGTGGTGCTTCTAATAATTGTTGAAGATTTTTGAAAATCCTATAAAAATATTTTAAGATTTAAACAACCAAAAAAATCAGGGGCCAAATTACGGCACTCAATATCGATCGAAAACTCAGGGGCCAAATTACGGCATTCGATATCGATCGAAATCTTAGATATTTTCAAAACATTTATATAGCATACTTTTAGGATAATCAAAATTATTTCAAATATGCACAGTTTACTATATTTTTTTGAAGTTATTTGCCAAAAGATGAACAATAGTAAAAGAGTTTTAATTTAACTATATGTTTTTAAAAACGAATCAAAATGGATACCAAATTTAAATAAACTTTTTGCATCGAAGTAACTTTGAACATCCCTAAAGTAAAATTCACAATATTCGCCTGAGTTTTCGATCGATATCGAATGCGGTAATTTGACCCCAGACTTTGAAGAGAATATTGTGAAGTATACTTTAGGGATGTTGAAAGTTACTTCGATGCAAAAAGTTTATTAAAATTTTGTATCCATTTTGATTCGTTTTTAAAAACATATATTTCAATTAAAACTCTTTTACTATTGTTCAACTTTTCGGTAAATAACTTCAAAAAAATGTAGTAAAATTTGCATCTTTTAAATAATTTTGATTATCCTTAAAGTATGCTTTACAAATGTTTTGAAAATATCAAAGATTTCGATCGATATCGAATGCGGTAATTTTTCCCCTGGGGCCAAAGCAAATATTGTGAAGTATACTTTAGGGATGTTCAAAGTTACTTCGATGAAAAAAGTTTTTTGAAATTTGGTATCCATTTTGATTCGTTTTTAAGGACACATAGTCCAATTAAAATTCTTTTACTGTTGTTCATCTTTTGGCAAATAACTTCAAAAAAATAAAGTAAACTGTGCATCTTTTAAACAATTTTGGTTATCCTTAAAGTATGCTTTACAAATGTTTTGAAAATATCTAAGATTTCGATCGATATCGAAAGCAGTAATTTGGCCCCAGGATTTGATAATAATCGAAAATAAATTTCTTAAAAAATTCCCTCTAAGTCATCATATTTTCAATTCATAGCAAAAAACAAGGCATCACAGCCACATGATCATCTTTATTCCGACTCATAAAATAGATTGTTCATTCATTTCTGTTTAACCTTTTTGCTAATTTTAATATTTATTATAAAAATTTACACCTGTATTTAATAACAAGCATTAGCTCAAGAAAATCTTTTCACACATTTTTCAAAAAAAAAGCTCATCTATAAATCAAATGAAAGAATACATTATTTATTTCGCAATTTATTTATAACAGTTTTGTGAACTTAAGATTTTTTCTTCTATTAAATTGTGTTTAAATCTTCAATTTTATGACGTGTGTGTCATTTAAATTTGTTTGTATTTTAAAGTTAACGTTTATACGAAAATCACTTAAATTTTTGTAAAGCTAATGATCGCATTTATTTGTTTAGTATTCAAAAAAATATGATTTAATTGCTAACGTTTGAAGTTAGCAATCGTGATAAGAATTCTAGATTCAAAATTTAAATATAGATTTTTTTTGCAAAATTACTTAAAAACGTTTAAATTTTTTTGTTTATAGCAATTTAACCATTAATTCGCACAATTATAATGATTTTAGAATACACAAAACTTAAATAATTAAAATCTAATTATAAAACATTTTAGAAGGATCTGGCTCGAATATAAATTAACATTTTGTATTTTATGTTAAGAATTTTGGCAAATAAAAAAATTTGGGAATAAAGCTTACAAAACTTTTGAAATTTTGAGTGTTTTACATTTTTTTTGCTAAGGCAGCTGATGTTGATAATAACTAACTTTTAAAAACTTTTTTTTTTAAAACATATAATTAAGTTGACCTGATATTCCCTGGTACCAGAATTTCATTTATACATATATGACTTATGTATGTATTTTTATATACACTAAAAAATCTTCATACAAAATATAAATTTTAAGAATTTATTGACTATAACTTAACTCAATATTTTTCTTATTTGGTAGTGTAATATGAAAAAATTTCTATAAAAAAGTTGACGATAGGCAAACATTTCTATAGAAAAGTTGATGATAGACAAACATTTTACAGAAAAGTGGACGAAAGGCAAACTTTTCTAAAGAAAAGTTGACGAAAGGCAAACTTTACTATAGAAAAGTTGACGAAAGGCAAACTTTTCTATAGAAAAGTTCACGAAAGGCAGACTTTTCTATAGAAAAGTTCACGAAAGGCAAACTTTTCTATAGAAAAGTTGACGAAAGGCAAACTTTTCTATAGAAAAGTTGACGAAAGGCAAACTTTTCTATAGAAAAGTTGACGAAAGGCAAACTTTTCTATAGAAAAGTTGACGAAAGGCAAACTTTTCTATAGAAAAGTTGACGAAAGGCAAACTTTTCTATAGAAAAGTTGACGAAAGGCAAACTTTTCTATAGAAAAGTTGACGAAAGGCAAACTTTTCTATAGAAAAGTTGACGAAAGGCAAACTTTTCTATAGAAAAGTTGACGAAAGGCAAACTTTTCTATAGAAAAGTTGACAAAAGGCAAACTTTTCTATAGAAAAGTTGAGGATAGTCAAACATTTTACAGAAAAGTGGACGAAAGGCAAACTTTTCTATAGAAAAGTTGACGAAAGGCAAACTTTTCTATAGAAAAGTTGACGAAAGGCACACTTTTCTATAGAAAAGTTGACGAAAGGCAAACTTTTCTATAGAAAAGTTGACGAAAGGCAAACTTTTCTATAGAAAAGTTGACGAAAGGCAAACTTTTCTATAGAAAAGTTGACGAAAGGCAAACTTTTCTATAGAAAAGTTGACGAAAGGCAAACTTTTCTATAGAAAAGTTGACGAAAGGCAAACTTTTCTATAGAAAGGTTGACGAAAGGCAAACTTTTTTATAGAAAAGTTGACGAAAGGCAAACTTTTCTATAGAAAAGTTGACGAAAGGCAAACTTTTCTATAGAAAAGTTGACGAAAGGCAAACTTTTCTATAGAAAAGTTGACGAAAGGCAAACTTTTCTATAGAAAAGTTGACGAAAGGCAAACTTTTCTATAGAAAAGTTGACGAAAGGCAAACTTTTCTATAGAAAAGTTGACGAAAGGCAAACTTTTCTATAGAAAAGTTGACGAAAGGCAAACTTTTCTATAGAAAAGTTGACGAAAGGCAAACTTTTCTATAGAAAAGTTGACGAAAGGCAAACTTTTCTATAGAAAAGTTGACGAAAGGCAAACTTTTCTATAGAAAAGTTGACGAAAGGCAAACTTTTCTATAGAAAAGTTGACGAAAGGCAAACTTTTCTATAGAAAAGTTGACGAAAGGCAAACTTTTCTATAGAAAAGTTGACGAAAGGCAAACTTTTCTATAGAAAAGTTGACGAAAGGCAAACTTTTCTATAGAAAAGTTGACGAAAGGCAAACTTTTCTATAGAAAAGTTGACGAAAGGCAAACTTTTCTATAGAAAAGTTGACGAAAGGCAAACTTTTCTATAGAAAAGTTGACCATAGGCTCATATTTCTATATAAAAGTTGACGATAGCCTCATATTTCTATAGAAATATTGACTATTTATAGGCTCATATTTCTACAGAAAAGTTTATGATATGAAGACATTAGTTTTCGTTGCGATTTGGTAGATTCAAACTATTTTGCTGCAACTTTGTTGTAGGGTATCTATATACGATTTGTCACAGCTCAATGAAGTATAACTTTAACTTGTATTTCATCTTGTTTTTGAAATGTAATCTTTTTCTTTTGTTTAAATATTTATTAGTTTGATAATTATATGCCCCAATAGTTATTGTTTCATTTTTTATTTTTTCACTTCAAACTAGATTTCGTTTTGGATTTTAAACAATTGATACCTTTTTCATCATAAAAATTTTCTTCTATAAAAATCTTGTTTTTACAATTTAAAAAAAAATCGAATTTTTAAAAAAATTCAGAAAAATGTTTCATAAAAAATAAAATAGAAAAACTTTAGATTGAATTTTCTCTATAGAAAAATTGTGCATTAAAAAATTGTCTTTAGAACAGTTTTTCAATAGAAAACAATTGCTAGACAATTCTATAGAAAGTTTATGAAAGGAAAAGGCTATACAAAACTTTACAATCAAAATTTTGTATAGAAAAAATGTATAGTAAAAATTGTCTATAAAACAATTTTACATAAAAAAAATTTCCAGACAAGAGTCGAAAATTTTCCATATAAAAAATTTGTACCGAAAATTTTCTATGCAAAAAAATTTGTACCGAAAATTTTCTATACAAAAAAATTTGTACCAAAAATTTTCTATATAAAAAATGTGTACCGAAAATTTTCTATATAAAAAAAATTTTACCGAAAATTTTCTATATAAAAAATTTGTACCGAAAATTTTCTATATAAAAAATTTGTACCGAAAATTTTCTATATAAAAAATTTGTACCGAAAATTTTCTATATAAAAAATTTGTACCGAAAATTTTCTATATAAAAAATTTGTACCGAAAATTTTCTATATAAAAAATTTGTACCGAAAATTTTCTATATAAAAAATTTGTACCGAAAATTTTCTATATAAAAAATTTGTACCGAAAATTTTCTATATAAAAAAATTTGTACCGAAAATTTTCTATATAAAAAATTTGTACCGAAAATTTTCTATATAAAAAATTTGTACCGAAAATTTTCTATATAAAAAATTTGTACCGAAAATTTTCTATATAAAAAATTTGTACCGAAAACTTTCTATATAAAAAATTTGTACCGAAAATTTTCTATATAAAAAATTTGTACCGAAAATTTTCTATATAAAAAATTTGTACCGAAAATTTTCTATATAAAAAATTTGTACCGAAAATTTTCTATATAAAAAATTTGTACCGAAAACTTTCTATATAAAAAATTTGTACCGAAAATTTTCTATATAAAAAATTTGTACCGAAAATTTTCTATATAAAAAATTTGTACCGAAAATTTTCTATATAAAAAATTTGTACCGGAAATTTTCTATATAAAAAATTTGTACCGAAAATTTTCTATATAAAAAATTTGTAAAGAAAATTTTCTATATAAAAAATTTGTACCGAAAATTTTCTATATAAAAAATTTGGACCGAAAATTTTCTATATAAAAAATTTGTGCCGAAAATTTTCTATATAAAAAATTTGTACCGAAAATTTTCTATATAAAAAATTTGTAAAGAAAATTTTCTATATAAAAAATTTGTACCGAAAATTTTCTATATAAAAAATTTGGACCGAAAATTTTCTATATAAAAAATTTGTGCCGAAAATTTTCTATATAAAAAATTTGTACCGAAAATTTTCTATATAAAAAATTTGTACCGAAAATTTTCTATATAAAAAATTTGTACCGAAAATTTTCTATATAAAAAATTTGTACCGAAAATTTTCTATATAAAAAAATTTGTACCGAAAATTTTCTATATAAAAAATTTGTACCGAAAATTTTCTATATAAAAAATTTGTACCGAAAATTTTCTATATAAAAAATTTGTACCGAAAATTTTCTATATAAAAAATTTGTACCGAAAATTTTCTATATAAAAAATTTGTGCCGAAAATTTTCTATATAAAAAATTTGTACCGAAAATTTTCTATATAAAAAATTTGTACCGAAAATTTTCTATATAAAAAATATGTACCGAAAATTTTCTATATAAATTTGGGCCGAAAATTTTCTATATAAAAAATTTGTAAAGAAAATTTTCTATTTAAAAAATGTGTACCAAAAATTTTCTATATAAAAAATTTGCACCGAAAATTTTTTATATAAAAAATTTGTACCGAAAATTTTCTATATAAAAAATTTGTGCCGAAAATTTTCTATATAAAAAATTTGTGCCGAAAATTTTCTATATAAAAAATTTGTACCGAAAATTTTCTATATAAATTTGGGCCGAAAATTTTCTATATAAAAAATTTGTACCGAAAATTTTCTATATAAAAAATTTGTACCGAAAATTTTCTATATAAAAAATTTGTACCGAAAATTTTCGATATAAAAAATGTGTACCGAAAATTTTCGATATAAAAAATGTGTACCGAAAATTTTCGATATAAAAAATTTGTACCGAAAATTTTCTATATAAAAAATTTGTACTGAAAATTTTCTATATAAGAAATTTGTACCGAAAATTTTCTATATAAAGAATTTGTACCGAAAATTTTCTATATAAAGAATTTGTACCGAAAATTTTCTATATAAAAAATTTTTACCGAAAATTTTCTATATAAAAAATTTTTACCGAAAATTTTCTATATAAAAAATTTTTACCGAAAATTTTCTATATAAAAAATTTTTACCGAAAATTTTCTATATAAAAAATTTTTACCGAAAATTTTCTATATAAAAAATTTTTACCGAAAATTTTCTATATAAAAAATTTTTACCGAAAATTTTCTATATAAAAAATTTGTACCGAAAATTTTCTATATAAAAAATTTGTACCGAAAATTTTCTATATAAAAAATTTGTACCGAAAATTTTCTATATAAAAAATTTGTACCGAAAATTTTCTATATAAAAAATTTGTACCGAAAATTTTCTATATAAAAAATTTGTACCGAAAATTTTCTATATAAAAAATTTGTACCGAAAATTTTCTATATAAAAAATTTGTACCGAAAATTTTCGATATAATAAATGTGTACCGAAAATTTTCGATATAAAAAATTTGTACCGAAAATTTTCTATATAAAAAATTTGTACCGAAAATTTTCTATATAAAAAATTTGTACCGAAAATTTTCTATATAAAAAATTTGTACCGAAAATTTTCTATATAAAAAATTTGTACCGAAAATTTTCTATATAAAAAATTTGTACCGAAAATTTTCTATATAAAAAATTTGTACCGAAAATTTTCTATATAAAAAATTTGTGCCGAAAATTTTCTATATAAAAAATTTGTACCGAAAATTTTCTATATAAAAAATTTGTACCGAAAATTTTCTATATAAAAAATATGTACCGAAAATTTTCTATATAAATTTGGGCCGAAAATTTTCTATATAAAAAATTTGTAAAGAAAATTTTCTATTTAAAAAATGTGTACCAAAAATTTTCTATATAAAAAATTTGCACCGAAAATTTTTTATATAAAAAATTTGTACCGAAAATTTTCTATATAAAAAATTTGTGCCGAAAATTTTCTATATAAAAAATTTGTACCGAAAATTTTCTATATAAATTTGGGCCGAAAATTTTCTATATAAAAAATTTGTACCGAAAATTTTCTATATAAAAAATTTGTACCGAAAATTTTCTATATAAAAAATTTGTACCGAAAATTTTCGATATAAAAAATGTGTACCGAAAATTTTCGATATAAAAAATGTGTACCGAAAATTTTCGATATAAAAAATGTGTGCCGAAAATTTTCTATATAAAAAAATGTGTACCGAAAATTTTCTATATAAAAAAATTTGTACCGAAAATTTTCTATATATATTTGTGCCGAAAATTTGTATATGTTTTTCTTTAGGATTTTGAGATCCTAAATTTTACCATTGAAAAAACTTGTAAAATTTTAAATTGGTTTAAAGATGATCATAAACATTTAAAATTCATTATTATGATATTATTTTGGCTTATTTTTCTTTATTATTTTTTTGTGTTTGTTTTTATGTATTTTTTACTCATTTTGCTTTGTTAACAAAATTCGTCGGTTTTTTGTTTAACGATCATTTAAGTTTAATGATGGACTTTGTCTGTATGAAGAAGAAGTAGGGGGGGAGGGTTTGAGTGACTGTGAGTTTATTTTATTAAAACGCTTTTTTTTCAAAATTTTTTTCGGTTTGGTTGACTTGTCTACATTACGAGTAAATACATTGAGGTGTTTTCGTAATGGTAGTGGTTTAAAGTTATTTATTTTTTTTTATTTCGTATTTCAGCTTTTGATATTTTCAAACTAAACAACTAAAATCAGTAGAAAAATCTGAAACTCAATGCTGAACTAACTGCAGACGTCGAATGGCAATCGTTGTATTAAGACGTGTTTAACGGATCTAAAACCCTCCTATAAAAAATAAAGTTTATTTGAAAAAATTTTTACTCTGAAATAAAATAAAAACTAGTTTGAAAATAAAATCGAATAAACTGCAAAAAAAAAAATAAAAGAAAATTCCTTTTACTTTTATTTTGGAATTTTTACCTTTTTTTTTTGTTTACAAAGAAAAGTTGTTAATTTAACAACTGGTTTGTAAAAAAAAACTTGAGAAAAATTACAAAAAAATTAACAAAAATATTGTACTGTGATACTTTTTTTGGAAAAAAGAAGAATATTTTGTAAAGAAAAACATAACTTTTGCTTTTAAATTTTTTAAAAACAATTTGATTTAATTTTGTGATCTGTGTGATTTTTGAAGTAAAGAAAGTGTGCGCAATTTATAGATGACCGAAAAGGATACTGCATCAATGACTACCGTTCAAATGAAGGCCGATTATGCCGCTAGTGAGGTGTATAGCACCGCTAGTGAGCCACCACCGGTAAGGATCAATATATACTAATTCAATTTAGGGAACATTTTATTTAAATTTTCTAACTATTAATTTAGTTAAGTAAGATTTTCGTTTATAAATATAAAATTTTAAATTAAAATTTTAATTCTGCTTAAAACTCGACAGAAGCCATAATAAATATGAACTTTGTTTTTAGCAATCACTAAAACAATTTCAATAGATCACTTTTGCCATAGATCGTATTCAAATCGATTCAAAATTGTTCAAAATTAAAAATTTATTTTCACGATCACCTACTTAATGATCAAAACGCTAAAGAAATATTTTTAAAAATTATTTATCTTGAAAATTATTCATATTTTTATGAATATGTGAATTTATCTTATTTGAAATTAATTATCAGCTGAACGTGCTAAAATGTCAAAATTCTTACTATTGCTAACATTTTAATGAATTGAATAGAAAATTTAAATAACTAAAATTTAAATTCTAGAAAAATTTTGCTTTAAATAATTTGTATATTTACATTTGCCCATTGAAAAATTTACGTTTTGAATTTAAAGAATCCTTACTAAGGATATCATAAAAAAGGGTCACTAAATAATCTGAAAATATATGAAACTGTAGACATTTTTCTTTTGTTTTCGAAAATATATTTAGTAACATTTTTTAAAGACAGAGCTTGGCTGGAAAGTTTCGATACATCCAACGTATAGCCCGGACTATGAAATAAACTTTTAAAAAAATAGATTAGAAGAGAAAATTGAAAAAATTGTATTATTTAAAAATTTATCAAAATTTAAACTTTAATAAAAATCATGAGGTCTCTTCATAACTATCAGATTTCATATCGTCACCTAAACGACGAAATAACCTATCTGCAGTTTTCAAAAGTTTACAGGAGAGGGAAAAACGTAATAAAATTGGAACTTTTTACAATATTGAAACGAAAATTAAGCATTTAGATGAAAATAAAACCAGAAATATATATCGGTTGCGAAAATTTTGTTGTCCTGAACACAGCTTATATTATGTCACTTAGGTTATTTGGAATTGCAAAAATCTGAAACCTATGATTTTTTTTATGATTTAGTTTTAATTTTCTTTAAGTGAGTAACGGTCCTCTAGATACTAAAACTGCAATAATTTGGTCATTTGTGATATTAGATCTTTAAAATTTTGCACAGATATACGTTATGATATAGGGAATAATAATCCATAAAAAATTTAATTTTGAAATTTTTGCAGATAGGTTATCAGGTCTTTAAGGTGACGATATATAGTTCAATCTTTTGAATAGGATCAAAAAATGGAAAAACTAAGTCGTTGTATGTACCAAATTTTGTTACAATACTTTCCCATTTTATTATAACTTTCATATAACATACATACATATCTGAGGCCCTATTCTCTACTGGGAGCCATGGATAACAGAGATACATATATATTCCACGAAATTCCAATTGGAACAAGGGGTACTTCTCTCAGACAATAAGCATCCGATTATTTTTTTAGACTCATTGAAAGGGACCTATGTTTTAACGCCGGACGGCAATTGCATTAGTTAGAGAAGTTTTGCATAGCCTAATACTCAATAACCAGTGGCTAGCTGAGTTATGAGGTGAACCGCTTTTTTTTGAAAATTTTATTTTTTTCAGAGGGAGGTATGCTAGGCGGATGGCTAACTTTTTTACATCGGCAGCGTGTTAATACCGTGGGGCTTACCGCCGATGAAGGATGCTGTAGTAATTAAAAATGTTAATAGAAATTAATAATTACAGAAATTGATGTTGCCGTGGCCGGGACTTTAATATGATATGTTATGCTTAGTATTCTAATCTAATCTGTGCTTAGTAGTTAACATGCTAACCAACTAAGCCAAAGCACCTGTTATATTGGGTAAACAAGCTAATAATTTCGATTTTGTTGCTCGAAAAAAGCATTTATTTTAATAACAAAAATAGTTAATACAAAGTATTATCTATTGTAAACCGTCACTTTTTTCCATTTTTCTGGTAGTATATGGATTTCACTCGAAAAGAACTGCTCCGGTTTTTGGATAAAGAATGAATCAAGCCAGTTGCTGGTACTCTGTTCTAAAGTGAAGCGTATTTCAGTAAAGGCCTTCTGCATTGATCGAAACGAATGGTAGTCACCCGCCTATAGCAAGGTCTGGGCTATAAGGCGGGTGAACCAAAACTACCGACCCACTGCTTTTCGGCCTTGTGAAATACTGGGAGTTATATTAAGAATGTCATTTCTTTTGTTTAACCCAAAATAATGAATTGAGACCCCATAAAGTATATATCTCAATCGCTCATTGAAGGCAATTGAGCAATCTTAGTCAATCTGATAAAGTCTTTTTCGGAGAGTTTCGTTTTGAAATTCGATAAGTGAAAGGCTCAGATGGTAGTGGGGATGTACTGTAGGGATATTTTGGAAATCAATCAGAATTTCTCTGAACCAAAAATAAATCTTAATTATTTTGTTTGCTCAGAATGAATAAAAATCCAATTGGAATTAACAATTAATAAATTAAACAAAATAAAGCAAATGATGTTAGATTTCAGAAATGAAATTGAGATAAGGAAAAGTTAACCTCTTTCTTAAGATACTTAAAGACAAAGAACTATGTCTTAAAAGGAAACAGTTCTTCTGACATTTTGACCAATATGAAGTATTTCTAGGCTTTAAAGGAAAACTAAATAGCCGGTTATTTCCATAACTTTCTATGTATATGTCAAAGTAGTTTTTACTAAGTACAGATACATGGTAGAAAATATTAGAGGTAGGACGATAGTTTGGAAGATAAAGTTGTTAATGAATTTTGGCAATCTTTTAAAAGCTAATAAATGTCAAAACATTTATCATATGATTATGAAATTTTGTACTCAAAAGTAAGTAATCAAATAGTATATAAAATTATGTGACAATCGGTCATTCAAGCCACATTTGGAAACCATTAAATACCATTAATAATATCGATAACAGCTAGGCCAAGAATGTACGAAAACTTGTAGCAATCTGTCTAAATTTGACCTTCCATACTATCTCTTTCCAGAAGGCTACATTTATCACAGCTAAAAGTACCAATGAACACTCCCCATTTAATCATATCTATCATATAAACACATCTCGGAAACCTGATTAATGTTACGGAATGTACATAAATGCTAAATTATACCTGATATGGGTAGGACATTTAGTTTAAAGAACTTTTCAAAAAGTGCAAGCCATTATACAACTTTTTGTGGCATTATGTTCACAATTGACTACAGCACTTATATAACCAAAACCACCGGAAACCCCTACAATACTAATAAGGCTATTGTGGCCAAATATATTACAAAGACATTACCGACAATACCACTCGCTGTTACAAATTTTATATCAATCAGTCCTCTTTTGATTTTTATAAGATGAACACAGCAAAATATAACACTAAATTGTTTGTTATTAGTTCGTTGTAGTAATTTTCATTGAAAAATATTATATTTTTTAAATATTCAGCAACAGATGGCGCTTATAAATATTTAAACATTTTGTTTAACCTTTTCGAAATTGTGCTCTATTTTTGAAATAACTACATACAATTAAATTAATTATGTATTTCCAAAAATAATGTTTACTTTAAACTATTTAAAATGTCGTAAAATGTTATTTCATCTTAAATATCCTCCAAAAAAAAAAATTAAGCTGCCATATAACAAGTACAGTACCGGACAAATTAATAGCACTATTTATCAATTATTAGCTTTTAAAGGTTTAACATTTTTGGACTGCTCAAGCTTTTAATCCCATCCCCAGTTATAAAACTGACATGTAGTTGGGATTTTATGAAATGGAACCAACACGCGTTGAAGGTCTTTGATTATGTGCACAGAAAATATTGAACATTTTTGCTGTTGAAAGCTGGTAAAATTTAGCCAAGTTGAAGAATTCCTTTCCATTGACATTTCGGTGACGAGATACCAACCAAGTATCACTTATCAAAGTTCTTAAAAACTCTCTAAACAATTATTCATGATATAAGAAAGTGCAATACTATTTTTCGATTTCTTAAATGGATTTTCTCAAGAATTATGGGATTTCAACTATTTTACTAAAATGTTTTACATATTGCACTAGAAGCCTAATTTATTACATTTTTTTATTATTTTAATAAATAGTTTTTTTTTTAGATAGGGGACAACCTTTCCTTGACGCTTTTCGATAATTGGTTAGGCCATCATTATTAGACGGTGTATCTAATTTTAGTCAGAACAACAAATCATGCATTATATCTTATTTGAGAAACAAATTAGATGCGAATTATATTGTTTTTACAAATATCAACATAAGGCGAAGATTATAATTAGAACACACAACATTTCTTTCAATAATTTCATAAACGTTACCTGGACGGGTTTCAGAAAGCAACCTATTTTCGTGAGGTAATAACCAATAAAATTATACCAACAGTTTAAGAGATATAAACGGTTTAACTGAAAATTTAAAATTAGTGCTATTATTTTGACAGCAGCTGTACACGAGTATAGAATCTACATTGTTAATGATAAATGCTACTAGAATACAACTAAATAAGTAATTATTACCTTTAAAACTAAACTCTAGTTTAGTTGAAAACCTTGAAACTGGGTTAGTGATGTGTGCGTTACTATTACAATTTCCACTCTAGTACGACTATAGTTCGAGTACATAGACTTTACGGTTTGCTGCAAAAAAAGGTAACATTAAAAATAAAATTCAAACAATATCTCACTTTAGAAAAATAAAAAAAAAAAAAAATAACTAAACAAGTTGCGGCATAAATTCTCAACAATCTTCAACATTGTTCGACTAGGTACTATGTATGTATTTTATCTAAATACTAGAATAAGTATATACATAGTTTTCATCTTTTCTTGATACTTTATTGTGGCTTTAATTTAATATCTCTCTATGTATTTCTTTTTCTCTAGAGTCTTTGAAGCTGCGTGCTAGTTTCGATTTCGTAAAGAATATTAGTGGTAAAATAAAAATACCATAAAAAAAATATTCTGAAATAAAAAATGCCATGGCCATTGTGTTTTTTTATTTTTTATTGTCTTTACAAATGGTAGGAAATTACAGATTTATTTTATTTTTATTTCTCGTCAGTTAATTTTAAAGAACAGAATTTTAATTCTCAAACTAGTCACGTTGAATCGTTTTTCGTTCTTTTGGTTAAGTCTCACTTTTGTTTTGCAACTTTTTGAAGCGTTTAACCCTTAGCGACTGACGTGTGCACCAGCAGACACCAACAAAGTCAAATTTATGTACAGAAATTCATGCCAGGCCAATAAAAAGCTCATTCTAAAATATAAAAAATCAATATCTTAGACAAAAATTAAAAGACCTACACGGTCCAAAAGCTTTTTTATTTCTGAGGTGGTCTACATTGACGCCCAATGATTCAGCCTGTGTAAACACAGGGTAATAATAAATCCAAATTCAGAAAGCTTGGGTCCTCCTTAACACTTCTTTTATACAGTTTACAGTTTAGAAGATACATATGTATTACTACTTGTTTTGTTTCAAACCTCTTCGCGTCAGTCGCAGGGGGTTAAGCAAAATCTTAGTTGTTTGTCTGTGATTTCAAAAGTATCAATCGAATTTGTAATATTCTTTAGGTCACAACATGAATTATAAATATGCAATTATTAAGATTTTAAAATGGATTGAACATAAATTTAATGGCCCGATTATCTATTGCAACCGAATTTTAGTTGCTTTGTCTACTGGCAACACAAATAGTAAAAAATTGTATTCTATATGGCAACAAAAAATTTCCTATTTTTATAGGAAATTTTTCAAAAATTTCTTATTTTTATAGGAAAATTTTCAAAAATTTCCTATTTCTATAAAAAAATTTTTAAAAATTTCTTATTTTTATAGGAAATTTTTTAAAAATTTCTTATTTTTATAGGAAATTTTTTAAAAATTTCTTATTTTTATAGGAAATTTTTTAAAAATTTCTTATTTTTATAAGAAATTTTTTAAAAATTTCTTATTTTTATAGGAAATTTTTTAAAAATTTCTTATTTTTATAGAAAATTTTTTAAAAATTTCTTATTTTTATATTAAATTTTTCAAAAATATCCTATTTTTATAGGAAATTTTTCAAAAATTTCCTATTTTTTATAGGAAATTTTTCAAAAATTTCCTATTTTTTATAGGAAATTTTTCAAAAATTTCCTATTTTTTATAGGAAATTTTTCAAAAATTTCCTATTTTTTATAGGAAATTTTTCAAAAATTTCCTATTTTTCATAGGAAATTTTTCAAAAATTTCCTATTTTTTATAGGAAATTTTTCAAAAATTTCCTATTTTTTATAGGAAATTTTTCAAAAATTTCCTATTTTTTTTGTAGGAAATTTTTTAAAAATTTCCTATTTTTTTGTAGGAAATTTTTTAAAAATTTCCTAGTTTTTTTGTAGGAAATTTTTTAAAAATTTCCTATTTTTTATAGGAAATTTTTCAAAAACTTCCTATTTTTTATAGGAAATTTTTCAAAAATTTCCTCTTTTTTATAGGAAATTTTTCAAAAATTTCCTATTTTTTATAGGAAATTTTTCAAAAATTTCCTATTTTTTATAGGAAATTTTTCAAAAATTTCCTATTTTTTATAGGAAATTTTTCAAAAATTTCCTATTTTTTATAGGAAATTTTTCAAAAATTTCCTATTTTTTATAGGAAATTTTTCAAAAATTTCCTATTTTTTATAGGAAATTTTTCAAAAATTTCCTATTTTTTATAGGAAATTTTTCAAAAATTTCCTATTTTTTATAGGAAATTTTTCAAAAATTTCCTATTTTTTATAGGAAATTTTTCAAAAATTTCCTATTTTTTATAGGAAATTTTTCAAAAATTTCCTATTTTTTATAGGAAATTTTTCAAAAATTTCCTATTTTTTATAGGAAATTTTTCAAAAATTTCCTATTTTTTATAAGAAATTTTTCAAAAATTTCCTATTTTTTATAGGAAATTTTTCAAAAATTTCCTATTTTTTATAGGAAATTTTTCAAAAATTTCCCATTTTTTATAGGAAATTTTTCAAAAATTTCCTATTTTTTATAGGAAATTTTTCAAAAATTTCCTATTTTTTATAGGAAATTTTTCAAAAATTTCCTATTTTTTATAGGAAATTTTTCAAAAATTTCCTATTTTTTATAGGAAATTTTTCAAAAATTTCCTATTTTTTATAGGAAATTTTTCAAAAATTTCCTATTTTTTATAGGAAATTTTTCAAAAATTTCCTATTTTTTATAGGAAATTTTTCAAAAATTTCCTATTTTTTATAGGAAATTTTTCAAAAATTTCCTATTTTTTATAGGAAATTTTTCAAAAATTTCCTATTTTTTATAGGAAATTTTTCAAAAATTTCCTATTCTTTATAGGAAATTTTTCAAAAATTTCCTATTTTTTATAGGAAATTTTTCAAAAATTTCCTATTTTTTATAGGAAATTTTTCAAAAATTTCCTATTTTTTATAGGAAATTTTTCAAAAATTTCCTATTTTTTATAGGAAATTTTTCAAAAATTTCCTATTTTTTATAGGAAATTTTTCAAAAATTTCCTATTTTTATAGGAAATTTTTTAAAAATTTCCTATTTTTTATAGGAAATTTTTTAAAAATTTCTTATTTTTATAGGAAATTTTTTTAAAATTTCTTATTTTTTATAGCAAATTTTTCAAAAATTTCCTATTTTTTATAGGAAATTTTTCAAAAATTTCCTTTTTTTATAGGAAATTTTTCAAAAATTTCCTATTTTTTATAGGAAATTTTTCAAAAATTTCCTATTTTTTATAGGAAATTTTTCAAAAATTTCCTATTTTTTATAGGAAATTTTTCAAAAATTTCCTATTTTTTATAGGAAATTTTTCAAAAATTTCCTATTTTTTATAGGAAATTTTTCAAAAATTTCCTATTTTTTATAGGAAATTTTTCAAAAATTTCCTATTTTTTATAGGAAATTTTTCAAAAATTTCCTATTTTTTATAGGAAATTTTTCAAAAATTTCCTATTTTTTATAGGAAATTTTTCAAAAATTTCCTATTTTTATAGGAAATTTTTCAAAAATTTCCTATTTTTTATAGGAAATTTTTCAAAAATTTCCTATTTTTTATAGGAAATTTTTCAAAAATTTCCTGTTTTTTATAGGAAATTTTTCAAAAATTTCCTATTTTTTATAGGAAATTTTTCAAAAATTTCCTATTTTTTATAGGAAATTTTTCAAAAATTTCCTATTTTTTATAGGAAATTTTTTTAAAATTTCCTATTTTTTATAGGAAATTTTTTAAAAATTTCTTATTTTTATAGGAAATTTTTTAAAAATTTCTTATTTTTATAGGAAATTTTTTAAAAATTTCTTATTTTTATAGGAAATTTTTTAAAAATTTCTTATTTTTATAGGAATTTTTTTAAAAATTTCTTATTTTTATATTAAATTTTTCAAAAATATCCTATTTTTACAGGAAATTTTTCAAAAATTTCCTATTTTTATAGCAAATTTTTCAAAAATTGTCTATTTCTATGGTAATTTTTTCAAAAATTTTCTATGTTTGTAGGATATTTTGACACTTGTTGGCATCTACTATATGATTAATAATTGACGAGGCAACTGAGGTTCTGTTATCGTTTATCAGTTGCCATATGTAATTTCATTTTGGCAATTGGCAACACAAATAATTATTCAAAGTTCATATCCATTGGAAATATCACTTAATATAAAAAAAAACGCTAAAAACTACTATTTTAAAGCATTGGCTAAGTACCAAACAAATAAGTGTTAAACCTATTTACAACTATTTTACATTTAAACACATTATTTTCTCCCTAATCAGCGAATTTTATAGTTGGTATAACTTTAGACTTTGTAACATTTCATTTTCCTAAGACAATTGCATATTTAATTTACGTTACGGTTGAAATTTTATAATTAGACTCTCTATTAACCCCTTGTAATATAACAAAAAGATAATTATCATTTTTTATTACCTAAAAAGTTAATATGCAATTCATATGTGAATGTATGTACACAACTTCAATGCATGGTAATTTCAATTTGGAAATTTCAAAATTACAAAATCTTAAAATCTTTTTAATTTTTTTCAAAATTTATGATGGGATTACTCAATGAATGAATGAATGGATACAAACAGCTTAACTTTACTTTACCCAACTTAACGCAAATGCGTCATTTCGTTAATTTATCCAGTCAACCAAAGAAACAGTCAATGGCTGTAAATGTAAATTTTGTTTGCAAAATTATTATTTATATTTTTTTTGTCTTATTTTTTGAGTAATTTAAATGCAACACCATTACTTTTTTTGATAAATGATGATAATAAAAATCTGTATATTTGTAAAGTAATAAAACATATAAAAAATTAAATATTTTCTTTCATTCATTCAAGATGTAGATAAATATTTATTTGCATAAATATTTGTTTTTCCCCCAATGCAATTTAATAATTTACAGACTTTCAAGACGAGCCATAAGAGACATGAGTCTACTTGGGTAAATATTGTAAAACAGGTGATTATTACCGACACTTTAATAGTAAAAAAAAAAAGTCCCCTTCCCTTTTCTGTTCGTTCACATAAATGCGTCGCTTCACTCTCTAAATCTACGATCATTAGAAAGATGATCAGCCACAAATTGTGTTTTAAGTCATTTTGTAAAAAATCGTTGATTATTTTATAGATTTATGCACGTTCACTTATTTTTTTTTTTCGTCTTGCCAAATTTTCCATTTAAACTCCATTGAAATTCTTAACATGTTCAAATATTTAAATAGTTAATTTTGGTTTTGTTCAAAACTTTGAAATCCATTCAGATTTTGCAATTTATTTTCATTGCATTTTAAGTGTTTTTTTCGTATTTTAGTTTCTGCTTTTTTTCTCAATTTAAAATTTTTTGTTTTATTATTTAGCAGTTGTTATTCAATTAAAGAAAATGTCACGTTTATGGTGGCTGTCGTCATTTTTTCTATATACAAATATTTCTACATCAAGAATAAAAAGTTGCATTTAAATTGAAATGCATTTAAGGTTCTTTTATGTTGGTATTAATGTGCATTAATTTTTGAAATATTTTTTTTGATATTCTTTTTTCCTAAAGCGGAACCATAAACTAAATCCAAGTCTTAATTTATGATTCAAAACAATTTTGTATTAAAAAATTTTAAAGAAAAAAAAATCTATAATAAATTACATCTATAACAAGTAAGAGTGGTATATTCGGCTTTGCCGAATCTTGGATACCCTTCACCAATGGTGTTTCAAAAGTACTTAATGTAACTCGTAGCAATATTTGGTTATACTAGTATTATATGCAAAGAGTCTTTAAAATTAAGAGTCGGAAAACGAAAACCTTTTCGGTGGCGTCATCATCTAGAATAGTTATGCACCCAAAGGTTAGGTTGGGCAGGTGGCTGATGTCTAGGGAAGCTTCCCTTGGGTTTTAAAGTGGTCCCTTTGTGAAAGATAATGATTACTAGACTACAAGTAGAGAATGCATATTTAAGCCAGCCAGTAGCTTCGAAATAAAATAGACACATATTTTACGAACATTTAATAAAGTTCGATAGACCAGATAAACCATGCAGAAAAGATGCTTCAAAATGTAGATGCCCTTAGATTTGCAATAGCACATCGATTTGATAAAGTTTAAGTATTCTGACATGCAACCCAAAAACGCTGTGCCCAGTCAGGGTTGTGCACTTTAATTCGTACGAATTATCCAACTAGTAAAAGTTCTTGATTAGTTATGTAAAACTCTGAAGTTAGCGGACTGATTTAGGTAAAAGCTTTAACAATGATTGTCAATGTATACAAGCCTTAAAATTATAGGGTATACACTCTTAGTTTTAGACACATACATGAAATATATAACTTTTGAATGGATAGTTATCAGCTTTGTCGGAAAAGTTTACTTATTAATTTGAAGTTAGTTAATTAATTAAAATGAACACTTCATCAATAATATTTGGGATGTATAGTTCTTTCGATCTGTCCGATGGATGTTTGGAAAGTTTTGCTCTAGTTCTTTGTGCAATTTTAATGTGATTTAATTTATCAGCATTAAATCGATTCCCGGTCGGGTTTATATGGGAGATTTCACTAAATGTGAATAGAGCTCGATCATTTTCAATATCGAACTTTTCAAGAGATCAGAAATACTTTTGTCAAATGTTGTCCCTCTAGACCTGAATATCAATATTGTACAACGTCTTTATACTAAATGTCATCATCCTATCTATTATAATTTGTTATTTATTAGCTACTAAGAGATTGCCTTAGGCGAAGTTATACGGGATCAATTGTCAAACGTGAACGGATTTCTCCCAATTGCAATTAAAAAATTTAAATTTTTGTTGATATGTGAGATACTTACATACATATGTAGGTTTTGAACAGATATCATGTAATTAGCTGCATTTTTGTACTTCCTAGGAAGATTACCTATAATTTGATATATAATACATTCTCAAATGTTATCATAATGTTCAAAAGTCAGACACAAAATTAAGATAATTGCTTAAATCGCTAAATTATATCTACCACAAATTACAGAATGCATCAGGATTTAGATAATCCCCTGCGAAGGACGCTATTAAACTTCATCAAAATAAACATCTGAGATATCGACAAAACAGGAGCTCCAAAAACTTGACTACAACAGAAAAAAGGACAGACAGGTAGACGGACGGACATGTAGACGGACGGACGGACAAACAAACAGACGGACGGACGGGCAAACAAACAGACGGACGGACGGAGGTCGCGAAATCGATTCTTGTGCCGATTCTGAGTTGATCGGTACAATTTGAATGGTATTCATAATCAGATTTGTGGAGTATATATATCAGATTTTAGAAAATCCTCCCATAAAGAACGATGTCAAATTTCATCACAATCGGTCCATAAACACCTGAGATATCGCTGAAACAATACTTACAAAATGTAAACAAAATTTCTTAGACACGTACTTTGGGCAATTTGCTGTACATCAAATGTAGTGTTATGGCGATATCTCAATTGTTTATAGACCGCTTTTGATAAAATTTAATAACGTGCTTGGTGGGGGAATTTCCTAAAATCTGATATAAAATTTATGTAGGTCCGTACTAAAGGAGGATAGTTATTCCTATTTCTGCATTTAATTTTTTCAACAAACATTCTCTAATGTGTACTTTGGTCAATTTGCGATACATCAAATTCAGTGTTTTGGCGACATCTCAGTTGTTTATGGACCGATTTTGATAAAATTTTACAGAGTGCTTTGGGAAAATATTTCCTACAATCTGATACATGTACACCAGGAGTATCTTTTTTCTCTTGTTATTTAAAAGTGTGTTTCAATCAAAAATTTTAAAATTTTCGTCTAATTTTTGGTATTTTTTCGATATTTTCGGTGTTTATAAACCGATTTTAATGAAATTTAATAGCGTTCATTGCGGGAATTTAGTAAAATCTGATATATAATTTATGTAAGACCATCCTCCAGGGGCTTCAGAAACTTGATTTCAACAGACAGACAGACAGACGGACGGACAGACAGACAGGCAGACAGACAGACGGACATCGCTTAATCGATTCTCCTCCCGATTCTGAGTCGATCGGTATAATTTTTATGGGGTCTACGATCACTAATAAAAAAATTACAAACGGAATCACAAACTTATAATACCCTTTCACCTATTGGTGAAGGGTATAAAAATGTTAAATTTTCTATGCAAAAAATTTTGGAAATTTTCTTTTTGTATAAATTCGCAACGAAATAAATCTGTAATATCAATAGGCATGAAAAGTTTTGTAACATGAATTTTTTCAACATGAAAAATGTTTAAATAGGGTTTTTCAAAAATTTTGGACGTCAAACATTTAATTAATAAGTTTTATATAGAAAATTTTGCGCTAAAAATTTTTTATATAGAAATTTATTCGTTAAAAATTTTTAAAATAGAAAATTTTTATTTTTAAGTTTTACTGTAGTGTATTGCACTAAGATCCCAATTTATTACAATTATTTATTATTGTAATAAAAAGTTTTTTGATAAAACCAAAAAATGTTGGCGGGGGAACCTTTCTTCGATTTTCAACATAAATATTTTTCTACAGAAAAATTTTTGACAAAAGTTAATATTTTTCTATAGATAAGTTTTTGACATGAATAGTTTTCAATAGAAAAATTTTCGACATGAATATTTTTTGAAAGAAAAATGTTCATTATGAATATTTTTCTATAGAAAAATTTGCAACATGAATATTTTTCTATAGAAAAACTTTCATTATTAATATTTTTCTATAGAAGAATATTCATCATGAATATTTTTCTATAGAAAAATTTTCGACATGAATATTTTTCTATGAAAAATTTTCGACATGAATATTTTTCTATAGAAAAATGTTCATCATGAATATTATTCTATAGAAAATTTTGTAATATCGAACATTTTTCAAAAGAAAAAAATTTCTATCGAATTTTTCTATAGAAAAAATTTTATATCCAAAATTTAAAAAAAAAATATTTGAAATCGAAAAGTTTTTAATCGAATAAATTTTATATCGAAGATTTTTGTATTGAACAATTTTTATAACGAACATTTTTTCTATAGAAAAATTTTTCTAAAATATTATCGAAGATTTTTGTATGGAATAATTTTTGTAACAAAAATATTTTCTATAGAAAAATTTTTCGAAAATGTTTGTGCATAAAAATTTGATATCTATCATTTTTATATAGAAAAAAATACATAACTAAATTTTTGATAAATAATTAAATATCGAAAATTTTCTATATAAAATTTCACATGGAAAATTTTCTACAAGAAATTTAATATATATAATTTTCTACAAAAAATTGTATATCGAAAAATTTAACATCAAAAATTTGACATACAAAATTTTTTACAAAAATTTAATATCGAAAATTTTCTATAAAAAAATTTAACATCTAAAAATTTTCTATAAAAAAATGACCATTAATTTTTTTTTAAATATTAAGCATCGAAAAATTTAACATCACAAATTTTCTATAAAAAATTTAACATCGAAAATTTTCTATAAAAAAATTTAACATCGAAAATTTTCTAAAAATAATTTAACATCGAAAATTTTCTAAAAATGATTTAACATCAAAAATTTTCCATAAAAAAAAATTTAACATCGAAAATTTTCTATAAAACACTTAACATCGAAAATTTTCTATAAAAAATTGAGCATCGAAAATTTTCTATTAAAATTCATCAACAAAAATTTTCTATAAAAAATTAATTATCAAAAAAATATAATATCGAAAGTTTTCTATAAAGGATTTACCATAAAACATTTTCTATAAAATATTTAATTTTAAAAGTTTTTTATAGAATATTAAACATCAAAAATGTTCTATAAAAAATTAAACATCGAAAATATTCTATAAAAAAATTTAATATCGAAAATTTTCTATAAAAAAATTTAGCATCGAAATTTTGTATAAAATATTAAACATCGAAAATTTTCTTTAAATTATTAAACATAGAAAATTTTCTTTAAAAACTTTAACATCAAAAATTTTCTAGAAAAAAAATTAAAATCGAAAATTTTCAAGAAAAAAATTAATATCGAAAATTTTCTAAGAAAAAATTAACATAGAAAATTTTTTGAAAAAATTAAGTATCAACAATTTTCTATAAAAAATTTAACAACAAAAATTTTCAAAGCAAAATTTAACATCGAAAATTTTCTATTAAAAAATTAACATCGAAAATTTTTTTACTAAAAATTTAACATCGAAAATCTTTTTACTAAAAATTTAACATCAAAAATTTTCTATAAAATATTAAACATCGAAAATTTGCTGTTAAAAATTTAACATCAAAAATTTTCTATAAAAAATTTAATTTCGAAAATTTCTATAAAAATCATCGAAAATTTTCTATAAAAAAATTTAACATCGAAAATTTTCTATAAAATATGATGTTAAATAAAATTTTCTATAAAAAATTTAACATCGAAAATTGTCTTCTAAAATTCAACAACAAAAATTTTCTATAAAAAATTAATTATCAAAAAAATTTAACATCGAAAGTTTTCTATAAAAAAATTTACCATAAAAAATTTTCTATAAAATATTTAATTTTAAAAAATTTTTATAAAATATTAAACATCAAAATTTTTCTATAAAAAATTAAACATCGAAAATTTTCTATAAAAAAATTTAACATCGAAAATTTTCTATAAAAAAATTTAACATCGAAAATTTTGTATAAAATATTAAACATCAAAAATTTTCTTTAAAATATTAAATATAGAAAATTGTCTTTAAAAATTTTAGCATTAAAAATTTTCTAGAAAAAAATTTAATATCGAAAATTTTCTAGGAAAAAAATTAATATCAAAAATTTTCTAAGAAAAAATTAATATACAAAATTTTTTGAAAAAATTTTGTATCAACAATTTTCTATAAAAAATTTAACAACAAACATTTTGTAAGCAAAATTTAACATCGAAAATTTTCCATTAAAAAATTAACATCGAAAATTTTTTTATTAAGAATTTAACATCCAAAATTTTCTATAAAAAATTTAACATCAAAAATTTTCTATAAAAAATTTAATATCGAAAATTTCTATACAAAAATTTAACATCGAAAATATTCTATAAAAAGTTTTACATCAAAAATTTTATATAAAAAATTTGACGTTAAAAATATTTTATAAAAAATTTACATTGAAAATTTTCTATAAAATATTTATATTTTCTATAAAATATTTATATTTCTAAAAAAAATTTAACAACTAAAATTTTCTAAAAAAAAAATGAACAACAAAAATTTTTTAAATAAAATTTAACATCGAAAATTGTCTATAAAAAATTTAAGATCAACAATTTTCTATTAAAAATTTGACATTAAAAATATTCTCTAAAAAATTTAGATAGATGTTCTGTAAAAAATTAAATATCAAAATTTTTCTATAAAAAATTTAACAATTTAAATTTTCTATAAAAAATTTAAAAACAAAAATGTTCTATATAAAATTTACAATGAAAATTTTCTATAAAAAAATTAACATCGAAAATTTTTTATTAAAAATTTAACATCGAAAATTTTCTTTAAAAAAGTTAACATTAAAAAATATTCTATAAAATATTAAAAATTGAAAATTTAAAAAAAAAATTAATAAAATTTTTTATAGAAAACAAAAATAAGAACAAGTATTTTTATATAGAATATTTTTTAAACAAAAACTTTTCCAATTAATTTTATTCTATAATTTATTGACTAAAGCTAGAGCCTGTAAATATACAAATATTTCTTAATAAAACACCATTTAAATACCTGACACTTAAGGAAAATAAAAAGCAACTTACTAAGCCTTTTTAATTACATTATAGTCTCTTTGTTAAATTAATACTCAATTAATGCAAATATTAGTATAAATATTAACTTAATGATCAGATGATCTCAAATAATTCTATGTCATTTCCTTAAGTCGACAGACGTTTCTTTTCTAATAAAATCTATAAATTGAAACTTTTTTCTGCTAACCCTAAATGTTAAGATATCATAAAAATGCTGTTAAATGTTAATTATATTGTATATAAACAATATAAAATAATTAATAATAAAAGCAGTTTCTTTAACTTATTTAATTACAGACTTTTATAGTTAAAAGTTAATGTATGTTTTTACTTTTTAATAAATACTTGTACGAGTATGAATGTATGTATGTACTTGTGAAACATTGAATATTTTAGCATAAATTCATTGATTTCCTTAAGTCAAAAGGGGGGAAAAATAAAATTATGACTTTAATGTAAAATAACAAACTCACGACATTTTATCCTAAAGTTAGACAAAAGATCAACTGGAAAAAACTTTAAAACCAGTCCATATTTAATAGAGAATAAGCTTTGCAATGACGAAGTTACGTTTTTTTCTAATTTTTATTTTTTATAAAAAAAATTAACATAAAGAGTCATGCACTTGTTTTGTAACTAAAAGATCAAGTCAAGCTTTTATTATATTTCAGTAATTTACCACAATGTAAATTATTACAGCCAATTATTTTGGAAATTCCCGATATAAATTGTTTTTTTTTAATTATATGATAAACAAATTTTTAATATAAAATGTTTTATAGAAAATTTTCGTGTAAAAATTTTTACAAAAATTTTTTTATGCTAAATTTGTTATTGAATATTTTCGTTATTAAATTTTTTATAGAAAATTTTTGGTATTAAATTTTTTATACAAAATTTTTGATATTAAAATTTTTCTAGAAAATTTTTGATATTAAATTTTTTATACAAAATTTTTGATATTAAATTTTTTATACAAAATTTTTGATATTAAATTTTTTATAGAAAATTTTCGATGATAATTATTTTTATAGAAAATTTTCGACATTCAATTTTTTAAAGAAAACATTTTATATTAAATTATTTAAAGAAAATTTTTGATATAAAATGTTCGATGTTAAATTTTATATAGAAAATTTTGCATAAAAATTTTTGATGTTAAATTTTTTATATAGAAAATTTTGTATGTTAAATTTTTTCTAGAAAATTTTCGATTTTAAATTTTTTATAGAAAACTTTCGATGTTTAATATTTAAGAAAAATTTTCGATGTTAAATGTTTTATAAAATATATTTGATCAATGTTAAATTTTTTATAAAAAGTTTACGATGCTAATTTTTTAAAGAAAATTTTCGATGTTCAATTTTTTATAGAAAATTTTCGATATTCAATTTTTCATGGAAAATATTTGATGTTAAATTTATTATAGAAGATTTTTGATGTTAAATTTTTTGTAGACAATTTTCGATATTAAATTTTTTTTTATAGAAAATATTCGATGTTTAATATTTTATACAAAATATTTAATGGTAAATTATATTATATTATAAAATTATAAAATAAAAGTTAATTTTTTTCAATAAAATCTGAAATGTTTAACATTTTATAGAAAATTTTTTATGTAAAATTTTTTAAAGAAACTTTTTCATGTTAAATTTTGTATAGAAAATTTTCGATTTTAAATTTTGTATGGACAATTTTCGATTTTAAATTTTTTTATAGAAAATTTTGGATGTTTAATATTTTCTAGAAAATTTTCGATTTAAAATTTTTTCTAGAAAATTTTCGATGTTAAATTTGTTTATAGAAAATTGTAAATGTTAATTTTTTTTAGAAAATTTTTGATGTTAAATTTCTTATAAAAAATTTTCGATGTTAAATTTTTTACAGAAAATTTTCAGTGTTAAATTTTTTTTATAGAAAATTTTCGGTGTTAAATTTTTTATAGAAAATTTTCGATGTTAAATTTTTTATAGAAAATTTTCGATGTTAAATTTTTTATAGAAAATTTTTGATGTTAAATTTTTTATAGAAAATTTTCGATGTTATATTTTTTGTAGAAAATTTTCGATGCTCAATTTTTTATAGAAAAATTTTAAATGTTAAATTTCTTATAGTATATTTTCGATGTTAAATTTTTTATAGAAAATTTTTGATGTCAAAGTTTAGTATAGAAAATTTTTCATATTAAATTTTTTTATAGAAAATTTTCGGTGCTAAATTTCTCTATAGAAAATTTTCGATGTTAAATTTTAATATAGAAAATTTTTGATATTCAATTTTTTATACAAAATTTTTGATATTAAATTTTTTATACAAAATTTTTGATATTAAATTTTTATAAAAAATTTTCGATGATAAATTTTTTATAGAAAATTTTCGATGTTAAATTTTTTATAGAAAATTTTCGATATTAAATTTTTTATAGAAAATTTTCGATGTTAAATTTTTTATAGAAAATTTTCGATGTTATATTTTTTGTAGAAAATTTTCGATGGTCAATTTTTTATAGAAAAATTTTAAATGTTAAATTTTTTAAAGTATATTTTCGATGTTAATTTTTTTATAGAAAATTTTCGATGTCAAAGTTTAGTATAGAGAATTTTTCATATTAAATTTTTTTATAGAAAATTTTCGGTGCTAAATTTCTCTATAGAAAATTTTCGATGTTAAATTTTTATATAGAAAATTTTTGATATTCAATTTTTTATACAAAATTTTTGATATTAAATTTTTTATAAAAAATTTTCGATGATAAATTTTTTTATTGAAAATTTTCGACATTACATTTTTTTAAGAAAATTTTTGATATTAAATTATTTAAAGAAAATTTTTTATATAAAATGTTCGATGTTAAATTTTATATAGAAAATTTTGCATACAAATTTTTGATGTTAAATTTTTTTTATAGAAAATTTTGTATGTTAAATTTTTTCTAGAAAATTTTCGATTTTAAATTTTTTATAGAAAATTTTCGATGTTTAATATTTAAAAAAAATTTTCGATGTTAAATGTTTTATAAAATATATTTGATCAATGTTAAATTTTTTATAAAAAGTTTACGAAGCTAATTTTATATGTTTAATATTTTAAAGAAAATTTTCGATGTTTAATTTTTTATAGAAAATATTCGATGTGTAATATTTTATAGAAAATATTTAATGGTAAATTATATTATATTATAAAATTATAAAATAAAAGTTAATTTTTTTCAATAAAATCTGAAATGTTTAACATTTTATAGAAAATTTTTTATGTAAAATTTTTTTAAGAAACTTTTTCATGTTAAATTTTGTATAGAAAATTTTCGATTTTAAATTTTGTATGGAAAATTTTCGATTTTAAATTTTTTTATAGAAAATTTTGGATGTTTAATATTTTCTAGAAAATTTTCGATTTAAAATTTTTTCTAGAAAATTTTTAGATGCTAAATTTGTTTATAGAAAATTGTAAATGTTAATTTTTTTTAGAAAATTTTTGATGTTAAATTTCTTATAAAAAATTTTCGATGTTAAATTTTTTACAGAAAATTTTCAGTGTTAAATTTTTTTTATAGAAAATTTTCGGTGTTAAATTTTTTATAGAAAATTTTCGATGTTAAATTTTTTATAGAAAATTTTCGATGTTAAATTTTTTATAGAAAATTTTTGATGTTAAATTTTTTATAGAAAATTTTCGATGTTATATTTTTTGTAGAAAATTTTCGATGCTCAATTTTTTATAGAAAATTTTAAATGTTAAATTTTTTATAGTATATTTTCGATGTTAAATTTTTTATAGAAAATTTTTGATGTCAAAGTTTAGTATAGAAAATTTTTCATATTAAATTTTTTTATAGAAAATTTTCGGTGCTAAATTTCTCTATAGAAAATTTTCGATGTTAAATTTTAATATAGAAAATTTTTGATATTCAATTTTTTATACAAAATTTTTGATATTAAATTTTTTATACAAAATTTTTGATATTAAATTTTTATAAAAAATTTTCGATGATAAATTTTTTATAGAAAATTTTCGATGTTAAATTTTTTATAGAAAATTTTCGATGTTAAATTTTTTATAGAAAATTTTCGATGTTAAATTTTTTATAGAAAATTTTCGATGTTAAATTTTTTATAGAAAATTTTCGATGTTATATTTTTTGTAGAAAATTTTCGATGGTCAATTTTTTATAGAAAAATTTTAAATGTTAAATTTTTTATAGTATATTTTCGATGTTAAATTTTTTATAGAAAATTTTCGATGTCAAAGTTTAGTATAGAGAATTTTTCATATTAAATTTTTTTATAGAAAATTTTCGGTGCTAAATTTCTCTATAGAAAATTTTCGATGTTAAATTTTTATATAGAAAATTTTTGATATTCAATTTTTTATACAAAATTTTTGATATTAAATTTTTTATAAAAAATTTTCGATGATAAATTTTTTTATTGAAAATTTTCGACATTACATTTTTTTAAGAAAATTTTTGATATTAAATTATTTAAAGAAAATTTTTGATATAAAATGTTCGATGTTAAATTTTATATAGAAAATTTTGCATAAAAATTTTTGATGTTAAATTTTTTTTATAGAAAATTTTGTATGTTAAATTTTTTCTAGAAAATTTTCGATTTTAAATTTTTTATAGAAAATTTTCGATGTTTAATATTTAAAAAAAAATTTCGATGTTAAATGTTTTATAAAATATATTTGATCAATATAAAGTTTACGATGCTAATTTTATATGTTTAATATTTTAAAGAAAATTTTCGATGTTTAATTTTTTTATAGAAAATATTCGATGTTTAATATTTTATAGAAAATATTTAATGGTAAATTATATTATATTATAAAATTATAAAATAAAAATTAATTTTTTTCAATAAAATCTGAAATGTTTAATATTTTATAGAAAATTTTTGATGTAAAATTTTTTATAGAAACTTTTTCATGTTAAATTTTGTATAGAAAATTTTCGATTTTAAATTTTGTATGGAAAATTTTCGATTTTAAACTTTTTTATAGAAAATTTTGGATGTTTAATATTTTCTAGAAAATTTTCGATTTTAAATTTTTTCTAGAAAATTTTCGATGTTAAATTTTTTATAGAAAATTGCAAATGTTAATTTTTTTATAGAAAATTTTTGATGTTAAATATTTTCTAGAAAATTTTCAATGTTAAATTTTTTACAGAAAATTTTCAGTGTTAAATTTTTTTATAGAAAATTTTCGATGTTAAATTTTTTATAGAAAATTTTCGATGTTAAATTTTTTATAGAAAATTTTCGATGTTAAATTTTTTATAGAAAATTTTCGATGTTAAATTTTTTATAGACAATTTTCGATGTTAAATTTTTTGTAGAAAATTTTCGATGGTCAATTTTTTATAGAAAATTTTTAAATGCTAAATTTTTTTATAGTATATTTTCGATGTTAAATTTTTTATAGAAAATTTTCGATGTCAAAGTTTTGTATAGAAAATTTTTCATATTAAATTTTTGTATAGAAAATTTTCGGTGCTAAATTTCTTTATAGAAAATTTTCGATATTAAATTTTTATATAGAAAATTTTTGATATTAAATTTTTTTATAGAAATTTTTTGATATATAATTTTTTATAGAAAATTTTCGATGTGTAATTTTTCGTAAAAAAATTTTCGATGTTAAATATTTTATAAAAAAATTTTCGATGTCAAATTTTTAATAGAAAATTTTAGATATTAATTTTTTGTAGAAAATTTTTGATGTAAAATTATTTATAGAAAATTTTCGATGTTAATTTATTTTTTTTAAATTTTCGATATTAAATTTTTTTATAGAAATTTTCGATGTTTAATATTTTATAGAAAATTTTTAATGTTAAATTTTTAAAAAAAAATTTTCGATGTTAAATTTTTTTTTAGAAAATTTTCGATATTAAATTTTTTGCAAAAAAATTTTCGATATAAAAATTTTTTCTATACAAAATTTTTGTATATGTAATATCTTTAGGAATATATTCCACATCAAATTTTGTTAGTGAATCGCCGTAATATGGCAGGTTAATCATCTGCCCAGCATACCAGAGGTCCCAAGTTCCATCCCCTGCGAGACCCACTAAAAAAAATTATTTTAAAAAAAAGCGGCGATTCACCCCATAACTCAGTAGAAAAATTTTCGATACTAAATTTTTTCTATAGAAAAATTTTCGAAACAAAATTTTTTCTGTAGAAAAATTTGTGGTATAAAATTGTTTCTAAAAAAAAATTTGTGGTATAAAATTTTTTCTATACAAAATTTTTGTTATAGAAAAATTTTCGATATAAATTTTTTTTTAAGAAAAATTTTCAATATAAAATTTTTTCTATAGAAAAATTGTTGATGCAAATTTCTTTCTATATAAAAAATTTTGATATAAAATTTTTCCGATAAAAAAATTTTGGTATATACATTCTTTTCTATAGAAAAATTTTCCATATAAAATTTTTTCTATGAAAGATTTTCGATATTAATTTTTTTTCTATAGAAAATTTTAGATATGAAATTTTTCTTAATTTCTTAAAAAAATTTATTTGAAGTCATACCATAATTATGACAAAAAATTTGTACATATGTTGTTAATTACTCAATAACTATTTTTTAAAAAAATTCCTAGACAAATGACAATTAAAAATTCTTATCACATAAAAAAAATGCTGGTGATTTTGCATAAATTTATTAATTCAATATGATGTCAACATAAAGAAATTAAATATTAACAAACGAAAGCCGGCGTTTATAAATTATTCAATAGTTTTTGTTTATTTATAATTTTTGCTTAACATTTATTTCGAAAATAAACAAAAAATTTATAAGCAGAAAAAATCCTAATAAGAAACGAGTCAGTCATACCAGCCCATATGATACCGTACACTGCTGCTATCAATTGTACCTAATGGTTAACCAATAACAAAAGTTCTTATTTCAAAAGCTTTTACTTGCTAATTTTTGTCATCATAAAAATATTTTCTCAAAATCTAAGAACAGGTATATTTGGGTCATTTTTGACATTTAGTCTTGTATGTGAACAAGGGTCAAATGTGTGCCGATTCTCTCGAAATTTAGCATATTTCGACCCTGTAAGAGATTTTGAGTCTATCGGTACAATTAAAGGTGGTCAATATTTCAAAACGTTACATACATTTGAACAAATTTATAATACCTCCAACCTATGTTCTTGTAGGTTATAAAAAGCATGGCTAAAATTTCCATTGTGGTGTTTGTTTTGAATTTTTGCTTAAATAAAAAAATACATTAAGAGTCAGTCATCAGTTCCGGTATCTTAAAAAAAAAGTAAATATTTTTTTTTTAATTTCAAATTGTCAATTCAATTGATATTGATCAAATTGAGCTTTTTGAAATATTTAATGCGCCATTAATATAAATGATTTTAAGATTTTTAATTAGTACTTTTAAGATAACAAAATACACGTTGCATTAATGTAAATTACAAAATAGCAATAAAAAATGTTGGAGTATAAGATTTAATTTAAATATCACGTTTATTTAATTGACGTATCGCATTTTACGCAAAGGCATTTTAGACAAAAAGCTTACAAATTCTTTTAGAATTCTAGAGGATTTAAGAATTTGTCACTTTGAAATGAATAATTAATAGTAAATGACTAGACTAAACATTATTTATAGAGATCTTATGAGTTTAGTTATGAATAAAAATCTTAAATTTTACTTTATTTTTGCAAATTTTTTCTTAATTCATTACTTTTTCTTGATAAACCATTAACTTTACTTCTTTCTTATTTTTTTATTTCTATATTTTATGTATGTCGTTTCATGTTTTATCAACCTCCACCCCATAATTTCCAACAAAATCCCTTCATAACTTTCAAATAAAATTTCCAAAAAAAAAAAACCAACAACACCTTCACCAAACAACGTAACTTGATGGGTTAATTAAAAAAAAAAAAAAAACAAACTCAAATCCCTTTCACTCACATGATAAATGTTTGAAACAACCGAACAACAACAACAATAAAATTTTAAAAACAAAATTCAAAAACTGCAGCTGGGATTTTTTAACTTTAATCCACAACAGGTTTGTTGCTTAAGTCTTTTGTTTTACCACTTCTTTTTTTCGCTACTTCATCAAATTACATTTACTTTTTTCTACTTCTATTCACCGCAATTCACTTTTTATGACTTTTAGTTTGTTTTACTCTTTATTTGTTTCTTCATATGAGCATTTTATTTAATTTTATTTAATTTAACTTCATCTATATTTTCACAATTTCTTATTTTGCACAAAAAAAACTAAACAAAATTAAGAAAAATCTCTGCTCACTTTCGCAACTGCACTTTTTTCTGATTTCATTGTAGTTTAAATGTAATAAAATCTAATTAAAATGTCATTGTTTTCGTTGATTCTTGTGTAATTCGTTTTAATTGTAATATTAACAATCAAATGTATGATAAAGAAAAATATCTCATAATTTTCATTAAAAAATGAAACAATAGTTTTAATTCTCCCAGTTATAATTCAGTGAATTTTTTAACAAATAAAAATATACAGAATTGTTATAAAATTAAAACTAATGATGAGAAAGGTGACAAAATTACACCCTCAATTTTTTAACAAAATAAAATTTTTAATTTTTTCAATACCAAAAACAATTTTCTGTAAAAAATTTAAAAGGAAAAAAAATTTCTTATTATTACAAAATTTTTTTAAAAAAATTTTTCTTTATAAGATATTTTTAAAGAAAATTTTCGTTAAGAAATTTTTCTATAGAAAATTTTTATTGTATAATTTTTTTATACAAAATTTTCATTGTAAAATTTTTCTATAGAAAATTTTAGTTTTAAAGAAAATTTCTGTTATAAAATTTTGTATAGAAAATTTTCGTAATAAAATTTTTCAATAGAAAATTTTGGTTATCAATTTTTTCTATATAAAATTTTCGTTATAAAATTTTTCTAAAGAAAGCTAAAATGAAATTTCTCTATAGAAAATTTTTGTTATGAAATTTTTGTATAATATTATTGTATATTTTCATGTAGAAAATTTTCATTGTGAAATTTTTCCATAGAAAATTTTCATTATGAAATTTTTTTAAAGAAAATTTTCGTTGTAAAATTTTTTTTATTAGAAATTTTTGGTAAAGAAATTTTCTAAAGAAAATTTTCATTATGAAATTTTTCTATAGAAAATTTTTGTTATAAAATTATTATATAGAAAACTTTCGTTATAAAATTTTTCTGTCGAAAATTTTAGTTTTGAACTTTTTTTATATAAAAATTTTCATTGTGAAATTTTTCCATAGAAAATGTTCATTATAAAATTTTTCTATGCAAAATTTTCGTTATACAATTTTTTTACAGAAAAATTTTTTTGTAAAATTTTTTAAAGGAAGGCTTTTCATATAGAAAATTCTATCAAAAATTGTAGATATAAAATTGTTCTATAGAAAATTTTTGTTATACAATTTTTCTATAGAGAATATTTGTTACAAAATTTTTCAATAAAAATTTTTCGTTATAAAATTTTTCTAAAGAAAATTTTCGTTATAAAACTTTACTAGAGAAAATTTTTGTTATAAAATTTTTCTATAGAAATTTTGACTAAAAAAAATTTTCTATTAAAAATTTTCGTTACAAAATTTTTATATAGAAAATTTTCATTATAATTTTTTTCTATAGTTGTAAAATTTTTCTATAGAAAATTTTCTTTATAATACTTTTAATATGAAATTTTCTATAGAAGATTTTCATTAAGAAATTTTCTATAAAATATTTTCGTTATAAAATTATTCTATAAAAAATCTTCGTTATAAAATTTTTTTATAGAAAATTTTCGCTATAGAATTTTTCTATCGTAAATATTTCATATAAAATTTTTCTGTAAAAAATTTTATTACGAAAATTTTCTATAGAAAATTTTTGTTGTAAAATTTTTCTATAAAAAATTTTGGTTATAAAATTTTACTATAGAAAATTTTCTTTGTAAAAATTATCTATAGAAAATTTTCTTTGTAAAAATTTTCAATAGAAAATTTTTGTTATAAAATTTTTCCTAAAAAATTTTTATTATAAAATTTTTTTTCTATAGAAAATTTTCCATATAAAACTTTTTAATAATAAAAAATTTTTATCATAAAATTATTCTTTAGAAAATTTTTGTTATAAAATTTTTCTACAGAAAATTTTCATTGCAAAATTTTTCTATAGAAAATTTTTGTTACAAAATTTTTCTAAGAAAAGTTTCGTTATAAATTTTGAAATTTTTTTATAGAATATTTTCATTGTAAATTTTTTTTTATAGAAAATTTTCATTGTAAAATTTTTCTACAGAAAATTTTAGTTTTTAAATTTATCTATAGAAAATTTTCCATACAAAATTTTTCTATAGAAAATTTTCCATAGAAAGTTTTTCTATCGAAAATTTTCTTATACAATTTTTTATAGGAAATTTTTATTACAAAACTTTTCTAGAGAAAATTTTCTTATAAATTTTTTTTGCATAAAATTTTTGTTATAAATTTTTTCTATAGAAAATTTTAGTTGTGAAATTTTTCTACAGAAAATTTTCGTTTTAAAATTTGTCTATAAAAAATTTACGTTATAGAATTTTTAATAGAAAATTTTCCTTATAAAATTTTTTATTTAAAAATTATCATTATGAAATTTTTAATATAACATTTTTTTAATGAAATTTGAAACTTAAGTTATAAAATTTTTCTGTAAAAAATATTCATTATAAAATTTTTCTATTTAAAATTTTTGTTATAAAATTTTTCTGTAGAAAATTTTCATTATGAAATTTTTTACATAAAATTTTTTTTATAAAATTTTTCTATAAAAATTTTTGTTTTAAAATCTTCTATAGAAAATTTTCGTTATAAATTTTTTCTATAGAAAATTTTCGTTATAAATTTTTTCTATAGAAAGTTTTATTATAAATTTTTTATATAGATAGAAAATTTTTGTTGTAAAATTTTTCTGTATAAAATTTTCATTATAAAATTTTTCTATAAAAAATTTTCGTTATAAAATTTTTTTAAGAAAATTTTCATTATGAAATTTTTCTATAGAAAATTTTCGTTATAAAATTTTTCTATGGAAAATATTCGTTAAAAATTTTTCTATAGAAAATTTTTATCATAAAATTTTTTTACAGAAAATTTTCGTTAAAAAATTTTCCTATAGTAAATTTTTCATATAAAATTTTTCTGAAAAAAATTTTTCTATAGAAAAGTTTTCAATCGAAAATTTTTGGTTATACATTTTTTCTATAGAAAATTTTTGTTATGAAATTTTTCAATTGGAAATTTTTGTTATGAAATTTTTCTTTAGAAAATTTTCGTAATAAAATTTTTCTATATAAAAATTTTCGTTATATATTTTTCGAAAAAAAAAAATTTGTAATAAAATATTTCTATAGAAAATTTTTGTTACAAAACTTTTATATAAAAATATTTTTTATAAAATTATTATATGCAAAATTTTAGCAGTAAAATTTTTGCGAAATTTTTCTATAAAAAATTTTTGTTATAAAATTTATCTATAGAAAATTTTCGTTTTAAAATTTTTAGTTATAAAATTTTTCTATAGAAAATTTTTAGTTACAAAATTTTTTTATAGAAACTTTTTATTATAAAATTTTTCTTTTGAACATTTTTTTTATAAAATTTTTCTCTAGAAATTTTTTTGTAAAATTTTTCTAAAGGAAGTTATACAATTTTACGAAAACTTACTTCAGCTAATCTTATATCTTATTAATGACATTATTTATACAACAAACCCACTTGCAAAGTCTTGTACTCCCTTAAAAGGTCTCGAAAGATTATAAATGGTTTCTTTCTCTACAATTGTTTGCAAATATTTAAATAGTCGATCATTTGTTTAAATAGAAAAAGTTCAACTTTCTTGCATAAGTTAATTTGATAAATAAATAAGTTTGTAAATAAAATTGTTTAACAAGATGTGGGTTTAATGTTTGATCTTTTCGTTAGAGTTTCTTCGCAAACAAATGACGGTAACAAAGGCACTCCTCTATATTAAGAAAATTAAAATGAAATTATCTTGTTTAAAAGACAGAGACTGTAGATTTTAGTTTCACGAAATAATGCAATAGTTAAAAATATTTCACAAAAAACTAGATTCGTATGTAAAAAGTTAAATGCAATATTAATGAGATACTAGGTAACATGATGATAATAATGATGATGACACATGTATATATCTGTTAGAGTTTAGATAAAGGTGTGAAATGTTAGATGTTAACATTAAGACATTGTAAAAAACTTTAACAAATTTTATGCCGAAAATTTTTTTTTTAAATTTTACACCTAAAATTTTTCAACAAAATTTTTTTTCTATAGAAAAATTATAATATTAAAATTTTTTCTATAGAAAAATTTTGATATTACAATTTTTTCTATAGAAAAATTTTGATATTAAAATTTTTTCTATAGAAAAATTTTGATATTAAAATTTTTTCTATAGAAAAATTTTGATATTAAAATTTTTTATATAAAAAAATTTTGATATTAAAATTTTTTCTGTAGAAAAATTTTAATATTAAAATTTTTTCTATAGAAAAATTTTGATATGAAAAATTTTTCTATAAAAAAATTTTGGTATGAAAAATTTTTGTATAGAAAAATTTTGATATGAAAAATTTTTGTATAGAAAAATTTTGATATGAAAAATTTTTCTATAGAAAAATTTTGATATGAATAATTTTTGTATAGAAAAATTTTGATATGAAAAATTTTTCTATAAAAAAATTTTGATATGAAAAATTTTTCTATTGACAAATTTTGATACTAAAATTTTTTCTATAGAAAAATTTTCACATTAGAATTTTTTTTATAAAACAATTTTGATATTAAATTTTTTTCTATAGAAACATTTTGATGTTAAAATTTTTTCTATAAAAAATTTTTAAAATTAAAATTTTTGATATCAAAATTTTTCTATAGAAAAAATTTTAATATCAAAATTTTTTCTATAGAAAAATTTTGATATTAAAATTTTTTCTATAGAAAAATTTTGATATGAAAAATTTTTCTATAAAAAAATTTTGGTATGAAAAATTTTTGTATAGAAAAATTTTGATATGAAAAATTTTTGAATAGAAAAATTTTGATATGAAAAATTTTTCTATAGAAAAATTTTGATATGAATAATTTTTCTATAGAAAAATTTTTCTATAAAAAAATTTTGATATGAAAAATTTTTCTATAGACAAATTTTGATATTAAAATTTTTTCTATAGAAAAATTTTCACATTAGAATTTTTTCTATAAAACAATTTTGATATTAAATTTTTTTCTATAGAAACATTTTGATGTTAAAATTTTTTCTATAAAAAATTTTTAAAATTAAAATTTTTGATATCAAAATTTTTCTATAGAAAAAAATTTAATATCAAAATTTTTTCTATAGAAAAATTTTGATATTAAAATTTTTTCTATAGAAAAATTTTGATATTAAATTTTTTTCTATAGAAAAATTTTGATATTAAAATTTTTTCTATAGAAAAATTTTGATATTAAAATTTTTTCTATAGAAAAATTTTGATATTAAAATTTTTCTATTTTCTATAGAAAAGTTTTTTTTGTTTCATTTTAAAATTTCTTCTATAGAAAAATTTTCATATTAAAATTTATTCTATAGAAAATTTGTCATATAAAAATTTTTTCTATGGAAAAATTTTCATATTAAAATTTTTTCTATAGAAAAATTTTCATATTAAATTTTTTCTATAGAAAAGTTTTCATAATAAAATTTTTTCTATAGAAAAATTTTCATATTAAAATTTTTTCTATAGAAAAATTTTCATATTAAAATTTTTTTTTATAGAAAAATTTCCATATTAAATTTTTTCTATAGAAAAATTTTCATAATAAAATTTTTTCTATGGAAAAATTTTCATATTAAAATTTTTCTATAGAAAAATTTTGATATTAAAATTTTGATATTAAAATTTTTTATACAGAAAAATTTTCATATTATAATTTTTTCTATAGAAAAATTTTCATATTAAAATTTTTTCTATAGAACTATTTTCATATTAAAATTTTTTCTATAGAAAAATTTTCATATTAAAATTTTTTATAGAAAAATTTTCATATTAAAATTTTTTCTATAGAAAAATTTTTATATTCAAATTTTTTCTATTGAAAAATTTTCATATTCAAATTTTTTCTATAGAAAAATTTGCATATAAAATTTTTTCTATAGAAAAATTTTCATATTAAAATTTTTTTTATAGAAAATTTTCATATTAAAATTTTTTCTATAGAAAAATTTTCATATTAACATTTTTTCTATAGAAAAATGTTCATATTAAATTTTGTCTATAGAAAAATTTTCATATTAAAATTTTTTCTATAGAAAAATATTGATATTAAGATTTATTCTATAGAAAATATTTGATATTAAAATGTTTTTTATAGAAAAATCTTGATATTAACATTTTTTCTATAGAAAAATTTTGATATTAAAATTTTTTTCAAAACTCACCCAATTGTGTTTCAGTATTTCAATACTGGTTTGAGTCTTTTCTAAATTGTGAAAATAGTTTTATTTTCCCCAAAAATATGTAGTCATTTTCTGTGTTATTTCAAAGAGTAATTTCTCATTCATTCTTTTTTGTCTTCAAATATACCTAGAAAGTAACAAAATAGATCTATTATTTACGTTAAGTGTTAATCAATCATAATTTAAAGATTTTATGCAAAAAACGCAAATGTTTTTGAATCATCAAAAAAAAAATTATTTTCGCAAAAAACTTATTTGGCTTTAAGAAATTTTTTTGGGTCGTCTTAACTTAAGCTTAACAAATTAAAAATACGTTTTTTTTCTAATTTCTTAAAACATCTTTCTACTGCGTAGTTTATCTTTTATTGTCGAACTTCTATTAACTACACGTTTTTTCAAGTTTCTAGAAATATACAAAAAAAATCACACAGTCATTTTTAAGTATCATTAACCCTTTGTTTACCATAAATTTTAGAGTTTTTCACAAAGTAATTTTAACTACTCCGGATTTTGAATTAATATTTTATATATAACAAAATTATTGAAAAGAACAAAATTTTGTCTTGTATGATTGGTAATGGTACCAAAAGGGTTAAACAGCTTATAAATTCAAAAAATGTTATAAAAATATAATATTAAAAACACATTAAATGAATTTGCTAAACTTGCAATCAAGTGTAACTTTTTTTAAACAAAATTTTAAAATATTAAATATTTGCTAATTCAATTAAGACTTAAGGCCATATTTACTTTAATGATCAAATAAAAATGAAAAGAAACGTAATTAAACAAACAGACCTCATTTATTTGAATCAAATTAATACCTTTGGCTGATGTCTGCTTTTTAAATTTTACATCAGTTTAAAAATAAAAATAAATATAAATATCAATTTCAAAATCCGAAACTTAAATAAACTGGAACTTTTATTGAGTTTGTAGCAGTTAAAAGGCGTAATTATAAAGCAAGAAATTAAAAAAAAATGTAAGGAGCAAAATTAATTGTTATCAGTAAATTTAAACTATAAGAAATAAAACTTTAACATTAATTGAAAAATGTATAAAATATAATACTTTGAATAATTGAAAAATTTTCTGTAGAAAAAATTTTATATCGAAAATTTTAGTACACAAAAATTGTATAACTAAAATTTTTTATAGAAAAAATTTTCTAAAAAAAACATTTTTGTATACAAAAAATTTTCTAATGAAAATTTTTGTATAGAAAAAATTTTTAACGATAATTTATCTATAGAAAAAATTTTTGTACAAATAAATTTTTCTAAAGAAAAAATTTTATAATGAAAATTTTTCTATAGAAAAAATTTAAAAACGAAAATTTTTCTATAGAAAAAATTTAAGAACGAAAATTTCAGTTCAAAAAAACTTTAAAATTAAAATTGTTCTATAGAAAAAAGTTTATAACAATAACTTTTCTATAGAAACAAATTTATAATGAAAATTTTTCTATAGAAAACATTTTATAGCGAAAATTTTTTGTATAGAAAAAATTTTTAACCAAAAATTTTTCTGTAGAAAACATTTTAAAACGAAATTTTTTTTCTTTATAACGAAAAATTTTCTATAGAAAAAATTTTATAAAGAAAATGTTTCTACAGAAAATATTAAAAAAAATTTAAAAAATAATTTTCTATAGAAACAATTTTATAACGAAAATTTTTTTATAGAAAAAATTTTATAACAAAAATTTTTTTATAGAAAAATTTAAAAAAAAATTGTATAAAAAAATGTATAAAGAAAATTTTTTTATAGAAAAAAATTTTAACAAAAAACAACAAATTTTTCTATACAAAAAAATTTTTAATAAAATCTTTCTATAGAAAAAATTTTATAACGAAAATTTTTATATAGAAAACATTTTATAACGAAAATTTTTCTATAGAAAAAATTTTATAACGAAAATTTTTCTATAGAAAAAAATTTTATAACGAAAATTTTTCTATAGAAAAAAATTTTATCACGAAAACTTTTCTATAGAAAAAAATTTATAAAAAATCTTTACATGTTATCTAGATACTCGTATATATTTTTCTACACATGAATCAACATTTTTGTGTGATTTTTAATTTATTACAAATAAGGAAAAAAAGTTACCTAAAATTCACGATTTATTAAAGTTCAAGTAAAAGTTTGATTTGGCTTAAGATGAATTTATTTTGTTTGCACTTAATATTTGTAGTTGGTTTGTGACAATTGGTGGGAAGCCTTTAAAATTAAATAAAAAGGGTATATATTCGTGCATGTGACAACGCAAAAAAACCCAAAACTTTCTTTATTTTATGGGTGAAAGTCTTAGAGATTTATTTATTTATTTATTACTCATGTGTACTTGATTGAAGTGATTTGCCAAAAAAAAATAAATTATTGTTTTTAACAAATATATTTAAACGGAAACAATCAATTTTTAAATTAAATTAATCTATAGAAAAAATTTCAATATCGAAATTTTTGTATAGAAAAAATTTCAATATCAAAATTTTTCTATAGAAAAAATTTTAATATCAAAATTTTTCTATAGAAACAATTTTAATATCAAAATTTTTCTATAGAAAAAATATTAATATCAAAATTTGTCTATAGAAAAAATTTTAATATCAAAATGTTTCTATAGAAAATATTTTAATACCAAAATCTTTCTATAGAAAAAATTTTAATATCAAAATTTTTCTATAGAAAAAATTTTAATATCAAAATTTTTCTATAGAAAAAAAATTTAATATAAAAAGTTTTCTATACAAAAAAAATTTAATATCAAAATTTTTCTGAAGAAAAAAATTTTAATATCAAAATTTCTCTATAGAAAAAATTTTAATATCAAAATTTTTTTTAATATCAAATTTTTTGAATATCAAAATTTTTCTATAGAAAAAATTGTAATATCAAAAATTTTCTGTAGAAAAAAATTGAATATCGAAAATTTTCTCTAAAAAAAAAAATTTAAATCAAAGTTTTTCTTTAGAAAAGATTTTAATACCAAATCTATAGGAAAAATTTCAATATCAAAATTTTTCTATAGAAAAAATTTTAATATCAAAAATTTTCTGTAGAAAAAAATTGAATATCAAAAATTTTCTCTTGAAAAAAAATTTAATATCAAGTTTTTCTTTAGAAAAGATTTTAATACCAAATCTATAGAAAAAATTTGAATATCAAAATTTTTCTATAGAAAAAATTTTAATATCAAAATTTTTCTATAGAAAAAATTTTAATATCAAAAATTGTCTGTAGAAAAAAATTTAATATCAAAAATTTTCTCTAGAAAAAAAAATTTAAAATCAAAATTTTTCTTTAGAAAAGATTTTAATACCAAAACTTTTCTATTGAGAAAATTTTAATATCAAAACTTTTTATAGAAAAAATTGAATATCAAAATTTTTTTAAAGAAATTTTTACAAATAAAAATTTTCTACAGAAAAATTTTACAATAAAAATTTTCTATAGAAAAATTGCATTTCCATAGAAAAATTTAGCAATTAAAATTTTCTATAAAAAATTTCACAATAAAAATTTTCGACAGAAAAATTTCACAAAAATTTTCTATAGAAAAATTTCATAGTAAAAATTTTCTTTAGAAGATTTTTTTTTAGAAAAATTTCGCAATGAAAATTTTCTATAGAAAAATTTAATTATGAAAATTTTCTATAGAAAAATTCGAAAATGAAAATTTTGCTATAGAAAAATGTTGTTATGAAATTTGAAAAATTTCTGTAGAAAAATTTCATAACAAAAATTTTCTATAGCAAAATTTCACAAGAAAACTTTTCGAAAGAAAAATTTCGCAATCAAAATTTTCTATAAAAAAATTTTACAATAAAAATCTTCTATTGAAAAATTTGACAATGAAAATTTTCTATGGAAAAAGTTTCGTAATAAAAATTTTCCATAAAAAAATTTCACAATGAATATTTTCTATAGAAAAATTTTAAATTAAAATTTTATATAGAAAAATTTTGAATGAAATTTTTATATAGAAAAATTTCACAATAAAATTTTTGAATTTTCTATAAAAATTTTTCACAATGAAAATTTTCTAAATTTTTCTATAGAAAAATTTTATAATTTTTTTATAGAAATATTTCACATTGAAATTTTTCTATACAAAAATTTCACAATAAAATTTTTATAAAGAAAAATTTCACAATCAAAATTTTCAATAAAAAAATTTCACAATGAAAATTTTCTATTGAAAAATTTAATATAATTTTTTTTAATAAAAACAATTCATACGAAAGTATTCTATAGCAAAATTTCACAATAAAAATTTTATATAAAAAAATTTCATTATAAAAATTTTCCATAGAAAAGTTTCACAATAAAAATTTTCGATAAAAAAATTGACGATAAATATTTTTGATAGAAAAATTTCGTAATAAAAATTTTCTATAGAAAAATTTAACAACAAAAATTTTCAACAGAAAAATTTCATAACAAAAATTTTCTACAGAAAAATTTCACAATAAAAATCTTCGATAAAAAAATTTCACAATGAAAATTTTTTATGGAAAAAGTTTCGTAATAAAAATTTTCTATAAAAAAATTTTTATTATTTTATTATTTTTCTATAGAAAATTTTTATTACGAAATTTTTCTATCAAAAATATTTATCGTCAATTTTTTTATCGAAAATTTTTATTGTGAAACTTTTCTATGGAAAATTTTTAAATTTTAAATTAAAATTTTCTAAAGAAAAATTTTGAATGAAATTTTTATATAGAAAAATTTCACAATAAAATTTTTGAATTTTCTATAAAAATTTTTCACAATGAAAATTTCACAATAAAAATTTTATATAAAAAAAATTTCATTATAAAAATTTTCCATAGAAAAACTTCACAATAAAAATTTTCGATAAAAAAAATTGACGATAAATATTTTTGATAGAAAAATTTCGTAATAAAAATTTTGCTATAGAAAAATTTAACAACAAAAATTTTTTATAGAAAAATTTCATAACAAAAATTTTTTTTTAAGAAAATTTTCTATAGAAAAATTTCACAATAAACATTTTTTACAGAAAAATTTCACAATAAAAATTTTCTTTAAAAAAAATGTTTTAACGAAAATTCGAAATGTTTCTCAAGAAAAAAATTCACTATCGGAAAATTTCAACGTCGAAAGTTTTAAAAGAAAAAATTTTAATGTTGAAATTATTCTCAATAAAAGATTTCAATATCGAAATTTTTTAAAAGATGTCCAAATGATGGGTCTTGTAGTTCAAATAGGGTCCAATAAACTTAGTTTAAAGAGGTTAACGAAAGAGGTTAACGTGTCTGGTCAGACAGCCACATTAACCTGTACCGATATATGTACTTTAAATATTTCTTTGTGTTTTGCAAAAAGGATATTTATTTGTTAACAAAATTTAAAACAAATGTCAAAATATATATATTTTGTTAAAAACAACTAAATTAACACATATTTTTATGAACAATTTTTGCCTAAATTTAATAAACAAATTAGTCATTAATTTTACTTAAATTCTATTTAGTTTTTGTTTCTTTATTAACACCTTTTAACTCAATGTTTAGCAAAAACCCTCTAATTTATAACAAAATTAAATTAAACAAAACAAAATTTCCACCAAAAAAAAAACTCAAACTAATAAAAAAAATTTATATTTCCTCTTTACAGGCCTACAAACGTCAGTCCAACTCCGTGAAAATAGCCAAAATCACAGCCTTCACTATAATTGTGTCCTCATTTATTTTGGGTGCTTTCATTTTGGCTTCGTCATATTTGCAAGCCAAGGCCTCATGCGATCAAGTGCAGGCACTTGATTCGGTTTTGGAAAAAGAATTGATGTTGGAGACCTTGCAGCAAGTAAATAAGGTAAGAATTTAAAGAAAAAAAGATTTAGATTTTTATAAAAATCTACTAAAATTTAAAGGTCTTGGTTAGATTTTTTTCAAAAAAAAAAATGAAAATAATAATTACCATAATTAATGAAATGTTCACACATTTATCTATTAGATACAAATTGTTTTAAGCCAATTTATTGCCAGTTAACTAAATGATAATGATTTGGAAAATTTGTTTTAAAATGTTTTGTACCTAGTACCGACTAGCGACTAGAGACTAGCGTTTGTTTAACTAGATTTTCTAAACCTTGTTTAGTAACAATTCGAATAATAAAAATAATCATCAAGGTTCATCTTAGTTTTTTTTTTGCAAATTTTTTCAAATAATTTATACAATTTAATTTAGCTACAAAACAATAGTTTTAGACATGCAAAATAAAAAACCTATGGACGGATGGATGAATGGATGGATGGATGTTTAAAGACAACAGCTAAACAATAAAATGCTTGCACTTCCACATAAATTGCTAAATAATGGCAGTTGTCTATCTAAAATCTAGCAAAAAAAAAACTAAAAATCATCCATTAATAAATTTTTTGCTGCCGGTCATTGCACACGCGATTATTTTCTATAAAAAATTTTACTCAAATGCTTTAACAATTTTTCAACAAAAATTTGTTTTTCAAAACCTAAACAATTTTTAACTTAACATATAATCATTACAAGTCTCTATAATATAATTAACGTCGTTTTTTTTTACTGACTAGTAAATGACATAAAATTAATTTCAAGCTTTATTAGGTTTTTTCCATGTTTTTTTTTTTTTTTTTGCTAATTTTTGGTATAATTTTTATTTGTCGTTTAATAGATCTAGCTATAACTTAATACGATCCAATGGACCAGAAAATCATTGTGGACTTTAGATTTGCTTATATTTTTATGTAAAGGGCTAATGACTCGAAACGCATGATTGAATTTGGTTAAAAATGTTAAAAAAAAAACGCCATGATATCTTTTGTATTACAACAAAAATTTAGGACATAACCAAAAAAAACATGACCAAAATTTTTCTAAAAAAAAGCTAAATGGAAATTTTTCTATAAGAAACAGTTTAATTAAAAAAATCTTATATAAAATTTTTCCAAAGAAAAAATTTTCATATCAAAATGTTTGTAAAGAAAAAATTGTCTTAACAAAATTTTTCTATAGAAAAGATTTTCACATCAAAATTTTTCTAAAGCAAAAATTTTTATATCAAAATTTTTCTAAAGAAAAAATTTTTATATCAAAATTTTTCTAAAGAAAAAATTTTTATATCAAAATTTTTCTAAAGAAAAAATTTTTATATCAAAATTTTTCTAAAGAAAAAATTTTTATATCAAAATTTTTCTAAAGAAAAAAAATTTATATCAAAGTTTTTCTAAAGAAAAAATTTTAATATCAAAATTTTTCTAAAGAAAAAATTTTTAAATCAAAATTTTTCTAAAGATAAAATTTTTATACCAAAATTTTTGTAACGAAAAAATTTTTATATCAAAATTTTTCTCAAGAAAAAATTTTTATACCAAAATTTTTCCAAAGAAAAAATTTTTATATCAAAATTTTTCTAAAGAAAAAATTTTTAAAACAAGATTTTTCTAAAGAAAAAATTCTTAACACAAAATTTTTCTAAAGAAAAAATTTTTATATCAACATTTTTCTAAAGAAAAAATTTGCATATCAAAATTTTTCTAAAGAAAAAATTTTTATATCAAAATTTTTCTAAAGAAAAAATTTTTATATCAAAATTTTTCTAAAGAAAAAATTTTTATATCAAAATTTTTCTAAAGAAAAAATTTTTATATCAAAATTTTTCTAAAGAAAAAATTTTTATATCAAAATTTTTCTAAAGAAAAAATTTTTATATCAAAATTTTTCTAAAGAAAAAATTTTTATATCAAAATTTTTCTAAAGAAAAAATTTTTATATCAAGTTTTTTCTAAAAAAAAAAATTTTATATCAAAACTTTTTTAAAGAAAAAATTTTTATATCAAAATTTTTCTAAAGAAAAAATTTTTATATCAAAATTTTTCTAAAGAAAAAATTTTTATATCAAAATTTTTCTAAAGAAAAAATGTTTATATCAAAATTTTTCTAAAGAAAAAATTTTTATATCAAAATTTTTCTAAAGAAAAAATTTTTATATCAAAATTTTTCTAAAGAAAAAATTTTTATATCAAAATTTTTCTAAAGAAAAAATTTTTATATCAAAATTTTTCTAAAGAAAAAATTTTTATATCAAAATTTTTCTAAAGAACCAATTTTTATATCAAAATTTTTCTAAAGAAAAAATTTTTATATCAAAATTTTTCTAAAGAAAAAATTTTTATATCAAAATTTTTTTAAAGAAAAATTTTTTTATCAAAATTTTTCTAAAGAAAAACTTTTTATATTAAAATTTTTCTAAAGAAAAAATTTTTATATCAAAATTTTTCTAAAGAAAAAATTTTTATATCAAAACTTTTCTAAAGAAAAAATTTTTATATCAAAATTTTTCTAAAGAAAAAATTTTTATATCAAAATTTTTCTAAAGAAAAAATTTTTATATCAAAATTTTTCTAAAGAAAAAATTTTTATATCAAAATTTTTCTAAACAAAAAATTTTTATATCAAAATTTTTCTAAAGAAAAAATTTTTATATCAAAATTTTTCTAAAGAAAAAATGTTTATATCAAAATTTTTCTAAAGAAAAAATTTTTATATCAAAATTTTTCTAAAGAAAAAATTTTTATATCAAAATTTTTCTAAAGAAAAAATTTTTATATCAAAATTTTTCTAAAGAAAAAATTTTTATATCAAAATTTTTCTAAAGAAAAAATTTTTATATCAAAATTTTTCTAAAGAAAAAATTTTTATATCAAAATTTTTCTAAAGAAAAAATTTTTATATAAAAATTTTTCTAAAGAAAATATTTTTATATAAAAACTTTTCTAAAGAAAAAATTTTTATATAAAAACTTTTCTAAACAAAAAAATTTTAATATCAACATTTTTCTAAAGAAAAATTGTTTATATCAAAATTTTTCTAAAGAAAAAATTTTTATATCAAAATTTTTCTAAAGAAAAAATTTTTATATCAAAATTTTTCTAAAGAAAAAATTTTTATATCAAAATTTTTCTAAAGAAAAAATTTTTATATCAAAATTTTTCTAAAGAAAAAATTTTTATATCAAAATTTTTCTAAAGAAAAAATTTTTATATCAAAATTTTTCTAAACAAAAAATTTTTATATCAAAATTTTTTTAAAGAAAAATTTTTTTTATCAAAATTTTTCTAAAGAAAAACTTTTTATATCAAAATTTTTCTAAAGAAAAAATTTTTATATCAAAATTTTTCTAAAGAAAAAATTTGTATATTAAAATTTTTCTAAAGGAAAAACTTTCATTCCAAAATTTTTTTAAGAAAAAAATTTAGTTTTTGAATTTCGATATAATTTTTTTTTTAATTGTTCTATAGAAGAAATTTTGATATTAAAATTTTTCTATAGCAAAAATTTTTATATTTTCTATTAGATAAATTTTTGTATTAAATTTTAATTTAAAATGAATTTCAATATCAAAATTTTTTATAGAAAAAACTTTTATTTAAAAAAAAAACCTTCATATATAAAAAACGAAAGACTTAAGAAACAAACTTACTGTTTTTCATATAAAACTTTTATACTTATAGAAAAGTTTTGCTATACCTTTTTGTTAGTGTAGGGTATTATTTATTATTTTGTTTAAAAGCTAATTGGGTTTCAAAGCCAGTTTTTCAATATTATTTTGATTTACCTAAACTTTTGTTAAAATATTCGTAACAGCGTCATCATCATGATCATCATCTTCGTCTGCAGCAGCAGCTGAAATGTGGTAAATACCCGTATATTTAAAAAACAAACAAACTGAACAAATCAATGGTGCCAAGCACCAGTAATCACCAGAAACCAAAAAAATATAAATAAAATAAGAGACAAACTTAAATAAATAAAACTTAAAAAAATTGCCAAGTTTTTACGATTTCTGTTTTTAAATATATAAAAGCTGTAAAATATTTCAACTTTTAATATGATACCTTCGAAGCAATTTAAAATACATTTGTTCACATACGAGATGCGATGATACAGAAAAGATTGTGGCCTAAACTTTGGCATTTTACTAAAGATGCATTTTTGTTTGGAATTACTCTCAAATCAGTTTTGAGATTTGAAAACTAAGCGAATTTTTTTGTAATTTGAAAATATGGTATTAAAATTTTTAGTTTATTTTCTTAGCAATTGTTTTCTTTAGTTTATCATTAAATGCATACAAAAATACTGCTTTCACTTTGTAAAGTTATTGTTTTACATTTTATTTCAATTTTCATGGTGATTTCTTTCTGTTTTTACAATTTACTTTATAAACTCCATTTTTAAAAGTAATTTGCATAAATATCTCGAAAAAAATGTTTATTGTTTTGCAATGCCTTGCAAATGTTTGCATTTGTTTCCACTATTGCATTTCAAATCTGTATCAATCTATTATTTTCATATTTACATTTCTTTTATATACTTTTTTTGTTGTAGGAATTTGGTTGCATTTATTTACAATTGAAATTGTTTCGGCTGCAGCCAATTGTTGCTGCTGTTGCTTATTGTTATTGTTAAGTCAATTGGAAATAATTTATGGAAATTTACTTCATTGATTTCATTGTTTGTTAGTTTTTTGTAAATGGTTTTTGCAACATAAATATTCATAATGTAAAAATGTCGAAATCAATTTTTCTTTTTATTAATTTTGGTTACAAAATTTCCAGTTACTTGTGAAATTTGAACCATATGGATTTAAAATGCGTGGGAGTTTGATAGTGATGCAATTAAAGCTTTTACTTTTGATAATTTATCAAAAGATAACAAAATTTGTGAAGATGTTGAAACCTTTTTTTAATTAATAAAAGTATATTATCTAAACTTAAATTTCAAATCAAAATTTTTCTAAAAAAAATTTCAGATGAAAATTTAAAAAAAAAAATTCAGATCAAAATTTTTCTAAAGAAAAAAATTTTCAGATCAAAATTTTCTAAAGAAAAAACTTTCATATCAAAATTTTTCTAAAGAAAAAATTTTCTGAACAAAATAATTCTAAAGAAAAAATTTTCATATCAAAAATTTTGTAAAGAAAAAATTTCCATATCAAAATTTTTTGAAAGAAAAAATTTTTGTAAAGAAAAAACTTTCTTATCAAAATGTTTGTAAGGTTTTTTTTTTTGTTTTCTAATTCAGGATTGAGTCATTATTTTAATTTTCAAAGTAAAAGTAAATTATGGAGAAAAACTAAAAATCAAAATTTTTCTAAAAAAAAAATCAGATCAAAATTTTTCTAAAGAAAAAATTTTCGTACCAAAATTTTTCTAAAGAAATGATTTTCATACCAAAATTTTTCTTAAGAAAAAATTTTCATACCAAAATTTTTAAATTTTCATATCAACATTTTTCTAAAGAAAAAATTTTCAGATCAAAATTTTTCTACAGAAAAAAATTTCAGATCAAAATTTTTCTACAGAAAAAAATTTTCAGATCAAAATTATGCTAAACAAAAAATTTTCAGATCAAAATTTCTCTTAAGAAAAAATATTTTAGATCGAAATTTTTCTAAAGAAAAAATTTTCATATCAAAATTTATCTAAAGAAAAAATTTTCATAACAAAATTTTTCTAAAGACAAAATTTTCATAACAAAATTTTTGTAAAGAAAAAATATTCATATTAAACAACTTTTCTAAAGAAAAAATCTTCATATTAAAAAACTTTTCTAAAGAAAAAATTTTCATATTAAAAAACTTTTCTAAAGAAAAAATTTTAATATTAAAAAACTTTTCAAAAGAAAAAAATTTCATATTAAAAAAACTTTTCTAAAGAAAACATTTTCATATCGAAATTTTTCTAAAGAAAAAATCTTCATATTAAAAAACTTTTCTAAAGAAAAAATTTTCATATTAAAAAACTTTTCTAAACAAAAAATTTTCATATTAAAAAACTTTTCAAAAGAAAAAATTTTCATATTAAAAAAACTTTTCTAAAAAAAAAAATTTTCATATCAAAATTTTTCTAAAGAAAAAATTTTCATATCAAAATTTTTCTAAAGAAAAAAATTTCAAATCAAAAATTTTTCAAAAGAAAAAATTTTCAGATCAAAATTTTTCTAAAGAAAAAAATTTCAGATCAAAGTTTTTTTTAAGAAAAAAAAGATCGAAATTTTTCTAAAGAAAAAATCTTCATATTAAAAAAATTTTCTAACGAAAAAATTTTCATATTAAAAAACTTTTCAAAGGAAAAAAAATTCATATTAAAAAACTTTTTAAAAGAAAAAATTTTCATATCAAAATGTTTCTAAAGAAAAAATTTTCATATCAAAATTTTTCTAAAGAAACAATTTTCAAATCAAAATTTTTCTAAAGAAAAAATTTTCATATCAAAAAAAATCGAGTTTGTGTCCTAAGTCTTTCGTTTTTTTTATATGATTTTGGTCATTAAAAAAGAAATAAATTTAAAGAAATATTTTAGCAAAACCATCTTTACAAGATCTGAAATTAAAGGCAGAAGTAAAAGATTAATGATTCAGAGGCATCAAATCCTTTAAAATACGAATTGACAAAATAACAAGTTTCTTTCTTAAGTCTTTCGTTTTCTTCCATATTTTAAGAGTAATGATATCTCTGGCATACATTGATTTGAAAGTCTAAATGTTTACAAGCTTTTTAAAGCTCTAGTGTGAAATAGCTGTTATAAACATGAAACTTCGCTGTGCCCAAACTATGATTAATGAATAGTTCATTATAGTTATAAGCCACAGCTTGTATTTTTCCATCTCTACATGACTTGTTCGATTGTTTATCTGTTATTTTGTTGAGTGACTTAAACATTAGCACCATATATTACAAACATATGTACAAATGTTTGTATGTAATTTTAAATGATCATCATGATCATCTGTATCTGTGTATCTAAAGTTACACACATAATGAATGCCTATGTACTGTTAAAAAAACATGTTGAATCTATTTTGTTAACCAAAAATGTTATTTTGTTTTTTAGAAAAGTTGTTTTCAAAATTATGTAATATTGAGTTTTTTGTTTTTAATAAATTGTTAAAGTTTCATTTTATATACTGGCAGACAAACATATAGACAGACCCATAGGCAGACAGACCGACCGACAAAGCCATTATTTCATTTGTAATAAAGTTATCAAAATTTAATATTATTTTGTTATTGTCTTTTTCTATTTTATAATTCTTTTTTGTCTTTTTTTATTTTTTTCTCGTTTTTTATCTTTGATTTAGTGGTAATTTAAAAAGATTTTATGTGTGTCTACTGCTACCTGAATTGTTTTGTTTGCTTTAATTCTCGAAAAAAAAACAACAAATAAAATTTAATTATCTCCAGATTTAAGAGGATTTTTTTGTTAATTAAGCTTTTTTATAAATATAAACAATTTTAAGTTTTATAATACAGATTTTTTGGCGGACGTTAATTTTTCAAAAGTTTTTATGAAGTTATTGTTTTTTATAGCTCAAGTAGAACATAATAATTATAGAACTTAAAAGTACTGTCCATTTATTAGACAAGAGGAGTAATTAATGCATTATAATGCGATTATAATATATTATAACACATTATAATGTATTATTACGCATTATTATGCAATTTATTATGCGTTTATAATTTATTAAAAAGCTTTATAATGACATTTTAATGTATTATAACGCATTATAATGCGATTATAATAAATTATAACACATTATAATTCCACAATAATGTATTATAATGGATAACAATGCGATTATAATATATTATAATGCGATGATAATATAGTACAACGCATTATAATGCGACTATAATGTATTATAACGCATTTTTATGTGATTACAATGAATTATAATGCGATTATTATGTATTATAGCGGATTATAACGGATAACAACTTATTATAACGCATTACAATGCTATTATAATATATTATAAAGTAATATAATGTATTATAACGCACAATTATGCAATTATAATGTATTATAAGGCCCTATGCTCCACTGAGAGTCAAGTATAACAGAAGAATAACGCATTAGTATGTGATTATAATATATTATAATACATTATAATGCGATTATAATGCAATATGACTCATTACTATGCTATTATAATGTATTATAACGCATTATTATGCGATTATAATACATTATAGCGCATTATAATGCGATTATAATGTATTATAATGCACTATTATGCGATTATAATGTATTCTAACGCATTATAATGCGCTTATAATGTATTATAATGCAATTATAATTTATTATAACGCATTATAATGCGTTTATAATGTATTATAACGCATTATAATGCGATTATAATATATTACAATGCATTAATATGTAATTATAGTATATTATAACGCATTATAATGCATTCTAATGCATTATAATGCGATTATAATGCGTTTGTAACGTATAGGATTATGTAACGATGATATAAGATTATAATGTATTACAACAGTATAATGCGATAATAGTATATTATAACGCATAATAAAGCGTTTATAATGTATTATAACGCATTATAATGTAATTATAATGTATTATAACGCATTATAATGCGATTATAATGTATTATAACGCATAATAATGCGATTATAATATATTACAATGCACTATTATGCGATTATAATATATTATAACGCATTATAATGCTATTACAATGTATTATAACTCATTTTTATGCGATTATGATTTATTATAATGCATTATAATGCGATTATATTGTGTACAACGTATTAAAATGCTATTATAATGTATTATAACGCATTAAAATGCGATTATAATGTATTTATAATACATTAAAGCGCTCTATAATGTATTATAATGCATTATTATGCGATTATAGTGTATTATAATGCATTATAATGCGTTTATAATGTATTATAACGGATTATAATGCTATCATAATGTATTATAACGCATTATTATGCGATTATAATATATAATAACACATTATAATGCGATTATAATGCAATATGACTCATTATTATGTGATTATAATGTATTATAACGCATTATTATGCGATTATAATACATTATAGCGCATTATAATGCGATTATAATGTATTCTAACGTATTATTATGCGTTTATAATGTATTCTAACGCATTATAATGCGTTTATAATGTACTATAATGCAATTATAATTTATTATAATGCATTATAATGCGTTTATAATGTATTATAACATATTATAATGCGATTATAATATACTACAATGCATTAATATGTGATTATAGTATATTATAACGCATTATAATGCGTTTATAATGTATTATAACACATTATAATGCGATTATAATGTATTGTAACGCATTATAATGCGATTATAATATATTACAATGCATTAACATGTGATTATAGTATATTATATCACGCACTATTATGCGATTATAATGTATTATGACGCATTATAATGCGATTATAATGTATTATAACGCATTATTATGCGTTTTTGATTTATTATAATGCATTATAATACTATTATAATGTAGTACAACGTATTAAAATTCGATTATAATGTATTATAACGCATTAAAATGCGATTATAATGTATTATAGATCATTATAATGTGATTATAATACATTAAAGCGCATTATAATGCTATTATAATGTATTATAATGCATTATTATGCGATTATAATGTATTATAACGCATTATAATACTATTAAAAATATTTTTTTTATAATCGCATTATGCGTAATAATACATTATAATCGCATTATAATGCGTTAGAATACATTATAAACTCATTATAATGCGTTATAATACATTATTATTGCATTGTAATACGTTATAATACATTATAAATAATGCGATTATAGTATATTACAATGCATTAGTATGTGATTTTAGTATATTATAACGCATTATAATGCTATTATTATTAATTATAACGCATTATAATGCGATTATAATACATTATAATGCATTATAATGCGATTGTAACGTATTCAAATAGGATTATAATGTATTACAACGCAGTATAATGCGATTATAGTATATAATATCGCATAATAAAGCGTTTATAATGTATTATAACGCATTATAATGCAATTATAATGTATTCTAACGCATTATAATGAGTTTATAATGTATTATAACGCATTATAATTCGATTATAATGTATTATTATTCATAATGCGATTATAAAAAAAATATTTTTAAGTTAAGATTTAGGTTATTTTTTTAAGATTTTATTTTTTTTACAAAAATCATAAAAAGTGCTAAATGATTTCTAAACTAATCTAATTTCCTAGTTCTATTCTTATTTCCCCGTAATTAAATTAGAAGCCACATATTTTCGCTTTTCATTAACACTACAATTCTAATTTTTTGGTTAACAAATTTCTTTAGTAAAATTTGTTCAATTAATTCGTGTTCATTCATGTTTTACATAAAAATTTACACATGTAAAAAATGTAATTCTTATTTTACTTAAAATAAATATTTACGCATGTGAAAAATGTAGGTCTTGTTTTACCTAAAATAAATATTTTTGACCCATTTAAATGTTGTAAATTTTTCAAAATTTAATTGTAAACTTGTTTCATATTTTTTTACTTGGTTTTTTTTTTTTTTTTTGAGAGGTTACTAATTTCTTGTGGTCAACCTATTTTTTGCTTGATTTTTCAAAACATCAATATTTTATGTCTTTTTGTTGTCTTTCTCAAAATCGAGTTTTTGTTTATCATTAATATTAACTTAGTCATGCTAAGATTTTAATTATTTGTTATTAATTATAAATCGAAATAAATTAATTTAAAACTGAGACGAAGTATGGAAAGTTTTGAAGTGAAACGTTATAAGTGAGATGCTAAAAAGTAGGTTTAGCAAGAAATTTTGTACAAAAGAAAATATACTAAAAGTTCAAAATAAAAACTATGGTTTATATGTTTCAGCAACATGTTGCTAATATTTCAAACTTTCAAATAAACGATTAAGAATATAAAAGTAGAAGAACTACTTTTTTCAAAATTATATAAAATATAATAGTAAGCATATGTTTCAGCAACATGTTGCCAACATTTATTTCTAGAGGTTACCAAAATTAAGATTTGCTTAAGATAATATGTATATATTAAATTATAAATATCATTACTATTAATAAAAAGAAGAGAGTATTTTCAAAAAGAAATTTTCTGTATCATGATGCTCGAATTAAAGCAACATGTTGCCATAGAATATTGCTAGCCAAATTATTCCAGTCGCTTTCACCAAAGAATAGATTTGATTTTAAATAAACAAATAAGAATATAAAAGTAGCTTAATCTAAACATTTTAAAAACTTCATCAAATATAATTGTAAGCACATGTTTCAGCAACATGTTGCCAACATTTTTTTCAAGAAGTTACCAAAATAAAGATTTGCTTGGTGTAATTTTTGTTTTTTTTTTGTTGGAATCTCGGAGTTAAGCAACATGTTGCCAGCTTAATTTTACCACTTTCATAATCTTCACTTTTATGGCTATTCAATAGTTTTCAATCACTATTTTTATATAAAACCGCCTCTTAACAACCATAAAAGGCGGAAATCGTTTTGTATTTTTTTTTTTTTTTTTCAAAAATTTCTACTCAATTTAAGTTTTATGCTTAAATGATTTCTTCAAATAACTACTAGTTTCAAAAAAACTAAAAAACGTAACTCAAACATTTGTTGCAAAACATTATGCAAGTTTTACTAAATAAATACATAATTTACCATAAAAAGAAAATCTTAATAATAGACAAGCAAACGAGTAACTAAAGGGTCATTTCCTTAAAAAAAATTTCCAAAAAAAATTTTGCAAAATTTGTTAACAAAATTGTTTAACTTCTTCGGCTTAAAACCATAAAAAAAATCAAAATAAATCATGTTTTAAAATTCATCTTCTCATCATTAGTGATTGTTTTTTTTTTTTTTTTTTGATATAAGGAAAAACAAGTTTTTCATTTTTGGTTAAAAAATTTTGTTTGACTTTTCCAAACCAGCTAGATTTTTTGTTGCTATTTTTGAAGCTACATTTTTTTGCTCACTTATTTTGGTATATTGTTTATGCCAAAATATAAGAAAAAATGAACACAATGTTTTTTTTATAAAAAGTTTGTTTTTTAGCTACTGCCAGCTACTCTATTAGCTGGTTTGTTAAAAGTTTATTGACTTTTTGTAAAAGCTTGATTTTGTTAACCTAAAATTTTTGAAAGAGAAAAAAAAAGGCAGCAAAATATAGAAACTGAAAACTTCCATATATTTTGTAGTTGTGCAATAAATAATGCAGATGATGTTCGGTTTTTATTTCTATGTACATTTAAATGAAAATGAATCTGAAATTACATAAAAAAAAAAATTTAACCAATTGCCTTTAAAATTTTTGAGAAAGGAAATAATTTGCATAATGCAACATGTTGCTGACTATTGTTAGTGAAATTTAAATCAAAATCTTATTAAGTAAAATTATTAAATCAATTATTATTATTCCAAATTACAAAAAATACAACATATTTTTCCGGCAACATGTTTTTAGAAAATATAAAAAATGTTGCTGGCAACATGTTGACAGCAAATTTTTATAATTGAAAATGTTGATATTGGTTTTTAATTTGATTAAAAATCACTTTAAGATAAAAAGATGCAACATTGAATAAAATATGACCAAATGTTGATAGAAATTTTTCTATAAAATAATTTTACACAAAAAAGAAATTATTTATACAAATTTTTCTATAGCAAAAATTGCATTAAATTTTTCTAGAGAAAAAATTGCATTAAATTTTTCTAGAGAAAAAATTTCTATCAAAGATTTTCTACAGAAAAAAATTCCATCAAAATTTTTCTACAGGAAAAATTTCAACCAAAATATTTCTTTAGAAAAAATTTCCAAAAAAAATTTTCTATAGAAAAAATTTCTATCAAAATTTTTCTATAGAAAAAATTTCTATCAAAATTTTTCTATAGAAAAAATTTCTATCAAAATTTTTCTCTAGAAAAAATTTCTATCAAAATTTTTCTCTAGAAAAAATTTCTATCAAAATTTTTCTATAGAAAAAATTTCTATCAAAATTTTTCTATAAAAAAAATTTCTATCAAAATTTTTCTATAGAAAAAATTTCAATCAAAATTTTTCTATAGAAAAAATTTCTATCAAAATTTTTCTATAGAAAAAATTTCTATCAAAATTTTTCTATAGAAAAAACTGCTATCAAAATTTTTCTACAGAAAAAACTGCTATCAAAATTTTTCTATAGAAAAAACTGCTATCAAAATTTTTCTTAGAAAAAACTGCTATCAAAATTTTTCTATAGAAAAAATTTCTATCAAAATTTTTCTATAAAAAAAATTTCTATCAAAATTTTTCTATAGAAAAAATTTCTATCAAAATTTTTCTATAGAAAAAATTTCTATCAAAATTTTTCTGTAGAAAAAAAATTTCAACAAATTTTTTTTAGAAAAAATTTCTATCAAAAATTTTTTTATAGAAAAAACTTCTATCAAAATTTTTCTATAGAAAAAATTTCCAACAAAATTTTTCTATAGAAAAAATTTCCAACAAAATTATTCTATAAAAAAAAATCAATCAAAATTTTTTTGTGTCAAAAATTTCTATCAAAATTTTTCTATAGAAAAAATTTATATCAAAATTTTTCTATAGAAAAATGTTTATCAAAATTTTTGTAAAGAAAAAATTTCTATCAAATTTTTATCAAAATTTTTCTTAAGAAAAAATTTCTATTAAATTTTTCTTAAGAAAAAATTTTGATAAAAATTTCTATTGAAAAAATTTCTATAAAAATTTTTCAATAGAAAAAATTTCTATAAAAGTTTTTCTATAGAAAATTTCTATCAAATTTTTGTATAGAAATAAATTTTATCAAAATTTTTCTATAGAAAAAATTTCTATCAAAATTTTTGTTCACTCAAAAATTTTTAATTTGTTAAATGGAAAAAATTCTATAAAAATTTTTCAATAGAAAAAATTTCTATCAAAATTTCTCTATAGAAAAAATTGTTATCAACATTTTTCTTAAGAAAAAATTTCCACAAAAATTTTTCTAATAAAAAAAAATGCTATCAAAATTTTTTCTTAAGAAATAATTTCTATCAAAATTTTTCTATAGAAAAAAATGTTCAAGAAAATTTTTATATGTAAAAAATTTCTATTAAAAAAATTCTATACCAAAAATTTCCACCAAATTTTTCTATAGAAGAAATTTACAACAAAATTTTTCTATAGAAAAAATTTCCAACAAAATTCTATAGAAAACATTTTTATCAAAATTTTTCTATATAAAAAATTTCTATCAAAACTTCTTTATATAAAAAAATTCTATCAAAATTTGTTTATAGAAAAAGTTTCTATCAAAATTTCCAACAAAATTTTTTCTAAAGAAAAATTTTTTATCAAAATTTTATATAGAAAAATCTCTATTAAAATTTTTCTATAGAAAAAATTTCTATCAAAATTTTTCTTATTAAAAATATTAAAAATTTTTTTCGAAATTTTTAGAAAAAAAATTCTATTAAAATTTTTCTATAGAAAAAATTAGGAAATTTTAGAAAAAAATTGTATCAAAATTTTTCTATTGAAAAAATTTCTATCAAAATTTTTCAATAGAATAAATTTCTATAAAAGTTTTTCTATAGAAAAAAATTCTATCAAAATTTTTCTATATAAAAAATTTTTATCAAAATTTGAAAAATATGTTATCAAAATTTTTCTATAGAAAAAATTTGTATCAAAATTTTCTATAGAAAAAAATTTCACATCATAAGGAAATATGTTGAAAGCAACATGTTTAAATATGTTGTCAGCAATATATTTACAAATATGTTGCCAGCAACATGCTTACAAACTTCACAATAAAAAGGAGAAACTGAATAGAAGAGATTTACTATTGAAATCCAAAAAATTTTGTTATTAGAAACATAATGTCATTTAAGAACATGTTGCCACAACATTTAAAGATGTTTAGATACAAACTTTTAATTAAATAAATGTGCAGTAAATTTGTTAATTAAAAACATAAATTTTTCAATACAAAATTTTTCAATTTTAAAAATATACAAATACAAAATTTTACAATACAAAATTTTTCAATATCAAAAATATTTTTTAAAACTTCTCAAATTTAATTTCAAAAATTTAAAATTATTTTTTGTGCAACAAACATCTGTCTATGCAAATTCTTTCCCAGCAACATTTTGATTTCAACTTCATTTCAACATTTTAATTATTCATTTTAGATTTTCTAAAATAAATTTATACAAGAAACTTTTAGTTTTTCTAACTGGCCATAACCCACTTTTTATTATTATTAAATTTTATTTAATGTTTTCAGTTAGAAATCAAAAACAAGCATTTTATAATTTATTAAAATTAATTTATCATGCTTTGCAACATTTTCGTTTTTTCTACAATATTTTAATCTACAGACCTAATAAGAGCTTTATACTATAATAAATCGTGATTAAGTATTTTTTTCTTATTTCAAATATTTATAGATTTAATAAGATTTATATTTGATTGTTGTATTTTACGTAAAAAAAAACAATAATAATTCATTTGTTGATTAAAAATTACAGGTAAAAATAGAAAAATTAAATATTAACACAGTCAGAGCGTGAACTGTGAAATTTTAATGTGTTTTCATTTAAAACGCTTGAAAAGTGTAACTCGGGCATGTGTGAGCGATTTCTGGTGTTTGGTTTGAAAATTTGAATTTTTTTTTGATGGAAAATGTTGATTAAAATAAATCCAATTTGTTTTGCTCGTTTTCGTTTTATTCTAACAAGTATGAAAAATTATTTTTGTAGTAATTAACCTAAATTTTGAATCTAAAATGCTTCCGTTAAAAATTTAATTCATTTGTAAATTAAATCTCTATCAACATGTTGCATACGAAGAAGCAAAAGCTTTCCAAAATACTTCTGTCAAAAATTATAACTATTGATTGTTAGTATATCAAAATTCTATCAACATGTTGCTAAAAACATTCTATCAACATGTTGCTAAAAACATTCTATCAACATGTTGCTGAAAAAATTTACAAACAAAACTTTTTTGAAGAAAAAATTCACATCAAAATTTCTCTATGGAAAATAATTCACACCAAAATTTAGAAAAAAAAAATAGTTTTAAAATTAGTTTTAAAGAAAAAAAATTAAAATCCAAATTTCAAAAAACATGTTGCTTGAATGTTTAGCAACATTTAAACTGCAATGTTGTAGAAACTTAAATTAAAGCGAAGATAAATTTATAGAGAATTGAAATATATCTGTTTAAATTTACATATAATTTTGTGTAAAAGTTAGGTTGCTAGCAACATGTTGCCATATGACTAAGAAACATTTTAACGACAATTTTTAGATGTTTAGAAATTAAAAAAATTTAATAGGCCTCAAATTCTTCATTTTCAATTGTTTTATCTTACATTGCTAGCAACATGTTGCCATAAGAATTTGCAACATGTTGTCGTAAGATTAAGCAATATTTAAAATATTGCAATTTTAAAAACTTGTAAGAAAAGCTTCCATTAATATTTTAACTGTCATCAACATGTTGACATAATGTTTAGCAACATTTAAAACATGTTGATAGAAAAATTTTATTACAAATTCCGAAGATTTTTTAAAAATATGTCTTTGCCCATTTTCAGGAACTTCCACGTGCTGAAGCTTTATTGGGTCGTGAAAATGTCAATGATGATGATTTGCAAAATCTCGACAAAGAGGAGCCAGTCAAGAAGGTGGAACACAAAATGGTTAAAGCTGAACCACACAAACCCTCTGAAGAAGAGACCAACATGAATGAGGCCAACAACGATGAAAGCGAAAACAGTGAAGAAACTGAAGAAATGCAAAAGTATCCCGCTAAAATTCCTTTGGAATTGGACTTGAGCGATTTGGCTGCTGCTCTTTTGCAAAATAACAAAAAGTGAGTAATTTTAAACCAAAATTAATTTAAAAAATTATTTTATTTTACATTTTAACTTTATTTTAGATCTCGCATGAATTGTGTTGTAGAACGTAAACATGCTGAAGAAATTGTTGATTCTCCCTCCAAAACTGTTGCTCTGCCCTTCGGCATGAACTTGACCACCGACCCTAAGAAGGCTCGCATTACCGGCGAACGTATTTCCATTTTCTGTGAAGGTGGCAATGAAAATAAGGAACAGGAGTCACGCAACAACCACAACAATCGCGAAGAAGATGATGATGATATTGAAGATGTTGAAGCTATTCGTCCCATGTTCATTCCCTTCCAACGTGTACCCATTCCCTTTGGTCCCATTCCTAATCGTTTCCCCTTGACTCATATGCCCCAGCGTATGGAGCCCATGATGCCACCACGTCAACAAGAACAACAACATTTCTTCCGTCAAGTCCCACCTCCACCACCACCATTCCAACAATTGCCCATGCGTCCACCTATGCCACCACAAGAGATGCAAGCTCCTCATCCTGAACCTCAACGTATTGTGCGTATACAATTTCACCAGATTCCCATTAGAGAAATGATTCATGTTGCCAACGATGTGCCACAACAGATATCGGTTCAACAACATCAACAACAACAACCCTCGGTAGTACAACAACCACAACAGGCTCCTCTACCACAACAAACTCAACCTCAACCCCAACAAATTCAAATCCAACAACAAGCTCAACAGCCACAACAAACCCCTCAACAACGTCCCGATTTCCCATTCTTCCAAGTAATTTAAAGTTTATAATGACAAGATCAGTATTTATTTAATTATCCGTTTTAGATCCAACGCATGCCTTTGGGTTTGGCTTTGGAACGTGCCGGTATCACCGCTGAAGATTTGAACAACATTCAACGTCTCACCGAAAACCGCATTAATGAAGAATTCCGTCTTTTGGCCAATGAATCCGATGAAGATGAAAACAGCAACAGCTCTGAAGATGACGAAGATAATGAGGACAATGCTGCCCCTGCCAGCCAACAAAATGCCCAGCAACAACAGAACAAACCACAAGATCAGCAACAATCTGAACAACAGCAACAGGCTGAACGTCAAGCCCGCATGCAAGATTTGCCCATGCCTATTCAACGGCTAATTCTTCAACCTTTGCCTGAGCAGCCCCGTGATACCATGACACCACCCATGCCCGATCAACCTATGCAACGTTTGCCCATGGGTCATCCCGGTTGGGGTCGTAGCTTAGCTCAACCCGTCAGTATTCCTGTACCCATGATGGAGGCACAAAACGATATGTCAGCTCAGGATGATCAATCATCAGCCCAAACAGCTGAAGAGTCTGAGAGACCACACAGTAAGTTAAAACCCTCCTAAAGGCAGTTTTAGGGTTTTTATTTTAAAAAAATTTTATTCAGGAATTTGAACTGTTTATTTCATTTTTCTCGGGAGTTTTTTTCTTTTTATTTCTTTTTACTCGGGAATATTTTTCTTTTTATTTCATTTAACTTTTCTTTTTTTATTTATAGTTGTCCAGCCCCGTTCCGTCTAATCGTGTGATTGTAAGAAATCATCTGTGATGTTTGCTGCTGTCTTTTTGTACCATCTACTTTAAAAATGTAAAGAAAACTGAAACTTAATTTGAAAATTTTACTTTTTTCCAAATAAAATATTGTACTTTAGTACATATAAATATTCTTTATGGCAGCTTAATAAATGTTTTTGAACATTTAAATAATTTTTTACCCCCTTATTATTTGTTTGGTTATTTGTAAAAAAATATAAAAGTTAAAATTGGTGTATAATATACATGATATCTAGAAGTTGATATATTAAAAAAATCAATAAAGTGACAAATTTTAATTTATAATTCTTCTCAAATGTTTTCTTTATTTTGCTTTGATTTGTCTTCTTCCACTTAGAACTAATGCAGTTTAAGTTTGTTCCACATCAGATCCATTCAAAATCCGTTCTTGTATCCATAATGTATAAAATTAAATATGTAATGTATTACTACTATTATACTATATATAAATATATATTTTTGTGAATCTTTAATTAAAGTTATATTCATAATTATTTGTTGTTAAATTTTAGATTTTTTTTTTTTTGTAAAATGGAATTTAAAAGAAACTAGATTTGTTTTGTAAGAAAAATCAGAAAAATACAATAAAAATAATAAAATAAAAAAAATATTTGTAAATAAGAAAACAAAAAAAACTGAAGTGATTTCTTTTTAAGGGTTAGGGTGCGATGCTTTATTTCTTTTCAAAATATTCTCTACTTACACTTTCGTTTGAACGATATAAAGAGTGCTCTAAATAAAATTTGTAGTTGGATTTTCTTAAATAAAAATCAAACCTTTTAATATAAAAACTCTACAAAATACGCGAATATAATGACATATTATACAAAATCATTTAGCATTAAAATGTTCACTTAGTACTCGGGTTTTGCAAAATTATCGACTTTTTCGGAAACCCTCCCATTAAAGATTTTACAGTTGCTTCTGATACCTTTTTGGAGCATGTGTTCCACCTGCGATTAAAATCGAACATGTTCTTGGAAATCTTTCCTGTGTTCTTTAATTCCTTTTTTACCAGAGCCCAATACCTTTCCACAGGCCGAAGTTCTGGACAGTTAGGTGGATTTGCCTCTCGTGGTACAAAAATGACATTATTCTTTGAGTACCACTCAAGTGCCTTTTTTCCATAATGGCATGATGCCAAATCGGGCCAAAAAAATGTAGTCACTCTGTGCTCTCTTAAAAAGGGTAACAACCGTTTTTGTAGGCACTCCTTTATATAAATTTCTGTGTTTATTGTGCCAGATGCCACAAATACTTTACTTCTTTTGCCACAACTGCAAATAGCTTGCCACACGAGAAACTTCTTAGGGAATTTTGTTTGTTTTTTTGTGCGAAACTCTTGCCGAACATTGCCCCGTTTATCAGCAACATAAAAATCTTGACCAGGAAGTTGAGAAAAGTCTGCCAGTACGTATGTTTCATCATCCATCACACAACAGGTGTATTTTTTTATAAAATCAGACTTCAATTTTTTCGCTCGTTTTTTTGCTTCTAAGTTCTTTTTAGCATTGCGATCTGGAACCTTTTGGACTTTGTATGTCTTCAGTCCAGCATAAGCTTTGACTCTATGTGCAAAATTCGTAGAACATTTCACCGTACGAGCTGCTTTTCTTAAAGAAGTGTTAGGCGCTCTTCGAAAGAGTCGCTCGACTTCTTTTGCCTTACCAATATCTGTAGGACCTTTTTTCCTCCCTGATCCAGGTTTTCTTTCAATGCTCAGGTTTTCCTTATACCGTCTGATGGCATTAGAAACCGTTCGAGGGTCAACTTTCAAATTTTTAGCTATTTAGCTATCCGTCATGGACGGATTTTTTTGAAAAGTTTTAATTATTTTTTCACGAACTTTTTTTTCTCAGTCCATTTTGATTGAAATATTCAATAGTTATTTAATTAATTAATAATTAATTAATAATTTCTAAAATAACAGTATCTGACATATCTATAGAAACTAACTTGATCAAAAAATAAATTATTTCTTGCACTATGGATAAATTTTGTCTAAAATAGTAAATGCACATTTTTTTTAGTACACTCTTTAGGTCCAGCTTTGGAAAAAAAAAACAAACAGGCTAACAACTTAGCTTTCTCTCATTGGATAATCGTCTCCATAATTTCTTTCTGAATTATAGTAAAAGCGTTATACTGTCTTTTTTATGGGACTTTTCAAAACGACCATACGGCATATAAATGTATGGAAGTGCAACATCTTTATATTATAGTCTTTGAGGCTACCATTTGATTCGATCCCAAATCACGTGCCATGATAGTATTTTTCTAAGATTTTTAAATTATGTGGAATCCAATTTTGAATGTTTGCTGGTACCACTAATGTTTTTCGGAACAATAATCAATTTTCAAAAAGTCCGCATCAGAAGAAACGGTGGAGGTCTTCCGAGCTTGAAACCAGAGACTTGAAGTACTTTAAAGTCTGAAGTTGTCAAATTGGGGGAATGGAGAATAGGGACATCAAAACCCTATAGGAGAAACTCGGCTGGTTGTGGGAACATTCAGCTTTGGCACTGAAACCTCTACCGCCAATTTAATGTTCCTTTATTGCTCTCTAACATGCACAAAACTTTGAGGATTTTCGCTAAACCATCAATGCAGCAGCAATTCACTTTAAAACTGCTGGTCGAAAAGGCACTTCTAGAAGAAGTAACGAGAATCGCAGATGAAATTAATCGTCTGAAATTTTGAAAACTGAAAGCTAAGCACCAGAATTTGCAAGCCATGACTTTTTTTTTTAAAGAAAAGTAACACTCAGGCAACTAATGCCTATGGAATTGGGTTACCTTTTTTGAAAGGGGATAGAAGAAAGGTGAAAGTTGGTGAATTTAAGAGATAAAGTTTTACATTTTTTAACACTGCAATTGCACCTCATGTCTGCTTTTAGAGCAATGAAGTTGTGGTACTTTTTATTTAAGATTTTTGACCCACAGACAATTTTATTTTTTTTACATCGACGGCGTGTTTATACTTTAGGGCTTACCAATGAAGGAGGAAGGCAATTAATAATTTTATAAGAAATTAATAATTAAAGAAATAGTAATGCTGTGACTGGAGCTCGAACCCAGGCAGAATTTGATAAGTTGTGCTTAGTAGTCGACGAGCTAGCAAACTAAACCACAGCACTCAAACATCGATAGAGAGGCGAATTGAACAAATGAGCTACTCATTGAGCAACACTAGCAGCGGAATTGGCAAACTATGATCGACATTACTGTCTCTGCGAAAAAAGATAGTGATAAAGTTTGCCTAAGATACCATTCCGCATCGAAGAAGTGCGCTTTTCATTGAATACCACTAGAGAGACAAGGAGAAAAGAAGATTTAAACTTTTTCAATAGCGAACACACAACAATTTTTTTACCCCGCAAAGTTCCCACGGCAGTCGGTAATTCGTACCGGAACGATTTGGAAATATTAGGATTCCGACCAAGAACTGCCACTTCTGCGGTATTGCCAATAATCGAGGAAGTCGAGTTTTTAACAGGTAACCTTACTGTGTTCTTAGGAAGCCTCCCCAAAATCTGGAAAATAGAAAGAGAAATGCCGATTGAAAAAGTTGCAAAATTCGCAAGCGAGTGACAATTGCAATGCCCAATTTTATACCTCCTTAACCCTCTGTTGCTGAGTTGATTAAGTTTTCATAATTCTAATGAAGTGGTAGACTACCAGACATTATTTCAATGGCTTAAATCTTCCGAAATCCATTTTGGATAACTAATAAAACCCTTTTTATTCGATCTTTATTAGTTAAAGTCATTGGCATGTTATTAAAGTTCTATCTAAAACTTTGACTTTGTTGGTGCTTAATAACAACGAGATCTTACCATGAAAGGAGTTACGATAGCATGATACTATGACAACGCGGTAGTATATTTGGAGATGGATGGGAGATTCATTCAAGCTTTAACATTCGGAAACAATGAGAATAGCATTCCATATCGTAGGCTCAATTTGCAAACCTGCCAAATATACGGACCTGCTCTAAAAATCACTTTCAAGTGAAATTGAAATCGAACAAACTTTTAAAGTTATATTATTCCTTAAGATAAAACCACATTAAAGTGGTTTTCAGAATAGGCCTGATAATAAGTTTTTCGTCTCTCCTATAAAGTTTTCTAAAAGTAAGTTAGCAGGTTTGCATATTATGTCGACGATATGAAGATTATCGCATGAATTTTGTATTAGGATTCCGCTCATAGCAGTAGAAGAAAACAATTTACAACAGTAATTCTAAAACAACTGAAACTGGGATAGCAACAGACTTAAATTCTTTTGGATTTGTATAAGTCTAGTATATTATCAGGTCCCCATGAGAACCCATATTATCAACTGAACTACTTTACTTAGTCCTAAGGGTTTATAGAACAACCCGGTTTGCCTGGAAGTAGATCTCCAGACAAACCCCTCAGAATAACCAGATGACACAAATTACAAATTTTTGAGTTGTTAGGGCAAAAGCAAACAACCATTTAAATATTAAAAAAAAAATACTATAATTATTTCTGTTTGTAATTTAAATTTGTTTATTTTTAATTTGTTTGACTAAATTGTATCTTGTTTCACATCATTAAATACAAATTATATCCGATGTATTTACTTAAAAATAACTACTTAAACTTTATGTTATTCTTGTTATTATTTTGCGAATAAATTGTTTAAAAACAATTTAAATTCCTTTCTAAATTAGTAATACAAATATTTACAAAATCTCAAACGAAACAAAAAAAATAACGAAAGAAACAATGTCTTATTAAATAGTTTATAATTTTTACGTATTTAGTAGTTAAATGATTTAAACTTAATTTTCTTTTTGTCTTAATTAATTTTAATTCGTTTACATAAAAAACAACCACTCTTTTATGTTAATTTTTTTGTTAAAATTATTCTTAAATATCGTCGACCAGGCTTTAAAATTTTAATTTTTTTCGTTATATTATAAATTTTTATAATTAATTATAATTGATGGTGTCGTAAAGAAATCGTGTAGGTATAAAGCGTAACTTTAAAAATTTATACATGCCAGAGATTTAAAAAACAAAAGCACTTGACATCTACGAAGACTACGTTTCGTTTATATTTTTGGGGGGATGTTTTGCATTAATTTGTCTAAAAGAAAAAAATAGATAAAGAAAATTTTCGAGAAAAAAATTATTGAAAATTTAAGTTTTTAGCGAAAATTATGATATTAGAATGTTATTAAAGATAATGCTTTTCAAATGATGAACTGAAAACTAAAAGATGGATTTTTTTTAATAAATACATCTTCCATTAAAAACGAAAATAATTTTTTTTTTTAATTTTCAATATGAAATTTTTTCTATAGAAAAATTTTCAATATGAAATTTTTTCTATAGAAAAATTTTCAATATGAAATTTTTTCTATAGAAAAATTATCAATATGAAATTTTTTCTATAGAAAAATTATCAATATGAAATTTTTTCTATAGAAAAATTTTCAATATGAAATTTTTTCTATAGAAAAATTTTCAATATAAAATTTTTTATAAAAAAATTTTCAATATGAAATTTTTTCTTAGAAAAATTTTCAATATGAAATTTTTTCTATAGAAAATTTTTCAATATAAAATTTTTCTAAAGAAAAATTTTCAATATGAAATTTTTTCAATAGAAACATTTTTAATATGAAATTTTTCCATAGAAAAATTTTCAATATGAAATTTTTTCCATAGAAAAACTTTCAATATGAAATTTTTTCCATAGCAAAATTTTTAATATGAAATTTTAAATATGAAATTTTTTCTATAGAAAATTCTTAATGTAAAATTTTTTCTGTAGAAAAATTTTCAATTTGAAATTTTTTCGATAGAAAAATTTTCAATCTGAAATTTGTTCTATAAAAAAATTTTCAATATGAAATTTTTTCTATAGAAAACTTTCAATAAGAAATTTTTTTTATTGAAAAATTTTCAATATGAAATTTTTTCTATAGAAAAATTTTCAATATAAAATTTATTCTATAGAAAAATTTTCAATGTGAATTTTTTCTAGAGAAAAATTTTATGAATTACTTTCTAGAGAAAATTTCCTATAAATACTCAATTTTTGAAAAATTTCTTATTAAAAGTAGATTTTCGAAAAGTATCCTATAAAAAGTCAATTTTCGAAAAATTTCCTATAAAAAGTCAATTTTTGAAAAATTTCCTATAAAAAGTCAATTTTTGAAAAATTTCCGATAAAAAGTCAATTTTTGAAAAATTTTCTATAAAAAGTCTATTTTCGAAAAATTTCCTATAAAAATCAATTTTCGAAAAAATTCCTATAAAAAGTCAATTTCAGAAAAGTTTCCTATAAAAAGTCAATTTTTGAAAAATTTCCTATAAAATTTTCGAAAAATTTTCGAGGTCAATTTTCGAAAAATTTCCTATAAGTCATTTTTCGAAAAATGACATATAAAAAGTCAATTTTCGAAAAGTTTCGAATAAAAAGTAAATTTTCGAAAAATTTCCTATAAAAAGTAGATTTTCGAAAAATTTCCATTAAAAAGTAAATATTCGAAAAATTTTACATAAAAATGATTTTCGAAGAATTTCCTATAAAAAATCAATTTTCGAAAAATTACCTATAAAAAATCAATTTTCGAAAAATTTCCTATAAAAAGTCAATTTCAGAAAAGTTTCCTATAAAAAGTTAATTTTCGAAAAGTCAATTTTCGAACAATTTTCTATAAAAAGTCAATTTTCGAAAAATGTCCTATAAAGTCAATTTTGAAAAATTTCCTATAAAAAATCAATTTTTGAAAAATTTCCTATAAATAGTAAATTTTTGAAAAATTTCCTATAAAGTCATTTTTGAAAAATTTCCTATAAAGTCATTTTTCGAAAAATTTCCTAAAAAAATCAATTTTCGAAAAATTTCCTATAAAAAATCAATTTTCGAAATTTCCTATAAAAGTAAATTTTCGAAAAATTTCCTGTAAAAAGTAAATTTTCGAAAAATTTCCTATAAAAAGTAAATTTTATTAAAATTTCCTATAAAAAGTGAAGTTTCGAAGAATTTCCTATAAAAAGTAATTTTTCGAAAAATTTCCTAGTCATTTTTCGAAAAATTACCTATAAAAAGTCAATTTTCGAAAAATTTCCTTTAAAAAATCAATTTTCGAAAAATTTCCTATAAAAAGTAAATTCTAGAAAAATTTCTTATAAAAAGTAAATTCTAAAAAATTTTCTATAAAGTCAATTTTCGTCAATTACTAAAATTTCAAATCCATTAAAAATCCAAAACTTATGAAAATTTTTGAATGTTAACTAATACTAAGATGAAACTTAAATGAAATATCAATATTGCACTCACCATTGAATTGAGTTGAGTTCTCCATCATCTAAAATACATTTTCAAGAATGTATTATTAATTCCTATATCTTAATAATCATTGCAGCCTGGTATAAAAAAAGTTTTCGAAGATCTTAATAACACTAAAATAAATTATCACAAATCTGTCTTTACACCTTCACACTTAGCCATTTTCACACTGATGTCCCTCACAGTTGCCCCAGAAGATACAATTGCCCACACCACTGTAGCAGATTAGAAATACAGCTGTTAAGAAGACGAGACTACAAATGGTGCAGGGTTTACGCTCCAGAAAGAAGCCAATCAAATAGAGGACGATAAACATTACATGTGTTTCCATAAGAGCTGGATTGGTGGGCTTGGGCAGCAGCAGCACCGGCAACAAGCATTGTAAACAGTACATTATGAAGTAGTAGTGGAGAAGCTATACCTACAAGCAGCTACACTTTCTGTATGACTAGTTCGTCATCCACACCGTTCGTTGTGCCCTCCAAAGAGAAAAGGCAATTGGCAGCTGCTTTTTATTTACCACAAATCATTTATATTTCTATTCTAAAGAAATTTTTCAACTTATCTTTTTAAAGCTATACGCCAGCAGGTTAAATATAAAAATTTTATCATCGATCAGAAGTGAAAAAAATAGACACGCGTTCGTTTTTTCTTTTTCAATCTCCGGCAAATTTTTTTTCTTCGTTTTGCGTTAGCACCAGCTTTCCAAGTTTTGGAAATGCTAATGTTTAGTTAGCATTTTTAATGTCTCCACTTTATTCTAAACAAATTCATTTATTGTTTAGTTTTATTTTTAGGTTTTTTAAGGACAAATTAGTTTCTTTTTCTAAGAATAGCTTTTTTCTTTTAATATTCTGACAGTATTGTTTTCCTTCTAACAAAAAAAAACACATAGTTGCTATTTTTCGTATTAATTTTCGACAGAGTTGTATGAATTGAGAATGTGTGATGCCATCTCGTTGGTGACAATGTTTTTGTATTTTGTATATAAATATTTTGGTATATAAATATTTGTAAACAAAATTTTTTTATAAAACAAAAAAAATGTGATCATTAAAAAAAATCCTTTTTACTTTAAAAAAATATTACCTAAAAAATGTTTAATATTAAATTTTTCTATACAAAAATATTTATTTATTTTTCGATACAAAAATATTTAGTATAGCAATTTGGTAAAAGAAATTTTCGATACAAAGACTTTATAAAAAATGTTGAAATTTTTTTTCAAGGGTGTATACAATTTAAGTTCTTTTTTTAATTTAGCTGTCAGTTTTATTAAAAAAATATTTTTAGATTATTTTTGCAAATAAGTCTATGTCCTTTAATTTCCAAGAAAATCGAAGTTTTATTTTTTTATATAAAAATTTTCAAAAAATTAGCTTTTAGTACGAATTTTGATTTTTTTTTTTTTGATCACAGATTTTTGACAGAATTGTTCTATATCCTTTAGTTTCAAAAAAAAAGAAGTTTTATTTTTTATATAAAAAATTTTCAAAAATTTTTTTTGAAATTTTGCCCAAATTTTTATTTTTTCTTTAGTTTCCAAGAAAGTCGAAGTTTAATATTTTCATATAGAAATTTTCAAAAAATTATGTTTAAGTACGAATTTTGATTTTTCTTTAGTGATCACAGATTTTTGACCAAATTGCTCTATTTCCTTTTGTTTCCAAAAAATCGAAGTTGGTGCGACTTATTTGGCCAAATAGTTTCACTGAAAATGAATCATGATGTAATCTTTAACAAAATTGTTGCGCATGTGTCGACGGAGATTTTTTCCAACCACCTTTTCTTCTTAAACCCGTTTGTCTACAAACTAAAAAATTACCTCACATTCAAGGTTTTTTTGTAGTAATAAAAAAAATATCATAAAATTCTTATTATTTTTCACAGAACATCTAATTTAAACCTATGAAGATTATTTTTTAATGAAATTTTGCAATTAGATATATTTTGATTACCTTACATTTTTTGGTCAAAATATATTTTTCGTAAATTTTTGTTGTTGTAATTCTAATCATTAAAAGTTTTTCTAATAAAAAAATTTTTAATTTTTTCTTTCAATCTCATTATACATTGACAATTTTGAACTGATGATATTTCAGACAACATTTTTCGTCTTCTTTTTTAATCTCTATGAAATTTTCCATGATCCACTATTTTATACAATATATCCCCTGTTCTTTTACATCCCGTTACTTTTCAAAAGAAAACTTCTTATGTTAACAAATAGATGTCGCTCTTATATATAATATATGTATTAGTTGACTATGAACAGCTGATGTACTAGACATGTTTGTATTTCTTAGTATTTATGTCTCCTGCGTATTCCCCTAATATTTAAAAACCTTATAACGAAGGCAAAACTGCAATTTTCAAGCAACAACTGAATAAATGGATTCATTCAGCTCAAACCAATTTTCGCAAGTGGGAGATTTTAGATTGCTGCCGTTAAGACACCTAAAATCTTGTTATAACATGAAATTTCCAAGTGGAGACACCGTTTTACTATCAACAGCTGATTGATTCGACAAAGAGCAACAACAACAAAACACACAAAAACATTGCTGCAACAACTCAGTTGTTTGATCTCAAGCCGATAAGAACAATATAAAAAAAGAAAGACAGAAAAGGAAAACGCAGAAAAATTTATAAATTTAAATGCAAATACAACTTGTTTTCTAACGACCAGAGCGTAAAGACACCAATTTAGACGACAAGTTACGTTAGCAAAAAAACCAGAAATTATCAGAATTGTCTGCAGTGAACCGCAGTGTTTTTCCATTGACCACCAACAGTTGAAATCAACAAATTGTTATATGTTTTTTTGTTTATCTTTCCTATGAACCGCTGACATTATGTGGACATTAACTAAAAAGCGATGGAAAGAAATTGCCATAGCTGTGGGCATTTTAATTTTTCTTATTGTCATCTATAAATCCTTGTCCACCAATGACTTGAACCAGTTCAGTTTTCGCAGTAACTTGCCTAAAGCCGTGGATAATCATCAAGATTTAATGGCTATCTATGAGAAACAACAACAATTATTAAAACAACAACACTATGAATTGGAGAAAACAAAAGCCGAGTTGGCCAAACTTCAAGATGATATGCGTGCCTTACAATCGAGTACACCGCGTAAATATCCCAAAGTAAAATATTTAAATTATAAAAATCGCAAAAGAATTTTAATAACGGGTGGTGCTGGTTTTGTGGGCTCCCATTTGGTGGACAATCTTATGTTGGCGGGGCATGAAGTAATAGCTGTGGATAATTTTTTTACTGGTCGCAAGCGCAATGTTGAACACTGGTTGGGTCATGAAAATTTCGAGTTGATTCATCATGATATTGTGAATCCTTTGTTTATCGAAGTAGATGAAATTTATCATTTAGCTTCGCCAGCCTCACCGCCACATTATATGTTCAATCCAGTTAAGACAATCAAGACCAACACTATGGGCACTATAAATGTTTTGGGCTTGGCTAAACGTGTTATGGCAAAGGTTTTGATAGCTAGTACTTCGGAGGTTTATGGTGATCCTACGGTACATCCTCAGCCGGAAACATATTGGGGCCATGTAAATCCTATTGGACCGCGAGCGTGTTATGATGAGGGCAAGCGGGTGTCGGAGACGTTAAGTTATGCATATGCAAAACAGGTGAGTCTTTGAAATGAATTTTCTTGCATTACAAAGTGTATAAAATATATCGTAATTATATTCAATGCGATTTTTAGTAATCCTGTAGTAAAACTAGAACCATGTGTTTCTATATCAACACTTTGTGTAACATCAGTTCAAATGTCTCCAATTTTAGTTCAGTACTATAATAGTAACGAATATGTCAACTTATGTGTATCTCAATAGGCCCCAATTTTATTCCAATGTCTTTATTTGAAACAAAAGAACTTAGAATACTAAGTAAATAGTTGTGAATATATGGTATATGTTGTAGGAACTTATAATAATAAATGTCAATAGTAGACAACATTGGATGGAGCAAAATAGTCAAGTAGTACTGGAGACATTGTCAATAGCAAAACAGTATTGTATCCCCGCCGGCAGTTACTACAGGGAAATTATAAGCACTTTAATATACTTACATTCGAAAATATTACTTTCGATCTTTTTAATCAAGTCAAATTAGTTTTTCTAACTCCAAACTTTATTTTTAACGAAAGCATCTAATTATTAATAAGTTTGTATTTAATGTTTAATTTTCTCTTAAAATAATCACACAAAACTGTATAAAATCTATTTTTGAGTAGATAGAACGATTTATATAATACAATGTTTAAATATGATTTCATGTAAATGTTGACCGCGGCTACGCCTCTAATGATTCATACGCAATGTCTAATTTTGACATGCTTTTTTATACCTGAGCCTTAAAATATAACCAAAAAGAATAGCCTAAGGAGTAAAATCAAGAACCAATTCCAAATGTGAAATAATTGTTGACCGAATTCGTGTCGAAAATTGGCTATGGGTCTTTAATTTTTTTAACTTTTACCCCAAACAATATAGTAAATTATTTAATAAATATCATTATTTGCTGGGCGATATTTAACAATTTATCTTGGTATTTAAGTTTCTTTTGGTCATTTTTTTATCTAAACAGCAAATCTCTATTATGAAACTGTCATTTTTTATCTAAACAGCAAATCTCTATTATGAAACTGATACTATTTATCGAAAATACCATTTAATTAATTACATATTGTTTATTTTCTGCCAGATCGTCATAACTAAATAAATATTGTTTTGAGCAAAATTTTCATGTCTTGACCTTTTTTAATAACCGAGTGAGTTCTGGGACACCTTTCCTGTGTTCTTTACTTCCTATTTTACAAATCTTTATATAGTGCAGCGATAAACAACATTTCAGTTTTCCTATCACCAGTGATATGAGTTGCTGTTGTCATACATGTAGTTTGTTGTCTCTAGTGCAGCGATAGACAACATTTCAGTTTTCCTATCACCAGTGATATGAGTTGTTGTTGTCATACATGTAGTTTGTTGTTGTGCTGCCCATCACTGCTCTAGTGATACAAAATGATAATTGAGACAGAAATATATAGGTAGGTACTCTGTGCTGTTTCGAAATCGGTAATCGGCACTCCGTTATATAAATTTCTGTGCTTATCGTGACTTTTGCCACAACTGCATGTTTTATGCACTTCGACTTTGTGCGCGTTTTCTCCAATTGGGTATTTCAAGCTTTGAAAGATTTTATGCACTTCGATTTTGTGCGCGTTTTCTCCAATTGGGTATTCCAAGCTTTGAAAGATTTTCCTCTTCTTGATTTTTCCATCGAAGTTTCGGATGTCATCTTTTCACATTTAGGGGGATTTTTTTTCCAAGAGTGGGTTACTAGCCCGATGTCCTAACGTAGTTACCAGGGTGATACCACGATAAGGTCAGTGACCACAGTTGATATAAAAGATAACCATGATAAGTCTGGGCTTACCAAGTTAAGACTAATCAGAAACGTTGCTTAGTATCCAACATCCCCTACATCGATGGCTTAATATAAAAAAGGACTAACACGATTTTTTTTACTTTACAGAAGAAGGTAAAAACTTAATGAAAACCGCCAAATTTTAGATACAACGAAATTTTGTTTAAATGATAATAAAATGTGTTGCCTTTTTTATTTCAAATATCTAAAATTTTACGAATTTTATTTACTTTTTTCCTTCTCCTGTAAAGTAACAAAAAATCGAATTAGGCCTTTTTTATATTAAGCCATCGATAAGTAAATATTAGAGCATAAACGTTCAATTCTACCGTTTAATAAATTGGAAATTAAAAATACTCGAAATAAATATTTACCAATTTTATATTAGAACGTTGTTTCAGAAAATAAGCGTTATAAACAAAAAACTATAAAAAACAAAAAATACATATTTTTTGAAACAATCAACTAAAAGTTTATTGTTAAACACAAACTTGTAATAACAGGCATTACATTACACATTTTTATATACATACTAAACATATGTTTTTGGAAAATTATGCTATTTATTTAAACTTGTTTATCTTTCTTTACGTCTTAGGAAAAGGTACAAGTGCGTGTTGCCCGCATATTCAATACATTTGGCCCACGCATGCACATGAATGATGGTCGTGTTGTTTCCAATTTCATACTTCAAGCCTTACGCAATGAAACCATTACCGTTTATGGTAATGGCAAACAGACCAGATCATTTCAATATGTTTCAGATTTGGTCGATGGCCTTATAGCCTTAATGGATTCCAATTACACGCAACCAGTTAATATTGGTAATCCTGTAGAGCATAGTATAGAAGAATTTGCGGTGATCATCAAGGAGCTGGTGGGTGGAATAAGTGAGGTGAAACAAACTCAAGCCATGGAAGATGATCCACAGAGACGTAAGCCCGATATTAGCAGGGCCAAGAAATACCTTAATTGGGAACCTAAAGTACCTCTGAAAGAAGGTCTTCTAAAAACCATCGATTATTTTCGTAAAGAATTAGAGCGTTCTGATCGTTTTGCGAAAAATTCAAAAAAATACTTTGAATCTCGTGATTTACATCGTTCGCAGATACGTTTTCATTTTGATCCTGGTAATGATTAGTGTTTGGTGTAAGGATGTAAATTTTTTAAAAAATTTTAACTGTACTTAGTTATTAGTAAACATTTAAAAACAAGTTTTAGTTATTTAAGTATTTTGAAAATCAAAACACACATACACCTTTTATTATTAATAGAATCATTTATTGAATCTAGTCGCTTTTTACACGTGTAAATAATGAAATTGTAGTATAACTAATTTAATCTACTTTAGTTTTTTTTTTACTGACGTAGTTTTAAACTACATATTTGAGTTTTTTTTTCATATTTAATATGAAAGTATGTGCAAAAATTGTGCAAAATGCACCTAAACTGTTTACTCGCGTTTAATTTGTCTCTTTAAGTTTATTTTTATTTGTTAATTAAAAAAAAAAAGATAAAATTTGTGTAATAGAAAACATTAACAATTTAAAATAAGTTTCTTTATAAGAATTTATTCAACTATTTTAAATTTAAATTAATGTATTTTTACTGAAATTAGAAAATAAAAAAAAATAATAAAAGACACGAAGTTTTTGAAAAAACAACAAAAAAATTTAAAAAAAGTATGATTCATTTCGATTAAAACGCCTAATTCTATTATAACGTATTATAATACGAGATAATGTAGAATAATACATTATTATAACGCACTATAATGTATAATAATGCATTATAAGTTTATTATAAAGTATTATAACTTATTATAATGCAATTATAAAGTCATTATAATGTATTATAAGGCATTATAAAGGGATTATGTTTTAAAACGCATTGTAATGTATATAATGAAAATCGATCGTTTGCAAATCGTTCGATTTCTGTTATATTTTTGAGATAATTTTCGGAAATTTTTCCTAAAAAAAGAAAATTTGGGCTTTAATAATTTTGACTGATGTCTTATTTTTTATTTGGTTTGAATTTTTGTGTGGTAATAGGGAAAATTATCTCGATCGATTTCGATCACATACCGGATTATGTAGAATAATATATTATTATAACGCGCTGTAATGTATAATAACGGATTATAAGTTTATTATAAAGTATTATAACTTATTATAATAATAAGCGATTATGTTTTAAAACGCATGATAATGTATTATAAACGCATTATAATGCGAATATAATGTATTTTAACACATTTTAAGATGTTATAATGCGATTATAAGGTATTATAAAGCCATTATAATGTATTATAAAGCATTTTAATGACATTATATTTTATAATGAGATTATAACCTATTATAACGCATTATGTCTTATAGTTTTGAGGGAAAACTAATATTTTGATATATACACCAAAAAGTAGCAATTTTGACTTTTAGACTAAATTTTTCTGGGTAAAAAATAACTTGGAAAGATTTCAAATTTGTTTAATAGATTGTATATTTTTCGACAAGTGTAAGATGAGCTTTTTAATTAATTATATTATGTATAAACTAATAAACCAAACAATTTTAATATTCAAATTCAAAACTCTTTGGTTAAAAAATCTATAAAACTAGTTAAATTTATTGGTGTTTAAAGAAATCAAATAATTGGCTTATTGTGAAAATAACTGAGTAAATTTTACCACTAACATTTTGTGGTATTTTTAAATAATTGCAAACTTAATTATTACTTTTCCATGGTACATTTTTCTTAAAACAAATAAATTCACATTAAACTAAATTGTTAAATGATAATAATAAAATTCAACAAATCATATTAACTAATTTATATATTTTGATAAATCTAAAACAATTTTTTTAAATCAACTAAATGCTAAGATTGTGAAATTTTTAAACCTCACCGTGAGACTGGCTCCAACATTTCGGCAAACAATTTCTTTAAGGTAACTAAACCTTTGGCCTTGACACTACGCCAAAATTGTCTTAGTATACTATCGGCTTGTCTTAGGGCAGGCAGTAGGAGCAGCAGTTGTTGTTGATGCGAAACAGCCGAACTGTGACGCAAAAAGTACACGACATCATTGAGAGAATTCAAAATGGTATCACGAAATGCCCTTAAAGAAGACTGATCATCCAAATTGATATCACAATTGGTAAGAATTAAAGCTTTTAGCAAATAATATTCTTCACGTCTAACCGAAATGCGTTCCAAACGTTGAGCCACCTGCAAACAATAGTAATAGAATTCTGTATAGCCACATTCTTTGGCCAACAACTCATCCATCCATAGATCCTGGGCAAAACACAATTTGCCATTAAAAGGCAATGAGCGAAAGATAAGCTGAAGTGTTAGGATTTCCGGCCAAGTGACCTGTAACAAATTCATTTGATCACTTAACTGCAGCTCCACAAAACCCGGTATACCCTTGGCCCAACCAATAACATTCACCAGTTCAGTATCGTACAGATTACTGAGAGTTACCAGTATATCATGAGCATCACTATTGTTGTTATTGTTGTTGTTTGGCGGTGAATTCAATTGAAAAATGCAAGGTGTATTATTGGTCGAGGGCGTAGACGTAACAGCCACTGTTGAAGAAGAGGTAGGTGTCGAGGGAGGTGATACTTCGCTATTGTCGTTTGTGGGTGATGAATCATTAGTGGCAATTTCATCTTCTAGCAGTGATGAGGAAGAGCTACCTCCAGTATGACTTTGGTGCACTGATTTTACAAATAGTAAATCCGGTTCATTGTTGCTAAGAGCATCGAGAATTTTAATATCACTTAGGGAGGTAATACTGGACTGATAGAGTAACTGCATGGTTTGATATGAATTGGAAACAGGATTGCGACGATACTTTTGGCGACCACCACGTACGCGATCTAAACGGACTCCTTCCTGAAAGGTGTTATAAAAAGAAAAGGATTAATAAATAAGGAAGTCTTATAGTCAGTCGAAAATTTGATACCAGAAAATTTGAAGTCAGAACTGGACAGATTTTAAAAAAATTTCTTAATAAGTTATTTTGTCATTTATAAAAGTTGTATGGTTATAAAACTTGAATTAAATTTGGAGACTTTTTTAAATCGTTTTCGAGAAGGCCCTTGTATGGGAGGTACCAGATTTAATGGGCAGATTATTTGTTATTAATTTAGGAGGTATGGTCAAATAAGGAGCTATTTCAAAATAATCGGAACAATCATTCTATAATTATAAGCGTTATTTGCTCCTAACTTCATTTAAAAACAATAACATTTTTGACTGACAATTGCAAGAATGTAATTTCGAGAAGGCGGTGTTTGAAATAATGGACCGATTTAGATCAATTTTTGTAATACATCCAAAACAAAAGAAATCTCTAAAATCTGATCAGATTATTAAGAAATTGCTTAATGAAATATTTTCTCATTTCCGAAAGTTATATGGTTATGAAATCTTGGGTCATATTTGGTCTTACAATCAATTTCGAGATGGATCTTCTATGGGTGGTAACTGATTTAATAAACCGATTATTTGTTATTTATTTGGGAGGCACGGTCAAAAAAGGACCTATTCCAAAACAATTGAAAAAGTTATTATAAAATTATTTTTTCCGAATTTTCTTTAAAAACTTTAAATTTGTAACTAATTTCGAGAAGGCTCTTCTATAGGTGGTACTCGAAATAATGGACCGATTTAGACCAATTTTGGTCATACAACCAAAACAAAAGAAATCTCTGAAATCTGATCAGATTATTAAAAAAATTGCTTAATGAAATATTTTCTAATTTCCGAAAGTTGAATGGTTATGAAAACATGGGTCATATTTGGATCATCTGTCTTACAATCGATTTCAAGAAGGCACTTCTATGACTGTTAACTGATTTAATGGACTGATTATTTGCTATTTATTTAGGAGGTACGGTCAAAAAAGGACCTATTCCAAAAGAATCTTTTAAAAGTTTGTAGCTCAGATAGCGAAAGCGTAATTTCAAGAAGACTCTTCTATGGGTGATACCCGAAATAATGGACCGATTTAAACAAATTTTGGCAATAGAACCAAAACAAAAAAACTCTCCCAATTTATCTTTTTCAAACTTAAAATTCCACTTACCTTTAACATGCCCATTAGTAAGCACTTCTGAAAACGACAAGCCTGACAGGCCTTTCTCCTTCTCTTATTGATTTCACACTCATTGTTCGCCGGACAAGTGTACTCTATGTTACCCTGTATAGTTCTTTTAAAGAAAGCCTTACAGGCCTCACAGCTAGCCACTCCATAATGAAAACCTGAAGCAACATCTCCACAAACCAAACACAAACGTCTTAGCTCATCGCGTATTGAATTGCCAGAACTGGAACTTTGGCCAGGATTTGAACCTTGAATAGCAGCGGAGCCACTATTGCCTCCATCTTCCGCGGTATTGTAAGAACCATTACTGTTGAGACTTAAAGTGGTGGTAGAACTGCACATTTGGTGTTCGGGTGAAACAGAAGGTGAAGATTTCATACCATTAGCTGTGCTGCCAACACCACCTCCACCACTATTTGAATTGCTGTTACGTCTGTTATTGCTGCCGCTGCTAGTTGTGGGTGTGGTAGTGGTCGGACTAAAACATGTTATATTATGATTCGAAGCTGAATCTTGAATTTCTTGCTTTATATTAAGGACACTCATATTGAAGGTCTAATTCTAATGTTTTTGGCTCGAATGTCTGTTAAAATTTTACTGAAAAGATACAAAAAAAATAAAGAAAAGTTACTAAATTTTTATACAAATACCCAATAAATGTTTAAAATGCAAGAAATTTGTTAAATGTCAAATAGTACACTATCACATACCTACAATTTTGATATGATAGAATATAAATTTATATTGCACACTTTTTACCCAACCCTTTACACGCCATCCATACCTCTTCGCCCCTATCATTTTATACACAACTACTGCCGCTATTTCTGGCCCCTGTTAGTCCGTTTGATTATAATCATTCTATACACATTTGTAAGCTTTACATATGGTTTTATGGATTTTAATTCAGAGTTACCCTAACAGTTTTTATTTGAATGCATTTTAGGAAATTATATCAGATTTAAAGTGGTTAATTAAAAAGTTTCAAATATTTGTCTTTTTTGAGCTTATGGGAATGGTCTAATTTATGGATATTAATGTAGAGTTGTATTGAGTTAAGGGTGTGCATTTAGTATCTTCGGCAAAACTTGTTTATTATAGATACTTATGTACGATAATATTGTTTTAAAATCAATAATTTTCAATTTTTATTTCGTCCAAAATGGACTGCGAAGATAAATAAGTGAAGGTATTAAAAAATAAGTAAAAAATATAAAAAAAAAAAAAACTGAAAGTTGAATCCAACACGGTTTCAAATTCGGATCGATTGCCAGCAGAGCTTTTTAAGCCGGGTGCATGAGTTAATTGCTTGATATGCTTTCGATGATATTGATATCCTGTGACGCATATTGCCTGTGGTGACTGCAGCCTTTTCAATATCGAGAAAGAATCAATACAAATAAATCAATCTGTCAATGAATCAAAAACAAAACTGATAGTTTTTACAAGCAGACAGTCCACAAGAATCGGATCGGATGAAGTTGTAAAAGAACTTGTTTATTAGAAATAAAGCCCTCTCTGTGCTAAACTCTTATATAAAGCTCTTTAAAATGCTTATACTGCACATGTATTAATGAATATCGACATCGAGCTATGAATATCGATCTAACTGTAGGAGCTATAAACTGACATTGGCAGAGTTAAATACATTAAACAGCTGCGGTTGCCTTGGCTACGACATTTCGAATGAAAAAAATGCTCCAGAAAGAAAATTGTTCGAAAATGATACCGAGGGAATTCGTAGAAGAGGACTTCTGAGACTTCGATGTAAAGACCAAGTTGAAGAAAATCTTTGGACTACCAAAGTGTAGAAAATGCACACAAGATGGGAGCGCAGGATATTCTAAAATATGATCGCCCTTTGATTGACGAACTGACAGATTGTTAATATAGGGCATTTAAGTATGTAAAAAAAGTCGTGGTACTCTTTCAGTGAACCGCCGTGGTATAGCAGGTTAGTCATCCGCCTAGCATACCAGAGGTCCCAAGTTCAACCCCCGGCCAGATCCACTTGAAAAAAAATGAATTTTTAAGAAAGCGGCGGTTCATCTCATAACTCAGCTAGGCACTGGTTATTGAGTATTAGGCTAAGTAAAACTTCTGTAACTAATGCATTTGCCTTTCGGAGCCGGAGTTAAAACGTAGGTCCCTTTCAATGAGTCTAAAAATAAAATCGGATGCAGCTCATTGTCTGAGAGAAGTACCCCTTGTTCCAATTGGAATGTTGTAGGGGAATTATATATATATATATATATATATATATATATATATTTATAAATAGGTATATATATATGTATACATAATATAATTCCTATTAACACTCCTTTTACAAAATTTTCTATTCCAACATTTTTCATATATTTCTACTTCTGGCCAATTAAATATCACGCATAATCAACGTGAAGAATGACGGTATTTCCCGATTAAAATCGTTTACTTTACCCTACATTTTCTCTGAATATAAGATACTCGAAAAACCACTTACGATTATAGGCGAAACTTCCCAAGATAGTATAAACTGGTTAACGGCACTTAGATGTGTTTTTTTGTAATATACAATAACTAGGAAATAACAAAAACAAATACAAACAAAACAACAATAACAAAAAGAAAAAAAGGGAGAAGAGATAACAAATCAAAACAAATGATAACAAATTCACATTTTGTTTTTTGCAAGTTACATGAAAAAGAGAAATCTATTATTTATTTAATAAAAAAAATATCATAATAATTATAGTACTTACTTATTTATTTATGGATTTGCAATAAAATATATATAATTTACTTATTGCGTTTTTCAATTATTTTTTTTTCACCACACTACATTATTTTTGCTTTAATTGTCGCACAATTAATGGAATTTTGTAAATTTAAGTGAAATTGCTTTGTTGTATTTCTTCAAACAACTGCAGACGAAAGAAATTTATATGCAAATTAATGGCAACAAGCGCAAAGTGCTAAACTGCAGCAGATGGGGGTGCTCCACAAGAATTTTTAAAAAATCACTTAAGAAAAATTTACATTTTCATGGCAAACAAGAAGAAAAATTGTCTAGTTTTCAGCTTATTTAAGGCTTAATTGTCTAAATGTTGCTCCACTTTAATTTACTTTTTTTTACAATAATCGATTTTTGTTTTAATGACCACCATAAAAAATCATTATGGAATCATTTGTGTTTTTCTTCTCCCTTTGCATTTATTTCTAAGTCACTTTCTTATAAATTAGTTTTTGTATTTTGGCCACTTTTATTATAATTTTTTTATACTTTTATGGTTTATTAGACTTTAATGTTTAATTAATAGAAAATTTATGAAATATTTTGTTAAAATTGGAAATTTATTTTTTTCTCAACAGCAAATGTGAAATGTCAAATTTATGTGTCTAGACAACAGTGTTGTATTTTTTGGTGCTTTTTTTAGTACTAATAAAAACGGGATTTATTCGAAAGGGTTAATTACACTGGCAATAAAAGTGTATGCACACTGTTTTCTTATTGGAAAACAATTATTAAAATCAACTTTCAATATTGTTTTTTCATGATTTTGAATCTTTGAATATTTTGATAAACCTTTTTTTTTCTTTGAATAAAAAAGCTTTTATATTTTGAATAAAACTATCAAAATATCAGTATTATTATTTTTTTTTTTTTTGTAAAAGGCTTAGCTTTTGAGAAGTTTAAAAGCTTAGCTTTTGAAAAGTTTAAATAAAAGGGTATACAATTTTTGTTCAAAAATAAAATTTTAATAAAAATGATTTTTTACAATTTTAAAAATTCAAATTTTTATTTGAAAGTAAGAAGAAAATTGAGGCCCTATGTTCCACTAGGAGTCAAGAATAGCAAAGGAAGAGGAAAATTATTTTATTATCTTTAATTTTTGAAATGATTTAAAATAATAATTTTTGAGTTTAAATGCAAACGTGCAAAAGCCAAGAAAAAATTATATTTTCTATTTTCATGATTTTTTTTGACGTTACTTTTAAATGTATTCCGTATGTATGATTATTATATGTAAAATCATTAAAAAGCACAATTTTTACAAGTTTTTGGAAAAAATCAAATTAAATGAAAAATAAGTCATTATACAAAAATCATATTAATCATATTACATATTATTTTTAAATCTAAAGAATGATGTTTAGACTGGAGTAGTTCTTAAAATATTCCAGACTAATATTTTATAAAATTTATCTGAATACTCTTTTATATCGAAACAATTTATTTAAAAAAAACCTGTTTGTATTAAATTTTCTAGAAATTCTTTTCTTTAATTCTACTTGTATGAAATTTTTCAAAATTTAAAAAAAAAAATATTTTTATAAAATTAATATTAAAGAAACTTATTCGTAGAGCATTTAAAAAAATTATGACTTATAAGAAAATTCTTAAAATTATTATTCGTTTTAGACGTTTTTTTTTATTTCATATATGTGACCCTCTTTGAGAAAGTGTGTGAAAATTAAGTTTCGAGTAAAATTAAAAACAAAAAAGTTAAATTTTAATATTTTTCTTACTTTTATCGATTTTCCCAAGTTCTTTTTGTATGTTTTATGGGGTAAATAAGTTTTTATAAGAAATTTCATCTAATTCTACACCTTTTTAGGTACCATTATCCACTCTTAAGTCCAAACCCGTTTTTTGATGCACCAGGTCCCTTTTCTCGAAGAAGGTCACATATAAGAAATTTTTCAACAATTTTAAATTTGTTGGATATTTTTCAATTTCTTTGAAAATTTATAAAAAAAATTTTAATTTTTTTACACTTTTTGATTAAAAAAAAAAAAAATCATATACACCAACATCTCGCTTTAAGTCGTTTCGTTTTTAATTTTTTTAAGTTGCGGCGCTGCTTTATTTTAATTTTTTTAACGTTAAAAAGAATGTCGACTTACGACAATATCAGACAGTGTTTAAATTTTATTTTGTTTTTCATAAATTAATTGAATAGTTTATTATTATTTATTTAACTCTAAGGGACTAACGTTCTTGGTTCTTCCGATTCTAATTACGTAGTAGACTACCAAAGACCATTTTCATAGCTTATATTTTTCAAGATCCGTTTTGAAAAACTCAGAACACCATTTTTGTTTATGAGTGTAAGTCATTCGTGCTTTGTGTTATTTGTAGCTTTGACTTTGTTAGTGACTGCTGGACTACACGTCAGTCGGAAAGGGTTTATTGAATACGTTTTTATTTTGTTTTTGTTAGTATGTAACAAAATTTATTATTCAGGCATGTCACAAATTCCTTTCGGAATTGAAACCATTCCATAGTTAATTTTCTATCGAAATAGTTTTAGGTTCTATAGATTCCAAAAATTTTTAAATGCATTACGAAACGCAATTTTTTAATTGAAATCAGTAACTCTATCTTTGTTTAAACAAATAATAATAATTGAGATTAATTGAAATTTTTCACACTGAATGAAAAATGTTCTCAATACATTTTTCATATATTATACAATATATAATATTACACAATATAACAATAAAAACATACGAATTCAATTCCACCTTAAAAATAAAAAGTAGTTTTATTTCGAATTTTTTGTTTTTCGTTTTACTTTTTCTAAAGAAGCAAAATGCGGAATTCATTCTACTTCCGATCGGAATTGAGTTCTGTTTTAAAATGTAAATTTTGTTCAATTTTCCTTATAAAAAGTAGTAATTTCGTAAAATAGTGTTTTCTTTTTGGTTTTAAAAAATTTGATATTGTTAAAAAAACAACATTTTTTTTAAACTATTTATAGAAAATTTTTAAAATTTTATTTATTTCTGTTTTAAAATGTTAATTTTGTTCAAAAAAATTTTATGTTAAAAAAAAAAATAAAAAAAAATGTTTTTAATTATTTATTGAAGATTTTTAAAATTTATTTTTTTTTATGAAATTTTGAAAAAAATTAAAACAATTAAATTTGAGCAAATTAAAAAAAAATTAAAAAAAAAATTAATTTTAGAAAATTTTGGTTTATAAAAAATTAAAAAAAAAAATAAATTATTTTTTTTATTAGAAATAGTAATTTTTAGATAATTTAAATAGAAAATAATTTTATGATAACTATTAATTTTTTTTTTTAATTTTAGAAGCTATATTTTTTAAATCCATTATATTTGAAATTTAAATATACCTCATGATAAAAATGTTAAATATCTATAACGATAAATATCCAAACAGGAATATATTTTTATTGATTATTTTAATCTCGTTTCACACGAATCAGGTTTACTTGATCAGTTTTTCTTAAAATTTCCTTTTCGGGATATTTCTAAACAAAAAAACTTTTAAACGTTTCAAACACCTCTAGACAACGACCATTTGTTGCCCAAAGCCATTTCAATATAAAATTTGTAACAATAATTTAATTTATTGATTTTAAACGCGTCTTTAGGACGCTTTATATTCTGGCAAACATTTTTTTATCGGATGAAAAAGTTATTTTAAACTGTACTGATAAATATCCCAAACGATTTTTTAAATTCAATTTTCATCGGATTGAAAAACGAAACAAAATTTTTAGAATGATGAGGGATTCCTATTATTTTTTGAACTTCACTAGTTGTTTTTTAATGGATTATAATATGAAAATATTGCTTAAAAAGTATTATCATTCGTTTTCTGATTTTTAGACAATCTCACGAAATCCTTATCTAGTAACTTTTACATCCCTGCTTTATTCCACAATTTTCAATAGAAAATTCCAATTAGATTATTGGTGGGGAAATAATTCTACTACCTTTAACATACAACTCAGCACTTTTACGAATTACAACAAAAGAAAAAACCTGCTAAAAACGGCTGACAAAAAGAATATACAAAAACGAATGACAAAGTAAAAGGCAAATGAAAACAATGAAAAAATTACTACGAAATTGTACAACTGCGTCAGAGAAGTACAAGAAAAATTGGAAAAACGAACAAATGCAGTCGGAATGTCTATAAAGGCGCACGACGTGTAATTATTAACTTTTTGTGGCCGAGAGCGCATAAAATTTAATGTAGAATATTAAAAAAAAAATATTAATTTTAAAATAAAAATAAAATAATATTTAATAAAACAGAGTTTGGAAATAAAATAAATCAAAAATTGGTAAAAAAGTATAACAAGAAAAATGTAAAAATAAGAAGTGAAGTTTTGGTGAAGTGGAAAAAATTGTCGCCAGACAATTGTAAAAAAAAAATTAAGAAAATTTCTTTAAAACAAGGAAAAGTTGATGAAGTTAAAAAATAGATACCAAAAAATAAATAATTTTAAGAAAAATGGCAAATTGTTTAAGATTTAAACAAAACAAATACCTAAAATCTGTAAAATAAGTAAATTAAAGAAATTAAGAAAAAAGTGCAGACAGACTTTGAAGTGCAAGTGCTCCTCCATATGAAAGAGCCAGAAACCAGCCAAACAGTCAGTCGTCGGCCACAATCACTGACAAGCGACTCTAGTGTTTAGGGCGTGTTTGAAGTTTAAAGAAAAATAAATATAAAATCATTTCAAATAAATTTGTTTCAAAATGATTTTCTTAACATTGATTTATAAAATTCTAAAAAATTAAAAAATTTCATTAACAAATAAAGTCATAACTTATTTACAAAACTTTAACAGAAAAGTGAAAAAGTTTGTATCTCAGCAAAAAAAAAAAATCAATTTGTTGGGTTTTTTTTTGTTTAATGATTGCAAATTCCTTTTTGTAGTGATATTCTTTGGATACGGTGTCTACTACAAGTGCGAATTAAAACAACAAAAGCAAATACATAAAAATTTAAAAACGAAGTCTTTTCTTGAAAAGATAAATTCATAAAAAAAACCATAAATTCATTAAGAAAAAGCAAAAACAGCACAAAAATTTGCACATTAAAAAGAAAGCAAGAAAAATTTAAACAAACCTTTCAAAAAATAAAAGTAAAATTTGGTTCATTAAAAAAAAAACAAGCAGCTTTTTCAACAAACACCCACCCACCACCACCACCCCAACAGTTTTTATTATAATTTTCCTTGTTTTTTCTGCTCTCTCTTTGTGTCTCTTTTACTCCCAGCTGTCTCTTATCTCAGTATTACCGTTATTTCACAACAATACTTTGATTAATATTTTTGTTGTAAATGTTTGTCTTCATGTTTGAATGCGTGTAACTCGGTATCTGTGTGTAATCCTTACAACAACAACAACAATAAAAAACATTACAAAATTCTCTTTTCCTATTGTTGCTGTCCACAACTCGTATTATTTTGCTCTCCTTTCAAAAACATTTCGTATGTATTTATTAAAGTGAAACCAAAAACTAAAGTATACAACTTAAAAGAACAAAAAAAAAAACCTAAAAATAAGGAAAAATTTTCCTTTTTATTTTACCCAAAAATTGTTTTGCCTTTTGACCCCTGTCTGCCCGTGTAATATCGTAGAAAAATGGGTGCTCAACAAGGCAAAGAACGTGGCTCACATTCCAGCGGCAGTCATGGTGGCACTGCCAGCTGTATTGGCGTCTCCAGCAGTAGTCCTGTTGGCTCACACGGTATTCCCGTAAATGCTTTGGGTGCTGGTTCTACACTACGTGGTTCCCGCATTAAGTCCTCGGTACCGCCAGCTGCCGTCAGCGGTGGGTTACATCGTTCGGCTGGTGTTTCGTCTGCCTCGTGTCATAATCCCAAGGATAATCGCTGCAATCCAATTGGACTGAATATTTTTACAGAACATAATGGTAAGTTTAAAATTATTTGGGGGATTTTTGTTTTTGATAATAACAACAATTTTTAATTTTGCTAAACTTTGTAGTTGTAGGTGCTAAGGTAAAAACTTTATAGAATGAAGGATCTTAGATATCTCAGAATCAAATCGATAATTTTTATACCCTTCACCACCATTTGGAAAGGGTGTATTAGGTTTGTGCTGATGATTGTAACGCATATAAATATTGATCTAGGACCCACCTTTAAGTATACCGATCGACTCAGAATCACAGAGTTGATTTAACGATGTCCGTCCGGATGGCTGGCTGACAGGCTGAATATCCATGTAAGCTTGTTATCAAAGTACAGGTCGTACCTTCAATGATAACACTGGTCAACATTGATTTCATCATATCTTGGAGTTTTTTACATAAACATGTAAAATTTTTTATACCCTTCACCACCATAGTTGGAAAGGGTATTATCAGTTTGTGCTGATGTATGTAACGCATATAAATATTTATCTTAGACCAACCTTTTGGTATACCAATAGGCTTAGAATCACTTTCTGAGTCGAATATCCATTTAAGCTTGTTATCAAAGTACAGGTCGTACTTTCAAAAATAACACTGGTCAACATTGATTTCATCATATCTTGAAGTTTTTTACATAAACATATAAAATTTTGTATACCCTTCACCACCATAGTTGGAAAGGGTATTATAAGTTTGTGCTGATGTATGTAACGCATATAAATATTTGTCTTAGACCAAACTTTTGGTATACCAATAGGCTTAGAATCACTTTCTGAGTCGAATATCCATTTAAGCTTGTTATCAAAGTACAGGTCGTACTTTCAAAAATAACACTGGTCAACATTGATTTCATCATATCTTGAAGTTTTTTACATAAACATATAAAATTTTGTATACCCTTCACCACCATAGGTGGAAAGGATATAAGTTTGTGCTGATGTATGTAACGCATAGAAATAATTGTCTTAGACCCACATTTAGAATCACTTTCTGTGTCGATTTAGCGATGTCAGTCCGTCCGTCTGGACCCCGATGAAAACCTTGTAATCAAACTACAGGTAGCAATTCTAAAGATAATTTGATGAAATTTGGCACAGATAATTGTTTTGATAATGGGACCATGGCTATTGAAAGTCGTTAAATTGGTCTATCGTTTATGGTACTTCTCATAGGTCCACCTTCCCATAATTGATATATTAGCCACAAATATTAATATTTTTTCATGAAATTTCAAACAAATACTGTTTATGTAAACATTAATCACTGTACGAAATTTCGTTGAAATCGGTCCATTTGCTCCCATAGCTCCCATACAAACTCTTCTGTCAAAACGCACTAAATGAAACAAAAATCACTAAAACGCTCGTAAATCTGAAGATAATGTGAATTTTATGTTTATTTTTTGCATACATAATTTTTGTAACAAATGTAATCAACTTGTCAAATTTCGAGATAATCAGTCAACATTTGACCCTTGCTCTCATATAAGTCCAAATGTAAGTTTTGAGAAAATGTTTTTTTGATGGCAAAATTTAACAAAAATTTGTCTTTATACAGGAAAAAGAACTCCTTTGACCTTAGTTGTGAAGGGTATCGTATGGTCGGGCTTGACCGACTATAGCACTTTCTTACTTGTTATTTTTGAAAAACGAAAAACTTTTATTTTTCATCAATTTATAAAAATTCGAAGATTTCAAAAATTTACATTCTTATTTCACGGTTTTAAAACTATAAATATCGGGTTATCCATTTTGCGGTTTCAAAAGTGACGTATATAAAACACAAAAAATATTTTATTTTATTAAAAAGTTTGAACGTTGATTTTATGTGTGAAACACTAAATCATTTAAATAACCACCACGCGAAATGTTGTTGATATCGCCACGACGAGAAATTAATCGGTCAGGAAATATCTCTTGCAATAAAGCCATATACGCTATAGCTGTGCGGCAGGTGGCACCGTCTTGTTGAGGCCACATATTCTCCAAGACGTATTCTTCAATCGTCTAAGAAGGGATAAAATCCCACATTGAATTAAATAGATCAAGTTAATTGGAGTTAGTACTATAATTTTACCGATAATCACTTTTACCTTTCCTCAAATCTGTTGAAAAGCACGAAAATAATCTTTAAGAAAGATTATTCTCCTATAGATGATTTTTCTATAGAAATATTTTTTTTATAGATAAATCTTTTTGCTGTGAATTGTATCCTTTTAGTAAGATAACTTTTCTATAGATTAATCTTTCTACTATGAATTTTTCTATAGATAACTTTTCCTACTGTTAACTTTTGTAACTCCCACTATCAAATTTTTTATAGAAAACATTTGTCATTGTCAACTTTTTTAAAGAAAACTTTTCCCACTGTCAACTTTTCTGTAGAAAACTCTTCCCACTGTCAACTTTTCTGTAGAAAACTCTTGCCACTGTGAACTTTTCTGTAGAAAACTCTTCCCACTGTCAACTTTTCTATAGAAAACTCCTACCGCTTTCAACTTTTCTATAGAAAACTCTTCCCACTGTCAACTTTTCTATAGAAAACTCCTTCCACTGTCAACTTTTCTATAGAAAACTCTTCCCACTGTCAACTTTTCTATAGAAAACCCTTTCCACTGTCAACTTTTCTATAGAAAACTCTTCCCACTATCAACTTTTGTATGGAAAATTTTTCTACTATCAACTTTTCTGTCAAAAATTTATCTATGAAATAATTTAAAAATCTTTTTATAAAAGAATTTGTTCATAGAAACTTTTTATGTAAAATTTTTTCTTATAGAAGATTTAAATTACAATTATTTAAAAAAAAAATGTTTCATTATCAATTTATTTTCTAAAAAAAGATTTCATAGAATTTTTTTTTTCAAAAAATTTTGTTAGACTAGGTACATTTTTGGGTATAAGAACTTTTTCATTGAAAATTTATAAAAATTATTCTTCCGTTTTAATTTTTTTGTATGAAAGTCTTTTAATAGAAAATTTTTCGGTATGCAAATTTGTTCAAAGCTAAGTTTCGGTAATAATTTGTTTCGTCGAAAATATTTTAAAAGAGTTTTTTTTTCAATCTTCGTATTTATTCTGTTCCTCAAATACTATATGTGTGGTTTTCGCTATGTCTAGAATTAGGGATAATCCTACTGATGAGATGTCCTAACCAACCATCGAAACGCGTCGAGGAAAGATTTCCCTACCAACATTTTTGTGTTTTATCAAAAAACAATTTATTACAATAATAAATAATTGTAATAAATTGGGATCTTAGTGCAATACACTACAGTAAAACTTTTTAAGAAAATTTTTTAGGTTTAATATGTTTTCTTATATCATTTTTTTGGTATAACAAGATTTTCATAGAAAATTATTTGTTATTACAATTTTTGATGTGATTTGAATTTTTCTGAAAGATTTATAAAACCGCTTTCATTTAATTATGAACACAAAACTTTTAGCTTGGGCGTTATAGATTTGTTAAGCTCGGAAATTTAAATCAAAATATCTGTCATTTTTTTACTGGATAATCGAATGTTTATCATTTCTTATAGAAAATTTTTTAATACCAAAATTTTTGTGTAAAAAATTTTAGACAATTTTTCTTACAATGGATAACAAATTATTTTTTTAATAATAGAAATTTATATTTATAACAAGAAGTAACAAATTAAGATAATAGGACTTAATGTAAAAAAACTCGTTTTTATTTTAAACCCATTTATATGGTAAATTATATTGTTTAAAAAGTTTAAATTAACAATTTGCAAAATCTAGAACCAGATGGCGATAATATAAAAGAAATGCTAATTTTATCTACAAAATAAATATGCAAATTGAACTTGAATATATTTGGGAGGAAAGTTTCAATAATCTTTTGTTTGAGTTGATACCTCAAAAAGTATAAAACAGTATTTTTTTAAGAAAAAACAAGTAAGAAAGCGCTATAGTCGGTCAAGCCGACCATACGATACCCTTCACCACTAAGGTGTTATTTTTCCTGTGTAAAGACAAATATTTGCAAAATTTTGCCATCATACAAACTTTTTCTCAAAACCTATTTATTCAACCTGTTTCCGTCATTTGGACTTATATGAGAGCTAGGACCGATTATTTCGAAATTTGGCAGATTGATTATAGTTTTTACAAAAATTATGTATGCAAAAAATAGACTCAAAGTCTTCATTATCTTTAGATTTACGATCGTTTTAGTGATTTTTTGTCTAATTTAGTGCGTTTTTAAAGAAGAGTTTGTATGGGAGCTATGGTCAAATGAGGACCGATTTCAACGAAATTTGGTACAGTGATTTACGTTTACATAAGCAGTATTTGTTTTAAATTTCATGAAAAAATATTGATATTTGTGGCCAATATAGCAATTCCGGGCAGTGGGACCTATGGGAGGTACCATAAATAATGGACCGATTTTGACCAAATTCAATAGCCATGGTCCCATTATCAAAAGAATGATCTGAATTTCATCAAATTATCTTTAGAATTGCGACCTGTAGTTTGATTACAAGGTTTACATGGGGGTCCAGCCAGCCAGCCGTCCAGCCAGCCAGACGGACGGACGGACGGACATCGCTAAATCGACTCAGAAAGTGATTCTAAGTCTATTGGTATACTAAAAGGTGGGTCTAATATTTCTATGCGTTAAAAACGTCAGCACAAACTTATAATAAGATTTAGAAAATATGAACTCGAGCCTAAAAATTTAACACAATTTAAAGACTCAAGTCTAAATTAACAAGGTTTTAAAGCTACTTTAACAATATTACTTTATAACAATTGGACATGCTTAAATACTTAAATTGTGAATGCCCCAATTATGATGAAATAATTACAATTTCCTTTACATAACAAAAAAAAAAAAAGATAAATATTATTATTATTTAACTTTATCATAAAGCAAATATTATAATATTTATTTAAATTGAAATTAAAATCTAATTCAATCAAAAATTTATACCTAAAAAAACCCCAACCCTTCAAACAGAAAACATTTCAGTCTACAAAAAAACAAAATTCTTGTATTCATAACAATTTATTAAATGAAAATTAAATTGACTTAAGGATCAAAAATGTTTACTTTGCACTTTATATTATCTCGAAATAACGAAAAAAAACACAACCAAGTAGAAAATAAATGAATGAATGAAGTAGAATCAATATCATGGTAAAATGCCATATGTAAACAATGTATTGTTTACATTGAGCACAGGAGTAAATAATTTTTTGTATACTCGTTTGTTCACATTGGAAGGGGGGAACGTATGACGCTGGCAAAAAGAAATATTACACAACAGAAAAATGAAAAAAAAGGAGGAAATTAGAAATGCGTGGGGGAAGGGCATGTACATATGTAATAAAAGGAGTGAAGAAAAGAAATCAAATTATACTACCAGCAATATTTATAAAAAAAATATTACCAATATAGTCTTAAGTTTATGTGAAACCGGTAGTTGTTAGAGGCAGTTGTATAAAATAATGAAACCTTGAAAAGTAATGTTTATTGGTTTAGACCAAATAAAGTATGTAATTATAGACATATAGTGCTCGGCATTGAATGTCGTTCGCAAAGATGTATGGATCGATGACAACGTCAGCTCAAAATCCACCCATTATATCCACTGGTCGGCGCAAAGAGAACAGAACAAAAAAATAAAAAAAAAATTTGTATCAAAAAATTTTCTATAGAAAATTATTTTACCAAAATTTTTTTTATCAAAAATTTTTCTATAGAAATTTTTTTTATCCAAAATTTTTTATCCAAAATTTTTCTATAGAAAATTTTTTTATAAAAATTTTTGATAAAAAAATTTTTCAGTAGAAAAAATTTTAATATAGAAAATTGTTTTATCAAAAATTTTTTATAGAAATTTTTTTTATTAAAAATTTTTTTATAGAAATTTTTTTTATCAAAAATTTTTCTATAGAAAATTTTTTTATCAAAAATTTTTTTTAGAAATTTTTTTTATCAAAATTTTTTTTATTTTGATAAAAAAAATTTTCTATAGAAAATTTTTTTATCAAAAATTTTTCTATAGAACTTTTTTTTATCAAAAATTTTTCTAAAGAAAATTTTTTTATGAAAAATTTTTCTATAGAAAATTTTTTTATCAAAAATTTTCTATAGAAATTTTTTTTATGTAAAATGTTTCTATAGAAAATTTTTTTATTAAAAATTTTACTATAGAAAATTGCGAATAATCATTCTTTTTGAATAATATTTACATCCCGACAATTTTGTTATTTTTTGAGAAAAGTTTTTTATCAAAAATTTTTCTATAGAAAAATTTTTTTTATCAAAAAATTTTGTATGCAAATTTTTTTATCAAAAATTTTTCTATTGAAAAATTTTTTATCAAATATTTTCTATAGAAATTTTTTTTTATCAAAAATTTTTCTATAGAAAATGTTTTTTATCAAATTTTTTCCATAGAAAATTTTTTTATCAAAAATTTTTCCATAGAAAATTGTTTATCAAATTTTTTTATTTATCAAAAAATTTTCTATAGAAAATTTTTCTATAGAAAATTTTTTTATCAAAAAATTTTCTATATAAAATTTTTTTATCAAAAAATTTTCTATAAAAAAATTTTTTTATCAAAAATTTTTCTATAGAAAATTTTTTTATCAAAAATTTTTCTATAGAAATTTTTTATCAAAAATTTTTTTATCAAAAATGTTTCTATTGAAAATTTTTCTATAGAAAATTGGTTTACCAAAAATTTTTCTATAGAAAATTTTTTCATCAAAATCTAAAATTTTTTTTATCAAAAATTTTTCTATGGAAAATTTTTTATCAAAAATTTTTCTATAGAAATTTTTTTTTACCAAAAATTTCCAACGAGATATAAACCCTAAATATCTGTTAAAAGCTTTCCCAATTATTAAGGGTTTCCTAAAATATTTTGCGTCCTTTAAGACTCTCCTGAGCATATGCAATAAAAAAATTTGTAATTTTTAAAAAAATTAAAAAGTTTGACTAGTTTTACTTTTTTGAGACCACAAGATATTTAAATGCCCATTTTTGTTACAGTGGGTTTAAAATAAAACACTTTTGCAAAGAACAAAAAAATTTTATACCATTTTCAAAACTTCTTTTTTGTTTTTTTTAATAGTTTTTTTAAAAGAAATTAAAATGTGTAAAAAAATGTTTCAGAATGTTAGCTAGAACACCCTGTAGATTACCACGAATAAAGAATTAGATCGATATCTCTAATGGTTTAGCCGTTCCTGCGACAAATTAAGAAAATTGTTCAAAAGCTCCTTCCTTTACATCTGTATACAAATTAACCCTTGGGTACCCATGGGCTCAATATGAACATAAAGCAGTTAATGATACGGCTGAAAGAGCTGTTAAATTAATCATGGCTTATTTAATGTCAAAGAGGAGAAAAACAGTTTTTATTGAGATGTGTACAAGCCAATTTTTTTTTAATAGGCTATATTTAGCTTTACTAAAGAAAATCAGGGCGGTTGAGAACTTTTCTTTAAAAATCCTTAATATTTGTATAAAAAAAATACCTTTTTTTTAGAAAATTTTGTCAGTCGCCACTTTTTTACAGTAAACTAAGTCGATCGCCAATTTTCCATAAAAAAACTAAGTTGATTCGTATTCCAGATTTTTTTATTTCCATCCTTTTTTTTGTTTGTTTGATTTTTTTTTATTCTTCATTCTTTGTATTGTTGCTAATGTGTATGCGTGCGCACTTATACAAATACAAATAAGTGGAAAAACATGTAGTCCTGAGTCTTTCCTATAAAAAGCTGATGTGCCAATAAACAATAAAAGTAACAACAACAAGTAGCTATAAGGGGCAGGACATGAAAGCAATTCATTAGTAAGAAAGAGTTTTAAAAAAGGACTTTTGTACTTTGGGATCTGGAGCAATTTCCATCGAAAAATCATAATCATTCATGAGCCGCATTTCTCGATGATTAGCAAATTGAAGTATCAAATTTATCGTAAAATTTTTTTTGTCAAAATTTTTTTTATAGAAAATTTTTTTTACCAAAAATTTTTCTATAGAAAAATTTTTTATCAAAAATTTTATTATATATTTATTGACCAAATTTATATGGCTTTGGTCTGCTAAATGCGAAAATGACATTGGTTTTTTCGAGTTCTAGTTTTCGAGATATAATTTTTTTTTTTGGAAAACAGGTTTTTTGTAAATAGTGTTAATATAACTCCAAAACGGCTGGTTAAATTGACTTCATAAGAAAACCCGAAATTCGAGAATAACCTTATGTTTAAGTTGTCTTTACATTTTTCTTAATACGCTTAGTCGTTTTGGAGATATTATAGAATTTACACCGAAAAATCATCATCATCTTTCAAAATTTTTTCGTTTTTGAAAAAAATCGTAACAAAATTTCTATAATCATAAAAGTGGTTATGTTTTAAACAAATTTTAATTTCTCTACAATTAATCACTTAAAGCAAATCATTTAAATTTCAATTAAATTGTGGTAGGACAGAGATTTATGGCCTACGAATCTCTTAAATTTATTTCCAAAAGAAAAAAAACTAAATAAATAAAACAAAAATGGCATTTAATTTTACACTCCCTTTGAGTTGCCAGGGCAACAAACATTAGATTTATTATGGCCACTTAAATGGGCAATTAGTAAATCTCCAACACAGACATTCAGCCAAAAAGCGAAACAGAAATTATATTTTTTTTATAAAGGCCCCACGAGTTTTAAAGTAGAAAAGTGCGTAAGTGAGTAAAAACAAGTGATAAGTGCAATTATAAAGAAAGAAAAATCCAGTTGAAATAATAAAATAAAACTGCTGGCATGCCATGGCAGTTAATAAAGTTTTCCGGTGAGGTTTGGATTTTTTTCCCCATTTTTTTCAACAAGTAGACATTTCATTTTATTTGTGTACATTATAGTTTCGATGGATTGTATTTGTATAAACTCATATGAAATGTCAAGTAATTTTAAGAAATGCGTAAATGCGTAAAATATCTTCCGGTTATAATAAAAATCTACGTAAATAAGGCAGCAGCAATAAATAAATAAAGAAATGTTTGTCCTAAGTGTTTGAATTTTCTGAAATTCAACCCTCTTCGAGTCGAGAATATTTATGTGGAAATAATAAAAGAAATTATGATGAAAAAATTTAGAAGAAAGAAAACATCAGAAAATGAAACACCACCATAGGGGCTTAAATTACATTGAAAAAAAAAATACATATAACATTTATAACCTTAGGCCGTTAGCCCTTATACTGAACAATCAGGGATGAAGTAGGAAAAAAATTTGCAGAAAAAGGCACTTTTTTCTATTTGATTTTAAAATAATGAGAAGCCTCATAAGGATAATTATAGCCAAGACGTAATTTAGCGGGCCAACTATTTAAAAAATAATCTTTTACAAAATTTATAAAATTATCTAAACAATCAAATTCCTCAGGTGAATATATTTATCATCAAAAAAATTAACTTTTATATATAAAAATTCACAACTACCCAAAAGGTGTGTCCTCTTTTAAAATATTGAAGCACAAAAAAAAATGTACAATTTGTTGATTTTATTTGTATCATTTATCAAAACTCTTCTTTAACATCCCCTTTTTTGCCATAAAACTCTCCTTGTGAAAAGGTATTGTTTTCCTAACCAAGTGTTAAAATTAAATTTCTTTAACTTAACATGACTTTTTAAAAATGTTACACATTTCAAAACAGTTTTTTTCGTTGCGTTAAAATTTACACTTCCATACAAACGTTAACATTTACCCATACTTTGGCTTTAGAGCCTGTAACTCCACCCTCCCACACTTATTATTCCATGAGGGCATAACAAAGGAAATGCTCACTCATAATTAAAGATTCTTTCCATTTTTGTTTACCAACATTGCAAAAAATATTAGGAAGGTATACTAAAATCTTTTCATAATTAACTTAGGTTAGGTTAGAAAGGGTCTAATAGGTCCATTGTGATCCATTCGTATGGAGAATAAAAAAATAATAAAAATATGATAAATAGTAAGATTTATAAGCCATCGATGTCTGATATATTAAGACTTTTATCTCAGGCAACTGATTACTGCAATGAATCTGACAACAACTAGCCCTTCCTTATTTAAGTCTATCAAATGTTAAAATGTGTCCTAGATACTCGGTAGACCTATATATTGCAACAGGTTTTAGTGGTTTTCTATATTTGACCCATACAAAAGTAGAATTTAATAGCTCGATTGTGTATTGCAACCGAATTTTAGTTGCTTTGTCTACTGGCAACACAATCAGTAAAAAAATTTGTATTGCATATGGCAACACATATCAGTTGCCAAATCGAAAATTGTGACTGGTAACTAAGAAGATGAATAAAAATTGTAAATAGCCATTTTAATGAAAAAAAAAGTGAAGAAAGAAAACGGTTTAAGATTTTTTCAGAAGTCGCATGGAAATGTTTCCAATCTGGATATAGCATAACCTAAGTTGTCGATTATTCTAAAGGAAGATCAAAAACTTTCTCAAATTTGTATTAACTCAAAAATTGAAAAATATAGAATTAAAACTTGAAATACGGTTGAAACAAAAATACAAATATCCGGTTGCTGAAATAACCTGTAACTGGCAACTAGAATTGGCTCTTTTTGCCATCTATAATATGATTAATAATTGTCAAGGCAACTGAGTTTCTCTCATCGGTTATCAGTTGCCATACTTAATGTCATTTTGGCACAAGTAAAGTTAAGTTGCAATACACAATCGAGCCATAAAATATTTAAAGGTAATTTTTCATTTATTCAATTTATCGTCGGTCAAAGGTTGACAACTCTTAACTCGCAAAGAAATCGAAACATGTTAAGAGTTGTCAACCTGTAAATAATTAAAAAAAAAAAAATATCAGGTTTTAGTAGGATTTGAACCCGGGGCAATTATGTTTAAATTGCAATTAGAATTGTAAATATGTATGTACTTACTTTACTTTTACTGAAGTTTGGTTGGGTCATTTAGTTGCACCCCAGGATGTCATAAATTTAAATTTAAAATTTCTACTAAAAATTTCAATTTTTACTAAAAGTTAAAATTTTTATTAGAAACTGAAATTTTTAATAAAAATTTAAATTTTTAATAAAAATTTATATTTTTACTAAAAACTGAAATTTTTACTAAAAATTTAATTTTTACCAAAAAGTTAAATTTTTACTAAAAATTTAAATTTTTATTAAAAATTTAAATTTTAACTAAAAATTGAAATTTTTACTAAAAATTGAAATTTTTACTAAAAATTGAAATTTTTACTAAAAATTGAAATTTTTACTAAAAATTGAAATTTTTACTAAAAATTGAAATTTTTACTAAAAATTGAAATTTTTACTAAAAATTGAAATTTTTACTAAAAATTGAAATTTTTACAAAAAAATAAAATTTTTACTAAAAACTGAAATTTTCAAATATTAAATTTTTACTAAAAATTTAAATTTATACTAAAAATATAATTTTACTAAAAACTGAAATTTTTACTAAAAATATAAATTTTTTACTAAAAACTGAAATTTGTACTAAAAATTTTACTGAAAACTAAAATTTTTACTAAAAACTGATATTTTTACCAAAAACTGTAAAAATTGTAATTTTTACTAAAACTGAAATTTTTACCAAAAACTGTAAAAATTTTAATTTTTACTAAAACTGAAATTTTTACTAAAAATTTAAGTTTTGACATTGAAATTCCTACTAAAAATTGATATTTTTACTAAAAATTTATTAAAAATTTAAATTCTAACTAATAATTACTAAAAATTGTTAGTTTTACTAAAAATTTAAATTTTTTACTAAAAATTTAAATTTTGACTAAAAATTGAAATTTTTACTAAAAATTGAAAATTTTACTAAAAATTGAAATTTTTACTAAAAATTGAAATTTTTACTAAAAATTAAAACTTTTACTAAAAATTGAAATTTTTACTAAAAATTGAAATTTTTACTAAAAATTGAATTTTTTACTAAAAATTTAAATTTTTACTAAAAATTTAAATTTTTACTAAAAATTGAAATTTTTACTAAAAATTGAAATTTTTACTAAAAATTGAAATTTTTACTAAAAATTGAAATTTTTGCTAAAAAATTAAATTTTTACTAAAAACTGTAATTTTTACTAAAAATTGAAATTTTTACTATAAATTGAAATTTTTACTTAAAATTGAAATTTTTATAAAACTGAAATTTTGACTAAAAATTTAAATTTTTGAAAAATTTATATTTTAACTAAAAGTTGAAATTTTTACCAAAAATTTAAATTCTTACTTAAAATTTATATTATTACTAAAAATTTAAATTTTTACTAAAAATTGATTTTTTTACTAAAAATTTAAATTTTTCCAAAAAATTTAATTTTTCATTAAAAATTTAAATTTTCACTAAAAATTTTAATTTTTTATTAAAAATTGAAATTTTTACTAAAAATTTAAATTTTCTCAAAAAATTTAAATGTTTTACTAAAAATTTAAATTTCTTACTAAAAATTTAAATTATTTACTAAAAATTGAAATTTTTACTTAAAATTGAAATTTTCACTAAAAATTTAAATCTTCACTAAAAATTAAAATTTTTACTGAAATTTTTACTAAAAATTAAAATTTTTTAACTAAAAACTGAAATTTTTACTAAAAATTTAAATTTTCACTAAAAATTTAAATTTTCACTAAAAATTAAAATTTTCACTAAAAATTAAAATATTCACTAAAAATTTACATTTTCGCTAAAAATTTAAATTTTCACTTAAAATTAAAATTTTTACTTAAAATTGAAATTTTCACTAAAAATTTAAATTTTTACTGAAATTTTTACTAAAAACTGAAATTTTTACTAAAAATTAAAACTTTAACTAAAAACTGAAATTTTTACTAAAAATTTAAATTTTCACTAAAAATTTAAATTTTCACTAAAAATTTAAATTTTCACTAAAAATTAAAATATTCACTAAAAATTTACATTTTCGCTAAAAATTTAAATTTTCACTTAAAATTAAAATTTTTACTTAAAATTGAAATTTTCACTAAAAATTTAAATTTTCACTAAAAATTTAAATTTTCACTAAAAATTTAAATTTTCACTAAAAATTTAAATTTTCACTAAAACTTAAAATTTGTTGCTAAAAATTTAAATTTTCAATAAAAATTTAATTTTCAATAAAAATTGAAATTTTCACTAAAATTAAATGTTCAATAAAAATTGAAATTTTTACTAAAAAAATAATTTTACTTAAAAATAGAGATTTTCACTAAAAACTATATTTTTAAATAAAAATAAAAAAGTTACATACATAAATTTTATGTAACTTTTACATTTTACTTTATTAACGAAATTCCTTAAACCTTAGCTAGGTCTCTAATTAACCTCTTTACTCCACCCACTTAGACATTAATGTACTCATGTTTAGACTCATTCCCCTAAGTACTTTGACATAGACAGTTTTTTTTTTATACTAAAAATTCTAATGAGGTCTTAGCTTCCTTGTTATTCGTCTTCGTCTTCATATTGTTCATGTTGAATGTTGTTTGTTCTGCTCTGCTTTTAGTAAATCCTCTTAGGTTCCAATAACCGGCCGGCATTTACCCACTATCTTCTTAGTCTAGTGTTAAGAGCACAATAATATTCTTTAGTTTAAAATGTTTCTTTGTTATTTCTTTACTTAAGATTTTTATTTTTGCATTTTTATTTTTTTTATTTTGCTCTACAAGTCCCCAATCGTTCGTCCGTTGTATGTATTTATTTTATGCGTGACCAAGTGTCATCATAAGCTCCGACACCTCGTCGGACCTTGAGCGCAATTGAAGCAAAAATTTAAAACAATTTGTTTAATTTAAGTGAATGAACGAACGAACGAACGAAACGTTAACGAAAAATACTATAAAATAACACAAAATTCTCATTTAACAGAAAACGCATTGACTGATGTCGGGTATTAAATAATTTAACAAAAAATTTGTTTGCTTATTTCAGACTTATTGAGGTTACTTTCAGAGTTTGTCGTCTAAAGAAAATCTAACTTATTTGTTTGCTTTTTTTGAGGGCTTTGTTTACAAATCAAAGTTGTGATTTCTTTTCACTTCTTATTGCGATTGTGATTCTAATTTTTATGGAAATTATAAGTTTGAGCGTTCATTTGAAAGAATGCGTGTTTAAGCATAATTTGAATATTGGAACTATGAGGGGAAAACAGTTGTAGATTTTTTAGAAATTCTCACATTCTAGTTTTATTAGAATTGAAGAAAATTCTTGAAATTGAAAAAAAAAAAATATTTATAAGGTTGAGAAATTTGTATAGACATTCGTACATGTTAATGCCAAAAGTCAATGTATCGACTTCTGGCATTAACAACTGCATTATCCTTAAGCCAATGATATGCTTACTAAACATTGTCAAATTAGCTATCTCTTTCTGGCAATTAACGCCCAACCCATCTGTCAGTTTGGAGCCAATGTCCAAGATTTTGTTTCCTTTTTGGCCAATAATTGTAATTCCTTCTTCTGAATTTTGTAGCCGAACAAAGAGGTAAATAAACCGCAAATAAATTCAATTTTTTCCTAAGTTCAAGACTTAATACTTTTGTTTTATTTCATTTCTTTTCTATATCAAATTCTTCACTGGGTTTCCATCACTATTTCTTGAGTAAACAAAATAAGAGGATTCTATTTTGTTTACTACGTGGGCTCAGAGATTGATCTTATTTCTCATCATAGATAGATTCCAAACCCCAACCCTTCACGCCTTCAGTACATTTATAGTTCCTGATGAGCTGATGAGGAGATACATAAACTGGAGGAGGAATTTCTTCGAGCCAGTAAACAAAATTATATTTATTAATGATTATTTTTGATATTCAGAATATACTAAAAACCAATTGGATTACAGCGGGAAATAAAACAAAATGGATTAAATTTCCGGAAATTTGAGGAAAAGGGAGATTATTCTTACCTTACGGTTTGAATGTTGCAGTGAGAAGAACTCAAATCTAAAACTTCCGAAGTTCCCTGGACATTTAGACCAATATGAGGCCATGTTTAGGCCTTATAGATCTTTTTTCGAAACCTATCTATCTTTCAAATAGTATTTTACTAAGAAAAGAAACATGGTAGAACAATAAGAGGTAGCACTATAATAATGTTTTTACTAAGAAAATAAACATGATAGGAAAATAATAATGATTAGGATAATGTTGGTAATGCAGTCTTCGCCTTAGCAGTCCAAAAAAATAGTATTGAAAAAAAATTAGTTATAAAAATTTCTACAAATAAAAAATTGGCTCCTAAAAATTACAAAACTAAAATTTTTTCTTTGCCAAGCGTCACGATTAAAAATTTTAGTTTGTAAAAAATTACAGTTGAAAATCTTAATTTGTTAAGAGTCACGATTGTAATTAGATTCTTGTTCTAAGTCACGAGCAAAAATTTGTTTCTAAGAGATTTGTGTCTCTAGAGATTCATGATTAAAAATTGGTCTCTATAAAGAGTCACGACTAAATGATGGACTTTTTAAAAAATTCACGAATGAAATTTATTTCTATAAAGACCATTAATTAAAGTTTAGACTATGGCACGATTGGAAATGGAATTTTGCGGTGAGCACAAATTTAGTCCTGTCCTTCACAACGAATAATTCTAAGAGTGTGCAAAACTTGTTCTTTATAAAATACTTGATCGAATTCTGAGCCCTTTACTAAAATTTTTCGTTTTTATTAAGTGTCACGATTGAATAATGTGAAGTGAAAAGAGTCACGATTAATCATTGGAATCTCCAGTGAAATTAAATTGTCTAACAATTAAGAATTGAAAGTCTCAAATGAAAATTGGCCTCTGTGAGATTCATGGTTTCGAATGAAGAAAAATCTTTTCGAAAATTTTGAAATGAATAAAAATTTGGGATATATCTAATTTTTAGCCATAAAAATAAGTCTTAGTATGCCGAGTAAAAATTGATTTCCTAGATAGAAAATTGAATTATATCTGTGGTAATAAATGATAATGGCTTAAGTTGACATAAGTGCTTTTTCATTTTTTTACATTTTCTTATTCTCTTCTTCAAGAAATATCACTCAGCCAAATTTCAAGTATTAAATGTCATTATTAAGAAAACTTTACGCTTTTATATTTTAACTTTTCTATACAAAACCCCTTAGCCTTTAAGACAAACCCCTTATTATCTCAAAACATGAAATTTCGACTTATTGCCACAGATATAGAGTAAGCCTCAAATCCAAAATAGTTTATAGTACGAATTTTGCACTTTAAAAAATATTTTGTCCCAAAAAAAATACTAGAGAGGATTAATTAAAAAATTTTGCGAAAACTGAAGTTCAACGGTATTTTGACCTTTGGTCCCTTTTGTGTATATGATTCTAAATGTTACTTTTTAAAATGAATTCCAGAATGTAATTAATCGTCATAGATACGAAATTTTCTAGATAATTGGAACTTTTGCCAAAATCTTCAAAGAAAAAGGTCGTATTATTTCGATGAGTTTTTTTTTACACAAAATTGTGACCTTCGACCTCTGGTTATAAATATTTTAGGTCTTACCAAATTTAGTAGTTTTGTGAATATGAGTCTAAATTTCAGTTATTTCCTAAATTGTCCCAAATTGTTAAAGGTTAAAGAATAATTTTTTTAGCAATTTTGAAATTGTTATATCTCATTGGAAAGCTTGTTTAGCCCTTATTTCAATTCTGTTATGTTTAATATTATTATTTTTTTTTAACTAAAATTCTGCGAGTGATAACTTTCAGAACTTTTGCCAAAATTTTGACCTTTGACCCCTGGATTTAAATTTCTCAGGTCTAACTAAATTTTGTAGTTTTGTGTATAATATAAATTGCACACAAAATTTCAGTTTAAATTTGTTATATCTCGTTAGATAGCTGGCTTAGCCCTCAGGGTCAAGTCTGTTACTTTTGATTTAATTTTTATACCCTTTACCACCATAGGTGGAAAGGGTATTATAAGTTAGTGCTGATGTATGTTAGGCATATAAATATTTGTCTTATACCTTATCGTATAGTATACCAATAGGCTTAGAATCACTTTCTGAGTCGATTTAGCAACGTCAGTCCGTCCGTCTGGCTGGACCCCCATGTAAAGTTTGTAATCAAACTATGGGTTGCAATTCTAAAGATAATTTGATGAAATTTGGCACAGATCTTTTTTTTAATTATGGGACTATGGTTATTAAAATTCGTCAAAATCGGTCCATTATTTATGGTACCTCCTATAGGTCCCACTTCCCGGAATTGGTATATTGGTCTCAAATATCAATATTTTTTCATGAAATTTAAATCAAATTTCGGTCCACATTTGACCATAGCTCCCATACAAACTTTTCTTTAAAAACGCTCTGAATGAGACAAAAATTACTAAAACGCTCATAAATCTAAAGATAATGGGAATTTTAAGTTTATTTTTTGCAAACATAATTTTTGTACCGTAATCAATTTGCCAAATTTCGAGATAATCGGTTCACATTTCACCCTAGCTCTCATATAAGTCCAAATGACTTAAATGACAGCTTAAATGTATAAGTTTTCAGAATATGTTTATATGAGGGCAAAATTTAGCAAATATTTGTCTTTATACAGGAAAAATAACACCTTTGACCTTAGTGGTGAAGGGTTGACCGACTATATCACTTTCTTACTTTTGTGCATTTAAGCTTGGTTTTGTGTTGAAGAGTTTTTGGATTTCTTTAACCTTTTGCGACTGACGTGTCAGTCTAGTAGACACCAACAAGGTCTTTGTAATTTAGACACATAAACACTGAACAAAAACGGTTTTATTAGTTTTACAAAATGGATCTTGAGAAAATATAAGGAATAGAAATTGTGTCTGGTAGTCTATACGTCAATAGAATTGTGAAAAATGTATCACGTCAGCCGCAGAGGGTTAAATCTATACATTAGCAAAGCATTCAATTTGACGTGACTAGATGGGGACTTGGGATTTAGTATAAATACTGCGAAACTACGATATCAAACTTCTTTCTTCAGAGCTGGATGAAAGCATCCAACAGAAGGCTCTCCCCTAAGTCGATGAGTTTAATTCGGCGTTCAAACCAACCAACATTGAGGACTTGGTAGTAAAAACAACCTCGATTCAATTTCTTTTCTAAACCATCTCCTAAGCTTCATTATAAAAACTTATTAATGACACAAAAAGAAACCAATAATTAAAAAAAAATTATTGTGTAAATAAATAAAAGAAGAAACGGTTCCCATAATGAAACCCAACAAATTCAGTTATTTTTTCTCACTCTGAACTCAATGAAGTCCCCAATATGCTAAAAGCAAACATCAGACATCATCAACCCAGTCAGTCCCAGGTAAATGCTTTCAAACAAACAAAGAAGAGACAAATTGTAAACCAAAGATTACATGCACAACACGACATATACTTACATACAACAAATACTTTACAACACAAACATTGCATATTTACAATAGCTGGTATTTAAGCACTTATGCTATACCATAAACTGAAAACAAAAATATGCAGCAACTTTTTTTTTTTGCTCAGTTTATTTGTATTTTAGTTTTGTGGATCTAATTACGAGTAAAGTAAAGAAAAATACGAAATTTTGTGATATAACAAATGAAAATTCGTTTGCAACCAAAATAAGTTACCAGCAAATATGTGTTTAGAGCAGTAACGGGCACTAAATCATGAACACTTGTGTTGGAGTGGAGACGCAACTGGGTTGCCATTTAAGAAGATTGGAAAATCCAGTATAGTAATTTGTGTGAGAGCGAAAGCAAACTGTTTGCTGAATGAATTTCTTTTCCTATCACACGTTCTTGCTAAATAAAAGAGTGACCATGACTGTTTTAAAGCTATGATGGATGACTACTGATGAATGACTGCGACTGAATTACCACTTCAGCAGCAACTAACTATTTATTTACTACCTATTTTAGAGGTGACTATATTAAAAAAATTCAACAATACCTATATGATTTGCTAATTTAGACATCAGACGCTGAAATACTTGTACGTTTTTAAGATTTGCGAAATTTTATTTATTTTTGCGTTGAGTTTTGTTTTTTTTGCATAAACCTTGTAAATGTTGACAAATTGCAAACTGTTTAAATGCAAATAAAATTTACTACTGCATTTTTTAGAAACTTAACTGGGAAATCGTTTGATTATTTTTAGGTAAATATGCTTAGGAGAAACTTTAAAGTTTACCTTAAAATTTGTAATGTTTGGATTTTACTTTTTGGTTTTAATTATTATTTTTTTTTTGTAATTAATAAAATAAGTGGCAAATATACATTAGAGTACCAAATATGAATGTTTGATTATCATAAGTAAAATAAAAATATATATTTTTTTAATAATTAAGTGTTTTTAATGAATATTTAAACATACGATATTTCGAATTTTACAGGGGTGTCATAGAAACCAAGTCAGTTTTTAAATTTCTCGGTTTTGAAAAGCAATACTGGTTATATTTGGTGTCATGAAACCAAGTCGGTTTTGTTATTATTGGTTTTAAATCAAACAAAATGTTCGAATCAATTGTTTATTATTTCATTTGAAATTTTTTTGAAACATCAAAAATCAAATGAAAAAATTAAATAAAAATTATTAAAGAAAATTATTTGAAGAAAAACTTTCGGTTTTTTGCGATGTTTGTGGTATAGGTATAAAGAAACGCAACAAATATGTTGAAATGAGTATAAAAATCATTAAGTTTGAATTTGGATGTTAACAGAGTTGGTTGGTGTCTCTTTCTTAAAGAAATTACAAAAACAAAATAGTCAAGAAACAAATCAAATTCCAATTTATAGCAACAAAATACATGATTCGAGAGAACAAAGAAATATAATCTCGAACATTGTTGCCACGACACTATTATTTTTGTAAACATTGGGAATATTTTTGTGAATATTGGGAATATTTTTCAAAACAGAAATAAATTCTAATATTAAACAATTTAAGATTTTTATATTTTTTAGATAGTTTTGATCCAAAAATTTTTTTATAGAAAAATATTTTGCTTTGGAAAATTGTTCGATAAAAATTATATTTTACAATAAATTTTTCTATAAAAATATTTTTTTGTAAACATTTTCGCTAAAAATATTTTTCTATCAAAAAATTTAAAAATTTTCTCTAGAAAAATGTTTTTTTATCAAACATTTTTTCAAAATTTTTTTATAAAAAATTTTTTTATAGAAAAATTTTTGATAAAAGAATTTTCTATAAAAAAATTTTCTATAAAAAAATTTTTGATAAAAAAATTTTCTATAGAAAAATTTTTGATAAAAAAAATTTTCTATAGAAAAATTTTTGATAAAATATTGGAAATATTTTTCAAAACAAAAATAAATTCTAATATTAAACAATTTAAGATTTTTATATTTTTTAGATATTTTCGATCCAAAAATTTTTTTATAGAAAAATATTTTGTTTTGGAATATTCTTCGATAAAAATTATATTTTATAGAAAATTGTTCTATAAAAATATTTTTTTTTTAAACATTTTCGATAAAAATATTTTTCTATCAAAAAATTTTTAAATTTTCTGTAGAAAAATGTATAGACAAATTTTTGAAAAAAAATTTTCTATAGAAAAATTTTTGATAAAAAAATTTTCTTGGGAATTAATTATTCGAACTTTAGAATTGATTGAAAAATTAGGTTTAATCAGGCTTGAGTTCATTTAACTTTCAAATTATTAATTTTGAAAATTTGAAAAGTAATTGTGGAGAAAAACTGAAAAAATTATTTTTGAACGCGGCTCAGTGGATTGCAATTTCTGTCCCGCCACAGGACGTCATCAGCACTTAGCGCCCTCGACCACAGTCGAGTTGTCAAATTGCAGAGATAATCATCAATTTAACTCATTGAGTTTGATCGAACATCACTACGTTTAATAGTAATAGGAGAATACACAATCAATTAAACGTAGTGATGTTCGATCAAACTCAATGAATTAAATTGATGATTATCTCTGCAATTTGACAACTCGACTGTGGTCGAGGGCGCTAAGTGCTGATGACGTCCTGTGGCGGGACAGAAATTGCAATCCACTGAGCCGCGTTCAAAAATAATTTTTTCAGTTTTTCTCCACAATTACTTTTCAAATTTTCAAACTTAATAATTTGAAAGTTAAATGAACTCAAGCCTGATTAAACCTAATTTTACAAAAAAATTTTCTATAGAAAAATTTTTGATAAAAAAATTTTCTATAGAAAAATTTTTGATAAAAAATTTTCTATAGAAAAATTTTTGATACAAAAATATTCTATAGAAAAATTTTTGATAAAAAAATTTTCTATAGAAAAATTTTTTATAAAAAAATTTTCTATATTTGACAAAAAAAAATTTTTTGATAAAAAATTTTCTATAGAAAAATTTTTGATAAAAAAATTTTCGCAAAAATAATAAAAGATTTTTTCAAGCTTGAGGTCTTCTTCTAAGACCTCAAGCTTGAAAAAATCTTTTATTATTTTTGCGAAAAAGGAAATAGGTCGAAGAAAAAGAAAAATATATAGAAAAAAAAATTTTCTATAGAAAAATTTTTGATAAAAAAATTTTCTATAGAAAAATTTTTGATAAAAAAATTTTCTATAGAAAAATTTTTGATACAAAAATTTTCTATAGAAAAATTTTTGATACAAAAATATTCTATAGAAAAATTTTTGATAAAAAAATTTTCTATATTTGACAAAAAAATTTTCTATAGAAAAATTTTTGATAAAAAAATTTTCTATAGAAAAATTTTTGATAAAAAAATTTTCTATAGAAAAATTTTTGATAAAAAAATTTTCTATAGAAAAATTTTTGATAAAAAATTTTCTAAGAAAAATTTTTGATAAAAAATTTTCTATAGAAAAATTTTTGATAAAAAAATTTTCGCAAAAATAATAAAAGATTTTTTCAAGCTTGAGGTCTTCTTCTAAGACCTCAAGCTTGAAAAAATCTTTTATTATTTTTGCGAAAAAGGAAATAGGTCGAAGAAAAAGAAAAATATATAGAAAAAAAATTTTCTATAGAAAAATTTTTGATAAAAAAATTTTCTATAGAAAAATTTTTGATAAAAAAATTTTCTATAGAAAAATTTTTGATACAAAAATATTCTATAGAAAAATTTTTGATAAAAAAATTTTCTATATTTGACAAAAAAATTTTCTATAGAAAAATTTTTGATAAAAAAATTTTCTATAGAAAAATTTTTGATAAAAAAATTTTCTATAGAAAAATTTTTGATAAAAAATTTTCTAAGAAAAATTTTTGATAAAAAATTTTCTATAGAAAAATTTTTGATAAAAAAATTTTCGCAAAAATAATAAAAGATTTTTTCAAGCTTGAGGTCTTCTTCTAAGACCTCAAGCTTGAAAAAATCTTATTATTTTTGCGAAAAAGGAAATAGGTCGAAGAAAAAGAAAAATATATAGAAAAAAAAATTTTCTATAGAAAAATTTTTGATAAAAAAATTTTCTATAGAAAAATTTTTGATAAAAGAAATTTTCTATAGAAAAATTTTTGATAAAAAAATTTTCTATAGAAAATTTTTTGATAAAAAAATTTTCTATAGAAAAATTTTTGATAAAAAAATTTTCTTAGAAAAATTTTTGATAAAAAATTTTCTATAGAAAAATTTTTGATAAAAAATTTTCTATAGAAAAATTTTTGATAAAAAAAATTTTCTAAGAAAAATTTTTAATAAAAAAAATTTCTAAGAAAAATTTTTAATATAGAAAAATTTTTATTAAAAAAAAAATTGAGTAGAAAACTTTTTCTATTTAAAACGTTAAAAATACTCATTGAAAAAATATCTATTTATGTTAAATGTATAAAAAACGGCAACTCTGTCGACCCGTGCTCATAAGTGTGGTCAACTATTTATGGTTAACTGATTTTAGGCAAAGTAACACCTGAAAATTTATATGCCAGTCATGTAAAATAGCTGTCACCTCTTTAATGTAACACCAAGTAAAAAAAAATACCGAAGTACCAAATAGGCCTTAACCTTTTTAGGTTATTGAATTGATAAGTATATTGTCATTTAAAATTTAAATTATGTAGTTGATCACAATAAATGAAAGACCAAAATGTCTAAAAAGTGACTAAATGGTCATTGTCCAGACAAATTAGAAAACTCTGAATATGTACTTAAATCAATGATGATTTATTAAGATCTTTTCCGATATATATTTCCTTTGAAAAGTGATTTTGTTAGACAATTAGGGGATACAAACCTGAGAATTGATGAAAGGTTCGAACATAATTGTACTATTCTCTGAAATAAAAAAGCGACTTGAAGTCTTAGCTTTCAAACAAAGTATTTCATCTCGTTCCCGAAACTAGGGACTTTCTTACGCCGCACGGTAGCTTAGAATCATTGGCCAAAACCTATATTTTTTCTTGATATAGATTCTTAAAATTTGTATGCCATTAGAAACTAAACAGATCAAAACTAATTTAGCCGAAAAATGTTGTTAAAATATTCGCAGTAGTAGGCGTGGCATGCTGCTTACGGCAATGATCCATATAGTTTCAAGTTCAATTCATTTTAAGTAATTTTGGAAATTGGTCACATCAATTTGAAAACCCTTGTAAACTCATGCGCAACAACTTTGCTAAAGATCATAGGCTAATCAAATGCACAGTTTACGATTTAATTAATTTTGAGTAATTTTCAGTGGCGCCACCTGTCTGAAATAAGTCATACCAACTAAGAAACTTTCGTCGACTTATAAGCAACAACTTTGCTAATGATCATAGCATGTTCAAATGCACAGTTCACGCCTTAATTCACATTGAGTTATTTTCAATGGCGCCACCTGTCGAAAATTTTTCATACCAACTATGAAACCTTCGTCCGCTCATGCACAGCAACTTTGCTAAAGATCACAGTATGATCAAATGAACAGCTTACGATTTAATTTATTTTGAGTAATTTTCAGCAGCGTCACCTGTCGCACAGTGGTTTACGGACGCTTTTTTTTGGAAATAATTCTGTAACTTTTGAACTACTAAAGATATTTGAATGAAATTTGGCATGGTGATAGTCAAGGAGTATTCGAGTTGGTTTTCAAAAGCACTGGCCCATGAGGGGTCGGGAGAGTGACTGATGTACCTTCAAAGTTGGTCACCTCGGGTGTTCGACTTTTTTAAAAATTCGCCAAAAATCCATTTATGAATGGATTGAAAAGAAATTTTAAACTTAAGTTCTCCTTCAGAAGGTCTACTAAAAATACGCTTACATGTGTAGGTTATCTCCTTTGGGTTTCGAGATATTTGGATAAAAAGGAATTTTTGGGTTGATTTTTTACCTATTTTTTTAAACTTTTTTTGATCTGGTGGACGCATCTGAAGATCAAAAATTTTTTAAGAATATTCGTTAAAATTGTAACAAAATTCTAAATAATTTTTGTGCAAGTTGGTTATAGATATCTTCTTTCGTTTAAAAGTTAAAAATATTCAAAGTTGAAACTTAAAAAAAATTTCGCTTTTTTTTGAGTTTTTCCCTAAAAGATAGCTATATTTTTTCACTAATAAAAAAATATTTTCTTAAGAAACATAAAAATATTTTTAAAGTTTTTCAAAGAAAACATAATGAGAATGCGTATAAAACAAATTTCTTGCTAATTGGACTTTTGGTCCTCGCACGTGCCCTCTCCAAAAAATGATAATTTTTAAAAAAAAATTTCGGTTTAAATAAAAATTTTTCAAAAGGCAAAGCACCGATTTGAAAAAAATAATAATGTCCGTATTTTCTAATATATCTGTTATTGATTGGAAAAGTTTTTTCTGAAACGAGCTGCAAATAGAGTCAGTGTTGCCATTTTTGTAAAAAAACTCATTTTTTGAAACCCTTTTTTCCCGAGTTGGGAATTGGGGAATTTTTTAGTTAAAATTGGGAATTTTTTTAGTCTATTGCTTTTAGATCTTATTGGTCTACATGACTACAAATTTTCATTGAGATATCTTCATCCATGTCATTTCTACAAAACATCAAAAATTGAAATTATTTTCCTTCTAAAAGTAGAAAAATAATATTTTTTTGTTTTACGATACAAAGTGTAAAAATATTAACTCACTAAAAAAAGATTTTTAATTGGTGTTCATCTACTGGACTTTCCCGATCCAATGATACTAAACACATGTATCAAGCTTCAATACATAGCCTTTAAAAGCTCTGAAAACTTTGCCTCCCATAGCATTTTTAAGCTAAATATTGGAGTATTGGAAAGTAATGTGTGCAAATAAAGTTAATGGTGCACAGTGGTATTAACTCTGCAATTTCTAAACTAGTAGACGGATTTGGACAAAATTTGGAACGTCAATAGAAGAGGTGTGAGGCTTTTAGATCAATGTTTAAGAACGTATTTGTCGGTAGCACAGTGGGCTCTACAGTGGGCTAAAGTTGCCTACCTCGGGTATATAAAACATTTGAGGGCGTATAACTTTCCTCAATTGGGTCCGATCTAAAAGATTTTTACGTTTTCGAAAACTTCTTAAAAAAATTAAGAAAAAAATATGCTTACTTTACTACCTTATCTCTTATAGTTTAAGAGATATTTGAATCCAATTTTTTTTTTTTGCTTTTTATGGTATATCTTCTGGCCTTTTTTTGGCCTATTTATTTTTTCTTGTACTACGTTAAATTTAAAAAAAAATACTGCAAGATTGCTGATAAATTTCTAAATGAACTGGAAGAAACAAGTTCTTTATTATGTAAACTTAATAACACAGAAAAATTCTTCAAAGTTTGTGTGCCGAAAAAAGCCTGAAAAATTATTTTTTTTTTCAAAAAAAGTAATATTATTTTTTCAATATTTTTGAAAAATTTTTTCAAAAGACTCAATTCGTTTTTTACATTTTCTAAAAGGCTGGACTTGAGGGATCAGTATAAACTATATTTCTAAAGATTTTGGACATGCACCCTACAACCAGCGGTAGTCGAAAATCAGCCATTTTTTAACAAAACTTGTGTTTTTTTGTGACTGTAAAAAAATTGTTTATTTTATCTCAAAACTTTTTTTTAACAAAATTGTATTAAGTATAATGTTTTTAATATCTGTGCAAAAATCTGATAGAGCCCGGCTATTAATCGGGTCACACGGGCCGCTTTTCTAAAAAAAACTCAAATTTGCGAAAAGCATACTCTTCTGTATTCAAAAATTTTCTTTACATTTCAGAACTTGTTCCGAAATTTATATTTCTGATTTTCGCACATACAGGTCCATACTATGTACAAAAATTGTCGCAATACCTTGTTTAGTTTTAGAGATTTTTTTTACTAAAATTTTATGGAGTCGAATATCTCTTAAACTATAAGAGATGAGGTAGTAAAGTAAGCATGTTTTTTTCTTAATTTTTTTAAGAAGTTTTCGAAAACTTAAAAATCTTTTAGATCGGACCCAATTGAGGAAAGTTATACGCCACCAAATGTTTTATATACCCGAGGTAGGCAACTTTGGCCCACTGTAGAGCCCACTGTGCTACCGACAAATACGTTCTTAAACATTGATCTAAAAGCCTCACACCTCTTCTATTGACGTTCCAAATTTTGTCCAAATCCGTCTACTAGTTTAGAAATTGCAGAGTTAATACCACTGTGCACCATTAACTTTATTTGCACACATTACTTTCCAATACTCCAATATTTAGCTTAAAAATGCTATGGGAGGCAAAGTTTTCAGAGCTTTTAAAGGCTATGTATTGAAGCTTGATACATGTGTTTAGTATCATTGGATCGGGAAAGTCCAGTAGATGAACACCAATTAAAAATCTTTTTTTAGTGAGTTAATATTTTTACACTTTGTATCGTAAAACAAAAAAATATTATTTTTCTACTTTTAGAAGGAAAATAATTTCAATTTTTGATGTTTTGTAGAAATGACATGGATGAAGATATCTCAATGAAAATTTGTAGTCATGTAGACCAATAAGATCTAAAAGCAATAGACTAAAAAAATTCCCAATTTTAACTAAAAAATTCCCCAATTCCCAACTCGGGAAAAAAGGGTTTCAAAAAATGAGTTTTTTTACAAAAATGGCAACACTGACTCTATTTGCAGCTCGTTTCAGAAAAAACTTTTCCAATCAATAACAGATATATTAGAAAATACGGACATTATTATTTTTTTCAAATCGGTGCTTTGCCTTTTGAAAAATTTTTATTTAAACCGAAATTTTTTTTTTAAAATTGGCATTTTTTGGAGAGGGCACGTGCGAGGACCAAAAGTCCAATTAGCAAGAAATTTGTTTTATACGCATTCTCATTATGTTTTCTTTGAAAAACTTTAAAAATATTTTTATGTTTCTTAAGAAAATATTTTTTTATTAGTGAAAAAATATAGCTATCTTTTAGGGAAAAACTCAAAAAAAAGCGAAATTTTTTTTAAGTTTCAACTTTGAATATTTTTAACTTTTAAACGAAAGAAGATATCTATAACCAACTTGCACAAAAATTATTTAGAATTTTGTTACAATTTTAACGAATATTCTTAAAAAATTTTTGATCTTCAGATGCGTCCACCAGATCAAAAAAAGTTTAAAAAAATAGGTAAAAAATCAACCCAAAAATTCCTTTTTATCCAAATATCTCGAAACCCAAAGGAGATAACCTACACATGTAAGCGTATTTTTAGTAGACCTTCTGAAGGAGAACTTAAGTTTAAAATTTCTTTTCAATCCATTCATAAATGGATTTTTGGCGAATTTTTAAAAAAGTCGAACACCCGAGGTGACCAACTTTGAAGGTACATCAGTCACTCTCCCGACCCCTCATGGGCCAGTGCTTTTGAAAACCAACTCGAATACTCCTTGACTATCACCATGCCAAATTTCATTCAAATATCTTTAGTAGTTCAAAAGTTACAGAATTATTTCCAAAAAAAAGCGTCCGTAAACCACTGTGTGTCGGAAACTGTTTATACCAACTAAGAAACCTTCGCCGGCTCATGCGCAACATTTTTCCTTAAGAGCATACCATGATCAAATGCATAGTTTACTATTCCTTAAAGGACAAACAAACATTCATTTGTTTAAAATTTATAACATACCCAATATTTTTCCCTTTTTATCCCCTTATTTCAAAAAGTTTCATATAAATACATATTTGGTACTTCCTTGAAGGATCTCTTAAACTAGAGTACCGATTTTTCTGAAATTTTGACAGTAAGGTATGGTGTGACTGGTAATTAAAATAGGTTAGGTTTTTTTTTAAATCTCAAGTGGCCATGACCGAGAGGCCCTATTTTTTTTTGAAGTTTTAACAGTATGTTAAGGTGTGACCGATGGATAAAAGAGACCAGATTTTTTTTTTTTTGAAATCTGAAGTAGGCGTGACCCCTCCATATAAGTCAAATATTGAAAATGACAAATATGGATGACCCTGCAGACCGATTTTTCTGAAATTTTGACAGTATGGTAAGGTAATAGGAAATGTCTTTTTCTCAAATCTCCCATATGACCAGTGGGTAAAATAGGCCAGGTTGTTTTTTTAATCTCCAGTGGGCGTGACAACTCCCATATAAATCAAATATAAAAATTACAAATATGGATGATAAGATCAAAACGATTTAACCGAATTAAAGTTTTAAATGTGGATATTTTCATACTACAGGATAGTTTCTCGCTTTTTGAATTTTTTGAAAATGGACTTAAGAGGACCTGGGAATCGAAAAATGGGGATAAAATTCCCTTTTTCTTTAAAATTGCATCACTTCAGAACGGCTGGACCGATGAAGACATTTTTTTTCTACATGTTTTTTTTAGTCCAAGTTAGGATTCTATATAATGACAAATTTACAATGCCCACTTTTACGGCCTCTTTTTTGATTTATCTAAAATCGGAAAACGGCTGCACGGATATTGGAAATATGATTGGTGTGTGATAATAGCTTGACTTACGATTGTTTGGAGATTTTTCATGACTATTTGATGGTTGTTTGGCGATTGTTTGACAGTTGTTTGATGATTGATTGACTGATGACTGTTTGAAGATTTGTAATAATTGTTTTATAATTGTTTCACGATTAACTGGCGATTTTATGACGGTAGTTTGATGATTTTTGGACGATTGTTTAATGGTTGATTGACTGACGACTGTTTAATGATTTTTTATGATTGTTCGATAATTGTTTCGCGATTAACTGACGATTGTTTGACGGTTATTTGATTACTATTTGACGATTGTTCGATAATTTTTTTACAAATTTATTTAAAATGCTCGTTTTTAGATTTAAACAATTTTCCTTTTGATAAATTTATTAAAATAGTTAAAGACTCTAAACAAATTGTTATCAATCTTAAACATTTTTTTACTTTTTTCTTATCGCCACTTGTTTTATTTGATTCTGAGTAAATGTTTTTGTTTTCTAGGGCCTACGTCAATGATTTTACTTTTGTAACTCTTAAGTGCTAAGATTTTATTTTTATTCTTAAGGTAGTTGCCAGATTGTTTATATAAAATAACTGGTTAAAAAATTCAAATTTGAGAAAATTACAATGCCCTTAAACAGTGTTTGTGAATAGGTATAATATGTCTAGAAAATTGAATAAATTGATCATTTTTAAAAACTTTAAACTTTTTACTGAAATCAAAAAAAAAAGTTTTTTGAAAAACAATTTAATAGAGTTTTTGTGAGAAATTAATATTGATAAATGTTTTGTTTTCATATATCTTTTTTAAATAAAAAGCTATATATGTAAATTTATCAAAATGAACCCTTAAGTCTTAGCTTTCCAACATTATATAAATCATCTGCATATATTTGCATATTTAGCCTAAAAACAATAATGAAAGTAAATTACATTAAAGGACTTATTTTCAAAGGCTTGTATGTACTAACTTTTTAATGAATTCGCCTTTTTAATATTTCTATTTTTGCTGAAAGCTTTAGTGTCTTTTAAGTTTAAAAAACTTTTAAATTAGAATTTGTATACTTTGTACAGAAAAATATTTTTTTCAAGTTTGTTATCATATAACTTTTTTTGTATATAAAGCTACTAAAGCTAATTTATTTCACATTAAAGCCTAAAGTCCTAGCTTTCCAACAATATATAAATCATTTGCATATATTTGCATATTTAGCCTAAAATCAATAATATATGTTACTACCTATAAGTTCATGCTCTAAATCTGGCATCATCTATGTTTTCCTTATAGCTGTCATTATTGTTATAATATTTATGTATATCAATACAGTTTAGAATTGTTTGTTTTCTTTCTTATAGAAAAATTTGCATTTTTATGATTTGTTATGGTAATATTTTTTTATACGTTTTTCTACTAAGTTATTTTCTTTTCGAGTTTAAGTATCTGAGAGTTTTGTTCGTTCTAGTTTTTATATTTTTCAAAAGCAAAAAAAAAAATCTTAAAGTTTTAATAAATTGCAAAATGTACTCAGATGTTAGATATTTTCTGGAATTTTTTCTTTCATTATTTTTCACATTTCCTACAATCATTTTATATATTTTTTCCAGTTTTTGTTTATTTCATATTTCTGTTAAATGTTTCTAATGCTAATCTAGTTTTTGTTGATTCAGTTTTACTCTAACAATTGAGGGTGTGTATTTTTGAAGTTTTTTTTTATTGAATTCCTAAGCTGTCATACATTTCAATTCTTAGTTCTTCCCATAGTCTTTTAGTATATTTTTATTATGAGAAAAGTTTTGAATTTTTTTGTTTTTAGGACTAATATTTGTGGGGGTCTATTTGATGACTATTCAAATGAAGTTCTGTTTTTAAACAAAAAATCTGAAAATAGACTTTTTTACTCTTTAAATATTTGCTTTATTTTTCGAATTTGTATGAGTATTTTTTCAATCAGAATTTTATAATTAATTATCTTTTAATATAAACTGACCGTTTGATGTTCATAAATATTTTAATATTCTTCAAAAAACCGCAAAAATGTTTAATTTTTAACTTTGAGGTTTTTTGTAAAGGTTAAACAATTTTATCGCACAAATTTTGTGGTTTTAAGTTATTAAGAAAAAATTTAAATTTTGTTTATTTAATGAAATAAAAGATTAACATCAACAAAATATTTCAGAATTTTTATAAAAATTTTCAATATCAAAATTTTTTTGAAAAATTTTTAATATCAAAATTTTACAGAAAATTTTCAATATACAAATTTTGTAGAAAATTTTTCAATATAAAAATTTTAGAGAAAATTTTTCAATATAAAAATTTTAGAGAAAATTTTTAAATATAAAAATTTTATAGAAAATTTTTCAATATAAAAATTTTATATTAAATTTTTAAATATTAAAATTTTAAGGAAAAATTTTTTATATCAAAATTTTATAAAAAAATTTTTTGATATCAAAATTTTATAAAAAAATTGTTCAATACAAATATTTTATAGAAAATTTTTCAATATCAAAATTTTATATTAAATTTTTAAATATAAAAATTTTAAGGAAAATTTTTTGATATCAAAATTTTATAGAAAAATTTTTAAATATAAAAATTTTAAGGAAAATTTTTTGATATCAAAATTTTATAGAAAAATTTTCAATATAAAAAATTTTTTATTATAAAAATTTTATAGAAAATTTTTCAATATAAAAAATTTTTTAGATAATTTTTTGAAATAAAAATTTTATAGAAAATTTTTCAAAATTAAAAATTTTTTTAGAAAAATTTTCAATATAAAAATTTTATAGAAAATTTTTCAATATAAAAATTTCTCAATACAAAAATTTTTAATATAAAAAATTTGATACAAAATTTTTTAATATAAAAATGTTTTATAGAAATTTATTTTTTTTTAACATTAAAATTTTATAGAAAATTTTTCTATATAAAAATTTTAAGGAACATTTTTCAATATCAAAATTTTATAGAAAATTTTTCAATATAAACATTTTATAGAAAATTTTTCAACATACAAATTTTATAGAAAATTTTTCAATCCAAAAATTCAAAACACAATTTTTAAATAAAAACAATTTTCCATATACAAATTTTATGGAAAATTTTTCAATATAAAAATTTTATAGAAAATTTTTCAATATAAAAATTTTATAAAAAATTTTTCAATATAAAAATTTTATAGAAAATTTTTCAATATAAAAATTTTGAAGACAATTTTTCATTATAAAAAATTTATCGAAAATTCTTTAATATGAAATTTTTTTATAGAAAATTTTTTAATATAAAAATTTTTTAAAGAAATTTTTTCAATAAAAAAATTTTATAGAAAATTTTCAATATCAAAATTTTTTAGAAAATTTTTCAATATAAAAATTTTATATTAATTTTTTTAATATAAAAAGTAAAAAAAATGTAAATTTTTCAATATAACCATTTTAGAGAAATTAAAAATTTATAGAAAATTTTTAAAGAAATTTTTTCAATATTTTATAGAAAATTTTTCAATAAAAAAATTTCATAGAATATTCTTCTATATATAGATTTTAAAGAAAATTTTTTAATATAAAAATTTCACAGAAAATTTTTTAATATAAAAATTTTATAGAAAATTTTTCAACATACAAATTTTATAGAAAATTTTTCAATCCAAAAATTCAAAACACAATTTTTAAATAAAAACAATTTTCCATATATAAATTTTATGGAAAATTTTTCAATATAAAAATTTTATAGAAAATTTTTCAAAATAAAAATTTTATAGAAAATTTTTCAATATAAAAATTTTGAAGACAATTTTTCATTATAAAAAATTTATCGAAAATTCTTTAATATGAAATTTTTTTATAGAAAATTTTTTAATATAAAAATTTTTTAAAGAAATTTTTTAGAAAATTTTTCAATATCAACATTTTTTAGAAAATTTTTCAATATAAAAATTTTATATTAATTTTTTTAATATAAAAAGTAAAAAAAATGAAAATTTTTCAATATAACCATTTTAGAGAAATTAAAAATTTATAGAAAATTTTTAAAGAAATTTTTTCAATATTTTATAGAAAATTTTTCAATAAAAAAATTTCATAGAATATTCTTCTATATATAGATTTTAAAGAAAATTTTTTAATATAAAAATTTCACAGAAAATTTTTTAATATAAAAATTTTATAGAAAATTTTTCAACATACAAATTTTATAGAAAATTTTTCAATCCAAAAATTCAAAACACAATTTTTAAATAAAAACAATTTTCCATATATAAATTTTATGGAAAATTTTTCAATATAAAAATTTTATAGAAAATTTTTCAAAATAAAAATTTTATAGAAAATTTTTCAATATAAAAATTTTGAAGACAATTTTTCATTATAAAAAATTTATCGAAAATTCTTTAATATGAAATTTTTTTATAGAAAATTTTTTAATATAAAAATTTTTTAAAGAAATTTTTTCAATAAAAAAATTTTTTAGAAAATTTTTCAATATCAAAATTTTTTAGAAAATTTTTCAATATAAAGATTTTATATTAATTTTTTTAATATAAAAATTAAAAAAATGAAAATTTTTCAATATAACCATTTTAGAGAAATTAAAAATTTATAGAAAATTTTTAAAGAAATTTTTTCAATATTTTATAGAAAATTTTTCAATAAAAAAATTTCATAGAATATTCTTCTATATATAGATTTTAAAGAAAATTTTTTAATATAAAAATTTCACAGAAAATTTTTTAATATAAAAATTTTATAGAAAATTTTTCATTATAAAAAATTTTGAAGAAAATTTTTTACTATAAAAAATTTATAGAAAATTTTTCATTATAAAAAATTTTATAGAAAATTTTTCATGATAAAAAATTTTATTTATCAATAAAAAAATTTTTCAATACAAAAATTTTGTAGAAAAATGTTCAATATACAAATTTTACAGAAATTTTTTTAATATAACAATTGTAACAAAAATTTTTTAATAAAAAATTTTTACAAAAATTTTGTAATATAAAAATTTGATAGAAAATTTTTTAATATAAAAAATTTTAAAGAAAATTTTGCATTATAAAAAATTTTATAGAAAATTTTTGATTATAAAAAATTTTATATAAAATTTTTCAATATAAACATTTTTTAGAAAATTTTATAGAAAATTTTTTTTGATAGAAAATTGTTTCAATATAAAATTTTTTTATAGAAAATTTTTTAATATTAAATTATTTATAGAAAATTTTTCAATATAGAAACATTTTTAGTACAAACATTTTAGAAGACGTATAGTACAAAAATTTTTGGGAAAATTTTTCAATATAAAAATTTTATAGCAAATTTTTTAATATAAAAATTTTATAGAAAAATTTTCAATGTAAAAAATTTTATAGAAAATTTTTCAATATAAAAAATTTTATAGAAAATTTTTCAATATAAAAAATTTTCTAGAAAATTTTTCAATATAAAAAATTTTATAGAAAATTTTTCATTATAAAAAATTTTATAGAAAATTTTTCATTATAAAAAATTAAAAAAAAAATTCAATACAGAAGAATGTTCAATAAAAAAATTTAATAGAAAATTTTTCAATATAAAATTTTTTTCTATAAAATTTTTTTCTATAAAATTTTTTTCTATAAAATTTTTTTCTATAAAATTTTATAGCAAATTTTTCAATATCAAAATTTTATAAAAAATTTTTAAATACCATAATTTTATTTAAAATTTGTTTAATATAAAAATTTTTATAGAAAATTTTTCAATATCAAAATTTTGTGCGTCTCAGAAAATTTTTCAATATAAAAAATTTTATAGAAAATTTTTCATTATAAAAAATTTTATAGAAAATTTTTCATTATAAAAAATTTTATAGAAAATTTTTCATTATAAAAAATTTTACAGAAAATTTTTCATTATAAAAAATTTTAAAGAAAATATTCAATACAGAAGAATGTTCAATAAAAAAATTTAATAGAAAATTTTTCAATATAAAATTTTTTTCTATAAAATTTTATAGCAAATTTTTCAATATCAAAATTTTATAAAAAATGTTTGAATACTATAATTTTATCTAAAATTTGTTTAATATAAAATTTTTTTTTAGATTTCAAGATTTTAGTGCTGCCCTGTGATATACATATGTAGGCACTCCGTTATGTAAATTTCTGTGTTTATAGTGCCGATTGCAACAAATGATTGCGGCTTCGTTCGCCAGTACTGAAAATTATTTACCACACATTAAATTTCTTGGGAGTTTTTTCTGTTCTTTTTTTTTGTCGGGTAGCCTTCTCAACGTTACCTCTTTTATCAGCAATGTACAAATCTTTTTCCAGAGTTATTGAAAAGTTATAGGAATTATAGAAACGTGATTAGCCATATTACAACGCTGGTGTTGTCAAATCTCGAAACATCGAAGTCAAACCTCGTAGAGGCTAAATAGCTCCCAATTCCCCTAATAATAAAATTAACAAATTGTATTTATATTTGTCATTAAACCCTCGCACACAAAACATGTTTATTCATGTCGCCCTGCCTGGTTGCGCTAAGTACTTTAATATGAATGTATGTATTTCCTTCTTTGGCGTTTAATTTTTCCTAAGACCAAGACTCCTCTAGTTTAAGCGAAATGAGTAGCCAGAACACCACTACAAACATTTGAGATTTTTTTTTTTGAGTTTTTTCCACTTCATCCTCCTGCTTACTTTAATGGACTATGACTTAAGCTAGAGTTTTTTTGTTATGGTATACTCTAAACAAGAAAGAAAACGCTTTAAAAAAATATATGAATAAATACATAAATATTTGCATAGTAGCAGCCAACAAACCACAAATTATGAGGAGTCAATGAAATGACGACTTCTGGCGATACAACAAGAACCTAACGCAAAGTTACCAGATTGAAGGGATTTTAAGGAAATTTTGAAATACAAATTTTTGAGTGCTAAAATGTTTATTTTTCTGAAATCATTAACGCAAGAAATTTTTAATTTTACAGAATTTTTATTCATATTAACAAAGTTTTATTAAAATTTTCAAAATTTCTTCAATTTTACAAAAGTTTTGTTTCTTTATGGTAAATTCTATTAAAACCTTAAAAATAAAAAAATATAAATTATTGTGTAGAACTTATTTTCGCTTTTAAAATATCCTTATTTTTTCAATTTTACTGTGATTTTTAGTAAGACTTGCAAAATTTTTTCATATCTACAAAATTTCTTCATTTTTACAAAAATTATTGAAACGTAGATTTTATAATAGTTTATTACATCTTTTAATTTCTAAAAATATCGATTTTTTTAAATAATTTCTTTAGAACTCTTTTTTCCATACAAATCCCTATTCCGGCTTTTCTTCGAAAAAAATCTGGTAACTATCTTTCTTAGTTTTGTTTAAACTAGTAGAAGAAATACGGGTAGTAGTAATGGGTTAGTTTATTTTGATTATTAGCATTTATGTCGCTATATTTTTTTGTTATTTATTAACACAGTATCAACGTACTCGGTGATTACACACACGAAGCTCAGAACCGATAAAGAGTGATTTCTATGGATTTGATTAGGGGTTAATAGGTTTACACAAGTCTTATCTGTCTAAAGTTTTACCCTAAAAATTTATAACTTTAGATTAAAGAAAAATTATGTGATTTCTGCTATTTTAGTTGAATTTTAGAAAACGTCTTATTAGTTTTGTAATATATTTTAGAAAATTTTTTAATATCAAAATTTTACAGAAAATTTTTCAGTATCAAAATTTTATAGAAAAATATTCAATATTCACATTTTATAGAAAATTTTTCAATATCAAAATTTTATAGAAACTTTTTTAATATAAAAATTTTATAGAGAATTTTTCAACGCAAAATTTTTTATAGAAATTTTTATTTTCATTGTTAAAATTTAGTGGAATATTTTTTAATATAAAATTTTTTATGGAAAATTTTTCAATATAAAATTTTTATATAGAAAATTTTTATATAGAAAATTTTTCAATATAAAATTTTTTATAGGAAATTTTTCCATATAAAATTTTTTTATAGAAAATTTTTCAATACATAAATTTTATAGAGTTTTGTTTTTTAATACAAATATTGAAATTTAAATTTAATATTGAACATTTTTCAATAAAAATTTTTTTTAGAAAATTTTTTTTAAAAATTTTTCAATATTAGAAATTTATAAAAAAATTTTTAATATCAAGATTTGATAGAAAATTTTTCAATATCAAGATTTTACAGAAAATTTTTAAATATCAAAATTTTATAGTGAATTTTTCAACATTTATTTTTTTTTTTTATAGAAATTTTATTTTCATTATTAAAATTTAATAGAATATTTTTCAATATAAAATTTTTTTATAGAAAATTTTTCAATATAAAATTTTTTATAGAAATTTTTTTAATAGAAAATTTTTCAATATAAAAATTTTGTAAAATTTTATTTTTAAATATAAAAAATTTACAAAAAAAAAAATTTGAAAAGAAAAATTTCATTGAAAAAAAAAAATTTTTTTAGAAATTTTTTTTTGTAGAAAAATTTTCAATATAAAATTTTTAAGAAAATTTTTCAATATCAGAATTTTATAGAAAATTTTTAATATAATAATTTCAAAGAAAATTTTTCAATGCAAAAATTTTGCATTATAAAAGATTTAGAATATTTTTTGAAATATAATTTTTTATAGAACATTTTTCAATATAAAATTTTTTTATAGAAAATTTTTCAATACAAAATTTTTTATAGAAATTTTTCAATATAAAATTTTTCAATATAAAATTTGTAAATTTAAAAATATTTTTTTTCGCAAAAAATTTTTTTTAGCATTTTTTTTTTTTTTTTTAGAAAAATTTTCAATATTTTTAAAGAAAATTTTTCAATTTTAGAATTTAATAGAAAATTTTTCAATATAAAAATTTAATAGAAAATTTTTCGATATAAAAAGTTTGGAGAAAATTTTGCAGTACAAAAATTTTACAGAAAATTTTTGAATATGAATATTTTATAGAAAATTGTCACACAATAAATTTAATGGGAGGTTTTTTTGTCGGGTAGCCTTCTGAACATTGAATCTTGAAAAGTTTTAAAAAGCTATAGAAAAGAAAGTTTTGAAAAGTTACAGGAATAATGGGAACGTAATTTGCCATATTGCAATACTGGTATTGTACAATCTCGAAACACAAACCAAATTTGACATCATTTTAAATTGGAAAAAGTCACTTGAAAGGTACTGGCTCTTGTAAAAAAGGAATTGAAAAACTCAGGAAAGGTGTCCAGAACATGTCCTGTTGTAAGCGTAGGTGGACCACTTCCTCCTAAAAGTTGTCAAAAGCAGCTGTAAAATCTTTTTTTGGAAGGTTTCCCGAAAAAGTCGATAATATTATAAATATTGAATAATAAATCAACATTTGAATGTTAAATAAATTTATAACAAAAGGCCAGTAGTTAGCTTTTTTAATAGTTTTTATATTTTACAAATTTTATTCGGAACACTCTTTAGTCTTATACTCGGCCTTTTGACTTATACCAAAGATTCTATAATATAATGATATTGTACTCCATACATTTGTTTTCTGTCAAAAGTGGATAAAGAACAATGAAAAACTCAAAAACGCACAAACGGACAAACAAACATAGATTTCATGAGCACGTGTGTGTGCCTTAGCTTTCTCCCATTTTTATGGGACTTATCAAAAGAACCATACGAAAAATCAATATATAGAAGTGCAACAGCTTTATATTATAGAACCTTTGCTTATACTCAGCCTCAGCCTATGATCATATGCTTAGCCTACTATAGTCTTATACTATGCATGTAGGACTATACCCAGACCAAAGACTCTATAATATAAAGATATTGCACTTCATACACTTTTTTCTGCAAAAAGTGAAATTAAAGTGGATAAAGAACAATGAAAAACAAATAAATGCACAAACAAACATACATTTCATGAGCAGGTGTGTGTGCCTTAGCTTTCTCCTCATTATTTGTTTTCGAATTAGACAAAAGCGGTATACTCTCATTTTTATGGGACTTATCGAAAGGACCACACGTCAAATCAATGTATGAGAGTGCAACATCTTTATATTATATAGTCTTTGCTTATACTTAGCCTATGCTCATATGTTTAGCCTATTATAGCCTCATACATACTATGCGTATAGGACTATACCCAGACCAAAGACTCTATAATCTAAAGATATTACACTTCATACACTTTTTTTATGAAAAAAGTGAAATGAAATTGAATAAAGAACAATGAAAAATACATAAACGCACAAACATACATTTCATGAGCAGGTGTGTGTGCCTTAGCTTTCTCTTATTATATAATCGTCTTCATTATTTGTTTACGAATTGGAATAAAAGCGGTGTACTCACTTTTTTATGGGATTTATCGAAAGGACCATATGCTAAATCAATGTATAGGAGATGTTGCACATTTCATGAGCATGTGTGTGTGCCTTAGCTTTCTCTTATTGGATAATCGTCTCCGTTAGTTGTTTTCGAATAAGAGTAAAAGCGGTATACTCTCTTTTTTATGGCACTTATCAAATGAATCATACGCAAATCAATATATGAAAGTGCAACATCTTTATATTACAGAGTCTTTGCTTATACTTAGCCTATGATCATATGCTTAGCCTTTTATAGCCTTATACCATGTCGATTGAACTATACTTAGACTATAGTTTTATCCTCAGCTTATGCTTGCTTTTATTGTCTTATCGTTACATAAATATTTAATTCCTTCAACACTTCTGACAATAGTTGTAATTTTTCAAGACCGCCCTGGACTTCTTTACTTTCAAGGAGGTGTTTTTCCTGGCGACGATGTTAATTTTCTCGTTGTTGTTTTTTTTTTTCATTTTATACGCTTCTGTCATACTTTAGGCCATTTTGACAGTACATTCAGTTTTATATGACACATCTCTTGTTTGTGGTGTGTGTGCGTAATGCATGCATTGGCATGCGTGTCTCAAAAAGTGTTGTAAAGTCTTTTCATAGTTTCCTCTTGTCTGCAATTATAAAAGGCAAAAGATGTCTGGCGTTTTGAAGACATTCATTAAAATCGAATAAATGCAGGATTTTATGGAGTTTTTTCTGAAATACATAAATTGAAAATATTTAAATTTTATTTCAAGTTATGAAAAGGAAATTTATTAAATAATAGGTAATTTAGTAAAGGAAATGTCACAAGCGTAATAAGTGGAAATAGTTTTTGTGTAAAATTTTATAATTCCTATTTAGTTCATAAAAATTATTATGTTATAAAGTTAAGTATCAAGTTCAAGTTTATCATTAAAATTCACTTCAAAAGTGAAAATTTTCAATTTTTTATTGTCAGTCTTTCGTCTATTGTTCCTTTTTTTCTCAAAACTCAATGAAAATAAAATTTTAATGTTTATAATAATAAATACTTCTTTCTCTCCACTTAATATTTTCATTAATTTGTTAAGTTAATTATAGCAGACAGTTTTCAGTATTGAAAAATACTGAAAGAAATATTGCCAACCATATGGCCGTGTCGTCTTTTTTTCTTTTTTCAAAATAGGGAAAAATAAACTCAAAACAAAGTTCAAAATTATTGTATCTTTATTTTTAAAGCAGCCAACAAATGGCGGCATACAGGCGCTGTCTTCTGTCATCCATCGCCGTTTCAGTATTTTTAACACAATTAATTTTGTGTTGGGTGTGTTACTGAAGTTTTCCTTTTAATTTTGAAAAGTTTTTCCAAGACGAAAGATGAGCAAGAAGTGTTAGGGATTTCAGTTTTGTGTTTGGTGGAAAAATTTTGCTTTAAACAAAAATAAAAAAAATATAAATTTGTTTTTTTTGTTTGTCCTTATACAGCAGAGCCAGCAGCTATCAAATCATAGACTTTGCACTGAAGCAGTCACTCAGTCAGTTATGCCTTTGAAATGCAATTAATGAATACGGGTGTTTGTTTTTTTTTTTTTAGATTATTTTTGACGCTTGTCGCCACAGTTTTTCGAGACAAATTGTCAAGGATGATATGTTGTGCGGGATGAAATTATTTTTATTAAAATTTTGAAATTGGTTTTGGTTCAACTAAAATTTATGATTTGCTTTATTGCTTGAAGAAAGTTGGCACAAAACTTTTCTAATTATATTTATTATAATTAGAAACTATAGCTAAATGGTGATGGAAGTCGCTACTAAAAAAATCCGTCATAGACTTTAAAAAAGCAACCAAAAATTTAAAAGTTGAACCTAGAACCAAAGACTCCATAATATAAAGATTTTGCACTTCCATACATTGATTTGCTGATGGTCCATTTGGAAAGTCCCATAAAAAAGAGAGTATATAGCTTTTACTCTTATACAGAAATAACGAATGGAGACGATTATCCAGTGCGAGACAGCTAAGGCACACACACGTGCTCATGAAATGTATGTTGGTTTGTGCATATATTTTATCAAACATTTTTCTATAGAAAATTTAGAAGATTTTTTTCTATAGAAATTTTTACTATCAACAATATTTCTATAGAAATTTTTTTTTATCAAAAAAAGACTCTATAATATAAAGATGTTGCACTTCCATACATTGATTTGCTGATGGTCCATTTGGAAAGTCCCATAAAAACAAGAGTATATAGCTTTTACTCTAATTCGGAAATAACGAATGGAGACGATTATCCAGTGCGAGAAAGCTAAGGCACACACACGTGCTCATGAAATGTATGTTGGTTTGTGCATATATTTTATCAAACATTTTTCTATAGAAAATTTAGAAGATTTTTTTCTATAGAAATTTTTACTATCAACAATATTTCTATAGAAATTTTTTTTATCAAAAATTTTTCTATAGAAAATTTATAAGAATGATTTCTATAGAAAATTTTTTATCATAAATTTTTCTATAGAAAATTTTTTTATCAACAATTTTTCTATAGAAAATTTTTTTATCCAAAATATAGAATAATTTTTTCTTTAGAAAACTTTTTTATCAAAAATATTTCTATAGAAAATTTTTGATAAAAAAATTATTCGAACTTTAAATTGAATTAATTTTAATTTTTCTAAAAAAAGTTACTATAGAAAAAGTTAAGATAATAAATTTTTTATAGAACAATTTTTGATAAAAAAAAGTTGCAATAGAAAAATTTTTGATAGAAAAATTTTTGATAGAAAAATTTTTGATAAAAAAATTTTGATAGAAAAAATTTTTATAAAAATTTCTATAGAAAAATTTTTAAAAAAAGAATTTTTTATAGAAAAATTTTTTATAAAATTTTCAATAGAAAAATTGTTGATTTTCTATAGAAAAATTTAAAATAAAAAAATGTTTAAAGGTTTATCAAATTGGGATCTTAGTGCAATACACTACAGTGAAACTTTTAAAAAAAATTTCTATAGAAAAATTTAAATTTTTGATAATAAAATTTTCTATAGAAAAGTTTTTGATAATAAAATTTTCTATAGAACAAGTTTTTTGAAAAAAAATTCTATAGAGAAAAATTTTTGATATAGAAAAATTTAGACAGTAAAATTTTCTGATAATTTTTTTGATAATATGTAGAAATTTGACTATATAAAGACCCACGATTACTATAGAAATTCGACTATTTGAAGGCCTACGATTACTATAGAAATTTGACTATATAAAGACCTACGATTACTATAGAAATCTGACCTTCGATTACTATTGAAATTTGACTACAAAAGACCTACGATTACTATTGAAATTTTAACTTCGATTACCATGGAAATTTTAGAAATTTTTTTTTATCAAAAATTTTTCTATAGAAAATTTATAAGAATGATTTCTATAGAAAATTTTTTATCATAAATTTTTCTATAGAAAATTTTTTATCAACAATTTTTCTATAGAAAATTTTTTTATCCAAAATATAGAATAATTTTTTCTTTAGAAAACTTTTTTATCAAAAATATTTCTATAGAAAATTTTTGATAAAAAAATTATTCGAACTTTAAATTGAATTAATTTTAATTTTTCTAAAAAAAGTTACTATAGAAAAAGTTAAGATAATAAATTTTTTATAGAACAATTTTTGATAAAAAAAGTTGCAATAGAAAAATTTTTGATAGAAAAATTTTTGATAAAAAAATTTTGATAGAAAAAATTTTTATAAAAATTTCTATAGAAAAATTTTTAAAAAAAGAATTTTCTATAGAAAAATTTTTTATAAAATTTTCAATAGAAAAATTGTTGATTTTCTATAGAAAAATTTAAAATAAAAAAATGTTTAAAGGTTTATCAAATTGGGATCTTAGTGCAATACACTACAGTGAAACTTTTAAAAAAATTTCTATAGAAAAATTTAAATTTTTGATAATAAAATTTTCTATAGAAAAGTTTTTGATAATAAAATTTTCTATAGAACAAGTTTTTTGAAAAAAAAATTCTATAGACAAAAATTTTTGATATAGAAAAATTTTGACAACAAAATTTTCTGATAATTTTTTTGATATTATATAGAAATTTGACTATATAAAGACCCACGATTACTATAGAAATTCGACTATTTGAAGGCCTACGATTACTATAGAAATTTGACTATATAAAGACCTACGATTACTATAGAAATTTGACTATATAAAGACCTACGATTACTATAGAAATTCTACTATATAAAGAGCTTCGATTAGTATAGAAATTTGACTATATAAAGACCTACGATTACTATAGAAATCTGACCTTCGATTACTATTGAAATTTGACTACAAAAGACCTACGATTACTATTGAAATTTGAACTTCGATTACCATGGAAATTCGACTATATAAACCTTCGATTACTATAGAAATTTGACCTTCGATGACTATGTAAATTTGACTATATAAAGACCTACGATTACTATAGAAATTTGACTATATAAAGACCTACGATTACTATAGAAATTCTACTATATAAACCCTTCGTGTATAGAAATTTGACTATACGATTACTATAGAAATTTGACTACATAAACCATAGAAATTCGACTATAAAGACTTACGATTACCATGTAAATTTGGCTATAGAAAGACCCGCGATTATTACAGAAATTCGACTATATTAAGACCTACGATTACTATAGAAATTCGACTGTATAAAGACCTACGATAACTATCAAAATTTGTCCGTATAAAGACCCACTATTACTATAGAAATTTGACATTATTAAGAAATACGATTACTATAGAAATTTGACTATATAAAGACCTACGATTAGTAATGAAATTTGACTACCCACGATTACTGCTGAAATTTTACTAACTTTTGAAAAATTTAACTTTTTGAGAAAATTGGCCCAGATTTACCCTTGCTCTCATATATATGGCCCATTTTTGAAATCTCGAGAAAATGGTTTATTGATGACAAAATTTTTCAACATTATGTCTCTAGATAGGTCCAAATTTTACCTCAGTGGTGTAAGTTATTATATGGCCGAGTTTGACCTACTATAATGTTCCGTTAGTAGCTTTTGTATATCTGTGGCTTGGTACCAAAAGAGCCAATGCCAATTTCTTGATGTTTTGAGTTGATCATTGCATTAGATTCCCATTCTTACCTTCTCTTATTTGGAATCTCTTGCCCACTTAACTCTGAACAGATTTATAGGGGTTTTCCTACTTAGAATGGAAAATAAAAACTTTAAATCAAATTTTCTCAAAACTATTTTTTTGACATTGGCCCTTTTAGCACCAAGCCACAGATGTTTACCATATCCCAGCTAGCATTTTTGCAAAATTTTAATCAAATATCAGTGTTTTTTGACTTCACTGCACGATTAAAATGATCATTTATGATATCACTTATGAGTCAAAAAGAATCTTTTTGTGTGAGAAAATGCGACTCTTCAAAAAGAGTCTTTAATGACTCGTTTTTCTGATTAGAATATGACTGCACACATTTTGCTAGATTTGTTAAAAAAAAGAATAAAGCTTTTTATTACTCAACACAGTATATCTATTTTTAGAACACGTCGTATCTGTTTTTGGAACAGTGAAATTGCGTTAATAATTACAGAATTTGATGTTGCCGAGACCGAGGATCGAACCTAGGCTGCTGAATGTGATGTGTTATGCTTAGTAGTCGACGTGCTAACCAGCTAAGCCATATCACCCATAATGAGATCACCTAAAAATAGTTATATTGCGCAAATTTTACAAGATTTTTTGTGCTTTTTTTTAACTAGTCGCTTGCTAAGTGTCAATGAGTCCATTTGTACACTTCTTTGATCACCAAACTGATTGCATACATTCTGCTTTCAAATGGTCGATTTCAGGGTATTTTCTGAGTCTTTTTGTGGTCTTTTTTGATCACCAAACTGTTTGAAATAACATAAAAAAGAATTGATTAAGAATTGTTTGTGCCTTTGTAAACTAGTCGTTTTCTAAGCGTTTTAAGGAGTCTTTTTGGAAACTTTTTTAGATCACCAAGCTGATTAATCAGTTTTTGATCATCTATACGAATCCCAAAAGACTCATTTTGCTGATATTATCGTCATCAATCACCAAATTGCTAGATGGGATAAAACGACATACCAAAGACTCTTATAATATAAAGATATTGTACTTTATATATTTTTTTTCTGCCAAAAGTGAAATATAAATAAAAATACATAAACGCACAAACAAACATACATTTCATAAGCACGTGTGTGTGCCTTAGCTTTCTCTTATTGGATGATCGTCTATATTAGTTGTTTCCGACTTGGGGTAAAAGCGGTATAATCTCTTTTTTAGGGGATTTTTCAAAACGACCATACGGCAAATCAATGTTGAAGTGTAACATATATATAAAGGGTGGTTAAATTGTAAGGCCGATGTTGAATGTGAACCACACCTAAACGCCAAGTTTTTTTCCGAATTTTATTTGACATTTCTCTATTTCAGACTTACTCAATTTGAACCATGGAGAAATACACAATCCAACAACGTGTTAAAGTTATCCAGACTTATTATGAAAATGGGCGTTCAAATCAAAATGCATATCGTGCACTTCGTGATTTTTTTGGTCAATTTGATCGTCCAAATGTGCGTACAATAGCAAAAATCGTGGAAAAATTCTAGCAAACCGGGTCTGTAGAAGATGTTAGAACACCAGTGCATGCTCGTACAGCTCGTTCAGCAGATAATATTGCTGCTGTTCGCGATAGTTTGGCTGAAGAGCCGTCCACCTCAACTCGTCGTCGTGCCCAATAATTGCACCTCTCACGCTCAGAATTGCCCATTTGGGCGAATGAGAATCCAAGAGTGATTGTCGAAAAACCAATGCACCCACAAAGAGTGACTGTTTGGTGCGGTTTATGGGCTGGCGGCATCATCGGGCCTTATTTTTTCCAAAATGAGGCCGGTCAGGCAGTTACTGTGAATGGTGTTCGCTATTGTGAGATGATAACGAACTTTTTATGGCCCGAATTGGAAGATATGGATGTGGACCATATGTGGTTTCAGCAGGACGGTGCCACTTGCCACACAGCTAACGAAACAATGGCTCTTTTGCGTAACAAATTCAATGGCCGTGTTATCTCACGTAATGTCGATGTCAATTGGCCGCCAAGATCATGTGCCTTGACACCGTTGGACTTTTTTCTTTGGGGTTATTTGAAAGAAAAGGTGTACGCCGATAAGCCAGCAACAATTCAATAGCTAAAGGATGAGATAATTTGGCACATTAACGGCATAGAACCTCCATTATTCCTTTAGGGTCATCGAAAATTTGGACCATCGGATGGAGGTGTGCCGCCGTGGTCGCGGCTCCCATTTGGCCGATATTTTGTTCCATACATAACTGAGTAATACCAATATATCATAATAAAAGAAAATTACAATAATTTCCTAAATAGTTTGTGTTTTATTCAAAATCAACATCGGCCCTTGAAATTTAACCACCCGATATTATAGAGTCTTTGGTTTATTTACTCTCGTTTTTTTGTGTGTCCATGTGTTTGTCTAAAAACTTTGAAATATTTTCGCCTTGATATTCATGACAATTCTTAGGGGAATTCATCTGAAACAAATAAAAAAGCACCACGAAAAAAATTGTAATCGAAACAGAATGCATTTCAAACACAACGAAAACCCCCCCCCCCCCCCCCCCTTTTCAAATTGATATTCTTCTTATTTCTTTTGTTTTTACAATTTACGATTTTGTTGTTCTTATGAAAATATTTTTTCTTTCGTCCGTCTGTCGCTTTATTGTTATTGTTGCTGTTGACAACAATAATCATTTGTTGTTCATTTTTTCGGTCTTAACTTGGAATTGATTTCATATGAATTTCGTTCGTATTTTATTTTTCTTCACATGATGGCAGCATAAATTACTTTTGGGGATTTTCTTACTCATCATTTTCATTAGTTTTTATATCGATTTATTTTGTTGTATCTTTTTTTTATTTGGGGTTTCTGTATGGTTTTTTGTTATGGATATTTATTTATTTATTGAACCAAAGGGAATTGATCTAATTTAAATTATTTATCAGCTATTTTTTTTTCATAATTAATAAAAAATATAAATAATAAAGTTATGAAAAGGCAAAGAAATATTAAAAATTTATAAAAGAATCGTAGAAGTTTTTAAAGCTATGAAATTTAAATTTGGGTTAAATTAGTTATTAAAATTGTTTGGATGTTTTTTAAATTTGAGGGAGTCATTGAAATAAAATAATTGCCTTTTAAGGCAAAAATAGGTCTTTATTTATTATAATTGGGAATTTATGACTCATGGTTTTATAGAAAATATTTTGAATTTTGTTATAATTTTTTGAAATATCTAAATTTGTTCTCTTTTTTTTTTACTTTCAGGTAAATATAATATTTTATTGGGATTAACGATCTAAATAACTGCGTGCTATTAAAGACAAGCAATTGGTATGTAATGAATTTATTAGAATAAGTTCTGATGGAATTTTTGACAAATCTGAATTATTTTCAGTTCTCCTATAAAAATTTTGATAGATTTTTATATATTCAGAAGAATAAATGGTAGAGACATTAGACTTAATATAAACGACATTTTTGTTTGTTTAGAAAAAACTGGTTCAGATCAGGTTTAGTTCTTCAGGATAGGAGCAGGGCAAACTTTTTCCCCATAACTTAAAAAAATTATGTTAAGTATCCTATGAATTATTTAATATTTATTAGTAGGATCGTGAAGCGAGAGAATATTAGGGATCTTGTGAACAAATATAAACCTTTGTCAAAATCTTAACAATGCATTTTTTTAAATATTAACCTTCGAATGCTTAAGGTACTAAAATGGCCTCAATATTAATAATATTAAAAAACGAATTTAAAATAATATATAAAATAGCTCCAAATAAGTCCAATATTAAACTAATAAAAAATTTGACATATAATATTAAAAAATTGTTTGAATTTTACCTTTTTTATTAAGAGGTCAAAGGTTACTTTAAAAATATTTGCATTTTCCCCAAAAAATGTAACGAAATCATTTTATCATCAAATTATATTAATGTTTCTACAGTCTAATTTTGGTAGATTCCGAAAGTTTTTAAATGCTCTAAAACATTACGAAACACGGGTTTTCATTTCGTGGTTTCATTCCGAAAATTATTTTCATTTTACTTTTTCTATAGAAACAAAATACCGAATTCACTTAAACTTCGAACGGAATTGAGTTCTGTGACATGGCTGATTAAATTTTTAAAAAGAAATCTGTAAATATTGACTACTTAAAAGAAATTTATTTATTATTTAAATTTAAATATAGGGGTCAGAGGTCAATTTTTCAAATCTTCCTTTTTTCTTAAAAAAAAAACGTTGTAACGTTCATGCAGTTGGTTATTATAAAAAAACAATCCAAGGCTCAAAAATGTCTTAGATTATTTTGAAAAAAAAAAAAAAAATAATAATAACCCTTTCATTGGGGTCAAAGGTCAACTTTAAAAACGCTCTACTTTTTCCTTTAAAATTTATATAAAAGCTTATTTTTTTAATTCAATCAAACATTTAAACAAAGCCTTCAAATCATATTTTTGAAAAATTTCTTTCATTTAATGTCTATGGGATCAAAAAGTCCCAATATATTTATGGGGTCAAAAAAGGCCCAATGTATGAGGCTTTAATGATAAAGAACTAATTTTTTCTTAAACTATTTACTTTTATTTATAATTTTAAAAATCAAAATTATTTCTAGTTTACAAGCATTCCTTTTGATTGACCCTAATTCTTTAACAATCGAGGTCAAAGGTCAATATTTTATTTCAGTTTTTTTTTTAAGAAAAACTTTCAAAAACAAGTTCTTGCTATCCGATTTTAGTAACAATTTAATCAAACACTTATTATAATAGCTTTTAAATAATATTTTTGTGGAAGTTAAACTCTAAATTTTTTTAAAGGTCAAAGTCCGAATATGCTTATGAGGTATTTTTTTATAAATCTTTTACAATCATATATATTTTATTTTGAAAATAAAAATTATTTCTAATTTACAAAATTTCCTTTTGGTTGACCTAAATACTTTTTCTTTCGGGGTCAGAGGTCAACTTTAAGGTTATTTTAGCCTTTTCTTAAGAAAAACTTTAAAAATCAAGTCCTTATTGTCCGTTTTATGTAAAAATTTAACCAAGCACTCAAAAAATGTTTTAAATAATATTTATGTGAAATCTTACCTCTTTTTTTCTTCTGGGGTCAAAGGTCAATTTCAAAACTTTCCTTAAAAAATCTGTAAAAAACCAAGTTCTTACTATCTTATGTGGTATATAAGCCTTTATAAATCTGAGGGTCAAAGGTCATCCTTCAAACTATTTCAGTTTTTCTTGAAAAAATTTATTGAAACCAAGTACTTACAGTCCAATTTTAGTAAAAATTTGTTCAAACATGAAAAGAAGCCTTTAAATAACACTATGCAGCAAATAACGAGTCATCGCCATCAGCTTCAACAATTCCAAAGGCAAATGAAATTAGACTATGAAGTAAACAGAACTGCCAAAGGTTTTGAAAAGTTAGCTCGAATTTCATTTTTATGACCTCTTGAAGTTGGTAATTTTTTGACAAACAATTTTAATGAGTCAAATCAAAAATTTTCGAACTCGTACTAAACCACACCATCTCCGAATTAGATGAAATTCGGTATATACAATCTCCTAACTCATACAATCTTTAGAGTTCTTAATAATTTTCAATTTCCCTTTGGTTAAGAATTATGGGTCAAAGGTCATTTTTAAACTATTTCAGGTTTTCCTTAAAAAATCTATAAAAAATCAAGTTCTTACAATTCAATGTTTGTAAAACTTTCAAAAAGCCTTGAAATAATAATTTTGTGGTATATTAACCCTTATAGTACTGGGGTCAAAGGTCATATTTTTAACTATTTCAGGATTTCATTCAAAAATCTATTAATACAAGTACCTTCAGTTCAATTTTAGTAAGAGTTTGTTCAAATATTAAAAAGACTTTAAATAATACATTTGTTTTATATTAAAAAGACTTTAAATAATACATTTGTTTTATATTAACCCTTTTAATTCTGGGGTCAGAGGTCATCCTTAAAAGTATTTCCGTATTTCCTAATTTTACCAAAAGTTTAAGAAACACTTTTTTGGGTCTTTTATAAAAATTAACCCTTAAATGACTATGGGGTCCAAATTGTCCCAATGACTCTTTTAAGGTAGAAATACAATTTTTTTTAAAATTAAAACTCTTACATTTAAATTTTGCTTTGAAAATCTATTTTTATTGTTTTAGTATTTTTTCCCTTACTTTTATAAAAATTAGGCCCTAAATGTCTAGGGGGTCAAAATTGTCTCAATGACTCTTTTAAGGTCGAATTACAATTTTTTTTTTAATTAAACCTCTTACATTTAAATTTTGTTTTGAAAATCTATTTTTTATTGTTTTAATATTTTCTTTCCTAATTTTTATAAAATTAACCCCTAAATGACTAGGGGGATCATATTTGTTCCAATGACTCGTTTAAGGTTAAAATACTATTTTTTTACTTTTATATTTTGTATTGAAAATCTATTTCATTTATCGTTTTAATATTTTCTTCCCTTTAGAATTTATTTTTAGACCATAATAATTTTTATTTTCGGGCGCCCAGCTAAACGCCAAAGTATTTCCTGAACTTACGCTGCTAGTGTTGTTTCCATTCATCCATTCATTCTCCCTATACCAAAGTCCAATAAATTATTTGTCAGCACAAGTAATAAAAATGTAAATTTTATTTCGATTTCCATAGAAAATGCAAGTTGTAGACCATAACTCGGCTGTTACCCATCATCATAAATACCTTCACATTTAAACTCCTCCAACTCTTACTCTGTCTTAGTGTCTCTATGGAATGGTTTATCATATGTATATTCTACTCTACCACTCCTTTAAAGATGTCATTTCTTTATCACAATAATTTTTCCGACTGTAGAAAAAGAAAAAAAATTGTTTGTATTTTTGAACTAAAGGGAAAGACTTTGAAGAAACAAGACAATTTTATGGAAAATACTAGAGAAGAACAAAAAAAAAACTATCGAAGAAATTCACATTTTGCTGAACATGAAAATTCTATTTATAGATTTTTCCTTTTTTTTCCTGTAAAGAAAATTTTCATTTTATTTATTTTATTTCTCGTAAGTACATAAGTATTTTTATTACAACTTCTAGTGCTGCTATTTTGTGTTCTGATCTGTCCTCTAAACAAACAACCAGGAGCTGAAGAATGGAAAGACGAACCGAAACAAACGAACAATCAGTCAGTCACATATTCTAAACATTTATTTTAAAACAATTTCCAATGAAATGTTTAAATAAATGGAAGAATGCACTTTTACAATTTGTATTTGTGCAAACATTTTTTTTTTGTTGCAACCAAAGGAATCACAACTTCGTCGTCAGTCATAGTCATTTTCATACTCATCCTTATTGGCAGTCATGCACAGCCACTGTGCACAGTGCATATACTAAACATATGTTTGTCTCCATGTCTTGTGTTTATAGCACGTGATTTGGAGTGAGTCTATGGGTGCACTTAAGTGGCTCTGGATTGTAGACGTGACTATTAAAATAAAAATACTTAAAACTTATTTTTGCATAAAAAGGAAAAGAATGTACACCAGAGGAAAAAATCACAGTTGTGTTGTAATAATTAGCACATGATATGAAGATGTTAAATTTTAAGATATTTTTGGATTTTCTTTCTTATTTAATCCATTTTCTTTGCGCTATGGGCTTTGGAAATCATTTAAATCTTTATATCTTTAAGAATTTTTGCTTTGGATTTAAAAGTTAATTCTATTTTTTTAAACTCTATTAAAAGCAAAACATTTGTGTAAAAACATTTTGATTTTTTTTATAATTCTATTAAAATCTCAACATGATTGTCCATCATGTTTAAAAATAATATTCTAGGGAAAAGTAAAATAGAACAAACAAAACCCAATTTTATTCCCCACTAATTTAACCCTCCTTTTACCGCTGTTCTCAACTTAAAAAGTTCGTAAATTTTCAAAAATATCCTAAAAAAATAGTACACTTTTGAAAAATTTTCTATAAAAATAGTAAATTTTTGAAAAAACTCCTGTAAAAATACGAAATTTTTGAAAAATTTCTTATAAAAATAAGAAATTTTTGAAAAATTTCCTATAAAAATAGGAAATTTTTGAAAAATTTCCTATAAAAATAGGAAATTTTTGAAAAATTTCCTATAAAAATAGGAAATTTTTGAAAAATTTCCTATAAAAATAGGAAATTTTTGAAAAATTTCCTATAAAAATAGGAAATTTTTGAAAAATTTCCTATAAAAATTAGAAATTTTTGAAAAATTTCCTATAAAAATAGTACATTTTTGAAAAATTTCCTATAAAAATGAGAAATTTTTGAAAAATTTCCTATAAAAATAGTACATTTTTGAAAAATTTCCTATAAAAATGAGAAATTTTTTGAAAAATTTCCTATAAAAATAAGAAATTTTTGAAAAATTTCCTATAAAAATAGGAAATTTTTGAAAAATTTCCTATAAAAATAGGAAATTTTTGAAAAATTTCCTATAAAAATAGGAAATTTTTGAAAAATTTCCTATAAAAATAGTACATTTTTGAAAAATTTCCTATAAAAATGAGAAATTTTTGAAAAATTTCCTATAAAAATAAGAAATTTTTGAAAAATTTCGTATAAAAATAAGTAATTTTTGAAAAATTTCGTATAAAAATAAGAAATTTTTTAAAAATTTCCTATAATAAGAAATTTTTGAAAAATTTCCTATAAAAATAAGAAATTTTTGAAAAATTTCCTATAAAAATAAGAATTTTTTGACAAATTTCCTATAAAAATAGTCTTTTGCTATAAAAATAGCAAACTTTCAATTTTTTTTCGAAAATTTTTCTATAAAAATTTCTATAAATAGTCAAATTTCGAAAAATATCCTATAAATAGTAAATTTTCGAAAAATTTCTTATAAATAGTAAATTTTCGAAAAATTTCCTATAAATAGTAAATTTTCGAAAAATTTCCTATAAATAGTCAATTTTCGAAAAATTTCCTATAAATAGTCAATTTTCGAAAAATTTCCTATAAATAGTCAATTTTCGAAAAATTTCCTATAAATAGTCAATTTTCGAAAAATTTCCTATAAATAGTCAATTTTCGAAAAATTTCCTATAAATAGTCAATTTTCGAAAAATTTCCTATAAATAGTCAATTTTCGAAAAATTTCCTATAAATAGTCAATTTTCGAAAAATTTCCTATAAATAGTCAATTTTCGAAAAATTTCCTATAAATAGTCAATTTTTGAAAAATTTCCTATAAATAGTCAATTTTTGAAAAATTTCCTATAAATAGTCAATTTTCGAAAAATTTCCTATAAATAGTCAATTTTCAAAAATTTCCTATAAATAGTCAATTTTCGAAAAATTTCCTATAAATAGTCAATTTTCGAAAAATTTCCTATAAATAATCAATTTTCGAAAAATTTCCTATAAATAGTCAATTTTCGAAAAATTTCCTATAAATAGTCAATTTTCAAAAATTTCCTATAAATAGTCAATTTTCCAAAAATTTCATATAAATAGTCAATTTTCGAAAAATTTTCTATAAATAATCAATTTTCGAAAAATTTCCTATAAATAGTCAATTTTCGAAAAATACCTATAAATAGTCAATTTTCCAAAAATTTCCTATAAATAGTCAATTTTCGAAAAATTTCCTATAAATAGTCAATTTTCAAAAAATTTCCTATCAATAATCAATATTCGAAAAATTTCCTAAAAACAGTCAATTTTCAAAAATTTCCTATAAATAGTAAATTTTTGAAAAATTTCCTATAAATAGTCAATTTTCGAAAAATTTCCTAAAAACAGTCAATTTTCAAAAATTTCCTATAAATAGTAAATTTTTGAAAAATTTCCTATAAATAGTAAATTTTTGAAAAATTTCCTATAAATAGTAAATTTTTGAAAAATTTCCTATAAATAGTCAATTTTCGAAAAATTTCCTATAAATAGTCAATTTTCGAAAAATTTCCTATAAATAGTCAATTTTCGAAAAATTTCCTATAAATAGTCAATTTTCGAAAAATTTCCTATAAATAGTCAATTTTCGAAAAATTTCCTATAAATAGTCAATTTTCCAAAAATTTCATATAGTCAATTTTCGAAAAATTTTCTATAAATAGTCAATTTTCGAAAAATTTCCTATAAATAGTCAATTTTCGAAAAATACCTATAAATAGTTAATTTTCCAAAAATTTCCTATAAATAGTCAATTTTCGAAAAATTTCCTATAAATAGTCAATTTTCGAAAAATTTCCTATAAATAGTCAATTTTCGAAAAATACCTATAAATAGTCAATTTTCCAAAAATTTCCTATAAATAGTCGATTTTCGAAAAATTTCCTATAAATTGCTAATTTTCGAAAATTTTCTATAAATAGTCAATTTTAATAATTTTTTTTTTGAAAAATTTCCTATAAATAATTAATTTTTAAAATATTTCCTATAAATGGTCAATTTTCAAAAAATTTTCTATAAATAGTAAATTTTCAAAAAATTTCCTATAAATTTTGAAAAAATTTTCTTATAAATAGTAAATTTTAAATAAATTTCTTAAATTAACCTAATACCAACATGAATAGGTTAAAGTGCATTTTAACTTTTTTTTCACAAACAACTGATGCTGATGCCTTTGCCTGACTTTCTTCCCTACTGCTACTTACGCACGTTGCACTTTAAAATGTTGCAACAATGAAAGGGGTTGGTTGTTGGTCGTTTGCAACATTAAAAGCTAAAATCGATTTTCTTTCCATTGCATTTGTGGCATTTTAATAATTTACTTCGTAACAATTTCTCTTAAAAACTTCTTGCTTTTGACATTTTGTGCAAAAATATGGGGGAACTAAAAACTTGTGAAAAAGTTCTTTATTGTCAAAAACATGCGACATTTGTCAAAGTCATAAGATGCTTTATCTTATCAATGACATTTTAATGTAATTGATTTAATATTAAAGAAATGTTTAAACCCCTTTTTATTTATTTGTAACAGGGGAAATTTAAAGAATTAGGAATAGAGTTAAATTTTAGATTTAGAAATATATTTTTTAGGTTTATTTAAATATTATTTCTTAATCTTGAATTTTTCATGAACTTATAATTTATAGAATTTTTTTTGTAAAATTTGCTACTTATAGAGATTTTTTTCTAAAACTCTAGATTTTTTTAACCCAATTTTTTGTAGCTCAAAGTTTATTTTTTTCATAATTGGAAAACTTTTATTACAAGTAGTTTGTAATCAAATAACCAAAGAAACTTTAATTTAAAAACTCCAATCTGAATATTAATTTTCATATAAACTCACACTTGATGGCTGTGGTGCGCAATCATGCTCCCATCATCGATATTGGAGGTCAAGGCCTATTGTACTCTAATTACGTGCGATGAAACAAAACTCTAGAAATATTCAAGCAAAAAATCATTACAAAAAATATCTGTCTGTCTGAATTGAGAACGAACGTGTTGAGAAGACTATAAAAATCGTAATAAAAAATCGAAATTTAATCTTAATAAAAATATAAGAAAAATAAAAAGTTAACAGAATTTTTCAAAAAAAGATTATAAGATAAAACAAATAATATTAATTAACACATTAAAATGCAAAAATAACAAAATACAAAAAATTTCTTCTTATTCTTTACAAAACACAATATTAAGTAAATTGAGCTAAAATCTATTAAAAATATTAGAAACTTGTTAACAAATTTGGTCTGAGCTATCGGAGATAAACGAAATTTGAACACAAAATAAATGATAATCAAATTAAGTGGAAAGAACAGAAAAAAAAAAGAAACTGTTATACTAATTTTTAGATTACAGTAACTTTGTAATCAACAATATTTTTTAGAGGCGACAATAGACACTATGGGGCAAAGCTAATGAAAATTTTGTCACATATTTTTCAAATATTTCCTATAAAAATAGTAAATTTTTGAAAAATTTCTTTAAAAATAGTAAAAATAAAAATAATAAAAATAGTAAATTTTTGAAAAATTTCCTATAAAAATAGTAAATTTTTGAAAAATTTCCTATAAAAATAGTAAATTTTTGAAAAAATTTCCTATAAAAATAGTAAATTTTTGAAAAAATTTTCTATAAAAATAGTAAATTTTTGAAAAAATTTCCTATAAAAATAGTAAATTTTTGAAAAATTTCCTAAAAAAATAGTAAATTTTTGAAAAATTTCCTATAAAAATAGTAAATTTTTGAAAAATTTCCTATAAAAATAGTAAATTTTTGAAAAATTTCCTATAAAAATAGTAAATTTTTGAAAAATTTCCTATAAAAATAGTAAATTTTTGAAAAATTTCCTATAAAAATAGGAAATTTTTGAAAAATTTCCTATAAAAATAGGAAATTTTTGAAAAATTTCCTATAAAAATAGGAAATTTTTGAAAAATTTCCTATAAAAATAGTAAATTTTTGAAAAATTTCCTATAAAAATAGTAAATTTTTGAAAAATTTCCTATAAAAATAGTAAATTTTTGAAAAATTTCCTATAAAAATAGTAAATTTTTGAAAAATTTCCTATAAAAATAGTAAATTTTTGAAAAATTTCCTATAAAAATAGTAAATTTTTGAAAAATTTCCTATAAAAATAGTAAATTTTTGAAAAATTTCCTATAAAAATAGTAAATTTTTGAAAAATTTCCTATAAAAATAGTAAATTTTTGAAAAATTTCCTATAAAAATAGTAAATTTTTGAAAAATTTCCTATAAAAATAGTAAATTTTTGAAAAATTTCCTATAAAAATAGTAAATTTTTGAAAAATTTCCTATAAAAATAGTAAATTTTTGAAAAATTTCCTATAAAAATAGTAAATTTTTGAAAAATTTCCTATAAAAATAGTAAATTTTTGAAAAATTTCCTATAAAAATAGTAAATTTTTGAAAAATTTCCTATAAAAATAGTAAATTTTTGAAAAATTTCCTATAAAAATAGTAAATTTTTGAAAAATTTCCTATAAAAATAGTAAATTTTTGAAAAATTTCCTATAAAAATAGTAAATTTTTTGAAAAATTTCCTATAAAAATAGTAAATTTTTGAAAAATTTCCTATAAAAATAGTAAATTTTTGAAAAAATACCAAATTTTTTTAAAAATTTCTATAAATAGTCAATTTCAGAAAAATTTAACATAAATAGTCAATATTTGAAAAATTTCCTACACTCAGAATATTATGTAAGTAAAATTAACTTAAAATGTAATTTGAAATGAATGAATATTCATTTAAAAAACCGGTCAACTGATTTTTCATTCAAATTCAATAAATATTTCATTTAAATTTAACTGACAAATATTTAAACTACATTTTCATTTCCAAAAACGGAATATTCAGTTGTTTTCAAAAAAATTACTGATACAAATTTAAACTACATTTTTAGTATAAAAAACGGAAATTTTCATTTATTTTAAAAAAATTGAATGGTAAAATTTCCATAAAACGGACAATTTTCATTTGTTTTTGTAATTAACGTAATATAAAAGACGAAACCATAAAAAGGTTATATCCTTTAAGGCATCAAAAAACCAAACAGACAAAACGAAGTTTGTTGTTTGCTTAGGCCATACCCCGTGATAGGCGGCCAGTATTATAAAAAGTTTCTTCAGTAAGCAAACCTAAGATACTTAAGGAAAAACAATAATTAAACAAATACGAATTATATTTGATACAATAATTGAAAAGATATATAAAAACTAAACAACTGATATTTTCAAATGTTACGGATTTTCAGTATTTTTTTGTAGGTTGTTTTTTAAACAAATGTATAAATATGTTAAAAATCAATTTTCATGTAAATTTAAATGAATATTCATTTGAAAACAACATAACTGAAAATTTCCTAAACAACATACAATCAGTTACTGTAATAATTTCCTGAGTGTATAAATAGTCTATTTTTGAAAAATTTTTCTCTTTTTTAAAAATTTCTTATAAATAGTCAATTTTTGAAAAATTTCCTTTAAATAATAAATTTCTGAAAAATTTCCTATAAATAGTCAATTTTTTTAAAAATTTCTTATAAATGATCAATTTTCGAAAAATTTCCTATAAATAGTCAATTTTCGAAAAATTTCCTATAAATAGTCAATTTTCGAAAAATTTCCTATAAATAGTAGATTTTCGAAAAATTTCCTATAAATAGTCAATTTTCGAAAAATTTCCTATAAATAGTCAATTTTCGAAAAAATTCCTATAAATACTAAATTTTCGCAAAATTTCCTATAAATAGTCAATTTTCGAAGAATTTTCTATAAATAGTCAATTTTCGAAAAAATTCCTATAAATAGTCAATATTCGAAAAAATTCCTATAAATAGTCAATTTTTGAAAAATTTCCGATAAATAGTAAATTTTCGAAAAATTTCCTATAAATAGTAAATTTTCGAAAAAAATTCCTATAAATAGTAAATTTCGAAAAATTGTTGTTATAAGCCACTGTTTACCATTAGCGTTCATTTTGCTCATCTTGGTAGAGATGTTGCTAAAATGTTGTTGCCGCTGATGTTGCTGTTATTATTATTATTTTCGTTGTTGCTGCTGGTTCTGCTGTTTCTGTGGTTGTTAACTCAATTATTAACAGGTTTAGTCAACTGTAAATTGCTCTAGTTTTGGCATTAATAGATTTTTATTTTTTCCTTTTTTCTGCTAAGTAGAACTATTTCTGTTGTGGTTGCTGTCATTCTATAGTTTAATATTTTTTCTACAATTTTTAATATTTATTTACTATTTTTGCTTATTTTCAAGCTTTTTCTGTCATTATGACAAGTAGTCGGAGCTTGTTTTCTTTCATGTTGTTCATAATATTTAAGAACAATTTTTTTTGTTTGCAATATTTTTTTGCTGCTGCGTTGGTGTAGCACCTCCGAGACAACAACTAGTTCAAATTGTGGATTTTGTTAATATTTATTTTATGAGTTACATTTATTTAAATTTCAGTTTTATTTTGTTTTTGCATAACCTTAATATTTTCGACCTTGTATCGTCTGTCTGTCGTTGTTTAATGTTTTTCACTCTTTCACATTTGATTTATTTGTTTATTTGGTTATAAAATGTAAATATTTGAATAAAGTTAATTGAAGTGACTTCTAAACAAATAACAAACAAGTTAAATATTTAAAATACGTGACTTAGGTCTTCCAAAATCACTTCCATTTTAAAGGCCATGAACTTTATTTCAGATAAGGCAAAGAAATTTTTAGAAAATTTACTATTTTTATAGGAAATTTTAAGAAAATTTAATATTTTGATAGGAAACTATGGGAAAATTTATTATTTTTATAGGAGATTTTTCCAAAATTGAATTAGGAAATTTAATTAGGAAATTTTACAAAAATTTACTATTTTTATAGGAAATTTTTCAAAAATTTACTATTTTTATAGAAAAATTGTGAAAAATTTACTATTTTTATAGTAAATTTTTCAAAAATTTACTATTTTTATAGGAAATTTTTCAAAAATTTACTATTTTTATAGGAAATTTTTCAAAAATTTACTATTTTTATAGGAAATTTTTCAAAAATTTACTATTTTTATAGGAAATTTTTCAAAAATTTACTATTTTTATAGGAAATTTTTCAAAAATTTACTATTTTTATAGGAAATTTTTCAAAAATTTACTATTTTTATAGGAAATTTTTCAAAAATTTACTATTTTTATAGGAAATTTTTCAAAAATTTACTATTTTTATAGGAAATTTTTCAAAAATTTACTATTTTTATAGGAAATTTTTCAAAAATTTACTATTTTTATAGGAAATTTTTCAAAAATTTACTATTTTTATAGGAAATTTTTCAAAAATTTACTATTTTTATAGGAAATTTTTCAAAAATTTACTATTTTTATAGGAAATTTTTCAAAAATTTACTATTTTTATAGGAAATTTTTCAAAAATTTACTATTTTTATAGGAAATTTTTCAAAAATTTACTATTTTTATAGGAAATTTTTCAAAAATTTCCTATTTTTATAGGAAATTTTTCAAAAATTTACTATTTTTATAGGAAATTTTTCAAAAATTTCCTATTCTTATCGGAAATTTTTCAAAAATTTACTATTTTTATAGGAAATTTTTCAAAAATTTACTATTTTTATAGGAAATTTTTCAAAAATTTACTATTTTTATAGGAAATTTTTCAAAAATTTACTATTTTTATAGGAAATTTTTCAAAAATTTACTATTTTTATAGGAAATTTTTCAAAAATTTACTAT